>CM064865.1:81022735-82471485 GCA_032719365.1 Prinsepia uniflora | reverse complement strand
CTAAACCCTAAACCCTAAACCCTAAACCCTAAACCCTAAACCCTAAACCCTAAACCCTAAACCCTAAACCCTAAACCCTAAACCCTAAACCCTAAACCCTAAACCCTAAACCCTAAACCCTAAACCCTAAACCCTAAACCCTAAACCCTAAACCCTAAACCCTAAACCCTAAACCCTAAACCCTAAACCCTAAACCCTAAACCCTAAACCCTAAACCCTAAACCCTAAACCCTAAACCCTAAACCCTAAACCCTAAACCCTAAACCCTAAACCCTAAACCCTAAACCCTAAACCCTAAACCCTAAACCCTAAACCCTAAACCCTAAACCCTAAACCCTAAACCCTAAACCCTAAACCCTAAACCCTAAACCCTAAACCCTAAACCCTAAACCCTAAACCCTAAACCCTAAACCCTAAACCCTAAACCCTAAACCCTAAACCCTAAACCCTAAACCCTAAACCCTAAACCCTAAACCCTAAACCCTAAACCCTAAACCCTAAACCCTAAACCCTAAACCCTAAACCCTAAACCCTAAACCCTAAACCCTAAACCCTAAACCCTAAACCCTAAACCCTAAACCCTAAACCCTAAACCCTAAACCCTAAACCCTAAACCCTAAACCCTAAACCCTAAACCCTAAACCCTAAACCCTAAACCCTAAACCCTAAACCCTAAACCCTAAACCCTAAACCCTAAACCCTAAACCCTAAACCCTAAACCCTAAACCCTAAACCCTAAACCCTAAACCCTAAACCCTAAACCCTAAACCCTAAACCCTAAACCCTAAACCCTAAACCCTAAACCCTAAACCCTAAACCCTAAACCCTAAACCCTAAACCCTAAACCCTAAACCCTAAACCCTAAACCCTAAACCCTAAACCCTAAACCCTAAACCCTAAACCCTAAACCCTAAACCCTAAACCCTAAACCCTAAACCCTAAACCCTAAACCCTAAACCCTAAACCCTAAACCCTAAACCCTAAACCCTAAACCCTAAACCCTAAACCCTAAACCCTAAACCCTAAACCCTAAACCCTAAACCCTAAACCCTAAACCCTAAACCCTAAACCCTAAACCCTAAACCCTAAACCCTAAACCCTAAACCCTAAACCCTAAACCCTAAACCCTAAACCCTAAACCCTAAACCCTAAACCCTAAACCCTAAACCCTAAACCCTAAACCCTAAACCCTAAACCCTAAACCCTAAACCCTAAACCCTAAACCCTAAACCCTAAACCCTAAACCCTAAACCCTAAACCCTAAACCCTAAACCCTAAACCCTAAACCCTAAACCCTAAACCCTAAACCCTAAACCCTAAACCCTAAACCCTAAACCCTAAACCCTAAACCCTAAACCCTAAACCCTAAACCCTAAACCCTAAACCCTAAACCCTAAACCCTAAACCCTAAACCCTAAACCCTAAACCCTAAACCCTAAACCCTAAACCCTAAACCCTAAACCCTAAACCCTAAACCCTAAACCCTAAACCCTAAACCCTAAACCCTAAACCCTAAACCCTAAACCCTAAACCCTAAACCCTAAACCCTAAACCCTAAACCCTAAACCCTAAACCCTAAACCCTAAACCCTAAACCCTAAACCCTAAACCCTAAACCCTAAACCCTAAACCCTAAACCCTAAACCCTAAACCCTAAACCCTAAACCCTAAACCCTAAACCCTAAACCCTAAACCCTAAACCCTAAACCCTAAACCCTAAACCCTAAACCCTAAACCCTAAACCCTAAACCCTAAACCCTAAACCCTAAACCCTAAACCCTAAACCCTAAACCCTAAACCCTAAACCCTAAACCCTAAACCCTAAACCCTAAACCCTAAACCCTAAACCCTAAACCCTAAACCCTAAACCCTAAACCCTAAACCCTAAACCCTAAACCCTAAACCCTAAACCCTAAACCCTAAACCCTAAACCCTAAACCCTAAACCCTAAACCCTAAACCCTAAACCCTAAACCCTAAACCCTAAACCCTAAACCCTAAACCCTAAACCCTAAACCCTAAACCCTAAACCCTAAACCCTAAACCCTAAACCCTAAACCCTAAACCCTAAACCCTAAACCCTAAACCCTAAACCCTAAACCCTAAACCCTAAACCCTAAACCCTAAACCCTAAACCCTAAACCCTAAACCCTAAACCCTAAACCCTAAACCCTAAACCCTAAACCCTAAACCCTAAACCCTAAACCCTAAACCCTAAACCCTAAACCCTAAACCCTAAACCCTAAACCCTAAACCCTAAACCCTAAACCCTAAACCCTAAACCCTAAACCCTAAACCCTAAACCCTAAACCCTAAACCCTAAACCCTAAACCCTAAACCCTAAACCCTAAACCCTAAACCCTAAACCCTAAACCCTAAACCCTAAACCCTAAACCCTAAACCCTAAACCCTAAACCCTAAACCCTAAACCCTAAACCCTAAACCCTAAACCCTAAACCCTAAACCCTAAACCCTAAACCCTAAACCCTAAACCCCAAACCCCAAACCCCAAACCCTAAACCCCAAACCCCAAACCCCAAACCCTAAACCCTAAACCCCCTAAATCCCAAACCCTAAACCCTAAACCCCCTAAACCCTAAACCCTAAACCCCCTAAACCCTAAACCCCCTAAACCCTAAACCCCTAAACCCCTAAACCCCTAAACCCCAAACCCCAAACCCTAAACCCTAATATATGAACAGTATATTCCAAGAATGCCCTTTGCTATAAAACTGACGATTTTATTCCTTAATTTGTTGGTTTTGCTCTGCAGGGAATAGCGAACTGCCATTTGTACCCTCTATTCAATGAAAACAAAGTTAGGGTTTTGATACGACTCATCGCAGCCTCTGTTCATTCTTCCCTCAGGTCTCTCCGCTTTTCTTGCTTCCCTCCACGCTCTCCGCTCATCATTCTTCCCTCCATTTCACTTCCCATTCATCTGATACAAAAAAGAAAATCAAGACTAAGATCGGGCTGTCGCCGAGCCGTTCAGTTGGCTGGGGAGAATCTGGCTCCGCCGTTTCTGGAGTAACGCTCCAACACCAAGACCGATTTTCTTCGAACCACAAACAAGGTATGCCTCCCCTTTTCCCCAATTTTCTCTTGCTTTGTGGAATTGCAAAGTTTTCGCTTTTCGCTGGGTTTTTTAATTTCATTTTATTTATATGGTTTGGCTGGGTAATGGGTTTATTGAATTGCATACTTAATCAGAACGTAGTATGCTTTCTTAGTGAATGGATGTTTATGGGTTTGGGTCCATGGATTATTGTAGTCCTCCTGAGTCTTTTGATTTCAATATTTGTCGAGGTTTTGAACGGATCGCTGGCAACGTTGTCGAGGTTAATTTCTCAATGTTAACAGTAGCTGATTTACTCATGTGTGTGATTTTGCTGACTGGGAAAAACGGTTAATTGCTAAATGCACTTCTACTATGTCCTTTTTAGTTAAAGCTTTTGCTGCCATTTAATTGCTATTACAACTTTGTAGTCTGACAATGGAATTTTTTAGCCTAAATTAGATGAATTTATACATTAATTGAAGGGAGTTGGGGTCATACACATGACACTTGCATGTGCTGTGAATGGTATTGTAGAATTTGGAGCTCATAAGCCAGTACTTTCCATATTACAATAGTATATACATTCTAAAGTTAGTTTTTCGGTGGTGAAAGTCTCAACTTCAAAGATGGTTTGAATCTTTGACTTATGGAGACCTTCGTTTTCCGTCATTGATTGTTTGAGAGCTTTGTTTGGTTGTTTGTTTGTTTATTTGTACCATTCTTTTAAAAAATTTAAAATTAAAATGACATCGCAGTATCGCATGGGTCTATAGGTAGTATATATATCTAACGAAAAAAAAAATGAACAGAAGCTAACAAGGTCCATAACAAGCCCAAGTGTCGACTCAAGTGTCGACTCTTAAATTGTTGGGCAAAATACATTTTCGGTATATTTATAGATTTGGTATGCAAATCTCTAGGATTGGTTAGAAGTAATTTAATATGTTTTCTTCTTCTGGTGCTCATGGCATAACTCCCAACAATAACACATGACACTTGCATGTGCTGTGAATGGTATTGTAGAATTTGGAGCTCATAAGCCAGTACTTTCCGTATTACAATAGTATATACATTCTAAAGTTAGTTTTTCGGTGGTGAGTGGTGAAAGTCTCAACTTCAAAGATGGTTTGAATCTTTGACTTATGGAGATCTTCGTTTTCCGGCATTGATTGTTTGGTTGTTTTTTTGTTTATTTGCACCATTCTTTTAAAAAATTTAAAATTAAAACTACATCGCAGTATCGCATGGGTCTATAGGTAGTATATATATCTAACGAAAAAAAATGAACAGAAGCTAACAAGGTCCATAACAAGCCCAAGTGTCGACTCTGAAATTGTTGGGCAAAATACATTTTCGGTATATTTATTGATTTGGTATGCAAATCTCTAGGATTGGTTAGAAGTAATTTAATATGTTTTCTTCTTCTGGTGCTCATGGCATAACTCCCAACAATAACACATGACACTTGCATGTGCTGTGAATGGTATTGTAGAATTTGGAGCTCATAAGCCAGTACTTTCCTTATTAATAGTATATACATTCTAAAGTTAGTTTTTCGGTGGTGAAAGTCTCAACTTCAAAGATGGTTAGAATCTTTGACTTATGGAGACTTTCGTTTTCCGTCATTGATTGTTTGAGAGCTTTGTTTGGTTGTTTGTTTGTTTATTTGTACCCTTCTTTTAAAAAATTTAAAATTAAAACTACATCGCAGTATCGCATGGGTCTATAGGTAGTATATATATCTAACAAAAAAAAAAATGAACAGAAGTTAACAAGGTCTATAACAAACCCAAGTGTCGACTCTGAAATTGTTGGGCAAAATGCATTTTTGGTCCATATATGTTGTTAAATTAGCACACAGAGCCCTCAGTCTGAGAAAATCATGCCTTCTAGGAGCGAAGATTTGACTTTTGGAAAAGAGGATATTAGACATGGCGGCTAACTGTGCGAGACGAACCCTACAATTTTCTTCAGCTTCTGCAACAACCCTTCTGAACCGTGCATCATCTTCACCTTTCACTGCCAAAGCTTCGAAGTTTGGTGAGCTCAATGCTGCCAAGCCCACCTCTGGGTCTAGATTCACTGTTCAGAAGCTCAAGTTCTCAAGGTTGGGGTTTTTTAATAATTATTGAAATTGTAGTCTCCACTTTAATTTTTGGTTAATCATGGTTACGTGCTCTTTCATTTTGTTTGGCCGTCGAGAAAATGGAAACTGTATCCTGGGCCACTATCTCTGTATTTAGTTCATGAGATGGGGCCTCCTTGTCTCCTTTAAATCTAAAGCTTCAATGTTGGTGTTCAAGATCCAATTTACTTGGTATGAATTATAATTTCACATGTTCGCAACTCAGTTAATTATGACATTATCTCTTGTTTAGTTCTCTTCTGTCTAGACATATATATATACACACACAGAGATTGTGTTTGTTGTGTTAGTAAGGCTTTTACAAAGGAACTTTTGGAGGGAATGCAGCTGAATCTTTTTTTTTACTAAACTTACTATGAATTGCCGAATGAAGCATCATTTCTGTACATTCTCTGAACTTGTACCAAGTGATTTTTACTATATTACTAAGAAATGCACGAAAAATTATTCAATAGAGGGATTGTAAGTTGTAGTTGAGTAAGTAACAAGGGAGCACATGCACCACCTGAGCATAAGAAAACCACTAAATAAATTGCATCTGGTTATTTGTAATTTCTCCATCTAATATTCCGTTCTTCATTTATAACTAATTTAACCTAAATGACTTGAGCTTTGATGATCCAAACATACCTTAAATATTTTAGCTTGGCATTTTAGGATCCCCGTGGAATTGGGCGCTGCGCAGTCATTGATCCCATTGCACAGTGCTATAGCTTCTGCCTTGTTCACATCACTCCTGTCCTTGCACAATAGCACCTGGGGATGCCTATCAGAAGGTATTGTTCGAACTTTACTGTTTGTTTTTCTCATATAGTGCCTTGTGTCTGGGGCCTATGATTTGGGTATCTCATAGAAACACTTGTTAGCTGTTTATCAATTGATTTGCGTGCCTAGATTCTAAGGAGTTGCATTGTGCTTGCAATTTGTGTAGTTTTTGTGCTTTTTTAAACGCATCTTTCATTTGTCTTGAGAATACTAGGTTTGTGTAAATCTATTTATTGCATTGAGCTGAGCAGAATGCTTTAAGTTGAAAAATTGCTACACCAAAAGAAACAGCTAAGAATGGAATGTTCTTATCCGTTTTCATAGATATTCAGGTCACATGGGGAGGAAGAGAGGAATATCTTAAGGTCGTCGTATTATGTATATAGATTTACATACGAATTGACTGAATCCATATCATTTTTTTCTGCTCGTCATGGTTGAAGAATTTCCTTCGTGAAATTTTCTTGCTACTTAAAATCCTATATAATTTATTCTACTTTTTCCTGCGATTGTTATTAGAGATGGTTGTCTCTATGATACTTAATTGTCTTACCTTGTTCCTTGCAATTGTGTGCAGGTTTTGCAACTCCTCTATAGCATGCCCAGCGAGCTGAGGGTATGAATGAGATCATGAATACCAGATTTTTGTTTATTTTCTGGTTTCTTATTGCTTTTGAACTGTACCACAACTTAAAATGGTAGTTGATCCAACTAGCACTTGCTCAAATCTCTTCCTGATTTTAAGAAGAGATCTCAACATCGCTTGTTTTTTTTCCGTTGATAAATGAAATCCACATGTGGAATTTCGGTTGACTCTTGGGCTCAAACCCAAGAAGGGGCTATGTTGACTTATATTATGCGTTAGTCTATTAGTTCACTGATTAAAACTTAGTTGTATATTATGCGTTAGTCTATTAGAGATCGTCTAGGCACAAGGAGAAGATAAAATTCCAACATGATTTCTAGTGTTAACGGTTAGCTTTTTTACGTGTGCCGAATGAAAGGTTCCATAGAAAGAATAAAAAGATAAGGTGATAAAGGGTATCCTTGACGAATTCCTCTTGTTGGCTAAAAAATAGGGTTTAGGGTTTAGGGGTTGGCATTCACTGTAATTTAGATTGTCAGTGGGCTGGTTGAAATTTGATGTGAATTGGAATGGGTTGATTGAATGTGGATGTTTGGAATGGATTAATTAATTGAATTGGATGGTTAATTGATTGAGTTATGTTCATTTGTTTCTGACCATTGTCACTAGACTTTATGAACCGTGTATGTTCACAGAGGCATTTTTCGAACCCTTGCTTGACAAAATACGCCTCAATTTTACTATACCATGCTCGAGGAGCTTGCTTAACTCCATACAACTGCTTCTTTAGCCTATACACCTTATGTTCTTCTCCATGCTTCTCGTAACCCTGAGGTTGATCAATGAACATTATTTCATTTAATTGACCATGCAGGAATGCACTTTTGACATCCAGCTAGAAAACACACCACCCTTTGTGAGCTACAAGTGTCAAGATTGTTCTAATTGTATCCCATCTCGCCACTTATGCAAATACTTCATTGTAATCGATTTCGTGCCTTGGAGAGTACCCCTTGGCCACAAGTCTTGCCTTATGCTTGTCTAAATCTCCCTTCTCATTAAACTTCGTTTTAAATACCCATTTTACTCCTATTCTTTTGGCTTCAGCTGGCAAGATGGTTAACTCCCATGTCTCATTTTTCTCAATAGCTCTCATCTCCATATCCATTGCCTCCCTCCATTTCAAACTCTTATATGCCTCCTCAAACGTGACTGGATCTTCAGCTGGAATAAACAATGCAAGATTATGCATTTCCTCCTCATCAGACAGCCCCTCACCGGTTACATAGTCTCTCAACCAAGCTGGATGCCTTCGACTCATCCCTTGATTTGGATTTAGGGGTGCTTCCTCAGATGACTCATTTGGTGATGAGTTATCTGTTTCTTCAGTTTGCCCATTTTCCGAACCCTCTCCTTCCTCATTAGCAACTGTATCTTCATTTTCTACTTCATTGTCACCTTCCCACTCTAACACATCACGGTTCACCTCTTTTGCACTTCTACCCCCAACTCCACTTTTCATCCTCAACACACACTATATCCCTGCTAATCACTATCCTTTTTTTGAAATTGGATCATAAAGCCTATAAGCTTTTGATTCCTCTCACACCCAAAAGAACACATTTGAAGCTCTTATCATCCTTCTTATTTCTTCGACTATTAGGCACATGAACATAGGCCACAAAGCACCACTTGCTCCCGCAACAGTAGCCCACCTACCGCAGTTATGGCCACTATAAATACCTCGAAACCCTTCACAAAGGTAAGAGACTCAGAACCGATCCAGAGCACTGTATTTACTTGCCCCTCGGCACTCAGATACTAACTTAGGCATCGGAGCCCCCTTTGGCCGACACCACACCGATGTCCAGTCTTTGCAGGGTCCCTGCCGAACAGCAACGCCCCCAGTGGGCCCAAGACACCACACGGCTGGTCCTAGATCCCCCAGCGGGTCTCATCGAGTTGGTCATTTCCGGATCAAATAGGAAATACCGTTGGATAGGTCTCGGGACGCTGAATCTGTAAACAGGCGGCATGCGTCAAACGGAATTAAACACGTAACATAAACCTTCGGACCCTCGAAACAATATCGAAACGGTGTCCGATTAACTCGAAACCAACGCCAAAATGTTCATTACATTGCATAAAACAAAAGTCATGTTGAACTCACCTCGGGAATCGTGTCCACGCGCCCTCACGCGCCGCCGTGAGTGGCTGCGCGTGAAGTCCACGCGCCTACTATAGTGCAGCTACAGTCATCGTCCTTACCCGGCTGTTCTGCAAACGGATCCTTCGATCTGCGACACGACCCGGTTAGTTTTCCATTAATTCAACATCGTTTTCAAAAATTCAAACGTCCATTAGCATCGACATAGGTCTAATTAAGGATCTGTGAACTCAATTACATTCGAACTTACCTCAGTCCTTCCATTCGATCTCGAATTCTCTAAGAACAGTCGAACTCTGTTCATCGTCCAATCTCCATCAATTATCCTTGTTTCCCGGTGAGGCTGGATGTGTAATTCCCAACAGGATGACGACTCTGGATGTGTAATTCCCAGAGGATCCTCGGATGTGTAATTCCCGAGTTATATGCTTTATTGTATGTGATAAAATGGTTTTATAAAATGATTTAAATGGCATTTGGGCTTGAGAGCTGGGATTTGATGTTTTCCTGAGATTTGGCTAGAAAGCCGGTGAGTTTTTCATATGTTGATTCTATGCATGCATGGTTTGATAAACTGGAAGGTAAATGATGTGTTTTGATAAATGTATTTTAAATGATATTATTTTTGTCCACTCACACCTTTCCTGTTTTGATAACCCTCCAGGCCGTGGCACGACGTTCGGGGCTAATCGAGAGGCATGATGAATAATATGATACAATAAGGTTCTGCCGATATCTAATAATATAAAATTTTAAGCATAAATATAAATTGAAGTGAATTACTATAATTGAATATTAATATAGTTTAAAACATAAAAATAAGCATAATAATGAAGTTTACATTTACATAATAATTTAGAAAATCGGGGAGTTTGTATTTACATAATAATTTAGAAAATTGGACGTAAAACGAATTATTATCAAAATCGTAATTCGTTTTACGATTAATAATAATGTCGGAAATTTAATCTAAAAGTTTGAATTTTTTAATGAAATTTTGGAAAAAAATTTAGTATCCAATAATGATTATATATGACTCATAAAAATTATAAAATGACTTTGATATAATAAATATATAATGAATAATATGATACAATATGAAATATGCACCATTAGATTTGAAATCCAATGGTTGGGAAACCACGAGGATAGCTTTTAATTTTTTTTTTATGAAGTTAGAGACTCATTTAAGTCTTCAACCTCTATTACTCTCTCATCAATTTCGTCTTCTCCGCTCAACCATCAACCATGCTCCATCACGACCACACCTAGCTGCATAACCACAACACAAATCCTTTTCCGGTCAAGACAATCTCATCCTTGGCCTCCTTGATTGTCGAGAAGCACGAAGGAAAAGGAATTGGAGCCAAGAACCCAGAAATCTTCGACGACAGCGTTTGATTTTTCTGGTGGATTCAAGCCGTGAGACCACAACCATTCTACTAGACTCGACAAGACACAAGATATAGATGATGAAGAAATTGGGCAATTGGATAACTCCTTTTTTGGCTTAGAATATCAATATCGATGGATATCGACAATTATCGGTCGATTTCGACGATAACGGTCTATATCTGTCGAAATCAGGGATATTGGGGGAAGAAATTTTTTTCCCCCTATTAAGATGTTGAACCCCCAATTTAACGATATTTCCCCCAATTTCACGATATATCAGACGAAATATCAGCACTATATATCAGACGAAATATCAGCGATAGTGCCGATATTGTAAGTTATTGTAAGTTATTTAGGAAAGAACAATGTAAATAGTACAAATTACAATATTATTGATCCTAATGAAGAAATCTATGGAGGAATCAAACATGAAGAAAATCTACGCGTTGTCTTTTCTTTGTTGTAGATGCATGTAGGTAGTATCAAATCGATGAATAATTTTTCTCGAAAAGGGTGGTATTTGCTCACTGTTTGTTGTGTAGAAGAAGAATATGGTAATATTAAGAGCACGAAGTCTAATTAATCTTATTATTATGATGGTTGCAGTTTACCTTTGCTTCCTCCGATAGCCTTGCTTGCCATTTCATGTGGCCTGTGGTAAGTTTATTTTAATCCAAATTAATCGAACTTGCCTTCAGTTTAAATTAATATAAAAAATCATACCACAAGCCAACAACACTGGTACTTTATTAATTATCTTTACAATCACGTACACATATGCAAAATGCATGTGATGGACATGAAAACGGAAGACACAACTCCCAACTCAAAAGCTCCAAAACCGAAAAAATGAAAACAGATTTAAACAAACTCATGCTGAAGGTGTGAATGGCAAGGGTGGACCATTGATACGAACGTACTTTGGGGTTGGGGGTATTTATTACAGTTGGCAGATTAACAAGTAACAGACAAGTAGTACTAGAGTAGAATGAGCAGCCGGCTAAGCAGCTAATATTAATAATCCTCGGGAGCCAAGGGCTGGTGAGTATGGTGGGGTGTCTCAGTTGGTATCACCATGTACTCGTATATGAGAGCTGCCAACCCACCTCCTACAAATGGTCCAAGCCAGTAGATCCAATGTTTCCTCCATCTCCACCCTACCAATGCAGGTCCAAATGCCCTTGCCGGGTTCATGCATGCCCCATCAAACGGCCCGCCCACCAGGATATTTGCTCCCACGATGAATCCAATGGCCAAAGGTGCGATAGTTCCTAGGCTACCCCTCTTGGGATCAATGGCAGTAGCATACACAGTATAAACTAACCCAAATGTCATCACAAGCTCGAGTATAACCCCATGCCAATCTCCAACACCAGAGGCGAGGTTGAACCCCACTGTTCGCTGAATAAATCATATTAATATATTAAGCTATATCTACTTGTATATTTGTAATTAATTGATAAATTAAGTTGAGTAAACAATATAAAGTGGAAAATCAAACAAAACTGTTAATATTGATGAATAGACAAAATTAACTCTTTTAGTTAAGATAACATTAACTAGCAAATTAACAACTAGGTAATTGCATGAGTTTTAAGGCTAGTTCAATTACGTACCATGCCATTTGTGGAAAGCCTTAGCAAAAGGGACGCCACAATAGCGCCAAGGAGTTGAGCAACCCAGTAGTAAAGGGCCCGAACCACAGAGACCCTTCCACCTAGGAGTGCTCCAAAGGTTACAGCAGGGTTGACATGGCCACCAGATACGTTAATGCTGGCTGAGATGGCCGAAAAGAGAGCGAGCGCATGTGCAAGAGCTATGGCTATCAGTTCAGATGCTGATGTGCCGCTATCCTTGTAAATCTTCCCTGCCATATTTCATTAGTTGCAAAACAAGTTAAACTCGAGGAAAACTCGTCTCCTATATTTAATATTTATTATTAACTGCTGGCATGCACATGAGGATCGAATTAATGTCGATTAGCTAGGAAACAAAAATATGCATCCATAGATATAAATTTATATGCATGCAACAAGCCAGCTAGCTGGATTAATGACATATATGCATGCATATTTCATGTGCATGCAGCATGTAGATATACCAAGAGCAAGCACGGAGCCTTCCCCAGCAAAGACGAAGATGAAAGTCGCCACAAATTCAGCTAAGGTTGCTCTGATGGAGTCAGGGTGGGTGGCCTCGTCGGCCCTCCCAAAGGCATATCTACGAGGTGGCATAGTATCAAAATGACGCAAGAAGTAGGATTTTTTCTTTCTTAATTAGGATCTAAAACTAGTCACTGCACGAATGAATAGAAATATATATCTAATTGGCTAACTAGCTAGCAGCACAACTTAGGTACATAAATAAAACTCCTTTATTAAAAATGCAAGCAACTAAATTAACATGAAGGCGCGCAGAACTATCGGGATGAGATCGAGGAAGAGGATCCTGCTAGATGTCTCTAGATCAGTCTAATCTAGATCGAGTTAGGAAAGATAGAGCGAGGGAAGCAAAAACAAACAAGGCAAGCGTAGCTGTGTAATACTAGAACCGATCTTGATGATGATGAGGGTCTTTGCATGTTTGAAATGTGGAGGCCTTTAGTCTTAAATTAGCCAAGAGCGCTTGGATTCGAGTGGGACACTTGGGCAGTCGCTACGCAGGAATAGTGACACGTAGGGGTCATGTGTAAGCTAGTAAATCGTACAAGTTGAGTCTTGGACTATGGAATGACATCATCCGCAAAGGTCTTTGTCCTTCTGCACTGTTTTGAATTTATCTTTTGCATTATTTGTGTCCTAACAATACTAATTATATGCAATTATAAAAATTTCAAAATATTAATAACCAAATTTACAGATTTTAACCGCATTGTACCAATTGAAGCTGTCACCAATTATCGGCCAACCTCTTCTCCCTGGTGGCAATTTTTTAATTACCACCTTGTTTTTTCTCCTAATAATATGTGCTAGCAACAATTTATTTGCAAGAAAAGAAATGAACAATAATAGTACTACTGTGGAGATCATCAGAAGCAGCTCGCTGCAGGTCGCTGGGAAATTTATAAAGTCATCTACCATTTCGATCATATTAAATAGATCAATATTTAGCTGATCCAGATATAGATTAATTCGGAGAAAGAAATCGACAAACTAGCTATATAATTAGCTCAAACCACACCAGCTACGTGTGCCCGGAAATATATCAAATCATCATCATCCATGGTAACTTGAATATATATATATATATATATATATAATTATATATATACACATACGACAGCGAGCACAGATGCATCAGAAAGGGTAGTGAACTAGCGATGATATAGCAGTGAACTAGCGATGATATAGCGATGATATAGCGATGATATATATAGTCTTTCGTATATAGAGGACACATATATTATAGTTATCGATTCGTGCTATATAGATGATGGTGTTTACATCCCTCTGGGCCCAGGTTGCGGCTCACGAAATTTAAAGGCCCAAAGAACGATTTTTGGCCCAAGATCAAATACTTCACGTGTAAAGAGGAAGAAGACTTGGGCGGTGCTGTCAGGATGGGAAGAAAACAAAGGCAAAGGGGGAAATACCCTAACTGAAACAATGGTGAGGTAAGTCCTGCATGAGTCTCGATCTAGCAAGTTGAAGAACTTCCTCGATCGCCTATAAATGGAGAACGACTTGGTTTCTCAAAGGAGGATCAACCAATCAAAACTCAACAAATTGATCTCCATCAATTTCTGAACCTATGAACATCTTTAACCAAGGTTTCATGGTTTTTTTAAAAAAAAAAACAGCTAGCCCTTTAGGCAAAAATTGATTTTTTCGACCTAGAAAATCAAGATGCAGTTTCTCTTCTCACCATTTCGATACATTTATGCAACGGCCTAACCGTCTTTCTGACCGTTCTAGCAACATTATTATAATGGTTAAACTCAATTTTCTATGTAAACCTTCTTTTTTATCATTCTTGTCATAAAGGTTTCCTTCATCTTGAGTGACTAGTTCATGGACTTTCGGGGGAAGTTCGCATGAGATTAACCTTCTTCCTGACCACTTTGAGTTATAAGGGTTGATATCATCAACTATCGATTCACGGAAAGTCATCCCGACTGCTGGTTCACGGATAATGTTTGGTCACCGTCTCTACAGAAAACCAACCCGACCATCGCCCTACGGAGAGTCGTCCCGGTTGCCAGTTAATGGTTGATCACTGAGGAATCCAAACCTCCCTTTGACGTCTCGCTGTCGCATTTGAGTGCTCTGCCATCATATGACATGATTTCCGACTGATATTCTTTTCAGTTGATAATTCCCGAAACTTCTTGCTTATTTCGAGTTTAGAACCCGACGGGAATAATTTACTTCTTTGCACTTGTAATTCAGTTTGTTTAAATTCAAATACTTCTATGTTTTTGTATTTGTACTACCGCATCCATTTCAATACAAAACTAGATTTTCTTAAGTAATTGGTTCTCGGGACACACCACCTGAACGTGGTTTCCGACTACACAAGTCGGGATACCATCTTTGTGCGTTGCTCCGATTACTTTGATTTTGACTCGAGAGAACCTGGGACCACTAACCCCCTTAACAAAATGAAATGGCAACGTCATCAATCAGAGTATCATGGCGAAATAAAATTCATTGGTTTGGGCAACGTTGGAAAAAGGATGTTAAGTCTTTAAAAAAGATATATAAAAGAACAACGCACGAGAAATCTTGTTTGCCTACCCCACGATCGTTTTTTATCAGAAGAAAGGTTCTTGGGCCGAAAACGGAACCACCTACACTATCTAATAGCAGTTTTTCTACTAGTAGCACATCTACCCTTGAGTTGAGAAAGTCCATTTGCTTCCAGGTCTATCCATTCAGGGATTTACCGCAGCATCAGGGCCTGCTGCTATCAGCCCATCCAGCATTTCTAACCCATCACAACAAAAGAGATCCCCATGAGTGGTGCATCTCCCTTGCCTCCGCAGAATAGGTTCAATGCGGAAGGCCTAACTAGGATTGGCTTGATACATTTGACTCATAATACGAAAAAAAAAAATTTAGAAAAAAACATATGGCATTCTGAGCACGTGTATATATATTGCTCGATCTGTAAGTAATAATATATTCTCAAGAATGAGTGTATTATGTACTGTAAGTTGTAACTCGACGTGGCTCTCCTATCTTCAATGGTTGGGTCAATGATTGAGGCCTGCCTGCTAGTGCTCGATCAGCAACTAAATAATTAATTAACGGTGTTTTATTTTAATGATCATGTTGGGCCAGCACTAGACACTAAGCTAGTAAGCTAGCACCTAGTCGACATACCGTATGTTTTTTAAGACTGTCCAATACCATTAATTAAGTAATTAATTCCACCACCATCACTGTTCTACATCCTATTTAATTTTAATTATGACAAATATTAAGTAGACTACATAGTTTGTAAATTATATATTAATACAAGTATAGTTTCAGAACTACTTAATGGGGTAAACCAGTAACGTTAGATTAAGTCGCTTTGCTTATCAGCTCTTTCTTTGTTGTCCTGTTGATCATTGACCAATCATGATTATTCTGGTTAAGAAAACTTGGGTAATTTTCTTTGCGTAATTTTCTTCCTATCTATCTTTTTCTCTTATGACGATCAATCTATTTGTCTATATTTAATGTCTTAACTTACATAATTCCACCTGCAGGAAATCCAAGTTGATGAGTACAAAACGCATAATATGTGAAATTCAAAGACATCAATATAGCTTTCAATCTCATGAGAGACGGGAAGTGCTTGCGTTGTGTCATCCACATGGCAGAGTAATTTCTCTTGTTCGTTTTGAGTAACAATGATAGAAGAATAGCAGAATTAGCTGCCTTCATTTTGAGTCTTAGTTATTGTACATTGTTCTGATAGAAGTTTTTATCTGGAAGTGAGTCTTTGTGGAGGGTAATCAGTGAATAAATCATTCGTGCGTATATTGTAAGCTCAATAGGTCCTGAATCAGCTGTGTTTTAACTTTTGAGCTATCAACTCAAATGAAAGCTGTTCTTGTTGCAATATTAGTGAATTGTAGACTTATTTTATTTTTTAATTTAATATAAATATAAATAACTATAATTAAACTGTAGTGGATTGTAGAGTTTAAAGCAGGCAAAAACAAAATACATAGATATGATAACAAATGATGTGACAAATTACAAAGCATAATAGTTTCGTCCATTTATTAGTTATTACTCGTTGCTATGCTACTATGTAACACAAATACAACACAACCCTTTTCTTAAGGGTAGATTTGGCATATCACTTGGTGCTATAATTTAATAGTATTCATTTTCACTTATTCTGTGAGAATTTTTATATAAAAAATATATATTGTAATCTCTCCAATATCCTTATATAAAGATTAAAAAAAAAAATTGACATTAATTGGAATGGTATTCCTAATTTGTAATTAATTAGAAATTTAGAATTAATATAAATTAAATTGACATTCAACATTCTTAAACCGTGAAGAAAGCTGAAGTTTATAATAATTTATATTAGTTTGGAGTGGAACTAATATATATTAATTTATATTAATATCTCATGTGTAAAATTTAACTAGTAATGTGCTCCTATCATCCAATATAAAGTGAAACTCTAACTTTTTTCCATTTTTTTGGAGGCTACTTTAAGCAAATGATCTTTTAGCCATAATTGAAGAAGCTCATGAGCGACTCAGGAATACCAAAAGGAGTGCGGAGCTACACAATTGAAGAAGTAGGCAATTACATTGGCATCAAGTAAGAAGAGAAATATGAAAGCAAGCACAGACGGCGCAAGCACTCGAATACGGAAGCAAGCAATCGTTGCAAGTGTCACAAATCTAAGCCCCATTTAAAGGAAGCACGGACGGCGCAGGTATAGTTGCAAGTGTCAAAAAACTAAACCCCATTGAAATTGATCAAACACGATAACTTGTTTCTATTAGTTTTATAACTTAGCTGAACCACCAGTATACATCTGTTGAAGCAGAAATTGAACCCGCCGCGAAAAGTTCTCACAATTCCTGCAAACAGCAAACAATTAGCTATCGTTGTCTCGATCGATTTACCCGGGGGTTGTTCGACCAAGAACACTCCGATGCCTAAGTTAGCTTTGAGAGAGGAAAAGGATATACTTCGAAGCGAAGAATCAACTTAACTTGGAAATGAAATGTGCCTTGCTATTTATAGGGGTGAATGAAATGTTCAATTTCCATAGTTTCGATGTGGGACAAATGCTCATCAATTTACCTCTTATATAGGGGTGAGTGAGATGTTCAATTTCCATAGTTTCGATGTGGGACAAATGCTCATCAATTTGCATGCTAACACGTGTTATACAAATCGAGGGTGGAGAGGCTTCCACATGTCATTCTGGTTTGGGCCATGTCCGGTGCTTGTGCTTACAAGTATTATTGCCAAGGGCAATTTGGTCATTTTGAGAATTATGGGCCACGTGGCAACTCCACATTTTTCCGGTGATTTTGGGTTCCACAACATCCACATTATATCTGATATGATATGATGAATACTCCCGGCAGGTTTGCAAGCTGGCAGGGCTGCAGTTGTATTTCTTGTTGTGAGTAGGTGAGGAGGTTGAGCGAGCGAGCAGACCTTTTTCTCCCTAAAAATAAACTCCAAAGTCTATTTGTATCAATCTATCATCTATCTATTTCTCTATCTATCAATCTATTCTCATCTCCTTTAGTAATACTTGTCGAACTGGAAGCTAATTAACAGTAGCTAACATGGCTGATTATCAGAGAGTACATCTTGGTGGGGATGCGGAGGAACCACCATCAACAGTATCTAAACCTCTGGCAGTGGCGGTGGCAGTGCCACTTCCAAAGGCACACTTTTCATCAACAGAGAAACAGAAACAGAAGAGGAGACAGAGACACAGAAAATTCAGCTGCTTCAGCATAATAATCACTCTGCTCCTTTACAATTACACCTACTACCAGTAACAGCGGCAGAAATCCGGTAAACCAGGCAAAGCCACCAAGAAAGAGAAGCTCACTATCATCTACTTGGTGCAGGTGCACCAGTTGGGATAATTTGGTATCTTTCTCCTCGTATCGATACTAATAGGAGCCACTGTTGGCATTGTTCATGACCCTATACGCTAAATTTGACGTGAAGATAAGTGATTTATGGCTCAATCAGGACATGATCCTATACGCTAAATTTGACGTGAAGATAACAGCCAAAAAGACAAAGAAGATCGGACTCTACTATGCACAAGGTGGCCGGTTGAGTATCTGGCATACAAACACAAGGCTTTGTCAAGGGACATTACCAAAGTTTTACCAAGGTCACCAAGACAAAACACTAATCAATGTGGCCTTGTCTGGCCAAACACAATACGTTCTATTTTGATGAATGCACTTCAACAGCAATAACAAACCGGACGGATCCCCTTGGATCTTAAGGTCGATGTACCAGTAGCAATCAAACTAGGCAAATTGAAGCTTGGGAAGGCCAGGATCTTGGGCGAATGCTTCTTGATAGTGGACAGCTTAACTGCTAA
The DNA here is from genome assembly GCA_032719365.1 of Prinsepia uniflora. Taxonomy (NCBI): domain Eukaryota; kingdom Viridiplantae; phylum Streptophyta; class Magnoliopsida; order Rosales; family Rosaceae; genus Prinsepia; species Prinsepia uniflora. Next base: position 82,452,820 of record CM064865.1, on the reverse strand, counting down.
TAATTTGAGTAGCACTAAAGCTAATAACTGAAGACTTAGATTGAAGCTTTGCAATGATCTAGAAATTTGGGAATGGGAGCTGTTTTCTTTTCTTTTTTGCATTTCTGTCCTTTTTCCTTTTTTTTTTTTGGGTGAACGCTTTTTCTCTATCTTTTCCCTTCGGGATGGAAGGATTGATTACTGTCCATAGGTGTTCAAATCAGATCAGTTTTCCATGCGCCATCAACATAACATTTCTTTCCATTTTCTTTTGTAATAAGATGAGAATCCTCAAATACATGAAAAGTTCTCATTTTTTCTCTTCCACTTGGACAGTTTAACCTTAATACCCAGTGAACATAGCAGTAAAGCGTGCACAAGACAAAAAGAATCACAATGTGTGATGCTAAACGGGCTTCCTAATAAAGAAGAATTTGAAATAAAAATAATACATGGCATTCACCTTTCATTTCTTCAAAAATCTGTTCACTGATTAGCAGCAACAATTATGGTTGAAATTAAATACATCTTAAGTTTGCAGGCGGAAGGAAACAATTCATGAGACGTTGCATAGCATTCCAACAATCCCACAAACTTTTTTATTCTAGAGGACATTCTAATAATCATTTTCAACACATCTTTGATCTAATAGATAGATATAGATCCAACCACTTGAATTGAAAAAGTAGATTGAAGTTACCTTACATCGACGTCCATGGAAGCAAGCTCACTTCTTAATACGAGACAACATCGTATTAATCACCTGTCAAAGCTCGTGGTCTGTGCTCAATGGTAAACAAAGACATCCCCGTTTGTGAAATTGCCCTCACAAATGCCATATTTGCCGTTATGGTTGGAGCACACCAGTAATCACCAGTACCAAAAGCAACCTTATTCTTCAAAGCCAGTTTTCTAGTGGTAGGGAGGCTCATCATGCGTTCTGAGGGACTGTCAGGAACAACCCTGCACCATTCCCAAAGGTAATTAATTCCCGATAATACGAAAAACAAAAGCAAAATTAACCAGGCATGGATTCCATAGATATATGAAGGAGCAAAACCATCAAATAGATCATACAAATGCCCATGCAAATCGATTTTTTTCAAAGGGGTTTACCCTTGTTTGAAGTTTAAACCAGAATACAAATCAGGGTTGGTTGGTTCTCACAGATGTCTAAAATGTTTGTTTCCCTCCTCCTATATAGTTTCGCTTCCTATAATTAAAAACCTCAAAATATGCTTAATAGACCCAGGAAATAAAATCTAAATAGGCTTAACACACCTCACTTTTAGTTTTCATTTTATGTCCCCTTTCCGTATAATTTCTTCTACATCTCTTCCATTATCCGTCCTCCACTCTTTCATCCCTTCTTTTCCCAAAATTTCAAGCGCCAAAATTGAAACCTAAAACCCCAGTGGCCATCAAACTGGGCTTAGTTTTTATTTTTTCATAGTTTTTATAATGACGATGATTATTTCCCCTCGAAATAAATGAAGATAAAAACAAATGTCAAACAAATAACAAAAATTGTCAGAAAACTCACGTCAGACAATTTAGCAAATGGCTAGCTCTCAACTTCTCGTTGCGACCTCCACACATCAATACTAACTCTTTGAACTCTGAAAGAACACTTTCACAGACTATGCCTCTCTTTCCAGATATTGTGCGACCAAGTTCAACAAGAATTGGATTCTGAATTTCAGAGATCACCTGGCACAAGATCAAGAAACCTTAACCTGGATGTTAATTGCAACAATGATTCTGCCTGACCCTACTTAAGCACGCATGTTATGTCAGTGAAGACTTGTATATTGAATCTATCGAAACGTAGAGATTTTCTTCAAGAAGAATAAATGGCTAGCATAATAGGCATTGCCACAAGAAACATCATTAGGAATAACTTAATCAGCAAAATAACGGAGTTCAATGTATTGAGTAATAATGGCTAAAATCTTAAAAGTTCTTAATTTAAGAGACTGACCAGTCATAATACTTGAAGATTTTTCTCATGGACAAAAAAGGAATAAGGGACAAGAAACCTTAACCTGGATGTTAATTGCAACAACGGTTCTGCCTGACCCTACTTAAGCACGCATGTTATGTCAGTGAAGACTTGTATATTGAATCTATCGAAACATAGAGCTTTTCTTCAAGAAGAATAAATGGCTAGCATAATAGGCATTGCCACAAGAAACATCATTAGGAATAACTTAATCAGAAAAATAACGGAGTTCAATGTATTGAGTAATAATGGCTAAAATCTTAAAAGTTCGTAATTTAAGAGACTGCCAAGTCATAATACTTGAAGATTTTTCTCATGGACAAAAAAGGAATAAGGGATAAAGAGCAATAAGACCTATTTATTCACTTTTTTATAGGCGGCAGAAAGGAATGTGAAAAAAAAATTGACCTGTAAAACTTTAATAAACTAATATTATCATGCTTGCTAAGTATAATTGATAATACCAACCTATCAACCTCTTTTTTTCCTCAACAGGGAGGGAAGATTCGAACTTGAGGCTCTCTGACAATGCAGAGAGTACAATTAAGCTAATGGTTGGTTATTATACGTGTTACAGTCACACCTCATCAGAATGTGCAATTAGGCCAAAGATTTGTGCATCAACTGTTTGATAAACAGCCAATGCTCCACAACTAATACGTTTGTGATTCAGTATATCAAAATTAAAAAATCTGCTAAGACAACAAACTTGAAACCTGGATAGCAGCCTGTGTGACTTCAAACAGCCTATATGGAAAGGATTTTTTGCAGGTGTTACAAAGTTACAATAGTATTCACAGAAAAAATAAAAGAATATGAAAAGCCAACAGAGATAATAAACTAAGATAACTAATTTGCAAGATCATGATCCAATCATCCAATATGACCAAGAAAATAGAAATCTAATCCTTTCAAAGCTCTTTACATGAGAGATGCACACATAAAATTTGCATAACTTCTATCCACTTTTGGATAATGTGACAGAAAAAGATTCCCAACCATGGGATCAAATAGTAAAATGAAGCACAAAAGTAGAATGAAACTAACCTGTCCAATCACAAACTCATAGTTACCCTTAAACCGCTTCCTCAATTCACCTTCTGGAGCAGCCAAAAGTTTGTCAGTACCACCATTACTAATACCCGATACAAGAGCAATCAAAGAAGTTGTATCAAAGTTTATAAATTCACTTTCACCCAGAAGACTCCTCATTTCAGAATATTCCACATCTTTTACATCCAGTGAGTAGAATTGCATTTGTGAAATAAGAAAAGAGAAAGCACCATAGAACTCTGTGTGCTCGTTTGAGACGGACAGTTTCTTCTCAACCTTAGCAAGCTCCCGCTGGCACGAGTCCTTGACATCAGATTCTGAACTCAAAGAAGTGTCCTTTGCATCATTAACCTTTATTTGAAATGCACAAGCCTCTTGATACGTTCTTCTGGTAACAAGTACATTAGTCCAGTTATCTGCTTCCTCGGATAGATCAAAATCAAAATTGGAAATAGGAAAATCCAACTGAAACTCAGTGGCTCCGAATTCTTCTTTAAGTTTCTCACTAACAATGCTGCTAAGTCCGTTTCGGTTCGAAAAAAAAAGAATAATTGAGGAAGGTCTCAGTGTCACAGCCGACCGGGCAGCAGCAGTGACTTGCTCAATACGCGATTTTAAGTCCTTACTCTTATGATTGTAAGAGGATCCAGAACGGCTCCAAGTAATGTATTTTGGGTTCCTATCAGATACAATAATCCAGACTGGGTTCTTATGGAGAGTACAAATTATATCAACATGAAGATGCTTTTTTACAAAAGGGTCGGTTTTCTGTCCATGTCCATATGGGGGCGCAAATGTTGACAACGGAATTGGCTTGCAAACGCGAGAAACCCCAGTGATGTGAGGCTGTTGGAGAATGTGAACAACTGCCTCTATGTGTCCAATATTGACACTGCCAGAATTACAATTTTACAAACAAGGCACAGCCATTAAGAACTCTCAACTCAGTTGAGTACTACTTGTTTCACAACGACATAAGTACAGCAGAAATGCCCTAATGTTCTTATTTATTTCTTTTCCTCTTAGGCATATTACCAAAAATTATTCCCTCACTCTTCCTAAGCAAATACTAAAGAAGGCAGTAAGACAAAATAAAATAGGATTTTAAGACTTGTTCTATGGAGAGTGCATTAGAATTACAACTTTGAATGACTGAGTTATCAATTCTCGAACCTGAGATTGAGGGAAGTTGAAGTAGCGGTGGAGGTGGAGGAGGAGGTGGAGGAGCAGCGGGAGAGGAAACTGAGTTCAGATTGGGCTAATTTGAGGAGAGTGCGTTTGCAAGAAGCTGTGATTTTGGTGGAACCTGGCAATCCCTCTATTCGGTTAATCAAATCTCTGCATCTCTTCTTTGCCAATTCCACTTGTGCTTGTTTTTGTTCTTGTTCCTTCCTCATTCTTTCTTGGATCTTCCTTCCTCAAGGCAAGTTGCTACCCACTGATTCATATGATATAAATGTGAATTGTGACGTACTAATATATTTTTGAGTTCATTATTAAATTTTGATAAATGGATTATATGATTTGCACTAAATTCGTCTGATTAAATATTTTGCAATAAAAAATTAAATATTTTAACTCGAAATTAATAATTTTATATATTAATTTATTTTAAGTGAATTTAGTGTAATTACTGTGAATAATTAATTTCAAATTCAAACTCAATAAATTACAGCAAAGACACGAAGTGACGCGGCACCGAGCAGTAGCGGTCACCAGCGAGTAGCAGAGCCAACGAACACCACCACAGTGAGAGGTGGAGCGCGCGAGCAGAACTCAGCGCAAAAGCAAGGGGGAAGTTAGGGCATCTGCAGCACTCAATAAATCTAAGTTTTGGGCAAATTTAATTAAAAATTTGTCTGTCTAAAATTTTCAAAATAGGTCTGCTGGCAAATTTAACATTTTAAACTGTACTCCCTACATATATACCGAGCGGCCTCACTCGCTACTTCCATATCTGCGTTCCTCTCTCCTCTCTCCTCTCTCCTCTCAGCTCTCTCTCTCCTTCGTTTCTGGTGTTCGATTCTTCACTGCTAGCTTTCGGCTTCGGCGGCACACCCAACCCAGTCCCGGAGCTCTTATTTGGGCCTTCTTCGATTCTTGACGGCGTCATCTTCGTATGATTCACACTTCACAGCCTTCACTCTAACTCTCAGCCCCGTAGCTGTCACCGTCAGCTACTCATCTTCATCTCGGTCAATCGCTCTGTCTCTCGCTCAATCCGTCTTGTCTCTCAGTCAACTGCTCTGTCTCCTCTTCGTGGTTTGTCGCTCCTCTCCGCAGCTGCTTCTATTTTCATTTAATTTTTCTTTCATTCGAAATTTAATATATGTTTAATTTGCTTTTTATTTTCTGCTGGATAATTCAAGATCAGGTAAATCTGTAAATAGGGTGCGTAGCAAGAGCTCTGGGAAGACGTCTTTTAGTTGATCCTGAGGTACATTTGCTGCCTTGCTCGTGATTTTCTTATATAATTTCTTGTGATTTTCTATTAGTACAGCCTGTTGGCTTGGTGAATATCTTTTAGTGAGGTTTATTTATTAGCTAGTTAGACAAGGTTAATGTTGTGGGAGATGACAAGTTTAAGGCTATTACAAGGTTAATGCTGATGTCCTGATGAGTTTTTGAATAGTCTGCTCATATTTAATGCTTTTTCTATTTCTTCCTAGCCTGAAATTTTACTGAAAACTGCTTGATTTTTGAGTTTTGAGTGGATTGAATGTCACTTCTATCTGATCTGAGGTATTTGGTACTGATTGTGCTTTGTATGTGATTGTTGGAGTTAGATATTGAATGAGCTTTGCGATCCGTATTCTCCTTGACTGATCACTTTGTTAGATTAAGTTTTTAGATATCTCTTTGTGCTGAGATCTTTTCATTGTTTGATATGGTTCTCATCTTGTGGGATCTGTATAAATATTTAGAAATTTGATTAGCTATTTGCCAAGTGAAAGTACTTGAACTCTGATTGTTCTTATGCAAGTCTTTTTTCATTGCTTATGGAAAAACAGAAACCAAGATTCACAGGAAGTAGTAGATTAAACTATTTTGAAGAGAACAAATAGTTTTCTGATAATTATGTGATATACTACTGATATGCACTTTATATTCTAGTTGACTTTGTATAATATCATATCCAATTGACATTTTTTCTTGATTACTACAGTCCTGATAGGGTATGATGCTTCTGTATAGTCAGTTTAATAATTAGTTCTTCATGAGACACCGTTGCTGATTTTGGATTGATGCACTTTATATTCCTTCATTTATATTCCTTCATTGTTCAGTATCAGTTGCAGAGACTGAATGATCAGGGCTCTTTAAAAGGTCAACTGCTGCATTAAAATGATCTTCTTTTATACTACCAGGGACTTTTCTCACTGATAACACATTTAAAGAACCTAACCACTACATTTTATAATTGTTGTGAGTCATTTTGCACCTGTAGTGGGAGAGTGGATAGGTTGGATATGTTGGGATGAAAACTTTCTTAAAACAATGTTCTACATTTTAAAGCTATCTGTACAGGGAGTCGTGATGGGCTTCAATTTCTATGAAGTCTAGGAATTTATCGGTTTCGAATATGTAGTTGGACTAGAAAGCTTCATCTGTTAGGTTTGGGGGAGTTTATAGTGTCCTAGTTTAAGGGGTTTACGGGGTTTTCTGGTTATATGATTTGTATTTCTTGTTTCTGTAACATTCTTGGTCATCTTGACCACACAAAACAATAAAATTTGTTTAGGATGTGAAATATGCTGTTAAGGAAATTTGCTTTTTCTTAATGCGTATTGGCACTTGGAAGAAAGGGTAAAGTAGTAGAACAATCTTGGTAACAAACTCTACTGGTTCTATTATTGCTGCAAACAATGTTATATTTGAGTCTCTATATAGATAACGACTTTAAAAAACTAATCGTTAAAAACTCACTGTTAAAAAATTTGCGTTAGAAAGTAGCCATTAAAATACTACCGATTAAAAAACTAGCCGTTGTAGAAAAATTAGGTTGTTGTATATTCAAATTTGAAAAAATGAATTTAATATTCAAAGTTGATGAAAATAGAGTCAGCTATAAAAACTAGCTAGCTATTAATAGTTTTTAGGTCATTTTAAATTAAATTTGTCCAAAAATTTGTTGAGTTTGCTGCGGATGCTCTTAGAGGGGACACAAAGGTAAGCAATTACTTTTAAAGCACTTAGAGGGCAAGATGTTAGATGTTTTTGGCTTGAAGATGGAAGCTTTAATGGAGGTTTTCAGGAATTGGGGTGGTCAATTGACCACCCTTACCCCTTAATAGATCTGCCTCTGGCTAATTAGACTGTAATTTGCTGATTGGGGACCCGTTATTTGTTTTACATCGTTCCTATGTGGTATTTCAATCGCGTTGACCTATTTGTGTGTACAAGATATGGAGAAAATTGGTAGCGGTATGACTGTATCCTTTTTAATTGGAGGAAAGAAAATATCTGTTTGGGTTTTAGTGCGTCCTGATTTGATGATTTTAGATTTGCATGTTGAACTACGGTTTCAGTATTGTTATTAAGGAGGCTTGGTTCATAGCTTGCCTGGTCACTTTACTAAGAAAATATAGTTTCTATTGTATTATAGTTAATGATACATTTGCATTTTTGCCGCTACCAAAAATCGTAAGCCAATCGGTTTATTAGTACAAGCTGTCCAACAAGGATTTATCCGGTTTTCATGTATGGTTCACAAATTTCAACTTGGTTTTGTTGATTGGTTTAGGATATGCATAATTCAGTTCGAAAGAATTGTGAAGAGATATAGTTTGCATTTTAATGTTTCTGCTGGTATGGTGTGAAGAGAGTTAGTGCCCTTATCTTTTTATCATACTGTGACATTAAATGTCGAGATGTCCCAAAAACGCTCGGAGTATGAAAATAAAAAATCTTCTAAGGCCATGAAGAACCAACGTATAACATCCTTTCAATTGAACACCCAATCAAAGAGACTGCTTAATTGTATTCTCCATTCAAATTTCTTCCCTTAAGAGTTTTGTTGATATATAATTTGTGCTTTCTTGGTCTTCTGTGGTCTGGCAGAGAACTTGAAAGAGTACATCAATGGCAGGCCGAACTGCAAAATCTGTGGCAAAGACAATTGGAGGGTACCAGTACCCGTGGCGCGAGCAGTTGGCAAAACATAGCAACGAGCTATCCAAGGGCGTTTGGGGTTACTGGCATCTAGGGGCATGGAAGCCACTTGGCATTAGTGCTCGTCATCGAGCTAAAATCCGAAGGGAAGTTCTCCTTGCAGGGGAGGATTGGCCGTATGATCCAGCGAGGAAGGAAATGAGGACCAAGAGGAAAGGACACAAAGTTGACAGGATAGCTGCGGAGAAACGGGAAAACACTGCCAAATTGATGGTGAAGATGCCACAAATGTTGCTCGATTACAAGAAGCGTGTGTGGGAGAAGAGGATGAAGGAAGAAGAGAAGAACAAAGCCTCATCTTGATCTTCAGTGAAATGATGCTTCGTGATCTTAGCGTAGTTTGTTTGTTTTCATTGTTTGCAAGAACTATGAGAAGATATTTCAAAAATATAAATGCCAACGCATGTGTTGTTGGATATTTAAAGCCGATTATTGATCACTAGGTAGAAATAAATTGACATTCTTAATTTCTAAATCATGAAAAAGGTTGAGGTTCCAAGTAATTGGCATTAATTTGCAGTGGAATGTATGATATTAGAGCGGATTATTTTATGTGTATGGATTTAATCGCCATATGTGTTTTATTTCATTCAATATAAATTGTTCATATTTTAGGCTTGAAAATTTAGAGTGAAATCTCATCTATGATATTAGAGTGGGTTATTCTATGCGGATGAATTTAATCACCGCATGTGCTTCAATTCATTCAATATAATTTGTTTATATCGTAGGTTTGAAAAAAATTCAGGTAAGGAGTCATGAGAATGTTAAAGGAACAAATAGCTTATAAAGTTGTCCCGTGCGGAAACTGCCGAGTTAAAAGCAAATGACCATTCTAGTCTTCTAGACACAATTGAAATTCATGAGGCAATTTGGCACCAAGAAGAGAAATGTGAGAAGTATGTGCTTAGCTTATTGCTGGCAATACGTGGAAGCACGCAAAGGAATGTGGAAGCTAGCAAACGAATATGGAAGCTAGCACGAAAGGCGCAGGTATCGTTGCAAGGGTCACCAAACCACAGCCCTTTGAAATTGATCAAGTAGGTAATAACATTGTTTTTAGTCGTTTTATAACTTAGCTGAACCACCAGTATAGTTCACCGCATCCACGTTATATCTGATGATACGAGGAATACACCCGGTAGGCTGGCAGGACTGCAGGAGTTGTATTTGTTGTGGTGAGTAGGTGAGGAGGTTGAGCAAGCAAGCAGATCTTTTTCTCCCATAAATCTATTTATATCAATCCACCATCCAGCCATCTGTCTATTTATATTTTATATCTCCTCTCCTCTAGTAAAAGTTGTGGAACTAGAATAGCTAACATGGCTGATCATCAGAGAGTTCATCCTACTGGGGATGTGAAGGCACCACCACCAACAGTATCTAAACCTCTGCCAGTGGCGGTGTCAGTTCCACTGCCAGAGGCACACTTTTCATCAACAGAGAAACGGAAACAGAAACAGAAACAGGAGGAGGAGGCAGAGACGAAGAAAATACAGCTGCTTCAGCAAAACAATCACTCTGCTCCTTTACAATTACACATGCGTACCAATAACAGTAGCAGTAACTCGGTAATCCAGGCAAAGCCACCAGGAAAGAGAATCTCACTATCATCTACTTGGTGCAGGTGCATCTATTGGATACTTGGTATCCTTCTCCTTGTATTGATAATAATAGTAGCCACTGCTGGCATTCTTTATCTTATCTTCCATCCAAAACTTCCTAATTACTCGGTTGATAGCTTGAAGATAAGCGACTTAAGGCTCAATCTGGACATGACCCTATATGCTAAATTTGATGTGAAGATAACGACCAATAACCCAAACAAGAAGATCGGAATCTACTATGCAAAAGGTGGCCGGTTGAGTGTCTGGTATACAAATACACGGCTTTGTGAAGGGACATTACCAAAGTTTTACCAAGGTCACCAGAACAAAACAATACTCAATGTGGCCTTGACTGGCCAAACACAATACGGTAATAATTTGTTGAATGCACTTCAACAGCAACAACAAACCGGACGCATCCCCTTGGATCTTAAGGTTGATGCACCGGTAGCAATCAAACTAGGCAAATTGAAGCTCAGGAAAGTCAGGATCTTGGGGGAATGCACGTTGGTGGTGGACAGCTTAACTGCTAATAATTTGATTAGCATTAAAGCTAATAACTGTAGATTTAGATTGAAGCTTTGAATTAATCTACAAACTTGGGGATGGGAGCTGTTTTGTTTTTTGCATTTATATCTTCATCTTCTTTCTTTTTCCCTTTTTTTTGGGGGGGGTCAATTCTTTTCCTCATTTATTGCCTATTTTTGCCCTTTGCGATGGAGGCATTGATTGTTGTCTATATGTGTTTTAATCAGAGCAGTTTTCCATGCGCCACAAACATAACATTTCTTTCCATTTCTTCTTTTGTAATAAGATGAGAATCCTCAAATGTAGTCCATGAAAAGTTCCCATTTTTTCTCTCCCCCTGGACAGTTAAAACTTAAGACCCAGTGAACATACCATTAAAGCGTGCACAAGACAAAAAGAATCACAATGTGATGCTAAACTGGCTTCCTAAGTTTGCAGCAACAATTATGCTTGAAATAATACATGGCATTTACCTTTCATTTCTTAAAAAATATGCTTACTGATTAGCAGCAACAATTGTGCTTGAAATTAGATAACATCATAAGTTTGCAGGCAGAAGGAAACAATTCATGAGACGTCGCTCCAACAATCTCACGAACTTCTTGATTCTAGAAGATATTCTAATAATCATTTTCAACATACCTTTGATCTAATAGATAGATATAGACCCAACCACCTAAATTGATAAAAGTTACCTGCCATCGACATCCATGGAAGCAAGCTCACTTCTTGATAAGAGACAACAAAGTATTAATCATCCATCAAAGCTCGAGGTCTGCGCTTAAAGGTAAACAATGACATCCCCGTTTGTGAAAACTGCCAAGTGATAATACTCGAATATCTTTCTCATGGACAAAAAGGAATAAGGGAGAAAGAGCAATAAGACCTATTTATTCACTTTTTTATAGAAGGCAGAAAGGAATGTCAAAAGGAATTCGACCACTAGAAATATCATGCCTGCTAAGTATAATTGATAATACCAACCTATCAACCTTTTTTTTCCTCATCAGGGAGGGAAGATTCGAACTTGAGCCTCTCAGACAATGCAGAGAGTAATACAATTACGCTAATGGTTGGTTGGTTACACACTTTACAGTCACACCTCATCAGAAAGTGCAATTAGGCTAAAGATTGTGCATCCACTGTTTGATAAACAGCCAATACTTCACCCAACCAATCCATATGTGCTTCAGTTTATAAAAATTAAAAAATCTGCTACACATTGTAAGAAAATAAAGTTCAAACCTCTATAGCAGCCAGTGCGACTTCAAACAGCCTATATAAAAAGGATTTTTCTCAGATGTTATAAAATTATAGTAGTATTCACAGAAAAAGTAAAAGTATACGAGGGCCAACACATAATTTACTCAACTAACTAATTTTCAAGATCATCGTCCAATCGTCCAATATCACCAAGAAAAGAAAAATCTAATCCCATGAAAGGTCTTCACATGAGAGATACACATGTAAAACTTTCACAAAATCGGTCCTCTTTTGGATAAAGTGACAGAAAAGATTCTCGACCAAGGGATCAAATAATAAAATGAAGCACAAAAGTAGAATGAACAACTAACCTGTCCAATCACAAACTCAAAGTTATCCTTAAACCGCTTCCTCAATTCACCCTCTGGAGTAGCCAAAAGTTTGTCAGTACCACCATTACTAATACTCGATACAAGAGCAATCAACGAAGTTGTATCAAATTTCTAAGTTCATTTTCACCAGAAGACTCCTCAGTTCTGAAAATTCCACATCTTTTACATCCAATGAGTAGAATTGCATTCTTGAAATAAGAGGAGAAAGCACCATAAAGCTATGTGTGCTCATTGGAAACGGACGGTTTCTTCGCAATCTTAGCAGGCTCCCGCTAGCACGAGCCCTTGACATCAGATTCTGAACACAAAGAAGTGTCCTTTGCATCATTAACCTTTATTTGAAATGCACAAGCCTCTTGATACGTTATTCTGGTTACAAGTACATTAGTCCAGTCACCTGCTTCCTCGGCTAGATCAAAATCAAAATTGAAAATAGGAAAATCCAACTGAAACTTAATGGCTCCGAATTCTTCTTTAAGTTGCTCACTAACAATGATGCTAAGTCCGTATCGGTTTGAAAAGAAAAGAATAATTGAGGAAGGTCTCAGTGCCACAGCTGACCCGGCAGCAGCAGTGGCTCGCTCAACAAGCGAGTTTAAGTCCTTACTCTTATGATTGTGAGAGGATCCACAACGGCTCCAAGTAATGTATTTTGGGTTCCTATCAGATATAATAATCCAGACTGGGTTGTACAAATTATATCAACATGAAGATGATTTTGTACACAAGGGTCAGTTTTCTGTCCAGACAGGCGGCACGTTGTCATTAGACTTCGGATGGTTCAAATTTAACCTAAATGCCTTAGGGGCAAAATGGTAATTTGTGCATCAAGGGTATATTGGTCTTTTCTTTTATTGAGTTTTAAATTGTGAGCAATGAGAAGGGAACATCTGTTCCTGATGGTGGGATATTTATCCCAGGGATCAGTGGGATGGGGACACATGTCCTGCTTCTGGTTGGTTTCAGTCTTCTCTCACAATTGTACATTGTTTTAAATAAAAGTTTTGCACGATTTTGAAACAGAGGAACAGAGTGGCCGTGTGTGTGTGAGTGAACCGTGAGAAACAATCCAATCTTCCTTATCCATCTGTGAGTAATGAGTGAAGGCAATTGAGAGACTAGACGTTGAGGTTGGTGCCACTGTGTAGGCCGTCATGGACGGCGGTCTTGAACCGTGAAATCCTCTGCAAACCCGTGAACTCCATACGTATACAAACACCCTCAAAACCTCAACTTTTGGCCGTGAAGTGTGAAGGGGAGTTGGAATGGAGACTTAGACGCACGTGGTGGTGCCCACGGCGGTGAACGGCGACGGTGGTAAGTCCTTATTTCAATGAACAGTTCAGTTGAACTCATAAATGGTTAATCACGAATTAGCGCTTATTGATTAGTTTTAATGATTGTAAATTGTCTCTAGATGTCACATAGGTAGTTTGGGATCGAAAACAAGGAAAATGGGTGGCTGGAACCATGAAAGCACGATGGAGGAAGGATTGTGTTTGAAGGTTGATCGGGCAGGTAATAAACATGCTCTAATTTCATGGTTTAATTAGCTATATCACTTGTAGAGATTAGGACGAAGCTAGTGGGATAAACGGGATTGAAAAAGATGGAAAAACAAGGGAGAACCGTGACCGCCGGTTCGACTGGACCAACTTGAACCGAACCGGTCTGAACCCGGTTCTGCGAGAGGTTGAAGATGAACAGTGTTTGCGCGTGAGGCCCACGCGCAACCCTTTTGGGCGGCGCGTGTGGGCGCGTGGCACGGATTTTGAGGAAGATTCCAACACGACTTTTAAAGTATTCGATGTAACGAACATTTTGGCACTAGTTTCGAGTCGATCGGACATCGTCTCGATATGTTTCGGGATGTCCGAAAGTTTAAAGGCTAGTTTAAAAATAGTTAAAAATTCGAGAAAATTACGGAGCTTTAGTATAAACTTTGTGAAGTAGTTAGTGACCTTATTATGGGATTTGGACAGGTTCAGGAAGTCCGGTGATAGTGGATTGGCCTGGAACGGCGTAAGTGCACGCGTATCAAGGCAACAGCGTAAACGATCTGTGAGTGGACTTTGCTTTCTAACTTATGATGCATGCATAAATGTTTTATATGTTTTCTATACGTGATTTCTTCGAGATAATTACGTATTTGTACGTTTTACGAGTTTATGGTTTTATGTTGTGATTTGATCATGGTTTTTGTGAAATGATTTTGGGATTTGAAATATGATTTGATTTCAAGGATTTATAATGGATTTTGGAAATGTGATTTTGGGTTTTGGAATCGGATTTCAGAAATACGATTCGGGATTCAGTTTTGGAGCTTGAAAAGTGGATTTCTAGGTTTGGATTCGAAATGATGATTCTGGATGCCAGCTATGGAATGATGATGTCGGATTCGAATTTGGAAATGGATTATGGATATGGTTTCCAGATTCTGGATTTGGATTCGGAATGATGATTTCAGATTCGGCTTGGGATTCGAAATGGTGATTTTGAATTCGGATTTGGACATGGATTTGGAAATGGTTTTGAAATGGTTTTGGATTGGATTTTTTGGATCTGGTTATTGAGTTTAAAGACCCAGATTGAGTTTAAAGACTCGGGAGTTTAAAAACTCGGATTATATTGAGGCCCAGATTGAGTTTAAAGACTCGGATTGATATTGAGTTTAAAAACTCGAATAGATCCAGCAAGCTCGATTGATTGCAATGGATTTCAAATGGCTTTCAAATGTGTTTTGGATTTCGATGATAACTCGATGGTTTCATTGGTTTTCAATGATGGATTTTGATGGTTTTGGGCTGAGGCCCGGGATGTGAGGAAAAGAAATGATTTCTGGTTTTTGGTTTCATAAATGTTTATATTAACTTGAATGTGAAATGGTTTTATGATATGGCTTTTATATGCATGCATTGGTTTTCAATGGAGGGTATAAATGTAATTTCTTATGAACTGTTTTATAAACTTATTATTGTTTTGTCCACTCACAGTCGTTTGTGTTTTTCGATACCCTCCAAGTTGATGCGGTGCGGGCTGTTGTCAGAAAGACGGAGATATTACACACGCGATCCACAGTATGTTCTGCGCATTCTGGGAAGTCCTGAAGTTTTTGGTCGGTTCGCTTGGGAATCCCTTGCATGGCTTACGTGTTACATGGAGATTGGACGTCGGTTTAGCCTTCATGTCGCACGTAAGTTAGACGGGAGCATGGCTTATCCCTTAATCCCGGGGGATTGGGGGTAGGTCGTGTCATTTTCAAGTTCCAAAATCGAATCCCAAATCATATTTCCAAAATCCGATTCCAAAACCGAAATCACGTTTATCGAAATCAGTTTTCAAAATCCATTTATAAATCTTTGAATTCAAATCATAAGTCCAATCCCAAAATCAAAGTATTGAAACCATTATCAAATCGCGACAAAAAAGCATATCTCGTAAAACGTGCAATTACGTAAAATCTATCGAAATACGTGTAAAACCGTAAATCACAGATATTAAAATCATAAACATAGAAATCACGTATAGAAAACATATAAAAACAGTTATGCATGCATCATAAGTTAGAAAGCAAAGTCCACTCACAGACCATTCCCGCGGTTGCCTCGATACGCGTGCAATTACGCTTTCCCGACTAATCCACTAGCACCGGCCTTCCCGAACATGTCCATATCACATACTAAGGTCACTAACTACTTTATAATACTTCTACTAAATTCCTGTAATTTTCCCGAATTTTTAACTATTTTTAACCTAGCCTTTAAACCTTCGGACATCCCGAAACCTATCGAAACGATGTCCAATCGACTCGAAACAGTCCCAAAATGTTCGTTACATCGATACGATAAAAAGTCGTGTTGAACACTTCCCCAGAAGAAGCCCTACGCGCCCTCACGCGCCACCCAAATGGGATGCGCGTGGGAGTCACGCGTCCAGCACAGGTTGTCTACAACCTCAGGAAAATCCGGTCTGAATCGGTTCGAATCGGCCCGGTTCAACTGACCGACGAGGGCGGTTTTCATCCATTTCTAACCAGTTTTTGGTCCTATTTCGTCCTTTCAGTCCCAATCAAATCACTTAATCAAAACATGGAATTCAAAGATAAAACCTACCTCCCAAATCGAAGGACCCAATCCTGTTTTTTCCTCCGTCGTGATCTTCGTATCCCGACCACCTCCAGCCGTGGTTTCAGGCTCAAGCACCTCCTAGAACCTCCAGAAACCTCATTCAAACATCCAATTCGAACGTTAAACACCAAAACATGAATTGACAAGTTCAAATTAGAAACAGGACATTCAAGGTTTTGTCCTTACCTCGCCGTCACGAACCCCGCCGTGGCTACCGTCCTGAACAGCTCATCATCCTTGTTCACTTCCCTTTAGTCCCTAGCACCATCGAGTAAAGTTTGAGGCTGATCGTACAAACTTGGATTTCACGGGTTTGCAGAAATTCCACGGGTCAGGGCTGTTTTCTGGGTTCCCCTACTCAGCTCAACCTCTCCCTTTCTCTTCTTTACTCTCATCTTCAATCTTTGTTCACAGCTTAACTTCCTCAGGTGCAAGTTATGGTGTTGTGTATGGTTTGGGTTCACGATATCACTCCCACACACTCAACTACTTTGTTTCCCTCTGTTCTTCCCTAAAACCGTGCACAAACACGTTTAAAACAATTGTAGGCGGTGAGGAGGTTCCACAACCATCCAGAGAGGGCTAGGTGTCCCAATCTGGTTTGGCATCAATCCTAAGGTAGCCACATGTGCAATAATAACTGGGCACAGTAAAAAGACCAAATTTCCCTTGCCCCTGCAAATTATCATTTTGCCCCTAAGGCATTTAGACCAAAATCTGAGTCGTCCGAAGTCCGATGATAGCGTGCAGCATGTCGTTGTACTCAGGGGATCGAGAGCTACCTAACGGTCCTCAAACTACATGAAAAATACCTGTCGTATAAAAAAGTCAACAATTTGCCCATTTTCAACCAAATTACCAAAATACCCCTCCACATCCGAACGTCATAACTTTTTCCTCGAATGTCGGACTCGAACGTACCACCTGTCTATGAACTCATGACATCCCGAACTACGTCACAGTCATCGGCCAAAGTCCATTTGACCGCCCGAATCAAAAGTCAACACTTCACCCATTCTAGAGGCAAAACCGTCATTTAGCACCGTCCGTCCGAAATCACATAACTAATCACCAATTAACTTCACTAATCTGTCATTAATCACTAATTTAATCCCGAACTCCAGGACGGGTCGTTACACCCTTTGTGTGTTTTTTTTTAAATTCGTTTTTTCCAAATGTTTTTTTCCCAATTTTAAATATATGAATTCTTTCCAATTTTTGAACAAAGATTGACTCTATTTTTCATCATTTTTTCCAATTTTAAATATATTTACTCATTTTATAATTTTTATTCCATTGACATTTTTTTATGTTTATCGTTATGTTTTTAATTATGTTAACATTCAATTATACTAATTCACTTCAATTTATATTTATGTTTAAAATTTTATATTATTAATCATCGGCAGAACCCTATTATATCATATTATTCATCATATATTTATTATATTAAAGTCATTTTATAGTTTTTATTAGTCCTATATAACCATCATTGGGTACTTAAGTTTTTCCCAAAATTTCATTCCAAATTTCCAACTTTTAGACAAAATTTCCGTCATTTTTGTTAACTATGTCGATATCGATATTTGAGATGAGATATCCGTAAATTTGACTAGCGATATATCTGTTGATATCGATATTTTCATCCTTGATTCGACCATAATAATTGACCACATTTTACATGACACTTAATACGCTATGTCATGTTAATAAATTATATTATATTGTATACATTTTAGTTTTAATTTTGTTTTCTTTTAGCAAAAAAAAAGTCACATAAGTGAATTAAATAAAATCATCAATTAATGCGTTGAAATAAAATCATTCTAAATGATAATTGATAGGCTTTAAATTAATTTATTCCTAACTTTGTTAATATGGGAAGATATCTTTTGATTCATATGATATAAATGTGAATTGTGATGTACTAATATATTGAGTTTGTTGACGCTGCATCTGACCAAGCAATAGGCCCATTTAAGACGACTTGAGAGAATTACTAAAGCCCATGTTCAAGGCTCATCTTGGAGGCCCATCAACAAGGCCCATGCCTTAAAGCCCATCGCAACTATGACCTAACCCTAGATAACTCTTATAAATAGGGAGCCTCCTCCCTTATTTTGGGGACTCAACCTCTTCATCCTCTCTACAAACACTATTATCTCTCAAAGGCTCATAGCCTTATACTTGTACAAATATCATATTATTAATGAGAGGGAGGCAACACTGTGGACGTAGCTCAATTTGGGTGAACCACGTACTTTCTTGTATCTTGGTGTACGTGCGTGTCTTTACAGTCTCGTTGGTACAATTTTTGCATCAACAGTTTGGCGCCGTCTGTGGGAATCGATACAAAAGGTTATGTCGGTTTTTTTCAATTTTTCTTACCTGCTGAAACATCATAGCCACCCAAGCACCAAGAAAAACCAAATTGGATTTCTGTCAAAATAACCCAGAAAAATCCCTCCGCTCGATCGATCAAAACCCATCTTATTACGCAAAACAAAAACTCACTCTCCTCGTGGCGGCTGCAAACCCTACCCACCACAAAATATTTGTGGTTAAAATCCACCAAAAAACAATTGCGTATATAATTCTGCTTGGGAACCTGCTCCTTGCCACTGCTCGGTCGGTCTCCCGATGTCCCTCGAACTTACTGCTCGGTCGGTCTCTCGATGTCCCCTCGGACTCACTGCTCGGTCGGCCTCTCGATGTCCTGCTCGGTCGGTCTCTCGATGTCCCCTCGGACTCATTGCTCGGTCGGCATCCCGATGTCCCCTCAGACCTCCTTTTCATCGGTCCCCACCGATGTCCCATCGGGCTCCCTGCTCGGTCAGTCTCCCGATGTCCACTCGGTCGGCCTCCCAATGACCCCCTCCGTCGGTCTCCCGATGTCCACTCGGTCGGTCTCCCTGACAGGACCCATCCCACTCCCCCCCGGGATTAGTGCGGGATGACCCTGCTCCCGTCTGACACGAAGTGTCAGACAAGGGATATTTCCGACCTTTGCCCTCCCGGGCTATCAGAGTACGCCAGGATCCGGAGGAGGTATGTGATATCTCGGTCTCTACTACAGTCCACATCCGATGTCAACCTGAAGGGTATTAAAAACAGAAAGACTGTGAGTGGACAAAAATAAAGAATTTATAAAAACATATTTCATAAAAAACCTTTATACCCTCCACTAAAAAGCATGCATGCATAGTAAAATCATTTATCCAAACAAATAAGTTTAAACAACCATAATTAGGGTCTCAGCCGCAAATTCTATAAATACAAGTTCTACGGGCTCCTGCCCAAAACCATTTACAGAAAACCATAACATAGTAAACATATGTGGGATCTCAGCCCAAAACCATTTATCATCATAAAACATAATTTCCCAAACCAATTTAAATCATGTTTATCCCTTATATTCATATCCAGAACCTGTCACGGTAAAATAGAGCTACACGTGTGCTAACCGGGGTCTCAAACCCAAGTCTCTCCAGGGTCCACCTAGGTCAATGTCCGTAGATCAATGACCCTCCCTGAAGGTAACGAACCATGCCCATCCTGAGAGTAAGGAACCCAACTGGGGGGCGACTCCACTCAGTCAGTGCTCCGTGACTACTCCGGGGTCCACCCAGGCCAACGACCCTCCCCGGAGGAGACAATCATATAGAAAGGATGGAATATGAAAAACCTTTTGAAATCATTCTTGAAACCTTTCAAGGATTCATGCCCGGCCCCCATAAGCCGTCATGAACCATAAAATCTTTTCATGGGTTCATGCCGGTTCCCATAAACCGTCATGACCCGTAAATCCATTTCAAGGGTTCATGCCGGTTCCCATAAACCGTCATGAACCATAAAAACCATTTGTAATACATAACTGGGCCATAGGCCCGAATCCACATACAAACTGGACCTCAAGTCCGAATCGTAAACCAACTGGGCCTCCGGCCCGATTCCGTAAATCAAATGGACCTCAAGTCCGAGAATTACCTTTTCAAATCCAAAATCATTTCATGAAATCATATCCAAAACCGCAAGAATGGAAAATCAGTGTAAAACTAGAAAAACCTCGATTTACGTGCAAGCACGTAAATCGCCTCGAAATACGTGAAACCATATAATTCACAAGCATCCAAATCAATATCATAAAATCATATTCATAATCCATTTGAAAATCCAAAACCATTTCATTTAGACCAGTAAAGACATACAGCCCCGTATAGGCACCGTATAGGGCCGAAACCTCGAAATACGTGCCTATACGTAACCACACATCCAAATGCACTCATGGCATCACAAACAAGTATTTAAAACATATAATAAACATTTATGCATGCACCAATTTAGAAAACAAGGTCCACTCACAGACCGTCCGAGCTGCCGCCTCGATTTGCGTGTCATAGGCTCTCCCGAGCCGATCGCTAGCACCGAGACTCCCAAACCTGTCCAAATTTTAATAGAAGGTTAATAACTACTTAATTAACCTCCCATCAAAGCCCCGTAATTTTTCCGAACTTTTAACTATTTTTAAACTCGAACCTAAACCTTCTGATGCCCCGAAACATATCGAGACGGTGTCCGATCGACACGAAACCAGTCCCAAAATGTTCGTTACATCGAATAGATGAAATTACATGTTGGAACCTTCCCCAAAATCTCCCCCACGCGCCCGCACGCGACGCCTGAAGTGGCTGCGCGTGGGAGCCACGCGCCAGTGAACAGTGTCGTCTCCTACCGCGGTCAGACCGGTCCGAACCGGTCCGGTCCGATTTTCTCTGCAATTCCGATCTAACTGGACCGGCGTGACCGGTCCAGGCCCCTACACTCTTCATTTTTCGTCCGTTTTGTCCCATTTCAATCCTAAAATTCCTATTTTCTCATTTCCTACCCATTCCAATTAACCAAACTAGCTAAAACCTCCTAAAACCTCACCATGTACAAAAAGGCTCACGGCCTCTGTTTTCCCGGCCACCTTCCAGCCTTCCTTCGCCGTGAACCACCCTCCAAACCATCCTAAAAACTCCCTAGCAACCTAAATAACCCATCCTAATCATCTAAAACAGTCCATAACATCAAAATCCACACAAAAATTGGAAATGGGCTTACCGGGTTCCCGCTCGGGTTCTGGGCTCCCGCCACCGCCCACAGCGGTTCCAGCCACCAGCTGCCATCCTTAGTCCTCCTCTCTCACTCTCCTGGTTCCTCAGATCATAAGGGATGAAGGTTTTGGGATTTTGGGTGAAATGAGATCGGGTGGGATGTTTGGGTGAATGGAAAGCAAGAAGATGATCGATGCATGTATGGGAATTAAGGGCCAGTGGATGGGTGACACTTTTCACTCATCCATTGGGCCTTGGGATAAAATCTTGGCCCCACTAAAGTCCAAAACTCAAGTCATCTCGTAAAACGCGCAATAGTACTTTCGTACTTCCGTGAACCGTAACTTCTCCGTCGAACGTCCGAATTCGACGTGCCGCCTGTCTACGAATTCGTATCGTCCTTATCTACGTAACGGTCTTTGGCCCTCGGCCATTGGACCTCCCGATCAAAAAGTCAACATTTGACCCCCTTTTATCCAAAATTACCAAAATGCCCATAAACTTCCGAACGTCATAACTTCCTCCTCGAATGTCGGAATTGAATGTGCCACCTGTCTATGAACTCGTGACGTCACGAAATACGTCACGGTCATCGGTCAAAGTCCATTTGACCGTCCGAATGAAAAGTCAACGTTTTGCCACCATTAGGGGCAAAACGGTCATTCCGCATCGTTCGTCCGATTTAGCCTAACTAATCACCGATTAACCTCACTAATCGTGATTAGACACTAATCTAATCATGGAATTTGGGACCGGTCGTTACACTCCCAATGTCCCCCCGGACTCACTGCTCGGTCGGTCTCCCGATGACCCCTCGGTCGGTCTCCCGATGCCCACTCAGTCGGTCTCCCAATGTCCCCCGGACTCACTGCTCGGTCGGCCTCCCGATGACCCCCTCGGTCGGTCTCCCAATGACCCCCTCGGTCGGTCTCCGATGTCCACTCGGTCGGTCTCCCAATGACCCCTTGGTCAGCCTCCCATGACCCCTCGGTCGGTCTCCCGATGTCCACTCGGTCGGCCTCCCAATGACCCCCTCGGCCAGTCTCCCGATGTCCACTCGGTCGGTCTCCCAATGTCCCGCCGGACTCACTGCTCGGTCGGTCTCCCGATGACCCCCTCGATCGGTCTCCCGATGTCCACTAGGTCGGTCTTCCAATGTCCCCCCGGACTCACTGCTCGGTCGGTCTCCGGATGACCCCTCGGTCGGTCTCCCGATGTCCACTCGGTCGGTTTCCCAATGTCCCCCAGACTCACTGCTCGGTCTACCTCCTGATGTCCCCTCGAACTCCATGCAAACAACTTAGCATGCACCAAGGAACACCTCATAACACACCTGACTACAACCAGGTAACACTTCCAATCAGAAAACCCTTATGACCGTCATTTTTTACGCACACATTCATGCCCTCGTGCTTCCTAACATACATGTCACTCATACATGACATACACACATGTCACTCATACATGACATACACACATGTCACTCATACATAACATACACACATGTCACTCATACATGACATACACACATGTCACTCATACATGACATACACACATGTCACTCATACATGACATACATACATGTCACTCATACATGACATACATACATGTCACGCATTCATGCTCTCGTGCATACTGACATACATGTCACACATACATGCCTTTATGCATTCTGGCATACATGAACTCATACATACACTCCACACATCATCGAGCACCTGCTGCTCAGAGCCCCGCTGCTCAACACATCATCGAGCACCTGCTACTCAGAGCCCCGCTGCTCAACACATCATCGAGCACCTGCTGTTCCGAGCCCCGCTGCTCAACACATTACCGAGCACCTGCTGCTCCGGGCACCCGCTGCTTAACACATCATCGAGCACCTGCTGCTCAGAGCCTCGCTGCTCAACACATTACCGAGCACCTGCTGCTCAACATTCAATGCTACACTCAGCACACCTATCGACTGAGACGTATCTACAGCCACAATCGCTCACAAGCAGTCAGATTCATACATGAAGTCATACTCACCGGAGGACTACCAAAGCACAATCACCACAATGTCAATCCACTCAGACATGCAACACACTACAGGACGTCTTCTCTTCCGCATCCTACCTCGACCGAGGACTTGGAGGACTGATGGTACACCGAGCGGAGCAGTGCAAAAATGGAGAGTTGCTCGGTCAGTGCACTTTACCTGAAAGTCCTCAACCGAGGCAGTCCGCCTCAGTTAAGAACTTGGGGACTTGTCGACACTGCATCTGACCAAGCAATAGGCCCATTTAAGACGACTTGAGAGAATTACTAAAGCCCATGTTCAAGGCTCATCTTGGAGGCCCATCAACAAGGCCCATGCCTTAAAGCCCATCGCAACTATGACCTAACCCTAGATAACTCTTATAAATAGGGAGCCTCCTCCCTTATTTTGGGGACTCAACCTCTTCATCCTCTCTACAAACACTATTATCTCTCAAAGGCTCAGAGCCTTATACTTGTACAAATATCATATTATTAATGTGAGGGAGGCAACACTGTGGACGTAGCCCGATTTGGGTGAACCACGTACTTTCTTGTGTCTTGGTGCGCGTGTGTGTCTTTCGTTGGTACAATTTTTGCATCAACAGAGTCCAATATTAAATTTTGAAAAATGAATTATATGATTTGCATCAAATTCACCTAATTAAATATTATGCAATAAAAAAAACTAGATATTTTTAACTAGAAACTAATAATATTACATGTTAATTTATTGTAAGTTAAAATGGGTCAATCAAGTGGCTCTAATTTAGTTAGTTTTATTGTTGATTTGTAGATAATTAATTTTAAATTCGAACTCTGATGACATACTATATGAAAAATTTCTAAAAAATTCTCATCTTCACTGTAATAAAAAAAAATTAAAATGGGCCCAGATAGAAGAGTTAAAATAGGCCGGGATTCTAAAAGTTAAAATGGGCCGGATTCTAAAAGAATTAAAATGGGCCGGGATGCTAAAATCGTGCTTACAGCCCAAACTTAGACCCGAACCCGCTTCCGAAGACGGAGTCGAGTGTTGAGGTTTAAGAGCGGTGTAATTACCTCAGAGGTGGAGAGCAGAGGCAGTGCGCGAGCAGAACTCAGCGCAAAAGCAAGGGGGAGTTAGAGGGGACACAAAGGTAAGCAATTACTTATTGAAGCACTTAGAGGGCAAGATGCTAGATGTTTTTGGCTTGAAGATGGAAGCTTTAATGGAGGTTTTCAGGAGTTGGGGTGGTCAATTGACCACCCTTGCCCCTTAATAGATCCGCCGCTGCAAGCTAGTGTTGGTGTCATACATCATTGGAGATGAAACTTCTGATCTAATTGTTTCTCCCATTTGTATATATTAGGTGAAGCAATGGCCTCTGAAGAGGACTCCGTTGAGCAAGTAGTTGCAGCACGTCAAGAGAGGCTAAGAGCTCTTAAAGCTGCACAGGAGCTGTTAAACACTCCAGATGAGGATTCTGCCCAAGTTGACAGTAAACCTAATGAAGACAATACTAGTAGCGAAGAAACGTGAGTAAATCCTATTCTTGTTCTATGTTAGTATTCCTTACCTACCTTCGATTGTTCCTATGATTTTTTTTCAGGTTTTTTTTCTCTTCATGATATGATCTCAGTTGAATGCCCTGAAGGTGTTACAATGCCTATTCTTTTCAAATTCACAAGTTTGTGTGGTGATATGTGTGTACAATATTTACTTCATTATGTTGTCAATCTCCGGATGCACGCTCTGTATTTCTATGCATGTGTCCTTTCATGTGTCATTAAAGGGTTTTTGTTCATATTGAATCCTTCATGTACTTATACAATGTATCCATGTGATACATGGTTTCTTTTGGGGTTAGCATATCTATGGATTTTGCAATTTCTTCATGAGTACAAGGACTTTATGTACAAGGACAAGAACAAACCTGAAATATTCTCCAAGGGGAAGTTGAATTAAGTTTGGGAAGGTTAAGTAGCAATGGTCATACAATGCACACTGGAGACTTCTGCTTCCATCTTCCCAAAACCTCTATCTTCCCTTATAGTAGTCATCTCATGATTATGTTTATCTAGTTTCATGGGAGAGATTATTAAGGTTTATTTTGAGCGTATGGTTAGGATGTTTCTGATTTAATTTTAATGATACAAAGGGGTTCTCCTGTTCTCTGTAGTCTGCAGTTGATAGGCTGTGGGTATTGCAAATGATACGTTATTTAACTTTCCATCTGTGCAGTAATACGAACATGAAATTCCGAAATTATGTTCCTCACGATAAGCAGCTTCAGGAGGGAAAGCTTGTTCCACCAGTGCTACCAAAGTTTGAAGACCCGGTTGCAGCAGCACCTCCGCAATCAGAAAAGAAAGAGGTCCTTTTTACTTTTGAATTTGATACCCATTCTCTTAATCACTAACTAGTAACTTCTGAATGGTTAAGTGCCCCTTATGTTACGTTTTCTAATTCTTGTTCAATGTTCAGGATCCATTTGTGAATATTGCTCCTAAGAAACCAAACTGGGAACTCCGTAGGGATGTGCAGAAAAGGCTCGATAAGCTTGAAAAGCGAACCCTAAAGGCAATGTTTAAGCTTATGGGTATGCAATTACTATGTTCTCATTAACATTTTTTTGTACAGAATGGACATCCTGAAACATCTTTTCTTAAATTGGTTTTATAGATAACAGTTGAGCAGTTTTTTGTGTTTCCAATACTTTTTACTAACTTTTCCAGAAAGAAAACATTTGATCTATTCAATTCCCTCTTCTTGGAATTCAATTGCATTGTCTGGGAACCATAATTTTGGGGTCTCAATTTAGTCTTTGCGTTTAAAAAGGTCCATTCTTTTCTTTGTTGTACTTGTGCTCCCACAATGTAACAGACTAACAATACAATATAAAGTGTGGGGTTTGGTTGAGAAATGGGTGAAAGGTTACATCTTGCATTTCATCTAGGTTAGGGCCCAATTTTGCTTTTGAACCTTAACGTGGTTGGGCAAGAATTTATTTTTGTGGCTAAATAGAATCAGGTTTAAATTTTGACTAATTTCGGATGCAATGGAATTTTGAAGTATCTTAATCCCAATTCTCATCTCGAAGTCCCTCAACAACGCGCACCATAAGAAAATAGCCTTCAATTTCATCTATTCTATTAGTCTAGCTAATTTATTTTTCATTTGTTTTTTTGTTTGGAAGCTAATAGATATTCTGTTAGTTTCCTCCGTGTGGGCTGCATCTGCAATGTTTCTCATGTATGACTTGCAAGTATTTCTTACTTTACACTTTGATAAGCCTACATCATCTGACTTTGAGAATCAAATTCTTAGTATGGTGGTTTTAATAAGCTTTAACAGAGATTAGGTGTTCATATTGAACTTAAGTGGTTTTGCTTTTTTCTCTTTGAGCAGCGGAACAAGAGAGACAGAAACAATTGGATGAAGATGGCAGAAATGGTGGATTAGACTAATATTGGTGTGACGTAGCAGCTGTGAAGATTGGACTCGATCCGTTGTGTACTAACTAGAGGCTTATGTACCTGTTTCAATTAGTGACTTGGAGTTCAGCTCCATTTGTTTAATGATTTCCGAAATTTTCATCAAATGATGCCACTGAATGACAGAATTTCAGATTTCTACCTGTTGGCGGTACGTTAAACTCCAAGTTATTTAGGTAGCTTAAAATATGACGCTATAAGATGAAACGTAATTGTCATTGCTTCTTTGATTCATTGTATGAGTGGGCTCGGGAATAAGGATGCAACTGAAAGGCGTTGATGAATGTCAAAGTTGGCTGCCTATGAGCTTTTTTTGGTTCTCCACATCTGTGCGCTCAGAAATCAGAATATTTGTGCTTGATGGTCCTACTCTTCTAAGTCCTTGGGATCTTTTGGAGAATGCCACGGGAAAATTATATAAATATGAATTTTTAGTTTATGAGAATTTATAAATTTTATAATTTATAATTTTATATTTATAATTATCTGATTTGTAAATTTTAATATTAGAATATTAATTTTAAAAATTATGAAAATTATAATTTTATCTATTTCAACTTATTATTAAAAAATTTATATTCTTTGAGATAGAATTTTAATTCGTCATTTGAAATTTTTAATTCTGCTTGGATTTTCTTCTAAAATTTATCAAATTTTCACTCACTTTCCCAAATTTTTAATTAGATTCTCATTAGCTCCGAACACCTCAAATGATTTGTTCGTTTCTTAAAACTAAACACACCTCTGCAGTTGAGTAAATAACGAAACAGAATTTGCATCCCATGGGCACGGGGACATAATGCGGAGTCACACACTATCCAACCAATAAGAATGAGATGAGCAAATTCTATTTGTACTGGCTTAACATTGATGGGAAAAAAACCCATTATTGGTAATTTGCAAAGAAATGATTCTTCACTTCCCCCGAAGCAGCCAATTAACATTTACACAACAGAAACTTATACAGAGCGCTATCAAAAGTAAATTTCCGATGGCGGAACGAACTAAAGAAACTTACAGAGAAAAGGGGTGGAAAAAATACAGCTCAAATAGACCTTGTACACAACAGTTGAAGAATAATCCGCCTGATTTTGAGCGGCCATCCACGCTTCTGGATCGGCCCTTGTTACGCTGTAACGCAGAAAATATCACGTATTATTGCTTATCTACTGTCATTCCTGAGCTGGTTGGAACCAGTCTGTCCTTTATTCATTTGCTCCATGCTCCAAGAGGCGTCCACTGGAGGAAGTTGGTATTCATCCGGTTTCAAGGCCAAAGCAAAGTCGGGCAATGTAGGTGCTGTCTCCATGATTCTGTAGTCAAGATATGTCCAAAACCAGACGTTAATTATTGCGAGGGTTCCTTCTATCAACCAATAACATTCATTTAGATTACAATTAGGTACCAAGAGTGAAAAGGATATTGCATTTGGGCATAAATGTTATTAGTTAAGACTTGAGAGTACTTTCCAAAATTGACATACTTTTCATGTGAGTAAAGGTCACGGTTTATCCGCACTTTGCTTGACGTATCTTTTGGAATTTTCTCAGAAAGATATTTCATGGTTCCCCAGAGCGGTGGATTTCTGCATAATATGATATATCGATTAATTAAATACTTCTTAAGAAATCATAAAACAGAATAAGGAAACTGATCAACTAATGAAAAGTCAATTTTGAAACAACTAATGCTAGCTACAACAACAGATCTTCGCACATGGTTCAGTACACACATCGACACAATTCTAGAAGAGCCTGTCAAAATTATGCTAGCTTCATTTGTATCTAGACATTGAACTAGAGATTCTAAATAAAATTATGGGTGAAGAAGATCGAGCCTATGATGACCATACTGAACTAGAACTGTAAAGAAGGTGATAGCAAGGAGGTGTCAACATATATATATTTTTTTTTTCGCAAAGGAAATAATTATGAGGTAAAACTTCATCCCGCTGAACCAAGCTAGAGAACAATTAGCAAAAACATTTCTAAGATGTTTTGATCATGATAAACAATACATGCTCGTGTTTGACAAAAAAATTTCATCGTGTAAAAGTAGGCCTAAAAATAATTGTTTCACAAAATATCTGAGCAGAGCTTGGCTGAAAAACTGGACTTTTCCAGGGTTCAAGAGGTTAAAAAAGTGATGGCATATACTGCCAGCGTTCCAGGTTTCATGAACCAATATCTCATTATTGTCAATTAACCCTAGAAAAAAGGTGATGGCATATACTGACAGCTACAGCTATCATGTCCCCAAGAACATAATTGTGTTTGAAGCTCATGGCAATAGAGAGGATAAACATATTGGAACTACAGTATATCCTTAGTGGACCTGTTTTACTGCTACAGTCTACAGACTCAAAAGTAGACTTCTTGCCATAAGATGGTAAAGCACATGCGCACTGGACCTACTGTCTTGCCACTACAGTCTAAAGACTCTCAAAGAGGAACTTGTGCCAAGGTTATTCATCTACCAGAACATATAAAAGAGAAAATAGGGCATCTACCAACCTTGACAAAGGAGGAGCAGCATTAAATGCGTCACAGGCCTTCTTACTTTCTTTAAAATACTCATCTGCTGCTTGCAAAGCAGCTACAGCCATCCCATGAAATTTTTCTGTGTTGCCCTCATCAAGGATCAAACCATGATAATAATATGCAGCAGCCTAGTTTAAATTGGAGGAAAAAAGAAGTTCCATGGTCAGATGGGCAAAACACAAACTTCAACCATCGAAATGAAATCAAATACGGAACAATTATGTCAGAAGGCCCCTTTATATCAGCTAGATCAACATATATGATTCAAGTAACATGCAAGATTCTTCATGAATAGTTGAGTTATTACCCCCACCAGCTTAATTCTTCATGAATAGTTGAGTTTTTACCCCCACCAGCCTAATATATGCTCTTACATAATAAATCAGGCTTTTTAAATGCTGATGGAAAAAAACATATAAGTAGTTAAAGAAAGATGGCAAAGTCTATGGTGTAATAATCTCCAAAATAGTTTTCATCTGGCAGTTATTGACTCAAAAGAAAACAGCATTATTAATCAAGAACACAAGCATCAACTCTGCATGTAGACAATATAATACAAGGGAAAACAAACCACATTAGCAAGTAACAACCAAAGTAGAAAATGCAAGTGATCAACTTGATATCTTTTCAAATACAGTCACTGGAAAACTCAAAGTCAATTCTATGTCCAAAGGAAAAATTACACGTAAATCGTGCTTTTCATTCCTTACAGTAGTGCTATACTATTCTTGCAGTCAAGGGTTTGAATTAAAAATATAAGTTCGAATTTTTTTGTCAGTAATTAAGGGATAGTAGGAAAAGCATAAACAAAGACATCTAGAAAGTGCAGCATACCTTTGACTCAACATATTTCCACTTCACAAAGAGACGATGCTTTTCACCCCAACCATTCACTAATGGAAGGTTCATAATATTATCTTGAGCCTGTAAACAAATGCCATACAGAATGCAAATTATGCTTCAGGACCACCAATATGATGTGATTCAAACATACAATATGCTGGGATGAGAAGTGTAATCATGGGGAACATATGGAAATGTTACGATAACGACAAAATTACGATAAGCAACTTGTATGGAATAAGAGGAACTTCTCACAACTACAGTGAATTTGGAACAGTCAAAATTACTCAATTTCAGAAAGGCTAAAGGAAATGTTATTAATGTAGCAAAAAATTGGGCTATAGATAAGTGGAATACCTAAATAAGACAAAAAATAAAGGGATATGGTTAGATCCATTCGTCAGGAATATTCGGAGAATATTAGGTTTGTGTTTCTCTAACTATTTTATTACGGATATCATACATGCATGTAAAGCCATGGCATCGTGATTGAGAGCCTATTAGGTACATTATAGAAAAACTACTGATTATAGAGAGATAGTAACTACAACTGAACAGAATCACTAATAAAAAGTATTAATGAGGTAAGCTCTCCTAAGGGATCAAAAAACAGAGGGTATTTGTTGTAAAGCTTTGGTAGAGGTAGTTCAGTTATGTTCTATTCACCAACCCCACACCCCCCACAACCACCCCCCCCCCCCCCCCCCCTCCTCTCCTCCTCTTCCTCTTCCCCCACACCACCCCCCGCCCCCTCTTCCCAAACAAGGTTTTAGGGTCAAAATAATATCTAGAACATCTGTTTCAGACCCTGAATTTATGCAACAAGAATACAAATGCAACGATGATATATTTCTTACCTGCTGCCAATACTTCACCATTTCACATGCAAGCCTTCTTTTAACTGCAAGAGTAGCCTTTGTGCTATCGATTGCCATCCCAAGTTGAATATCAACACCCTACAGTAAAATTGGAAAGAATGAAGTTAAAAAAAGAGTAAGCAAAATATCATAAATCAGAAGACACAGTTCCAACATTTTTTCATTTTCAGATAAGTTGGACATAGAGAAAGGAATGAAGTTCCATACTAGCTAATAAGGATCCCCCAGAATCCACGGAGATTGAGGATCAATCTCCTTGATCCTGTGCTATCTTAGGCCCAAAGAATCTCCCTGATTCTTTCCTAAACTTGTACATAAAATCCTGTAGATACTTTCCTAGTCTAGGTCTCTGATTTCCTTCCTAGTCTAAGTATTTATTTCCTAGTTAGTTTAACCTAGCATCTGTATAAATACCTCTCTACACTGTAAAGTTATTATTTAAGAAATACAAGGAAATTTCCTACCTCTTTACTAGCAGCCAATTTATATTAGTTTTACTTTCACCCTTTGTACCCATTACGAAGGATAGGTTCACAAATTCAGAGTTGACTGCAATACTTATGTTCTATAGAAAAGGATCTACTTTCGAGTGAAATCCAGAGCTACTGCATTAAATTTAAGCAGCATAAGACACCTTTTAGAAAATCATGGTCCAGTTGCAGGCATTAAGTCTGAAAGGTAACTAGTGCAAAACTTTATCAGAAAAGTCCATTGAAATAAAGTTACTACCAGTCCTAATGCTTGTAGGCAAAGTGCTCGAAGAACTCCTTCTGCTAGGTCGACTGGTAGGTTTCTCCTGAAATCCAGAAATAATCAAAATGCATAGAATAACGTTGTTACTAACATGTTAACAAGCAGGAATTTGAAACCAATGCAATATATCAACCGATACAAACTTGAGCTCAGTAGGCAACTGTGGAAGAACATGTCGAACAGCACAATCAAGATGTCCTGCTGCCTTCAGGAAAATATCAATAGAAGCTCGTCTGCTCTCTGTGACAAACAAAAGACAGTCGATAATAAATTAGTATGACAGAATCAAACAAGTCGACTGATGGCCAACTACTGCATATACAGGTTGTTTACACCATATTGGACTGAGCAATGGACTGCTCAAGCACTACATTGGACCACGAAGTAAGCCCATCCAGAAGGCTCCAAAGATCACAAAAAGCTCACCATCAAGGTCCATGCCGGAAAAGCCCATCATTAGGCCCATGACCTAAACCCTAGCTCTTGCCTATATAAGAGGCACTATCACCCTCATTTCGGGGATCCCCTCTCTCTCACTAGATTTTACAGTTTTCTATATCTCTGGTTTTCCAATGTTTCTTATTTGTCATTCAGTTCCCATGTCCATACTAGGTCACAGCCAAAACTGATACATTTGATGGTTTTGAATCACCATCAGCACAATGAAACCGTGTGGAGGAAGGTAAGGAAAATAGATGAATCTCATTTTTCCAACTTTATCCAGACAGAAACTCTATGAAGCCCCAGAAGCAGGATGAATAAGAAATAACTATTTGTGAAACAGTATATGGATATAACTACACATTCCAAAAGTATTGAAGTGCGCCAAAGGCAGTATACTATAGAAGTGTATTGATACTTATTGGCTTCTATATGAATCTTCCTACAAAGGCAGTATACTTAAAAGTGCGCCAATTTTGTACAGCATCTGATTCTTAAATTCAGCTAGTTTCGTGTTATACGCTAAGTTTTCTTAGAAACTCTTTAGTAAAGAGAATATTTCATAACCACTAAACTCCAAAATCATTCTAGAAAGCATCAGGGACACAACCTTTTTCATTAAAATAGGAAGCAATGGTAAGAAAAGAAATAAGATGATCAGATGAGAAAAATACATGATTTAGTTGCCTATGGCTCAGTCTCATGCAATAATGCGTACCTTCTGTTACTTTTGGCTGGCAACCATCAGCAGATGTTCTTGGAAGAAGTAACAAGTTAGCTTGCGATAATGATAGCATTGCCATTAAGTGCAAAATTGATAGCACCTCGTACCATGCATTAGATATAGCTGTTTCCTGAAAATTTATCCAAACAAATCATGCCAGGTTTCATTTGAAAAATTGATGGAATCAGAATCCTACTTCAGAAACGAAAAGATTTGATATGCATAACAGAGGAATATGAACTCAAGAGTGTTCCCACATTACCACCTCTGCATCATCCTCCTGATTCACCCACACAAATTGTACCTTGTGTTGTAGCTGGCTTCCTTCACATTAGAAACAAAAGAAAGCCTTTAGATTTACCTAATTCATGGATACAGATTAATGAGAGGACATAAGATGATACTTTACCATCTTTCATTAACCCTAAAAGGACAGGCAAGTAATCCTCGAGAGCCTGCTGAAGATCAGCTAATGTTGAACCACCTGAAGATAAGAATTCCGTCAGATGACTGCACGTCTGCACATATCATTTGAAAAATCAATAGATTTGCGTCTATGACGAACCATGTTGGGTAGCCGTTTTTCTCTTTGTTCTTGTAATCGTGGGACCTTCTTGGCCAGCCATTACAACAATACGAGTCCTTAAAGCAGATAGGCGTTCCACTAAACTCTTTGATAAGTGATCACCAAGTGACTGAGAGAAATCAACAGGTTTAGGAATTCGCAAACCAGGAACATAAACAGAGACTTCTCCAATGTTTGCCGGTCTCCGCCTAATTCCTACTGGATCTTTGGGTGTTGATATCAGGCATCCCATATCCTAAGACTTGCTATATCTGCCACGCTAACAGAAACAAATTTTAGTCAATAAGCAACAGCAGCAATGCTCGGGATAGATATGCATGTTCATGAGTTTGCAACTTATGGTATGTATCTGTCTCACATAAAATAAAACAAATAGCATGCAGGCAATAGATTCACAAGCATGTGAACTAGAAATGTTGATTGTTGAAATATTATTCTCCAAAATAAAATTAGGCATCACGAGATGGAACATAAACAGTAAGCAAGCAAGCCATAATTAAATCTCAACCACCAAAGCACAAGTAGTAGGTTGTTCACGAGGGATGTCCAAATCCAAATGGCTCCCTCTGAATAACTAGTGAATATAACTCCCTTTTAGATATTTTTTTTCCTTCAATTGTTGTGTGTTTGCTGAATAATTTCCAAAAGTAGATAAACTAATTTGATAACATTAACATTGAGTGAAGAAATAAATAGCAATTGACTAAAAATGATCTAAACCCACCTTGTGTGTTATGAGTGATTGATCAAGCGTTGTGGTTGTTTCTGCAGCCAAAAGCAAAAGAAAAAATAGTAGAATTAGAGGTAAAGCAATAGCCTCATTATACTTGTTACTGTGTAAGCTGTGTTATGTTTAAAGGCAAGGGAATCACATGAATGGGATGAGCAATGGCGTTGGCGTTGGCGTTGGCGTTGTACTCCATAAGAGTTGAAAAGGAAAAAGTTAGCGCACACTTTATATAAGGAGTAAAGAGGGTCA
Organism: Prinsepia uniflora; assembly: GCA_032719365.1. NCBI lineage: Eukaryota > Viridiplantae > Streptophyta > Magnoliopsida > Rosales > Rosaceae > Prinsepia > Prinsepia uniflora. Next base: position 82,418,421 of record CM064865.1, on the reverse strand, counting down.
TTTCTCGTGCAACCATAACTAACTAAATACGTTGAGATTTGAAAGTAAAGGAATTCAAATTGAACTTGAATAGATTGGCATTTGGTATTTGGTAACCCCTCACGAAACGGTTATCTTGAGCTGAAGATTAAGAGTAAAGGCTGGGTCTTCAAACAAGCAACAATTGGAGGAAAGCATTCAATTCAATTCAATTAAGAAGGGTAAGACGCAGAACTCAAAAATAATTCAATTCAATTCATACTTACCAGCTAACATAAATATAGGCACTTAGTTCCTTGTTGTTCCTTTGTGTATTGGTAGTTGCAAAAATTTGCAAGTTTGCAGCTTTCAAATTTCAAGTCAGGTCAGATGATTCAGACAGTCAGACCTCGGATGGAAAGAGAAAGAGAAAGGGACACAGCACTGGACCATCACCAAATTATAAAAACTAAAACCCAGTCAGTCTCATCTCATAAACAGAATCAGAAACTCCACAACAATCACCATGAAGCTTGTTTTGGTGCTCACAGTACGAAGATCAAAGACTCGAAATTGAGCAATTAAAACGGAAAAGAGAAGAGAAGAAAAAGAGGGAGGGAGAGATAGAAGGAGCAACAGAGGGTATTGGGAAATGAAACAAAAAAATAAGAATAAGGAAGGCAAGCTAAAGGGTGGGGGTTGGGGATTGATTTTGTTTCTAGTTTTGCCTTCTTGCTTATTCTTCTAGTTATTAAAAGGCTAAAAGGCTTAAGCTTTTTTAGCAAAGCGGTGGTTGAGTTCGACTTCCTTCAAGGCTTTCCACTCAACAACAGCGATTAGTTCAGAATATTACAAGTTTACAACAAATTGGTGCCACTTTGTATCGTATATATCGGCATTCAGTCGCTTTCTTTTCTTTCTTTCCCTTCCCCTTCTCCTAGGCTCCTCCATTTTTATGATATTTTTTTATTTTCTTTTTCTTATTTTCCTTTTTGTCGTTGTTAACAATACTAAAATAACTGCTGAAAAAAACAATAAAAAAATAATAATGATATATATAATAACAAGTTTTTTAATCTCCAGCCTCACTCACACGGTCACGCCTATTTTTATACGGAAGTTTATATAAAATTACAATAAGTTATTTTATTATCAATAAAACAAAACAAAACAAAATAGAAATTAGCATATTCGAACGTGAGGTTCTTAAATACGAACTTTATAGAAGTTTTAAAAAATCCAAAAAATAATGCTTAAGTCTAGTTGCAAGTTAAGTAAATCAAAAATTACTTTTGTTTCTTATAGTTAGCTCGAATTTTCCCTTTCAACCTCCTAGTTTTAATTTGATCGATTTAACTTATGTAGTTTTATATTGCCAGTAATTCAATGATATGTCTGAATTTTTTACCAAATTACTTATGAATTAAGCATGCATTTTTCATATCGACAATGACTTCAACTCCCCTCTTTTATTCATTATGATTGAATATTTTGAAAAACAATATACCGTAGTTTAAATTTCTTAAAATTAATATGATTTCATTTAGAAATTGAATAAAACCAATAAAAACTTAGATGAGAGATAAAGTGAAAGTTTAAAAATGCCAATGATGCCCTTGTTTATTATAATATCTCAAATTTTTGAGATGTTCTTTAACACTATAAATATAAAAATACGTGATTAAATTGATCAAATTCAAATGGCAGAATTGAGAAATCCTACCGAGATTAAAAGTGACTTTCATTTTAATAATGCAATGTTAGGGAGCAGACATTAACAAGTAGCACATAATACAAATAGGACCCGTTATATGTACCAATATCTAATTGATAAATATGATATTCATAAAAACAGTCTGTCTTTTCCTACATCAACAACGACCGTCGGTTATTCTTGTTTACATCCACTTTTCACTTACACATGCTTACCTTTTCACCAAATTAATTACCTACTTTCTATTTCCGGTAACTTTTCCCAATGAATAATTAGTTTGTCATGACTATCTTTCTCTTTTTTTTTTTTCTTTTTTTTTGTCAACACCAAATTAATATCTTTATTTATACCCGTACGATGCTGTGATGTTTATAAAATTTCCAATCAATATATTATTGTCAATCGTATTTATCAATATATTAATATCTTTATTGATAAATATGACATATTTATCAATCGTACAAAATGTTATTGAGGTAGAAATGATGAAACTCAAATATCTGATGTATACCATTATATGATAAAGAAACATATAGGTATGTGGAAGAAAATATAATTAAGAATGACATTAAAAACAGAATTTCATCAAGGAGGAAATTTTGATGAGAATAGTGGAATTTTGAAAATAAAAGAATATAGGTATGTGGAAGAAAATTTATCCCAATCAAACAGTCTCGGCTTGGAAAATAATCAAAGTTTCAAGATATCAAAAAAGATGAATCTACGATGATAGTAGTAATGCTTTGATATAAATTTATTCTTCATTTAATTGATTATATTTAAATAATCTCTTGCATTGAATACAATCACATGGGATTTATAATTATGGATGACCTTGGTTGAGTGAAATTATAATATTTGTTTAAGCGAAGATTTTGACGCAGTTAATATTGAATCCACCATATTCATCAGGAATTATGTAATAATATCTTTGTGTAACTGAATATCTTGAATACTACTTTCTTATATTAAGGCTAAAGTTTGATTTTTCATGCGTGAAGTTCATTGTAACATGGAGCTTGTTAGGAACTGCCTTATGTTAATATTGGATTATTTATACCAAGTTGGAATGAATTTATTCAAATTATAATTTAAATCCTTAAATTAAACCCAAATTCGACAATGTTTGTAATTCCCGACAATAATAACAGGGACACACTTAAACAAATCACACTAAGTAAATCAATAAAACCAACAGAAAAATAGAGGATTTCAAACACCCAATCCTTTAAAGTGCAGCTATAATCAAACTGAAATCAATATATATATATATATATATATATGAAATCAGTTCTGACTTTAATCAAAATCCATGTATAGAAAGGAGGATGTCCAAAACATCAGACTTTGCTTTTGAATCATAATGCTCTGCCGAGTGGCCGTGAAATTCAGTAACATAAGATTTAAATTCACAATTTGAAAAGCTAAATGAAAATTATAAATAGACAATGATAGTTTCGATTAAGAATTAACATTAGACTAATTATTATGAAATTTGCACTGATTTCAATTAGAGTAGTAGACTAATTGTATGGTTCTAACTAAGAACTAACATTAAACTCCTTATCCCCCAGCTTGAAAATAAAAATCAATCAATCACACAATCACACTACCTATATCCAAACTAGCAAGAACCTAAGGCTGAGATTAAAATTTCGTTCAAAGTTCAAATCATGTGAAGCTAGCATTTGTTTGCTTAATATTGTCATTCAATTATTTTCTACACCAGTATAAGGAAATCCCATAAAGTTTAACTAAAAATGTGAACCATCCAATTCAAATGAACTCATATGGCAGTTGAATTTTGCATCAAATAGTAAGAACTGAGTCGCTTAACTAAAAATGTGACATCCAATCTAATTCAAGGGCTAAATACAAACACAAGACTCCAAAAAAAAAAAATAATAACACACAAGAGACTCAAAATAAGAAATCTCAAGAATCAATTAGGTGCTTACATGTTACAAATTATCTGATTAATATCTTAATGATTTTATTATTTAAAATAAATGAAAAAACAAAATTCGAATTTCATGAGATTGACAGAAGACAAATTTTTTTAGAAAATATATTTTTATTTTTTCAAATATCCCAAAATTAATTAAAATGTGAATTTGATGTATTTATTAATTTATTAAACTCACACATATATATATATATATATATATTAAAAAGTTATAAAATAGTAAACAAAATATAGCATAATCCTCAATTACTAGACATGATAAATTATAATCCTATATTATTTATTAAAATTAATATTTAATGTCTTAAATTTATATTTAAGTAGTGATTTCGGAATTTACTACTAAAGATGGCCTTAGGTTTGACTTGGATCCACTTGGCTTCTCCATGACGAGTCTAGAATGACGACGGGTACTAATATCTCACAAAATAGGTGACAAGTGTCAATCAAATAATGGCAGAAAAACCATTCCTTATTATATCTATCTTGTCCTCGAGTTAACTGCAACAAAAATCATGTAATAATTGTTTAGACGGATGACATGCATTCGAACTCCATCTCCATCCCCTCTTTTGGTCAACGGGCCTTCACGTCCACCCAGATCATGATCATATCCCAACTCTACATGCAAAACGTATTGCTCGAATATTGCTGGATGAGCTATATATAAAACTTCAAAAACCTTTTTCTTTTTGTAAGAGTGATTGGGTGAACATGACCGTGTGATCAATTCATATATGTACGTCATGCGCCATATATATGGCTTTGGTTTAGACTTTCGATTGACAAAGACATACATACTAGGCCCGCCCGCCCATCGCCCATCATGCATGCGTGTCACAATTACGCAGCTAGGATTGTTAACAAGTACATGACATGCAACCCTTTCATTTATGGTTTCCGTTGGGGCGGGGATCACCTCATCAGCTAATAGACGACGTACCATATATATATGTCATCTAATCGACCATCAAACCGAATCTTTCTTTCATATTCGATCTGTTTCTGCACCTATCATCTATATAGGTCATATATAATTAACCTAGCTACTGTCGTTAGCATTATAAAGCCTTTGATTCATGATTGATAGATCTATAAATCAACTCATCTCTCCTTTAGAAGATGAAAATTTAGTACACAGAGAGTACGTACTACAAAAGTCGAGCCTATATATAACTACATGATCGAATTTGAGTTTAGCCGCTAATTAATTTGACACTAACAACATATAAAGACAGGCACTGCATTTAACACTTTATATATCAACAATATACATATATATATATATATGTCCCTAGCTAGCTGTCCGCATATTAATATTATAACAACAAAGTGAAACATATATTAACATCCTACTCAAGCTATATTAACAAAAAACAAGTGCTATAAAAATTTCCTCCGGAAGTAATGATGGCAGTACTTAACATTTTTGTCAACAATATACATATATATATATATATATATGTTTTATTTGTTTGCAAGATTACAAACCTCTCAAAAACTCTCCTTTTTAATTTTTAATTTTTAATTTTTAATTTTTAATTTTTAATTTTTAATTTTTAATTATTTTATTCCTTCATTCATTAATTTATTAATTATTTATTTTCCTATTCTTCTATTCTTTAATTTATTGATTCTTTGATTATTTTATTCTTTAATTTTTCATTATTCTTTCCCACTAACATATTATTAATGTTCCCTAATTTCTCCGGTTAAGAACGATCCCTATTTACCAATACTACATCTACACAAAAAGGGTTTAAATTGCATAACACTCAAATTACATGTTTAATTTAATGCGTAGTTTGGGCGTAGTCAATGATATCTCTAGCCGAGCCGCCTCCATGAGTAGATTGCCTCTAGCCGAGCCGCCTCGCACGGAGCGACCGCCTTCTAACCGAGCATCCTCGGACAGAACGGTCGCCTCCAGCCGAGCACCCCTCGCATCGAGCAGCCTCGCACAGAGCGATCACCTCAAGCTGAGCAATCTCCGATGAGTGTCTTCCCTTACCGAGTAGCCTCACGATGAGTACAGCATCTAGCTGAGTATTACTTCATACTGAATGCCGCTTCATGTTGGGTTTTCGAGCCAGATCAACAATTACTTAGTTCGGCCCATATTCGGTCTATTGTTCAAATCCCTAGCGAAGACACTATCTTCACTAAAGACTTGGGGGACTACTGCTCGTGCGGGATTTCACCCTGCACTTGGGTTAGGCCTAAATCCAATACGAAGCCCATAATGTAATGGAAACCCTAATCTTTGCCTATTTAAGGAGGGCATCCCCTCATTTGTAAAACAAGCTCACAACTTCACAACATTATTTGGAGACATCCTCTCCACATTTACTTCAATGGCTCAAAGCCACAAACATGTAAACTCTACTATTATTAATAATACTATATCGGAAAGTTTGTCCCGTGGACGTAGCCTATTCGGGTGAACCACGTATGTGCTTGTGTCTTAATATTCATGCGTAGTTTTCTCGATCTCGTTGGTGTCATTTTTAACATCAACAATTATTGATTTTAATTTTTCAAAATAATATTATTTATTAATTAATACAAAAAATATATCTATATAATAAATTTAATATACTCCATATCTGCACCCACATCAAATCTCACCGCCCAAGAACTCTAAGTGCTCCACGTGCATCGGCACGTGGCATTACAGAAGCATGTTGTCACTCACAGACCTGTAAGAATCTAAATCTTGACTCTGATTCGGCAAAGAGACGGTGACCGGGATGAAATATCTTACTTCAAGAAAGGAGCCGAACACGTGGCCAGTAGTAGCTATTGTTTGATATTGCCGATTTCGGCTAAGTTCACAGTTTTACGTTACGTTGGGATGCTGCTACATAATAATACATTACACAGTTGAGAAATTGAGAATTGAGAGGTACACGCCAGGCAACCAATAAGAGTTCCAAGTTTGGACCATTATGTGCGTGCCACGTGTTTAATGTTGTCAACGTAACTATCAGATACACAGCCGCTCATGGATCCTGACCTGGCCTGGACGCCGGCCGCATGGGTTGGTTGGTTGGTTCGTCGGATTGCGTACCACAGGACGCGTAAATTTCATAATTCAAGGACGGCCAGATCAGGCTGAAATGAATGGCCATACTTGCGGACACGTAGTACCAGTCATGATTTATGCTTCATGAAGGGTACCGCGGGCCATATTGTCTTTTGATCTTGTCGTATTTTGGTTCGGTTTGATTGGGTTTGGGTTGATATTAAGTTGTCTCCTTGTTGCTCCAACTTCAAAAGAAGCCCAATGAAGCCCAAAGGGGTATCACCACAGTGTGAAAATCTGTAGAACTCCTTTTCGGCCTAAATTAGTACGGCGTCATACCCAGGCCCAGCACTTATAAAATAGGAAAAAAAAAAAAAACCCACGTACGCTACATCGCAACAGAAACGAGGTGATATTAAAACTGTATCACAACAATGCCACGTGGCAAGGGAGGTATTTTGGTGACCGTCGGATGCTGAGGAGAGGTCAGAGAGGGCTTTTATAGCGAGAAAGAAAACCTAAACCTTAGCGCCGTCTGAGGTGAGGGCTTGGCTTCTTAATCTCTGTTTCTTATCCCCATCAGAAAAACCCTAGGGAGCCCAAAACCCCAAGGGTGAGCCTCTTTCTCAATTGCGTTGTACTCGTTACTCATTCATTGATAGATTGATTATCTATTTCTTTTTCTGCGTTATTTGCTTTGATTCGTCTAGTGTTTGGACGTTTTCTGTGTAATACAAATCGATAAGGTTATGGATTGATCATTAACTCTAGGAAGAAGGAAGAAAGGTTCAGTTTCCTTCTTACTTTAGATTTTTTTTTTTATGTACTTAGGTTCAATCGGCAGCAAAAAAGAGTGCTGGTACTTTGTTCGTAAAGCAATTCTGCTGCAAAGATTGTATTTTGGACTTGTTTGTAACTTGGTTTTTTAATTGTTTGCTCACTCAAGACATTTGTTAACTGTTCAGATATGCTTCTTTCTGTCTCTTTAGATTTCGAGGCGTCTTCTTCCAGTATTATGTATCTTTTGTGATGCGTCCTTTCATCAGTTGCAAAATGGCACTATGGAGTTTTTTTTTAATTCAATGATACTTATTTTTCTCAATGTAGCCTCAGAATGAAGAATCAAGCTAAAAGAAAGTACATTTTGAATTTCTCATTCTTTTGAGTCTCACTGTAAAAGAGAAAGTTTTGTGAGCTGTAGTTTTTACCTCTCAAAATCTCTTAATCATTATTATGAGTTTGAAGATACAATGTGTTGGCTCTTGAAACCTTTTGATGCTTGTTTCAATTGAAGGTTATCACAAATACTACTCTACTCTTTTTCTGCAGATGGATCGGGAGAAACTTATGAAGATGGCTAGTGCGGTTCGCACTGGTGGAAAGGGTAGTGTGAGGAGGTGCGTTGGCTTTTCAGTTTGAAATTCCTATTGTCTACCTATTGGTTTATATTAAATAATAAATACGCTTGTAGATAGCAGTTGATGCAGCGTAGCATTATGTTTAATATCACTTAGTGGAATCAGTGTTCACTGCTCTGCATGTATGATATTGATCACCTGATGAATTTTTGGTTGACAAAATTTTAGTATTGCAAATTGGTTCTGTATCTGAAAATGTTCTTGTGATGCCAAATTGGGTGGATTCTTGTCTTCTGTTGTATTGCTATGTTTTCTTTTCTGTTCTGGTATATTTTGATATAAGCAAAAGCAATGCCTGCTCTTCCATATGGGATGTTTTTTCTGGGCTTTGCAGAAAAATTCCCTTGTTTATTTACATTTATAACATTTCATCTGTACTATTCTACATGTTTTTTAGACCCCTGCAGTTCCAAACAAAGAAACCTAATGTGAAATCTTAGGTGGGCAAACAGAGAATTTAGATACAATCATTTACTGAGCATTGTTTGCCAACCGTTAGTACAAGATAATGAAGTTCAAACTTAGTTTTTGAGTTTACCTTAAATTGGATTGCTATTTTATACCCTGTCTTCTTGCCGAATAGGACATCAGGGGTTGCACATTTGAATGCTCTTGAAGAGCAATAATCTTGTGATAAATTTTCAGCACTTTGGGCTGCCGGTCTTCCAGTTGTTTTCAGCCAACACCTTGCATGTTCTTGCAAGAGTTTTGAGCTGACTTCACTGTATTTTTGTGCTTATTCATCTTGTTTGCTTCTTGATTTTGTTTATTAATTTATGGTCCTAACTTCAGAAAGAAGAAGGCTGTTCACAAGACCACTACCACAGACGACAAACGGCTTCAGAGCACCCTTAAGAGAATAGGGGTGAATGCTATTCCCGCAATTGAGGAAGTGAACATATTTAAGGATGATGTGGTTATTCAGTTCTTAAACCCCAAAGGTGATGCCAACCAGCGGAATTCTGTTCCTGTAAATTTTCAATTTGTTTTACTTATTTTTTATTGTAGTTGATGGTGTTTCCTTGTACATTTCAGTTCAAGCTTCTATTGCTGCCAACACTTGGGTTGTTAGCGGATCTCCTCAAACAAAGAGTATGCGACTATTGCTTCTCTATGCTCCATATTTGAAATGACAATCTTTTAACTTGTTGTTCGATTTGGCGTCTTCCTATTGATTTTAAAAAATTGGTTTGATAGAATGGTGTTCTGGGAGGTCTTCTTTTTGATCATTGATTCACTATTGAACGTTGTGGAATTTCACATATCAACTGTCTGGATTTTCTTCTGCAACAACTTCCAGTTAAATTTTGATATTGATTGAAGACTTTGGTTATGCTTTAGAACTTCTGCTTGCGATGTCAGTTTGAGGTTTTAATTGGCAATGCTTTTGTCATTATCCTTAGATTAAAGCACTTGTCCTGGTGTAATAATTATTTTGTCACATATTGTACTGGATTCTGAAGGAAGAAAGCTGCAATTTTTCTCCTATGGTCTATGGTTCATCCGGAGTATTAGATCAATTTTTTCTTAAACTAGATTTTTGATTTGTTCTTTGGATTGGAAATTTGTTTTTGGATTTTGCTCTATTTGGTAAGAGAGTGTTGCCTTTGAGTTCAAATTGATAATAATCTTGCAGGTGCTGTTGTGGTGTGTCCTTTCATTACATTGAGCCTTTGTGGCCTTGCTTGCTTATCTTTTTCCTTTTGTTTGGCCCTTTTATATTTTATCTTCGGCATATGGGTATGTAACTTACATATGCTCTTTACTTTTGTAGAGTTGCAAGACATTCTTCCTAGTATTATCAGCCACTTGGGTAAGTTTGGTTGCTATCCTTTATACTGTTCCTCTCTGTTCTCTTGAGTTACGAAGGAATTTTGGAATTCTTTGTGACACTTTCATATTTTTCAGGACCAGATAACTTAGACAATTTGAAGAAGTTGGCAGAGCAGTTCCAGAAGCAAGCACCTGGTGCTGGTGGAGCCACTGCACCAGAGGATGATGATGATGATGTGCCAGAACTTGTCGGGGGGGAGACGTTTGAGGCTGCTGCAGAAGAGAAAGACAAGGTGGAGAATCAAGCTGCTTCTTAGAGTTTTAAGGGGATTGTGTCATTTAACATACTTTCATGTCCTGAAAGTTATTGATTTTGCTTTTACCTTTTTATGTCTGACCATGTTTGATGCGATTCTCCTTGTGATGCACTGGATAGTAGTAAAATTTATCTGTTGGTCATAATCTAGTTTTTCTATTCCGTAATTTTTGATTGATTATTGTGCTGTGTTCATTGATTATAAACTTATAATGTTGAGCCGTTGTAGTGTTGCATCCCTGCATTTTCGTGTTTACATTCGATTTAAGTTGGATGCTTTTTAGTAATTGAAATATGACAAAGATATCCAGGTTGGAATGATGACGATTTGAGCCTTTTGGTTATGCAATTGTAAAGTCCATCTACAGCTCTTAGTCATGGCCTATTGGTTAAATGATGCCGATTTGAGCCTTTGGGTTATAAAGTTGTAAAGACCAGCTGCAGTTTTCTTATTCTTAGTCTTGGATGTTGGTTAAACGGTGCCAATAAGAACAGCTCTTATTCGGTCGTGGATGTTTGTTTTATATGTATCATCGTTAAAATATACAGGAATTCTCCCTTCGGCCGAAAAAAGCTCGTCTTCTACTATTTTGTGGTATTAATGTATTATAAAGCATTCTTCTTCCACTATGAGGAAGAGGAAGAGATAACAAGGAAGAACGAAAAAAAAAGGGCCAAATAAGAGGTATTGGCATTTGATTTTTTTTTGTTTTTTCAGGTTGTCTATTTTTCTACCTCATTCATTTTACTGGAAACGAAATTGGCATCAAACAACCAATGATTATTACTGACTCAAGCTTTTCTGGTTTTGGTGAGCCGCGTTTTCCCATGCTTTTTGAATCGGAAATTGGCTAGGCCTAGATTTGCACCAGTTTCGGATGCAGTACAAGTGATGCAGGCCTATATTACATACTTAATTATGTTATATGAAAACAGAGTTTGTTGAAAAGTTTTAAGTATTGGAGGTTCAGAATGAGAGCACAGCAACCATGAACATGAAATAGCGTATGGATGATCAACTTGACATGATCCTTACATATACATAATATTTGGTTATCATGATCTCCAGTAAAAAAGAGGTGGTGACACTGTTTCTGCTTGTGGCGGCAACTGGCAACTGGCATGGGTTTAATTTTTCTGGTTTTGGTTGGTGGTGTTAGTAACAGCAGCAGCAGTCATAGAAAGGGCCTTTTGAAGATTTGTGAAAGCTTTCTCACAGCGTAAGAACCCATGAACCAGAAGTCGAGATCATCCTCGGTGACTATTTCTATGTACTTCTGTTGTGGTTTGTTGATTTTCTCACTTTGGTGTGCTCTTTTGATCTTCCCTATTGGTATCTGAAGCTGCAAAAGTAAGTTGAACATTACAAGGTTGCTAGACTGCTATGTAGGTACCTTGTAAGGTGTTGTGGGGTGGTGCGCCTGTTGTGGATGAGATGGAGTCGGAGAAGGCATAAGAGTGATGGACGTTTCACTGCAGAAAGCGAGCTTGTGAGTAGAAATAAAAAGGAGCCCAGGAATTGGACCAGCAGTTGTTGATAAGTAGCATTGTGAGGCCTTCAACAGCTTCTCTCCTTCATTTACATTTACCCCAAATATGTGTTTGAATATGTTTCCCCTCCCACCTTGTTGAATGATCTTTGCCCCCAAACTCAGCTTCCCCTTCACAGTTACGGACAGCTTGGGTCCTAGTGACACTGCATTGATATTCAATACCCTCATTATATTTTAGTCGATATACTGTTGACTGTCGAGTTGATACCCCTAATTATAGTGGATAATCGATGATCAGTATTCAGCAGAGCAAGGTTAAGTTCTCACCATGCTCGCGGATCCTGTATGCGAAACTGCTACTTTTCTTCTCTATTTTCTTGTTGAGGCCCTTACTTGATGAATCACTAGTAGTAGCACCTTCTTCATGTGTAATTGTAGAATTGAATCTATTCAATTTCATACATATAGTCATATATACAGTAGCTACCCCAAATTCCAGTCCAGCACTAATTAAATACAAACCTAGCTAAGGTCCTAAACAGTAAACAATAAACACACGGATGACAGAGGGATCAAGAGTCAAGAGAGAAAGTAGTAACAGTAATATATGTATAAGGAAGGGATTATATTTACAATTTTACATACCAGTTTCGCATTGGGAAGATGGAGTGTGGCATAAGCTGGTAGGTTGAGATAAAGAAGAGTAACGGTGCCTGAGGCTGCTTTCCCTTTCTGGAGTCGTTTCACTTTGAGTTTCTTAATCATCTGAAAATAATTGGTCTTTCATATTGCAGATGGCCGGAGAGATGAGATGGAGATGGAGAATGCCTGCCTCCCTCCTGGTTGATGCTACACGCTCTTTACCTTCAAGAAGCTAGCGTAGCTGCTGATCTCAATTGATTAATTAATTAATTAATTAAGCTCACCTGCAGTGATGATGATGAAGGAAGTTTCAAACATGTAAGCTCCTGGGGGCCTAGCTACTTGATAATTAGTTAATTACACAAGCACGAGGGGTAGGGAGTAGGGAGGGGAATTCAATACTCTGACGATTTATCTATTTCCAGAAAACAAGTAAATACCCCGGTCCTCTGGGGCCTGGCGCCTGGGGCCTGGGGCCTGGGCATCAACCAAGCACCTACATAGCAGGTTCCTGGCGCTCGCGGGGCAATTGTGAAAGCACTTGCAGTATCCCTCGCCTAACACAATTGCCGTATCTCTCGCCTACCTTCCTGCCAAGTTCCAACCAAGTAAGTCAACAAAAGGTTGCACTCCACTGGCTCCTGCCTCTTTGACTCTGACTCTAGTTCTGATACTGGAGATAGATATGTAGGTGTCTCATACTCTCATATATCTACTATCTAATCTTGGCTCATATGTTCATTCAACTAATTAACCTTCTGTTCACCCAGCAACACAGCAACACATGCATGTGTTAGATTTTAAAATTTGAATACAATTTTCTTGATTCTGAACAGCTATTCAAGGAATAACATATTTGAAGATCTTAAAAAAATAACTATCGATGGATGAGTTTCTCTTTGTTTGGGTCCAATTGCTTTTGTTTCCGACGTCGTCACCATTCAGGACAGATAAACCCGGGAAGGCAAGGAGCCCGCGGCGGGCACGACCGTCGTACCATGAGTTTGTCTTGGCAGCATTTGTTTTGACATTGGCATAAAAATGGAACTAATGGCGATAAAAGTAGAATACCCTTGGGCTTAGCTAACCAAAGGTGCAGTACAATTATTTTGGGCTTTAACTAGCAAACCAAAGGTGCAGTCCGTCACTCGAACTAAGCCCAAAAGAAGAAACTAAACGTTTGACCCAAAAAAACTAAAAATTAAACATTGCAATCCGAGGCAAAACCCTACTCCCTAAACATTGCATTAGCGTGGATATTATTATAGTATGATTGTCATTTTACAATAAATTAAAGGTAGGCAAAAAGGAGTAGACCCGCAGTTCTGACTTGATCCACTCGTTTCAAACTGAAGCGGTTCATTTTCTAGAGTTCTGACTTTAATCCTTCCAAGTAAGAAAAAGTTTTGTAACTTTGGCAATTTGATATTCTCAATTATTACATCACAAAAGAGATTGCCATATGCGAATTGAGGGGGAAGATAATATTGATAAGGGCTCTAAGTTTTAAAAATAATAAAGGGCATCATCTTTAATTAACCAATAAAAAATATACGATTGTCACTTTTTTAGAAAATTCTTTTTAATTTTTAATTTTTTCAATGATTAAGCAACATCTAATTAAAAAGTTTGGAATATCACTTGGATCAAGATGAGACCCCATTATCAAAGCCCAGGCTAAACCTAGTTATTGTTGTTCTCTATATAAAAGGAGCCTCCTATTTAGGATCGATCCACTATTTTCCTAGACACTCATACTCCTAATGAACAAAATAGCTTACTTTTCTTTACATTCTCTCAATATGGCTTAATACCATGTACAAATACAATATTATTAATGGGAATAATATATCGAGGATATAATGCAAATTGAGTGAACAACGTACATATTTGTATCTTAAACACATACTTGTTTTTCGGGCTTAAATTTGTCTATTTTTTACATCAATCTTATTTCTCCATACAAATTAATTCTGACTACTAAATCGTTACAGTAAAAAAAAATCATGCATGCACTCTTCTTGGTTATAAATGCTATATTCAGCGTAACGTAGGCATGATTTAAGGATCCAGCGCAATCTAGGCATGATATAAGGATTTGGACAGAATTAGCCAATCCAGATCAAACGCACAAATAATATCTGGTTTCTTCAAGTAGCCGTCTCCTCCTATCTCCAAACTCCATACTCCTGCATAGAAGATGTATATGAAACTTCCGTTTGTTAGAAAACTTATACAAATAGATATTTATATAATTGGTCCTCACAATTGACAAATGAACAAATGAAAGCCAAAGAAATTAGAATATATCGAGGTCTTATGTTCACATTCAACTACAATGATGGAAATTAGAATATGTCGAGCTCATATGTCCATCAAGTCGTGAAAGCCACAAGTACCTGATTTCACTAATTCAGTAAAGTTAAACCGATATTTTTGAAATTCAATGCCCCTACACATTGATCTTGTTTTATTTATCAGTTAAAAGCTCAGTTTTTATAATTAAAGAAATTAGTTTTGATACTCCATAAATGATTTGTTAAATTCTATTTTATTTTATTTTAAAGTTTTCTTACTTATTATATTTTTAATTTATTTTATTTTATAAAAAATTTAATATTCACAATAATTTAATAACCTAAATATAATTAATCATAAACTTTAAGAAAACTTCAAATTTTCAGCGTCATTGTCATTAAAAAATAGAATTATTTTATTTAGAGGGGTTTTTACTTAGTGTTATGGCAGGGTTTTTTATTATTTATTTTTTAATAATTAACAAATCATTTTAACAGTATCAATAAATGATTGTGAAAAATTTAATATTCACAATAAATTACTCGCAATTTATATTTAGGTCATTTTACTTAGTGCAATATTTCGGAGAGGAGGGCTCAAGTGACCCCTCTTGCCCCAACGTCGGTCCGTCAGTGGATTCCACATGGTTAATATTTATCCAATGTGATTAGATAATTAATTAAGAATTATATAATTGATTTGATGGAGTTTGAGTTTGAAGAAACAAATTAATATATGTAAAAACAAAGAAAATTGGTTTTGGAAGGGAGATAGAATTTGGGAGGAGCTATAATAGAGGAGATGTTTACATTTGTGTTCCATTAACTATTTTCGTGATTCCCATATTCACAAAAACAGTGCCTGAGTTAGATAAAAACTTATGAACAAAAAATATTCAGAACAAAATAGAATAGAACAATACTATAACATATGAGACTGGTACTTCAATGGTGTAATATTTGGTGGCAATAAATTTTTGCCTGGTGGTGGCGTGGTGTAGGTAGCGGTGCTGGAAAGGCGAAGGTGTCTTATACCATGGTTTTGTGAGATTGGTGGAGCCTTGGAGGTGGCGTGGTGTAGGTAGCGGTCCGGGAAAAGGCTGAGGTGTCTTATACCATGGCTGTGTGAGATTGGCAGGTAGTGTTAGGTTTGGCAAACTTTTATTATTATTTTTTCCTTAGAAAGATTAATAACTCTTGATTTAATCAAGCCAGGTGGCAATTTTACTCAATTTAAATTGATGTGGTCAATGGCATGTGATTTTAGATAGTAACATTTTTAGATGTCTACACATCAAAAGTGATTATTTATTGTAATATATTAGTTTTTTTATTATAGTATTATAGAATTCAAAATTACCGGAAAAATTCTATTATAGTATTATGGAATCCAAAATTATCGGAAAAATATAAAGCTCTCACGTGGCCCATAATTTCAGAAATGGCCAAATTGGCCATGACAATAATACTTAAAGCTCAAATACCTAACATGGTTTAAGCACACAATGCTTACATAGCCCCAACATTGGGTCCAAACCGAGATGACATGTGGAAGCCTCTCACCCTTGATCAGCGTAACATGTATTAGTACGCAAATCAATGAGTATTTGTCTCACATCGAAAAATTGAACATTCTACTCACCCTTACATAAGGGGTACACATTTTTTAATAAAAAGAATTCGATTCAATACTACTTAAACTCTTAATATTTATCTTTTAAAGCTGACTTAAGCATTGAAGCGTTCTTGGTCGAATAACCCTCGGACCTCGATCATTGAACGAACAGTAACTTACTGTTTTCTATTTACAGGAATTCATAAGATTTTTGAGTTTAAATGACGAATTCTACTTCAATAATTATAATAAATTTTTTCATCATGTACAATAATACTTAAGTAATAAATATGCACATAATTTTATAATAGATTATATTTATTAATATTTTCATAAATTGAATATGTTGAGGTAAAAATATCCATTTTTACGAAACTATGGTACTTACAAAAGTGGATATATTATATATTATAGTTTTTTTTTTTTAAGTAAGAAAGGGATGCATGTGAACTATGCTACTTAATTGTTGGCAAAAAAAAAAAAGAACTATGCTACTTAATTCATTAAACAACTCTGGTACGTGGGATGTTTTGGTAAACAATAATTTTAATAAGCATAATTATTGTTAATAATATGCGTGTAAATATTTCTCGTAATATGAGGTAGCTGATTGGTCAGTCACAGTTGGTAATAATAGGTAGCTATCCCCGGCCTCTCCACATCGTCCTCATGCCGATTATCATACGTATGGTATAGCTCATGTATATATTATGTATAGTAGAAAGTTGAAAGTTGATAGTGGCATTATATGTATATTATATAGGATAAATTACACTTTATTATTTCGTAGTTTATATTAGATAATATGATTGTATATATATTTTAAAATGTTTCATTTTATTACCTTATATTTTGAAGAACATTACACTTTGAGTTCTCCGTCATTTTTTTTTTTGTTTTCTCTTCAGTTATATAATGATTTAGAATATATGGGGCACACTGATTAACTATTTTTTAATTCAGTTGAAGTGTGTAATTGTCAATTTATATCAGAGAGCTGCATTTTAAAATAATAATTACTAACCAATTAAAATTTTCTCTCAAATCTCTCACACTTTGATTCTTTATATGTATTTAAAAAACCCAAATCCTTATACTTTAGCATAAAATATGTAAAGTAAATTAAAAAATAATTAATTAATAGGGCACACACACACTTTATATCAACACTTAATTAAAAAAAAAACGTGGCCGAGGATTCATAATGTATTATTTTTAAAATTATAGGATAAAATATATATGTAATTATGTTAATTAGTTCAAATTATAGAGTAATAAAATATAATTTATCATATTATATACTATTGAAGAATTCCAAATTAAAATAATAATAATAATAAAAAATATATATAATAAGTAGTTTTACTTTTAAAAACATCAAATTTTTTTGTTATAGAACTCCCTACTGCATGTGGTAGAGAGTGGATAATATCAGTGTGAAGGTTGTAGCTAGCAAAAATTTAAGCACTGATAATTAATTATTTGTAAATTTGTAGCCCCGATAATTAGGCCCTGAAAAGTGTACTTTGTAGAGAGCACGAAATTAAAACTTTATAATTAATTGTCTGTAAATTTGTAGCTAGGCTGATTCGAATCTCTTCTCGAAGGAGACAACTGGCAATCTACTATATACTATAATTAACTATCTGTAAATTTGTAGCTAGGCTGATTCATATCTCCTCTTCTCTCCTCCAATGTGAACTGATGAAGCAGACAGACAAATTGCAAGATTGCAGGTTGCAAGCTGTCTAGCGACAGACTGACAGTGAGAGGCTGAGGAGAGGAGAAGAGAGCAAAGCGGGTACTCCTCATTTCCTGGCCCGATCAGTAGGTCCAGTACCCAGCTGCAAGTATTATATTCAATATTGTTTATTTAGTTTAAATCCATATTTAAATAGGTTAGAATCATTTAGGGATTTCAAATCATAAGTATCAAAATATATAAATTGTATTTTGAGTAATTCAAATTAATTTTTAATTACTGGATTTAAATAAATAGTTAGAATATAATAATTTTTATTGTGGATGCGAGAACACTAATTCTATTTAAATATAGCAGATTAATTATCTAATATTAGTGACTAGATGGAGTTGGCAGCTAGCTAGCTTCTTAATAATTCATCGGGATTCGGGTCATGACTCATGACCCATCTCTCTATCACACTCTCAGCCCAAGAAGAAAATCCCAACGATGACTCGGCCCTCCCTTATACAAAATGAGTGATAACCATCGCTCAAATTTTCTTGAAACCAATCTCTACGTAAATTTATTATCATTCATAAACTTAGTGAAAAGAAAATACCTAAAATGATATATTGAAAAAGATGTCTGACTTACGGAGTATCTTTGGCGTACTACTTTTCTTAGGAGAATGCTTTAATTGCTTAACCATTAATTAATGAATGGACAGAATGGACACCGCGTATACTTATTTGTATCATAGATAGTACAGTGGTAGGGACGCACTTGGGAATATATGGATGGAGTGTGTCTCATCGCTGCTGATATATTCAAGTGCAAGAAAGTCGGCCATCCATCTTTACATTTATTTTGTATATATTCAGGCTCAAAAGATTTACATTTGTGTATATATATATGTGGACGCAGGGGAAGGTAAAAGGCTAATTATACATACATGTGATCCATAAATCAGGATTCATGATCCAACCATAGAAAGTAGAAACACAGAATGCAGCCATCATATCCATATATATCCATCCATCCAGCCAAAGCATCCAGATTCTTGGATTCCCCATTCCCGTTATTATCAATTGCACTCTCAGCAGATACATGCGCTATACAAATACAAAAATACTAGTAACTAGTAGAGGAGGTGGAACAGAGTATAGTTAATTAATTATGGGTCAGAACTCTGAGCAGCAGCAGCAGCAGCAACTTGATCAAGAAGCAGGTGATAGTGGTGCAAATTTTAATAATACTCATAATAGACACAGAAATTCATCAGCTGCTGGGGATGAAGTAAAACACGATGATGGTGTGGAGGTTGAGGCACTGGAAGATGATCCTAAGAAGAAGAATAAGTACTACAAGGAGGGGGAGGAGGAATTGATGGAGAAGGAAGATAATTATTCAGTGGAGAGTTTATTTGAAAACGTGGCGGTGCCATCATGGAGGGAGCAGCTGACAGCGAGAGCTTTAATCATAAGCTTGGTGCTGAGCGTGCTTTTCAGCGTCATTGTCATGAAGCTCAACCTCACCGCTGGTATTATTCCTTCGCTCAATGTCTCTGCGGGTCTGTTGGGATTCTTCTTTGTGAAGACTTGGACCAAGGTCCTCGAGAGATGCGACCTCTTGGACCAGCCCTTCACAAGGCAAGAGAACACTGTCATCCAGACCTGCGTCGTTGCTTCCTCCGGCATAGCCTTTAGTGGTCAGTACCTCCCTAATCCTTAATTATATTAATACCCTTTTAATTCAAAAATTACCAAGTTTATATGAATTGAGGCCGGAAGATGTCATGTTGAGATGAGATGGGATGAGATATATTACCGATTAATTGACACGTCCTTAATTGATGTGATTAAAAAATGGGCAATTAACTCATAGTTCCCTACTAACATGTAAATTTATTCAAAAATTTGCATATAGAAAAATTAAACTCATAGATCTTTTGACTAATCAAATGACTATACAATTTAAAATAGAACATAATTTTTATATAAATTACAACTAATGTCATCTAATTGTAAACAATTCAACAACAATCTAAAAAGCACTTACCAAAATTTATCATGATTTCAACATCGTTTTTTATTTTTTTATTATAAGATTATATTGAGGATTATTAAAATATTACTCCTATTTATATTTTTTTTTCACTTGCTCATTTTAAAAATAATATGAATATCTAATCTAATTTAAAGTAAGATAATTAAAAGCAGTAATTCTTCCAAAATACTTTTAAATTTAAAAATTCTTTATCTTCCGATATTAAATAATTTGGTTAATTTCGTATAGTTTAAGGGCACATGGGGTAAAAAGGACAAAAAAGACAAAAAAGGGCATATGTGGAATTTCTTACTTATAATTTCTGTTTAGGGGCTTTTGAATAAAAAAAGTTTGAAGTAAGGTCTTATTTTGTTTAATATACAAGTAGTAAAGGTTTTAAATAAAACTAAAAGTTATTAAGGATGTAACAATGATTTACTCTTAAAAAATTAGGTCGAAGATCGATGCAGTAGTTAGTTAGTTGCAAAGATATGGAAATTAAAATATTTGCATATAACCTGATGATGATGATGATATACTCACACATGATGACACATACATGCAGGAGGGTTTGGGAGCTATCTGTTTGGCATGAGTGAACGCATTGCCCTACAATCCAAAGACAAGAGTGATACCAAAGATCCGGGGTTACTGTGGATCATTGCCTTTCTCTTTGCTGTTAGTTTTCTCGGCCTATTCTCAGTCGTCCCTCTCCGAAAGGTCCGTCCACAGTACCACTGCCACTGCCTTCAAATTAAACTTAATTGCATGCACTTTCATTTCATTTCATTTCATTTCATTCCATTCCATTCCATGAAGGGTACTTTAATTAAGCAATGGTAGTTGTTAATTTCAGATCATGATCATTGACTTCAAATTGAAATATCCAAGTGGTACTGCAACTGCTCATCTTATCAACAACTTCCACACTCCTGAAGGAGCCAAGCTAGCAAAGTAAACCACCCACACCCAGCATATATGTATATCCAATTATTATCCACTTTCCAACTTAGATAATATTGATACTGATATTTGGTTCATTTCTAAGCTGATTCACTAACAATACCTACCTACTACTTAATTAGGAAACAAGTAAAGGAGTTGGGAAAGTTCTTCTCCTTGAGTTTCTTGTGGGGTTTCTTTCAGTGGTTCTATACTGCTGGAGGTGATTGTGGATTTGCAAACTTCCCTTCACTTGGCCTCAAAGCATATCAGAATGAGTAAGTACTAAGTAGGCTAGCTAGTAATAAATACCATTCCTTTTCGTTGTTTCTTCTTACCAGTTACCACACCTACTCATTTCAAAATACTAACGTGTATAATATTGGGTTTGGAATTTACAGGTTCTTCTTTGATTTCTCTGCCACTTATGTTGGAGTAGGGATGATTTGCCCTTACATTGTGAACATATCAATTCTTCTTGGAGGCATTCTTTCTTGGGGTGTATTGTGGCCTCTCATAGAAACCAAGAGTGGCGATTGGTACAACAAAGACCTCAGTCCAAAAGCCATGAATGGCCTTCAAGGTTACAAGGTCTTCATTGCCATTGCCATGATCCTCGGTGATGGACTGTACAACTTCTTCAAGGTCCTAAGTCGAACCCTCTTTGCCTTGCATTCTCAACTCCGAGCACCCAAAGATGTCAATGGCCTTCTCCCAGTTGCAGGTCATGCCTCTCCTCCCGCTGTGAGCAGTGAGCAGCTCTCCCATGATGACCAGCGCCGCACCAAACTCTTTCTTAAAGATCAAATTCCAGCATGGTTTGCTGTTGGAGGCTATGTTGCAATCGCTGCAGTCTCCATTGCCACTGTTCCCCACATATTTCCCCAACTCAAATGGTACCATATATTGACCATCTACCTCTTTGCACCCACCTTGGCTTTCTGTAATGCGTACGGCTGTGGCCTCACTGATTGGTCCCTCGCATCCACCTATGGAAAGGTGGCTATCTTCATGATTGGGGCATGGGCTGGTTCCGCTCATGGGGGCGTTATTACTGGACTCGCAGCCTGTGGGGTAATGATGAATATTGTCTCAACAGCCTCTGATCTAACCCAAGATTTCAAGACCGGCTACCTAACATTGGCTTCACCGCGATCAATGTTTGTGAGCCAAGTCATTGGGACAGCAATGGGGTGTGTAATTTCTCCTTGCGTCTTTTGGCTCTTCTACAAGGCATTTACCGACCTCGGCACACCTGAAAGTGCATATCCTTCTCCCTTTGCTGTTGTGTACCGTAACATGGCGATTTTGGGGGTTGAAGGTGTCAAATCTCTGCCTAAGAATTGCCTATTGCTTTGTGCCATCTTCTTTGGTGCGGCCATTGCCATAAACATCCTCAAGGATTGCATTGGTAAGAAGAGGGCACGCTTCGTTCCTCTACCAATGGCGATGGCAATACCCTTCTATGTAGGGTCATATTTTGCCATCGACATGTGCATTGGGAGCTTGATAGTGTTCTTGTGGGGAAGGATAAACAAGACCAAGGCAGATGCGTTTGTGCCTGCAGTGGCTTCTGGTTTGATCTGCGGGGATGGGATTTGGACGTTGCCAGCTTCAATATTTGCTCTTGCCGAGGTTAAGCCACCAATTTGCATGAAGTTTTTGTCAAGGGCACAAAACGCAAGAGTAGACAAATTTTTGGGCTGATACACAAATTTGTAGTTATCCCTTACCCTTATGGTGTGGATTGTGGAATGTGGACTTGGAGAAGACGAAGGCAGTCTAGTACAAGGCCGTACAGAGTCCACACTATGTCATTAAATAAGGTTACACAAATTAAGTGTAAGATTACAATGCTACTTCTATGGAACTTTGACTTGAAGGTTACACAAATTAGTCGCTTGTGTATAAATATAAAAAATTTGGGGGTTCATGTCAATTTTTCAACCTTCCTTTAATCGTTTACTTAAGTAAGGCGCACTATTCATTTTCTTCTGATTCTTTTCCATTTCAATCTTGATTTCATTCCTCTCCCTGACAACTAAACTATATCTCCCTAATATCCAACATTTAATCGCGGTTGGTGAACAGTGTATGTAATGCAGTGGATCAACCTTATCGAATCGCAGTGTAATCAGTTTGACCAGCTGTTAAAAGTTCATGATCGATCAACTAATATGTGTGTGCGTGTGTATATATATATATAATCGCAAAATCTAAAACATTACTTGTTAACGAAGGGGAGGAAGGATACACAATTGCTTGACTATGGTGCCAAATATAAGTGGAGGATTTTCAAAGGAGGTGCGCCCATTCGATAGCACCATAAACTGTAGTGTAAAGGAAAAAAGGTTCTTCAAAGGCAAGGATAGGAAACGCAAAAAATAATTGATAATGGCTAGAAGAAAATTGGAAGTGCCAACCAAAAAAATTTGATCCGCTTGCATAAGTAGGAAAATGGAAATTGCTACTTATATTATAGACTACGAATGATAATTGGCAGTGCTTTACTTTTTCTTCATAAGCATCTCCAAGCAAGGCAAAGAAAACCAAATTGCAACGGTAAGAACCCCCGTTGAGTTTATCCATTCTGTTGAAGTCATGTAATTGATTATACTTGAGTGGCAGGGAGGCTGTCGGCGGCCCTGGAAGGCACAGACAAAGGGCAAGCAAAAGATTGAAATGAAGAAGATTGAAAATGTAGATGATCGTCTTGTTACTTTCTCGAAAAGGCGATCTGGAATCTATAAGAAGGCAAATGAGTTAGCAGCGTTATGCAGTGCTGAGGTTGGTGTGGTGGTATTTTCACCATCCGGGAAGCCCTTTTCCTATGGTAACCCCTCCTTGGACTCGATAACCAACCACTTTCAAAATGACCAGCAGCAGCAGCCTGCAGCACCTCATCACCAAAATCAAAATCAAAATGAAATTTATGATGATGATACTGACAGGAGGACTCATCCCATTTTGGAGGCCTACCGGCAATTAAGAATGGATGAGATCAATAAGCATCACAATGCGTTGGTGAGCGAGCTAAAAGCTGAGAGGGAGCAAGAGAGTGACTCAACAGATGATGAAACCAAAAGCAAAATAAGCACCATCATCCTTATCAACAGAAGCAGCTGGAAATGGGACTGCAACCAGCACCAGCACCAGCACCAGCAGCCAATTGCAAGGAATGCAGGAGCCGGGCTGGTGGGAAGCTCCTGTTGAGGAGCTTGACTTGCAAGGACTCAAACAATTGCAAGCTTTCTTTCAGTACCTCCACAACGATCTCAGCTGCTTCAACCTCAGGATTCACTACTCTAGCTAGTACTAGTCTAATGCAGCTGCTAAACTCAACTAGTGACTGGAAAAGGGGGAATCATATCTTAACTACATGTGTACTACCTATAATATTTATTTGGTTATATTCCGTTTTTCTTCTTATCTCTCAGATTCAATTAAGCTGTTGTTTTAAGAGATTATGGGCAAAACCCTCTTGTTCAAACTGCCATGTGAGATGTTCTCCTGAGTGATTAGTTAAGTTCATTATTCTGATTATAACCATGGCAATGGAGATTGGTTGCCTAGAACCCCTCCCAGTGGGATTATAAGTTTATGATGACTGCAGTGAGTAGAAATCCTAGCTACAATCTTGAATACTGTTTATACTTCATAGCTAAGCTTTATTCAGATATATCATCAATCAGCGCACAAAATTATTTTTTGGTGGGAAAAAATCCACAGCATTCCATTTTCTGAAGCCTCAACTCAAGGCCTGTAGAATCTCAGCAGTCAGAGACAATGGAATGCAATGACAAGGTTGTGAAAAAGCCTTGGCTATCGACTATAACTTGTCCATACTTCAAGATGTTTAAATAAATCTTTATTTCAATTTCATATAAGACGACAAAGAAGAGGAAAATAGAGTACTCACAGACTGGAATTGTCATCTAATTTTGTAATCTATAGCAAAGGATCAGTTACAAAATGAAAATAATGACAAAAATGTTTAAGAAAGTGAAAATTACAGGATGCAGCATTGTGTCAACTTTTGAGATCTTATAGCACTGACCTGACCAAGCACTTCAACAACCCTCTTATCATATTGTCACCCCTTGACATGGGGATGTAGTAATAACACACTTGCTTGGCAGGTGCATCTCTAATTCTCTATGGTAATCACAAGTTCACAGCCAGTGTTGTTAGGATCTCAAGCAGTCCAATCTTCATCGCTAACATCAGTATCCTACAGAACGCATAAACTCAATAACTTAATATTTTCCAAACTACTTTTTTGCCGTCAACATCAATGACAACCAAGAACCAGATGTAAGGTTTACTTCCAGTCAAAAGAAAGAGCACTGCGTGCATGTCAGGGTGACACCTTAGTCTAGCCAATAGCAATAATAAATAATTATCATCTGGCTTTGCATGGCTACTTTAAGAATCAGCAGCACCAAAGTACCGCCACAACAGATATAACATGATCAATCGCTTCTGCGCCATTGACAAGTTATATATCCATCTTCAAAACAGTAAAAGAGAAGTAGATTTAAATAAACTAGAAACTACCTCTGAGGTGCTTGAGGATTCTTCAATATCATCCTCTTCAACCTAAACGTATATGTACAATGTCAATTTCCATTTGAACAACTGATAAAGAAAACAGTACTCTAGAACAAACATACCTCATTTTCTTTCTTCTTCGCCAAGTTTTTGCCCCCTAAACAAAAACAGATGCAGATTATAACCTAAATTTCTCAATTGAGATGCATGCTTAAGAGAATCTTTCATGAAATATTTCAGAATAAACAAATAATATAAGCAGGAAAAGGTGACTATCTGGAAGAGATATGATAATGAAAATGAAAAAAAGTAACCATTCATGACATTTGAATATGAACAGAAGGAATTACCCACTCAAACCAAAATGATACAGATTCCATTCCAGTTTGGCATGTATTGCTAAAGAGAATATAAGAAAGACAAAGATCATCCCCCCGTTCATCAAATACCCAAACAGTACCATATCCAGATAGTATGCCAGGGACTCCCCTCTATTCCTGATGCATGAATTCTTGATCTCATTAATATATAATCACCTAGACTAAACTGCAAGCCTATACACCTCTCTCACCAAACATGCTATAGTGGTTTTCTAAACCCTTCTTTGTAAACAGGGAACTTGCAACCACATGACTACTATTTCTATATTTTTAGTCTAGCTGTTGAACCGATTGTTCATTTTGGCCTTGAAGACAGATAATTGGATACAGATCCTCTCTTTCTTAATTTTTTTAATAAGTAGACTATGAATTAAAAGAGAGAGCTGCAACAAAAATAAGAGGAAAATCACATCACAGCAGGAGAAGTTCATTATTTGTTTGTAGTGCTTATCATATGCCAATGAGATTTTTTTTAGCTGAATAAGGCTATTATGTATATTACGACGCAGATCTTTGATACACAATTCCTTCTTTTTAACGTCCACTTTTCTTGTCATCAATCCAATCAACTGTTGATCCTTCCACTCCCACTTACTGGGGATTTAGAACTGCGTTCGCTGTTTTCCTTGCTTTAAGGACTACTACTCCTTCCCAAGTTTCACCTCTTCATTACATAATTGTCTCCTAAAGTATACAGACACATTAATATATACTGGATAACAGTAATTGGCACTTGTAATGGTGTATGCAGACTCCCACAGAGATATATATATATACCCGAATACTTTTCCTTGATAACTTTTGCCCTGCTCCGAGGTCCTCCATCCTGCAACAACAACTAAACCTACATCAGCTGGTGTATCTTATAACTCTCAAATGAAAAGCAGTCATAGTAGTTGTTTAAAAGGGTGGGAGAAGGAAAAAGGAACATTAAATGCTAAACATAACCTGATTAACCTTCTTTGAATCAGTTTGGTGCGACTTCTGGCCGGAAACTGAAAAACATCAAAAGTGCTCAATGGTCTGAGTATTCAAATCCCAAAATTTTCATAATAAGAAAGTAACTATGAAAATTAGCAACCTTTTGGAGATGCAGACTTCCTTGAATTTCTGGGTGTTATATGAACTGGAGAAGAGGGTGCTTGGCTTTCCATGCTGGAGTTGACTTTCTATAAAACATTGAAAAATTTCAGAGCATAATATCAGAAAGTAGGAATTCAAGGCAAACGGGAAATGAATGGTGCATTGTTTCTTTTTTATATGCCCAAGAATATGGATCCCACCCTGAGCAGGTGTTTCATTTTGCTTTTCAATTACAGAGTTCTGAATATTCCTGAAATGTACCAAAGCTAAATTTAGCAATACTAACAATAAAAGTCATAAAACTTAACCTTTTTCTCCATTTTCTGAAACAATTTAGGTATAGTCATTTCAGAGGTACGATTACTATAAGCGTCTTCCTTAGATGTAGTCATTGCAGAGGCAAAATGGGATTGTTTCTTTAATTTAGCTTCTGACATAGATGACTCTTGTCTATGTTTGGGAATTTGAACTCCTTTTACAGAATCCTTATTATCAACGTCAACATCTGCAAAGCTGAGACTTTCAATCTGTTTCTACCAGTTAAGGGAATCAATCAAAATATAGCCAACTAAGATGGAAGGTTAAAGTATGCGAAGCCTAAGTTCAAATTAAAAAATAGCTTGTCTTCAGAAATAGATAGAAGTGTTGGACTTCACTAAATTAAGACAGAAGAAGTTAGGATATTTCCACTAGCATGCATCCCAGATGATGAATCAAGTTCCCCAACTTTTTTGTCTTCTCCTTCACCTCCGTAAATATCGCTTTCAACAGAATCATCTTCAGAAGAAGCCTCTCCAAAACTGAACCAACAAAAATGCTAGAGATAAAGGGAACTTTGAACTTTTGAAAAGATAGAAAGATGAGCATGATAATATCTAAAATTATTCAATGAAAAAACAAGAGCTAACTGAAGCATATGTGAACACAACAGAAGACATTGTTTGTCATCTGTTAAACCAGCACGTATTATTCTTCAATAACAAGAAACAAATGAAAATGGTTAATTATGCTAATCTAATTAAACGTGCCACCACATATCATCGAGATAAGTATCCATAGTTTTTGTATTTAATATCCATAGAGGTTACACAAATTTTCTGCAATAACCCATCTGCTGGTGTCTTCAAGAAGCTACATGCGAATGGGCATTGAACATCGGTGCCCTATGTAACTAACTGCAACATGTTTCATCCTTCTGTTTTTTTCTTTTGTATGATGAGAACTATAAATCAGAGGTAACAGACAGGTCTTGAAAAGGAAATACGGTCATGTGGCACAAATGAAAGAAGAATTTGTTGGTTCCACATTATCATTCAAAGATGGATTCAGAACCTATAAAGTGCGCGTGTGTAGTTGTACATTCCTGTAAAATATGCATATGTATATATGTATCGGTGTTGCACATTGTTATGCATTTTGCATGCACTTAAACTCAGCAGCTGCTGATCTCTCTTTATGACAGTATTTAGTCAGCGCAATAAATCTAGTGAGTACGGTAAATGGCAAGACCAATACTTGAATTTTTTTCTGGCAGTTCTAGCTGAATGTCGAAATGGGGTCGCCTTCATCAAATCTTTGTTTTCATCATCATGGGTATATCCAACTTTGCCATTCAGGGGCTGTTCTTCAACAAATGTAGTTTCATTTTTATGACCAATTTGCTTGTTTGCAGATGTTGAACCTGCTCCACTTTTAAAGTCATATTCTGAGTGTTGTCCCTGAAACCAACCAATTCCTGAGATTGGATCATCATTAACAATGATATATACATTCAATCAAGACGCAAAACCTATATGAAAAAGAAACTAACCTCAGTAAGTTCCTTGGGGAAATCAAGCTGGCTTTCTTCAGGGTTCTCGTTCTCTGTCCCAATCCACCAAGCCTCGGAGAATACAATCTGAGACATGAAAAGATACTGCTGATAGATATGCATAAATCATGCTTTGAAAAGCTCAGTTTCATATCGCAAGCACATGGCTATTAACAGACGAAAAAAATGTGCAACGAATTGTTAGTGGGGATGGGAAATCATGAAAATATAGGTAATGGAAATGCATAAAATTCTGAAAATCAAAGGTGTGCAATATTTTTGGAAAAGGTCGATAGGTCGATGGTCCTTAAACAGATCGTTAACACACTCTGTAATAGGCACAAGAAATATTTCTAGGAGGAAGATGTATAAAACAGCTCTGAATGTATAGCACATAGAGAGAAAAGTTGCACGCAGAAGGTATTTAGTGTGACATAATGAAGACACTTTCAATCAAACCAAGCGATACAAGAATGAAACTCATGTAGTTTTTTCACCTTGTGAGTTGCAGCTTTTTGGCTATAAGTTTTCAATAATATAAGCTTTGCTGTTCGTCCATGTTCTCTACCAACTAATACTTAGTCTATGAGTAGTAAATGAACCAGTTACCAGTTTACATAGAGCAATACCAATTTATTCAGACACGTAACTATTAACTCCTAATAAACCACAAGGAAATCATTAGAAAATACGAAAAAATTCAATTGACTGTCGAAAAATCATGCCCAGCACTTTCATTTAGCTTCACTCTATGAGCACAATAGTGAAAACTAGGGATTATTTTTCAACCATAGTAAGAACAAGTGAACAATCAATCTGGTAGAAAGGTACTGACCATATTATCAAAGTAGTCCTCGCACATGACACTCTTTCCACCCTGAGGAAAGTGCATAGTCAGATACCTGTTCTTTGGGAACACAATAGTCCCAAACAACTTCATCCGGCCCTAAAAACGAAGTGAAAACCTGAAAATTAACAACTTTCCTGCAAAACCCAAACGAGCAAAGAAGGAGAGGATGAAGGTAGAGCTGACCTGAGGGAAATCGAGGTACAGCACGGGATTCTTGGTGCCCAAATCCTTGAGGTCGCCGATCTTACCACCTCCAATTGGGGCAAGGAGGCCAGGGAAGGAGAAGATAAACCTGTTCTTACGCTGAGATTTCTTGAGAATGTCTTTGCCATGCTGCTTAACAACAGTTTTTGAAGGGGCGAGAGGCGCGTGGGGCTTGGCAGGGATCTCTGAGAGTTGGTTGTTAGAAAAGGCGATGGCTTTTAGCCTCTTGCGCTGCATCACCTCTGGGTTTGGATCGTCTTCGACTTTGCGCTTCTTTGATAACGAGGTTCGCGCCATTTTGATTTATCACTCTCTGGCTATGCTCTGCAACGGTCTCTAGCTCTAGCATTTGAGACTTTTGAGTTGTGGGTTGATTAATTACTTGATCAATTAAATTGCCTTTTATTGATGCGTTGTAGGGTTTTTTGGGTTCGGAATGTAGGCGGGAAGCGATTGGTTTTATTACAACATAAAAAACTACATGGCCTTGCTTTGTTTTTGTTCTGTTTTTTTTTTAGGGGAAAAAAAAGGCCTTGCTAAGTTTATAGTTTGCATCAGCTTGCATTTAGCATGAAAAATAGGTAAAAACTCCATAAAGATGATATGAGTCCCGGCAAAATTTTGTGTCATTATAACTTGACGGTGGAGGCCTGGGGTGTGGACCAGAGAGAGAGAGAGAGAGAGAACGGGAGAAGGGCGGTGGCTAGGTTGAGAACCGACCACCGACCGGGCGATGCTGGGCTGAGGTGTTTTCATTTGTTTCCATTTCAACGTGGAACTTGGTTGTATTAACATTGAACATCGAATTGAGCTTGAACTTAATTCTACACTGCATTTTGATTTCTGAATACTGCCACCGAGCATACATACGTACCTACCATTTGATCGTAGATTTCGATTAACTTCTCGACTAAAGACAAAGCCCAAGTGGGAAGAAATTTGGGAGAGCTTATATTTATATTCTGGAGTGAACAGAGCACCCTTCAAAATCACTTCAAGATTGTAGTTTGAAAAACAATCCTCAAAAAGTAAATTACCAGATCACCACCATATTTGTGGCAAACAGAAGGGAAAATTCTGAGCATTCAAATCAAATGCTCCAACAGTTGCAATCCGTCAAGAATTGGAGATTATCATCTTGCCATAAAATACTAAATCATAGGTGATATTGCAAATCAACTGCTATGGTCAAGCTCCTAAATCACAAGCCCCTCTGTTTGAACACATCAAGCATGGCAACACCAATTTTTGCAGGAGACTCCACCACTGTAACCCCAGCTTCCCTTAGAGTCTTAATTTTGTCTTGTGCTGTGCCCTTCCCCCCTGACACAATAGCTGCACAAGCAGATGCCAGCAAGCATAACATGTTACGAAAATGATATGAAACCATACTGAAAAGTGAAAACCTTATACAATGAGAGCAAGAAAGTAAAGAATTATATACCTCCAGCATGACCCATACGACGGCCAGGTGGAGCAGTTAATCCAGCAATAAACGCAACAACAGGCTTCTCAGTTCCACTTTCCTGTATAGTCGGTTTCAGAATCAGTTTTGACTTCCCCATATATAGTAGACAAGTAAAAACAGAAGCATGAAGCTAACTGTGAGAATCTACAAGAATTTATCTCACACTCTTCATCTAAAAACAAATTTGTGGCTCAATAAGTTCTTCAAAAGGTAAGGGGATCCAGATTTCTGTCCAGCTGTGCCCAAGCCGAACTCAATTCTTGACTCACATAGCAGATTTACCGATATTATGTTACAAATGAGAAATTTTTATCGATGTTTTATGCTGGTTAAACACCATAAGAAACTTATGAATTATTGTCACCTTTATCAATGCAGCAGCATCCTCTTCTGCAGTCCCACCAATCTCTCCAATAAGAATGATACCTGAAACACATGCAAACTAGAATTAAGTTCAAATTACTTGTCCTCTACTTCAACAAAATCCTTTGATATTGCACCTTAACATCCATACAAACAAAGGGCAAGAAAATTTTCATCAAACTAAAAGGGGGCATGCAAAAATAGAATACATCACACGAGTTATTTCTGAGGTCATTTCATTCTTTTGCAGACATCCAAATAATTCTCGTGCAGTCAAAGAAGTTCAGCTAACATACACTATCATCGTCAGCCTTCCCTACGGTAACAGCTTGAGAACACTTTCGATTTGGCTAGACATACTATAGCCGGTTAATGAGAACCAGGGATATCTACTATGTCCATTGTATCAAATTTTTTTAGATAATGCCATACATCGTAGAGCACACACGTTGATAACAAAAAATTGGCATTGATGCATTAGTCACAAATAGGCAACAACCAACACTAGTAGCTGATGGATAAACAGAATATCAAGCACTATGTGTGAGGTGGGGGGGGGGGGGGGGGGGGGGGGGGAGAGAGAGAGAGAGAGAGAGAGAAAGAGAGGGTGGTGGATGGGAGGGGGAATAATATGAGCTATAAGGGCATAAATATATACAGTAATCTACAGTGAATTCATCATAAGGAACAAAACGACTAACCTTCTGTCTGAGGATCCTGCAGGAATCTGTCAATGCAATCAACAAAGTTTGTACCATTAAAAGGATCTCCCCCGATACCAACACAGGTGGATTGTCCAAGGCCAACAGCAGTTGTTTGGAAAACCTGCAGGTTATAGGAAAACTTAGTTAGATTTATGAGAATTTGGCATAACATTAACTTGGAAGTGGTATGCACAAGATCTAAATATTGAACAAGAGGCTGAACATAGAATCATAACAGAAGTATCCAATCAACCAAAGGACCAAATTAATATGAAAAAATTCTACCGGAGAAGCAGAGATTTCCCCTCCCATATTACAGCCTAATCAGAAAACCCTTCCTGGATCAAAATTGGTACTCACCGCTTCATAAGTCAAGGTACCAGATCGAGACACAATTCCTACACGACCAGGCTTGTGGATATACCCAGGCATAATTCCAATTTTGCATTCACCAGGCTTGATAATTCCAGGGCAGTTTGGACCAATGAGCCTAGTTTTAGATTTCTTGTTAAGTGCGGCCTTCACCCGTACCTGAAATTCATAAATATTAGCTTCAGGGTACTTCCAGTTGAATCACAGAAGACCAGGCTTGCAATGAACTGTAAATACTAATCAGAGCCAGCAGAGTCTGCATTCTAAATTCTATGATGGCTGAAGAAGGAAAACCTCAGCAACTAAGCTTTGGGAGCCAAAATACTTGACCACTCATATATCAGCTAACAGGATTGTAATACCAATTTAATTATATAGACAACAGAAAATATTATACCCGACATCCTAAATATCAAATATGAAAATGGGGATTGGCGAACTTATCCTTCCTAGTTCCTATTTTTTTCAAAAAAAAAAAAAAAAAGGTAAGACTAATACTACCATATCATGTTGTGGAATCCCCTCCGTGATGCACACAATAAGATCCAGCTCTGCTTCCAGTGCCTCCATGATAGCAGCAGCAGCAAATGGTGGGGGAACATAAATGACTGAGGCGTTTGCCTTCGTTTCAGCTTTTGCCTCTGCAACTGAGTTGAAAACAGGAAGTCCCAAATGCTCAGTCCCTCCCTTCTTTGGTGTTACACCACCCACCTGTTTCAGCACAATAGTATTAAAAATGAAAGACGGAAGAAAGGACAAACTCATCACTGTTTGAACAAAGAAGGTGATTGCAACTAAAATGTTGTGTAAATAGAGAATCAGTTAGTTGTGGTTAATTTTGACCATTCGCATTGCTATTCGTATGTAAATACTAATGGGAATCTATATATTTTCTAATTATTGCATCTGCAATATTTTCACCAATTGAAACTCAGCAATACCAGTAACAGTGAAATTCCAAAACTTTAATACAGAAAAACAATCACAGATAGCACAAGTATATCGCATTATTAAATTTCGTAAATCGCCACCATTGATATTATGGCACGAACATTAAAGTCCTCACTTTTCGGGTAAGTTGAAAAACTGAAGAAGAAACCCAAATATATAAGCACATAAAGACGAGGAGAAGAGAGGGTTGTTGCTAATTTGTTGCTAATGATACCATTTTGGTGCCATATTCTATGGCTTGTTCAGTGTGGAAAGTGCCATTCTTGCCCGTGATGCCTTGGCATATGACACGAGTGTTTTTGTCGACGAACACTGCTGGCGGCGGTGGCGGAGACGGCGAGTAATATCGGCGTTGAAGTATAGACGAAGACGGAGATGGCTTGCGTAATGCGATCGAAGCGATAAGCTTGGTTACGGCTTGACGACCCATCACCGTGATTCACCCTTCGCTGGTGTTGGAACTGTGATGCGTGCTTCAATGAATTCAACAAAATTCTTCTCTCTCGCGTCTAGCCTCAAGCCTCTCGAGAGGGTGCTTCAGATTCTGCTTTATGGGCTTCCTATGGGTTTTCTCGTTGGGCTGCATTGGCAGATGACATGATGCCCTAAAAGTTATTCCATCTTGGGCTTCCACTTAATTATTATTTTTTGGATGAAATTTAAAATCCTCGTTGTGCCCTTGTGGCTGAGTGGGGATTGGGGAAGCTTTAGAAAGTTCGCAATACGATAATTTGCAAGGAATTCTTTATTTTGACTTCTCTTATGAATGTGACAATTACTTGTACAATTACTCTGTTAAAGTCTGATATCTCGAGTTCATTAGAGAATCTGTTCAACAAAGAAAAAACGCTCAGTTAAGAAATCATGTCATGTGTGCTTCAGAAGCAAGGACTTAGGACTCCCAATTACCTATTTTCATAAATGAAATAAATAATATACAAAACAATAACAATGCCTCAGGGCTTAGACCCAAATCAAGTAGAACAAAACAACCACCAGATGACACCGTACATTTTTTAAATTTGATCATCCATCAGCATGACCATGAACCATGAGTTGGAAAATTTATACAGGTTTCTTATAGAAACAACTCATTTTCAATTAGAGTCAATTACAGCTAGAAGGAATTGAACAATCATCTTTTTGTCTGGTGAGAAATAATTAAAGAATTATCAACACAACCTAATTCTGCTTAAGCCTCCTAAATTTGGACCCACATATCTAATTAGTTGGAACCTCCACAAGAAAAATTATAGATGGGGAGGAACCAGATTAGCGAAGCATTATTTGGCCTGGCTGGTTCAAATTTACAGTAGTATCTTCTGCTTTTGGACACGTTTTAGTGAGAACAAGCTGCTCCATGTTATGTTGGTGTCTGAACTTCTCCTTCGCAAAACCTCCACGAACCATCTTCTTGCTTTCTTAGAACATACCAAATTTTATAGGTACTGCAATCAACCCAAGATTAACAAGCCAAATGTAGAAATGAAATCATCATTCTCCCACATGGGAAAAACAAAAAGAAAAAGTTTTGCAATGAGAAAACAAGCAAGCTCAAATCCAGAATAAACAACTCCCACCACATACAAAATCTATTCTCAATCTAGGTTCACTTAAATACACAAATTCAACTAACCTGAAATAACTAGGGTTCTTTTGTTCAGATTCATTAACAAGTTCAGCTGCTTCCTCTAAGAGGGCCTCTATTTCTGCCGTTTCTCCTCCAACTTCATCTGATAAAATTTCAGCTCGCAGGACAGACAATTGTATCAAAACAAATCTCCAATAACAAGACCTCGCTTTTGCAGCATCAGCCAAACCTTGCCACTGTGAACAATGCATGCAAAAGTAACCACCCAAACACAGAGTAAAGAAGTAAACTAAAATTGCACGGTTCATCAAGGAAAAGAACAGGTAAAAAGGAAATGTGCTAAGCAGGTTCCCTATCAAGTGCTTGTGTTTAAAAATTGTGAACAGATAAAACAAAACTGCCTTCCAGTCAATTCTGCGCCTAATTAGATTCTTGCAGGAACTCAAACAGCTTGTTTCCTGTAAATTTTATCATTGCAATAAATTTTCTGCACGAACATTTTTTTTTTGTACTAAGCACGGCTGAATATATTGGATGTCCCCAAAAAGGACAACACAGCTAAATCAGAGTCACCAGAATCAGTATCCTGGTTTACAATCAGGTGTAAGTTACTGGTCTTATTACCATTAAATGCTTATGGCCAATCCACGTTATTCCATGTCATAGTATTAATAGACTGATATTTGTTCAGATGATATTCTTTAAACAACAAAATAAAAAATTTAAGAACATTCACTAATTATACCTGAACAAGCATTGACTCGTCGAGGATTTCAGAGAGGCTATGAATTTCATGACTGGGCCCCAGAGCTTCAGCTTTAATGGATTGCCATTGCTTCACAAGATCTTCAGCTTCTTCGATAGACATGAGCCTCTGGAACACAGCTGTCGAAGAAGACAGATATGAATTTTGTGGATTTCCAGCATCTGAGCGGGTCCTGACCTGCTTCATCAGAGGCATCAAAAACTTCTTGAGTCTGGGAACCAGTCCATTTCCCTTGATATAAGCAGGAGCTGGAGTAAAATCGACAGATGAGCCAGTTTTCCAAGCAATGGAGCTTGTGTGGGTATTTGGCTTAATGGGAGCTCGTTTCGAATCACTTCTCATTTCATTTCCCTTCATGCCTGTTAACTTTAAGGCAGCAAAAACAATGCACCCCAGTACTGCAACAAAAGTGATCCTTCCAACCAAAACTCCTCTTGCAAACCAACCATTCCAAACTTTGCCATGGTGCAAGCAAACATTCCTTTTCAATTGACCTGGTGATGCATTAGCATTGCTTCCACTGACTGTCTTGCCCAGTATCAAGGGACTTTGCAGATCAGTTGGAGCCAACTTCTTAACAGCTGTTCCAAGATGTTGAGAAGAGTTCATATGCGAAAGAGACTCATCGAAATCTCTTCGGTCTGACACAAGAGTCGTGGACATTGGTCTTTGACTTACAATAGGCAAATTCAGTGGAGCAACTTTACTTTTCTTGTTCAAAGAAGCCCTTTTTTCACCACCAAAAAATTTGGCCTGCAAGAAAATAAACGCCGTGGTAAAAATTATTGCTATTATCTATTATCAATCCATCCTTGTAAATCTCACCAGTGATGGAGGGCAATTTCGCGAGTCTGGAAACACAGCAAGGACAGCATCCTTCAGCCACATTTCCTGATCAAGTTCAGCAGGCAGTCCGACATGAGAAAGTAATGACCTTGAAAACAAACATGAAGTTTGTAGTGAAATAAGTAGTGTGAA
Organism: Prinsepia uniflora; assembly: GCA_032719365.1. Classification (NCBI taxonomy): domain Eukaryota; kingdom Viridiplantae; phylum Streptophyta; class Magnoliopsida; order Rosales; family Rosaceae; genus Prinsepia; species Prinsepia uniflora. The sequence goes on along the minus strand of CM064865.1, from coordinate 82,381,461 downwards.
GTGGCACAATACATTTTGCATTGCTTCATGGTAACAATTACCATCAATTGTGGCAAGCTAGCACAACTATTTTATTTTCCCTCAAACCACAGAACAGAGAAAGCAAGAGAGAAAAGATAGACTGAGCTACTATTGTATGTTTTTGCTGACCATTATTAATTATCAAATAATCAAATGGACCACATTTGATCAGGAAATGCACTCTAACAAATAGGGACACAGCAACAACCAAGTAGAGTGGGCTTTGCATATCAAATTTCACCAGTAAAAATATTTTTGCATAAATATTTGAGCTCAAAGTATAATTAACTGGTAGATAGCTAGTATGCATTCGAGAAATATGACAACAGCAATAATGAGGAGGACTCCAAATGTCTCTCAGGACCTCTGCAAAATGTATATCTTACGTTAAAGATACCCATGTTCCTAATGAAAGCTAAGATGAGAATTCCAGCACATGATAGAAGTGTACCAATGACCGATATCCAGCAGAAGTATCCTTAACTTCCTTCCCTGAGGTTGAAATTCGCGCAGCAGAATTTAGGTTTAATTCAAGCTTCTCCAGCTTTTCAACAACAGCGGCCTCATTTCCCTGTAAATCGAGATAAGACTAAGTACCCCATTGAGGAACCAGACGGGATAAATCGTTAAGATAAGAGGAGAAAAATCATAGTTTCAGCAAGATATCCAAATTTTTTTTAATGAGAAATAACTAGGAGGAAACTGAAAATTTTACCAGACCAAGAAGGAACAAGCAAAAAGCTTCCTCAAGCTTCAGATCAGCACCCTCTGATGCAATCAGACACTCGCTTATAGTCTTTGCTTTTTCAATCTGCACAATGATAGTGTAAGGGCTGAAATTAACAGAATGAAACATGCAACAATGCTCACTCTTGCCCCAAGTAAAGAAAAAAAGGAGAGAGAATGTAAAGCTTACTATTTATTCATCATGGTTTATATTCAAAATCATAATTTCAAACCTAGTAACCCAGAAGCGGAAATAACTTACCAGTTCCTTTTGCTTGCTTGAAAATCCCAATGCAACATGTGCTATTAACACCACGTAGAAACAATTAAAGTCAATTACAACCCTTTGATTGACTGACTCAAGTGATTTCTTATTCTTCCTTGTAATAGCTAGGTCATCCCATGGAAGTAGATCAACTATCTCTGTAGCCATTAGTCTATTAAGTGCTTGGCTCAAGAAGCATGGCCAGTCTTGGACTCGGCATGGTGTTTCCACGTCAAGCCCCTGTCTGACCAGTTCACGCAAGGCTGCAATTGCTCCTCGTCTTCTTTCAGCATTCTCAGGTAAGTGAGGCATGCCTAACAATTCCAATGTGCAAGCAGGTGCAAGCTCTTCCAAAGATTCTTCTATCTATAAAACATGACCAACATATACTTTACACGGCATCAAAAGAAATGTACTTTAGGGCTAGTACAGCAATGAAAGAATATCTTAACTTCCACAACATTTTAGTCACTATACTTTGGCTAATCACGTATGTACTGTTCTCTACTTTGCAACACAAATACTATTGAAAATGCAGAATATTTGATTTCAACCGTCCCATTTCAGAGTGACCAGGACCAGATGCCTATTAGTGGGATTAGACTGGTAATTTCTATATACATCACCAGTTAAAACACAAAAGAACATGGAAGATGAGAGTAATACCTGAGATAGCAAAGCTATTTTCCCAAGAGATTTTTTACTCCTTAGAAGACACTGAGCATGAGCAAGAGCTTCAAATCCTTGGGACACCTTATTCTTCTCAAAACCAATCTTTGCAGTTGCACACTTCAAGAAAGCACCTAGGATAAGAAATGGAGGCATAACAATGCTGAAACCAAACAGATGGTCGAATGTCCTGACCCTTTTGCTGATATCCCTTACCTCAGCTAGTGCCATAGAAAGAAGAAGATCATGAATGTATGGCTTAGCATCTGGATGCCGAACAGCTACGCGGCCAATATCTTGCACAAGCTTAACTTCCCCAACCTAAAATGGAGAAATCCAATATCAATATCGCCATCTTAAAAAATATATAATATAATATCATAATGACCAGAAAAATTCAGAACTTAATAAATTTAATAAGACGACATATTATCAAAAAAAATAATCCACAATGAAAAGTAGAATGCCAAATGAGTTTCGTGAATTGTGGCACACAACAGTATCAATTTCTGGAAATAATTCAATCCCTCTTAAGTTAGTGCTAAACAATGTTTATTCTCTTCAATAAAAACAAAAAACAAAAAACAAAAAAAACAAAAAGCCTCAAAGGGCTCAAGGCTAAACGCTAAGCAACAACAATCTATGACAGATTAGGTAGATTGTACAAGGACAAAGATGTACCTCTTGAAGGAGGCAAAGAGCACCTGGCAACCATGCCCAAGGGATTTGTAGGGAGGATTTAGGTGGGATCTTTTCCTTAATATTGCCAGCATATTCTGGTTCAAAAAGAAGCTTGTCTCTCACATCCACCAAAAGACCCTGTATAGCAACCCAAAACGGAGAAGCAACATAGTATATAAAGCAATCCAAAAGTGTATGGTACGCACGCGCACACATATATCTAAAAAATTTGAAAATAAAAGTTAAAAGCTTTCAAGTAACTACCTGGCGAGATCGAACAGCATCCATAGTGTAACCTTCTTCAATATCAGCACTCTTCAAATCCATCACTGATTTAACAACCTCGTCCTTCTCAGCTTGATCAGGAACACCAATAAGCTGCAAGCTCATTCCATTTGCATTAGGTTACTAAATGCAGAATAACAATAAAGTTCAGAAAATGCGGATATGTTAGAAAGGATCAATTTTCATAATCACGTAAACATTGCAAAAATTACACTAGACAAAGTCTGATAACTTGATTATGATAAACGAGCATGTTCAAGGTTGAAGTTCTTGAGGACAATGTTAAACGAGCATGGCGGCAATTACAAGGATTTATGGCATTATAGCAGATGTTGCTTCCTGTAGCGTAATTAACGATTCGAGTACGTAGAAGGATCTGGAACAAGAAAAATGTAATATGGAGGAGATGGTAAGAAATCTAGTCCAGTTTTCCCTTTAGGTTTTCTCAGCCCCCAACCAGAAATACTCACGCCATAAGAAAACACAAGCCCACCAATTACTGACTCATTGAAATGATCACAGTCGGTATAGTTATTATGAATAGTATGACAGAGCTACAGATTTTAATAGAAAATGAAGTGACCTGGTAACAGGTAATAGGGATTTCGACGGTGGTGCGAGATGGAGCAGTCTCGACAATGTGAGTGTCAAGTGCATTCAGAGCCCAGCGATGAGTACGATTATCATCCTTCCTCCTATACACCCTGGATATATGGATTACAGAGTCAGATGTTTCTGTGGAAAACTCCCAAACGCAGACCTTGCGATCTTCCTTGGGATTACTGGTTCGACAAAAACAACTGCAACTTGGAATGCTTGGCAAGGCGTGAGACAAAGCAGCCATGGTTTCTTTTTCCTTTGCCAGTGACCCCTTACTACCTTACTGATGAAGAAGAAGCTTGAAATTTCACAAACTACATTTGGAATTTGGAAATGCAATGGTAGAGCTTTTGTGTTGAACAAGAAACCATTGGCTTTTTATTAAAGGTGGAAAACAGCCTCCTTTTTACACCGAGACATTGTTTTTAATTTGCTCGAAGGCATGTTGATATTAAATATCGAAGCAAATTCTCATCAAATGAAAACTGGGTGGCTTAGGGGTGATAATGGTTGGTATTGTGTACTGAATCTGTTTTACTTAAATATGTTCAATTTAAATTCAATCCGTTTAATAATTGTGCGAAGAATATCTAACATGAATTTGATATATTAATGACTCAAGTAACTTGTATAACTCAAGTAACCCGTGTAACTCGTATAACTCATTTAATAAATAGGTCATACTGAAAACTCAATTAACATATGACCTGTTTTACCTGTTTAACCTATTTAATATATTTAACATATTTAAACTATAAGATTTAATAGGTATTTAGGTAGGTAAATGTATAGATATATGCGTTAATAATAACACGTTTATTAAACGGGTCAATATATAAGTCAATATACAGATCAATAGGTTAACCTGAAATCTACCAATTTATTAAATGAATTAATAGGTTATTATATGGGTTAACAGGTTGACCCGAAATTTACCATTTATTAAACGTGTCATAACGGGTTGACTCGAAAATGACTAGAAATTTTAATCGTGCAGGTTGAACAGAATAAATCTCGTGCGAATCGTATATCAAGTCGTGTCAAAAATTACCACCTTAGTGTGGCCTATATGGGTTAACTTATTATATATATTAATAAACTTATTAAAAATTAAAATGAAAGTATTAATTATTCCAGCCGTTATTCTTTTATTTTGCCTTCATTTTTTTAATTAACTAATTATTATTATTTTATTATAAATTTAATATTTACTTTTATCGTTATATTCTTAATTATTAAATCATTTGAGGGGTATTTTTGTTAAAATATTTTGGTAAAGTTGTGTGAGACTGTGAGTCTCTTAACTTTATAATAATAAAGATATATGTCAATCAGTACTCATATGACAATTTATTTTGTACCTATGTTAGAAAGTTAAAATAAAATACACATTTAATTGAATAAATTATAAAATGGGGAAGATTTTAATTTTTTTAATAATTTATATATTTAATATTTAATTTTACTCTTATATCCTTACCTATTAAATGATTGATTTGTCTAAAGGTAATTACTTAAGAATAGTGTCGTTAGAACATTTGGTGAAATTTGTTAACCCTCCTGACTTTATAATAATATATAGATATTTTGATTTAGAACATCTCTAAAAATAGTAATAGATTAGCTTAATGAGCCCCTATAGAATCCTAAAAAAAATCAACTTTAAAACATTTGCAGCGGAGTCCTTAAATTTAAGTTAGCTAAAATAGTTATAAAATTATTTTAACAGACGTCCATGAACTCTATTGAAAATGCTCTAAAAAAATTAATTCTGAGAGCATATATGGTAGAGTCCCTAAATTAAGCTAAATTTTAACCAAAATAGTTGGAAAATTATTTTAACAAACAAGTTTAAAAAAAGAGTAAACTACTAATTAACTCTTGATAAGATTGTACTTTACTTAGAAGTTGGAATATAACAACTATTTACTTTAAGATCCTTCCACAATTTTCCTTCCATGCATGTTTGTTGTCATCTTTTTGTATATATATATATATATATTTGAAACTAACAATAAACTCTGTGTTGTTTGAGATTTAACAGTTGGGGGGTGGGGGTGTTTAGGTATGGGTGGTGATGTTTATGACTTAGGATTTATGGTTTAATTCTTGGATAAATAGAAGGAAAAAAGAAAACTACAAAACAAGGTTTAAAAGGTTTAAAGGGCCTGGGAGTTCCTAAAATAACATTTTACTAAATTTAGTTAAAAATTATCATTGCCTAGATATGAAAAATTAGAATAATTATATGGTTATCAACCTAACTCGTATGTTACCCCAACTCGTTCCCAAAATAGTGCCTGTCTAATTACCACAAGCCGTGGTTCATGGTATAATTGCAAGTGATATATTAGATTTGACTCATAAATTACGGAAAGAAAATTTTCATTGTAAATATAAAAGTAAATCCAATACAATCTCCTTAAGATGATACAATTAAAAAATGCAATTCCTTTATGCCTACTTCTTCTACAATGAAAAAGCGATGATAGGATTAAAAAAATGCAATTCCATTTATGTCTACTACCTTTAAATGAAAAAGCATTAACATCTAGTTTCGAATTCAAAATCACTTGATGAATTATACAATCAATCCAACACGATCCCTCCACCAATAACCCAAATCCCCCATATAATTCTTACTACAACAATTAAAAACAGGCACCCCTTCCATTTGCTTCTTTAAACTTTGTTATCATTCTTTCCAAAGAAAAACAGAAAGGGTAATTCCTTAGGAAAAGCTGTCATATTGAGATTTCCTGTTTTGTGCCTGTTTGTTTTTCCAATAATTTGTTATACTCTGTTGTGAAATTCTTTCTTCTAACCATTTTTTTCTCTTCCTATCATTAGCTTCCAATTTCATGCTTATTTGAAAAAGAAATCGATTCTTAAAATTAAGGGTTTCAACTTCGAATTCGGGATTTCTTGAACTTCTTGTTTGTTAACAAGAAATCAAACCCCAGTTATATACAACCATGTCAAGCGTACTTCAAATAAAATACATGAGTTTGTGTGCTACGATTACAGGGATGTCTAATAGCTTTGAAATCCACACAATGCCACAAGGCAGACAGGCGAATGCTCAACTTCATTAGGCAGTCGTAGGGTCGTTTATCACACCCAAGAAATCATCCTTTATGGTGCCAATGCAGAACTGCAAAACAGAGGGAAAACTAGTATCAGAAGCAAGCAATATTAAACTATGAAGCTAAATTCCACTAATGACGAGACTATGTTAGCCCAGCAGTACAAAAGAGGCTTCAGCCAGGCGGTTCCAAGATCCTTAAGTTTGTCAAAATCTAACTATGGCAGATAAACAGGTTCAAACTTCAAACAAGAAATTCATGACAATATAGGATTGCTACATCATTCCACATTCTATGCCTCTAAATCCCCGCCCCCTTTCCTACATAACTAAAGCTGAATCACATGGACATGACAAACAAAAATATCACTGTGCATAGCGAGTTAGGGCATACAATTTCTGTAGCATCTACTCGGGTTCCAATTATCTTTAACCTCACTTCGCTATCTTTCTGAATCTTAACCTGCAAAATAAAGAGATCAATTTAACCATATAAATCAAAGCTAGAAAAGAAACAGCTGCTCTTTAGAGAATCAGTTCAAAATGAAGCATACTGATCCATCTGATGTGGTATAATTTGGCATATCTCCAGATTGGAACTCCATATCATCCGGTATTAACTACAACATAAGGTGAGACGTTAATAGATAGTACGTAGAATCACTATGATGTGATATTTGCAAAGGCCGAGGATTGTATGGGCTAGCAATAAGATAAAAAAAGAAATAGATTTTTATATGTATAATTAATTAAAAAAGGAATTTAGCATAGCCCTTTTTTTGTTGTCAAATAGGAATTTAGCATAGCTCAAAATACTAAGAGTCATAAAAAAAAAATACTAAGAAATTTATCCTAATTTGATTTCTTTCCACATAAAACAAGAATTAATTAAAAAAGGAATTTAAAATAACTGAAAATACTAAGATCCATAGGAAAAAAAAAGATATTAAGAATTCTATCCTAATATGATTTCTTTCTCAATAAAACAAGAGTTTGTCCAAGTCCATCGACGTATAGAATAAATTTTTTAATGGTATGATTGTTAATTCCCGTATTATGTTTTGAAATTTGTTTAAAATTCAGCCTGAACTTGGTTATCATGATTAGATAAAGTTGTTCTTCTTAAATATGACTTACTAGGTATAAATGTAATTAGTTTTGATTAAAAAATTTAGCCCAGGACTACATATATTCCTGGCTCCGCCATTGGATATTTGAGCGCATTACTCAAGGTAAAAGACATAGGAGATCTTTAAACTCCAAAAGCCAATAAACTAAAATTGAAGAAAATGAATAAGTTTAAATCTCATAGAACTACTACTTATATAGAGTTTTCCTTTTGTATATAAGACTAGTAGACTTTGACTTACAATTAGGACACAACATAGACTATCATCGCAAAAGATACATTATTATGTTATAAAGATACACCATTGAATAAACTGCAAGTACATGATTCTTCAGGCTGGCATTTTATTGAGTACAGAAATTGTTATATTGAAGGAATGGGGAAAAAAACACCATAGCAACAATTCAACCCACCTTAGTCCTTGCAAAAGGTAAAACTTTGTTGGAGGAAAAAAAAAAAAACCTTCAAAAGAAACAGCAGCTTCTAACAGAAAATGGTAGGCTCTTATCACTTCAGAATAATGAGGGGGGAAGAGACACTTACATGGTTTGAGACAAAGATTTGAACAGGACCAGCCTCCGCAAAGAATCCCATCTACAAGAATTTGAGACGACATTACATATTTTCTGCAGTTAGTATGCATTGCGCTGATAGATAAAAGATAAAAGCATACCTTGTTCACCATAGTCACAACAGATTCTAAAATCTCTCCTTTGAATGGTCTGAAAACAACACATTGGTACTTGACAGGGAATGAGACAAACCCTGTCCCATCACGAATCAGCCCTTTCCCAATGTTTTCTATGCCCGTAATTGCAACCACAAATCCGTGTTGACCACTGCACAAAAAATGAAAATATACCAACTGCTCGATCAATCCCAAATCGTGAGAAAAAACAGTGAGGAGAATGTACCATATAGCTGGTTTTCGAAACAAAATGGACCAAATCTGAGCAGCAGAATTTTGTTCTTAACAAATTCAATTATAAAGGGGACAAATGAGTTCGACGAGGAGACATAAATGGGAGCTTACAAAGACCAAACTCAACCATCAACATATTGAATGTGCTCTGTTAAGTTATAATATTGCAATGTTGGGTAAAGTTCCAATGTATTTTAAAATTACTGCGTCTGCATAACAAGATTCGGCTTCTTTTTGCCCCACCGACATTTACTGCATACCCGAGGGTTTCCGTTCCTAAAAAGGTTTGCGCAGAGAAACGAAAACAAAGAGCAAGGTTACTATATTCTAAAAGAAGAGGAAGATCTACCTGCAAGTGCCTTCGACATCTTTCATAAGCTTGGTTACGAGATGATCACGGAGATTGCGGCCAAAGTGGCGAGGATGAAGCTGCATGTTCCTCTCCAAGATTATATGGAAGAACATCTTCTTCGTGACCTCTAGTGATTAGGGCTTCAATAAATGATTTCGGGTAAAAAAATTGAAAGCAAGAGAGACTTTGACTGCTCCAGAGATGCGGTGGCTGTAGAAATCACCGGCAGAGAGCTCTAGTGCTCGGAGTAATAGAATGAGAAGGACCGAGCAGAGGTAGGGAGGGTTCTTCACTTGGTTTTGCGGAAATTTAATTTAGTGCACGTGCTTTGGATTAAGCGTAATTGGATCCGATACATGACTAGAAGAACTAAGAAAATAGATAGCCCAAATTGCGGCAAATGATGGGCTATTCTTCCTAATTGGATTAAGAGAATAGATAGCCCAATTTGAGGCAAATGATGGGCTACTATTCCTAATTGGATCCGTTCCATGATTAGAAGAACCAAGCAAATAGATAGCCCATTATTCCTGCTACTGAGACTGAGAGCGAGTGAGAGGCCCTGTGTGTTTGACTTTTGTGTTTGGGGTTCCTTCTTCGTTTCTGTTGTCGAAGTTCTATGATTCTAGTTGACAGGAGCAGATCCCCGTTCCTTCCAACCTTCGCTGTCCAGTGAGTGATGTCTACTGTGTGTGATAGTCTAGTAGTAGAGTGATTCAATTCTAGATGCAAAATCCCAAAGCACTCGCCTGAAAAACCCCCAAATCCGTAATTCATTCTCCCCTTCTTCCTTGATTCTCAGACAAAACATGGTCGGAAAACCAGAGCCGCTCAACTTCACAGCCACCACGAAATCGGCCTCATCTCCGTCCCAAATGTCATCCCTGAAATCAGATCTCCTCAACAACCTCTCATTCAAAACTCTAAAACTCAAAACCAAGCAACAGGAGCTCCTGATCCGAGTCTCCATCCTCTGCTTGGTCTACATCCTCGCCTTCATTACGCGCCTTTTCAGCGTCCTTCGCTACGAGTCCATGATCCATGAGTTTGACCCCTATTTCAATTACCGCACTACCCTCTTTTTGACTGAGAAAGGCTTCTACGAATTCTGGAACTGGTTCGACTCCGAAAGCTGGTACCCCTTGGGTAGGATCATCGGTGGCACCCTCTACCCTGGCCTCATGGTCACCGCCGCCCTCATTTACTGGACTCTTCGATTCCTAAGCTTCGCCGTTCACATTCGTGAGGTCTGCGTTTTGACTGCGCCATTTTTTGCCTCCAACACCACCCTCGTCGCCTATTTCTTTGGAAAAGAGATTTGGGACACGGGTGCAGGCCTTGTTGCCGCCGCACTCATCGCCATTTGCCCCGGTTACATCTCCAGATCAGTGGCCGGCTCCTATGACAATGAGGGCGTCGCCATTTTCGCTTTGTTGTTGACGTTCTACTTGTTTGTCAAGGCCGTCAACACGGGCTCCCTCGCTTGGTCCTTGGGCTCCGCCTTCGGCTATTTCTACATGGTCTCTGCTTGGGGAGGTTACGTCTTTATAATCAACTTGATTCCGCTTTACGTTTTGGTGCTTTTGATCACGGGACGCTATTCCATGAGGTTGTATGTGGCCTATAATTGCACGTATATTCTCGGAATGTTGCTCGCCATGCAAATTCGCTTTGTCGGCTTTCAGCACGTCCAATCTGGAGAGCATATGGCTGCCATGGGGGTCTTCTTCTTGATGCAGGTATGCTTTCATTTTTCTACAGATAAAAGGAACATGCAGAACAAACAAATGCTTAAAATGAAATCTGTTGCTTTAACTTGGTTGCTAAAGTGACTTAATTCATTGCAAATTAGACTGCAGTTAATCGTTTTGGGCTGTTGAAGCACTGTGATTGTTTTCTCACCTCCTCTAACCATTCAGTTTAATGTATGATAAACTTGCTACTCAGTGAATATTCAAGTATTAGTTATACAACCTTGTCATGGTGATTACTTTCTCAAAAAATTCATGATGCTTACTTTCTCTCAAAAAATTCATGGTGTTTACTTTCTCTCAAAAAATTCATGGTGCTCACTGTTTACATCACTTTTCCATTTTTCTTTGGTGGCACGGTTGACAGGTTTTTTACTTCTTAGATTGGGTCAAGCACCTACTAAGTGACACAAAGAAGTTTCAAGCCTTTCTAAGGATCACAGTGACCTGCGCAGTAGCCGTTGGTGCTGTTGCTTTGGGAGTTGGCACTGCATCTGGGTATATCTCTCCATGGACGGGGCGGTTTTATTCCTTGCTAGATCCAACTTATGCCAAGGATCACATTCCCATTATTGCATCAGTCTCTGAGCATCAGCCAACAGCTTGGTCATCTTTTATGTTTGATTTCCATATCTTACTCTTCCTTTTCCCTGCCGGTCTCTACTTCTGCTTCAAGCGGTTGTCAGATGCCACAATATTTATAGTTATGTATGGTCTTACAAGCATGTACTTTGCTGGTGTCATGGTTCGGTTAATTCTTGTCGCCACACCTGCAGTTTGTCTTATTAGCGCCATTGCTGTATCTGCAACTATAAAGAATTTGACACAGTTGGTGAGGGCAAAGAACAAGGTCTCCCAGACCGGTTCCACCAAAGGAGCGAGTGGTGCCAAAAGTTCTTCAAAGGTGAGATGCTGACTCCTTTATATGTGTACATACATAAAATTGTCATCTCTTGCTTACTGGTTAATACACATCCTTGCTTGGCAATGTTTGAGCCAAATCCAATGGATCATATGCAAGCCTAGAAAAAATAAAGTTTCTTTTCTGAATGTATCTGCTGTCAGATTTTGATCCGAGTTATTGTTAGTGTTTCATGCTCACCGGTGAGTCATGACTGTCGGTGTGGCTTACACAACCATCCATCCAATGTTATCCAACTTAGTTTGTGCCTGCCAACATTTTTTGGTGCCTTTTTCTTTTGATTTATTCTGGTGGTATATAACTACTTAACTAGTACTCTTCATCATGTGTTTAATTACGATGATTAGTAACAATGCTAACATTTGTCTTACAAACAGGGTGCAATCGATCAATCTCAGCCTTTCCAAAGAAATGGTGCCACTGTCTTACTTTTTGGTGCATTTTACTTGCTTAGTAAGTATGCGACCCACTGTACCTGGGTCACATCGGAGGCATACTCATCTCCCTCAATTGTTTTGGCTGCGAGGGGTGCCCATGGAAACAGGGTCATTTTTGATGATTACCGTGAGGCCTACTTTTGGCTTCGCCAGAATACTCCTCCGGATGCTAAAGTTATGTCTTGGTGGGATTATGGGTACCAAATCACTGCAATGGGAAACAGAACTGTCATAGTTGACAATAACACCTGGAACAATACGCACATTGCTACAGTTGGGCGTGCAATGTCATCTTATGAAGACGAGGCATATGATATAATGCGATCGCTTGATGTGGATTATGTTCTAGTTGTATTTGGTGGTGTTACTGGCTATTCTTCTGATGATATCAACAAGTAAGTACATATGAATTCTTTAAATTTCTTAAACATCTCCTTTTCAAAAAAAAGAAATTTTTTTCTTAAACTTCTCATTTAAATTTCTTAAACTTCTCATTTAAATTTCTTAAACATCTCCTTATCAACAAGCAAGATAATACTTGAGCATTCACTGATTGTGATGTTGGACCACTGCGGTTATGTGCCTGTGTGTTTCTTGTACTCTTATCAATATTTCTGATTAATCTCTGGAACCCTTTTGTTCAATTTAATTGAAAGTAATATGCATGCATGTCATTATCCTCCTTTCGCTATTTACTATAGAGTGACCCAAATTTCTCCTTGCTAGATTTCTGTGGATGGTGAGAATTGGGGGTGGAGTATTTCCTGTGATTAAGGAACCTGATTACCTCGTTAATGGCGAATATCGTGTTGACAAAGGTGCAGCTCCCAAGATGTTAAACTGTCTCATGTAAGTTTCAAAACACAGCTAAGAGGTGGAACCTATCTTCTGTGTATGTGCATGTAGGAATTTCTTAACTATGCTAATAATTTAATCTTTTTCCCAAATGGGATTGCTCCTTCCTTGCTTCATCAACATAATCTAAAGAAAAACATGAGCATCCAAGGGAGTTCGGTTATCCAGAACAGTTTGTGTAGTTGTGGGTGAGATGGAAGAAAGTGGTTCAAAAATATATCAGGCAATATGGCAATCTTATGCATATTGTACCGGACAATGTGATTATGATTCTTCTTTTAGGAATGATTTCTCTTGAACTTTTGGAAATACCAAACACCCATGCTTGGTCAAAGTAAAATAACACCACTACATTTGCTTGAATTTTTTCAAAGAGCTGACAAGGTTTACAATGTTCTGGCTGCTTCCATAATCAAAATTAATCTTAGACTCTTTAATTAATTATTTCATTTGGGTAATTATTATCTTGATTATTTTCCGTACTTTGTCAAGTTATGTATATGAATGATTGTTTTTTTCGTTTTTGTTGGTGATTAGGTACAAACTGTCTTACTATCGATTTGGGGAGCTGACGACAGAGTATGGCAAACCACCTGGGTAAGTTTCACGTGCCTTGATATCTATAGTGTGCATGTGTTTTTGGCAAAGCATTTGCATAAGTACGGCAGTGAAGCCAAGGTGATACTAAACCCAATAGAGCTATAATGTTAACATTTTGTGAGTACTTGAGCATTGAGCATGTGCACAGTATGAGACAGTATCCAAAATTGTCAAAACTCATTGCAAGATAAATTGAGAAACTGAAATCCTAGGAGCTGGAGACCCTATAAGTCCTTGGGAAAATGGTGTTCCATGGTAAAGCTGCTTCTAATGTTTACATGTTTCATATGGTGTCAATAGTAATAAGGTTGGATGTTATTATTTGTTAGGTTTTTGGCTCGTCAATTATGTCCTAGTTGGCTTAGGATTGTTTTAGGAAAATTAGAGGTATACCAATTCTTATCTAAAAGGGATTAGGAAAGAATTTTTGGTTTCCCTATTCAATTAGGTTTAAAATAAATCTAAATTCATATTCCTCTTAGGAAGAAGAATTCAATCAGCCTTGGGACATGTATGCCAACTCTAAATCTATAAATAGGGTGCGGCAAGGCTTATTTCTAAGAGAGGAAAAATAGTTAGAACAACCAAGAGTTTTTGAGATTAGTTCTAGGGTTACAAAAGTTCTGTAATCTCTATTTAATAAATGGTATTTTCAGAAAAAACTTGCTACCCTTTCTGAATCCCGCGAGTGACCAAGCGTGAGATGAGCCATAACATAATAGGCAAATCCCCTCTTTGTAGAATTAACCATATATATGTTCTTTGCAGTATATCTGCATAAGGCCTTAGCCCCTACTAGTAAGGAGATGTTCCTAATTATATTTGGAAGGAGAGGAAACCTGTAGTGTGTGGCTTAGTAGCGCATGAACAGAACACGTAGCGTAAATTTATTCGTATTCCTATGTTCTCATAAGCACCCCCTGGAATTCCTTCCAGGGCCTGTTGAGTAATTTTTATGGATCCTATCATTTCACCAAGTCTGTTGGCTTACTTGAGGGGTGAGATTTTTCATTTGAGGTTGATGGTACGTCCTCTTACTTGACCATGGCATCGCCAACATGAGGTCTGTGTTTAGTGGTCGATAAGCTGCTAGTTGGTATTTAGTTCTAATTACTAGCTATTACCCATTATGGGGTAGAGATAAATGTGTAAAAGAAAGCAATATATGATAAAGATTAAAAAAAAAAAATCAAAAGAGCGATCGGATTGAAAATCATAAAGGACTTCTAACCTATCTTGTTACCTAGAATGAGCATTAAAAAAAAGATAGAGAGGGGCTAGAGAAGCTGTAGATGAGTCTTGTTTCTAGTCTTTTCTTACTATAATACCTTGTTTTGAGTGTATCATACTATGCATCATTTGATAACCCAATAAATCACCTATTTCCTTTCTGGTTGAAATTTAAAATGGATGACATATATAAATGCAGACACACGCAGTACACAAGCACTTGCACTAATGTGATTCATACATGTTGCAGCCCCTTGCAGATCTGCATCTGCATTTTTATTTGTTTGCATGCTTTTGCAGTGTACTTGGTTGTGTCTGAAATATCTATGTTAAATTACTGATTGTTTGTTGTTGGGGTGCTTATGGTAGGTACGATCGTGCACGGGGGGTGGAAATTGGAAATAAGGATATCAAACTTGAATACTTGGAAGAGGCATTCACGACGTCCAATTGGATTGTGCGTATCTACAAAGTCAAGCCACCTAATAATAGGTGGTAAGTCTGGATCCCTAGCTAAGCTTCTGCAGGTGGACGGTAATGAACATGGTAGATGAAAGCCTGAAAGCTTGGACTCTTCAAATATAGTGTTTTAGAGGTCGTAAAAGCTTACTTTCTTAGAGAGTTGGTTTGTAGCACTCAAGGCTCCTAATCTTACTGCTGTAATGCGGAACCCGTAATTGGATGGCCGTCTTTTTGCCTCAGATGAACTACAACGGTTTTGTTCCTTGTGTATCATTGAGACTTGGATAAAGATTCACCGTTTAACATTTAAGGAATTTTATTTTAAAATCCAATGATAAATTTAGTGCCTTATAATTCTTCCTGCTATTATCAGAATGTCTATAAATTCATAATCTATGCGCTTCGTTAGTCCACAGGATAGGCGGTCTTCCATAACAACTTCTGTTAGACCCGAATAGGAAACAGCAGTAGATGGGCCTTCTGAATTCTGAAGGACACAATTGAATAAACTTGTTTAGTCCATAGCAAAACCGGTCCATTCTAACAAGTAATACAACTTGCAGACCAAAACTCCCAACATTTCAAATGTAAGAGTCTTCACTTCGTATGGATTCAAGTAACTCACGATCTTAGTCGGTTTTTAAAATTTTATAAAAAAACATCGAAATATTTATTTTGTTTCCATTCTTTTCACTCCGTAAGATACTTTGATATTGAATGAGATGTTTTTAAAGACCTTCAAACACTAGAGTCACATACCACCATATTACAAAATTCTATTGAAATTTAATTTTTTTTTTCCTTAAAAATGCCTAAAAAATAATTCATGGGCATTCTTAATTGCATGACAGATCCCAAATGGTATTAACACTTTGGCTAATGTGCAATTAAAATAATTCACAAAATATCGACAGTTGCATTTTTTACAAAAAAATAATTAAAGCATCAAAATACTCATTTTTTCTATTCTCTTCATTCCATAAGATACTTCGAAGTTGCGACTAGTGTTTTCTAAACACTTTCAAACCCTAGACTCACATCGCACATTGTTATGAAATTTCATTAAAATTCGATTTTTTTGCTTAAAAAATACCTAAAAAATAGTTAATGGGCATCCTAAAAAATACCTAGTAGATTTCTAATTATTTTCAGACCCTATTAAACTCCATTATGAAATTTGGATTATTTTATTTTTTTAGGTTTAAAAAAAATAAAAAACAAAGTTAATGGGCACCAAAAATGAAAAAAAAAAGTCTCAATTTGCTTATGTTTATGTCGTTAATATGCAATGATAATATTGTAAGAAATCTCAAAATTCAAATTTTCAGAAAAACTACAAGCTATAACTCACGATTTTCGCTAGGTTTTAAAAAAATTCAACGAAAACCTAAAATAATTATCATGTTTTGAAGCTGAAGGAAGATTTTTCATTAAATGTGTAAAGACAGGTACCTAGCTACTAGCTAGTATAGCAGCACAATAATCGACAGACAAGCATGACATGAAGAATGAAAAATATGATACCAATTCGGTATCGACAGGCGACAACATATCACAAAATCAATTGCAGGGGATTTCACAACTCAAAGGAAACTACGTGGAACAGTGTTGTGCCCAAGAATTCAATCTTACATTGCCAATAATCAATAAGCAAGAATTGTGCTGTAATACACAGCCTGGCATTTTTAACACCTCTTTAGTCTCTACTTGACGCGATTATATAACAAGCAAGATAGAATGACCAATCTATTTGTCGATACAAAGTAACACATCACAAGTAGAAAACAATAAATAATTTGGTCACGTACCATCTCCAGGACAGCTTCTTCAGCTGCTGCTTCAGACTTGAAATGTTATTAACATATTGCCGCACTGCATGTCTGTCATCCACTAGTTGAAAAGAAATCCTATTTACTGTACGCCCTTCTGTCCGTTTCCTTTCTCAGGTACATTTCTCCCGCTCCAGTTATACTGCAGCTATATTATCCATGTATGCCTCAAGCGAAATTTGTAGCTGACTCATTTGATCTACCGTAAAGAAACAAATCAATTATATCAAACTGCTAATGAATTTCTCTAATCAAGCGCAGCCTTCCAGCGCCCAGTTATTGGCTTGGGTAAGCCATCAAAGATTGGTCTGGCCATCGTTGCAGTTGACAGAGCTTGCAAGTCTTGTTTCAAGCTCCACCTTGAAGTTGGCCAAACTGATGTTGCGCTATTAATCTCCTGCTCCTTCAAGCTTGGTGTACTTGATGATTTACGAACAACTGTCATTTCACCGGTCATGATAGAATCGCCCAATCCCACTGGAATAGAGTTCAACCACCCCGAATCTGATTCAGATTGCAGCACCACTCGGCTTGCTGATTTATGCCTCATGGCTGAACCCTTTCCTGTTGAAGATGAGAAACCACTGCTCCCACCACTGCTTTCCCCTTTTAAAATCCTTTCTGGTGTGCCATTCGCACTATCACCTTCAGCTTTCTGACGTCTCCGGACCGATTTTTCATCAGATTTTTCACCCTCCCCATCACCAGTCTCTCCGATGTGCATATAATCAGAAATTGCACCATCCTCAGCAAAAAGACCAATGGAAGAATGTCGAGAATTACTGAGGTGAATTAGAGGGCCAGACAATGGCGAGAGTAACCCATCATCAAAGGATTCTGAACTTCGAGTTCGGTAGACTGCCATCTCCATGCCTTCCGCTTTACCCTTCAAATTTTGTGGGTTCAGACCATAGTATTTTTGTAAAGTGCTCATGGCTGAAGTAACCTTCTCTCTGGGAGCTTTCAAACCGAAAGAGCAGAATGGCTCTAGGGCAATAGATTGGCCAAGGCAAGGGGTGCATTTGTCAGTGTTGATTTCTCTGCATAAGATATACAAAAGATAAATATATACGGAACAGAAATTGTGTGAATTTAAATGTACAAAGTATTATAGAAAATGTAAAATGTTTGAGACAGGCTTCAACCTTGTTACACGTGGCAAACAATGGACACACTTATGGAACAAATCCCTAATCTCAATCTCAAATTTTCAGGAATAGTATATCTACATTTACATAGACTCATTAGTATAAAGGACAAGGAAAATAGAGCAGAGAAATAACAGATGTAGAAAATAAACAGCTGAGGGCATGCCATAGCTTATATGAGTGATGGGATATTGCAATCAATGATTACTGTAATGCTTGCTCTAGTTGAGGATGTATGTATGGACGGCAGTAGCAAGATTATAGTTATAATGGAGGAGGCAGCATGTGAAAATGTAGGATTCAGAAGAAGATAATTTTTCATTTTCAGGTTATAGACGGCTGGAAATTGGAATAAAGAAGCTGGGAAGAAATAGTTGAATTGAGAAGATTTTGATTACCGTGAAGAAAGAGGAGAAACATTGGAGAGTGAGGAAGATGGTGGATGTCTTCCTGGCAAAGGTATTTTCAAACTTTTCAGGGCAAACATTTGAAGATCTGTAGCAAACCCATTCATCCTTTTAATGTCGGCCACCTGTTTGTTTCAATACAAATTCAGAGTAATACTTAGCATTTTATTTAGCAATAGCATCTAGCATGAGCCATCAGTTCAAAAAACTAAGAACAAAGACCAGGAAAGAGAGCATGAAATGATGAAGCGACGGATGCATCTAATCATCTAATAATAGTAAGAAACGACTAGTACTGAACGCAATTAGAACCCATTTGGAAATATTCAGAGCTAGTTCAACGAGTCAGCCAGAAAATTGGGTAGACTACAATTAATAACAAAAACACAAGGGATTGATTTCAGAGAAGAATTGAAAACCTCGACACCGTATTTGATGGCAACGCCGGCAAGTGTGTCCATCTTGGAGACTTGGTGCTCGATGTAATTCTTGCCCCCTCCACCTCCTCCTCCTTCTCCTCCGCTATTACAATTCTCCACCAACCTTGTATTCGAAGGAGACATCAAATGTGTGCCTCTTCTCCGATCTCGTGACTATGGCGTATGGCCCACCGTACGACGGACGGACGGAGTGAATGCCTCAAATATCAAAACCCAATCTTGGGTTTCGTTGGTTTGTTGAGAGTTTTACAAAAGTAAGGAGACACGAGAGCAGATCCATAGAGAGATTAGAATATTAAACTAAAAAAAATGGAGTCCACATAAAAGTCAAACGCTTCTTCTTCTTCGTCTACAGCTGACCCATTAGTTAATTAGCTGGACACGAGAGAAGAATCATTAGCAAATTTAGCATTAAAATTTTCAGCAGACAATTAATCAAACTAAAAAAGTCAGACTCTAAAGAACACAACGCCAAAACGACTAAACGAAGAGAGTCTTCGGTAGGTATTTCCCCTAAACGAGAGGGGGAGTGAGAGAAACTCGAAAGCGACTGCGTGTTAATATCTGAATTATAATAATAAGAACATGGTATTTCCCCTGACGCGGAATGAAACATAGTTGAGGAGAATTGAGTATGAGGCTTCTTTTGAGGCAGGTCCTCCTTTACAACTCGGAGGACAGCGGGGACAAGGGAGAGAATTCTGAAGATGAAGCGGAATTCCACCGACTACTACCGACACATCTTGAGCCTCTCACTACTTAGCAATCATTAATTATTAAGGATGAATTTAAATTTCATTTTATTTTAAGCATTATTTAACCAGATTCGAGACTCCATGCTATTACTTTACAAGGAAAGGGTCGCAAATGGAAAAAGAAAAAAGAAAAATACTAAAACCCAGGGTATTAGCATGTATATTTTGGGCAGTCGGTGTTGGTAGAATTGTGCTAATTTTATAAACTTTTATATGATATCTATGCCCATGTGCAATGTGTAATATTGTAATGTGGCCATTCTATACTTTCAGTGAATCGACATTTCCTACAACTTGAAAACAACGTGAAGAGGACTGGACCGAAGGGCAGGGAAATATTTATGTTTAAACGACTTAAATCATTTATTATCGCATGCGAATGTGGTGCCATCGACACTAGGCTAGCATTAGCATTTGTTTTTCAAGGCCCTGGGCCCCTAAGTTGGTCAGGTTGATCCTGACTGCTAACAAATCTTCAGACTTCAGACTCGAGAGGAAATGAACAAAACTAATAGTTAAATAAAAAAGGCTTCACCATTCCATCATTTGATCTTGATTCCAGTCCCGGCATTTAGCATTGCAGAAATAATCAAGGAAATGAATGAGTATGCATGAAAGCTTTGGAATCCTCAGTTCCATTCTCATCATTCCTAGCTTTTTTCCTACTTACTGCATATTGTCACTGTCACCCCAAAACTTTTGGCCATCTGGGATTCAGGCCCCCCCTGTTTCTAGCTATCTTACTTTTAAAGGCTAGAGCATTTCATTTCATTCCATTCCTCGCCGCCCAAACCCAGCAGAAGAGTATCAACAATTCACCACCACAGCAACCATTATAGATCCATCCCCCTTTACAAACAGAGGGTAAATGAAAATAGAAAAAATACTCCATGGATACAATACCAAACTACTTCAGAGAGCCAACTAAAAAAAGGCATTATAAAAAGAAGACCACGCATTACAGACATCCCAAAATTACCATGGTAGTCAAAGGAAATTTTTTACAAGACCCGGAATGCTGATTTATAGGTAATGCACATACGATATAACTCCCATAAAAATGATGAATCTATAAAGAATTTCCCACATCAAAATAAACATGGACATTTTACCTATGATTCTCAGGACAAAATGTTTTAAAACCAACTAACTGCTTTGTTTATGTGTAAGATGTTTCTTTGTTCAACAATGGTTGCAGATCCAAACGGCTACTTGTACCTACCAAAAAGAGATTAAAATAACCTTTTCAGTTAGAAAATTGATATAACTATAACATGAGAGGGAGAGAGAGAGCTGAAAGCCGGAAATGAATCAGAGACTCAATAAAACACTTAGAGGTGATAAGTTAAACAAATTAACCGCATAGATGATGCAAAATATAGTAAAACATTCCCTTAAATTGATCCAACTATGGCAACA
Organism: Prinsepia uniflora; assembly: GCA_032719365.1. Taxonomy (NCBI): domain Eukaryota; kingdom Viridiplantae; phylum Streptophyta; class Magnoliopsida; order Rosales; family Rosaceae; genus Prinsepia; species Prinsepia uniflora. Next base: position 82,360,471 of record CM064865.1, on the reverse strand, counting down.
TATTCATTGCCCAAGTTTCAATATAGTAAATCAGAAGAATCTCATTCATGTAGATTGTAGAAATGGGGCTCAAAAAAATTGGTCATTCAGACATATTCACACAACCCAACATCAAGCAAAAACATCACAGGGTTAAAAAAATCAATTACTAGACTGCTGACATCAGGCATTAACCAAGTCCTAGCCAAGCCACAAGAGAGTAATCAAGCACCGATCGTAGGTATAGCAGTCTCAATTCAGCCCACCCAGTGCACTTTTCTAATAGCAGTTCGATTATTTCTTTGATCATTTAAGATTTCAGATATTTGGGTTGTCTTATACTCTCATGGCTTCTTATAACTTTATAAGCCCAATATATTTTATTTATATATATATATATGCATGAAAAATATGCTAGATGTGTCAAGAAAGCTGCAAAATATGGAAAAACATAAAGGGGGTGTATTGATTCAGTTAGAATTCTAAAGGACTGCAAAAAACTGAAAAAATCCAGGTGTACTATTCGATTTTTAAGAATTTGAAAAACTTTTAAAATGACTGAGTGCATTCAATCTACATAAATCTAGGTGTATTCAAAATAGCATATATACCAACACCCCCAGGATTTCATTTGGAAATCAAGATATCTGCAAAACTTCAAGTTCACCAAAAAAAACTATTGGCTCCATTAGCATCAACCAGTTGGTTTTTGTATAAAATCCCTCCCATCGTTGGGTTTTGGGAGATGAACATTGCAACAACGACACCTCATCTTCATAATTTTGGATCCAATCTCAAAATCTGCATCTCCTTACTATACCAAATGCTCAAGTTAGTAAGCATTTTGATGCTCATTTTTTGTTAATATCTTTGATGCTTTTTATGCTCCATTGGTGGGTTTAATTGTTGGGAGTTGTTTGGGTTAATACAAGATCTTACAGGTTTTCGCTACCTATGAATGCTTATACAGAGACATCTTTCTTCAGCTGGGTCATTGTTTGATTTTTCTTTTTTTCCTACTTCTATAGTTTTGTTTAACAAGTCAACTCTATGTTATTCAATTTGCAAATGAATGACAACATCATTATCCACCTTCTCCATTATATCAACATGAAACATATGCCTTCAGGATTAACATAATCATGAATTGGAAACTCAGCCTAGAACTTTGATGAAATCTTATATTATATATAGAGCAAATTACAGTTTACTACCTTATAGTTTACACTCAATTGTAAGGTTATACCTGACGTTTCAGATCTTTCAATTTACACCCTCAACTATGTATAACAGTACAAGCTTGTCCCTCCGTTAATTTTTCCATATTCTTTTGGGCCCACTTTAATATAATTTCAGCTTATATTAATGTTAAAAGACTCAATTAATTTTTTTTTCTCTCCCTACCTCCCACCAGGAAAAAATATAAATGCTCGACAGTTTCTTTTGAAGCAGAGACTGAGACCAAAGATTAAATCCAGCAACGTTTAATTTTTTTGTCGTCCTCCTTTTTCTGTTTGGTGATAGTCTGGATATCTTTTATTAGTTCTATATAATTTTTTTTGTACAATTCTTAACTGCAGGCTTGCCTGGCACAAATAACGGTGATGGAGAGTCTAGATATCTTTTATTGGTTCTATATAATTTTTTTTTTGGGTACGATTCTGAACTGCAAGCTTTCCTGGAATAAATAGCAGTGATGGAAATGAACAGTGTTTTAATCATGCTTTTGTTCACGTAATAGCAGTTCCAAAAATTGATATGTTAGAAATACCAGAAGAGGTTTGTGTTGTGGCTAGGGGTGATGGTGCAGTCTGGAAATCCCACATCAAGATGGAAGGAAAAGATTGCATTTGGATTACTCATCCGGGGGTCACACAGCTGCCGTTTCTTGCATGTAAGTAAAAGTCTTGAACGAAATGCAAGGAAAGTAAATTCACATATTGGCTAGTTCATTTTATATAGGGCATTTTCGTTATTTGGAGACAGAGGAAGATTTATATTTTCAGGTGGAAATGATAAGTTGGTAAAAGTCTGGGGCTGGACCAAGTGTTTTGATGCAGACCAGACTATCAACAAAAAGAAGTAGTCTGGGATTGGACTAAGTGTTTTGATGCAGACCAGACTATCACCAAAAATCGAAACATCACTGAGTTCTGTCTTTGGCCGCTGTCTCTGCTTCAAAACGAAACCGTCGAGCATTTTTTTTCCCAGGCAGGAGGTAAGGAGAGAAAAAGAAGGTTAATTAAGTCATTTAACACTAACATAAGCTGAAATTAAATTAAAGTGAGACCCAAAAAAATGCCACGTCACAGGTTAACTGAATTGTGGATAGAAAAATTAACGGAGGGACAAGCTTGTACTGTTTTACATAGTTGAGGGTGTAAATTGAAATATCTAAGATGTTAGGTATAGCCCTGCAATTGATTATAAACTACAGGGTAGTAAATTGTAATTTTCTATTATATATATATATATAGAGAGAGAGAGAGAGAGATGTTTTGATTAAGATCAGATGAGAAGGTGGTGGATAGAGCTTTTTCTCTTTGGTCGATGATGGTGGTGACGACTTCGTTTGGGATGGTTGGGGGTGGTTAGGTTTCCAAGGACATTTCTAAAAATATTAATCAAACTATCAAGACATTTGTCAAACTCTGTTGATTCAAATTCAAGATATTTTCTAAAAGAAATTTTTTTAAACTTCAGTGTAGTCATATGATGTCCAATTCCTTGAATAAAAGTTCTTTACAGTTGCTTAAAATTTTATTTGAATACACCCCCTTAAAGCAAAACAATTCTTAGTGAAATTCGATAAAATGTTTTCACTAAGAAAAATTGTCTTTAAATTAGCCCACCTCAAATTTTAATAATGGGTTTGTGCCTGAGAGTGATACACAACACACACAGTGGAATGGACCCACAGAACCCAACAGACGAACAATGTCACCACTTCACTATAAATAAGGGGCATCCCCCTTCTTAGAAAGCAACTTGACTACCTTACCCTTATGCTGTTGACATACTACCCGGCCTCACACTCACAAACTAACTTGAGCATCGAAGAATCTGAGGCTGGCACTGCAACAGTGCCACCTTTGACCCTCTTCTTCCTATGGAAGAGGTCATATTGATGGAGTAGAATCACAGTCAACACAAGAAGACAAATCCATAAGTTGATTCATTTTCGTCATCAACAAAATGAAAGAGAAAATAAATATTCTAAGGTACTGGACTTGCATTATGCACTCATAAACAATCCTCAATTAGGATGGAGTGATGGACAAAAGAAAACATTCAGTGGTCCAACTCTTTCAACCATACAAAATGTCCCATCAGCATATAAGCTCAGGGAAATTTAGAGGCCACAAGACAATTTTTTAGTATTACAAATTACTAAAAATGGTACCCCATATGCTTTTATCAAGAATCTGAAGTATCAAATGAACAAAATACTTGATGAAACTAATGATCATAGGTAACTACTGTCATATTTATATATTGGAATATAAGCAGAATAACTACTTCCCCGCACTTATAGCAACTTACCGCATAGAATTTTAAAGTAGCAAACCAACCTACCTAAGCATCCAACCTAATCTCTTCTTCACTTATGAGAATTTTGAGAAAGGCAAAAGCTATGAGCCATGACTATTACATTACCCTGCTACTAAAACTTGATCTTGTCACAGAGATCAAGAAGGATGAGCCACATATACTCAGATATCAAGGACAGTTAGTTCTAATACATAAAAAATAAAACATGAGCGAGATGTGATATATGACTATCCTGGGCATAGATACTGAGCACACACAAGAAAAGCATCTCCCAGACACTAGATATGGGGAATGACCAACCCTGAAGGAAGCAAGAGTTTGAACTTAGTAAACCTAGCCCAATGCAGAGGATCAATAAGGTCTTTCGACATAATACAAACTAGTTTGTCAATTAGGGATTACACACTTTTAAATCTTACTCATAGAGTTAACAAATATCATATTGTCTAGGATACCTTACAATATCCCAAGGATGTCATCCGAGTCGACCCCAAAACTTGTCTCATGAGATATGGATGATCATATCCATATTGCAAGATGGCATGTAGGAGACATAAACAAGAATAAGTAATTCTGTGTATAATCACTGCGACAATATGGTATGACATTAGATTCATCTGCAAATGCTCTTCAATATAGCTTCTGGAAAACTTCTGTATGCATTATATAGTTGTAACTTCCTGATTCAAAAAGGGCTCAAACATAATTTGGGAGGTTGGTTGGGAGATATGTACAAATGGAGCTCTAATGGGATTCCTATATGGAAATATCTTTTTATGGAGCTCTAATGGAATTCCTAAATGGAAATATCTTTTTACTGGACAGTAGGAACAATTTTTATCCCATAGTAACAATTTAAAGGCAGCATCTGACTTACATGTAATTAGAAAATTATTTATACCCTTGACATTGTTTATATATGTTTTATGTGTCAGGTTACTTTCACCTAACCTTACCCTCACATCTCATTCTAAGGCAGCATCCGACTTGCATATAATTAGAAAATTATTTATACTCTTGACATTGTTTATATATGTATCATGTGTCAGGTTACTTTCACCTAACCTTACCCTCACATGTCATTCTAAAGCAGCATCTGACTTGCATATAATTAGAAAATTATTTATACTCTTGACATTGTTTATATATGTATTATGTGTCAGGTTACTTTCACCTAACCTTACCCTCACTTGTCATTCTTCCCACACTTATAGCTAATGCAAAACGACGTCACCAAGGTACAATCGAGTTCTGACCCAAAAAATAGGTACAGCAGAGTTACAATTTGGAATATAAAAGGACTAACTGAGTAATTAATTTTAAGCTTCCTGTGGAGATTTAAGCATAATTTCAGTATTAGTCAACCATTGCATAGAAGCGCAATTATATAAACTAAACTACTGATGCAACCATGAAGATAGGTAAAAAATTGTTTGTCACGGAAATGAATTTAGATAGGCAACACTCTTAACTTCTATAAACCAGATTGAAGACAAAGATATACGAATTTGTAAGGCAAGAAGTGCAATACCAGCTGTGCTTAATCAAGATCTTCTTGCCTAGGCTCCTCGGATCCAGAGCTACGACTTTCCCTGTTGCCTGAGTTTGACTCATCATTGTTTCCAGTATTACTAGTCTCAGCCGACCCACCAAACCTTAAAAAACGAGGCAAGGAGATGGTAAACCTCCGCTCCACCGTTCGAGGTGTCAGACTCGGATTACCTGGTTGACCAATCTCAATCCCAATCCCACTGCCACTGCCACCGGCGGCAGAAATATTGGTCCCACCAGGCGCGGCAGATTGAGTGGTTTGATTGCCATTGGTGGATGCCCCACGAATCCTTTGCTCGTATTCAGGATCATCAGTTGGCAACTCGTGGCGACAGACAGGACATGAATTGTGCAACTCCAACCAAGGGACAATACAATCCGAATGGTAAATGTGCTTACAGGGCATTTGTTTGGCATCCTCACCGAATTCAAACGAATCCTTACACACCGCGCACTGCGACGAATCCGAATCCAACAACTCCTTTGAGATTTTCACAACCGGCAAGCCATCGACTGCAGATTTGGAGGCGGGTGGCGTGCCGTATCGGTTTGGATCGTTCTCGGCGAGTTGCTGGATCAATTGCTCGAGGCCCGGGCCGAAAAAGTAATCACCGAGATTAAGATTGGTGGGGACACGGAATCCTGCCTGGTCTCCCCCAGACCCCGGGTTTCCATCGATCACGAACTGGACATTGGCACCGTTGGCCCTTAGGGTTTGTAAATAGTTCTGGAGGAACACAAAGGGGTTGAAAGCATCAGGGTCCTGAAACGGCGAGCGTGGTGGTGCCCCGCCAAGGAGTGTGGAGAAATCGTCGGCGAAATTACCAGGTCCAGAGCCGGCGCCACCGGAGGTTGTGAAGACGAGGGGAACGCCGCTGGAGGCGAAGGGAGGAGCGTCAGTGGAGGAAAAGGAGAAGAAGGGATTCGGTGGCATAGGGTTAGGGGTTTCCATCTCTTCGAGGAAGCCGCCGCTGCACATGGGGCAAACGAGATCGGAGGTAGGTGAGGGGGTAAGCGAAACTGTACGGTCGCACTGGTGGCAAAAGTAAAGCTGAGAAGGGATCGGGCCACCAGCAGTCGAGGGATTGCCGCCCGGCGACGACATGTCGGTTCTGCTTGAGAAAAATAGAAAGTTTTGACAGAGAGGGTTGGGACTTGGGAAGGCGATTTATATGAAGGACGAAACAAGGAAGACCTGAAACTGGAGAGAAGGGATGGGAAGGAGGGAGTTTCACTTTTGAGAGAGAGAGAGAGAGAGAGAGAGAGAGAGAGAATGGAGATGAATTATGAATGAATGGTTTTGGGCGTTAGTGGGTGCACGCCGCTATACTAGTATTAGTATACGACAGATGTGGGTGACTGGAAGCGAACTTAATGTCCTAACAGCACACAAATTTTTCATCCTGATCAGTTTTTATCCTATATCATTTCGTCTTCTTTAAAAAAAAAAAAAAAACTCCTGGCGTTTATTTCCTTTCAGCTCTTTTTTTTCCAGAGAAATATCATAACTGGCTACAGTCTATATAGAATGCCATCCTCCTAATTATATAAGAGATTCTGTATGGTACTATTTTAGTATACTCTAAATATATAATTATATAAGTAGATATTGTTGAAATTATACATTTAAAATAGAAAATTTGAACTGTATTGTCTATATATATTAAGACACGTGGATTAGATACATTAAGTGATCATGACATAATTCATCTAATATTTTATTCTGTGTACAAGAAGTCCCACATTTGACAAATGTGTTTTCAATAAATTTAAATGAATTTGAGAATGAAATATCAATAGCAATTTTGGAATTGAACTTTGAAAAATCCAATCAGATTGTGTGATGTTTGAAGTTTTAGGAATCATAATTATTTGGAATTTCATCTCCAAGTCCTGTACACTATATACATTTTTTTATAATTATGTATTAAAATGATCTCGTACTAGCCTATATAAATTAATGTCGACTAAAATGGTATCAATTTCTTAAGAAACCTATATGGTTATATACAAATTTTGATTGAGATAAAAGGTAAGAGATAAATTGATAATGAATATAAGTTGAGGAGGCAAATTTACAAAATATTCTAAACAAAAAGCAAATTCGAATCATATCATTGCTACTTGACTTGATCATCAAGCAAAACTATAATTTGATTTGAATTGTGTGGCATATTCTTGGCAAAAGTGTTTTGAATATTGATCCTCTGCCAAGAACAATTCTCTTCCTAGTTCATATGATGTGTAGACTACTCACTACCATGCTTTAGCTCTTATTGATTTAGAGTAGTGACATGGATACTAAAATAATGAGGCAATTGGAACTCATTCTTATTCATAACAAATGAAAATTACCTGCGATGAGTAGTCACCACCATTAGACTCGATTCTGATTGAAACAAGCACAAACCTTCAAACCAAATCTACAGGTGGTGACTGTGAGTGTGACTGACTTGTTTTGCGAGTTCAATCCAACTGGATCCAGGCAATTTCTTTACATCGCTAGACTCCATTAGTTTCCTCAGCATCCCAATGTTGTCCCAGTTGCTCAACCCAGCAAAAATGTTAGACAGTAATACATACGTGGACGGGTCTTTTCTGTTTATATCTAGTGCATGCTCTGCTGCGCGTTTTCCTGTTCTGTATCGCCATGAAGCTGACAAGCACCGAGCAGAGTTTTCCAAACCAGAACACCTGGTTGGAAGGGCATCTTCACGATTAATTCCTCAGCTTCCCTTATGCGTCCAGCTCGCCCTAGAAGATTGATCATGCACGCATAATGGTCTTCTCCAGGGGAGATTCCACGCTTGTCACTCGTGGAGGCAAAATACTTCCAACCTTCATCAATAAAACCTCCTTGGCCACAGGCATACAACACACATATGAATGTGATATAATTTGGCTCAACGCCGCCCCCTTCCACCACCGCCGCCATCATTTGATCAAAAACCTCAAGACCTTCTCTAGCTTGACCATTTTGTGCGCATCCCATGATCATTGTGGTCCATGACACAACAGAACGATCCTTCATCGACTGAAAAACAGACCACGCACCCTCCATGAATCCGCACTTTGCATACATGTCTAGCAAGGCATTATCCACACACACATCAACATCACTACTAGTTTCAAGTTTAATTCTCAAGCCATGAAATTTCTTCCCTTCCTCCAAGGAAGCCAAATTGGCACACACATTCAGGGCAGTGGCAAGTGTGAATTTGTTTGGCTTTATACGAACTTCCATCATTTGGGCAATCACTTCAAGTGTTTTTCTTGGTTCCCCACATTGAAGGCACCCGGCAGCCATTTGGGTCCATGAGCACACATCTTTTAAAGGCATCTCATCAAAGGCATTGAATCCATCCATCAACTTGTGATTCTTGATATACATATCAGCCAACGAATTCCCCACGCAAATCTCATACCCATGACCACACCAGACAAGCAGACCATGAACTTGCAACCCCATTTTAAGATCAGTGAGAGCAGCCAACCCAGTAAGAACACTCGAAAATGTGTAGCAGTCGGGTTTAATTCGCTCCCTATTCATACGAAACCAGAATGCCGGTATTTCCAAATAAGAGTAGTGCAAGTAGCCAGCCATCATAGCATTCCAAGACACTATATCTTTATTGGGGCAATTCTCAAAAACTTACAAAGCCCCCTTTTAATTCTTTATGTCATACTAAAACAGTCAGTCAAAAATGCATTAATGAGAAAAACATTCCACTCGAATCCTAACCGAACAATGAATGCATAAATTTGGTATGCTAGAGTTAGATTCCCATGCAAAAAGCAGGTGTGGTGTAACGACCCAGAAATTCGAAAAAGGAAAAATTGGAAACTTTGAAGGAAATGACGATTTTGCCCCTAGGTATAAGGGCCGAAAGTTGATTTTTTGATTGGGACCTTGTTTGGACTTTTCGGAAGGACCGTTGGATAGGTCTCGGGACGCTGAATCCGTAGACAGGCGGCATGCGTCAATCGGAGTTCGGACGAGAAAGTTATGGGTCTAGAATTATGAGGGGCATTTTAGTAATTTGTTACGGCAAGGGTAAAATGGTAATTTTCTGCAGCAGGGATAATTGTGATGATTAGCTTGGCTGATTCAGCTAATTTGGATGTGGATTGGCCATTTGGTGACACTTGTCACCATGTTTGCAAGATTAGTGGCAAATTGATGATGAGGATTTGTTTAGGTAATTATACGTATATGTATGCACTGTGAAGAAAACCAAAAACAGATATTGGGACCTTACTTGATTGATTCTTCCCAGCAACCAAAACGTGGGAATTGGATATCAGTGAAAGTGAATTTGTGAGGAATAATAGAGAAGAATAAGGGGAGTTATGAACCCAGTTGAAAACCCAAAAAACCCGGAAACCTTTAAATGGACCTTAGGATCAAATTTGAATTTGTGGACAGTTTTGAGTGAAATTAACCTTGTAGTTAGCTCCCTGTGATTGAGACGAGTCGAACCCAATGAAATTCGAAGGAAATTGGAGGTGTCTTGGCCTAGAACAGAGAGGGGGGAAACTTCGAAATTTCGATCTTGAGTTGAGGAATTGGAGACCTGGAATGATGCAATTGGACCTGGAAATGTGTTGATTAGAGTTTCACGATGCTTCCTGGTGCATCAATTGAAGGAAAACGATGGAGATTGGTGACCTTCGAAGACTGCACAGTGTTCTATGTTCTTCGCGAAATCGAGTGCAGTTTGATGGGATGAAGGATTCGAGATTCCTGGCAAGTGTCGGAAGTTACGGAAACGCGTGCAGCTCGGGAAGTAAGCAGTTTGAACGGTGTATGAGTGGACGTTTGTTTTATAAACCATGATGCATGCATAGTTAAATGTTTTGCATGATTGATTGCATGATTTGACTTGCAATGATGTCCTGATGATATGTCATGATTATGTGTGATTTAATGATTATTTTAATCGGTCTTTTGGATACGTTTTTCGAGAAAATGTGCGAATGATATTTTGGGCTAGGCCCGGAGTCAAAAAGGTTTTGAAAATGATATTTTGACTTAATTGGTGAGTCAATGATGATTTCTAGATTATTTTAATGTTTTCAATATGATTTTACGAATTTGCGTATAATTGGTATTTGAGCTTGAAACCCTGTCGGGAATGCTTTTGACTTGGTTAAAGTCAATGATATGATTGATATATGTTTGTGGTATGGATTGTGTTTGTGATTGTGGATACTGGATCATGTTCTGGATGGTGCGAGTGCAGTTCCTATACGTGACTCGGATGTTGCGTGAGTGCAGTTCCCGAGTATGTGGTACGTCTAGATGGTGCGTGTGTAGTCCCCAAACATGACTGATATGACTCGGATGGTGCCTGAGTGCAGTTCCCGAGGTTGGCCTACGCGTAGTGCGGATGTAACTGTGTGACTATTTGTATTGATTGTGAACTTGTGCATAGTGTTGTTTTATGTTGATTGTAATTACGTACTGGTATTGAGTACGAGTTTTGGTCTGTGTGGCCAGGTGAGTATGTTTTCATATGTTTTGGCCTGAGAGCCGGGATTTGATACCTGTTCATATGATTTGGCTGGAAAGCCGGTGATTGTTATTCATATATTTTTCCCTATGCATGCATGGTTTGATAAACTGGAGGGTAACTGATGTGTTTCGAAATGTGTTTTAAATGATATTATTTTTGTCCACTCACACCTTTTCTGTTTTGATGACCCTCCAGGGCGTGGCACGATGTTCAGGGCTGATCGAGAGGCGGAGACATGAGCTGAAATCAGTGCGATTATCCCTGGTCTGACAGGTGCTGAAGGGTAGTTTCGGGACTTCAGTTGACTTGTCAGACGGGAGCAGGACCGGGCACGGTTATCAAAGTCCAGTTGGGACGGGTCCTGTCACGTGGAGCGCGCTAACCAATGTAAACTCATTGGGCTTGGCCTTACCATCCCGGTGCATAAGACCAAACAAAGACAATGCTTCCTTAGGGCAGCTATGTTGGACAAAGCCAATAATGATAACGGACCAAGACACAACATTCTTGTTAGGCATTTCATCAAACAGTTGGAGACCATTAACAAGATCGCCACATTAAGCATACATGTTGAATGCATGATTTTGCAGAAAAGGAGAAAAGGGGAGAGAGCCTTTGATGAGTTTTGCGTGGATTGCTCTACCACGGGGTAAGTTAGAGGTTCGGGCACATGTACGCAACAGATCGGAGCAAGTCTCTTCCACTGTGGCCAAGCTGTGCGTGGATTTTGATACGGTAAGCGTAAATGTGCGTCCAAACAGAGCGCGAGTGGCTGAGCAGGGGCGGAGCATGTGACTGTTTTAAAACATGACACGCTCACTCCCACTCGCGATTATTTACAACTAGTAACAAGTAGCAATTAACTTTCTCAAATTGCCACTGGATAAAGATAACAATTCAACATGACAATTAATGAATTTTAATTAAAATAGTTGATGACTGACTTAGCAAACTTATTATACATACCCAACTTGTTACACTGAATTTTACCAATCAATAAACCAAATTTTAGCAATCAACTCCGATAAAAAAAAAAAAAAACTTAAAGTTCATTCGGTATTGCTTTGTAGAAAAAAAAATTCAAATACAAAAATATATTTACATTTTATATAATATTAATAATTTACTCACATTTTATAAAATATAAAATTAATATTTTTTTTTCAAATTTAGAATACAACTCAAAAAAAATTAAAACAAGTATATATAATATTAAGTAAAAATCCAATACAATATTACTATAGTCATCATCACCACTGCAACCTTTACCATCAATGTCACTATCACCACCACCCTGCAACCTTTACCATCAACGTCACTGTCACTATCACCACCCCACCACCACTACCAGCCACACCCTACTACAATCGCCCTTGACAACTTCACACCACCACCACTACGTCCCCATGTGCCAATTGCCACACCACCACCCTCATTGCAACACCATCGCCAACATCGTGATCGTTAGCACCACCACTATTATTGTGGCCACCATATCGCAGTCACCACCCACTACCGCCACCACATCTACCTTATCACACCATCACTCTTCTATAAGTACTATTACTATTATTCCCATCGAAGTGGTCATCTCAAAATTTATGTTTGAAAATCATTATCTAATGCGTATTTACTCTTTTATATATTTTATTTCATATTTAAACCTTTTTTTTTAATTCTTACAAATATATTATGAGCAAATTATGTATCAGATACAAGGATTTAAATATCAATATCGACAAAAATATCGCTAGTCAAATTTATAGATTTTTCGAGCGAAATATCAATATCGATATCGTTTACGCTCAATAAAAATGACGGAAATTTAGTCTAAAAGTTGGAAATTTTTAATGAAACTTTGGAAAAACTTAAGTATTGAATAATAGTTATATAAGACTAATAAAAATTATAAAATGACTTTGATATAATAAATATATGATGAATAATATGGATCTGACGATGACTAATAATATAAAATCTTAAACATAAATTGAAGTGAATTACCATAATTGAATGTTAATATAGTTAAAACATAACAATAAACATAATAATTTAGTTTACATTTACATAATAATTTAGAAAATCCGGGAGTTTACATTTACACTATAATTTAGAAAATTAGACATTAATTAGTGAAAATTGGATGCAAATGAGTGAAAATTAGACTTAAAACAAATTCTTATTAACTATATGCTCATCTCATATTTTCTACGAATTCTTGCATTCAACACAATTTGCTTCTAAAATCCATTAATATTCAAATTAACCTTATATTTATATTCCCAAATTTTCTTATATCAAATACCAATTTAAATATAAAACATATTATATCGGATATTCAGAAATGTACTCATATGATATCAAAATAACTTAAAAGTTGTACCATTCAACTCAAAATTTAAAAACAAAAAGATTTCATGTTAAACGGATAGAGGAGAAGGAACGTCGCTCGCATCGCCACACGCCGGTGAAGCTCCTTGCACATGGTGGCCACGTGCTTGCACAATGTCATATTCTTCCTCGAGCTGGGTCTGCAACTCAGGTCTTCCGACCCGACGACATGATTCAACTCAAACGCTTTCATTTTACGTCTAATTTTCACTAATTAACATTTTATCTCGATCATTTTGATCCTATAAAGAAATTTGTGGGCTCCTAAACAAGAACAAAAATGGCAAAATATGGGTCAATTTTCTTTACCCCTTTAAATATCAGACGCCCAAATGACATTTCAATTCATGTGTATATATGCCCTTCTTAATTTCCTTTCAGCCACACCTGGCCCACATAAATAGAGCATTTCCCCAACACTCCGCATGTACGTTGAGTTGTCTGAAGATTAAGTAAAAGGGATTATGAAAGAAGACGCATACCTAGCTTTGGACATGATGAATACGTAAACTCAAGCTGATGGTTATGGACGTACGAGGTCAGAAGAAATATCGAAAAGTTTGAGTTCCTGAACGTACCTACAATATATATTCTTGAAATTAAATGAGCAAGCAAGCTAGCCAAGCTAGATATCATGTACAGAAAATCAATTAAGAAACTCTGGGAGCTAAAAAAAGAATGATTCGATCCCCATCTCTTTATCAAAAGGAGAACAAAAACAGGCCCTCCATCACGGATTTGTACGACTGTGGATCTTTCTCATTGCCAAAAAACTCACTATATATAAATATATAGACACATGCATAGACACAAAATGCTTGTATCGCCATTAATAATTAATTACCATTCATCGATTGACCTTCTAGCTAGCTAGCTGCCTAGAGTATATATATATATATATATAGATCTAACAAGTCCAATTCAACTGATCAAGAGAAGTTTTTCATGGAAAACAAGGCCGGAGCTGATCAGTCCCTTCTTATTCACGAAGACTTTGAACCCTTCTGCAAATGGCATAATGCAGGACGGGAGGTGGTAGAACTTCAGATTCATGGTATGTAATCATCTACATCTACCATACGTAATTTTTTTTTCAAATATATATATACTGCTTGATTAATAACCCACCATTTAATTTCCCATAAATAAACTGCCGCTTGCTTAATTAATTAAAGGATGAATTAATATTGTACATGGATCAGGTTTTAGAAGGGAACACCTGAGGGTACGAACCAATAATGTGGGGATGCTTATAATCGATGGAGAACGTCCCCTGAAGGAAAATACATGGAGCCGCTTCCACAAAGATCGAGTTCAAACTTCCGGACAACTGTGATCCAAATAAAGTTCGTGCAAAGCTTGTCGGAAATGTTCTTAGAGTAACAATGCCACCCAATCCCAAAGTCACTTCCAAAAATAACACCGTGGACCAGAATCATACTAGTGCTGCCGCTACTGCTACTGATCGTGCAAATCATCTTCCTCAAGAGAAACAACAACAAGAAGCAGCAGCCGCAACCAACAAGAAGTACGAGAATAAAGACGTGGCTAAACCAACAATCTGTGAATTTAGGGGCAAAGGTCCTACTTTCACTATTTCTAGGCTCAAACTGGGAAAAGATGCTGCGGTCAGAATTGTGGTGGCCGTTGCGGTGGTGGTGGTTGTTGGATTCGGGGCATATGTTGTCAAACATTACAAATATATGGAAACTAAATAATGCATGCATGTTGCCAAAGCTCGATCGATCGGTACAACAATGTAATTTGCTGTCACTAATTTGAGCTCTCTGGCTAGCTCCATCCAGCTGTAACCAATAAATATATCTTTGAATTTGTAACCTGTACAATATGTTGAAGTTACATTCTTTTGCATCGCATGATTAGAGATTATATTTTCTTGTTCGGGTTTACAGTCAATTGCGGGGATAGCTCAGTTGGGAGAGCGTCAGACTGAAGATCTGAAGGTCGCGTGTTCGATCCACGCTCACCGCAAATTTTAATTTTTTTAATTTTTTTAATTTTTTTAATTTTTTTAATTTTTTGGTATGTTGAAGAAGGAATTGTTCCATGAACAAGGCTTTGAATACACGACCTCAAGTCGGGTATGTGACTGTTCTGGTTGGAGTTGGGGAGAAGACCGAAAGAAGAATAGGTTCAAGAGGAGCCAAGGTTTTGCAGCTGTCTCGGGCGACCAGAATGAGGGCAAAATTGCAAACGGCGTTGGAAGCGAGCGTTTTGGAGATAGAAGACGTCTCGCATCAGCACGCGGGGCACGCCGCCATGAGGGCGAACGCGAACGCGAACAACAAGGATGGGGAAACTCACTTCAACCTCAAGGTGGTGTCCCCAAAATTTGAGGGGCAGAGCTTGGTGAAACGTCACCGCATGGTGTACGATGCGTTGGCAGAGGAGCTCCAGTCTGGTCTGCATGCGCTGTCTATTGTGGCCAAAACTCCCGAAGAGATTGGCCCTAAATGAGTCCCAATTTCCAGAATATAAATCTGAATCATCACATGTTTTCTTTTCAATGTTTAATTGCTTATGTCTTGGCTGCTACTCTTTTTATGATTATTAGATCGATTGAGAATTTGATATTACATGGTCTGTTGATGGTGTCCAATCTCTTTGGAAAATGAAATGCTTGATTCTATAATTAATTTTATAATTGTTAGTATGTTGTCTTGTGCTGAAACTCAGAATCAAACGTGTATCAAATAATGAAACTCGATGAAGAGATGAGCTTCTTTTGTGAGATGCTCTCATTAAATAGAATTTAGAATAGACTAGGCTAGAATAGAATGAATTTCTATAGTTGGGAGGAAATGGAAAATGAAAATTTATGTAATATTGTGGCGTGTTTTGAGGAATGCCAATCGTTTTACCCTTGGAATTTGGTAAGCCTCTACCTTCCTTCCAGGCGAGACTCACTTTTTGTCTCTGGTCCCCGGTCTTGCCTTCCTTCGCTCTCAACGCCTTGCCTTGCCTCCGTTTTGTATGTGCTATTGCATTTTTGTTTCAGGCTGCTCAACCTCCAAACCAACAAAGCAGTGAAGGGAGGCGCACACACATTAAGCAATCAACAATGAACAACAAGGCCTCCATTTCCAAGGAGCTCAACGCCAAACACACCATGGTCTCCTTTCTTGTTTCTTTTTTAATCTTCTTCTTTTTTGTTTTTAATATTCCTCATATATCATTCTCTTTGTTGTGTTGTAACTTGTGTTGTCCAGATTTTAGAAGGTCTTCTTAAGCTGCCACAAAACAGGGAATGTGCTGATTGTCGGAGCAAGTACGCATTTCACTACCCATTTCTTTCTCTATAACATCATCTACCATATTTTCGTTACTGTCATAAAAGTACCACACTTCGCTCAATTTCATGGTCTATGGTCAAAATCTGTTTAGTATGATGACTGTCTCGCGGTGCCTAATTTAATGTAAGGGAGAGTTATATCTGCTCATTATCTTTCCCTTTCGTGTTTTCACAGCCATGTTCATATTTGTGTCCGTGTTATTTGTCAGTAGTCACCGCCTCTCTAAATCTGAGGACCCATTTCATAAAACAAGTATGTAGCTTAACAATAACAAATATATTCAAAACACAATCGTGAATTTGAGAATCTATTGAGTCAGATTCACCCATCTTCTATCATCAGGTATCCCAAATTTGTTCCCCTAGGATCTGGAAGGGTATTTTAAGTGTATAAGCTTTTAAACCAACCATTGAAACTTTCCAATTCCGGTTTCAGATTTGTTTTTCCAAGCCTAATTGTGGCAATCTGATGCGCAATTCTTGTGCGCTGTTGTATTTCTTTCAGAGCCCCGCGATGGGCAAGTGTGAACCTGGGAATATTTATTTGCATGCAATGTTCAGGAATTCATCGGAGTCTTGGAGTGCATATTTCAAAGGTTTATTTGCCTCCCTGTCATTTTTCTATTTCTTCTATTTCAATTTCACATGCTGTTTTAGTCAGTAAAATATTCTTGTTCTTTTTTCTCGTTCCTTTTCTGGCTTTTGAAATTGAAATGATTTGGTACTCAAGAGGTGTTATTAGGGAATGTGACAATTTCTTGTAATTCTTCAATGAACAAATTATATAGCCATGTGTAAAATTATGTTTAGTTTTTGAAATTATGAAAAATGAGTAATGAAGCTACTTAGTACCTTTAAAGTAATTAGAAAATGTTTGAATGACAGTGGTGATTGGAATAGCCTGAATCCGCTATTAGCTATTTACGTGGTCTGCTAGACTGAACTATGGGTTTACCAAATTCAGTAATTTTCTATATGCGATTGGTAATCTGTTTGAGAAGCATATGCTTTCTTATGATTGCAATTCTACATTCTAATGAGAGTGTAGCCTGGTGGACTTTGCAATAGGTACGGTCTACTACTTTGGATACATGGCTTCCAGAACAGGTTGCTTTTATGGAATGTAAGAATCTGTTCCAGCTTCTCTCTTTCTATATATACCCATATATACATATTCTGATTTTAATCATGCTAATCAAATTTCTGTATCTTTTTTGTGTAGCTAAGGGTAATGAAAAGGCAAACAGCTATTGGGAAAGGGAATTGCCATCAAATTTTGACAGAAGCGGGATTGAGAAGTTTATTCGTGCCAAGTAAGTTGTTTTCTGAAGCAAATTATGAGTTATCATGTGGAGCTTGGATAATTTGTTGGTTATTATTTCCTTGGTTTGTAACTTTTGTTGGAACTTTCAGGTATGAAGGAAAAACGTGGGTTGCAAAAAATTCTAAACAACCAGCTACGGGGCCAGTTGAAATGAGCATCAGTTCTGACAAGTTGGTAAAAGGTGAAGCCACGAATGGAATTCCAAAGAAAAAAAGGAGACATTCCCTTGAGGAAGCTATACTTATTAAGAACATGGCACCAGACCTGGTACAAGCTGCTTCATCGGTGGCAAGATCCCGTGGGGTAAATTTTGTAACATATTATGTTTACTATTTCTTCCCTGATGAAAATAATTGAGTTGTTTGGATTGATTAAATTCTTGCTCCTTCCTCACACTCTTCCCTCAAAATTTGCATTTATAACAAACCTTGCATGTAGATAGATTAATTAGGGAGCTTTTATCACTTGGCGGTAAAGGAGCATTAATCAATTTTTTGTTACATTACGGGTGTGGAATCTTCTGGTATAGAAGGATAGCTTTATGTTTATTTCTTTGGATTTTATGAGGCTGAGAGATTGGGTCTGTTAAGCACAAGGAAATCTTAAAATATTCTCTGCCCTTCAGTACACCTATCCATATTCAGGCCTGTCCCCTAATTGTCTACGACGTGTTGAAAAGATATAACAAAAATGAAATGTCACTACACCTCAGGAGCTTTCTGCTTCCACAACTTGTCGCACGTCTGCATTTCATGTTTTTCTACATGCTTTTCCAAATTTATTTGTAGCGCTCTTTAGCTATGAGTCACTTTTATGGTAACATTTAAAATTTTCTCATTGCAGGTTTCTTTAGATTTGAATCATAAGTTTGCTACTTCACCTCCGCCAAAGGGGCCACCACTTATGATGGACTGTAACATGGCTATAAACAAGAGCAATGGTACAACAGATCTATTCAGCTTGCTTTATGTCCAAGATGCAAAACAGGACTATGCCACTCCTCCGCTCTGGCAAACTTTTGATTGTAAGATAAATTTTTGAACGTCTTGTTTTCTTGATTTGCCTTATATTGTTTAGTTGGATTTTCAACTGAAATTGAAGTTATATTGGCTAGAAATAAGATTGGAAACAATCTTCAGACCTACTTGTTGATTGGAAACAATCTTCAGACCTACTTGTTGATACAGACAGTACTTTCCTTTTTTCTGTTCCTATTCCTGTTTTCCAGAAAAAAGGGTAAACATAAACTTGTCATTGTATAATATATGGCAACGTTATTCTCCTTATGTTTTCTAAATATGCAGGTTAAATCGCAACTGATATGCCTTTCCATGTTATATGGTATAATACATGAAAAAAAATGTTTATTTTTTGGTCTTCTAAAAAGGCCTGTCAAATTGTAAATGATGGAGCTAGTACATGTTCTATGATGCCATTGGCTTCTGCTCTAACCTTGTGGCCGGTCATCATTTGTTTTGTTCTGAAACCTCAAATCTAAATCTATTTTTGCAGGACAATATATTTTTTAGTGAAGCCCATGGAATTATTGTTCAACCAGCTATGGAAGTTAAAGCCATTCGTAATTGGAGTGGGCACTGTATATTCCTACTGAAAAGTTGTAGGGTTGGACAGAAGATATGCCTTTTCATCAAGGTTTGCTATTTTAATTTGATATTGGTAGATTCTGCTCTTCCTTCTTTATATTAGGAAGTACTGTATGCCTACTTCTTACATCAGTACATTGGAGATCCGATATGTCTATGACAGAAGGAGGAATTCGATTTTAAAATTTTCAATAATTCTAAAAACCTACCCGCCAAGCTAGCTGGTACTTCAGTACATGTCAAATTTGCAACGAAAGTTTTTAGCATGATTAATTTGGGCTTTTGCATTATATACTTGAACCTTTTTTCTGATGCATGATATATATCAGCCATTTGTCTGTGCAAAATGAGCCATTAATTGGTTTGGTATAGGGAATGTCTTGAAAGCATCCTATAATGTTCTTATTTATAGAAATCCCTGTTCCTTGAGAAGATTCTACTTGGTTAGATTTTTTAGTAGTACTTAGATAGTCTGGAACTATGAAGCACCGAATGAAGAGATAGTTTTCCAATTAGTTGCAAGAATCTGGTTTGATCACTCATTAGCCATAGTGACCCTTTGAGCACTGAATTATGTGCTTTTAGTTTGAAGAAAAATCTTGCTTTAAAAAATTCTAGTAAAAGAAGATCCCAATAAATATATTTCATTGCAATGCCTTGATAAGAGTAAAAGAAATTTTTGTCCTGCATGTTTCTCTCAGCCTTAATGTAGAGTCTGTGAACCTCTATCTTCTTCTCTTTTGGGTATTTTTATTTATACTGTGCCGTTGATACCTCCTTTTAATTTGATGCATTTGTTCTCATTTCACCTTCAAATTAAAGTAGTTTCCTTTCCTGTATGACTAGTTTTCCTTTGTTTTTCTACCCGACAAGTCGACAACACAGGCTCAATCGAGATATAGTTTTACACTGCCCTCTCCTCTGTTTCCAATTTATAGAAGGGTATCTGTAGTATCAGCACAGGAAAAAGAATGTAATTTCTGTTAGTAAAAAGGGAAAAAAAAGGTATTGCTTGAAGAAGAGTGGTGATGTTCCTGCAGTTCTCTATATGCTACATTTCTTAGTTGTTTCAAAAAAGAAAAAAAGAAGCGGTGATCTTTTGTTTGATTTTTTTTCATGTTGGTCTATAGTTAGCAAACAGATTTCCTTGAAATTCAATGTCAATGCCTTTTTCTACTTTGATTTGAGTTTGCATTGGGTTACAAGTAGGAAGTAGGTGTTTTTCTTGTTTTAGCATAATGATTTTTTAGCACAATCAAATGCAAAGGATTCTATTTAGATATGCTTGATGCAGTGGTATGTGAAGTGAAGAGATGCCTTCAAACGTGTGTCATATGTACCTTGCATCGGTAACTCTCTTCCGGGGCGATATAATATACCTCTTCTGATGTTGAAAAGTGACAATTTTGCCGACACATGTTTCCGAATCTTGATTTGTACCTTTCATTAACCCCATTATCATGCATGCACATATACAGTTGAAGATGATGGATGCTTGACCACAGATGCACATAGAGGATATTTTTTAAAGCAAGAGCATGGGCTGTCCTGTTCATGTCTTCTACTTGGATTGCGTTCATTAGAGAGTTTTAAGGCTAGATAACGTCAGAAAGAGAACAATAATAACATGTTGTTTATAATTGCAGACTGATCAATTTGAAAGATTTACCAAATATGTGTAATTGAAGGGCTTGAGGACTTTGACTTGTTGAATTTGAAGTTGGCTCTTAAGATGTAGGCAAGGGCCATAATTTCCCTTGATGTACATTATTATTGCAATAACACTACTGAAACGACATCTCAACAACTGTTCTCCTAAAGAATGCGCGTACTATTATAAAATTCACCTTATTGACAGGATACAAAGGAGGTGGCAAATCTATGACATAACATATCCTGAAAGGCTGAAACTGAATTGATGCATGATCTAATTATTAATACGTAGTCCATGATGCTCTGCACTAACCAATGACCATCTGCAGAATAAAAATATAAAATTTGCTATGCTTGCATGCATACACATACACCACAAGATTGTATTCAATTATACAACAAAATAAAAGATTGTGCAAGCCAATATCGATACTATTGAATTAAGTAAGCCAATAAATGGCAATATTAAGGTTGAGACATTACATATGTTGTTTTAGGGTGCTTTCTTGGGCCATACAAGATTCATTTTCTTTCATGCATATTGTTACGGTTTTTATTTTTATGAAGTGCATTCATTTTTTGTACAAGGATATTGGAAAAAAGGGAATTACGTAATATGAATATTGAGTCTTGATCTCACTCGAAGATAGTCGAATCCAAAACTTTCCATATAATAAGTGGAGAGAAATATTATTAAATTATAACACTAATTGGCATGAGTTGCATTCACTATGAATTAATTAATTAATGCAGGGCAAATTAAGGGTCATTGTCATTGGTCAAAGTTTAGCAAATGAAATGATGTGCATATGGGTGGGTACGGTCGAGTTTAGTCTTGAGTGAGTCATTTGATTGAAATTAATTTCTTAATTAATTAAAACTGTTATCTGTCTCTACCCTCTTATCCATATATGTTTCATTCTGATGGACAAGCTTTAATTAACTCATCCATTCAAACTTCAGACTAATTAGGAATTACCAATCAGCAGCATGATGCGATTCACCCATGGATGAAAATGCGTGTAATGTAAAATTTTCATCACTATATCCGTATTTTGGGTTGTTGATATTAAAATAGAGGGAATAAATATCCGCAATATTTCTATGAATATACCCGCATTTAAGGGTCTTAATATAAAAATAGAGAAGGAAAAAAATCTCTCTTTAATTTTATAAGTATTAATATTATTTAGTGCATAAATTTTTTCAAAAATTTTCATTAATTTTTTTAAAATTTTGAACTAAATTTCAATATTTTTTTATTAAGCGTGAGCAATATCGATATCAAAATCAATATTTTCATAAATTTAATTAATTGTCAATATGTTTGTGAAAAACGATATTTTCATCTTCGATGCACTATCCATTCAAATATGATACATATGTGTGTGTTTACCATTGATATCTTCTTCTCTTGTCCATCTCTTTTTATAATTAACGAAATTTTTAAGTACATAGTAATTATTCATTTCTTCAATCACTGTGATCAATATGATAACGAATTAGTTTTAACGTTCTTAGACGGTAGGACATGTAATTATAACAAGGAAATTTCCAAAGGGTGTATTTGATACGATTAGAAGTATATGATGGGGGTGGCGTAGCCATGATTAGAATCCCATGGGGCATTTTCCAAGTATATAAAAGAACAAAAATGAAAATTTGATGTACTTTAATTTATAATAGTATTCGAATAATTTGTTTTTAGTTAAAGTGGTAGTCATATTATTTAAATTAATATAACAAAATAAAATTAAATAAAGATCTAAAAAATCATACCCTATTTTTAGTACTTCATTATATAAAGACATATTAGCTAATAAAAATCTAAATAAGGAATATAATATAAATAATAAAATATTATAAATAAAGAGTTCAGATGTGTCATAATTATTAATTAATTTATCTAATAAAATTAAAATTATAAGAAAAGTAGAAATACTTTCTTAAAGCACAATTAATTTAATGTTTATTTAAATAAAATATTTTAATATTATATATATCAAATTAAATAAATATATGTGAGAGGGGCTAAGAACCCCAGTGGACCCCGTCTCTCCCCCTTGTATGCCGGTATGTATATATATATATATATATATATATATATGTATACATGTGAGATGGATGATGCATATTCATGCTAAATATGTTGATAGGTTTAATTTGATATGTAAAAAGGAGCGAAATTGGCAGTAGAAAATGCAGGGATTGATGGAAATGGGCATCATGATCATGGAAGGAATGATGAAAAGAGGAGAGTGGTCATACACTCATACTAATGGGACGGGCCACACCACAATTCCCACAAGTATAAATATATTTGGTACTAATAATTGAGAAGGGTAAAATGCTGCAAAAGAAAAGCATGCACTTAGTGTATTAAGGATTATGCTTAGCTTGGGGGCAAAGCAGCAGCAGTTGCCGCCCAGCAAATGGGTGCCTTTGTCTTCCACCCCAAGCAAAGCAACGTAGATATACTGTGGAATACAAGCATGCATGCTCATCCATCCATCCATACATCCATGTTCCATGTAATTAACCTGCATGCCAAAATTCTACAAGCTAGCATGCTCATCGCCTCATCCATATACATCCATCATACATCTAACCTGCATGCCAATATATTGGGAGTTGGGACCCATATGCATTCATTCAGTCATAGGAGCACATTCGCATTCAAATTATTATTAATTCTTCCATAAAGAAAAAATATATGATCAAGTAGTTAACTTTTGAATTCAAATCTTGCTCCATAGTCTGGTTTAATTTTGAAGAGAGTGAGGAGGGACGAGGGAGGCCGGCCTTTGATTGAAAATCAAAATGACCTTTCCTTGTATAATAATAATAGTAGCAAGGGATAATGGACTAATTAATGGATTATGCTATGTATAAAAAGGAATAGTAGTAGGTAACAAGAGACTATCACGAAAGGAAATGCATTAGGGATGGACATTGGGGACTTGGCAATTGGGTCATGCAAAAGGAAGAGGCTAAAGCTAAACAAATAAAAGGGACAGGGCGCCGCTTGGTGGACACCCACACACCACTAGCTCGGACTTGGAGCCGATCTCACGAGAAAGAAAGCGATTCCAACAAAACAAGTAGTCACCACCACCCTCTCCTCTTCTCTCCCCTAAACCCTAAAGCCTAAACCCTAGCCCTATACCTCCACTCTCTCACGACTATACGTATCTAATGTATGCGCGCGTCCACAATGCGATCCAAAGATTTTCACAATATTTAGGTATACGTCGGCTACATCTTATTAATAATGATCTTATTATTATATACTATCAAAAAGATTTCACTTAATCGAATGTTATATATAAAATTTATTTCTTGATAAATTACAATTACAAATGGAGTGAATTGGAAGTGTAAAAATGATACCAATACACTAATTATAGACCTCTTCTTTTATTACATGCATAAAAAATCAAATAAATAAGAAAGATCGGCAAAAAATAACTATAGATAAGGTTTTAAAATGAAAATGGTTTCTTTCCATACTCTTTTGACTCTTATTTTGTGCATGCATATAGTTTTCTAATTTCTTTTTACTTTAGTCTTTGGGGGTCCATATATATATATATATATACTAACCATTTTGATTAAGTATGATCATTATTATAAAAGGTGTACCAATTAATATTCTAATATTCAATTCGAGTATATATTCACTGTATGAAAATATCAAATGGTTGCCTGGTGGTACCTAGTAATTAAATTTGACAGCGCGCGCAGGAGCTTATACAAGGTTTTAAGTTTGCATGCATGTCTGCATATTATACTCCATCGATCGATCCAACCCTGCCGCCCTCCCCATGTTTAATTATATACTGGCAGATATGGATCATCGATTAGCCACAAGTGTTGTTGTATATATAATTTTAATAGTGAGATTTTAATCCTTATGATATTTTAATCACGCAAATAAATAATATCAAATCAACTTTCTTCTAATGGAAAAAAAAAACGCCTTGGATTTTTCAACTCAATGATTACACCGTACATATGTAACGTGTAGATGATTGCTCGATGCTTATATATATAAATTTGTACGAACGCAAGTGGAAGGGATTTCCATAAGTATAGGCCGGTGCAGAAATTTGAATTAATGGAGGCCAGATTGGAAATTGGGAACCAATAATAATAATAGAGAGAAAGACTATCGAAGATGACAAATAATGTAATAAGGCACATGCTATATATGGACGTAGCTGTATGATCCAGATGGCAGCTGACGGGCCAATCCATGATGTTACTGAATTACTTATCAATCTTCACTTTGGAGTTTGGCCGGTCGTGAGTGTTACGTTTAAGTTGGAGGCACTTATTGCTACCCCAATTCCTAACCCTGTTATTCTAGCCTTCTAGGCTCCTATTCCCATATATATACACGAACGTAGATAGCTCGTTAGATATTTTCATTCCCAATTCCCATCCCTCCCCCTTCATATAAATTTTCAACGTTAACTGAACTCTCAGTATATAGTACCTTGATGTTGATGAATTCATGTGTTTAATTTTAGGCAACCAAATAATTATATCGGCGGGGATGCATGCATAGCTCTTTTTACAAGGGTTGGGAGGATTGGCAATTGGCAAGGTTCTTGCTTTGGTTGAAACCCCATTCAAGGTTCGAGCCTCAATAATTTCAATAAATCTCTTGTAGGGAAGTTGCTGAGTGTTGAGTGTCAGCGGGAACTATGTGAATACTGGTGATTACATTAGCTTTCGGGAGTCTAGGTTCAAAAATGACTCGACTGACAGTGCTTGCGGAGCTTGCAAGGTAGAAAACTTTGGACCACGTAGAGTCTATCTACTCTCCCACCAATGGGGTGCAGGTGTCAGATGTTAATTGGGTTCCTGTGAGCCTCATATGTTTCATAATGTTTCTGGATTGGGTGGGTTGCCTCCCACCTCTCCAAATACCTCGGATTAAAAATAAAAAAAGTTTAGGTTCAAAAATGGCCCGATTGTCGGTACTTGCGGGGCCTGCAAGGTGGAAACCTTGGGTCATGTAGGATTCGTCTACTCTCCTACCAATGGGATGCAGGACCCAGATGTTAGTTGGGTTTCTGCGAGTCTCGGACGTTTCATAATGTTACTGGATTGGGTGAGCTGCCCATCCCTCACTCTCTCCAAATACATCGGATAAAAAAAAAGTCTGGGTTCAAAAGTGACCCGACAATCAGTGCTTACGGAGCCTGTAATGACAGGACCCGTCCCAACTGGACGTCAAAGACCGTACCCGGTCCTGCTCCCGTCTGACAAGTCAACTGAAAGTCCGAAACTACCCTTCAGTACCTGCCAGACAAGGGAATTTTTGCGCCTGTGCCCGCACATACCTCCACCTCTGGAATAGCCTCGATCAACGCGCCACGACCTGAAGGGTTAACAAAACAGAAAAGGTGTGAGTGGACAAAAATGACCTCTTATAAAAACATTTATCAAAA
This sequence comes from Prinsepia uniflora, assembly GCA_032719365.1. NCBI lineage: Eukaryota > Viridiplantae > Streptophyta > Magnoliopsida > Rosales > Rosaceae > Prinsepia > Prinsepia uniflora. The sequence goes on along the minus strand of CM064865.1, from coordinate 82,334,129 downwards.
TACATTCTTACCCTCCAGTTTTCACAAACTTGCATGCATATCGTAAAACATGAGTAATAGTATGAAATCATTCAAGTATGAACAGTGGACCGATAAAATCAAAACATATTTCAATATCATTTTTAACCAATTTCATGATTTCTCGAAAAACGTGCCAGAATATAATAATATAATAATCACAAAACCGAGAAATCACCGAATTGAAATACCAATCATGCCAAAGCATATCAAATCATATAATAAAGCATTTTAAATCATATATGCATGCATCACAGATAGAAAACCAAAAGTCCACTCACACACACCGTTCAAAACGGTTCGTTTCCGAGCTGCACGTTTTTCCGTAAAATCTGGAAATCACAACTCCTGCCCAAAATCATTATAGAGGGTTACTAACATCTCAAAATACATCATATAATTTTCCCCAATTTTTCCGGAATTTAAATACGTATTTAACTCGTAAAACAAAACTTCGGATACGCGGAACATTATCGAAACAATATCCGATTTCACCGAAATCAACGTCAAAATGTTCGTTACACTGAGAGGATCAAAAGTCATGTTGACCTCACCTTGAGACTAGGCCGGACGCGCCCTCACGCGCCGCCGTGAGTGGCTGCGCGTGAAACCCACGCGCCAGCTACAGTGTCGTCGTTCAAGCCCGTTTGTCTGGTAAACGGGTCGTTCAACCCGCGATCAGACCCGGCTGGTTTTCAGTCAATTCCACACTGTTTTCATCAATTGAGCATCCAATTAGTTTCGTTATAAGTTCAATTAGGGTTCTGTAACCTTAATTACTTGAAACATTGCCTCAATCCTCACGATCAAGGATGAACAATCGAAGGACCTCCGGCCACTGTTCATCAGTCGAATTACCTCAATTCCACAAGGTTTCCCCAAATTGATTCATCAGGAAGCTTCATTGATCACAGGTAGACCTTTCCCCCAACTCAATTGGATCAAATCATTGCTCAATCTTCACGACTCAAACTCGAACATCCGAACAGTGTGCAACCATGGAGTTTCCACCTTGGCCACTGATTCCTCCCAATTGACGAACCCAGAAGTATCAATGGACCATGAGGAATTGTTTCCCCACCTCAATTTCGTCGTTTGATCACGCATTGATCACGACTCAAGCTCGATATCTCCCACTGTTACCAAACCCGTTCAGAGCCAATTGGGCATGAATTCCTCTCGTTTTTGATTTGAAACAACTCGTCTCAACCTCAGGAAGCTATTTCCAATGTCCAATTCGATCATCACAGCTCAATTCGACCAATTCGATTTTTCCTCCAAATTTTCTAAAACCCGAAATCCCAGTCCTCAGCTCTCAATTAATCCCTCGTTTTTCCCAGTTCAATTCACTCTCAAATGCTCACACTTTGGTTCAGAAATGGAAGAGAATTGGAGGTTGGGAGAAAACTGATTTGTGGGTTGTACACGGTTGAAGAAAATATGGGAGGTTAATGGAAATTAGGATTAATTAATTAATTTAATATAATAAAACATAATAATTAGGTCTCCCCCAAAATCATGGATCCATGTTTTGTGCCTGATTTTAAGGGATGAGTGACACTTGTCACTCATCCAAGTGTGCTCAGTCACCGGGTACTGTTCATTATTAAAATATTATTTTATTTCCGGTTCGTTCGGTTAATCGAGCCCGATTCCGTGACCATAACTTCGTCGTCGAATCTCCGATTTCGGCATGCCGCCTGTCGTTGGATTCGTATCGACGAGACCTACGTAACGGTCCTTGGCCCTCGTCCGTTGGACTTCCCGGCCAAAAAGTCAACATTTGGCCCCTACTATGCCAAATTACCAAAATACCCCTCAACTTCCGAACATCATAACTTTCTCCACGAATGTCGGAATTGAACGTGCCACCTGTCTATGAACTCGTGACGTCCCGAACTACGTCACAGTCATCGGCCAAAGTCCATTTGACCGCCCGAACTAAAAGTCAACATTTTGCCCACGCTAGGGGCAAAACGGTCATTTTGCACGTTTCGTCCGATTTCACTCAACTAATCCCCGATTAGTCATTCTAATTCGTAATTAATTAATATTCAATCCCGATATTCGGGACGGGTCATTACAACCTTCCCTCCTTAAAGAATTTCGTCCCCGAAATTCCAACTACTCGTATTCCACAACTACCTCGTGGAGAACAAATGGCCACACAACACGTATACACCTGTACACCCACTAGCCAACACAGAACTCGTCTGCACTCAGACGTCACATCACAGATGCACGTCGTACTGACTACACTCGACTACCTCGAATGAAATTGATTACCAGAAATTGGCAATGTCACCGTGAAGCTAACTCCTTCAGCTTGACAGCCCCACATACTCACTAATGTGCCCTGATCTTCGCTCTCATAGAGAGTCACCAAAACTCACTAGTCAGTCCAAGCCGACACCACAAGCCAAACTGTCACCACCAAGCTTTACCACCCTAGTAAAGCGCCAATCAGTAACAAATTAGTGACAACACATCATACTACAACGTCCGTCAATGTAGCATATGATCATCAACATGATCTCCCCTCGCAGGGCAAACTCAATCCTGCGACAAATACCAACAGTAGTATCCACAACTGTCACCCCCACAGCGATCCCAGATGCTGGTAAGGTCACGACAAGGTAACATCTCGCCGCAAAGCAACTTGCGGTCACACCAACCACCAGCTCACTCATCCTGAGTATACGCATACCGTCATCACCCTCAATCAGACGGTGCATCTGGAACACGTTGAACACAAGCCTATCAGTAATCACACAACTCAACACTAGAGTTATACTTGCCAACCTTGGCTAAGAGCACCTGCTCAAACAATCACTGTAATCGTCAGAATCACTCTGCCCAGTGCATCGTGTTCAATGTCCAGTTCACGTTTACGACCAAAACCAATGGTATTGGAACTAAGCCAAACACCAACACGTTTATCGACACAACACTGATACATCCCATGTACCGTCACTAGGTATCAAGTACCCTCGTCCATACGATACCGTACATCGTACACCAAGCATGATCCTACAGCTGGACCCTAGTACTCGACCCATAGACCAATATGGTCGATCCCAAACCAGGTAAGGCAAAAGTAAAAAGCCTGAGGGTTTTGCTAACATCGACAATCCTTGTCCTATGCTACCCAAAAACACCTCGCCAAATGACACACTCAATATGACACATCAACGTGTCCACAGGGAAGAACGCCTAGTTCTCCCGGGATTCACATCAACCCCGGCCACCACAAGTCTGCAAAATATCGTACCCCAAACCACGTATAAGGTACGTACATCTATCCCTTGACCAGACTACAACCACCTAGGTCATAGCCAAACACGTTCCAATAACGGAGTCCATTTGCCCAAACCAGCAAGAGACAAATCGAAACTCCACCAATCAGCTAGTTTCAATACCAAATCCGAATCCGCAATTTCGTAAGAAATCCCGAATCCAAATCCATACATCACAGTTTTTAATTCATGTCCAAATCCGAATCCGAAATCATTATTCCGTAAGCTAGCATTTGGAATAATCATTCCGCACCCAAATCCAGTATTCCACTTTCAAGTTCCTGAATCGAATCCTGAATCGTCACCCAGAAATTCGATTCCAAAACCCGAAATCTGGTTCACGTCCACTCGGACACACCAAAACCGAACCTATCGGTTACCAGTTCAAGCGAGTAACACATTACATCCGATGGACTTCATAAGGAAGCCAATCCCATCCGTCACAACTCTAAGGCTGACCAATTTCGACCCCGTCGAAAACCTACTCGTTCGAGTAACATACCATAAGGGGCTCCACTTCGAAAAGAAGTTCAGTCCCGTCATTTATGACTCACATACCGACGTAAGAGTGATAAACTCTCACCCAATCTGGACCATCGAAATCACGACCCAGATCCATTACGACGTCAGCCGACCGTGAACATCACGATCCTAGATCGTCACAATGCCCAACGTCCACGACATCACAAACCCGATCCACCTAGGATCCACACAGTCAACAACTAGGAACCACAGGGTCTTACACCCTTACTGATTACCTCGTATCTATCCTTGCCATCCCACCTAGGGAAAACCAAGGATGATCCAAAACAATGACACCAATATTCATCCTACGTGGATGCAAGCAAAACTCACTGCACTCCCCACGCCAGGTAACCCAACAGAAAATAAGAAATCACCCCTGATGACTTCAGAATACCTAATCCCCATGCGGAAAACCCGCAATCCTCTTCAAACACAACTTCTCATGATTCCGTAGGTCCAACCACGTTGGAACCATCGGACTCGGACACCAACCACGTGTCCCCTTTGGACTGGTTACTGACACATACCCAACTCGTCGAAGTCACAACCCGACTCGTGACCCATCGTCAGCACCACACCGGCACCCACACCAGTACACAGACAACAGTATCAGTATGAGCACACCGTGTGCAAAACTGACAACCCTGGATCTCCGCTCATAACAAGCGACGACCCCGTACCTCTGCTCGAATAGGAGAAACTCTGCCTCCTTCGCACCTAACAACTCTGGGTACAGTCACCCTGACAACTCATGTGAGAAAAAGAAACGTCCCCTGACGTCCCCCCCGATTCTCAACAATCACTCTCGGTATGAGTGCCTGCCACAGACTTGTGCAGACCCAACCATCAGACATCACTATCGAGACTCCACATCCAATGGAATCAAGTACTCGGACGACTACTGACAGGACCCGCCCCGATCCCACAGGGACCACAAGGGGACGTGCCCTGCTCCCGTCTGACACCCAATAATTCATACCAATTTTAACCTCAAAACATTTAAAAGCATAAATAACCAAATTAAAGTCATACATAAAATCCGAATTAAACGAATGTCAGACAAGGGATATAATCCAAAATTACAAATTTGCGAGCACGACTCTAAAGTAATCCTGCGGGTACACCGCCCAGCAGGGGTTCAGGTACGCAGAAGTAGATCTATGCCTCAGCCTCTGGTTCCTCCTCTACCTCAGTTTCCCGACCTGGAGGGGTTATCAAACAGTAAGGGTGAGTGGACCGAAACACAAGTTTATGAAATCGTTTGATAAGTAAAACATATAATTTACCCCTCCGTTTTCCAAATATGCGTGCACCATAATTCCAAAATCATAAACCATATAATATGAACCATAAGGCATATAGCAAAACCATAACCATAATTTTAGTTGCTGCACTATACACTCCAATCCCGACATCCCTGATGTCTGACGTCCCTGACGTCCAATAGGTCACAATCACAAGGCTACGCGTGCCACTCGGGTCTCAATTTCCGAGTTCAATCCCCGAACCCCGTTCGGGTACAGCATCCCCGATGCTTAGCGTCATAGACGCTGGACGTACTAGACGTCCGTGACCTCTCCGGGGTACCTCATCCGGAGGAGACAATATAATATGGAAGGATCTATACAGTGCAGTAACAAATACATTTTATTGATATCCACATGCAAACATATATATACATAGGTAGAATCCGAACCAATCATTCAGTTTCATCGGACGGGTCTCAAGCCCAAATACCGTGAAACGTGCCATAACCATATTTTTCATATCATCAAAACCATCATTGTTTTAGCATGTGAATAAGTATAATAAAACCAGAAAACATTTATGCACACAAGGGTTTAAGAAAATGGCCCACTCACAGTACAATCCTGCTAGAAACCGAACGTATACCCTCGTCCTGGTACAAATGTACAATCCCTGTCAAATCCAAGTATTCGTAAAGGTCAAATTAAACCCCCAACATTCAACCATGAAAGCCTAGGTCGAAACCGACCCGGGAAAGCCGCCCGAACGCGCTTCCCAAGGCAATAAACCTTATTTTGACCAACTTAATGATCTCCGATCGACCCGAAACCACCGCCATTGGATCCGGATCGTCGAAACCTAAAGAATGGTGGTGGTCCCACCAGAAACACTGTTCACACGCGCCCCCACGCGCCGGTCAACGTGGCGGTCAACGCAGGAACAGTTCCTGCTGACGTCATCGCTGACGTCACTGCTGACGTCAGCATGACGTCATGCTGACGTCATCTGACAGCTGTCAGGTCTGACGTGTCAGACTCTGACAGGTGCCACGTGTCAACATCCAATTGGTCCACCTCACTGATCTGTCAGACCACGTGTCAGATCTGACATGTGCCACGTGTCAGCACGGCACTGGTCCACGTCACTGACATGTCAGTGACACGTGGCAGTCCCTGACTGGTCCACGTCACTGACATGTCAGTGCTGACTGTGCACTGACATGTGACACGTGTCGGCTCACGGTTGGTCCACGTCACCTGACAGTCTGACAGGGTGCCACGTCATCACCTCTGTCCTCAGACGGGTTGACCCGTATCTCTGCAACTTGGGTCGAACAGACCCGCGATCACGACCCGGTCACCATTTCTTCTACACCCAACCATTTTCACTCTGGTTTGTTCCTAGATGTTCGTCTTATACCCAGGAACAGTTCTAGCTAATTAAAATCAATAAACAAGGGCTGAAACAAAGACTTACCTCGATGAACAGACCCGGGTTCCCGTCGCCGTTTGCACTCCGTTCAGGCCACCTCCGGTCGTGAACTCAAGCCCAGAAGGTTCCTATAAGTCCCTAGAGTCGATTAGGATTAATAGGAAACAAAACTAAACGTGGGAATTCGAGTTACCAAAATCTGAGTTTTAGAAACCGTTTCGGGTTTTCCGGTTTTCCCCCCCCGCCGCCGTCCTCCGCCGTGCTCACTGCCACCGTTCAGTCTCGCCGGCAAGTCCCCAATACACAGACACAGAGAGTGGATGGTTTGCTGGAAAGGTTGGATCGAAATGGCAGAATGTGCATATCGGGTAGGAAATATAAAGAAATGGAGGGAAGGAAATGGATGGCTCAGATTGAATCTCCAGATTAGATCAAGGGCTGAGATCTGATCTGGGGTTTTCAATCCAAAGGCTGACATTTAAAGCTGGTTCAAATGTTAATTAATTCAATAGTGGATCTGATCCAATCTAGCCAATGGGTGAGTGACACTTGTCACTCCCCAGGTGTCCTTCAATCAGAATTTCTGAATATAATATTCGACACGAAAACCGAGACACGAACTTCCCGAATTCACGTTTCTGACCATAACTTCCTCGTACGAAGTCCGATTTCGGCGTGCCGCCTGTCTACGGACTCAGGACGTCGAGGCCTACCCAACGGTCCTTGAGTCAACTGAAAATTAGCTGTCAAAAGAAAAGTCAACATTTTCCCCCGAGAGTCCAAATTACGGTAATGCCCCTGAACTTCCGATAGCCATAACTTTTTCCCTGATCGTCCGAAATGGACGTGCCACCTGTCTATGAACTCGTGACGTCTCGAACTACGTCACGGTCATAGGTCAAAGTCCATTTAGTTCCTCAATCAAAAAGTCAACAATTTGACCATACCATTCACAGGGGTAAAATCGTCAATTCACACAAAAAAAATTACAATATGGAAATCCTCGAATTTCCGGGGTGTTACAACCTTCCCCCCTTAAGAAATTTCGTCCCGAAATTTCAAAGAAACAAATGAGGAAATTGTTCTCGCATCTGAGCCTCAGGCTCCCATGTGGCTTCTTCCACATCCTGGTTTCTCCAGAGAATTTTCACGAGAGGGATCGTCTTTCGACGTAGTACCTTGTCCTTCCGATCCAAGATCTGTACTGGTTGTTCTTCAAAGCTCAAATCCTCCCGTAGTTCGACAGGTTGTTCCCTAAGTACATGAGAAGCATCACGTACGTACATCCGCAACATCGATACGTGGAAAACATCGTGAACTCTTGATAGTTCTGGGGGTAGTGCCAATCTGTATGCAACTCTGCCAATTCTCTCCACGATTTCATAAGGTCCGATAAAACGCGGACTCAGTTTCCCCCGTCGGCCAAAACGGATAATCCCTTTCCACGGAGACAACTTCAGGAAGACAAAATCTCCCACTTCAAACTCCAAGTCTCGAATCCGTCGGTCGGCATAACTCTTCTGGCGATCCTGTGCCACCTTCAATCTTTCCTTGATCACGCGAACAGTTTCCATGGTTAAGTCCATTACCTCCGGCCCTACAGCCGCTCGCTCCCCTACCTCCGTCCAGCAGATAGGTGTCCTGCACTGTCGGCCATACAGTGCCTCATAAGGTGCCATCCCGATGCTTGCCTGATAGCTGTTGTTGTAAGCGAATTCCATCAATGGCAAATGAGTATCCCAAGAGTCTTGAAACTGTAGTACACATGACCTCATCATGTCCTCCAGGGTTTGAATGGTTCTCTCAGACTGTCCATCGGTCTGTGGATGGAAAGCAGTACTGAAACGTAGGTTTGTTCCCAAAGTAGCTTGCAAACTCCGCCAGAACCTGGAAGTGAAACGCGGATCACGATCGGACACGATTGATTCCGGCGTACCATGAAGTCGTATGATTTCCTTCACAAACAACTGAGCCAGTCGGTTAGGTTTATAGGTTCCCTGAACTGGCAGAAAATGGGCTGATTTGGTTAACCGATCCACGATCACCCATACTCCGTCCACTCCACTCTGAGTCCTCGGTAACTTAAAGACGAAGTCCATGGTGATGTGATCCCACTTCCACTCAGGAATCGGAAGTGGCTGCATAGCCCCATACGGTCTCTGCCGTTCCGCCTTAACCTGCTGACAGGTTAAGCATTTGCTCACGAACTCAGCAATATCCTTCTTCATTCCTGGCCACCAATAATGGTTCCGGAGGGTACGGTACATCTTTGTACCTCCCGGATGCATAGCATAGGCCGAACTGTGGGCCTCCTCAAGTATCTCGGCCCGTAACTCTGCCACTGCAGGTACGCACAAACGGCCCAATTTCACCAGTGCTCCATCGTCCCGGATGGTAAAATCCTGTCTCCCATCCGCATCGACCTCAATTCTGTAAATACAGAGTATCGGATCCTGCAGTTGTGCTTCAATGATCCGATCAATCAGTACCGGTCGCACATGGAAGCTGGCCAACAAAGCTCCATGCTCGTCAGTACCCAAAATAACTCCCGCCTTCCGGAGTTCCACCAGCAAGGGAAGATACACCACCCCAAGGTGTGCAATAGTTCCTGCTGATTTCCTGCTGAGTGCATCCGCCACCACATTGGCCTTACCCGGATGGTACTCGATCGTACAGTCATAGTCCTTCAGTAGCTCCAACCATCTCCGTTGTCTCATGTTGAGCTCCTTCTGAGTGAATAAATATTTAAGACTCTGGTGGTCGGTGTATATTCGACACGTTGCGCCGAACAGATAATGTCTCCAGATCTTGAGAGCATGAACCACCGCTGCCAACTCCAAATCATGGGTAGGGTAGTTCAACTCATGGGTCTTCAGCTGCCGGGATGCATAGGCGATAACCTTGCCAGTTTGCATCAACACGCAGCCTAGACCTTGCAGCGATGCATCACTGAAGACCACAAACTCTCCACTGTCATCCGGCAATGCAAGGACAGGTGCAGTGGTCAATCGATCCTTCAACTCTTGAAAGCTCCGATCGCACTGCTCGTCCCAGATAAACTTTACTCCTTTCCGAGTCAGACGAGTCAATGGTGCAGCAATTTTGGAGAAACCCTCCACGAATCTCCGGTAGTAACCTGCCAATCCGACGAAACTCCGCACCTCGGTCACTGTTGTCGGTTTAGCCCAGTTGGTCACCGCTTCTGTTTTCTGGGGATCCACGCAAATCCCATCCGTTGATATCACGTGTCCCAGGAAACCAATACTGCTCAGCCAAAACTGACACTTGCTCAGCTTGGCATACAATTGTTCTTGTCTCAGTTTCTCCAAGACCGACCGTAGATGTTCTTCATGTGCACGGGCACTCCTCGAGTATACCAAAATATCATCGATGAACACAATCACGAACTTATCCAGGTAGGGTCGGAAGACCCGGTTCATCAGATCCATGAATGCTGCTGGAGCATTCGTCAAACCAAATGGCATAACAAGGAACTCGTAGTGCCCGTAGCGGGTTCGAAAAGCAGTTTTCGGAATATCCTCCTCCGAAATCCTCAGTTGGTGATACCCAGACCGCAAATCAATTTTCGAGAAGCACTGAGCTCCCCGCAACTGGTCGAAAAGGTCATCGATCCTGGGTAGAGGATACTGGTTCCTCAATGTCACCTTGTTGAGTTGTCGATAATCAATACATAAACGGAGACTTCCTTCCTTCTTCTTCACGAACAACACCGGTGCTCCCCACGGTGAAGTGCTCGGTCGGACATACCCCAAATCTACCAACTCCTGCAATTGAGTCTTGAGTTCCCGTAACTCGGCCGGCGCCATCCGGTATGGTGCCTGGGATATAGGTCGGGTACCCGGGAGTAGTTCAATAGTAAACTCAATCTCCCGCGATGGTGGCAATCCAGGTAAGTCTTCCGGGAATACGTCCGGAAACTCACAGACCACCGGTATTTCGTCGATAACCGGAGTATCGACCCGTTCCGACACGACATGCGCCAGATAACCCTGGCATCCCTTCCGTAGAAGTTTGGTAGCAGTAAGTGACGAAATCACTTCAGGAGGCGAACCATCACGTTCCCCCTGAAAGATAACTTCCGGCAAACCCGGGCTCCGCAAAATTACTTGCTTGCTACAGCAGTCGATGAGCGATCCGTGCTCCGACAGCCAATCCATCCCTAGGATTATATCGAAGTCATGGATATCCAGAATAATTAAGTCTGCTGGTAAATCCACATCCTCAATTCTTACCGGGCACCTCTGAATCACCTGATTCACAAGGTACACGGTACCCATCGGGGTGCCAACACCCATTTCGCAATCTAAGGCTGATACCACACAATCAAGCAAACCAGCACAACTCCTCGAAATAAAAGAATGTGTAGCCCCCGCATCCATTAATACACGTACAAGAAAATTAAGGATATGTAGTGTACCTGTGACCACGCCTGGAGCAGTCCTCGCCTGCTGCTGGGTCATTGCAAACACTTGGGCCCTCGGCCCTCCGTTCCGTCTGCGCCCGCGCGCGCCACGTCCAGCACCACGGTCACCTCCCTGACCGCGACCTCCGTTAGTGTGGGACGCCGTGCTCTGCACCACACTCGAGCCCCCAGCGTCGTTGTTTTTGGACAACTGCGGACAATCGCAGGCATAGTGGCCTTCCTCTCCGCAAGCAAAACAAGTTACTGGCCTTGGCCTGCCCGAATGCCCACCAGATGCACCACTCCAAGATGAGTGCTGCCCAGAGTTGTGTCCAGATCCTCTGCCCTGAGAGCCTCCACGTCGACCCGACCAGCCACGACCCTTGAAGGATGAGGGTGCTCCTCTGTAGCTCCCTCCCCTGTTGTTCTTCCGGCCTGATGGCCCATGGTGTGGGCGATCCTGACGTCGCCCCTCCCCCGAAGGTTGTCGTGATTGGTGTGCCGCCAGACTGGCCTCGACACGCACCGCTGCGTCGACCATATCCCTCAGAGAAGCATGAGTGGTAGCAGTCACACTGGCCCGGATCTCCCCTCGGAGTCCAAGCTCAAACCGCTGGCATTTGTCCTCCTCCGTGCTTACGAATGAGGCAGCGAACCGGGAAAGTCTCCCGAAAGTTTGCTCGTAGTCTGAAACAGACATGTCACCCTGCTCCAGCCGCAGGAATTCCGCCTCCCGCGCCGCGCGAAAAGATCGCGGGTAGTACTGGTCCAGAAACCTGGAACGAAAAGCTTCCCAGGTAGTGGTATGGACAGACCACCCGGACATTTCGAGTCCATGCCACCACTGGTAGGCTCCTCCCTCCAGTAAGAAGGCCGCCAGAGTCACTCGTTCGCCCGGAGGGCAGTGCATCACCGAGAAGATCCTCTCCCACTTGGTGATCCAGTCGTGAGCATCCTCGGGGTTTGATCCCCCGCAGAAAGGAGTGGCTCCCAAACGTTGAGCCCTTTCGATGCTCGCGCATTCCATCTCTCTTTCAAGATCCTCGTCCGTTCGAGTATGCGGAATTCTCCTAGGAGGCATAACCAACTGTCAAGAGGCATAGATCAGAAAACAATATTCTTAAAAGTCGAAAAGTAACTAGTACTAATCGCTAGTCTAGCATGCAGACCAATACCCTAGCACTGACCACAACCTAGTGCTCTGATACCAAGCTGACAGGACCCGCCCCGATCCCACAGGGACCACAAGGGGACGTGCCCTGCTCCCGTCTGACACCCAATAATTCATACCAATTTTAACCTCAAAACATTTAAAAGCATAAATAACCAAATTAAAGTCATACATAAAATCCGAATTAAACGAATGTCAGACAAGGGATATAATCCAAAATTACAAATTTGCGAGCACGACTCTAAAGTAATCCTGCGGGTACACCGCCCAGCAGGGGTTCAGGTACGCAGAAGTAGATCTATGCCTCAGCCTCTGGTTCCTCCTCTACCTCAGTTTCCCGACCTGGAGGGGTTATCAAACAGTAAGGGTGAGTGGACCGAAACACAAGTTTATGAAATCGTTTGATAAGTAAAACATATAATTTACCCCTCCGTTTTCCAAATATGCGTGCACCATAATTCCAAAATCATAAACCATATAATATGAACCATAAGGCATATAGCAAAACCATAACCATAATTTTAGTTGCTGCACTATACACTCCAATCCCGACATCCCTGATGTCTGACGTCCCTGACGTCCAATAGGTCACAATCACAAGGCTACGCGTGCCACTCGGGTCTCAATTTCCGAGTTCAATCCCCGAACCCCGTTCGGGTACAGCATCCCCGATGCTTAGCGTCATAGACGCTGGACGTACTAGACGTCCGTGACCTCTCCGGGGTACCTCATCCGGAGGAGACAATATAATATGGAAGGATCTATACAGTGCAGTAACAAATACATTTTATTGATATCCACATGCAAACATATATATACATAGGTAGAATCCGAACCAATCATTCAGTTTCATCGGACGGGTCTCAAGCCCAAATACCGTGAAACGTGCCATAACCATATTTTTCATATCATCAAAACCATCATTGTTTTAGCATGTGAATAAGTATAATAAAACCAGAAAACATTTATGCACACAAGGGTTTAAGAAAATGGCCCACTCACAGTACAATCCTGCTAGAAACCGAACGTATACCCTCGTCCTGGTACAAATGTACAATCCCTGTCAAATCCAAGTATTCGTAAAGGTCAAATTAAACCCCCAACATTCAACCATGAAAGCCTAGGTCGAAACCGACCCGGGAAAGCCGCCCGAACGCGCTTCCCAAGGCAATAAACCTTATTTTGACCAACTTAATGATCTCCGATCGACCCGAAACCACCGCCATTGGATCCGGATCGTCGAAACCTAAAGAATGGTGGTGGTCCCACCAGAAACACTGTTCACACGCGCCCCCACGCGCCGGTCAACGTGGCGGTCAACGCAGGAACAGTTCCTGCTGACGTCATCGCTGACGTCACTGCTGACGTCAGCATGACGTCATGCTGACGTCATCTGACAGCTGTCAGGTCTGACGTGTCAGACTCTGACAGGTGCCACGTGTCAACATCCAATTGGTCCACCTCACTGATCTGTCAGACCACGTGTCAGATCTGACATGTGCCACGTGTCAGCACGGCACTGGTCCACGTCACTGACATGTCAGTGACACGTGGCAGTCCCTGACTGGTCCACGTCACTGACATGTCAGTGCTGACTGTGCACTGACATGTGACACGTGTCGGCTCACGGTTGGTCCACGTCACCTGACAGTCTGACAGGGTGCCACGTCATCACCTCTGTCCTCAGACGGGTTGACCCGTATCTCTGCAACTTGGGTCGAACAGACCCGCGATCACGACCCGGTCACCATTTCTTCTACACCCAACCATTTTCACTCTGGTTTGTTCCTAGATGTTCGTCTTATACCCAGGAACAGTTCTAGCTAATTAAAATCAATAAACAAGGGCTGAAACAAAGACTTACCTCGATGAACAGACCCGGGTTCCCGTCGCCGTTTGCACTCCGTTCAGGCCACCTCCGGTCGTGAACTCAAGCCCAGAAGGTTCCTATAAGTCCCTAGAGTCGATTAGGATTAATAGGAAACAAAACTAAACGTGGGAATTCGAGTTACCAAAATCTGAGTTTTAGAAACCGTTTCGGGTTTTCCGGTTTTCCCCCCCCGCCGCCGTCCTCCGCCGTGCTCACTGCCACCGTTCAGTCTCGCCGGCAAGTCCCCAATACACAGACACAGAGAGTGGATGGTTTGCTGGAAAGGTTGGATCGAAATGGCAGAATGTGCATATCGGGTAGGAAATATAAAGAAATGGAGGGAAGGAAATGGATGGCTCAGATTGAATCTCCAGATTAGATCAAGGGCTGAGATCTGATCTGGGGTTTTCAATCCAAAGGCTGACATTTAAAGCTGGTTCAAATGTTAATTAATTCAATAGTGGATCTGATCCAATCTAGCCAATGGGTGAGTGACACTTGTCACTCCCCAGGTGTCCTTCAATCAGAATTTCTGAATATAATATTCGACACGAAAACCGAGACACGAACTTCCCGAATTCACGTTTCTGACCATAACTTCCTCGTACGAAGTCCGATTTCGGCGTGCCGCCTGTCTACGGACTCAGGACGTCGAGGCCTACCCAACGGTCCTTGAGTCAACTGAAAATTAGCTGTCAAAAGAAAAGTCAACATTTTCCCCCGAGAGTCCAAATTACGGTAATGCCCCTGAACTTCCGATAGCCATAACTTTTTCCCTGATCGTCCGAAATGGACGTGCCACCTGTCTATGAACTCGTGACGTCCCGAACTACGTCACGGTCATAGGTCAAAGTCCATTTAGTTCCTCAATCAAAAAGTCAACAATTTGACCATACCATTCACAGGGGTAAAATCGTCAATTCACACAAAAAAAATTACAATATGGAAATCCTCGAATTTCCGGGGTGTTACAACTACCCTGTATCCCCACTCTGGGATTCCTTCGACAAGTACCAACCCCGACTGTGGATTGCAGTTCCACCACTAAAGCTGACATGACTAGACCTGACACAATCGTCACTCGGTCTTGACTTCGAAAAGTCATTAAGAGTCAAACCACCCGCCAGCACACATTTCCGAACCAAACATTCCACCTTAGGTTCCGCGATTACTACCTAGGGTCCCTCAAAACCCGACAGCTCCTGAGACTTAAGATATTACCATGACTCATCTCGAGTCCTAACTGAATTCTTTGACTCATTCATCCATGCCATCCCTGGCATACCCGGTCACCCAGCAAATTACCGCCGGTGAACCACATCAATACCACATTCCAAACCTAGGAATACCCCCAACACACTCTAGACGTTGGGAACTCACATTTCGCACAAGGAATTACTGAGAATAATCTCATCCTGGGTCCAACCTACCCAATTGTGCTACCTTCCAAGCCTCGGGATCCAGCAAATCCTAGGACCCACAAGAATACCGATTCGACAATTAGCAAGCCGTAGCTACACAAATTAATATCTGACCCACAAACCAAGGTCAATTACATTCCGAGATTCATCACAAGGTCTCAAATACCCTAATATACCCATCTCACTACCAGGTCGCGCACGAGGCTCACATTCCGGAGGTATGGCATGGCAACAGCATCAGCAACCTAGTGCTCTGATACCAATTTGACAGGACCCGTCCCAACTGGACGTCAAAGACCGTACCCGGTCCTGCTCCCGTCTGACAAGTCAACTGAAAGTCCGAAACTACCCTTCAGTACCTGCCAGACAAGGGAATTTTTGCGCCTGTGCCCGCACATACCTCCACCTCTGGAATAGCCTCGATCAACGCGCCACGACCTGAAGGGTTAACAAAACAGAAAAGGTGTGAGTGGACAAAAATGACCTCTTATAAAAACATTTATCAAAATACATTCTTACCCTCCAGTTTTCACAAACTTGCATGCATATCGTAAAACATGAGTAATAGTATGAAATCATTCAAGTATGAACAGTGGACCGATAAAATCAAAACATATTTTCCCATGGTCCACAAAAACTCATGTTCACCAAATCAGTTTAACATCTCAAAAAGTTCACAATTTCTTTAAATCATTTTAACCGCTAAACCACGGTTTCCTCAAAATCATTTTCCATAAACCACGGGACTTATTTCCATATCCTGTTGCTTAGAGTCACGTTTATCCCTGCAACGCGTGCATATCAATAGGCTCAAGGACCGCTCAAAATCCGAGCATCCGCTGCTGTGAACACATCATCAGTCAGCAATCCGTCGCTGGGAAAAACCTCACCAGCCGACGATCCGGATCTCGTGAACATATCACTTACCGATCCATATAATCCAGCACATCTGATCTGAGTCAAGCCTCCCCTGGGCTGCAAGACAAAGATCGTGCTACGTGACCTCTTCGGGGTAAACACTTCCATCCCGAAGGCGAGCGTTATCTCCAGGGTGCACTCCGGGGAAAAACATATTTTCTCCCGAAAGCCCTAAATATCCGCAACATATCATCATCACAAAAACCAGTGAAAAACAGTTGCATTAAAAACCAAATCATATATCAACACAGGGTCTCAGCCCCAAGTCCCGATTTACTTTATAAATCCGAAAATCATCAATATCATCATGTCATCACATGGAAATACAAATCCAATCAAAATCACAATTCCATTGGGTCTCAAGCCCAGAATATCAATATTACGTAAATCCGTGCAACCGTAAACCCGAGTTGCCACGATCACGTAAATCCATGAAATCAATCACTGACTCATAATCCGAGTCCAAATATCATTTTCAATCCGGGCTTAGCCCAAAACATCATTTGCACGTTCCTCGTAATACGTGCCCGAAAGACTGATTAAAATAATCACAAAAATCACGAAAATACCAAAAATCATCAAATTCACATGTAACTCCAAATCCGAGTCAAAATCATTATTTACTTGGGTTCTCACGCCCACAATATCATTTTTAACCAATTTCATGATTTCTCGAAAAACGTGCCAGAATATAATAATATAATAATCACAAAACCGAGAAATCACCGAATTGAAATACCAATCATGCCAAAGCATATCAAATCATATAATAAAGCATTTTAAATCATATATGCATGCATCACAGATAGAAAACCAAAAGTCCACTCACACACACCGTTCAAAACGGTTCGTTTCCGAGCTGCACGTTTTTCCGTAAAATCTGGAAATCACAACTCCTGCCCAAAATCATTATAGAGGGTTACTAACATCTCAAAATACATCATATAATTTTCCCCAATTTTTCCGGAATTTAAATACGTATTTAACTCGTAAAACAAAACTTCGGATACGCGGAACATTATCGAAACAATATCCGATTTCACCGAAATCAACGTCAAAATGTTCGTTACACTGAGAGGATCAAAAGTCATGTTGACCTCACCTTGAGACTAGGCCGGACGCGCCCTCACGCGCCGCCGTGAGTGGCTGCGCGTGAAACCCACGCGCCAGCTACAGTGTCGTCGTTCAAGCCCGTTTGTCTGGTAAACGGGTCGTTCAACCCGCGATCAGACCCGGCTGGTTTTCAGTCAATTCCACACTGTTTTCATCAATTGAGCATCCAATTAGTTTCGTTATAAGTTCAATTAGGGTTCTGTAACCTTAATTACTTGAAACATTACCTCAATCCTCACGATCAAGGATGAACAATCGAAGGACCTCCGGCCACTGTTCATCAGTCGAATTACCTCAATTCCACAAGGTTTCCCCAAATTGATTCATCAGGAAGCTTCATTGATCACAGGTAGACCTTTCCCCCAACTCAATTGGATCAAATCATTGCTCAATCTTCACGACTCAAACTCGAACATCCGAACAGTGTGCAACCATGGAGTTTCCACCTTGGCCACTGATTCCTCCCAATTGACGAACCCAGAAGTATCAATGGACCATGAGGAATTGTTTCCCCACCTCAATTTCGTCGTTTGATCACGCATTGATCACGACTCAAGCTCGATATCTCCCACTGTTACCAAACCCGTTCAGAGCCAATTGGGCATGAATTCCTCTCGTTTTTGATTTGAAACAACTCGTCTCAACCTCAGGAAGCTATTTCCAATGTCCAATTCGATCATCACAGCTCAATTCGACCAATTCGATTTTTCCTCCAAATTTTCTAAAACCCGAAATCCCAGTCCTCAGCTCTCAATTAATCCCTCGTTTTTCCCAGTTCAATTCACTCTCAAATGCTCACACTTTGGTTCAGAAATGGAAGAGAATTGGAGGTTGGGAGAAAACTGATTTGTGGGTTGTACACGGTTGAAGAAAATATGGGAGGTTAATGGAAATTAGGATTAATTAATTAATTTAATATAATAAAACATAATAATTAGGTCTCCCCCAAAATCATGGATCCATGTTTTGTGCCTGATTTTAAGGGATGAGTGACACTTGTCACTCATCCAAGTGTGCTCAGTCACCGGGTACTGTTCATTATTAAAATATTATTTTATTTCCGGTTCGTTCGGTTAATCGAGCCCGATTCCGTGACCATAACTTCGTCGTCGAATCTCCGATTTCGGCATGCCGCCTGTCGTTGGATTCGTATCGACGAGACCTACGTAACGGTCCTTGGCCCTCGTCCGTTGGACTTCCCGGCCAAAAAGTCAACATTTGGCCCCTACTATGCCAAATTACCAAAATACCCCTCAACTTCCGAACATCATAACTTTCTCCACGAATGTCGGAATTGAACGTGCCACCTGTCTATGAACTCGTGACGTCCCGAACTACGTCACAGTCATCGGCCAAAGTCCATTTGACCGCCCGAACTAAAAGTCAACATTTTGCCCACGCTAGGGGCAAAACGGTCATTTTGCACGTTTCGTCCGATTTCACTCAACTAATCCCCGATTAGTCATTCTAATTCGTAATTAATTAATATTCAATCCCGATATTCGGGACGGGTCATTACATGTAAGGTGGAAAACCTTAAGCTACGTATGAGCTGTCTACTCTCTCACCAATGGAGTGCAGGACTTAGATGTTAATAGAGTTCATGGGAGTCTCAGACGTTTCATAATATTCTTGAATTCGGTGAGTTGTTTCATAATATTTCTGGATTGGGTAATACCTCGTATTAAAAAAAAAAGGCAAAATCATGAATACGGAGGAGGGATTCATGTGGCTCGATCAATATTGTTTGCTACTGAAATTCCCACATAAATGCACTCATGATCATCATATCGAGCTCTCTTCATGCCTCATGCATGTATAAATACAGATATAATATGATTTTTTTTTTTGATAAGTCAAAAATAAATTAAAGGGCAAGCCCAAACGAACCCAAAAGGGGAACAACACCACCTACAAAGGGGAAGCAATCCATCCGGCACCACCTACCTAGGCAACAACGAACCTAGGCAATACGCCACAAACAAACAGATCTACAACTAATCAATAAGGATACCCCAGACATTAGCCAGACGGATATTACCTATGCTCCTTTTAAAATTAAATTTACACAACCTTAGTCGAATCAGCTCAATAATACGATTAAGGATAACATTGGGAAGACTTCGAGTGTTGGAGAAGATCCGATCGTTCCGCTCCTTCCATAACATATAGACCGTGACAGCCAAACCCAATTTCTTGATAGAAACATCCAAATATTTACCCCGCCAGCGAGAAGCAATGGAGTCCACAAAAGCCAATTTTATATATGCCCTGATCGATAAGTCGATAGTCTGATCATCTCTGGGGCGTATAAACCAAACCCAAACAGTACACTTTTTACACCACGCCACGCGATCGATGGCCGGCCTTCGTCGATCTCTGTCCCCTCATGATCTCCAGCTCGATTATCATCACCTAGAATTCGGAGCTAGAGGAGTGATTGGCTGCAGGCTAGCTAGCTATCCTATATATTCCTATTCCTATTATCTCCATATATATCATGCACTCCACCTCTTGCTGGCTGCATTTTGGCTGACATATATATATATATATACACACAACTGCATGTGCAGACTTTTTATAACGAGGACAAGGCCGTATTCTAGCTAGCTGCACTCCATCAAATCTACGTTTCTTCCAGTACTAATCTTTTTGTTATGAGCCAGCCAATATATATCTTTTTCCTTAATTGATGAGTGTAGAGTTTATATATTTGAAGACACTAGCTCATTAATTTAACTATGCTAATTGATACACAAATAATTTCTTCATTTATGAAATTAAGGATCAATTGATATATCGTTACTTAATTACGTGTGTGTCGTTACTTAATTACGTAACTATATATACATATATGTAGTATGCACGTAAAATGATGAAGCTCCTACGGGCAATTACATGGAAGGGATCGATATTCCAAAACGAAACCGTTAAAGCATTCGAATTAGAATCATTAAAGTGCACTTACACAATCGGTTTCTAATCAATCTAACAATATTATTCAAAACAACCAAGGGAGAATTCGTAGACAACCGAATTTGTGACAATTACACTCCAACTAAATATAATAAACTGAGGAGGCTACAACAAGCTTGAAGGAGGTGGTATACATTGAAGAACCCTTCCAACTCACAGCCAAAGAGGAGAGATAAGCCAGCCAAGGAAGGATAACTTAGTGAGCTCCACCACGTCGTTGAACCATCCTCCAAATAGAAGCAAAGAAGAGATGAAAATGCGACCCATTCAACCGGTTACACAACACACAACATGATTGAAAAACAGCCGAAGATATATATATATATATATATACTTTATTAATTTAATTTGGTGGTACATGGCAGTGTATTTTGGTACATAGCGAGTGACTAGTGAGCTATCAGTTTCAAGATCATTAATTTTATTTTAAAAATATGTAAAGGAAAGGCTAATAATGAGTTAGCCTTGTTGCAAAAGGTCGGAGATAGATGATTATTTACCAGCTAGGTAGCTGCCTGTGGTTAACACAGTGGGTGGAGGGGTGGGCCGGTGGGGTGGCACTCTCCTACTGCATGGCTGATTGGTTGTGTGTGTTCCCTGGGGTCAGACAGGCGACCCCAATGGCCCCCCAACCCCAAAGCCTCCATTATTTGCCCCAACCAGATCATGCCACTTATTGACTTCATCAAAATCTTTAAAAACTCATGATCACCTTATTACCTATACATGCATATCTACCTAGCTCCAATCCAAATCAACACAGTAAATTAACATATATAGAATAGATAGATCGATAGTATACTAATGAAAATGGTCTGTGATTCATTCCAGTTAATAGCCCTACACGAATACGTATGTACGTGTATGTAATATACTAATATCCGATAACGAATAAGTAATTTTTAATTAAATTGAATAGGCTATAGTACTAGAATATATGGGCATAAACTCATTCCAACGTAATTATTTTTCGAACCGTAGGTTTCTGCTTTTGATTATTCAAGTGGAGGAGTTAGTGGGGCTTAAGCTATAATCGATGATGAAGAGGAGTGGAGCAACAGCTAAAGTAAATGCACTTTATTTCTAGAGGATGATGAGGGAAGAGGGAAGCATCATCATCATGAATCATGGATCATGTGAATTATGACATGATGAAGTTACTGCTCTAACATTGGGGATGTATTTCGTAGCTAAACAGCTACATATATTGCATATATAATTTGAGAAACAAACTAAACACATTCATTATATCTTGTTAAAAAAATAATGGAATACATCGGAGTTATATATTTTTTTGCCAACGGAGTTATATAATTTGGAATAAGAAAATGTCGCAGATAAAAGAGCGCGGCGGGGTAAACTGAATGGAGATTAGATTTTGGTTAATTAATATGAATGGTTGAAACTTTTGTTGCAAGAAGATGGATGAATTCATTTGTTTATGTGCGGTTGGGGCATCACCATTCACCATGGTCTCTCACCACAGTATATAATAATAATAAAAGTAACAATAAAAAAATAGTGTAATACGTCGAACAGTTTAGCAGAGGATTTGAAATATTGGACGGCAGAGATTTGATGAAGGAGTTACACTTGTTGGGAGCTTAAGCAAGGGCCTCTCGGTTGTGACACATAAATAAAGGCCCTTCGCTTTGGCTTTGGTGCATTTAAAGTTTAAACCCAACCCTCCTCTTGCTCTGTGGTTCTTGGACTGTACCACTCTCTCAACTCCCCAACTCCACGACTCCAACTTGAAGCACTAGTTTTCTATTCTCAGGATTGCATTAGTCTTTCTTTGTTTCCTTAATTTTCATATGGAAAATATTTATTTGAGTTGTGCAACCAACAAATTAGGGTACCCTGCTGCCTCTTTTTTCTTCTAGAGATGCAAATTTCGTCTGCAAAGTACTGCATCCAATCTTTGCTTCACTACTTTCTTGCCATTCTTAGCTGCATATGAAATGAGTTAGAGTCATCGATCGCCGGCCGGCCGCCCCACCTTCAGTCATATATAATACTCTCTTAAGTCTTTTGTATCATCAACCCGATCACAGCTTGTTTTTTGAAGTTGTGTGTTCATTGGTAAGGGAGTGGGAGGGATCCAAATTTTTATGTGGTCCTTAGCAACTTAGCTAACTCCTTGAGCTCCATCTGCTCCTCAAAAAATTTCATCAAACGCCCGGCAGCTGCAGTTGATCACCCTAGCTTGAACCTTCATCAGGTACATATATAAAACAGCAGCAAGAGCAAATCACCATTAGGATTTAGGAGCCTTTGTTCTCTGTGTCTCTGTGTCTCTGTGTCTCTCTGTTTCAGTTTCAAATAGCGGTTTTAAATGCTGTTTTGGGTCTGTCTGTCTTGTTGAGTAGCAGTAGCTGTAGTATTAACATTAGCAGGACATGTTATGGTTTTTGACACATAATTCATGCTTCTCTCTTCCTTCATTTCTTTCTTCTTATTCTATATCATTAACAATACTCCACAACTTGAGTTGAATTCGAGTATCTGAAATTCTGTGTCTCGTCGGCCGGATTATTGCTTAATTGGTCATGAAGATGGTGATGATGTTGGATGATTTGTTTATTAAAAGAAGAAGAACATCATTGGAAACAGCAACGTGGGGTGCAAAGCTGTTGGTGGTTTGTGTGGGGATAGTGTCAACAGTGGTGTTGTTGAAATCAGCCATCATTCCTTGCGTCCTTCATCTCACTCCTCAGCTTTGGGCCTCCTTCAAAACCTGCTGCTTATCTCAACTTTACATCTACATCATCCTCAACTTTATCATCATTACCATCATTGCTGCCTCTTCTTCTTCTTCTTCTTCCTCTTCTTCTGTTGCCCCCAGCTACATTAACAACAACATCAGTGCACCCAACACCACAGAAGTCGACAGCAAGGAGAACAAGGACAACAGCAGCAGCTCAATCCGAAGTGAGGATCATGAATTGATCAGCTGGCATGACATCCACATGCTACAACTTGATCATCACCAACAACAATCCCAAGAATCCACTCATACTTGTGACATGCCTCCACCTACTAGTAAGGAAACTGCGAATACGACCACCCTTGATGAGTACGATGATGATGATGATCGCAAATTTGAGCCTTCACCGGATGACTGCTCCGGAGACATTTTGTTGACGGATTCTACTAAGACGCCAGTGCCGGCGAAAGAGGTAGAGGAGGACGTAAACACTTTGGATAGCACATGGAAAGCAATCATGGAGGGGCAAGGCAACCCAACTGCTAAGCAGCTCAAAAAGAGTGACACTTGGGACACTCCCCCTCGCTTAACCCCCCAGTTGGGACTCAAAGCTACTAAGCACAAAGTCACCCAACATCAATTGGCTGCTCACTGTAACTTCGATGAATATGATGACGTGGTTGAAGATGCAGTGGCATGGGCTCGCCAAGAGCTCAAGAAATCAGACACTTTCAGCGACAAGGTGTCCTTGAGAAGGGAAAAGTCAATGAGCCAGGACGAGTTGAACCAGAGAGCAGAGGCGTTTATCAAGAAGTTCAATAATGATATCAGGCTTCAACGGCTAGAATCTGATCAACGCCGTTTCCGGGAGATTGTCAACAGTGGCTAGCTACCAGTACCTCGCATATCTCTGCTCTGGTTCATTAGCTAGCCCCCGGTCTTCTAATATTATAATTTCCATCGTTTTATTTTGTTTCTTTTAATCACTTCTTCTTTCCTTTTCCTACCTTGTTTAATTAATCCATGTCTAAATGCGAATCAATGTCTGTTGTATTGCACTGTATGGTACATATTAATTGGAAGGAAACACCAAGTCTAACATAGAATTAGTCAATTAGAACAAGCAGCAAAGGAATACGAGAGATTCTGTACGTACATAGCTAGCTTGTGTGTTCATCTCTCATTAGCTAATATAGATAGAAAATATAATATAGCGGTTGGCAGAAGATCATTAACTACTAATTGAATCACACATTAGTTTGAGCTTTGGTACATTTGTGAGTCATTCCTTTTGGAGTAGAGCTTAGAGCACTCAGTTGTGAAATTCCTTTCTTTCTTTTTGGCTTAAACTTGCCATATAATTAAAGTTTATCGTGCGGAATCTTTCAGCTAGAGTTTTGTTTTGTTTGGATAATATATACATGGAGTAGCTAGACGAAGACATGAAGTTTCAACTCACTGTGCAATATCGATTGTTTATTACCAATTAAGTACCACGCCGGCCACCTCATCTGGGCTAGAGGCCTAGGGGGTAATAGCTAGCTGTCGAACGTCATTGTCAATTTACAAAATGCTAAAACAGAGTGGTGTAGTGTAATGTAATTTGTATGCTCAAATTCAATTATATCAAAGGGAAGTTATTGCAACAATATTGTCTCACCTCCCAGTCCCAATCTCAATCCAAATCCCCGTACGTACTTTTTTCTACCATCATGCGCACTTAAATATCTTTTTAAAAAGTCCCTAGGTAGACTCTTGTTATAAAAAATTTCATTTGGAAATGGATAGTCATAATTTATATGCATACATATGAATTAAGATTTATTCTTAATTCATATATAATTGCTTTTTATAAATTGTGCATAACTAATATTAACTTGTACGATTTTACATAAATAAGACATCTCACATATTAATTGAGTAGTGAAAGCGTGAATGGTGAAACTTATGAAAATGACCCCACTTACTAGTAGATATTAGGCGCATACGCATAATGCAAGCATATTGCACAATTAGCTGGTTAGGGGTAGATTGAGAGGAGTTGCGTAATGAGCTGTTTGAAAGCTCCACCACTGGCTAGTATCAAACCGAGGCCCCCATCACAAATAGACTTTGCACAAACAAGCATTTTTAAGCAGAATTAATGTTTCAAATGAATTGGACTAACGCTCTTAAATCATTATAGTTTATACGTCCAAACAAAATGATTGGGCTCCTAGTCTCGCACAGAAACAAAGACTAATCTAAATAAATTGACAAACTATGCATGCTTGTGTACAGGTCTAGGGGCGAGGGAGGGCCGCGGGGAGGGGGGGGGGGGGGGGGGGGGGGGGGGGGTGGTGTTCGTGGGGTGTTGTGGTGGTGTTGGGATTTCTGGGTCGGAGTGAAATCAAATATATATATGCATGAATCATGAATAATGATGATGCTTAATTTGCTGTGTGCAGTAACTACTACGCCTGCAAGTTTGAAATTGTAATGAAAATTAAGTAACATTTGACGTAGGTACGTACATACAGATGGAATATTGAGTATATGGAAGTCAGTGCTGCCATTCATCATCAATTCATCATATAACTAACTAATTAACTAAATAGCTGCTAATATAAGCCTGCGCCTACCAGAAGTAGACTCGACTCGACTAGACTAGACTAGACATCAAAATACCATGAAGAAGATCTAGAACAGAACAAGCTAGGAGCTAGAGACTGGAGAGAGTAATGTACGTAGCAGAGGCTAGAAGACGATGACGAATTGAAGAAATATGGATCACTCTTGTGGCGGAGGATCATTGGGAGGGTAGAAATAGTAGAGCACCAAGAAACGCATAAGAGTGGCGAAGAGAATAAAAGAAACCCCCCTAATTCCGCAGCAGGGTACGGATTACGGAAGGAAAAGCACAAAAGGTGAGCAACAGGATGAGCGCTGTAATTATTAATGGAACCGAAAATGGTGACAGTTTCTTACTTATTACCTCAGCTGAACCATTACTACTTGTTGTATTCCCATTAGTAGTGTCACTGCCACTACTTCCATTGTCATTGCCATTTCGATTGCCTGTCACAGCTGCATCAATATCATCCTCATCATCGTCCTTATCGTCTGCCGCAGCAGTCGGTGAGATACTGCTACTGCTACTGGTAGGGCTGTCCATCAAGGGGCTGCTGCTGCTGCTGGGTATGGCTGTGGATGAGATTGCATCATCGATGTTATTAGAAGCGTCTGGAGGAGCAGTAGTAGCGGTGAACTGCAGTGGTGGGAGGACTTGGGCATGAAGCTTGAGACCCATGGGACAGTGGCCCAGTCTCCCACATATGAAATACCTGTCTCCTTCTTCCCTTAGTGGAATCACAGTCTCCCCATCCTTATAACTCGCAATTGGGTCCACTGTGTGACACATATCGTAGTCCAGCTTCTTCACTTCCAGCAAATCATGCACCGGCGTATACCTGAAAACTGTCCACACCACATTCATCATCGACCATCATCATTCATTCCCATATATATATATATCTCTATCTTATATCTATATCTTATATCTATTTACATATCCACCGTTCCAATGTAATCCACATTCCAGTCAAGCAGTCTATGCCTGTTTCTTTCTATCAAGAAAGCCTTTTAAAGGGACAGAAATGAAACAACTGAAAAGGATTATAGGGCAATGAAATTAACTAAAAGCAATTTGATATACAAAAATAAAATGAAAGTAAATGTGCTTATTCCCTCCTCGTAATTATTGTCCCCAAGCAAGTTAATTTTCTTACCAGCCAAACATATAATATATACATACACAAGCCTTAACTCGCAGGACCTCATGAGTACCGACGATATAACATCGTTCTGAAATTAAAGCGCTAAGCTCAATCGAATACGTCTTGATGCATGAAAGATGAATTGATTGACAAATTGAAGGTAATTAAAAAGAAAGGGCGGTGAATATTAGTTATTGAAATAGATTAGATATACAAGTAACATACCAAGAGAGTCGCCGACATGAAAAGTGGTGCGATTAGACCATATTTGGAGGTTGGAGGAGAGATCCCAACCAGAAGCTCCACCAACAGAGTGGTTGGTGTTGGCCACGGCACCAACAGCAGCAGAGCTATCGCTTGCAGTTGCAGAGACACAACGGAACAACAACGATGTGAATATCACCACAAAAATCGCCTTCACCGCCCATCCTGGTCTTAATCCTCTCATCCTGATCTATCGATCCAACACTTTCATCATCAGCAAAAAAAAAAAAACAGAAAATATGAAGAAATTTTCTGCCACTTTCTCGGGAAAATGACCAAACGCGTACATTATTAAAGGAAAAGAAACCACGATCGGGTAGCATATATATAACACACAGCCAACGATTCAATCAAAGAATCACAATGCAGGCTTCAATTTTATACATTAGTATCAAGAAATCGAAGAATTCGCAGGCGCATGCATGAAATTAGCAAGAAATCAAATGGAAATTGAAGTCAAATTAACACAACATTCCTAGTAAAGCAGTGGAAATTTCAACATAGATAAAATGAAGATCTAAGCTAGTACTATTTCGTACTTGGTGATGCGATTAGATTCTCGATCGGTTGCGTTGGGAAGACGATGATGGATGATGACCAGTAAGAAATTAAGCGTAAAATGAGAAGATCAGAGCTGAGAGAATTTTAGAACAATATGGAGAAGTAGACGATGAACTTGCAGTCGATAATATTGGGTATTTGAAGAGCTATACTACATGCATATCCGACTGCTTTTTGCCAGCTTCTAGTTTTAGAGAGAGACTGTAGGCAATCGCGTTATTAGAGAGAGAGAGGAAGAGAAAGGGCGGGAGATGGTGAGGTGGCACTTCCAGCTGGCATTTATTGTTACACTAGCATTTCTCGTGTAAACTCCTTTCTGATTCTGTTATAGCCAAACGCCCCATGGCGAAATGGCGATGCGCACACATGCATTATATAAGTCACGTGCCCTTCAAGCCAAATCTAATTAAATCATGACCATAACCATCAATTTATTCTATATAATCATAACCATAATTATAACCATTCACCAATTTATATACAAATTGAGGAAATTGATGTATAATGAAATTAAAATTTAGTGATCTATTTTAAAATTAATTCTCAAAATTTCGAATGCAAAATGAATATATAAATTGAGTAAATTGATGAATAATGAAATTAAAATGTAATAATTTATTTTAAAATTGATGCTCAAAACTTCGAATATAAAATGATCTTAAATTTTAATGCATACTTTATGTTTGATCCTAAAATGGATCTAATGTAATGAGACCCGCTAAGGGATCTATGACCCGTTAAGGGGCGTCCAGACCTACTGGGGGTGCCGATTGATTCTTTGTTTCTGCTCGACGAGTGACCTATAATGCAGAGAGAAAACACTAGATACCGGTGGGGGTACCAGCCTAAGAAACTCCAAGTCAGTAAGCGTGTGAAACACCTGATAAGAAAATCACAACACAAGGACTGCTGAGTAAAGCTTATGTGGATTTTAGAGAGAAAAGTGATGGGAGAGAGTTATCTTTATGACAAAATCTCGAGGTATTTATAGTAACCATGAATGTGGTGGTTGAATACTATTTGGAGCAGGTTTTAAGTTGTAGCAGTAGATGCAGCTACTTGCCCCGCCAATTAGGGATATGTGTTAGATGACAACCACTTTCCTGGTGTGTTAGGGAGTTGGTGTTCATAGCTAACTCGATCGGACTAAGGGATATCGAGCACGCCTGGCGAATAGAGTGCATGGTTCAGGCGTGCCAAGTGGAGTGCACAGTGCTTACCGATTGATGTCTAGCATTGCCTGCTGACTGCGCCCTGCCGATTGGCGATTGTTTTGATTGGCGATTGTTTTATTTATACGGAGCCTGATTGGTCGATATGATATTGTATTTTATATTCTTTAAAATTAAAAATTGAAACACTCGGCTTCAGTATGCATATATACCGAAGGAAATAAAAATATCATTTCGAAGTAAGTAAAAAGCTTAAGGATGGGCTTAACATTAATTAAATTCCAGTCTGCAAAACAACAATTTGAAGATTCAAATTCCCGAATAATGATAGTTTTCTAAAGCATCGTTTGTATTAAGTCCGCACAAATTAGGCACACGCACGAATCCAAATGGGTCGCCGGCCTAGAGTCCAACCTCCGTAGCTAGTAGCCACTACCACTCTACCAGTATATTTCTTATCACATCGGAGAACAGAGAAGAAAGAGGAGCGTAGAGAGCAAAGGCAAAGAGATGAGGGTGAGATGGCAACGACGTTGTCTCACCCGAAAGAAGGAGTGCAGAAGAAGAAGAAGACGAAGAATAATGAGGGATTTGGATGGATAGAGTGGCTGAGAGGAGAGAGCAAAAGCAGAGAGAGAAGGCTGAGATGGCAACGACGTCGTCTCACCCGAAAGGCAAAGTGCCGAAGAAGAAAACGAAGAACAAGGAGGGATTGGGATGGATGGAGTGGCTGAGAGGTTAGTTATAAACTTACATGTAATGTACGAGTTGTTGTTCCATAGAATCTCGGCCAGCCACTTGGAAAACCCTATTCCTTTGCTTCCTGCAACGATCTCACTTGCATTATCACTGGATCCACTAGCAGTATCGGCCGCGAAACTGCCCGGTTCGACTTTTTTTTTTCTTTCCAATCTACGAAGGTGAATTAGTAAATTGCTTCTTTTAGATTGCTTGTCTTGTCTCTTGTGTAGTGTAGTCTTACTCATTTTGCAAAGATTGGAATGGGATGTCTGTTCTGTTTGTTTGATGAGAAAATGGTGTAAAAAAAATTTGGCCCCAGATTCATTTGTTAATTGTGAATTAGATTGCTTGAACATAAAACATGAACGATCTCTGCTGGTTGTGTACTGAACAGTCGGTTGTCGGAATTCGGAGCTCATGCTGTAATGGTAGTGAGGGATACGAAAGCAGCAAATGAATTAATCCAGAAGTAGTAGAATGAATGGTCTGGAATTGCCCTTCCTCTCGATGTTGAGGTAACTTAGTTAACACCACATGTTTAAAAAACACAAATTTATAGCACGGCCAAAGGCCAAAGCCAAATATGTACATTACATTGATTATACACAATAAGATTTTAACTTTTATAGGTGATGGAACTTGATCTGCTCTCCTTGGATTCTGTCGTGAGATTTTCTCAAGCATGGAATGCACGTTTAGGACCTCTCCATGTTTTTATCAATAATGCTGGGATATTTTCAATTGGAGGTTGATCATTTTTTTACGTATTTATGAAGTTTTAAAGCTTCAAAGCTTCATCACCTCATAATCTATTTTATCATTTACTAAGATACTTTGTGTTCAGAGCCACAAAATTTGTCAAAAAAAGGATATGAAGAGCACTTGCAAGTGAATCATCTAGCACCAGCATTGCTATCATTACTGCTATTTTCATCCCCCTCATTAGAGGTTCTTCTAGTCGAATTATTAATTTGAATTCTATTGTAAGTTCCTTGATAATCAAGCATAAATTTTTTCACATCTGTGCTTATGCTTTTGCAAGTATGTATGTGAACGTATACATTCACATAGATCTATATATATAGGCACATGGAAAGAAAAACTAGGCGGTTCATATGCTAACTAGCACTAGATGCAACCTTAGGTTCAATTTATATTAAATAAGTTTATGACATCATGTAGATAGATATTAATTTATTGTTACTGTTATGTTATGTAAATCTGAGAATGCTATCTTCTTTGTGTTAGATGCATTATGTTGGTTTCGTTGTTATGAAAGACATGAACGTTGTTTGTGGGGAAAGAAAATATACAAGCTTGGTGGGCTCAAGCAGCAAGTTGGCACAAGTGCTTTCTGATTACAAAGTTTTCTATACTTTCGAGAAGAAAAACAAATACTGTGTCCATATCTAGGCCAAGTCAAATCCTATCGATATGTACATTGTTTGGCTACTATATATCATACTATTATTAATTTTTGCTATACAAATGTTTCTGTACACTGAACAAGGGTTTGATGATTGCATGCTATTACTATTACATGTGTTTGTCTTGTTCAGCTTGCTCATATTTCCCGTTGGTGTTTAAACATTATCTCTTATCTCTATCTCCATTAGCTTGTAAAATCTGATCATCAAACAACCCAAGACTGCATCTTGCACATCATGAAATGTGAATCGATCACTGACCTAGTTGCTTTTGGTTGGCAGATAATGTTTAGTAGTATCCTTCATAAGCAGCTGCCTGCTGAATCTGGCATGTCTCTGGTGTGCGTTTCGCCTGGTATTGTCCATATTAATGTTGCAAGTATCTTGATGCATTCCTTCCCCTTACACTATTTTTTGTTTTTTTAATCTTGTACCTTCTAGTTTTCTGTAAGGGATTTATGCACCTTCTAGATTTTATTTCAGATCTTCTTTAGACATACGCTATAGTGGGTTTATGTATCACCTCGACTTTCAATTAATTTCAGGCAAGGGATCTTCTAAAAAATGTTCAAGCTGGTCTGATTCCCTATTTTATCTTCATTTTCTGTTTTAACTTATCGATACATGCATTTTATTGCCACCAGTATAGTTAGAGTTGGGTCATAGTTGAAGTCTCATATATGCATGTAATGGGGAAAAAGAAAAGAAAAAAAAAAAAAGCTGAATAAGGATAGAAGAGTTTGTTCTTCCCATTTTCTTGTCGATTCTGCTTCTTTTCTTTTTGTCAAATGCAAGGTGTGAAATAGAAGAACAAAAATACTGCTACAACATCTGTAGGTGGATAGGAGTATCGAAGGAACAGAAACCCATATTTCTCTAATGAAGATGTTGGTATTGAAAATCTTAAAATTTGCCTTGTGCCTTGTATGTGCAAGATGCATATAAGTTGCACAAGCTTGTTAACCTTACGAGAAAGTAGTGTTCTGAATTTCTGAGTACTCATTTTGATGAAGTCTTTGTAAAATGGAAAATTTACTGTAGAGATTGGCTGATCACTAATTATAGTTCGTTAAAATTAGAACGCAGGTTCAAGGAGTATTCTGTTTGTGGCCACCGATCCTCAGGTTCCTTAGTATTGTGAATTGTTGAAAATAGACGACTGGCCTGTTTGTGCTTTCATTTCTCAGGATTGTCGTCCAACAAACCCTTCGGAAGAATCACATAATGTTGAAATTTGTCATGAAGTGTGGGAGAAGACGCTGGAGATGATTGGGCTTCCTTCTGATGCTGTAGAAGAGCTAATAGAAGGGGAAGAAGTTGCATGCAGATGTGGGGCTCATGGGGAGTCATGATAAGGTGGTATCCGTCGAGGTATATAATTGTGATAGTTGGGGAAATACGCAGAGCAGTTGACGTCGATTTTGAAACGGGAGGAGGACAGGACAGGAGTATGACACTGTAGTCTTAATCTGGTAGGCATGGAGGAGATGTTTGTGGGTTGTAAACCATTTTATTTTGATCATTGGATTCTGTGTTATGGGTGTGTTTGTGTGAAATTATTGGCGTAAACTAACGTTTTCTAATTCAAAATTTAGAGGATTGTGAATCTAATTCCAAATCTATGATGAACATTATACATGAGAACAGAATGCAATAGAATTAATAATGGTATTACAGCTACTTGGGTGTGAATGAGTTTGAATGGTATTACAACTAATGTATCATACCAACAACGTCAAACAGTGTATTTTAGGGTGGCGGAAGCTGACTCCCTTTTCCTGATGAAGCGAGTGAGAGAAAGAGAGAGAGGGAGAGGATTTCATTTTGAAATGAAGATTTGAATTGAAGTTGGAGGTGACGTGTGACCGTGCTGTTGTCAAGTCAAATAATAAAGAAGGAAATTGCGGATTCCCGGTAAGGGCTACTTTACTTTACATATAAATACAAGCTACGTCGCGTTCTCAATCTCCTATTATAGGGCCACTTTATAAGCCTATAAATAATTATTTATTTCCTCTCCTCTCTCAGAGTCCTCAGGCCTGCTTCGCTCGCCTGGTTCAAGTTCCCAACTCCAACGCCCAACACCAAAAAAAAAAAAACGCAACGAATGTCTCAACCCTCTGAAGAGCCTAGTAGTAGTAGTATATCTTCCAAGTGCTCTTGATTTAGTGTTAGGCCTGCTTTTGATCGAACAAGGCCAAGGGAAGGCGGGCTTGTTGCCGTTCCATAATCTGCTACCTTCCTCTCGTCTTGTGCTTCAGTTTCGCTCTTGGTACCTCTGTCTCTGCGTCTGGGTGCTCTTGCTTCTGGTGTATTAATCCAGTCTAATAACCAACACAGAAGCAGGTATATATACATAATATATAAGTATAAATATCCTTCCTGTGATTTCTCATCAGATTCATTTTTATTATACTTGTTATGGGATCGGGGCCGGGCCTCTTCTCTTTGACTTTTTAATTAATTTCATTCCATGATGGCTTGTTTTATTTTATTTTATTATTTCTTTGTGTTTGGTTTTACTTTATCTTATGTTTTGTTGCGCTATCTATGCATCTAATATCTGCAATCTACTGCTTCCTACTTTACATGTAATGTATAATGCGTTACTATTATTATAGGACTTAGGATTAGTATATTAATCATGATTATAATATCCTTTTCGTACCCGACCATAATCAACCTAATTGAATATTTGAATGCCGTGCCCATTGACAACAGAACATGTCATCGACTCACCGCACTCCAATCTTGTTATCTTCGTGCTCTCTTCGATCATAAGTTAGTCTGAGAATTTGAGAAAGAATGTGAATGCCCCCTTTTTAAACATAAGAAGAATTAAAATTTCTTTGGGAAGGGAAGTAGGCTGAAGAAACAAAGGAATGGAGATTCAAAAAGAAGGGTAAAAAAGAGGAAATGATTTGGTAGCTAGGTAGCAATTGTCTTGTCACTTTTATTGCTTAGGGAATTGGGATTTACGGGTATGAGTGATGAGAGAGAGGAGGGACCCGGTCTAACCATAAAGATTTGAATCTTTATAGCTTCGATTCATTCATTGATATTGATTTGATGTTTTTCACATTATTATTAATATTATAAAGGTTGTTTGTTTGTTTGTTTGCTTGCTTACATCTCGAGATCTGCGCATTAATAATACATAAATAATGTTTTCTTCTTTCTTCATTTCTCCGAGGAGACGGAACGGGGGACAAGGAGAAGGACAAAGGTGTGTGTGCAGACTGGGGCGAATGATGCTTCTATTCTGTTCTCACGAGTCACAAGTCACAAGTGAAAATAATTAATTAAAGTGATAGATTACAATTTGTGTTTAATTGGCGAATGCGTTTGTTTGGTAAATGTTCAAAATTTTAGTAAGAACACTAGTCTTGACTTTTAAACAAGGAAACCGGGTTCGAATCTCGTCCCTTGTCTTGTGTTATTGTTGATGTCCTGACTTGTTTTGGGTTAGGGGACACTAGAGGCTTTCAAAATTGACAATAATAAGCAAGGGAATGGAAGGACGGAAGGAAGGAAGATGAAGAGGGCACGTCTTACTAGATAATCAGAAAGACAGAAATGAATCATGCCTTAATGTCATTGTCATCAAAAAGTTTGACAAGCCATAGCAGCTGCAACAGCAGCATCAGCATCCTGAATAACAGCTCCATGAACATGAAGACCAAGAAGCCCACATGGCTTTTGTCCATGCTTGCAGGTACCAGGCCCCTCAAACCCTTTCATTTTTAATTTCTAGTCTTTAGTCTCTGCTTTTTGGTGTTTGGCTTTGGTGCACCATTGCATCCTTGCATTATTGCATTGTACGGCATGAATACATGAATGGACGAACCCATTTTACCATTTTACTTATACTTTCTACCTTCCAAGGGTGGGTGGAGGAGCAAGACAGAAAGAAAAGTACAAGTTAGGTATTCTTCATGTGTGTGTTTGAATTTGATCATGAAAGAAATGAAAGAAATGGATGGATGCCTAATTCATTTGGCATGTAGCCTTATGGCTATAGTCCTTGTGTCATCCCTTGTTTCTATCTCTCCAACCCTACCAGCGTACCGTCTATATCATCTCATCTCATGCCCCTAAAACCTAAGCGTTGCTGAGCTTCTTGCCAATTACTTGGCTGTGAATTATTTCCAAGTTTTTCCTTCTCCAACTCCAACTCCAAGTAAGTAGTAACGTCAACTTCAGATTTCATTTTGAATTTCAATTTCAATTTTGAGAGGGAGGAGGGAATCTTTACTTAAACTTGGTGAGATGAGATGAGAGTGACATGTCCTCTTCCTCTCTTTTTCTTAAATGGGTTTAGTTGGGTCCTTTTCCATTCCATTTTGGCTTTTACTGCTATAAATTGGCTTGGCAGTGTACATTCGTACAGTAGGTAAAGTCAATTTCCACATTTGCCTTGCCCCCGCATTCTAACCCTACATATTTGAATTCATAGCATCCCTTCTTCTCCCTTTATCCTTTCTCTATTCAAATTCAAATTCAAAAATCTTTCAAGATTTCAAATCATCCGGTGCTTATTATTTTGATTTCCCTGTTTAAAGAATAAACATTTTTTGTCGTGGTACTGCATATAATTTACGTGTAGCTTGGATAAATTGGATCCGTCTCTAATACTCCTGGCTTTAAATCCAAACATATATTGTTTCAGATGTAGAAGAGAGGATGAAGAAGTTAGTATGTAACAACAGCAGCAGCATCAGCACAGGTCAACAGGACCTTGAGATCGGGGATACCTTTGCACAACGCGCTGAAGCTTACTACAAAACCCGCCCTCAGCTGCTCTCCCTCCTTCAAGACCTCTACAACGCCTACCTCACCTTATCCGACCGTTACATTCATACCATTGCCAAAACTCATCATAATCACCATGGACGTGGAAACTCCTCCCAAATCTCTGTGATAGATAATGAGTACTACGACTACGAGGACCAACTAGAAGATGGTGATGGTGAAACCAGCCAGATTGATTCCGACATGGAGAGTTCCCTCTCCTACGAGCATCAGCAATTGCCTCCTCCAGCAACATTGCCACTTACTGCGTCTGTTGTTGCTGCTGCTAATGGTGATATTGACACCATTGTTACAGAGATTGTGATGAAGAATGTGGAATGTGATATTTTGCTTGATGAGGCCAACACAACGGAGAGGCGGTACAACGATTCGTCGAGGAAGATAGAATTGCAGAAGAGCCTTCTTGAGGTGTTGGAGTCTGAGAGGCTTATACTACTGAACGAGAATGCCGAGTTGGGGTACAAAGTGGGTGCATTGGCGGAGGAGAACAAAGCCCTTGCCTCTGAGTCTCTCTTCATGAGAAGGAAGGCTGGGGAGCTAGCTAAGTGTATGCTCAAGATGAGGGAGAATCAAAGGGTGTGCATGCTTAGCCGTAAAATCGAGGATCTTCAGGGCCAGATATATGGGTTGGAGATGAGGAACAAGGAGTATTATGAGCAACTTGTAAAGAGAGACCTACCAACCTTTCAATTTGTGCACGAAACGGAGAGCAGTCATGGCAATGGTAATGGCAATGGCAATGGCATGAACAAAAGCAAGTATCCGGATGATAATAAGGAGGTGACTTTGGAGGTTTGCTTTCAAATGGGGAGGCTGAAGAAGAGGACAGCTAATGGCAACGGGAGTGGGAGTGCGAACAAGGGTTCTACTTCCAGTTGGTGGGCAAGGGTCAAGAAAATGGACTTGTTTCTCTGTGGACATAATCATCCCACTTCTGCTTAATTATGTCCGTGAAATCGCTCGCAGGAATCTAAGAATATTTATTAAGGGCCACTCGTGTTGAGACAACAAGTGGTAATGGATTGTTAATTAGTATATGTAGTACTAGCACAAACTTTTCTCATGTTATGTAAATGCAGATTAGTTGCCTCCTTGGATTTGTTGCTGACCTCTTTGGTTGGTTGTTGTAGCCTCCCTGGTCTTGTTTAGGCTTTTGCCTTTTCTAGCTCCTGGGTTCTCCTGGAGTCTTGTTCTTGGGTTTATCTTTTCTTCTAATATATTTTAATTTAGCCAAAAAAAAACAAACATTTCTCAGATGAATTTTATGAGATTTTGCATTAAGTTCCTGCAGAGAGAATATATATATATATATATATGCATAATTATACTACATGGTTGGTTGAACTTGAATTCCCCCGACTCTCTGGCTGGGAAAATGAAGACTTCAAATGAGTTTCTAGAGTATAATTGCAAAGCAGGACAAACCTGCCATCTTGAATATAACATAACAAATATCACAGGCAGATTACTGTTTACATGATGACTAGATCTGTTCATTGGCTAACGTCACATGTTCACGACTTGATCATCATAGCACATGAACAACAAAATTCGAGTTTTCACAGCTGTGAATATATACCATCATAGCAGTCCAAATTGATTTAAAATGAAAAACAGAATAGATTCTCCACTACAATCATCTCTTCCTTCTCTTTAAAACCTCTACTCTTTCCTACATCATCTGGGACAAAAATTGCTGGAGACCTCTCTCAGATTCTAGCTACTGGGTTAGGAAAGGAGAAATCAGATCTGTGATGTCCTGGTAACTTGATAAGCATATTACAATAAAACAAACAGAGGATTTTGCTTGCTTGTTTCTTGTTTCTTTTCTATTACTATCAAGTTATTAATCTGGTTAACATTAGTATTACCATTCCTGTTATTTTATGTTTACAATGAAGAGAACTAAGACTTGCAAATTGTTGAAAAGGCAGACACCAAAGTATGGGTAGTTTAAAAGACAGACTAACCTGGAGGCAAGCTGAACAAACATCATGACAGTTATCATCAACATTCAGCAATTGATATATCAATGAAGCCATGAACATCAGAGATCTTAAGACATATTTACAGCAGTGAGTTTCTGAAGGTTTGCAATCCGAGCCTGCATAAATGGATGAAAACATATGATATTCAATAAAATGGCAAAGGATGATATCAAGGATCATTTGATCGTACAGCTATGCAGGGATCACCAAATAACAAAATATGTGATTTTCCAATGCTCCACCAAGAATGCAGGAAAAAGTATCTAATCATTTATGGCAATACAAAGTATTTAGCCGTTTGGTGGACAAACAAAAGTTCAAAGGCATCAGCTTTGAATTACCTCATGATTAAGAAACCCTGAGGTCAAGTCACATTGTTCAACCCAAAACCAAACAGTGCATATACTTGACAGTCTTGACCTAACTATGCATGGGATGGGAGAACTAGACCTTCGTGCCAATTTAAATCTGGCCCGAAGATCAGTGAATTTTCACATAAGTACATGAATCCATCTTAAAGTTGTGAGCTTTAATTATTTAGTTTATTATCTTGAAGTTAAAGTTGTAAGCTTTATTATTTACTTCTTCAATCACATTTGAGCATTACATAAATTCTTGCATATCCAAACAGTAATTAATGCCCGAATGACACGGCTGAAAAATCTTAAAAACAAAGAGATCCATATAGAGAAGTTTAAAATCTTTTCATTGGCTCGACATAGACATTATGTGATACATATATATACCTTGAAAGTTTTGGAACGTCGAAGAGAAGGATCTATCTCTAAAGATGTCATATATGATTTCTGAGCAGAATCGAACTGGTTCATGGCCAAGTATGCATCACCTTGGCAAATATAAGCCTGCAAAATGGAAATTATGAAGAACTCTTATAGGACTAGGAAAATGTCGCCTCCCTGCCTAAAGGTAGCAGATAAATGGTTTTAGTGACCAACCATGTGTAGGTAATCTTAGACCAGCAGATGCTTTCTCCAAAAGAAACTTGGAATTTAGATTGGATTACTGTGATGCCGATGGTAAGTTTTGAGATATAAGTTGGGAAGAAGTACAATCAACTTAGAATGCATGAATGTGACTCAGGATGAGCAATTACATAGAGAGTACAGATTTGGTGAATTGAGAAATTATATGACAACCGCACCTCAGGATAGAGAGGATATAAAGCCAAAGCTTGTCCGGCATCTTCAAGAGCCCCGGAATGATTGCCGGACGCCAATCTTGCAAGGGACCTATAAAGGTATCATTGATGTAACGGAATTATTCATCTTTATATGTAATATCATAGGTGAAGCATAAAAGTAAGTAGGAAAGAAATAGAAAAGTACCTGTCTTTATACATAATATGGATACCACCAATTGGTCTTAATTCTAGAGCCTGCAGGGTGTGGCAGTGCACACACCAACCCACCAATTCAACAATTTCAGCCAGTAATGAAAAATGACTATGTGAAGGAAGGAACACAATCTCATACCTGGGAGAGGAAGAGATCAGCTTGCGAGAAATTCTTGTTGTGAAGTAGCTCATTCCGAGCCTTGTTTCTCAAAGCAAGGGCTTCCAAACTCTTGTTAGCAATTTTCTCAATATTATTAGCATTACCAGAATTAGAATTTGAAGCACCTTCTCCTCCTGATCGACCTCGCAGTACAAGTGCAACGAGGACCTCGGCGGCTCGAGCTGTGGTGCCGCAGTGAGCAATGAAAGTGGCGGCGGGCAAGGCGACGAGGTTGGGGCCGGCGCCGCAGCGGCCCAAGCAGCCGGAGGACCTGACATTGACTTTTCGGGGGAGCGAGAGCGGTGAGAGTCTCGAGAGTTTGCATGGAGCCTTGTCTACGGCAAGTCCGGTTGGTGCAGACCCTGATCTCTTGCATGTCCTCCTGCACTAGTGGGTGAGATTGAGAATGGCAGATGACGAAATTGGTGACTACGACTGTGTCGCGACGTGGCCTTAGCCTACAATTATATGAGTTACTTAAAGATCTAGGCGGCGTAGTAGCAGCAGCAGCTCCAGGTAACACCATGACCACCTCCATTTCTGGCTCAAATTGCTGAGAGCTGAGAGTAGTGATGGGTATGGGGTAATCAGACAAGCACTCACAATTATCAGGGCTGATATTATGACCTCCTCTTGCCTTGATTAATAAGGTCGTAAGGGAGTTGTGTCGCAAGGCTCACAGAAGGACTCGCATGATTCATCATCATCACTCATCACTCAGCGGTTGAATAAATTAAGGTCGTTAATTGAAAACAATTGAAGACAACTCCATCAGTGTCTACTAGGTGACCAGCTGCCAAAAAATGGTGTCGTGTCATTAAATTTGTGTCATATTATAAGTCTAATTTAAATTTAATTTACTTAATAATGGTGTGAAGAATATTTAATTTAAATCATTTAATAAATACATTGTACTTGACTTAATTAATTTATAACATATTTAATCCATTTAATATACTTAAATTAAATTTAATAGATATATAAATAGATAAATATATGAATTAATAATTCACACATTTATTAAACAGATTAACATATAAAATTATTATACAAATTAATAAATTGACCTGAAATTTACTTATTTATTAAATATATTAATAGGTTATTATACAAATTAGAAAATTAATCCAAAATTTACTCGTTTATTAAAAATATCATAACAGATTGATACAAAAAAAAACCCAAAATTTTAATCGATCCAAATAAATTTTATGTGAATTTCAAATTGTATAAAAAATTACCGTATCTAAAGTGGTAAAAAGTAGTACAAAAAAGCTTAAGACAACTGAAATTTGAAACCATGCATTCTCGAGAATCCGGGGCATATTCCAAACTCTTATTTTTGAGTTCATTTTCTTTCGTCCTTATTTTCACTCTTCATATAGGCGCCCTTAAGCCAAACCCACGAGGGCTTTTTCCCTTTTGAAATTCAAACCAGACACAGGTTAAGAGCTCGTCAATATACGAGTACCATATTACATGCCTTCATTTGAATTTTAAGCATGCCAGCCCCGGAGTCACCCTTGAGCATGTGGTTGAACCAGCGCTGCTTAAATAGCAAACAAACATCTACGAATTAAAGCATTTATCTGTAGGCTGTGTAGCACGCAGGAGGGGATTTACCTTCTGATGTCATCAATATCCTGTACTAATGCGCTATATAATAAATCCATACTCAATAATTGAAAATGCATTTGTTGTCATTTCATTATACACGGAAAAAAGTCTGGCTCGGCTTCCTTGCGGTTAAAAAAGATTCAACACTAGATACAATTAGCAACATCAAGCCTCATCAAGCCTAAAACCAGTAACCATCAAGAATCAGAGTCCAAAGGAATCCCAGCTCAATAGTCGAACCTGCAACAACAGGGGCCATACATACCATTTAACAAGCGGTCACATGTTTCAGTTCAACTAGTTGAAACAGTGAAGGCTGTATGTTATCATCTATTATTGCCAGAGGCTTCAGAGAAACTAAAATATGGTAGAAACCTAGAGCCACATGACTTGACAAAGGAAAACAAAAGAGATTTGACAAGTAGGGATCATAAAGCAGAATAACAATAACATCTCCTAAACTTTCCGAAACTACTTAAGACCAAAAAAGTTTGATTGTTAAAAGCAGGGAAAGATACTATATTCAAAAGTTACCTTGACCATGCTCAATGTTGTAGCATCCTCTGAACACCTTCTATACGATAAGTTCATCTTCAAGATAGTTATATTCAAAAGTAAACTCGGTTTTGATCCTTTGACACCTGTACCGTATCAGAACAAGGCATATAGTTAATTAATTACGCACATTAACTTGCAACTCAGACATCGCAAAGGAACACGAAGTAACTGAAGCATACCATCCATGCTGTAGATCATCATTTGCGATATGGAAGTCAAAGTAAACATATGTCCCCTGTTCATATTCATCAGTGGCAACTTTTGGCTCCTCGTGCCGCTGAAACCAAGTGTTATATTTCCTGTGGTATCTCCAAGATTGCTTCTTCAACTCTTTTGCCGCCAAATATTGCTGATAAGTGTTCTGCAGGGAAAAAAAATGTACTTGAGAACAAATTCATCCTTCATAATTACTGTGTCAAAGACTCCATAAATGTAATGAATTTATAAGTACCTGCTGATAGTAAAATGCAAAAAACAGGGTATCAGTGCCATATGGTTCACTGCCCAACCGTTCCCAGAAAGCAGGATTATTAACAATAGGTGCTTGTGCTTGGGGGTAACTTAGAGGAGTTATTGTAGGGTGCCTCTGCAGACGACGAACAAAGGAAGATAAGTACAGACTATTGAAGAGAAAACAAGATTATGCACATTAGAAAGGAGATAAATAAGCAAATATAATTGGGTCCATACTGGAGTGTAGCTCCTTGCACGTTCTGAATCTTTGGGTTGTGGCAGTTTGTAATAGGCAGATTCAAGCATCTGCAAATTATACAACTGATCATGCATTCCCCCAGAACTGGCAGGTGGTCCAGAGAGGTTATCACCAATTATACCAAGGTCAGTAACACTTCTTCGGCCAATAACACCAAGGCTACCAGAGGGTTGATTAGGCTGTAAAGGTTGCCCAGGAGAAAGATCGATATCTTGTGGTACTTGAGCAGGCTCTGTCAAAGAGCCAGAAACTCCAGCCTACCGTACATAAGGATTTACAAGAAATAAATCAAACTACATACATCATCCATATATAAAGAAGTCGGTAGATCCATGATGCACACTGCAATTATCATCCAAACTATAAGTTATCCAAATCAGGAGTAAAACAACGGCTGAAGAAAACAAAAATGGCATCGAATCAAAGGTTCTGACATAAATATAAGTTCCCAAATATCTGAAAATGAAACAAATTCAGGGGCCTATGATTAGCCATCTCAAATAAATGACTTTTGTTTTTTGGACGGGACAAATGATTATATTTAAACACATAAAAACATAGAAACACTAAAGAAAACAAGGCATGAGAAAAAAAATCAAAATGAAAATCAAATACAATGAGGCCAAGGAATAGTGGGTTAGAGAAAATGTAGAGGCATACGGAAAACAAGGACATCTGTAACTCCACTATATAACCCTAAGGGATTATGTAACAATATTGAACCATCCTATCTCATTTATTGGTAAACTGAGACTAGTGACAATGTTTAGTTATAATGAGGATGTTTGAAAGAAATGAAGTCTGACACAACTTTTTACGTGCATTGTTGTATATATATTCCACTTAACCAGTAAAAGGCTATATAGAAAAACAAAAAAGCATTGGCGAGGGCTCATCATATCAAGGAATTATTCAGCATACCAGAGAGTCAACTGCATAAGAGCCCTTCAAATCATCCTCGTTCATTAGATTCTTCACTAGTCCAGAACTAGGAGTAGAGTCTGCTTGAGTTGAATCATCGGGTATATTCTGTTGTTGCTGCTGGTCCTCAGCTTTCTGTTGACCAACATCTACATCATATAAAAACAAGAGATTATTCAGTTTCGATCATATTATGCCCAGAGAGAATTGCTCAGTACACTACGCTACATGGTAAATCAGATCCCATATGTTAGGATTAGTGTGGGAATGGAAAGGAAACTGCTACTCTTCATTGATCAGGGATTTTTTTTTAGTGAATAATTCTCATGTATTTGACTTTTATATATTAAATTCAGAGTATTTTTTTAATTTTCATGGAAAACCCAAAAGTTCTATCCTGATGAATAGCACCAACAAAGAAGCTGAAAAATATTTGAACAATTGTGTGAAGTAAATACGGATGATGATTACCAGGTTCTTTGGGCCCACTTGACATCGATGCCTGTTGGTTTGACTGTTGATGGATAGAATTTAGCTGCT
This sequence comes from Prinsepia uniflora, assembly GCA_032719365.1. Lineage (NCBI taxonomy): Eukaryota > Viridiplantae > Streptophyta > Magnoliopsida > Rosales > Rosaceae > Prinsepia > Prinsepia uniflora. Next base: position 82,290,430 of record CM064865.1, on the reverse strand, counting down.
GCTGCTGTAACGTGGTAGGTGCAACAGTACCAAGACCTGGGGCCTGTACTCCTAGTCCAAGGCCAGCTTGAGAAGATACAGATGAGTTTTGAGAATTAAACTGCACAAATGATCAAATGTCACTCATCACTCATGTACAATAATTCTTTGGCAGCAAATAACATATCTTATACAGTAATACAAAATAGACGTTGCTATTTATGAAATTTACTAAAGCAATGCACAATGAATTGGATCAAGAAAGGAGAAACAAGGGATGTTTCTCGAAAAAAAAGCATATGCCTGTTTCCATGGAAGTGTGAAATAAATTGAAGTTAAGAAAATACAGTAAATGCTCCTTTTTAATATTAAATTTTCGATAATGTGATATAGCAGACCACCCGCTAATGAGAAGAAAACTGAGTACCTGTTGTAAGAGTGGGTTTTGCTGCTGTAGAGAAAATTGTTTATGATTTCCGCCACCAAGAGGAGGCATGCCAAGAATGGTACTGTGACCTTGTTGCTGCACTTGTTGGAGCCGCTGCAAAAATTTCTCCCTCTGATCAGGTGCTATTTCAGTTCTTCCACGAAACAACCCCTGATAATTGTTGAGTTCAATTAACATAGCACAACATTATTCTAGTCAATAAAATGTCCTCTGGTGCAATCAAATAAAGAATAAATACAAAGGAAAACCAGAAAAAAACAGAAAAATATATTGAATTCTACAAATAACACGTAAGGAGCTAATAAAACTAGCAATAGAATATGCATCTGTATGGTCATTGAAGGAGGAACTAATCAAGAGTTTATGCTACAAAAACACCCATACAGAGAGAGAGAGAGAGAGAGAGAGAGAGAGAGAGAGAGAGAGAGAATGCTTATTAAAAACACCCATACAGAGAGAGAGAGAGAATGAGAGAGAGAGAGAGAGAGAGAGAGATGAGAGAATGCTTATTGGTATAAAGTGACATACTGCTTCATTTTGGTTTTGGAAGGAACTTCCAGGCCTCCATTGCATGCCAGAGACCATAGAAGGGGAAAATGCTCGAGCCAGGTATTGCAGCAGCCTCACCCGCATTACTAGAATCGACTGGACCACTTCCCTCACTAACCTTGGAAACTTGCGGCAAGATCAACCTGTTACTTAAAGGGGAAACAAGAGGCCTGCCCCACACCACTACTCCCAATTCTCTCTTCAGCTCCCAATATATTTCTCTTGGTCACATCAGAAATCGAAGGAACTGCACCAAGGGAGCTATTAACTAGTAACTACATTTAGTAGGACTAGGAGAGGTATACTAGATGGCATCTGGACAGAGAGGCCACCTCTACCAATGCCCCTCACAAGTCCAGCATCAGAAAGAGATGGTGATGGTCTACGGCCAGGGAAGTTTGCTAATTCTTTCATCCTTCACTGAAGGAGACAGGCTTACAGGGGATGAAAGATTAGCAGCCCCTGCATTCTCTGTGGCACCACGAACAGCATTTGAAACTGGAATGGCTGAAACACTTGGCACACTAGGCAAAATTATGAGGTGAAAACACTCACGGAGACAGAAGCATGACTCCCAACTGGTGTGGACACAGGAGAAGAAGCGAGTGTACTACTTTTGGGAGGTGGAGTTCTGGGAATATTATCAGCAGTAGTGTCTTGGGAAACTGCATCTTCAAATTGGCTCTTGACACAGAAGTACTCAGCGGAGTAGTGAGAGAAACAGCAGCCTGAAAAAAAAACAAAAAAAAAAAAAATTAACCCTTAGTATAGCAGAATCATTGGAGACAAAGTATCTTAGAGAAAGGAAGCAGAGGTCACCAACATATATCCAATTTCAAAGAGATTATACTGAGGAAAACCTGAATTTAATTATACCATAACCAAAGGTAGAAGCAAAATTGATTACCATATTTGATTTAAAATCTACTAAAAACACTTAAAAGAAAGACCAAACAGGTAGATAATTATGGAACAGTTAGTGCTACATATGGAAATTAAACACAAGTGACCTATATAATATTAGATAATTGCACCCAAAAAAAACCCTTAACTATCAGCAAGACCAATCAACTGCACAGTAATTTTGATAGGCAAAACACATGTCAATAATTGATTATGCACCACCAATCACTGACCCAGGCCTCTGAGACAAGTATCTCAATAGCATTCACCACACCAGACCAATTAAGAATGCAATTTTTATTGAAAATTATTGATCCACAATTAAGTTTCCATAACATACAGGCATTTGAGATGCGGATGCTGCAAAAGAAGTCTTCAAGCCAAGCAGTGGTGCACCCTGCCCCCCAAAACAAAAAGGTAAAATTAAAACTGAGTTTTTGCGTGGTCATTTATAGAACACGGAATGCCATGAAAGATTAAGGAATCCAAATTGAAAAAACAAAAAAATTGATAAGCAAAGCAATTGATTTATAAATTTAAAGATTCTAGTTAGAATAGCCCCAAATCAGTTAACTCAAAAGTCCCAACTAAGACCTCAGTTAACAGGACAGAGTCAACTTGGAATCTAAACATAACTAAAAAATGGGCATATGTATTAGTGTGGGATAGAGACGGCCACATAAGCCATCTAGCGTCCAATTTTTTCTAACATGTCCACTTTGAGTGGCAGTAAATCTTGTAAAACAAATGACCAATAACACTTACATTTAGAAACACATACGAACTAGAATCTCAGTAAAAGTCGTAGACTACCCAGTAAAGGACTAACAAAACATATAAGCAAACAACTATTTCTTGAAGTCTAAAAGAATAAATAAAGAAACGAACATCTAAGCAATTGAATGAAGTGCAAGGTTCTTAATAAAATTTTCTAAAAACCACCAAATATCAGGAATTAAAGGCATCAAAGAGTTCCATGACTGAAAGAGATTCATCTGACTCTGAAGCTAATGAAACATATGCCTATAAGTAAGCCAAGATGATGCCCATAAAAAAAGCCTTTATTTAGAACTTAGTTTTCTGTCACATGCCTACTTCAACTCACAAAGGCCTCTCAAAACGTAAATAACAAAAACATAAATAGATACAAACTGCAAATAGATATAAGAACCTTAAATTAAGAAAGGACATTGAAAAAAAGGATTACCTTGACAAGACCAGCAGGAACAACAGGAACCAGATCTTCATGGGACTCCACCTTGTCCAGTGCCAAGCTGTCATAAAGCTCATCAACCTCACTAAAACTCATCAAAAAACTCCTGAGATTTAAAGATGAAAACGTCACACAACTAGCAGTCTTTAAAGACTTCAAAGAAAAAAAATCATAATTTTCAAGCACCATGGACCTGATTGCGTTCCACATAGTCATCCAAGAAGTCTTTAACATCATTGACCTGCTCAGGACTAAGTTCATCATTGTCCAATAGCCTCAAAAATCAATTCCAACTTCATTATATGAGCCTTATGCCGAGTAATAGACGTCTCCAGATGGGTCTGCCAGACCAAAAAAAAAATGTCAAAATGATACAGGAAACTGCATCATGTACTTAAGGGTGTGTTTTTATTTCTCCTACCAATCGGGGTGGTCTGCCCTTTCCTTTCCTGAAAGATAGCCCTTCCATCTCAGCTTCAAAAACTGTCAATCTGAGACTCCAACTCCCCAACCTTGTCAATAAAATGAAACACAAAAATTATTCATTGAATAATAGTGACAGTTGCAAATACAGAACTTATAAATGTCATCACATCAAATGGAACTGGGAGACAATTATCCACAACTGCAAATTACAATAACACAACACATAATCGGAGTTAAACCATAACTGTACTAATATAGGACAAGAAATGTTTAAAATTACAATAAACTCAACTAGTGGCACAAGTCACCAAGTTCAATAGCATTGTCCATAATAAAACACCGCAAACCATGGAATACACATGACCATTCAATAGCATTGTACCTATATTTTTAGGTATATATCAAACAAAAGCACACACAAGCCTAATATGATGGATAATTAAAACACAAATGCAGCAGATAACTTAAACATAATCTTTTATCTAGTCTAGTCACAGGATTTCTAAAGCACATAAGTAGGTGAAAAACAAACATCAAGCAAAAACATTTACTTCACCTACCACAGTGTTTATCCATTCCCTCGTCTCTGATTTGGCCTTCTCCCTGGGATCCTATAAATAAATAAAAGGTATAACAGTCAGTACTGAACAAATTCTCATAAGGACTAAAAGTGCTAAACCTCTGTAATCAATGCAGCTTACATGTATGATTAAGATTAGACATCAGCAAATATTACTGTTCAGAATACAAGAGATGTAGCTCAGAAAGAGAAGCTTCCATGTATTAGATGATTGAATTGATCCAGTTGAATACTTTTTAGATTGCATAAGAGATCGTGATTAACCAGATGCCTTTGAAAATGCACAGCTCATATTATAAACAAGAAAGGAAGAAGAATAACTAAAATTGCATCCAAAAAAACAAAACCAATCTTACAGTTCCTTTTTTTGCTTACAGTTCAAAAGGTGAAAATATAAAGCATGAAAACATGATCAACCAATAAGAATCATGAACTGATTAACAATGACATGAAGGGAAACAAATTCAAAGTAGTGATAGTAGTTACGGTTTTAGGTTGTTGGCCCAATCCTTCTTTAGAAAATGCTTTCGTTTTGGTCTCCTTTTCACAAAATCTTAAACCTTTCCATTTCACGCTCAATAAGCTTGCGAGCATCCACCAGCGCTTGCTCATAAGAGGCACTAATCTACACCAACATGTACCAGAATGAACTAAGTCTCATGTCAAAATTATCATCAGATAAAAAAACCAGGCTGTAAAATTCATAATTGAATTGAATGTTGAACACAATTCAAAAAACTAGAAAGAGAAGGACCTTCTTATCCTTGATTTCACTTGACTGAATCCAAGTCTTGATTTGATCCCTGTACCATCTGGAGCTTCTTAATCTCCTTCTTCAGGTCTGCCTCAAAACTTCTCCTTCTGGTTCGCATTGTCTGTATCATAAACCTAATTGCATTGCACAGAAGAAAGCATTAGTCATTTACAAATTTCTAGTTTCGGTTTGGGTTTTTTTAAGCAACCAAACCTAACCTTGTTCCAAATGCTATCGAAAAACATCCACGCCTTCTTGAGACCTTCTTGAGTACGCGGTCGATCTCACCCCTGAAGCTTCCGACTCGCCCCCATCCTTTAATTCCCCAATCGGATCAACTGATTGCAACTTCACTAGGGTTAGGAGTTTTTGATTGCTTCCTTGCGCTCGAGCTAGACAATTTAGACGAAGAATCTATTTGGTAGTTATTTCTGTTCATTTTTAATGATAATCATTTTTTATTAGGACCGGAGGCTCTGAGGCTGACTTGGGCCTCTGGTCTTTGGGCTGGACAAACAAGGCAGACCATAAAACGATGCCGTAATAAACAAGTAGACTTGTCTTCATCACTGAGACAGATAAAAGTTGTTCAAACGGGTGAGAGGCTCTCCACCTAGAGAGAGGGAGCTAGAAGATGAGAGGGTGTTTTCCAGCGCCGACGGTTATCTCCGGTTCAGCGAGCTCCACAATTACTCAAATTGTTTTGGCGGGAAGAAGAAATAAAAGTCCTTTTGAATTCATCAGTTTGCTCTTCAACCTCAAGGTACTCGACTTCCTTTTTCTTCTCAATCCATAAAGGAGCATAACCAGCAAAGACGGAGACAATGCGTTTGGTTATCAGAAAGAAGCAAATGGAATGGTGGATGTGGCGGTGGCCTTGCTTTACAAGTGCAACAAAAACCAGACCAGTGCAGCTACGGAAGCAGAGAGGATGAAGAATGGGTGGTGGTCAATTTTTTACCATTTCGTGTTGATCAAAGACGCAGAGGCCGAGGTGGCCAAGCATCTCTCTTTTTTAGAGGGTCGTGACATACATGGACGGATTTATGTGAATGAACAAAGGGATAAATGCGCAGGTAATATATTGATCTCTTGTTGTGATTTGTATAGAATTAATGCATAATGCTCATATTAATTCAATTCATGAACAAATGAACAATCATATTACGGTATAAAAGTGTCTGTTGGGTTTAAGATTTTATTTTATGGTTGATGATTATGTGCAGTACAGTGGGCCTTCAAGAGATGCGCTTGCGTATGTTGAATGGTTAAGAGGGGACGAGAGGTTTTCTAACATCCTAGTGCAGATTTCTGCAGCAGTAAATGGGCATAGCCTTTCCAAAACTCAAGTTGCGCTATAAGCCCTCACTGGTTCAGGAAAGGCTTTTCTTCTGCACCTTCGTGCTTTCAACATTTTTTTTCCTTATTGACTTTCGGTTAAATATGCGATAATATGAGTCTTTGGGCTAATGTCATGACACCTATTTCCACCCACTTCCAGTTAGAAGGAGGTATTTCACATCTTCCTTTTGCTGGACTCTTCTATGCGAGCAACACCTCTAGCGCCATCCGAGTGGAGAAAAAGATATGGAAGCAGTGAATAGAACTAATGACTATGCATCAAATGAGGATCTTAAAGCAAATCAGATTTTGTTGGATGTGAGAAACGGTATTTACTGGCCTTTTATTTAGGTGATTTTTCCTCTGTTCTTTGATCTGGTAGTTCTCATCCAATTTTTGCATTAAGAATGGAACAAAGGAGTCAATCATATAGATATGTTCTTAACTGCTTATTTGAATAGTCTTTGATAACTAACTTTGTATAGCATGAGTTATTTTAGATATCTACAGCAGCAACATTTCCCTTTTTTTTGGTTTGACATGTTGCCCTTAGCCATAATTCTAACGTATGTATAATTGTCATGCAATTCTTGTTATTCCTGTGGCCCTTATATCTGTCACAAAAGGTGTATTCAAAATTTCAGCCATGGAAGTTTGAAGATTTTTCCACTGCTTGTGATCAGGTTATGAGTGGGATGTTGGTCATTTTTAATGGGGCTCGACGACCACATAGTGGACTGCTTCAGGAGCACTTCTTTTGGCTTATCCCAACCAGAGGTTTGGCCATATACAACATATTACTAATTTGGTTTATTTGGAACTGTAACTTTTGTTGTGTGACTTTTAGTTCGATAACATGTTAATGTGGAGACATTCTGTTGGTAACCAATTTTTGATGATTAGAGTAGTGTTGGCTTAGCAAAGAAGCTGTTCAGAAGTCCTAACATTAATAAAATAAAGATATTGGACTCATACCTTATTGCTTCCATCATTTTGGTGAAGAATTTTTGCCTTGTTATTAGGATTAAGAGATCAGACTGTATCTCCTGGTTTGTAGTCAAAACAACACATTTTGTGGTATCCATGGGTAAAAAAATTGAACATAATTATGTCAACATGAAGGCTGCAGCCTCTTCTATTTTGACATTTTACTTGTCAGTTCACAAGAACATGAAAATCTAGGCATTATCATGTTATGAAAGACTGAAGAAACTTCCATTTCTGGTGACTGATGAACATAAAAAATCTAGGCCATTATCATGTTATGAAAGACTGGAGAAGCTTCAGTTTCTGGTGATGGATGTGAACATACTACTATCTGTCGCTGTTTGTGCTCATTCAGGTCATTGCAGTAGATCCATTAGAGAATGTTGATAAAGAGAAAACAGATATATTGATGTATTGCACTGGAGGTATCCGTTGCGATGTATAATTCTACAATCCTAAGGTAACCCGACATTTTCTATACACACTTTTTTTTCCTTTATGCATACCAACAGGACTGAAACATACTCATGTTCAATTGAAAAGTTGAGTGCAACTGTTTTTCAATATTCTTGATGTCATCATGAATGTACATTTTGATGTTGGCAAGCAATTTTTTTTTTTTCCTTGTACATTTTTCTTAGGTTGGACCCTTTAGTTCTAAATTGATTTCATATGGCAGACAACAGGAGATTATCAAAATTTATACACCTTAAAGGGAGGTGTTTTCTCATTATCTGAAGAATGAAGGTCCTGTGCAGTGGGTCGGGAATTTGTTTGTATTTGACTCTCGTCTCTCTCTCACCACCACCAGTCTACAAGTCAGAAGCCATGGTTAAATCAAGCATTGATTTGCATGAAGTTCCAGAGGACAATACATTTGCTAAATGCTACATTTGCGGTTTACAAAGTGTCTGAGTTAAGGCACAGAAACTGTGCAAATCTTGACTGCAACCTGCTCTACCTGTAAGTTTCTTTTGCCAGCTATTCTTAACTCTCTATCTCTATCTCTCATTCTCTCATCCTACGTGAATCGCGTTGAAAGCCTGGTTGCTGTCATTGTTGCGAATTGCAATAAGCAAGTCAGAATCCAAATTTCTATATAGAAACTTAGAAACTGACTAGCGTTTTGGATTTACAGAAAGAAACACAAATATAAGCCAGTAGTTGCACCTGAAAACCCTGCCAGTGTTTCATAATTCATTATCATTTGTCCGCCCCTTGGGCTTTGGATGATGGAGTACTTTCTGCTACTTTAAGCCTCCATTCTTAAGTAACATTACTCTCAATGATGTTTCAGATGCTGTATGAAGTGTGTGAAAGATTTAAGTGGATGTTGCTGTTTCGAGTGCACCATCTGCTCCTCGCCTTAGACCTGTTCTTTCTGGGTTTCAGAAGATACAAAAAATGGCACACATACAGAGATGTGATATCACAAGCAAGTTGACCATTTGATCAGACTCATTTTTTGAGGAGTATCATACATACTCATCACTTATCCAGACCAGAGCATCTTGTTGACTTGCCGTAATGCTGGTGGAGCTGTTACATGGATTTACCTTCTATTTTATTTTCTAGCAGAGGGAGAAGGCAAGTCTCGCCACCACTCGTCCCCAGAACCTTTACACATCAGTCGAAATTTTCTGCTATAAGGAGGAAAAGGCAAGCATATGCCAAATGAAACGAGATCAGGAAATGAATCTTCTTTGGAACAATAAATTTTAAGCAATGTGGAGCTTGTATTTGCCTTTTGGTTTTCTTTTATTGAATTTTTTCCACCCAAATCTTGAAAAGGTGGTAGAGAAATGCGCGATAACCCTTTCTTATAGTATTTATGTCGTATAGAAACTTTTGTCTGATTGTTTTCTTGTTGATTTGTGCAATATTGACAGGCATCCATGCCCATAATGACAAGGTAAAAAACTAAAAACAACGAGATTCATTCATAAGTCATAGGGTAACAATAACAAAAATAGACATCTACAAATTCACTCTTTTTTCTTTTCTTGGCTAGAGTCTAACACACACACACATGCTCTTCTGCTGGATGGAGAACATCATGAATAAGGGTACAGTTGAATTAAAACCATAGAACATAGTGAGTTAAGTAATTCTGCTATGACAGTCTCTAAGTAGAAGTTCCCACAAACGGCAGCAACTCGACCATGTTGTTCCTGCCAGAAATTAGACTAAAACGTGTTAGACTGCCTGGCTGATAACAAGGACTCAAAATATGAACATTTTAAGAACGTTAGGGGGGCAAGGAAACACTTCATAAGCAAGTAATCATAGTAAGCCAATTGGCAGACACATCAGGAACTGGAAGGTAAGGGTATGAGTCTTGCTACCCAAACAAAGAGCAAATAATAAGGAAGAGGATGCTGCATCCTGTAGGGAAGCTGGATAGAGCATACAACTGTACTGTGATCAAGGAAAAGGAAGAAAAATGATCTTGATCCTCCCTCTTGAAAAAACAGTCAGGTGAGGATTAAGCTTTATAAACTACCATATCAGCAAAACAAACTCTTAAGTTTTGAAGTAGTTCACCTAAACAGTCGATGCTGCAAGGGTTGAAAAAATAGGCCGACAGGCATAGCTGATTAATGCATGATATATAGTTCTAATAACAAATCAAGGGTCAACTATTGAGACCATCTGATTCTGAGCAGAAAATCGGCATAGGACACAACAAACGCTATACACCTCACATCATAATATGCACACACGAGCTACATGGTTATTCTATTATATATATAATAAAAAAAAAGGAAACAACTTTCAAGTCATCGCATGAACATTAAAGAAAAAAAATGGTTAATTGAAGTTCCAAATTTGCATAAGTCAAAAGAAGGGCTAAAGAAAATGTGGACTCATTTGCTTCAAGGGTTATGGTTAGGGATGGACAATTGGTACACATTGGGTAATAAGGATGTAGTGGTGGCTGTGGTGGCTGTGGCGGAGGATGCCCCTTGGAAACGGATACCCATTGTTCCTCCCTAGTTATGGTAGTAACTAACAAGTAACAAGAGAATGCTCATTCAATTCAAATATGAAACCAGTAGCAAATTATTTCCAAACAGAACGAAATTTGATGAAACATACGAAAACCAAATTATGGACAAAAAGAAACAAATTTTAATAATAACAAGAATACTATTCAATGTATAAAGCACAAGGAGACGGAGTGACCTGTAGCCGGAGAAGAAGAGTTATTTACAGTAGCGGTCGGCTTTCTTCTTGACGCGATCATCAAGTATGTCCTCGACAGTAGTTGTATCCAGTAGATTTGGGAACGTAACCGAACTTCTTGGCCTCGACAGGGAACAGCTGCTCGTACTTCATAGCGCTTCGCTGCAATCAATGGTGTAAGTTTCGGGTCCTCCACCGTCTGCTGATGCTGCTGATTCTGCTGATGCTGCGATTGCATCATCACCGGCCAAATCAAGCTCAGACGGCTCGGTTGGGTCAGGCCCGTCGTCGTTAGTTGTCTGAATGCTGCTTCTTCTTCTTCTTCTTCATCTTTTTCTTGTCGATGGTTTTGCTGCGAGTTGCCACACTTCCATCTTTGAAGGTCAGCCTGCCTCCTTTCACTCTCTCGAACGGATCCGACATCTCCTTCCCTTGAAGGAACTCAAATTGAAGCTCTTATCTCCCTCTTTTGTTTTCGGTTTTCTTTTCCAGATTCTTTTTCCCTCGAGTTCAAATACCTAAAGCCCCAGTCGTTATCACCCCAACTTACCCAACGCATCCGTCACACGCCAAATATGGACCCATCGTCACTATTCGCATCTCCCGTCCCGGGCATCTTCATCGACAACCGCTTCCTCGCCCATCGGGCCCTCATTATCAGCAACCATGTTATCATCTTGTGGGACGTTGTTCGGCTTCCGATCACAATGGATAATAGGTATTGAATAACCATGGTGAAGATATTTTAATGCTATTGCTGCTTTGTTCAATCTTGAATTGTTGGGTACTGTAAGGAGAAGTTTGAGAATACAACTACTTCTCAAGCCTCCCATGGCATGTATTGTAGTACGAGGGCTTTGAAATTAAGTTCACTGCAACAACTAATGACTGGTAATATTTTGATGCCGATTGAATATTTCTCAGCTCTTCATATTCACTATTAAAACTCTCTTGAAAGTCCCTTTTTAAGTTATAAATTGGAAACCTTGACAGCAATATCCATCCCACTTGAAATTGTACCTCATTATACCGAGCCAAACACCCTATTTTCAAGTAAGCTTTCACCAAGTCCATTTAGAGTTCATGATTTTAAGTAGGTTTTTAAAATTTCAATAAAACATCAAAATACTTATCTAATTTCCACTCTTATCACCTTGCAACATATTTCTTCAAATGCATCAAAATACATTTTTTGTTTCCATTTTCTTCACTTCGTAAAATATTTTGAAGTTGAGGGGGGATGTTTTCTGAAGACCTTCAGACCCTAGACTCACTGCGCACACTTTTACGAAATTTCAATTAAATTCAAGTTTTTTTCCTCAAAAAAAATTAACGGGCATAATGACATATAATACTTTGAATAAGATGCAGTTCAAATATTTTATGAAATCCCGACAGTTGCATTTTTTACAAAAATGTGAGCTATAACTCACGATTCTTAGTCGATTTTTTATATTTCTTGAAAAGTATCGAAATATTTATTTTGTTTCCATTATCTTCACTCTGTATGATACTTTGAAGTGTAGGGGAATGTTTTCTGAAGACCTTCAGACCCTAAAATCATTTAGCACACTGTTACGAAATTTCAATGAAATTCAAGTTTTTTTCCTCAAAAATGCGTAAAAATAGTTCACGGGCATCCTGGATGGCAGAGTATGTCCCAAATGGCATATAATAGTTTGGCTAATGTGCAGTTAATATATTTCATAAAATCACGACAGTTGCATTTTTTACCCCAAAAAAAATATATATGAGTTATATATAACTCACAATTTTTAGTCGATTTTTGATATTTCTTCAAAAGCATCGAAATAGTTGTTTTGTTTCCATTCTTTTCACTCGGTAAGATACTTTTTATTTGAGGGGGATGTTTTCTAAAGGCCTTTAGACCCTTGACTCACTTTGCACCCTGTTACGAAATTTCAATGAAATTCGAGTTTTTTGCTTAAAAAATGCACAAAAAATGGTTAACGGGTATCCTGAATGGCAGGATATGTCCCAAATGGCATATAATATTTTGACTAATACACAGTTAAAATATTTCATGAAATCCCGACAGTTGAATTTTTTTCTAAAAAATGTGAGCTATACTGACGATTTTTAGTCGATTTTTTATATTTCTTCAAAAACATCGAAATACTTATTTTGTTTCCATTCTCTTCACTCCGCAAGATACTTTGAAGTTGAGGGAGATGTTTTCTGAAGACCTTCATACCCTAGACTCACTTCGCACCTTATTATGAAATTTCAATGAAATTTGAGTTTTTTTGTTTGAAAAATGCGTCAAAAATAGTTAGCGGATATCTTGGATGGCAGGATATGTCCCAAATGGCATATAGTACTTTGGCTAATGTGCAGATAAAATATTTCATAAAATCTCGACAGTTGCATTTTTTGCAAAAAAATGTGAGCATAACTCACGATTTTTAGTTGATTTTTATATTTCCTCAAAAACATCAAAATACTTTTTTTTTGTTTCCATTATCTTCAGTCTGTATTATACTTTAGGGTTGAGGGGGATATTTTCTGCAGAGCTTTAGACTCTAAACTCACTGTTACAAAATTTCAATGAAATTCTAGTTTTTTTTTTATCTTATAAATGCGTAAAAAATAGTTAATGGTTATCCTGAATAACATAACTTGTCCCAAATGGCGTTTAATACTTTGGATAATGTGCAGTTAAAAATGTCACGAAATCTCAATAGTTACATTTTTTACAAATAACTGTGTGCTAACTCCCGACTTTTAGTCGAATTTTTTGATTTCTTCAAAAGCATTTAAATACTTATTTTGTTTTCATTCTCTTCAGTCTGTAAGATACTTTGAAATTAAGGGGGATGTGTTCTGAAAACCTTCAGACTCTAAACTCACTTCGCACCATGTTACAAAATTTCAATGAAATTCAAGTTTTTTGCTTTAAAATGTGTAAAAGTTAGCTAATAGGCATCTTAGTTGTCCCAAATGTCATATAATACTTTGGCTAATGTGCAGTTAAAATATTTCATGAAATCTCGACAGTTACATTTTTTACAAAAAATGTGAGCTAACTCACGTTTTTTAGTCGATCTTTAAAATTTCTTCAAAAGCATTGAAAACACTTATTTTGTTTCAATTCTCTTCACTCCATAAGATACTTTGAAGTTGAGGGGGATGTTTTCTGAAAAATTTCAGACTCTAGACTCACTTCACACCCTGTTATGAAATTTCATTGAAAATCAAGTTTCTTTACTTAAAAATGCATAAAAAATAGTTGACGGGCATCCTGGATGACATGATATGTCCCAAATTGCATATAATAGTTTGCTAACGTGCAGTTAAAACATTTAATGAAATTTCGACAGTTTACAAAAAAAATGTGAGCTATAACTCACGATTTTTAGTCGATCTTTGATATTTTTTCAAATGTATCCAAATACTTAGTTTGTTTCCATTATCTTCACTTCGTATGATACTTTGAAGTTGAGGGGGTTGTTTTCTGTAGTCCTTCGAATCCTAGAACTCCTCGCACTTTGTTACGAAATTTTAATGAAATTCGAGTTTTTTTGCTTAAAAATGCGTAAAAAATAGTTAATGAGAATCTTGAATAGCAGGACATGTCCTACATAGCATTTAATACTTTGACTAATGCGTATTTAAAGTATTTCCCAAAATCCCAATAGTTGCATTTTTTTTACACTAAAATCACTTGCTTAATTTAGTTTCAAGTTGCGTATTTAGGTTGCGTGGGGTCATGAGACCTAGCAAACGAACATTATACTGATAATAGTTTGAGACTGAGATCTTTCCCAATGTTTCCATGAACGTACACATTCATTATCTAATTGTCCGTTAACGTCGGGAGTTCATGGCAACAACGAATACTTTAATTAGATCAGCTGAACTGAATATCTCAAGACAGAGAAATAAGATTGAATAGTAAATCCGATTTAATTTAAATAACAATAGTAATTCAAATTTTGGCTACTCTAATAAACAAAACTGTACCGTTTTAATCTTTTGCAAATATGGCTATTGCAGTGTACTAATCTACACTGTCTTGGCTGTAACTTTTTGAGTTGAATACATAATAATACCTAAATCCAACACATTATTTACGTGGATCGTTACAAATAATGCTACACTGGGTATAATTGGAAGGACTAATCTATTAAACGACAGATGAATTCGAGGCAAATATATTCAATGTTGCCAAAAAATTCTTACGTACAGATTGTTGTTTGTTTGTAACAATTAATGTTGTCAATGTCTCCCTCCATCTCTTCTCCTCTTGTCACGAGTGCTTCTTCCTGAGGCGTTCGAAAGAGGTGCTTTCGAGTAGACAATGCAAATTCAAACGAAAAACAAAAATAAAAGGGTCAATAATATCAACAGAAAAGCAAACCATATCGTTCGAGTCTCCTACTTCTAGATGAACGAGAAAAAACGACAAACCGTATTCTTCTACAATAAAATATAATTCATTAAGTTCTCTCACTTACTTTCATCACATGTCATGAAACATGAGAATTGAGATAATAATTCAATTCAATTCATAATTCATCAATTATTTTCGTAGATATTATTATAAGCAGAATCGTTCATTTTCTAACTTATCATGCAAATATCATTTTCGTAAAAAATCAATAAAATTAGAGGTCGTTTAGTTATTCATATGTACCTTAACGGTTATGATAAGAATTAAGATTTTCACGGTGAACTGTCAATTTAGTTAATATATATATATAACTAAACGATCTCCAATTTAGTTAATATATATCGTGGGTCGGTGTGTATTTGACCGAACCTGGTAACCTTATGGATACCTGCAATTTTGTGGGACGGTCCATGAAGGCTGTGGTGCGGTGGCGTTAGAAGTAGAAGGTAATGCCACGAATTTTCTCCAAACTTGAAGCAAAATTTTGAGATCGTTGACTTTGTTTTCGAGACCAACGCAGCAATTGGCATGCATTGTGCAGACTTGGTTGAAGTCCTTGCTCGCCTGACAAAAGCCTCCGAAATATTGTGTGTCCAGGAACCTCATTCTCAGTCCAATCTTGGTAAGAAAAGGATCCGATTTGATCTTATTAAGCACGTCTTGGTCATGCATCTTTGGATATGCATTTCTGGAGAAGTACCAAAAATTATAAAATCGAATGGTGCGAATGTTCGATTTGACATAGGTAAATCCTCCGTTTGGGAAATTGTCTACACTGTAAGAGTCTCCGAGAAAGAAATCACATGCGATTTGAAAATCTGCGTCCGGATAGAACCGCGGGAATGGATTCCGGAGCCACATTATATCAGTATCCTGTGCATTAATGCAAGGAGGTCAAAATAAATTAAATTAGGTTAATGCAAAAATCAATGAACCCCTCAAATTAATTACAGTCCCAAAAAAAGGGTTGATAACAGAGTCAGCCAGTCAGGCATTCCCTTATTTTAATTTCGATATTTTCAATTTCGTCCTTTTGAAAACTTGAAGTTTTTGAAAATATTCGTTTTTTTAAAAAAAAATATTTGAAGGTATTTGGAGAGGAGTGTGGCATTCCACCCAATTCAGAAACATTATGAAACTCGTGGGAACCTAACTAATATTTGTGCCATGTACCCTATCAGTGGAAATAGACAGATCCTACGTGACCCAAAGTTTTCCACTTTGCAAGCCTCGCAAGCACTAGTAGTCTGAATCACTTTTGAATTCAGACTCTCAGGAACTGACACAATCATAGGGTCTCTCGCTACAAAGGATTTATTGAAATTGTTGGGGCTCGAATCTAAGATGGGGTTCCAACCAAAGCAAGAATCTTGCCAATCCTCCCAACCCTTGCAGGTAAATTGAAAATATACGTATCATTCAAAAAAAAAAGGGGGTAAATTTTAGTACTTTGGTTATTTACCGTGAAGACGAAATTGTAGCCTTTGTCGAGAAGAGTAGACAAAAACTGGATCCTTCTCCACATCATGTCCAAGTATTCGGAGGACATGAAAGCGGCCTCGCCGGTGAAGTTGGCGCCGGGAGTGTAGAGTTGGTAGCAGTGAGGGTGCGAGGAGGTGCAACGAGCGTAGGCTTTAGGGTCCAAGCAGATGATGACCAGATGGTTGAGCAGCCATTTTGTGTTGCTTCCGATTTCGAAGCTTTCCAGAAACAGATCGAATATTGAATTGGGCTCGGCCCAGGCGTCATTTAACGTAGTCACGATTATGGTTCTGTCTTTCATCGACGCATTTTTCAGAACTGTATCCAATTCCAATGAATCCTGCTGTTAAAACATATCATAGTAAATCATATTTAATATAATTCGGGGGTTTAAATCAATGAAACCAGATCAAATTAGTGATTCGTAATGATGAACAATGGAAAAAGGAATTGATTGATGTTATTTTGAATTTTGATAGTGGAATGAGTTGAGATTGAAAACAGAGGAAGAACAGAGGATACAAGATTGTAAGAGAAACACTAACAGAATTAACCAAGAACAAGGGAGGAATTCAAAGAGAGATTTAAAAAGTGCAATTGGATTTTGGTTTTGTCAACAAGAAGCAAAGTGGGCAAAAGTCGTAGGACTCTGTACAATTGAAAGTTTGATTTCCATGGTTTAGTCTTTACTGTAATTCGATTAAGATTCACGAAAGAAAAACATAATTTTTCATGGATTCATGGATCCGATTGGATTGGATCCCAAAAAAAAATTAAAGAGAAATAAAAGTGAACTCGCCTTAGATTGAGAATAATCTTGATAAGATGATCTGGAAAGAAATCCGGAAGGGGAGAGAGAAGTGAAGAAAAGAAGACAGGTGAGGGTGGCTCCGACAAAGAGGAGTGGCATCCTTAAACTCCTCTTCACCAGGGAGGAATGATTATTGCCGTTTCCGGATATTGGCGACGACGACGACGATGGTGATTTCATATAACTATTCTGTATAATATTATAATCGTTGCCGCCGCCAACTTCATGAACATGTATGACTGCTGCTGATGCTGCTCCCATTCTTACTTAGTGGTGGTTAATATGAATTCTGGGAATTTAGTGGTCAAAGTGGCGATGTATATCTCCCTCTCTTGGGACTAATTAGTCCCTTGTGGTCCTTGTTGGTTGCTTGGCTGGCTGCCTTGTTTTCCTGGTTTCAGCCTTTTCCTAACACATAAATCATATAAGAACAATAAATATTAAAATATTTAGGAATTGAGAGATGGCTGAAGGGCAATTGGGCTTTGTTGATTTAACAAAAAAAAAAAAAAAAATTGGGCTTTGTTGCCCCTTATTTATATGTACAAGTCAACCTGTCAATTGTATGCATTAGTAATATAGTGTTAGTTTTTAGTAATGCCTGCCTCTCTGTCTCTAGCTAGTGCCTGCTGCCTGCCTAAATATAGTGTTTGTCTTCCGCCCCATTCTCCCTAGTCCCTACCCTTTGTTGCATTAAGATGGGCAATAGATCGTATTTTATCAAAGTTAGTTAATAATTGTATAAAAAAATGTCTAATTCGAACCCGGCTTATTAATAAATTAGATAATTTGTGTAATCCTATATAATCAATTTAATAAATAAGTCGTATTCGAACTCAATTAACTTATGTCTTGTTTAACTTATTTAATGAGTCTAATTTAAACAATAAGATTTGGTGGATATAAAAGTAGGTAAATGATCGAGTAGATAATGGATTAGTGATTGACACGTTTATTAAATAAATTAATATATATATATATATATGTTAACAGGTTGACTTGAAAATGACCAAATTTTATAATAGGTGGACTCGAAACTCAGTTGACTTGAAAATGACCAATTTTTTTTTAATTATACAGACTAATCCAAATTCACGTAAGTTTCGAGTTGTTACGTAATATAAAATCATAATGTGCTGTTGTTTCTTTGCTTTTGGAGTATAATCATAATTGCGTGCTCCTTCTGAATTCTACATGTAAAGAGATGGAGTTGGAGATGGAAACGGAGAGGACTTTTCAAAGAGTTATGCTTGGTGTCAATTAAATTCAGCTGCATGGAAGCGATCCAGTGTAAAGGTCTTCGGCCTCATCCCTTCATCAGTCATCATATACGACGAAGAACTGATGAGCAAGATTCAGAGTAGACACAGAATTGTCATGTATTAGGATTTTCAGCTCAGCTATCCAATATTTACATCTGATTTTTTTTTTTTTTATTATAGGGTATAAAATTTTTTGAAATTTTTATATTATTGAGATTTGAAATTTGAGACCAATTGTCTACGGCCAACATTATAATCAACTGATTTAAATCATTATAATTTTGTACTTTAAGTATCTGATTAGGATAATCTCTTCTATAATTTTATGATATTCTGAGATTGAATGTATTTTCTGATTAAGTATTTAATTAGAAACTTTTAGCTTATATGAAACCCAATTAAATATGTTTTTCTGATACAGGATTTTTCAGAATGAACTTGGTTTGTAATTTCGTATTTTTTCAAACCACAATTTCAAACTCATCCATCATCAATCCAACTATCCACGTCATCAAAGAAAAAGAAAAGGGCTTGTAAACTAATTTTTCTGGACTCTCAAAGAAAAGGAAGCAAACAATATTAGATTAGAGACGTTCGAAATGATGTATCAACTTTGACTATAACCTCTAGCCTTCCAAGCCAGCGATGCGGGTTCGATTCCCGCTACCCGCTTTTAATTTTTTCTCGTATATTATTATACGTGGTGATCTTTATTTGATTTAAGATTGAAGAATTTACAAATACAATCACATGGATTGATTTACACAGAAATGAAACAATTAATTGTACATATTCTTGATCTTGTAATACAGAACGAGGAGAAAAGCAACGATGGCGCAACAGAAATTCCAGAGGCACCGTGCTGAGCGGCCTACAGGTGGCCCGCCCACCACCTGCTGCTCCTCCGCCGAACCTTCAGCCGCCGTCTCCCTGCAATGCATGCACCCAATGAGTATACATGCAAATATGATATGTTGTCACTGTGAAGCTATCATATGCCTAGGGAGATATGGGAGATATTATATTAATGATCTAATATTACCTCGGTGTGATAGGCTGCTGAGGGATCGGCGATGAGGTTGGCGGCAGTGGCTGTTGGGGCTTCGATGGCACTGCCACTTCTGGCGTGGGTTGTTCTATCGCCTTTGGCGGCGGCTGTTGGAATCCATCACTTGGAATAGGTACATTCCTTGCCAAATTCCTGAAGAGGAGATTGTAAAACATATGAATGTAGGTCTGTTTGGCCAGCTTTTGGTCCTTCCTCAACTGCCTCCAGAATCCATAAGTGGACCCCATGTTCAGCACTTTATTTGCATATATCTTCCATGTGTAGCTGCACCAAAACAAAACCTTAATCAATTAATCAGCTGCAGCAAAATTCTAATGACTAAAGTAATTCATTTCAGCTACCATTCGTGTATACGCTGCAGACCGGCGGTTGACATCATCTTCCAACATTCACCGTTGGCCTTGCATTTCTCGAAGAAATCAGCAATCTTGTTGCTGGATTCATCGCCATTGTTGGGATTAATATGGAAGCCAGAGACTCCATCGACAATAATTTCTGCAGGGCCTCCTTGGTTCGTTGCAAATGTGGGCAATCCACAGTTCATGGCCTCAACTACTGTCAGACCAAAAGCTTCATACAATGCAGGCTGCACAAAAGCTCCCTTTGTGTCTGCAATGAACCGGTAAAGCTCTGCGTTGCGGTATCTATCAGCCTGAGCTGCTATCCATCTGAATTGACCGGTGAGTTGATATTCTTGCACCAAAGCATGCATCTTTTTAATTTCTGCAATTTCTTCTCTGTCATTGGATTTGGATGGGTCAAAGAATCCCCCTACTATAACCAGATTGACCAAACTCCTCAGCCGCTTGTTCTTTCCAAACCACTCAACCAGTCCTGTCAGGTTCTTCACAGTATCCAGTCTTGCCATTGAGAAGATGATCGGTTTCTTCTTGTCCAACAAAAATCCTCTGTTGCAAGGAAAATACATTTCATGTAAGGATTCAGTTCAAGAAATGAATGGCAATGGAAAATTGGAAGCTACATACATGTGCTCATCGTTTTGATCCTTAGTGTATAGCAGTTGTTCAATGGCATGATTGAATTTGGTGAATCGTCTCTGTTTGTCGACGTAGGGAAAGTAGACAGATTGGTCAGCTCCGGGGGCAGCAATGTTGAACTTTGGATCAAAGACATCAATGCCTGAAACTACGCGACACAGCCCTGGCATTGTGAATGCTGTATGGCTTTCGTACTGTCCAGGTCGGTCCTTCCCTCCAGCTATTTCTTGAAATGTGCTTGTTATCACAAAATCAGTTGAGTTCATAGAGATCATGTCAGCTGTGAACTGACAAGAGAAGTGGTACTTTGGATCCATTTCCTTCCATTTGGCATCTGAATCTTCGTACTTGGTCTTCTCAAGAGCATGAGCAATTGTTCCCTGAGTTACTCCTAGTTTGGCAGCAATCAAAGAGGCCACCAAGTTTCCATCACTGTAGTTCCCAATTATGAGGTCTGGCTTGCATTGCATGTGTTCTAGGATCTTCGCAGTTGCATCCTAAGGAATTGGGTTGAGAAATAGTATCGCTATCAGTATCATTGATCGCTAGAATACCCATAAATGTAATATGAATATGATGAATGATGGTGTGAGAAGTGGGAAGAGAATGATAAAGATGAATGCCTGTGAAAATGCTTCAAGGTAAGGGTAGATGTCAAAACGAGAAACCCATTGACGCAGAATGCCTTTGTCTGTCCTGAATGGGACCCTAAGAATTTGAGAGTGTTTGGTGTCGATGATAGCTTCTAACTCCTGGTTGCACTTTGTTCCTCGAGCATCTGGTATCAGTCGTGTCACCTGCATGTGCATGTACAATGAACTGACAATGAGTACGTAACATATTCAGTATAGCTGTGTATCTAGTGGTAGCTAGCTGAGTGAATTTGTACCACAAGAATCTGGGGCTTCGCAACAAGACCTTGCTGCTTTATTCTGAGGAGCAACTCTTCCTCTAAAGCTCTCACTTGATCAAGAATATAAACCACCTGGCCACCCGTGTCGGGCAATCCAAGGACATCAGACTGGCCAAAGTAGCCATGGGGAGAGAAGATAACAATGTTGAATGTGTTGGGAAGGCTACTAAAGAAAGACTCCAACTTCAATGAGTCAGGAGCTTCAAGTACTTGTATTAGCAGCCTCATTGTCTCTCCAACTCTCTCTGCTGTATCCCCCCAGCCTTTCTCAAACCCCAACTGCTTCAGCCTGAAAATCAAAATATTCATAAATCAGTCACTAGTCTTGTATGATCATTGATCAGAATCACCAAGTATATTATATATACATCAAATCAGCGAAATGAAGAAGGAGATGGACCAGGGGAGATGAGACACCTTTGCTCAAAATTTGAAAATGGTGTGGCTTTTAGGAGCGTGGAGACAAGTACTTCTGCCCGGATCAACATGGTTTGAAGTTTTTCAACCGTATCCAGACTTTCATTGATCATGAGATTCTGCACCAAGTATATAATATACATATATAGTTTGATTAAGAACAGATTAGATGGTAACAATGGGCAATGATTTATGATTAGAGTGAGTACCTCTCCATGATAATTGAGTGATAACAAGTAGTCAAGCAATGGTTTGGCATAATCGGAGGTTGCTGCTGCTGCAGTGAGCTTTGATGACATTAACTTTAGAATGAAGTGGAGTCCATCCCCAATGGAAGAAGGAAGCGTCATACGAGGAGTGCTGAAATCAAGGGCTCCAAAATCTATTTCCAAAGCATTTTCATCATTTGCCCTGCAATTAAAAGGTAATGACTTGATGTTCATCATCCATCATTCAATTAAGGCTTTTCAGTCAAAATGCACCCAAAATTGTAACGTTAATTTCACTTTACACCCAATACACTTGTTTGTCTCATTTATAACCCAAAATTCAGCCTTCATACAAAACTTTGCACCAATTCCATTAACTACATGTAATAATCGTCAATATTAAGGACAATTTTGTCATCTCAAACCACAATATTATGAATGAGTCACTAAATACACATAACACTTCAAATTGAAATGGACATAACGAATTTGAAATCATTCATAACCTATCATAATTTGTTCATGTCCATCTCAATTTTCTGTGTTATGTGTATTTACTGACCGATTTACAATCTTGCGCTTTGAGAGGATAAAATTATACTTAATATCGACGATTATTAGATGAAATTGACGGAACTGGTGCAAATTTTTATATGAATTGTGGGTTTTGGAAGGGGAGACAATTGAGCCTTTTTTGTACAAAATGAGATTAAAGTTGCCGTTGCATTCCAACTAAAAAGCCTTCAGTTAAACTTGATTCAAAATTGAACGAACGAACTAACCAGTTTTGGTCGAAGATCATTTCTTTGAATTTCAAGTATTGTGGAGCAGTGATGCCCTCAACGGCTAGATCATCAGCATTGACCTTAACGTATTCCCAGAAACCGGGATTTGGTCTGACTGCAAAAGCAACGTAGGGTGGAACAACAGCTGCCTCCTGCGTGGAACTGAGTATGTAACCGAGTAACCCCTCCATCACTTTGCTTCTTTCGTTCTTCTCTCCTATTGATGCATCCAACTCCTCCATTATATGCTGCCTCTTCATTAACCTTGAACCCATTCCAACAAACCTTTTTTTCCATTCCCAGGTTCCCAAATTTCCAACTCGGTCAATTAATGTTCAGTGAAAAAGGAGAACGTACTATTATAATTTAGCATTAGAAGGCAAAGGAAATGGAAGAAATGAAAGAACCTGGCAAAACACTTCTTCATATGATAGCGGCTCTGTTTCAGTGCATCGGGCATACTTTCTGCTATTGTATCAGATCGCTTCAAGGCCGCCGGAGTTGAGGCAGAATTTGAAACCATTTTTAAGGAACAAGCTAGGTAGGCACTTCGACAAACAACAGAGGACAAAGATGTACAACGAAGTTGCCTTGAGTCTTTTTAATTAACGTAAGTTGAGTAGTTCCCTTTTATACGTGCATGGCTGGGCGGCTCGCTCATGACTGAAATTGCCACGAGAGGGGAAAGAACATCCTCCTTTATTCTTTATTGCCGTTGGTGCAAAACAAGAAAGGAATGTGAAGATATTGGTAGAACCAAATCCAATCCAATTCAACAGATTGTTTTTTGGGGTTTTCCTTTTGCCTTTTGCCTTTTGCTGTGGTATAAAATATATTGGTCTATACTTTGTCTTAAAAGTGGAGTGAAGGAGTCTCAAGCAATTCCTACTCCCCCATTTGATTCATTCATTTTGTAACGTGTTCATCTTATTCTTTACTTCTTCCAACCTTGAAAACCCACATCATGATCCTTAGGTCATGCGAAGGCACTTTGTAATCAATGTCAAAGATAAACCACACCCAAGCCAGAATTTAAACCCATCCTTCAAGTGCAGAAACACTTCGTGGCAATTACCCAAAACCATCAAAATATTCATCTAAACGGTGTGATAAGAGGAGCATTCGCATTCAATGCAAGTTTTTATGAAGTCAGGTGGTATTTCATTTGATTGTTTAGGGAGCTGGCTAGCTTGTACTCATTGAAAAAAATCCTTTCAAATGAAAATCCGTTTATCTATATTGGCATCTTTGATATGCTAAATATTTAAGGGAAGAAATGAATAAGGCGTTAACGAACTGAACCGTATGTAGTGTAGTAGGCCCAAGGAAAATGCAGTCTTTGCGGATTAAGACGAGGGCTAGAGAGAGACGCAGGTTTCAATTTCTGAAAGTAAACTAGAATTCTATAAATACCCAAAAGTTGACTTGCTACTAACTACTAAGTTACTAAATTAGTCAGCCAAGGATTCCATGTCATAATTCTAGATGATAAATACTAGCGACCAATGACCGTGGCTGCTGCAGAAACCAAGCAAACCCACCACCAGCTGCAGCCGAAAATGGCAAAGTTGAGATACTTAACTCCACGATTACAATACTATCCCCCCTCTTAACAGTAGAACATAACCCTCTTAACGTTTTCCTTGAGCGCCGGTAAGGGCCTCACAGCCGCATTACCTGGTGCTCGTGTGCTTCGTGGGCCCATACCCATGCCCCCGCGTCCAGGAGCTCCACTCGTCATTGATCCACTATCTGATGTCTCTGGTTCCATGTAAAACCGAGCTCGGAATGCAGCAAGATGGGCATAGTACGCAGGAGGAACTGCCAATAAAGACTGGTCAGCACAGTATTATATTTAACACTGAACATGAAAATAAAGGCAAGGAAAGGCAAGGAACGCAAGGAAAGAAAGCCGTCGATGGCTCGAATAAATACAATTATGTTGAGGGCACCAGAGAGCTGGAGCTTACCAATAGAAACTGAACGAGTGCATCTTGCATAACTGCAACAGTTCAAAAGGCCAAACATTTAGCACAAGATTTAAGGCCTCAAATACATGCAAGAAAATCTGCAAAACATTAAGATGGTAGTATAGGCATAGGGACAAATCAGCCAACTTACGTATAGCAAAGATTATTAGTAAGTGATTGCAGTCCATCAGCTGTAAATTTGTTTTCGTCCCACAACACATGGTAATGAGCTGGGCGACTTGTACCCTGTTATAACAGTTACATACATTTAAAATATTCTGTTTCACAAAACACACACACAGAATGTGACAGAGAAACACAAGGGAAAAATCATTGCCTGAATTCCAGCATGACTGCAAAGATAGAAGTCAAACTCAGTAGGATGACAGATTTTGGAGTCCACGACGGTACCTGAAGAAACGGGGTAACAGTTCCATATCATGTCTATGAAAATTGATCTGAACGGCAAGGATTCACATTTAAAACGAGTAATTACCAGGTAAGATATTTCCACTCCTGTCAACTGCATTGCGGTCACGATGGTTGTTGGCAAACAATCTTGTATGGTGACGTTTCTGAACCACAACAAAAGTCACAGGTGGCTGATAGTTTGGCTCCAATGAAGCACATGCCTGAATTACAAGTAAAATCACATGTTAGAATTTTACCCACAACAGAACACAGATTCAAAACAGCAGATATCTGAATATTAATCCCATAAATGCAGGTTCACCTTACGGATTGCGTCAAGTTCATATAGTAGAACTTGGTAGAACTGTCCCTCACTGACACCATCCCTGCATAAAGAAAGTTGAATACATACACACCATTAGACGAAGGAGAAGTACAATAGACACAAATGGTATAGGGGCGTAGAATTACCTGTAAAAGATTATGCGTTGTGGCTTCTGTCCTGTTGCTCTGCGAAACGAAATAAGCAATTCCCTGCATTAACAAAAAATCAAAATTAGTTCGGCAATTCCCAACAATCCCTAGTCAATATAGGACAAATATGAGAGAGAGAGAGACTTTATCATTCCACCAGACACTGTCCCCCTCACAGGATCCTGCCACGTTTTAAACAGATCTTGGATGAGCTCTTGACGATGGGCTTGAGCACAAACCAAACCAGCATACTTGGTAACTTCAGGCCAGTCTTGAGAAGCCACGACCTGCGTGATAAATAATGGCATATAAACTAAAAAAAACTTGACTCTTTATAAGAATTAAGAAAAAATAAATACACACTAGCTAAAGTCCATATTATGTTCCATAACATACAGCAGCAATCGATGGGCTTGAATCCTCCCCTGGATGAGGATGGGTAACATCAGCACCAAAAATTATAGTAGGCCTGTCGCTGACTAAAGGAATACGTCTTGACAGTGCATCAACAAGCACTGTGTTCCTCCCCCCAACCTTAACATTTATCTTCAGTGCCACATTTGCCATGTACTGCTTACTCATTTTAAAAACATGTTTGGTCAAACAGCACTGGGACACCACGCCAAGTTCCGTCTCACAAATCCTTTTCAAGTCACCTGGATAGATATCACTAACATACATGAATCCAAACTACATGCCAACAATTATTCTAGGGAGAAAAAACATAATGAGGTAATGGAGTTAAAAGATTTCATATACGTACCATAAAGAGAGCCATTATTATCTGGCAAAATGACAATAAGTAAGTCAAGCTCTTTGCCACCCTGTGGCTGGCTCTTGAGCTTGGTGATTGCATCATGGTAACGAGCTTTTAAAACCTTCTCCACTTGATCAGGTCGAACACTGCTGAGTGGTGGCAGTAATGGTTCTGGATTAAACGCCTGATAAAAGCAACACTCCAGCAATCAGGGAATTCCAGATATAGAAAATCTACAATATAATTAAAATCGATGGGAATTGTAAGAAACAAAGGAAAAAAAAATACCATGCCAGACGTGTGACACATATGAGCAAGCTCTTGACAAAATTGACGGGCCGCAGTGTCTTGCACATTTCGTGAGAAATTGATGCAAATCCAATTGCTTACTCTTCCCCCATTAACCATTTTCTGCAACAAGATCATAGTATTGAACGAGGCTGCAATAATCCAACTAGAGACAAGAAATTCATTTGCGTATAGATACAACTGTATATGAACATTTATCAAACCTAAAAAATACGAGAATATGTGCATGAACATTAAATAATCACAGTACAACAGGAATTTCACCAAGAATTACAGGTTAGCTTAGAAAAAAAAAAAAATTAGAAAGTATTAAGATTCAGGAAAGCTACAGAAACTAGAAGAGTAAAAACTTCCACATTACAAAGAACATCACATGCTATTGATATATGCTAAAGGAAAGAAAACAGAGCACCAAGTCTGGCACGCAACCACAAGCCATTGATCACAGTCAAACAACGTTCTAGAGGGGTGCAATATATCCTCACTGTGCTGGTGAATGGCATCTACAAAGAACATATAATAATTAATATCAACTGTTACCTTATTCATCATGTTCCATTGCCCAACTTGAGGCAGGCAATCCTTTTCTCTTCCAGTATCATGATATTTAAGCTGTACAACACAAAAGTCAATATAGACGTACGATCAAAGAAACTTTGGGGAACAAACACAATTACAGATCTTACCCAAGGTGGGGGAAGAATGCGAGCTTCAAACTGAGCAAGATTCTCACTAATCTTGATTCCAAACTCCTTTGCATATGGATCTTCATGATACGCATTATGACGGACCGTCTGTAACATTTACATATTTGTCAACTGCATTTCAGAATAAAGCATAACCTTTACAATAAAACTACAAGTGATGTGGGCATTTAAGTTCTAGCACACGATGTAACGTTAAAACACACAAGGAAACTGCATATAAAAATCAGACTTTACTAGTCAAATAACTTCTGATAATGAATTAGTACACTCAACAAGCTTACCATTAGATATTCTCAAAGATATATGTAGGTCATTGTTGAAAATTGGATTTGAGAATTTCATTAACTAAAACCATTTACAATTTAAGAAAAATTACTTCGATAATATCAGTGTACGTTATCATCATAGAAAGAAATATTATTAGGATTCATTTAGGATATATGCCGTTGGTTTAGGATATTTTCCATTTGTCCACAATATAATCAAATAGATCTTCGATTTTATTATATTACCTATCGATGTTAAGATGTAATTATGTAAGGACAATGATAGGGAGACTGCATATATTCTTACTATTATCATTATTAGTATCATCACAATAAGGAAACTTTGGTTATATTATTGAATACCCATTCAATAAGTAAAGATCCATCAAATACAATTAGAAACTCATTATGATGTCCAAGATTCTACATAATCACCACTACTTCAAGTAATCCCCCAACAAAAAATTGTTAATGACAACATCTGAAGGATATGCCAAGCTCAAAGCAGATAGGTTAATTTTTTTAAAAGGAAATCAATTATGAAGGCAAGAAATGACATACCCGTATGATATCTTGTTCCCTTTCATGAGGTCGCTGACAAGTCACCTTAAGCAAATCAGTAATCTGTCTCTCATTCAATCGCTTTGAATATCTCTGCCCCTCAACAATTTTACAAACCTGAAATGCAATTACTGCCTATTAGTATGGATAACTGCCTAATAGCATGGATATCCGCCACAGTAGATACAAGGTAACAATAATAGCAGCGACTCACCTCCATTGGCAAATAGTTTGGCCGCTGCTGATTTCCAACTTGAAGGCAAGGCCATTGTATATGTTGAATGACAAAACCATAGGTTTCATAGAAGTACTCGACTACGGATTTCATGGTTCCTCTTTCATCAACAGGAAAACTGGACAGAAACAAGTACCACACACCTCAATATGATCTTAAACATGACATGAAATTAAGAAATGTGAAAGTACAAGATGTGAAAGTACAAGATAATAATCTCACGTCAGTTCTCTTGTTGCCTGTGATGTTAAACCAGATATACGGTATTTTCTGCGCATATTTCCTCGGTGTGTAACTTCAACCTTGACTCCACGTAAAGCCTTTTTTATCTGTTCCAAGTAAAAAATTTATAGTGATTGATGGAAATAGAACTGTGTAACAATCATGTTGAAACTCTGAGGAAGAAACTTCAAATTGGGACGATATTCCAACTAAAGACTGGGTTTACAAAGATGAAAGCTGCAAGAGAATACATAAATATCACAGATAAACCTCTCACAGATCTACACAAGGCCGTCCACACAATAAGGTATATACAAAAAGATTAATTTCACAGAAATGCACAAGGAAAACTGATACATATTAAAATTATTAACAAAACACTAATGAACAAAGTTTGGAACCAACATTCAGAAGAGAAACAAGACAACGAGTGAAACTAACCTTTACACGATCAGAATCAGAAAGTGGCCTATTTGTAACATCCCGATTCAGTAGCTCACATACGAAGTCAATAACTGGCAATGGCTCAATAAAAGCAGTAGAGGACATATCTGTGCAATAGATAGAGTCAGAGAAAGGAGGGTGGAATAATTACGCAATGTAGCTTATCACTATTAAAAATTTACAAGAGTCACATTAAGGTAGAAAGCTGTTATTCACATAGATGACGAATGTAAAAATAGCATAAAAGTAGGTACCAATATTCAGGGATAGCCCCATCTGAGTTGGGCGAATACTCTGATAGAAACCACGCCAACTTTCCAAACCCTCACCAAGTGACTGTCTTTTACCCAAACCAGGGGAATAAAATGAACGGCCCACAGGACAGTACCTACAAACAAATAGTGTAAAATTAGTTCTCAAACATATAAAACAAGCATGTATCATCGTGTAATGAACAACCAAGAAGAAACATTGATTACCTAGAAGTAGGCAATTCCCGCAGAACAATGTCGAGGACCTGAAGAGCCTCCTGAGGTGCATCAGCTTGCCTCCCTTGCAAAAAGAGGTCCAAATGGTGCAGGTCAGCACGTGCAGCAAATTTGATCACAACTCGAAACTCCCTTTCTCGCCTGCATCAAGAAGAAACCATGCCTAAATAAATGGTAAAGAGGGGGTGTACAAAAGACGCTGTGACTAAAACAATGAACAGTGAGCACGTACCTCTGTCCACCTGCTCCATCGTCATCATCAATAAGAGTGATTTTGAACTCCTTTGAAAGGAACGGAAGCGGTCCAGCAGTATACAGGCTCTTTCGGCCATCATAAGCTGGTAGACGTTTTCCCAAATGGGATTCTCTGTAAAGTTTTACTAGCTGCTCCATCACAGCACGGTTTACACCCCTTGATGTGACCTCTGGCGTAATAGTAACCTGGTAATTATAAGGAAAAGAGTATATTATCAACCATCATACAAGTATAATATCAAAGACAGACCAGTACAAGAGAGCTTACATCATACTGGTGGAGATCCTTGTCCGGTAATTCAACAAAGAAATGGTTTGCCTTGACCGTACACCTTGTACCGAAGACACCCTTACCAGGGCGCAGCGGGAACCTGACTGACCTACTTGAAGGTGCTACAGGTTGAATAGCCTGGCTAGGTGCACTCTCTTGCTGGATGGTAAGGCTCGCCATCTGCTCAGCCACTTCTGAAGGCTCTGGTGGCTGGGATGATGAACTTCCCTCATATGCAGGCTGAGGGGTGAGCCCAGCTTGATAAGGAACTGGGGTTGCTTGGTGCAGCTCGGGGAATTGTGGGCCGGCTGGGCCACCAGGAGCAGATGGTCCTCCACGACCCCCACCCCCAAGACCACCTCCATACATTCCTCGACCACCTTGCTGAGTCGATCCTCCCCTTCCTCTGCCTTGATATTCCTGTAACCCACTGTATTGCTGCTGCTGTGGCCCACCATACTGCTGCTGCTGTGGTGCTC
Source organism: Prinsepia uniflora (assembly GCA_032719365.1). Taxonomy (NCBI): domain Eukaryota; kingdom Viridiplantae; phylum Streptophyta; class Magnoliopsida; order Rosales; family Rosaceae; genus Prinsepia; species Prinsepia uniflora. The sequence goes on along the minus strand of CM064865.1, from coordinate 82,259,855 downwards.
CATACTGCTGCTGCTGCTGTGGCACTCCATACACCTGCTGCTGCAGTAGCGCCCCACGGCCACCACCACGGCCCCCACGAGCTCCCTGGGAGCCCAATCCTCTTCCACCTTGGTGGCTTCCTCCACCCTGTTGTTGTGGTGGATTGCTTTCGGGGGCATGCTGGGAACCCCGACCATTACCCCCAACAGGCTCACGAGACTCAGAGCTTTCACCCCCACTCGAAAGCTCAGTTCTTCTCTTTCTCACCATGATGAAGTCTACACAAAAAAAAAGCATCAACACATCAAAGAACCAGGAAAAGAAAAAAAAAAGATACAGCCCCAAAACAATATGCTGAAAGAGAGAAAAAAAAATAGAAGCTCTGAAAAAGCATTAGTGCAAAGCAGAGAGAAAACTCATAAATTAGGGTTTTGCAATAAATCCTTTTATAACATATACCAAGACGTAGATAAAAAAACATTTAATGACTGGAATAATAACAGACAAAAAACACATTCACATCTGTGTTTCTCTTCAAACAATAATTTATAACGATAAGTAAATCAGGCTGGAAACAAATCAAGGGATATTTCCTTTCAAAGATCAGTTTACATGAAAGAACAATATTTTTTTTAAATGCATAGGAATTCAGTAAACAACACAGTACATATGTCCACTTGGAAATTACAATACGAGATACATTGACCTGCAGCTGAAAATAAAACAACACCGACATGAACAAAACTCAAAATTTTGAAGTGTAAACCCACAAAAAAAATTAAACCTAGATGTAGGAAATTAACATACCACCCTAAAAACACTTGTTAGGGGTTCAAACGGCCACATATGCTTCCTAGCATTGCAAAAAAAAAAACTGGAGATCTAACGATTTAACCAAAAAAACTTAAACAACGAGTCCTTCCAAATACATGAAAAACAAGAAATAAACAAAAATTAAAAAAAGGTCTTCGTGATAAACTGGAGAATATTTTAATTCATGGCCAAATAAGTGCAGATCCATATTACAAATTTGAACACAAAAATAAATAAATAAATAAATATCAACTGAGAAAAAAGTATTACGAAACCCTAAAACAACTCAGGTGGGGTGTGTTTACCGTAAAATCAGAAAACCGATGAGCGTCGTACAACACCACGGCAGCGGTTGCTTTCGGTGGCTCAGTCTTAGAAATGGAAAAAGAAAATGGGATGGTTGCCTTGCCCTCTCTGGCCTACTCGTCACTCTCTTTTCACTCACCTAAATATTCTATATATTTTGCTGCTCTGTATGTTAATAAAACCCGACAACGCCTCTCTTAATGTCCATTTTATATAAATAACCTCCAACCCAAGACCCCAAGCGGAAGGTTTCCCGAAATTACCACTCCGTCCTTTCTCCTACCCACTACACTCTTTCACAATTACCACTCTGTCCTTTCCTTCTCCTAGCGGCTTCCCCCATTTACTTCCTTTTGTTTTTTTGTTTTTTTTTTTTCTGAACCCTATTTACTTCGTTCTAGTTCACAGTAAGTATCCACAGAATATGTGAAACTGGAAGTATATTATAATTTCTTATTTCATCATTATATAAAAATCAGTTTAGAAAAATTAAGTCATTGAAAAAAAAAATATTAAATGTTTTGTTAACAAGAGTCGAGTTTTTACTTAAAGGTAAATACTCTCCAAAAAAAATGTAAAGCAAATATCAACATCTACATAACAATCAATTTGATTCAATTTTAACTAGCTCTTGTAGATAAAATAAACTTAATCCTTACTAAAAAAAACACTTAATCAAGCCGTTGGAGTTTTTTTCTAATTAGTTTACAATTCATAAATCTTTTACTATCTTAGTATTCGATTGATTACTTATTCGATTGATTCATTGTAGTTTATCACAGATATAACTCTCATAATTTAAATATAATTATCAATATTATTATAATACAATTATAATAAATAACGATTTCAAATGTGCCATATTTTTATTCTTATAACCAGGGGTGGACATAAATCCGTTAAAATCGATAACTGATCCACTACTAACCGTTATTTATCCGACGGTTTAGGTTTGATCGGATAAAAATTAAATGGTTTGAGAATCTAAACCGCTCCGTTAGTAACGTTTTGGATCTGTCAAAATCCAAATCGAACTATTAAGGAATAAATTAATTTTTGCAATTTTATTGTTAATGCAAAGTAAAAATAATAAAAAATAAAAAGAAACATAAATATATACAAATAAATACATTATATTTAGATAAGAGTATAATAAAATATTATTAAGTGGTAATGTTTGTTTGATAAATCTTAATATGGTAGTAGTGTTTGCAATCCCCAAACTTAATATATAAAAATTTAAGTATTGATTATTTTGTAATTTTTTATATTCTTATTTTTTTTATGCGTAAACAATTTCAAACCGTTTCGATCTAAATTAAACCGTTAATAACAGTTTGAATTGAAACAATTTTATTTATAATTTTAGAAAATTTAAATTGTATTAAATCGTTAAAATTTAAACGGTTTGTGACAGGACCCGTCCCAACTGGACGTCAAAAACCGTACCCGGTCCTGCTCCCGTCTGACAAGTCAACTAAAGGTCCGAAACTCCCCTTCAGTGCTTGCCAAACAAGGGATGTTTGCGCGGATTTCTGCTGCTGTCACTGCCTCACGATCAGTCCCGAACGTCGTACCACGGCCTGGAGGGTCACAAAACAGAAATGGTGTGAGTGGACAAAAATGACCTCTTATAAAAACATTTATCAAAAATACAATCTTACCCTCCAGTTTTTACAAACTTGCATGCATATCGTAAAACATGAGTGACCGATAAAATCAAACATATTTTCCCATGGTCCGTAAAACTCATGATCACCAATTCAGTTCATGTTATAAAACATCAAATCCCGGCTCTCAGGCTAAAACATGTGAAAACATAATCACCTGGCCACAAGGACCAAAAACCCGTACTCAATACCAGTACATTATCACAATCAATACCAATCAGCATTACTTACCAGTGCACAATAAATATATCAATCCAATCAATCCGCACTACTCACGAGTGCATAAAATATCACCAATCACATCTGCACTACTCACAAGTGCTGCACTACGCGTAGGCCAATATCCAGTCACTCTCTCGGGAATAAACACCTCTGGGCTCAACCCCCTCGGGCTCAGTCACCTCTGGGCGAACACATCCCCAGGATCAGACACCTCCGAGTGGTACATCCAGGCTCAGTATCATCCGAGAAGCTGACTACCATAGGATCAACTCCCGATCCTACAATCACATCCCCCAAGCTCCGGTCGTCTGGGTAATCCCCCCAAGCACCGACCGTCTGGGAATATCACAATCACAATGAAAACCATCCCGGGAATTACATCCCAAAACATTTCAATCAAATCTTGACTTCATACCAAGTCAAGGTCATTCTCAACTGGGTCTCAAGCCCAAAATACTTTTTACACATAAACCGTTAAAATCACTTTTAAATCAATAGAATAATCCGAAAATCATCATTGACTCACCAACCAAGTCAAAACATCATTATAGAAATCATTTAGACTCCGGGCCTAGCCCAAAACATCATTTGCACGTACCTCGTAAAACGTGCCCGAAAGGACTGATTAAAATAATCATAAAATCACAAAATCATTAATTTCATCAAATTCACAAGTGACTCCAAAACCGAGTCAAAATCACTATTCACTTGGGTTATCATGCCCAACATATCATTATCACGCAAATCCATGCGTTGCAACCTCCGTTGCCATTTTCACACAAATCCACAAAATTGACCCTCGACTCATTCCCGAGTCACCACATCATCTTTCAATCCATGACTCAATAATCCGAGTCCAAACATTATTTTCAATCAATTTCAATCAATTTCAATCCCGGACTCATAAACCAAGTCCAAACATTATTTTTACCAAATTTCGTAATTTCTCGAAAATCGCCCAAAATAATAATATAATAATCATAAAACCGAGAAATTACCGGATTGAAACACAAATCATGCCCAAGCATATAAAATCATATAATAAGGCATTAGAAATCATATATGCATGCATCACGGTTAGAAAACAAAGTCCACTCACACACACCGTCCAAAACGGTCCGTTTCCGAGCTGCACGTTTTTCCGTAAAATCTGGAAATCACAACTCCTGTCCAAAATCATTATAGAGGGTTACTAACATCTCAAAATACAACATATAATTTTCCCCAATTTTTCCGGGATTTAAATACGTATTTTTAACGTAATACAAAACTTCGGATACGCGGAACATTAACGAAACGATATCCGATTTCATCGAAATCAACGTCAAAATGTTCGTTACACTGAGAGGATCAAAAGTCATGTTGACCTCACCTTGAAACTAGGCCGGACGCGCCCCCACGCGCCGCCGTGAGTGGCTGCGCGTGAAATCCACGCGCCTGCTACAGTACCCTCGTCCTCACCCGTTTGTCTGTAAAACGGGCCATTTAACCCGCGAGGCGACCCGGTTAATTTCCTACCAATTCGACGTTGTTTCCATCAATTGAACATTCAGTCAGTTTCGAATTAAGTGCAATTAAAGATCTGTGGACTCAATTACAAACAACATTACCTATAACCCCACGATCACAGATGATCAATCGAAGGTCCTCCGGCCATTGTTCAACATTCCAAAACCTTCACCGTCACACGATTTCCCCAAATTGATTAATCCAGCAGCATCAAGGGGCTCAGGTAAGCATTTTCCCCAACACAATTGCATCCAATCACAGCTCAAACTCCACGACTCAAGCTCGAACTCTCTGCGACTACAGTGCTTCTGTTCTACCTCAAATCGACCTCAATTCGACTTAGTTCCTTCTTCAACATTGATCGTAGCAATCCCAGAAGACTAAAACTGAACCCAATTTCGATCAACAAGGCTCAATTCGTCCAATTCGATTTTCCTCCCAAATTTTCTAAAACCCGAATTCTCAGTCCTCAGTTCTCAGTTAATCTCTCGTGTTTCCCAGTTCGAATCACTCTCAATTAACTCACAATTTGCACTCTCAAGCTCAGCTGATGGAGAGGAATGAAGGAAGGAAGAAAATTGGATAATGGTTGTACACGGTTTGGAGAAACTGAAGAGAAATAATGGAAATTAGAGGATAATTAATTAATTAAAAATAATAAAACATAATTATTTGGTCTCCCCAAAATTATGGATCCATGTTTTGTGCCTGATTTTAAGGGATGAGTGACACTTGTCACTCATCCAAGTGTGTCCAGTCACCGGGTACTGTTCATATTAAAATATTATTTAATTCCCGGTTCGTTCGGTTAACCGAGCCCGATTCCGTGACCATAACTTCGTCGTCGAATCTCCGATTTCGGCATGCCGCCTGTCGTTGGATTCGTATCGACGAGACCTACGTAACGGTCCTTGGTCCTCGTCCATATGACCTCCCGATCAAAAAGTCAACATTTGGCCCCTAATATGCCAAATTACCAAAATGCCCCTCAACTTCCGAACATCATAACTTTCTCTACGAATGTCGGAATCGAACGTGCCACCTGTCTATGAACTCGTGACGTCCCGAACTACGTAACCGTCATCGGTCAAGGTCCGTTTGACCGCCCGAACTAAAAGTCAACATTTTGCCCACGCTAGGGGCAAAACGGTCATTTTGCACGTTTCGTCCGATTTCACTCAACTAATCCCCGATTAGTCATTCTAAATCATAATTAATTAATATTCAATCCCGATATTCGGGACGGGTCATTACAACCTTCCCTCCTTAAAGAATTTCGTCCCCGAAATTCCAACTACTTGTATTCCACATCTACCTCGTGGAAAACAAATGAGCCTCAACAACACGTGTACACCTGTACACCCACTGGCCAACGCAGAACTCGTCTGCACTCAGACGTCACATCACAGATGCACGTCGTACTAACTACACTCGACCACCCCGAGTGAAAATGAATCACCAGAAATTGGCAATGTCGTCACTAAGCTGACTCCTTCAGCCTGACGGCCCCACGTAGTCACTAATGTGCCCTGACATCCGCTCTCATAGAGAGTCACCAAAACTCACCTGCCAGTCCATGCTGACACCACAAGCCAAACCGTCACCACCAAGCTTTACCACCCTAGTAAAGCGCCAATCAGTAACAAATTAGTGACAACACATCATACTACAACGTCCGTCAATGTAGCATATGATCATCAACATGATCTCCCCTCGCAGGGCAAACTCAATCCTGCGACAAATACCAACAGCAGTATCCACAACTGTCACCCCCGCAGCGATCCCAGATGCTGGTAAGGTCACGACAAGGTAACATTTCGCCGCAAAGCAACTTGCGGTCACACTAACCACCAACTCACTCATCCTGAGTATATGCATACCGTCATCACACTCAAACAGACGGTGTAACTGGAACACATTGAACACCAGCCTAGCAGTGATCACACACTCAACACTAGAGTTATACTAGCCAACCATGGCTAAGAGCACCTGCTCAATCAATCACTGAAATCATCAGAATCACCCTGCCCAGTACATCGTGTTCAATGTCCAGTTCACGTTCACAACCCATCCAATGGTATCAGGGTTAAGCCGACTACTAACACGTTCACCAACGTACTACTGGTATAACCCGTATATCGTCACCCGACACCACAAGTCTGCAAGGTATCGTACCTCAAACCATAAACAAGGTACACACATCTATCCATTGACAAGACTACAACCACCTAGGTCGTAGCCAAACACGTTCCAACATTGGAGTCCATTTACCCAAACCAGCAAGAGACAAATCGAAACTCCACCCATCATCTAATTCCAATTCCAATTCCAAATCCAAATCCGCAATTTCGTAAGAAATCCCGAATCCAAATCCATATATCACATTTTTAATTCATGTCCAAATCCGAATCCGAAATCATTATTCCGTAAGCTAGCATTTGGAATAATCATTCCGCACCCAAATCCAGTACTCCACTTTCAAGTTCTAAAATCGAATCCTGAATCGTCACCCAGAAATTCGATTCCAAAACCCGAAATCTCGTTCACGTCCACTCGGACGTACCAAAACCGAACCTATCGGTTACCCATTCATTATACTCGGTTGACTTCATAAGGAGGCCAATCCAACAACCACACGGTTAAGGTTGACAAAATCCGACCACTTCGGAAACCTACTCACTCTTGTAATATACCACAAAGGGCTCCACTTCGAAAAGAAGTTCGGTCCCGTCATTTACGACTCACATACCGGAGTAAGAGTGACAAACTCTCTACCCAACTGGATCATCAGGATTACGGTCCAGATCCATCACGACGTCAGCTGACCATGAACATCACGATCCTAGATCGTCACAATGCCCAATGTCCACGACATCACACACCCGATCCACCTAGGATCCACACGGTTAACTACTAGGAACCATAAGGTCTGACACCCTCATCTAATTCGCGTACTGTCACAACGTTTGACAACTAACGCCCACAATTAGACAGTTCAGTCAACGACGAGACATGCCGCGACTGTGGGTTCTCACTGATTACCTCATATCTACCCTTGCCATCCCACCTAGGGAAAACCAAGGATGATCCCAAACGATAACACCAATATTCATCCCCGGGTCAAGTTTATTCTGGGCCCAACACGCCCATCTACAAACCAAACTGTGAACAAAAACAACCATCCGGACCCATACTAGTCCGACACACCCAAAACACATGATACAATATTACAACACAAATGGACAATACAAACCATTTACAAGGTATCAATACAATTATTCTGACCTACGGTCAAGTCGATCGGGGCAGTTCCTTCGCAAATGTCCAGGTTTCCTACAAAAGTGACAAGTGGCAGTGCTGAGGCGACTTGCCCCACCACGCCGCTTACTTGTCGACTGGGTTGAAGTTCCACCCGAATGAACGCCTACCGAGGATTGTGACACAAGAGTATGAAGGCTAACTCGTTTCGTTGTATCCTGACTCATCTGTTCAGTATCCTGACGCTCTCGGCGTCGTCCAGCGCCCAAAGATTGTTCTGGCACAGGTAAAATAGTAGCCTCAACTCGGATAGCAGCATCCGATAATTCCCTCAGAGTAGAATACGAGCCAACAGTTACAGCACCTCGTAACTCATTCCTCAATCCCTGCTCAAACCTTCGACACTTATCCTCCTCTGTAGCCACATACAGAGGAGCGAAACTAGATAAGTGCAAAAATTGCTGTTCATAATCGACCACTGACCGATTCCCTTGCTGCAATTGGAGAAACTCAACCTCCTTAGCGTTCCGAAATGAGCGAGGATAAAACTGATCCAAAAATCGCTCTCGGAATGCATCCCATGCCAAGGTACGGGCATCCCAGCCAGTCAACTGTAAACTATGCCACCACCTGTAAGCATAGCCATCCAAGAGAAAAGTGGCTAAGGGTACCATGTCCTCCAGGGGACATATCATAACCTCAAAAATCCTTTCCAATCGAGTAAGCCAATCTTCGGCACCATCCGGTCCCGATTCACCACGAAACACAGTGGCTCCCAACCGTCGAGCTCGCTCAATATCTGGGCCTTTACTAACACTACTCTCGCCCCTCCCATCTTCAGACCGTGTACGGGACGCACGACTCGGAGGCATGACGTATCAACAGAAATCAAGAACCAAATGCTCTGATACCAATTTGACAGGACCCGTCCCAACTGGACGTCAAAAACCGTACCCGGTCCTGCTCCCGTCTGACAAGTCAACTAAAGGTCCGAAACTCCCCTTCAGTGCTTGCCAAACAAGGGATGTTTGCGCGGATTTCTGCTGCTGTCACTGCCTCACGATCAGTCCCGAACGTCGTACCACGGCCTGGAGGGTCACAAAACAGAAATGGTGTGAGTGGACAAAAATGACCTCTTATAAAAACATTTATCAAAAATACAATCTTACCCTCCAGTTTTTACAAACTTGCATGCATATCGTAAAACATGAGTGACCGATAAAATCAAACATATTTTCCCATGGTCCGTAAAACTCATGATCACCAATTCAGTTCATGTTATAAAACATCAAATCCCGGCTCTCAGGCTAAAACATGTGAAAACATAATCACCTGGCCACAAGGACCAAAAACCCGTACTCAATACCAGTACATTATCACAATCAATACCAATCAGCATTACTTACCAGTGCACAATAAATATATCAATCCAATCAATCCGCACTACTCACGAGTGCATAAAATATCACCAATCACATCTGCACTACTCACAAGTGCTGCACTACGCGTAGGCCAATATCCAGTCACTCTCTCGGGAATAAACACCTCTGGGCTCAACCCCCTCGGGCTCAGTCACCTCTGGGCGAACACATCCCCAGGATCAGACACCTCCGAGTGGTACATCCAGGCTCAGTATCATCCGAGAAGCTGACTACCATAGGATCAACTCCCGATCCTACAATCACATCCCCCAAGCTCCGGTCGTCTGGGTAATCCCCCCAAGCACCGACCGTCTGGGAATATCACAATCACAATGAAAACCATCCCGGGAATTACATCCCAAAACATTTCAATCAAATCTTGACTTCATACCAAGTCAAGGTCATTCTCAACTGGGTCTCAAGCCCAAAATACTTTTTACACATAAACCGTTAAAATCACTTTTAAATCAATAGAATAATCCGAAAATCATCATTGACTCACCAACCAAGTCAAAACATCATTATAGAAATCATTTAGACTCCGGGCCTAGCCCAAAACATCATTTGCACGTACCTCGTAAAACGTGCCCGAAAGGACTGATTAAAATAATCATAAAATCACAAAATCATTAATTTCATCAAATTCACAAGTGACTCCAAAACCGAGTCAAAATCACTATTCACTTGGGTTATCATGCCCAACATATCATTATCACGCAAATCCATGCGTTGCAACCTCCGTTGCCATTTTCACACAAATCCACAAAATTGACCCTCGACTCATTCCCGAGTCACCACATCATCTTTCAATCCATGACTCAATAATCCGAGTCCAAACATTATTTTCAATCAATTTCAATCAATTTCAATCCCGGACTCATAAACCAAGTCCAAACATTATTTTTACCAAATTTCGTAATTTCTCGAAAATCGCCCAAAATAATAATATAATAATCATAAAACCGAGAAATTACCGGATTGAAACACAAATCATGCCCAAGCATATAAAATCATATAATAAGGCATTAGAAATCATATATGCATGCATCACGGTTAGAAAACAAAGTCCACTCACACACACCGTCCAAAACGGTCCGTTTCCGAGCTGCACGTTTTTCCGTAAAATCTGGAAATCACAACTCCTGTCCAAAATCATTATAGAGGGTTACTAACATCTCAAAATACAACATATAATTTTCCCCAATTTTTCCGGGATTTAAATACGTATTTTTAACGTAATACAAAACTTCGGATACGCGGAACATTAACGAAACGATATCCGATTTCATCGAAATCAACGTCAAAATGTTCGTTACACTGAGAGGATCAAAAGTCATGTTGACCTCACCTTGAAACTAGGCCGGACGCGCCCCCACGCGCCGCCGTGAGTGGCTGCGCGTGAAATCCACGCGCCTGCTACAGTACCCTCGTCCTCACCCGTTTGTCTGTAAAACGGGCCATTTAACCCGCGAGGCGACCCGGTTAATTTCCTACCAATTCGACGTTGTTTCCATCAATTGAACATTCAGTCAGTTTCGAATTAAGTGCAATTAAAGATCTGTGGACTCAATTACAAACAACATTACCTATAACCCCACGATCACAGATGATCAATCGAAGGTCCTCCGGCCATTGTTCAACATTCCAAAACCTTCACCGTCACACGATTTCCCCAAATTGATTAATCCAGCAGCATCAAGGGGCTCAGGTAAGCATTTTCCCCAACACAATTGCATCCAATCACAGCTCAAACTCCACGACTCAAGCTCGAACTCTCTGCGACTACAGTGCTTCTGTTCTACCTCAAATCGACCTCAATTCGACTTAGTTCCTTCTTCAACATTGATCGTAGCAATCCCAGAAGACTAAAACTGAACCCAATTTCGATCAACAAGGCTCAATTCGTCCAATTCGATTTTCCTCCCAAATTTTCTAAAACCCGAATTCTCAGTCCTCAGTTCTCAGTTAATCTCTCGTGTTTCCCAGTTCGAATCACTCTCAATTAACTCACAATTTGCACTCTCAAGCTCAGCTGATGGAGAGGAATGAAGGAAGGAAGAAAATTGGATAATGGTTGTACACGGTTTGGAGAAACTGAAGAGAAATAATGGAAATTAGAGGATAATTAATTAATTAAAAATAATAAAACATAATTATTTGGTCTCCCCAAAATTATGGATCCATGTTTTGTGCCTGATTTTAAGGGATGAGTGACACTTGTCACTCATCCAAGTGTGTCCAGTCACCGGGTACTGTTCATATTAAAATATTATTTAATTCCCGGTTCGTTCGGTTAACCGAGCCCGATTCCGTGACCATAACTTCGTCGTCGAATCTCCGATTTCGGCATGCCGCCTGTCGTTGGATTCGTATCGACGAGACCTACGTAACGGTCCTTGGTCCTCGTCCATATGACCTCCCGATCAAAAAGTCAACATTTGGCCCCTAATATGCCAAATTACCAAAATGCCCCTCAACTTCCGAACATCATAACTTTCTCTACGAATGTCGGAATCGAACGTGCCACCTGTCTATGAACTCGTGACGTCCCGAACTACGTAACCGTCATCGGTCAAGGTCCGTTTGACCGCCCGAACTAAAAGTCAACATTTTGCCCACGCTAGGGGCAAAACGGTCATTTTGCACGTTTCGTCCGATTTCACTCAACTAATCCCCGATTAGTCATTCTAAATCATAATTAATTAATATTCAATCCCGATATTCGGGACGGGTCATTACAGTTTGAATTTACATATTAGTAATATTTATATCCAACCGTATTATCCTTATCCCTATTTGGTGTTGTGGTGCTATTTGAGTATTACCGAAGCACACACGTAAACGACATACCAAGAGGAGAGAATTAATAGTAGGTGGAGAGTTTCTAATATTAATATGAATGCCTACATGGATAAGATGACCTGGCAACATGCCAGCGTGGAGCAAGGGGGAGAGAGAAAAGGCAAGAGATGGGCAACATGGGTCCTGCTCACCAACTCACATGATTGGCTGTGACCCACGACCCGTCTCGATCTCTACCCAAAATCGACGCCTCTCAAACCAATAAAGTAACTCATACCTCCCAATAACCAATGAGTCACCACATAGTCCACACTCTCTTTCCTCTTCTTTTCTTTGCAACCCCTTTTTTTTGGTGATGTATGTACGGTGCTACCGGACGCTGCGTGTTAAATTACTAAAATACCATGCTCATCGCACAAGCTCTGTGCCTTCCTCTCTTTCTTTTTTTTTTAATTTTTGATCAGATTCCTCTCTCTTTTCAGCCCTTTCTTTTTCGTGATATTTGTACGGCACTACCGGACACCGCATGTTGAATTACCAAAATACCATGCCCATTGCCCAGGGCTCAATCTTTTCAGTCAGCCCCCTCAGGCGCAATTTGTCTGTATGCAAGGCTTTTCCTGCTTTATTTACCGTCCAAGTGATTTCTTGAGAAATTTTGAGTTTGATTTGATGGGAAACGAAAAACTTATCGTATAGCTCTCAATTCCAAGTACCTTCAACATTCTTGCATAGAAAGTTTTTTTTTTTTTTTTTAAACTTAAAATTGCTAAACAAACAGAATCTCCGTATATCATAATCTATATATATATATTTTCATACATATATTATAATAAAAAATTATATCAAAATCATAACATACAGTTCACTCTCACCAACCTTTTCTATCTATCAGGGCGAGAAAAAATCAATATGAAATTTACGTTGATAAAACCAACGAGTTTTCTATATATACATTTTTATACCTATATCATAATCTAAATTTATATTATAATCATAACATATATAATTCTCACTCCAATAACAAATTTTCTACATATACATTTTTATACATATATCATCATCATCTAAATTCTTAGCACTAATAACCAGTGCTCCAATATATATATCTTTGGGTGGCAGTGGCACCGGGTTCAATGACAGAGACATAGTTTATATATTTTTTTTATCAGAAAGTGACAGTTTGTTTATTTGGAGGGAAAAAAAACATGATTTGGGCAGTGGACTAAAAACACATAATCACTACACAAGGACAACTCAAAAGAAAGTTCCTGACAGGTTCGTCACCGTCTAAAGCTACGTGGTAAATAATTAAATATCATACATCAAATGTTATGACTTATGGCCAAGGGACAATAGGCCAAAGGGGAGACTTCCCCTAGCAGTAGAACATAACCCTCTTCACATTCTCCTTGAGAGCAGGTAAAGGCCTCACAGCAGCATTTGCATTTGGCGTGCGAGGGCCCCGTCCACCAACAAAACCACTACGTCCGGTGTTAGCACCACCTGTCACTGAGCCGCCTTCAGACGTCTGTGGTTCCATATAGAAACGCGCTCGAAATGCAGCAAGGTGTGCATAGTACGCAGGGGGGACTGCCAAATTAGATAACACATCAATTTCACTAATCATTTACCAAGTAGTTGTGACAATCATAGAGTAAAAACATGAGACTGAGCATGTGTGTTTTGTCAGTTTATGTTTGTGTGAGAGGGAGAGAGACAGAAAGCTCACCAACAGAAACCGATCGTGTGCACCTTGCATATCTGCATGTGTTGAACCCAATCATTAACCCAAAAAGAGATACACAAACTACAAAAAAAGGGCATGAAATCAACAAACTTACGTATAGCAAAGGTTATTTGTAAGGGTCTGCAATCCATCAGCTGAAAACTTGTTTTCATCCCATAGTACATGGTAATGAGCTGGACGGCTAGTGCCCTATTTGACATGATGACTACAAATTTAAAAACAATCCAAAACTTTGTGGTGCGTATATATATATAGACATAGAATTAACCAATCACTACCTGAATTCCAGCATGGCTGCACAAGTAGAAGTCGAATTCAGTTGGATGGCAGATTTTGGAATCTACTACGGTACCTGCAAAATGAAGGACAAAAGTGTTTTAAATCACATAGATGAGTTCTGAAAGTCTTCTCAAAAAATTTCTAAGCCTAGTACAACTTAATACCAGGCAATATATTTCCACTTCTGTCAACTGCTTTGGGGTCAGAATGGTTGTTGGCAAACAACCTGGTGTGATGGCGCTTCTGAACCACAACAAATGTCACAGGAGGCTGATAGTCAGGCTCCAAAGATGCACATGCCTACATATGGAGCAAAGAATATACATATTAAGATGAGAGGAAGCGATTTACTAAGGTTTATCAATTTCCAGAAAGATGCAAAACATAAAGGAATTTGCAATCTATAACTGAAATTGGAGAAATTGATAACTTAGCAAAGTAAATTTACCTTACGAATTGCATCAAGTTCAAACAGCAAAACTTGATAAAACTGCCCCTCACTGACGCCATCCCTGGAAAGCAATAAATAATAAATATAGCATCAGATAAGAAAAAAAGAGGAAGGCAGTGGCAGCCGAATATAAGGCAGTGGCAGCCGAATATAAGAAGTGCCTGTAAAATATGATGCGCTGAGGTTTGTGCCCAGTTGATCTACGGAAAGATATGAGCAGTTCCCTGCATTTAAAATAATAAATATAATTCAGTCCTACTACCCAACCACAATTTTATTCTAATCAGATCGTAAAAAACATCTAATCAAGACAGCTAGATACTAGAAGAAGGGAGAAAGGGAAAGATATGAGCAGTTCCCTGCATTTAAAAGAATAAACATAATTCAGTCCTACTACCCAACCACAAGTTTATTCTAACCAGATCGTAAATAAACATCTAATCAAGACAGCTAGATGCTAGAAGAACCTAAATGAACGTGAGAGAGAGGGAGGGGGAGAGGGAGGGAGAGGGAGAGATAGGGAGAGGGAGAGGGAGAGGGAGAAGGAGAGGGAGAGGGAGAGGGAGAGGGAGAGGGATTCATACTTGATCATGCCACCAGTCATTGTCCCTCTTGCTGGGTCCTGCCATGTTTTGAACAAATCTTGGATGAGTTCCTGTCGATGGGCTTGAGCAGAAACCAAACCAGCATACTTAGTAATTTCAGGCCAATCTTGAGAAGCAACAACCTGAGTATCAAATAATAATTTTGAAAGAGTCAAAACCTAAACTCATATGCAAGCTAAAAAACATATTCATGTTGCGGAACGCACAGCTGCAATTGAGGGACTTGAATCCTCTCCAGGATGAGGATGGGTAACATCAGCACCAAAAATAATAGTAGGTCGGTCACTGACTAAAGGAATTCGCCTTGACAGAGCATCAACAAGCACTGTATTCCTTCCCCCGACCTTCACATTGATCTTCAAAGTTACATTTGCCAAATACTGTTGCTTGTTTTGTTTAAAGACATGCTTTGTTAAACAGCATTGGGAAACAAGACCAAGATCTGTCTCACAAATTCGTTTCAAATCACCTGGATAACAAATCATGACATATGTAAATCCAAGATCCCTTTCTAAGGTAAATAATGGCAGAATTTGGAAAAGCATATATGTGGTTAATGAAGTTCAAGTTCCAAACCATAGAGAGTGCCATTATTATCTGGCAAAATAGCAATAAGCAGCTCAAGCTCCTGGCCCTGGGGCTGGAGTTTGATCATTGCTTCGTGGAATCGAGCTTTTAGTGCCCTCTCCACCTGATCTGGGCGAGCAGTAATAGGTGGAAGTACTGGTTCTGGATTAAATGCCTAGAAGGAAATCCAACATTTGCATGAGGTATCTCAGATTTAGAAGAGAAAGGAAATATATACGAGAGTCACAGGCCTTATACCATTCCAGAAATGTTACACATTTGAGCAAGTTCGTGACAGAACCGACGGGCAACCCCATCTTGCACACTCCATGAAAAATTTATGCACATCCAATTGTTGACTGTGCCACCGTTTACCATTTTCTGCACCAATAAGAAACTAAACAAATAAAAAGAAAGAAAATATCACTCTTTTAAAAGTCTTATATTAGTAAGAACTTCAACAAGAGACACAATCTTCCCCTAGGAAGCGTAAAACACACACCCTTCACTAACACACAAGAAATGTATTAAGTTGCAGAAAAGAAAAATCATGCTTGATTTCAAGTGGTATAAGCTAAACCAACCCAACGGGAAAATGATCAAGCAGCAGCTAAGATAGCTACGTAGTTCAACCGGAAAAAGGCTCCCACCAAAAAAACCATATGCAGGTGCATGGCTGAAGCAATAACCACCAATAAGTATAAGCACCGGTGAGAAACCCCTAAATCCAGCACAAATAACATATACCTTCCTGGAACCAAAATACAATTCCAGAAGAACCAAAATTTCAGACCACACGTTACCGAAGAGAAGCAATATATAAAAGGGAAAGCTTTCGGGTGATGCTCTTAACACATAATCTGGACTACTAATGGTAAAAGATAACATAAGCAACCATGCACAACCTGGACAATGCCACAAACATTAATGTTCTACAAGCAATTTCAAAGGAAACCATAAGTGCGCTAAATTTCTAATGATCATCTCATTGATACATATCTATGGCTGCCTTGAATTTCCTTTTCCCACCACAAAACCATCCCAAAAGGCATTAACAACAAAAAAAATTGGAAAAAAACATAGTGACATACTTGATTCTACTTCAAGATGCAGCAGCAATGTTTCTCCAACCAACCAACACCTACTTATTTTGCTTTTAACAGGTTAATTTCAAGGCTAATGTTATTAGCATTAACAGGAATCCTTAACCTTCACCACAGAGAAATAAACATACCATTTAGCACAAAATGGGTAAAAGGTTTCATTAGAAGCAGCCAAAGTAAATGGGTAACCAAAGATGCATATAGCTTTCAGCTTCATCTGTTCATATTATAAAGATATACTAAAAAGGGAAACCCTACATCAATGCACAAGATACCTTATTCATCATGTTCCACTGTCCAACTCGGGGTAGGCAATCCTTTTCTCTACCCGTATCATGATATTTAAGCTGCGACACAAGATTCGATACTACCATTCAAATAGTGAAGAAACATATCAAAAGGTTTAGAAAACTATTAGACAGCAGGAAATTACAGATCTCTTACCCTTGGTGCAGGAAGGATGCGAGCTTCAACCAAAGTCAGATTCTCACTGATTTTAATTCCAAACTCCTGAGCATATGGATCTTCATGGTATGCATTTTGACGAACTGTCTGAAAGTGATTTTCAGTCAATACACTCCGAGTGAGTATAATTTTACAAGTCAGTACCAAGGAGTGCTAAATAGAAGATAGAAACCACATTTATTTTCACAAATATAAAATAAAAAGCAAGAAAGAACGGTAAAGCATAAAAGAAACGTCTCAACTTTGTTTTAGGCCAATAAAGTAGTAGAATTAGGCAAATAAACTATCCATATGCATCAAACCTGCATAATATCACGTTCCCTGTCATGAGGACGCTGACAGGTCACCTTCAGCAATTCAGTAATCTGTCTTTCATTCAACCTCCTGGAGTACCTTTGGCCCTCAACAATTTTACAGACCTGAATACAATGATTACTTATTACCATTCTTGTCCAGCTATAATGACCAAGAATAGTTGCAGTTATTTACCTCCATGGGCAAATAATTTGATCTTTGTTGATTTCCCACTTGTAGACAAGGCAACTGGGTATGCATAATGATGAAACCATAGGTCTCATGAAAGTACTCAACAACTGATTTCATAGTTCCTCTATCATCAAGTGGAAAACTAAACAATCAAGGAACACAGTATTGTCAGAAAAATATGGTTTGTATGCATCTGAATTTTAATTAAAATACTCAACTACAGATTTCAGAGTGCTTCCCTCAGCCTCAAGAGAAAACTAAGGGATGAGAAATGTAAACATAACTACTCAAACTACAGATCTTATACACCATTACTCTCTCCCTTTTCTCATCAATTTTTTTTTACTCTTCTCATTTTCCTTTTTTTTTTCTTTTTCTTTTTCTTATCTAAGGTTTTATTTTTGACAGGTAAGGCTGCCAGAAGAGCCTATATAAAAAGCACATCCATAGAATGAACATTGATGAAAATAGACATATAGAGTGGAGGCAGTAAAATCGGCCCCTAACCATGGGGTGGGGTTCGTGACACTCACCAAAACATATGATATTAAGTAAACACTTATCCTCACGTGCCTCTATTTTTAGTTTTGTCTGAATCCCCAAGTGCGTATATGCACATACATAGCAGATGATCAGAGAAGAAACCATAGGTCTCATGAAAGTACTCAACAACTGATTTCATAGTTCCTCTATCATCAAGTGGAAAACTAAACCATCAAGGAACACAGTATTGTCAGAAAAATATGGTTTGTATGCATCTGAATTTTAATTAAAATACTCAACTACAGATTTCAGAGTGCTTCCCTCAGCCTCAAGAGAAAACTAAGGGATGAGAAATGTAAACATAACTACTCAAACTACAGATCTTATACACCATTACTCTCTCCCTTTTCTAGTCAATTTTTTTTTACTCTTCTCATTTTCCTTTTTTTTTCTTTTTCTTTTTCTTATCTAAGGTTCTATTTTTGACAGGTAAGGCTGCCAGAAGAGCCTATATAAAAAGCACATCCATAGAATGAACATTGATGAAAATAGACATATAGAGTGGAGGCAGTAAAATCGGCCCCTAACCATGGGGTGGGGTTCACACTCACCAAAACATATGATATTAAGTAAACACTTATCCTCACGTGCCTCTATGTTTAGTTTTGTCTGAATCCCCAAGTGCGTATATGCACATACATAGCAGATGATCAGAGAAGAAACCATAGGTCTCATGAAAGTACTCAACAACTGATTTCATAGTTCCTCTATCATCAAGTGGAAAACTAAACAATCAAGGAACACAGTATTGTCAGAAAAATATGGTTTGTATGCATCTGAATTTTAATTAAAATACTCAACTACAGATTTCAGAGTGCTTCCCTCAGCCTCAAGAGAAAACTAAGGGATGAGAAATGTAAACATAACTACTCAAACTACAGATCTTATACACCATTACTCTCTCCCTTTTCTCATCAATTTTTTTTTACTCTTCTCATTTTCCTTTTTTTTTCTTTTTCTTTTTCTTATCTAAGGTTCTATTTTTGACAGGTAAGGCTGCCAGAAGAGCCTATATAAAAAGCACATCCATAGAATGAACATTGATGAAAATAGACATATAGAGTGGAGGCAGTAAAATCGGCCCCTAACCATGGGGTGGGGTTCGCAACACTCACCAAAACATATGATATTAAGTAAACACTTATCCTCACGTGCCTCTATTTTTAGTTTTGTCTGAATCCCCAAGTGCGTATATGCACATACATAGCAGATGATCAGAGAAGAAACCATAGGTCTCATGAAAGTAATCAACAACTGATTTCATAGTTCCTCTATCATCAAGTGGAAAACTAAACAATCAAGGAACACAGTATTGTCAGAAAAATATGGTTTGTATGCATCTGAATTTTAATTAAAATACTCAACTACAGATTTCAGAGTGCTTCCCTCAGCCTCAAGAGAAAACTAAGGGATGAGAAATGTAAACATAACTACTCAAACTACAGATCTTATACACCATTACTCTCTCCCTTTTCTCATCAATTTTTTTTTACTCTTCTCATTTTCCTTCTTTTTTTTTTTTTCTTTTTCTTATCTAAGGTTCCATTTTTGACAGGTAAGGCTGCCAGAAGAGCCTATATAAAAAGCACATCCATAGAATGAACATTGATGAAAATAGACATATAGAGTGGAGGCAGTAAAATCGGCCCCTAACCATGGGGTGGGGTTCGCGACACTCACCAAAACATATGATATTAAGTAAACACTTATCCTCACGTGCCTCTATTTTTAGTTTTGTCAGAATCCCCAAGTGCATACATGCACATACATAGCAGATGATCAGAGAAGACACGAATACTCACGTCAATTCCCTTGTTGCCTGTGATGTCAAACCAGAGATACGGTATTTTCGGCGCATATTTCCACGGTGCGTGACTTCAACCTTGATTCCTCTTAGAGCCTTCTTTATCTGTTCATGCACAACAAAAACCCGTGATTCTGGTGTCTATTAAACAGTATGTGAAAGTCAAACTCTACATAGACTATCAGACATCCTATCTAGAAAATTACATTAAACAAACAAGACAGAATTGTCACAATGAATATATTAGCATTGAAAAAAATTGATAAAATATCCCATCCAAATGGTTATATAAAATCGGAAGTTCATTTTGACACAACAGAAGTAGAAAGGAAGATAAGAGGTACTGCTATCCTCCACCTGCAGGGAAACAAATGGATGATCACCGTTTGAATGGTGTGGCAAAAAACCCAATGTGACACCTACAGGATCCCGAAGTGGAAGCCCTCAAGGGAAACTACGAAATTAAAAACTACATTATCGACACAATTTATCAAAAACACTGCAACCAGAAATAATTATAAAGATCAACACAATGAACAAAATCTAACCTTCACACGATCAGCATCAGACAACGGTCTAGATGAAATGTCACGATTGAGTAGCTCATTGACAAATTCAATGACAGGCAGTGGCTCAATAAAAGCAGTAGAGGACATATCTGGACCATTGATAAATTTGTTAATGTAACATCAAACATGGCAGCTCAGGAAAACGTCCACAGGAGATGAACTATGACAACAATCATGAAAATATCTGTAAAATAGTCTTCAAAACTTAGGTACCAATATTCAGAGACAGCCCCATCTGCGTTGGACGAATACTTTGATAGAATCCACGCCAACTTTCCAAACCCTCACCGAGTGACTGCCTTCTCCCCAAATCAGGGGAATAAAATGAACGCGCCACAGGATAGTAACTACAACGGATCATAACAGAGTTAGTTCTGGAACGATATCAAATTAATGTGTGATTATTTACGTGAATAGAACACTAATAGAAGATAGATTTTACATACCAAGCAGTTGGCAGTTCGCGCAGAACGATGTCAAGAACCTGAAGGGCTTCCTGAGGAGCCTCAGCTTGCCTCCCCAACAGAAAAAGTTCTAGATGGTGCAGGTCAGCACGTGCGGCAAACTTGATCATCACTCTAAATTCTCTCTCCCTCCTGCAGCAAGAAGAAAATGATCACATATTCATATGGGTGAGAAGAGAAAAACTATGCACAAACAAAATCCTGTGCACTTAGTATCCACCTTTGCCCGCCTGATCCATCATCGTCATCCATAAGTGCAATGTTGAACTCCTTCGATGAGAAAGGAAGTGGTCCAGCCGTATACAAACTCTTGCGCCCATCATAGGCAGGGAGCCGATTTCCAAGTTGGCTTTCCCTGAATAAATCCACCAGCCGCTTCATCACAGCACGATTCAACCTCCGTGATGCAATATCAGGTGTAATTGTAACCTAGAAGTATATAATGTGCATTTGAAAGCAACCGTTATCAACACGGACTCTACAACAATATCAGAAGGATAGAGACATAGATAAGAGTGTAAAAGAACTCACATCATACTGATGCAAATCTTTGTCAGGTAATTCGGCAAAGAAGTGGTTAGCCTTGACCATACATTTTATGCCAGTGGTGCCTTTTCCAGGGCGAAGAGGGAATCTCACAGACTTACTAGAGGCCGGGATGGGTTGAATTGCTTGAACAGAAACAGAAGCAGGTGCAGGAGCACCTTCTTGCTGGGAGGAAAGCTGGTCAAAAGGCTGTACCAACTCTGAAGGCTGAGGTTCATAGGGTGTATAGGATGCAGATGAAGACGCGGTGCCTGACGGCTGAGGGATGACCCCAGCAACATGTGGAGCAGGGGTCGCTTGGTGCAGGTCGGGAACCGATGGTCTCGCTGGGCCACCATTAAAAGAAGGTCCTCCTCCCGCTCGGCCACGACTACCACGACCTCCTCCTCCTCCTCCCTGACTGCCCCTAGCCCGACCTCGATATTCAGGAGCCTGCTGCGAGGGTGAGGGACCACCATAACCATATTGTTGCTGTTGTCGCATCCCACGGCCACGGCCGCCACCGCCATAGCCTCTCTGACCTCCTTGTTGTCCTTGTTGCGGTCCTTCTTGTTGTCCTTGTTGTTGTCTTTGGTAAGCCCCTCCTCCTCTTCCTCCTCCACTGTATTGCTGGGGTGAAGGCGACGGTGAAGGTGAAGCCCTCTGGAAGGACTGATCACTGTCCCCACTGCCTGCCTGAGGCTCGGAGCTTTCACCTCCACCAGGAACCTGAGTTCTCTTCTTCCTCACCATGATGCTGATTTCCAATTACTGATGGAGTGATGGGTTCTGTAGACACAGATCAAATCAGAATTAACTAGAATTTAAACCTACCCACCAACACTAAGCAGCTCAAAAAGCAAGGAAATCAACTCAGCGGAGTACATTCAAAGACACTTGAGACTGAAATTCATAACCAAATCGAGCAGAAGTTGACTAAGCAAACAATTCCCCAAGAGAGCAAAAACAGAAACCCATACGAAAACAACTACGACTCTACGGAAAGAGAGGCAGAATTGTATAATCTACCTTAGAAAACTGAAACGAAAGAGCTCTGGGATTCCCTCCACCCGCCTTCGTCCTCACAGAAAGAAAAATGCTCTGCTTCCGCTTCTGCTTCTTCGTGGGTTCTCTTCCTTCCCAGAGAGAGAAAGAGAGAGAAAGATAGAAATGAAATTTTGCAAATGAATATGACGATGTAGCAGTACGATACAAAATATATTATTGTAGTACAAATATTGATGAATCATTATGAATAGTGTATAGTACTACTATTACCAGTAAATGATACAGTAAATATATATACCCATATAAAAATACATTATTGGTTTAATTGAAGTAAGCGCATCTTTCCATTTTCATAAACTTTAGGGATACCCACAATTAACAATGAGACGCGGGTACGTCTTTGAAAATTTCAACTCCGTCATTGAAGCCACCTCCAGACGACCCTTCCACTCTCCCAGTCCTCTGCTTCTGCCCAGCAGCAGAATACAAAACAAATTACTTTCTTTTTTTTTTCCCACCAACAATTGAAACCCAACAAAGGGTTTATGTCTTGGTTTGGGTGGCGTGGCATTAATTGGGCGGAGTGAATGCATCTCATTTTAAAATCTACTATTAGAATCTTAACATGAATGTACATGATCATCCAGTTGACTCACTTAAATATGTATAGTTGCCATATTTATATATTACTTTTACAACACAATTCGAAAGAGATTCAAAATAGAAGTAATCCAGATCTTAATTAATCTCTCGCTGAAGATAAGAGTGTTTTTTGGATGACTAGGATTTTGAGGAAAACAAAATTAGATCTTTATTGCCATTTTTAATGGTTGATATTGATGGACCACTCAGCTTATGGAGACTCTACAGTATTCATAATTATCTGGGCGGTGGATTATGGAGACTCTCCAATTTCATTGCCATTTTTATGGAATCCTCCATATTAGGAAAAGATCAACCAATTTCCTTTGGGCGGTGGATTACGGAGACTCTCCAATTTCCATATTTAATGGTCCATATTAGGAAAAGATGAAACTTCAAGAATTCGAGAGTGATTCTTTGTTGGTGTAGTTTTTGACAAGGCAAGTCAAGATGTGTTTGGAATTATCTGATATGGATTTACGGTAGAGAACAACTATTAGAAAGAACAACTATTAGAAAGAACAACTATTAGATTACTCTACCATAGAATTTTGACAAGGCAAGTCAATATTCTAATTACAGCTAATTTATGTATAATTTTAAGATGTGTTTGGAATTATCTGATATGGATTTACGGTAGAGATGAAGCTTATAATAAAAGGTGGTAAGGGTAAAAGAAGGTTAGGTGGAGCACTAGATTTGGTATGATTTGAACATGCAAAACTCCAATTTGATTCGTAATCATCGACACGTCAGTTTGTCATTTAGATGAAACCCACACCAAATCAACTAGCAAATATCGACATGTCACCTTGTCAATCTCTTGAAACTTTGTAAATTGCTGAGTCCCTCCTGAGCTAATACTCACTTTCATGTACATTATTTTCCAATGCTAGGCAAATAAATAAACAACAACAACAAAAAACACAAATTAAATAAAGTAATGAATAATAAAGGGATTTCAATTGGGTAATTGTGCATGGGTTGCCGGGTCATTTGAATAAAGTAGTGGGCTAGTGGGGCACTGACTAATTCCTTTATTATAATGCTAATCGCCTAATCCAATTACGTACTAACAGTGCATGTAAGATTGCTAGTGCTAATGTGAGAAATAAAAATGATGATGACAAAAAAGAACAGATGAATCAATGAAACAAGTCAATAAATCCAATCATCTGTAAGAGGTAGGGAGCAAAAGAGAAAGGAATGAGTACATTATGAATGAATACATTAATCAATCTAATTCTAATTTTTCAAATATCGAATTTTTAGTACGCAATAATTCATATGTAAGTTACGTGGTAAGTAAACATGCCATTATTCTTCTCATTACAATGCAATGCAGCCTATACTTATAGCGTATATATGCCATTCGTATCCTACAAAGTTCCATACAGTTCAGTTTATTAACAGTGAAACAACAAAAGAAGCAGAGACATGATGATTGATGAAGCAACCAATCCATGACAAGCATAATGTGTAGCTCTCCACATGAAGGTCATGGTAAGGACTAAGGATGAAGGATCAATTAAGTTACTATTATTATTAATGGTATTAAATTGGCATGATGGAATTCTGTATAAGTGTCTCCGCAAATAGAAGTGTTTCTCATTTGAAGTGCAGGTCAGCAAGCACACAAAGCAAGCACACAAAATGAAGAAGATAAGAGACTTTATATAACAATATCTTTCCCTACAGAGTACACCCAACATCACCACGTAGTTGGATCCTCATCGGAGTTTCACTCTTTCTAAAAAATTATGCTCTTTATTTCTTTAAACAGATCATTCTTATGACAACTCATTCAAGCGGTTTACAATATGCTTATATTTTACTATCTCTGTCAGATTTTTTTTTTTTTACTGGAAGATTTTTTCTGAGTTGGGTAACAACTGATACAAATAGAATTGCTTACCTGCCCCAAATCCTCCATATCCTTTGGACTCATAGCGCTGCTTTTGGAACATGTCTAAATCCAAACTCACATTCCAAAAGCTTTGAAGATTCTCTGAGTTCCTCTTTTGTTGAACCTTCCAAGTTTGTTGAACTGGAAAAGGTAGCCGCTTGTATTAGTAACAAGTAAATTTCTTATCGTAAGTTCAAAAGTAAAAAAGCAATTGCACTTCGAAGTTAGGACTTAGGACTATATCTGCAAACTGCAATAAGTGAAACTTGTCAAGGTAATAATATTAACCATAGATGAAGATAAACTGCTAAGGAAATAATCAGTTAACCATATAGTTAAGGGGACAAGGGGAAGCCTGAAACTGAATGCACCGTTGAATCCTCTACTTCACCAGAAGTCTGCACAATTGCAAATTCCGTCACTGAAATGATGGAACCGACTAACATCTCTTACAGTTATTTCTGTCTTGGTAATAAGAGTGATGAGCTTTATGGAAGCATGGCAATCACCACAAACCCGCAAATTCTTAGTGATGAAGATGGGTTTGCCCGGGCTCAGAGAAAGAATTGCGTAAGCAATGGCTAGTTTCTCACTGTGATAGAGGAGGATTATTTCTTTCTCCTCTTCTTCAACGTCTTGGTGAACAAAACTATTTTCTGGACGATATCCCAGCTTTTTCATATCTACTAAAAGTTCCTCCAACTTTTTATGTATCTGCGCTGATTGGGGATGGGACTGATCTCCACCGACAAATCCATGAATTGCCCCGTTTATCTCAACCCAACTGCATCCTGGACTCTTCTTAAGGCCTTGGTCCTTCTGCTTGATTCTGACACGGGCTGCATCATCCCATCTCTCAACAGCACTGTATATGTTTGATTAAAGGACCAAGTTTCCAGTACCTTCAGGTCCTTTCCCCTGAATTTTCTTGGACACTTCTTCCCCAAGGTCAACATTATTATGAACCCTGCACGCAGCAAGCAGTGCACGCCACACAAGAACATCAGCCTCAAATGGCATATCTTGGATGAAAACGTGCGCCTCATCCAAAAGTCCAGCCCGGGCCAGAAGATCCACCATGCATATGTAATGTTCCATCCTCGGGGTCAAGTTGAAATCCTGACTCATGGTGCTAAACCAGTATTTGCCTTCAGTGACAAGTCCCGAATGACTGCAAGCGTATAATAGACCAATGAAAGTCACATCGTCAGGCTTCATTCCAGCTGCCTGCATATGGCGGACCTGTGAAATTGCTTCCTTCCCATGGCCATGAAATCCATAACCAACTATCATCGCATTCCATGAGATAATATCCTGTGCAAGCATTCTGTCAAAAACTTGCCTACCTACATTGATCTTCCCACACTTTGAGTACATATCTATTAAGGCATTATAAATTAAGGTGTCAGTACCAAAGCCATGAACAATTGAATATGCATGTCCACATGCCCCGTGTTGTAGAGCAGCCAAATGTGAACAAGCTGGCAATACACCCAACATGGTTGCCAAAGCTGGACCAATCCCAGACAATTGCATACGATGGAATAAAAGTAAACTTTCCTTTGCATAACCATTCTGCACGCAACCTGAGATGATAGCACTATAAGAAACTGTGTCTTTTGAATTCATTTTATCAAAGAATCTGACTGCATCATCTGTACTCCCACACTTTGCATACATAGAAAGGATTGTGTTGCCGACCATTGTGTTTGAATCAAATCCGGATTTAATTGCATAACAGTGTATCCATCTCCTTCTACTAAGATCAGTTAGCTTTGTGCAGCCTCGGAGTACGCTCCCAAGAGTTACTGGTGTTGGATTTATTTCTTCTTTTAGCACTATTTCATCAAACAAGGCCATTGCCTCTCTCAAAAGTCACAGGTAACATATGTATTAAGGAATCTCCTAGGATACAGCAAATCTCCCTGATCTGCTGGGATTAGTCAACAGGAATCAATTCTAATTCCTTCCTAATGTATTTACTTCCTAGTCTAAACAGCCTTTACTTCTTTCCTAGTTAGTTCTAGCCTAGGTCTGTATACAATACACCACTGTTGTACATTCTAGTTAAGAATTCAATACATAAAACTTCCATACCTTTTATGGTATCAGAGCAATAAACACTCTACCGAGTAAACCCTAAATCCATGGCCGCCCAGATCACCGTGAACTCTGCCACTACTCACCCGCCGCACAACCAGCCCCAACCTTAGCCGACCCAAACCCTAATCTCCCCAACCTCGTCACCATAAACAGTGCGGCCCAACTCCTTGTCAAGCTCACTGCCACCAAGCATCACCTACCCACCTTGGCCGAACCCACCTGTGTCTCTCAAGCCAAGAAAGATCCTTAATGGCGTGCTGCCATGTCCAATGAGCTGAATGCTCTCATAAAGAATGGGACTTGGGAGCTTGTTCCCCCTCACCCAAGTCAAAATGTTGTTGGGAACAATTGGGTCTTCCGTATTAAGCGGACACCTACTGGTGAAGTGGACCGATTCAAGGCCCGCCATGTTTCCAAAGGGTACCATCAGCACCTGGGAGTGGATTTCACGGACACCTTCAGTCCCGTGGTCAAGCCAACCACCATCCGTGTGGTCCTTCACTTAGCTGTAACTAGTGGCTGGCCTATTCGACAGTTGGACGTCAATAATGCCTTCCTCCACGGCACTCTCCATGAGAACGTTTACATGGCCTAGACTGCTGGGTTTGTGGACCAGCAGAACCCAATTCACGAGTGCAGGCTCCCCAAGGCCATGTATGGCCTAAAACAGGCCCCCTGGGCCTGATACAAAGAGCTACAGTCCTTCCTGCTCACCCAAGACTTTGTCCATGCCATCTCGGATACCTCCCTATTCCTCCTCAGGTAAGGTTCCATCACTCTGTTTTTTCTGGTTTATATTGATGACCTAATTGTGACAGAGAACAATCAAGCACTCATCTCTCAATATATCCAAACTCTAGCTACCCGCTTCTCGGTTAAGGACTTTGGTGCACTCCACTATTTCCTTGGCGTGGAGGTCATTCCTACTGCACAAGGTCTCTTCCTGTCACACCACAAGTATATCCATGACCTGCTCCACTTGGTCCGCATGGATGGAGCCAAGCCCGTGGCCACTCCTCTGGCGGTTTCTCCTCCGTTGCACCTGTATGATGGCTCCCCACTAGCAGATGCCACCTTGTTCCGCCGCCTTGTAGGGAGTCTGCAGTACCTCAGCCTAACCAGACCCGATGTCTCCTTTGCTGTTAATAAACTCTCCCAGTTTATGCATGCCCCAACCGATCTACACTGGCAGGCTCTCAAACGGATCCTTTGCTACTTAAAGGGGACTCTGTTTTTTGGCCTCCATCTCCATCTTAAGACTACCTCCACTCTCCATGCGGTCACTCACTCTCTACATGCTTATTCGGATGCTGATTGGGTTGGGGACCAGGATGATCACAAGTCCACAACTGCCTATCTGGTCTACTTAGGCAGTAACCTCATCTCTTAGAGTTTCCGGAAACAGCGTGCCCACTGAAGTAAAGTACAGGGCTGTGGCATCCACCACTGCTGAACTGATCTGGGTTCAGTCCCTCCTCTGTGAGCTGGGTCTCGGCCTTGCCAGCCCACCCACCATCTCATGTGATAATATTGGAACTACCTACTACTACTCCAACCCCGTTTTCCACACCCGCATGAAGTATGTAGACATCGACTATCACTTTGTTCGTGATCATGTCACCCGTGGCCAACTCCAGGTGTCCCATGTCTCTACAGATGATCAGCTGGCCAATGCTCTCACCAAACCCCTGCCTCGACCCCGGTTCCAGCTGCTCCACACCAAGATCGGAATCGCCAACAGCTCCTCCGTCTTGCGGGGGCGTATTAAGGAATCACCTAGGATACAGCAGATCACAAGAGATTGAGTATCAAATCTCCCTGATCTGTTGGGATTAGTCAACAGGAATCAATACTGATTCCTTCCTAATGTATTTACTTCTCAGTCTAGACGGTCTTTATTTCTTTCCTAGTTAGTTCTAGCCTAGGTCTATATAAAGTACACCACTGCTGTACATTCTAGTTAAGAATTCAATACATAAAACTTCCATACCTTTTAATATGCACCTATCATGGCACTCCAAGAAACCTCATTCTTGACATTCATTGCGTCAAAGATTCTCCTTGCGTAAGCTATGCACTGACATTTAGCATACATATCCAAAAGCCCAGTTCCAAGCACCACATCACCACTAAAGCTCCTTCTTAAGGAGTAACCATGCATTGCCTTCCCTTGGCTCAATGCATTAGCTTGTGCAACTGTAGGAAGAACTGTAACAATGGTCGAAGCATTTGGGCTTGTTCCTGCTTTCTGCATTTGAACAAGCAATTTTGTAGTGTCATCATAAAGACCGTGAAGCAAAAACCCGGCAATCATAGCATTCCACGAATCCACGCCACAACATCTTTATACAGCGTACCATGGAACACGCGCTTTGCCCCTACCAAGTCTCCACACTTGGCATACAAGTCAATCAAAGCAGTGCAAACATAGACATCAGAGTCAAGCCCAAGTCCTTTGGCATGTTCATGGATCTCTCTACCTGCTTCTAGTGCTTGTAAAGCCGAGCACGCCTTGAGAACAAATGGGTAAGTGTATTTAGTTGGTCTAACACCGGATTGGAGCATGCCATGGTACAAGTCGATGGCTCGTTGAAATGGTCCATTCCATGCATATGCTCTTATCAGAAGGTTCCAGAGTATAACACTTGGTTAGGGAATTTCATCAAACACGTGGGATGCAAGCTCAACTTCATTGCAGGTTATATACAAGTGCGCTAGTTTTTCAAGTAAATGAGGCCTCTCCTTAATGTGGGCAGTGTTTTTCAAGAGATGTTGATGGGCTTTCTTGCCTTGAGGGAGAGATTTAGATTTCAAGAAGCTTTGTATAATAAGAACAGGCAAGACAAGTGAGGGCATTTGTCGAAAATTTGTGTGCAACTAGTACTACCACAATGGCTGGTTGTCGAGCTATAAATTGGTCAACAAATTGGTGACAAGTGAGTCGTCTTGCGCTTGCCCGCCATACCATCTCCTTCACCACCTTCGGTTCTACCTATTGACTGATTCTGACTCTCAAATTCTACCCACAAAATAAGTGAAAATCTATGTATTACTATTAAGATTTTTTTTTTGATAATTAAAACAATATCATTAAATTTACGTCAAATAATATCATTAAGATTTATGTAAAATAATATTGTTAAGATTGAGTAAAATTATTACTTATTATTATGATTTAGTGGTATTTTTTTATATGTTATATTTGAGTTTTCCTATTCAAATATACGAGATCGATATTCAATATTTATAATATATTTTTAATTATGGTAAACTATATGGTATATGATGTAATCTGAATTGAGTTCAAACCATGTATTATTATTAAGCTTGAGGTAAATTACCACTTTATCATCAAATATACAATATGTAATGCTAGAGATCAAATTTTATTGACCAAATTTGTAAACATATATTAATATATATAGGTGGATTCTACTATTATAGGAAAATGCTAGGAAGACCACACTGTAAGGTTGTCCCTACTTGCATTGGTGGATCCTACATATATTAGTGTTCATTTTACAAATGTATTCCCTCTCAATGTGGAGGATCATACAAGTAATAAGAAATATTCATCACATATTTTATTTTGAAGTCAATTTTTTATAATCTCATAGATGAATAATATATTAATAAAATAGACTAACATATTAATAAATTTGACTACATAAAATTATTGGGCTAACGTATTAATAAAATGAGCTAACAATGAGCTACATAATTTTATTGGGATGAGCTAATTGGAAAAGTTATAGCTCTCCAAGCCCAAGCCCAAGTTCAAGTTCTGTCTCTAGTCTCTATATGAAAAAAAATTAATCAAAGAATAATTTTGTAAATTAAAAACCCACAAAATCAATAATTGTTATATATTGCTAACCATCATGAATAATCTCATCATATAATTAGATTGCAGATGACACACATGAACTTAATTATAATGTATTGAACTCTTGATTACATGCAAACAATATTATATATATATATATATATATATCAGGCTAGCTATAGCTAATAATTGATCGAAGTGTCAATGAGAAGAAGGTTATGTCTGAGAATCTGGAAAAGGGAAAGTGAGGTACGTTCTGATGAGGAGTGAGGACGTAAAGAAGAGAGCAGAAAACAAGCCACTTATTTGAGTCCCTTTTCTTACTTTTCGTATATATATATATATACATAACAGAGATGATCTCCCGATAGACGATACTCGGATACTATATATATATATATATATATATAAATGACGATGAGAAGAGCTATAGTTAAGCAGCAGGCACCAAAGCTTGATTAGGGCACACGTAGGCATATATGGCGCCCGTGGGATTACCTCCTGGTTTTAGGTTCCATCCAACGGACGAGGAGCTTGTAAATTATTATCTGAAGCGCAAAATTAACGGCCAAGAGATCGAGCTGGACATCATCCCTGAAGTCGATCTCTACAAATGCGAGCCTTGGGAGCTAGCAGGTGATCGATCATAAATATATATATATAATCCTTCATTCAGAAATGAATAATTTTATCCCAATAAATAATGATAGTATGTATATGAGCAAATGCAGAAAAATCGTTTTTGCCAAGTAGAGATCCAGAGTGGTACTTCTTTGGGCCTCGGGACCGAAAGTATCCGAACGGATTCAGAACAAACAGAGCAACGAGAGCGGGATATTGGAAGTCTACCGGGAAAGACAGGAGAGTGATGTCAGGTCAAAACCGAGGCATCGGAATGAAGAAGACGCTCGTTTACTACAAAGGGCGAGCCCCTCAGGGCATTCGTACCGATTGGGTCATGCACGAATATCGCCTCGACGACGGCTGTTCCGACCTCATGGACGCCACCTCATCATCTTCTTCTGCTTCTATTATTACTACCGCCATTCAGGTAGGTACCTATATATATTATCCAGTATTGTACGTAGAGTTTGTTGCTAACTGTACGTATATGCATAATGCATGCACTCTCATATATGATATATATCATCTGTATGTATGCATGTGTCCCAACTCCCAAGTTCCAACATTTGCATGATCACCGTACCTAATCATTTCACGATCGAATGAATAGCACATTAACAATTTTCCAATGATGTTACATTTGGTAATTAATTTGCATACTAGCTAGCTATATATGACGACCATCACGATGATTCATGATTCATGGAGTTCTCAACTAATATTTAATTTGCTTAATTTGCATGGGAGATCGGAAAACTTCTTAGGCATTTCATCCTCTCTCCAACTACTAGCCAAATATCAGTTCCGTGTCTCGAATTCAAAATCAGAGAGCAAATTAACCTGATTTGGAACTAGAATTTTCACTGAGAAAAAAAAGCATTTCCATCTTCTTATTTTTTTTCCATTCTCTCTTTCTTTTAATTATTTATAATTTCCACCTCGTCTTTTTTACCGCGTGGGATGTAAAAAAAACAGGAGGCTAATTAAAGCTCAGCTTAAGCTACCCTTCCCCAGCCCCGGCCATTTATGCTTCATTAACACAGCTCACTGAAATCTAATTCTCCGTGCGTAGTATATTAATCAAAAATCAATCTTCATATATATATATATATATGATCGATCAACGTAAAATTTGCATGAGACGTCGTTGCTGCATGGAATTGGAATTGGAAGCTGATTTAATTATTTATAAGGGACCCGGCCGGCCTTCTCTCTCTCTCGCTCGCTGGTCTTATGTATATATTCTCATAATAAAAAAGATAATAATGCATGGTAGATAGCAGCTGACTACTGGGTGCTGACATATGTATATATTCGTTGCTTGCGCACTGGATCA
Source organism: Prinsepia uniflora (assembly GCA_032719365.1). Lineage (NCBI taxonomy): Eukaryota > Viridiplantae > Streptophyta > Magnoliopsida > Rosales > Rosaceae > Prinsepia > Prinsepia uniflora. The sequence goes on along the minus strand of CM064865.1, from coordinate 82,226,818 downwards.
CTACTCAGATCTCATGTCTTCGTGAGTGACAAAAGTACAAAAAGGAGTGTTGATGACATATCCTGAGGGAATTCGCTTTCCCTTTTTCCTAATCAGACAAAAGTACAATCCTCCTCCTCCTCCTCACCTCTCCATCCTCTGCATGCATAATTAATTAGTGATCATCACATGCTAATTAAGCCCATAAATTAAACTCCATCTTAATTAATGAACTAATTAATGGATATAGGATGCGTGTAGCAGGTGTAAATATAATGAAATCACTTGGAATATTATTGTGTTTGTTTGTGTAAGAAGGTGTCGGGGAGGGAGGCTATTTCTAGAGCCTAGGGCCAGGCCACGGACTTTTAGCTTTATTCCAAAATAAGCAGATCGATACACCAATTATATTGTATGATCTGCGCATCCACGCTTTTACCTAATCATTATTAATTAAACAAAGTCACTTCTTATCCTATATTAATTAACTCTTAATTATATTGTATATTTCTTAATGATGATCACACATTGACACGTATCTATGCATGCGCACGCAGGATTCTTTTGCATTGTGTCGCGTCTTCAAGAAAAATGGCATTTGCACAGAGATTGAAGAGCAGCAGCAGCAGCAGCAGCAGATAGGGCAATGTGCTAGTACTACTGCTGCGGCTCTATCACCGTCATCACTGATTCATATTAATGAAAGATCCTCGCCATTATTAGGTCAAGGTGTAAATAACGACTACGAAACCATGTCACCGGAGATGAATCCGATGGCGTCAGCATCGTGCCTGCAGGAGGAAGATGATAAAGACGATTCCTGGATGCAGTTCATCACCGACGATCCATGGATGCAGTGTTCTTCGAACACTCCTAATAACATCGGTGCTGAAGACCTTTCTCATCATATGGCCTACACCAACTAATTAATCAGTTTAAGTTTATGCATCATGGAGGATTGCGAGAGCTGCTGGAATATTGGAATTTGGGTGGGTAAATAACCTCATAATTCATGCATCCCATATGGTTGATGGGTGTAATTATTTAAAAAATAAAAAATAAAGCAGATACACGTACAAGATAGTCAACCTGGCTACCATGCATGGTTTGGTTGGTGATCGACTTCTCTAGAGTCAGATTATCAAATGACTTGTCTAGAGATTTTGTAATTTATGAAAGACCTCTTTTCTTGAGGTTGTCTGGGTGTTTACTTGTGGAATAAAACTGCATGAATACAACACATGTAGCAAATTGGATTCCGATGTTGATAAATACTTTTCATACCAATCAAATCTTATAATTTAAATAAATTAAATATGTTAAACATGTCATAGGTTAATTGAGTTTCGAACAATATTTGTTTAATAAATGAATTACATGAGTTACTTAGTTCATTAGGAAGTCGGATTCGAATTGTATATCTTTGACGTAATTATTAAACCGGTCGGATTCAGACTGAACATATTTGAGTAAAATAAAATTTATGATACAACACGAAACTGACATGACACGACTAATTCCCAGTCCTACTGTTTTTTTTTTTTTTTTATGAAAATAATGTTAAAATTCCTGTTACAAAAATAGAGTTATGCAGAGTGATCAGAGCGGCTTATCATTTGGATCGACTACATGTTGTGGATCTTATACATGTTCAATAGCTAGCAGCCAACCTTCCACGGCCCGAATTCTGCAGAGCCTAACATGAAGGAACTAGCATTTCGATGCCCACCGCCTCCAAATTCCTGACAAGAAAATGAAAAATCAATTTTCATTGACATTTAACAGGCAGGGAATCAAGCATAATTGACGATAATGGATATTACCAACCCGTGAGATGGGCGTTGTGTCTTCGTCGTCCAAGCTCCTTAGGCTTATTTTGAGCATTTGGTCATTTTCAAGCTCAGGGACTCTGTATACAACAGCTCCAATGCCCCTAAACATGAACAGAAACAAAACGAAAGTAATTAATCAAAAAGGTATGGAAGGATGAAAAGCAGACATTTTAGTGACACCTGTGAAAAGCATATCATCATACATGTTACTAACTGAACTTTCATTTGAAAGTGCTTTTCCGAAGAAGCATATGCTAGGTGCTTCCTCCAGATTCAGAAAGCACTTCCACACTTAATTCAAACAGATGATGAAATCAATCAAGAATTACCATAAGAGGGTGGTGATCAAGGACTCAAGGAGTCTAACATGGATCTGTCCATAGGAACAACATACAGTTAACTAGACTTTTGATACATCCAGTCAAACGCAAACCAATGAAAGCCCCAAGTTCAATACGTTTAGTCTAACATCAGTTTGGTTCAAGATTGACCTAGAGCTCTATATTATACGTTGATAGCTGAGGATTTCTTCCTTACAGTTATTGCTTTTCTTTTTACAATTCTTTCACAAACTCATTCAAAAACGGAGGCAGGACACTGTAATCAAATGTGCTTAGTGTCCCCTTCAATGAGAATGGACAGAAAAAAAGGGAAAAGATGCTATATTCATCACCTACTTATGGCTTTCTGCATTCAACATTGTATTGTTTATGGATGAAACTTAATAGGACACAAGAACTGTAATTTGATAAGCTAATTTGGGGCAAGCAATAAGCAAGAAATCAGCATCGCTTGTAAAAGGAAAGAAAGCAAAAGCAAGCCAAAAAAATTTGGGGGAAGTTTTCACAATCAAGGAAAAGAGTCAGTCCCACAGATACCATCCAATTCATTAAAGTGACAATTAAAGTCAAGCTCAGCCTCCAAGCTTTAATTTGAGGTTGAGGCCCACAACAGGTATTCGTGGCTAATATTAGCACCAATGATGAAGCCCTACACTAAATTCAAAGTGAAAACCACCCCAAAAGCCCTAACCTCCTCATAGCAGCGGTATGAAAAGAGGGGAAGCATGAAAGGTATCTTCAATGTTGGTTGAAAAACTTGGAAAGCAAAAAAGAAGAGTGTGAACAGAACACCAATGGGTCATACCTTAAGTTTAGACCACGGCTTTTAGTCGCTAATTGATGTCCGAGTTCACTTCTCAACTCCGAGATAGAATCTGCATTGACAGCCTACAAGAACAAGGACAAGATTATACATTTCCAATCAATTTTCCATCTTTTTTTTTAATCAATTTATTTAGTTTTTTCAAAAAATTACACCAAGAAACTTGGAGTATATGTACATCAGGACTTAAAAAGAAATGTACTTTTGTTGTTAACTTGATAGCACTGCCAATTTAACATACATACGAGTCCTATCCAATGCCAAAATAGAGAGATGAAGCAAAGCAATACCAGACAATGTCCATAGGCTCCAGCCCCAAGTGCAATTTTATAAGACACATGGAGAGCTTCATCTATTAACTTCTGCTTTGCGGATAAGCTTGCCATTCCTTGAGTAATCAGTGACTCCAAATCCAAAGAAAGCAACTGCCCAGGAGAAAAAGATCAAATTTTTATTCTTAAAGAATTCAACTTTTGTTCGATCAAAAAAAAAAAAATTCAACTTTTGTTAATGAGGTGAAGTAAGATAGGTAGAAAATGAAATTACCTGTTGGAACAAAGATTGGTTGAGTCAAAGATCGAATTGAATGTTCAAATCTTTGAATCCGCCGCTGAAAGCTTTACTATTGGGAAGTGTCTACCTCCAGAGATCCCCATCCTCCACATAATCGAACAACTTCCGCACTGTCAAACTCAGAAATCACGGCCGCCTTGTTGTCAGTAATGTAAGTGTGAGCCTCCTGGATAAATTTGGTCTTGAATTAATCAAAAGCAATGGTGGCTCCACTTCTGTTCATGTCTATGACGCCGGTTACGTTTCCACCCAATGGCGTACGTAGGGCAGTCTTGTGGTGGTCCAAAACGACGACGCTGGGGACCTTGGAAGGGATCTCCTGGACGAAACCAGAGGGGCCGACGAAGTCAAGAAGGTATAGATGGTGGATGTCGCGGAGAGGGAGTTGTTGCGGGGTGAGGGGGCTGTAGACGGTGTTAGGGAAAAAGGGGGGTTCAACGGAGACGGCTGAGAAGTAGAGATGCGCAGCCAAAGCAGCAAACGCACCGTCTGGGCAAGGGTAATGATACAGCACTGCCGCTTTCATCCTACCCGCACTGCCGCTTTCATCCGACACGCACTCCCACTGCTCCTTACAGCTCGGAACTCCGAACATAATTAATATTTAAGAAATAATTATTTTATATTAAATATTATAATATAATTCAGTTAATATAAGATATTCAATCTTCTAATCCGATAAAATATTAAACATCCGACTAAATAGTCATTCTATTTGATATATAAATTAATTTATCCAATTGAAATAATTAGTACGCGATATCAAAACGAGATCTAATTTTTTCTTATATAAATATATTATAGATTTTTTTACTTAGAATACTTTCTAAACATTAAATTTAATTTCAAAATATTTTAAGAACAGGATTTTAATCTAAGATATCCCTTAAACATAATTTTCGTCCCAAATAATTGTTTATTTTCATAATTATGTGTTAAATTAAAAAGGCAAACTCTATCACTTTGGACAAGTTAGCAATTGAGTGACCTTGATGCTGAATTGACATCATTTTTATCCAACACAGTTGTTTCTCTCTTCCCTTCTTTCTCTCGACAGAACCAAAACAGAGCCAAGTTCCACCGTGACAAACCTTAGCAAAATCAACCTCACCGTCTTACTCATTTGGGCAAAGCAGAGCCTAGCTCCAGCGTTAAACAATTGATCATGAGAAATAAAGTATAGGCAATATAAAAGAATTTCTGAAATTTATAAATTATAAACGAAATTGAGCTCGTAAAATCGGCCGCTTTATAACATAAGGATATCATAATCATCATTTTTTGGATTAAAATATGTCACAATTATTAAATAGACCTATATGATATTGGTGACGTTGGCAAATAGTTGGACGGTCCAACTCCAAGTTGGACCTAAGTAGCCGTCACATAGGACAGGCGCACATAAGACTCTTTCCACAAGATTTGGTGTTGCGAATCTAGAAGACTGCGAGTAGACAGCTAGTGTTGGCAAGATTTGCTACTAAAATGGCAGCGAGCGTTATCCTGAGGAGCGCTGCAACTGCAAATCCATCATATCCATGGGCTGCTTCTGCTTGGTCGTCCAATGCAAATACTAATTCTACTAGTAGCAGGAAGCACAATGATCAACACAGAATTTCTCAGCTGGGTTTTTGTAGTAGTTCCGCTTCCTCATTCGCTTTAACTTTGTGCGCTAATTGGCGCAAGCAGTGCCATGGACATAATTGTAGAAGAATTTGGATCTCACTCCCTCGCCTTTCCTCTTCTCCCAGACCAATGGCATCTCTTTCTTCTTCTTCGAACACCTCCTTTACCAAGCTCTACGTCAGTGGTTAGTTTTCTCTTTCCTAATTTTCTTCTGTATAAGCCATGTCATGTGGGTTTTGCTGTTGAATGTTGATACATCATTTTTACTCTATTCTCTTACCTGGTTAACTCATGGAAAGATGGAAACTTGAGCAATTCTATTCCAACTAGATATGGACTCACTGTCTCACTATGATTGACCCCTGAAAGTGAAAATTGTCTCCAATTTACATTGAGTAAAGCACCATACTTGTTGAGCTCTATGACCTTTATGGACAGTTTAAGCATCTGGGTCCTCTTGGTTAGCCAAGACTAGTTTGTCTGTCTTAAAAAAAAAAAAAAAAAAAAAAAAAGGCTCAAGCTTCATCTCCATTACTTTTGCATATTCAATTTTTCACATATTTTCTCTAAATTAAGTTTCATTACTTTCATTCTTTCACTCTTATGTGCGGGGAAGAAAAATTCATCACGAGTAATGGGCTTTGTCATGCAGGGCTTTCATTTCGTACAACCGAAGAGAGTTTACGAAATGCTTTTCAAGATTTTGGACAACTTGTAGAAGGTGAGAGCAGCAAATATGTGTTAATATTGGTTTTATTCCTTATCTTGATTTCATTCTCTGAATAATTCCTATTCATTTTGTAGTCAATCTTGTGATGGATAGAATAGCAAATAGGCCAAGAGGCTTCGCTTTTCTCCGCTATGCAACTGAAGAGGAATCTCAGCAAGCTATTGAAGGAATGCATGGAAAGGTATGCGCTTCCCAAGAGGCTGCTCTTTCCTTTTTCAAAAGAACATGAAATATTAGGAAAAAAATGACACTGTATCACTTACTGATATATTATACAATATACCAGTTCCTTCAAATATGCGAGTGGGTCCTGGCTGGTATATGACAATCGATCATTAGTTGCACTTGAAGCCAAAGGTCCTTTTAGTTGAGGATTTTCAGTGGAGGAAATAATTCCTATTGCATACCTAATTGAGAAATTCACCTTGCTTGGTAGTCTAATACTCTTGCTTAATGCATGCTCTGTGTGTCCTTGAGTATCTAAATGACCCAAACGTGTGACTCTTGGCCCAATTCAATTCGTTGACTTGTTTTTTGTTATGTTATATGTGTGCACAAAAACAGCACTGCAACAGTCTTTTATTGTTTTGATGGCTGTGATATACTCTTTTGGGAAAAGAGAGATGAATTTTGGTATACTCTGAGAAATTAGGGATACATTGATTAGAAAAGTCAAAAAATTCATATTACTGTGCTTCAAAATTGGTGCATAGACTTTGGCTAAGTTGAAACATATGAAACCGTAGGAAGCATGGAGCATAGTCATACTTCGCTCTAACATTATGCCATTAGTTTTAGCTGTGATAGCCTGATTGTGATTTCATTGTTTCCAGAGACATGCCTTAGCCTGGCCTAAGAGAATATGAATGTTAGGCAGCTTCAACTTGTGTAGCTTCCGAAGTGGCTCATATTTTCATTATAGTAAGTCCATGACTGCTATCACCCTGTCAGATCATACTAAAGGCTAGCTTTCTATATATCAAAGTGAAATGGTGGGGAGGCCCGATCATTGATAGAGGATTCATGTGTTGACGTTAGAAGGAGATCACTTCTAGGTCTAGTCATATCTTGAATTTGCCCCATGATTTAAATTGGAAATCTTAGACTTAGATGGCCATTTGTTTTAAATACGATGAAAATGTGACTTGAGAGTTGAGAGTATGTAGGTATTGAATTGTACTTTCCTTTTCAGTTTGATAATAAAATACGATGAAAATGTTACTTGAGAGTTGAGAGTATACAAGTATTGAATTGTACTTTCCTTTTCAATTTGATAATTATTCTGGTTCTGAAATTCTGATGCTGTGCATACCAGCATTCAATACTTTGGTAGCCCTTACAATCAGCTCATTCTCAATGACATATCATGCATCGAGGATCACTGAGACATCAGCTACTATTCATGTTATTGAGGGGTTGAACAAGTGTGTTTCTTATAGGTTATATCCATGTTTCATTCTAAATTTTCATGCTTTATAACAATTACTTCACCCCCCAAAAAAAAAACCACCTTCCGATAAATTTCCCAACTGAAACTCCATTAGGAGCTCCAATCAAAGTGTGTTAAGTTTGTACATTTTGCACTTAGGTTGTCTTGATTTTGTCTACTATAAAGTCCCATTGTGTGGACTATTGCAGTCTCCTTGAATATTAGGAACAGAAGGTTTCCTTACATTGTTGTTAAGTTGGGGTCCTTGGACAAAAACCCACTGGCTTCAGAATTTTAACCTGGAAGGTGCTCTCTCAATAAATAGCTTGACTTGAGTGTAAACACAAGGCAAGAGGGCACATCCTTATTAATAGATCAAGAAAGTCCTTTTAATACACGTATTAACATGTGCTGCTTCTCTTGGAATTTTGATTCTGGTTTCGTTTCGTTCAAGAAGCATACCAGAAATGTAGGCTTGAGCCGGATTTGCTCACCAAATAGTTAGGTGGTTGATGCCATTTTCTGGATACATTATTCTCATCTAAATCAGGCCAGCTTATTTGGTGTTCTTTTGGGAATGGTCAATTACATTTTCTGCAACGACAGTCAAGTACATTCGAATCGTTGTTTTTAACTTTGTTTTTTGTTTGCTCAGTTTTTGGATGGCAGGGTAATATTTGTCGAGGTTGCAAAGCCGAGATCAGAGCTCCGGCAAACCCCCAAACAAAACCCAAGACAGTATTGAAAAGTCAGGCGCCGCTCGCTGTGATCGTGGTTGTTCAACAACATACGAGTCCAAAGTGCCTTTTTAGCTAGTTAGACTCTCTCTTCTATGCAAACAGTATACTTTTTAAATCCCTCAATTGTATGATTGAATTTGAGTTTAAAGAATAGGGTTTAAAGAATAAATGCGGAAAGGAAGTTACAATTATTGTCATTTGCGAAAAGTGCATCAGACTGGAACATGTCGAACTGAACTGAAGCCTATAGACTAGATTTTTAATGAAGCGGGCTCATGTGGCGATAACCTTAAAAACAAAACATCCAATATGAATGAATTATGAGCACACACGAGCTTTTTGTCTATCTCTCATCTCTTCAGCGAGTATAACTGATGATGAGTTCATATTTACATCTGCTAAACATCTTTTGTACGGAGAAAACCCCTTCCTTGAACTGCGAGGGACAGAAACAGGAACACTCTGTTGATGTAATGAATCAACACCAGCAGCACCCTCTGTCATTGTTTCGTCTGCACAAGAATTGCCGTGCTTTTGAACTGAGCTTTGGTCGTATGATCTGACGTTAAAACAAGGTAGAGTCGGGTGCATAGCCGACCATGCCGGAGGAGATGCATGAGGGGTCAATGTCCCGGAATTCACACTCTGTTTCTGGTCACCAACAATTCCACCAAGTGACAAACGCGTATCTAAATCGTCAAATTGTAACGTTTGAACAATCTCATCGTTTTCCTTCTCATGATTCTCTTGTTTGGCATTTGACGACGACATCCTAAAATCCTCAGCAACAGCTGGATATTGTTTCTCTGTGTCTGATACAAAAACTGTCCTTCCAAACAACTTAATACCTATTGAATAGCCAGCATCCTTTTCAGTACTTGCAGTGTGAGTGGAACCTGATCCATATTTCTGAAAATACAAAAGTAACCGGACTCAGAACCCAAAACAGTATAGACATTCATAAATGGAAACACAAAGATTACAGTTAAGCATACCATGAAGGAAATCTTTTCCAAGGTCGAGTCAGCACATGGTTGAACAGATGGGCCAGCAGATGGTTGAACAGATGGTAAGAACTCTTTCGCTTCTTCAGCGGACGAGTTGGATGCCATGTAATCATTCTCTTTCTCGAGATGGTATGATAAGCTGGATGATGGCATGTCAGTGGTACATGAAGTTGGAGTTGGAGATCTGTTAAGCTGATCCAAAGCTGCCGCAGCCCCGCCGAGTACATCTGAACCATGTGCGGCAGATAATACTGAAGTGGGAGACTGTTGGCCTTTCCTTGCAACTGAAAATTGAGGGGACGGTGACCTTTCTGGTGATTCATTGAGAGAATCGATTGATTTACGAGGATAAGGATGCACAGGCTTCCTCTTGGGCCGTGGAGGAGGAATCTCAATTGGTCTGACTGAGACTGAGCCTGAGCCTGAGCCTTCAATAGGTGCACTCGACTCCTTAGTTACCTGATATAGCAAGGAAATAAAAACCATATCAATGGAGTGAAGGATATATGCTAACTATAATAAACTGTAAATGGAATCGAAAATTCGGATCGTGTATAATTGGAAATAGGTACTAAAGAGCTAACCTTTGAGAAGAACTTTTGAGCATGACTTCGAATCTGAACTGCAGTTTTGGTGCCTACATGTTCTGCATGAAGATGAGAGAAACTTCATCATCACTCACATATAAAAAAACCAAAGATCATTGCTCTACAAAAATTATGTTGCAGTAAACCTACCTTCTATTTGACGCCAACCGCGGCCATACAATTTCAAGGCTTCAAGGAATTTCTGATGCTCATCCTCTGTCCACTTTTCTCTTTGTTTCGTAATCGTGTAAGGCTTCCTGATCTGAATAACCAAGGAGAAAACAGAAAACTGTTGAGCCAAAGCTTGAGCAGGTGCATAAAACAATATAGCTCGGTCCAGAAACAAAAAGTAGGAGGAAGAAGGGTACCTTAGGCGTATGATCATTGCCAAATGAGCAAACCTCCTTCAATTCAATCACTGGTTTTGATTGTGCATCACTTTTTGAACTGCAATTCCCAACTCCAAGAGAGGTATTTGACCCAGTGGCTTCATTCTGATCCTATGTCCAAACACAAAGTCGGGTTGATACTTTATATCCAACATAGTCAAAACAAGTGAACAAGTTGCCATCATTAGTACACAATTCGGTTTACAGAAGACACGCAAATGCGAGTTTACATGAGACAACTACTGACACACATAATCACATAAACCTGAAACCAAGCAGCACAATCAAATTACTCTTTTACTAACACTAAATGTTATGTAACAAATTACGTTGATCATATCTATCTATGTAAATATTTAAATACGCATCGAATTGACAGAAAAGAAACATGTATTCACCAGATCTTGAACACAGGTGGTACTGAGAGATAATCAAAATATAATTTTGAGCGAGTGAGTGTGTTCATCGGCAAACAAAAATCAAATCTTGACCAAAAGGTTCATTCAAAAGACAGAAGATTGAAAGAAATAGTATGAAAATTGCCCTTGCATACCTCAACCGCCATTGATTGCTGCTCAGAACAATCACAACAACAATTCCAACACGTTTACTACGAACTCTTTAACACCTGTAACTTGAATTTTTCACAAACGAAAAAACAGACTTTTATCAATTGGATATTCCATTGAATTTTAATATTATTGTATATATGTCTGTATATATTATATACAAAAAAAAAGGATAAATAAGAACCAATCAGACGTTTTCAAAAAGATTTTTTCTTTTGTAAAAAAGAAGAAGAAAGTTTCTTGCTTAGATCAATCAGAAGCTTACCTGATTTGGAATCTGAAAGACTAAATATAAACTTGTGTCGACAGTTTTTTAACTGAGAAAACAGACTCCTCGGCCTTTCCCGACAAACAAAAATAACAGATTCCGCCGTCGGATTCCCGGTAAGTAGAATAAGGAGAAAAGGGAAAAAAAAGATATGCAATAAAAGAAAAATGAAATCCAGAGGAGATGAAGAAGACGATGTGGAGATAAATGAGAGTGGAGAAAAGCGCATAAAGAAACTCAGGGTTATATGGAGGAAAAGAGTAAAAGCAGAAGCTGCCACGTCAGGTTAAGCACTTTTCTTTTTCCCAAAAAAAAAAAAATACTCAAGTTTGGCGACGAGAATTCGAGAAGGGCCTGGTGAATCTTGTGGCTGTGAATGCAGGGGACCCTCAGACACCCGGCACTTTCTGGTGCTCTGTCTCCCACCTTTTCGCCTTTTCTCCCAAATTAAGAAAAAACGAAAAATCCGTATTTTCATTTTCTTGATATTTTTGTGGAAGATATTAATCTCCCAATTTTCCCAACTCACAAATTGAAAATTGGATAATACATAGAGACTGACCTTTTTTCACCAATTTAATTTTTTTCTTTTAAAAAATATTCACGTCTGATTTAGATAATATTTTTTTATATTATTTTTTCAATTTATCGAATAATCTTTATTTATATATTATAATTATAATTATTTATTCTCTAAATAATATCAAAATCATCTTCATAAAAAAGCAACAAATTTTAAGATTATTTAATTATTTATTAATATGTATTAAATAAATCAATAATTTTTGTAAGAATTAAAAAAATTATGCAAATTATCTATTTATTTAATATATATGACTTATTAACACCTAATTTTCTTATTTTTATGGAGATCATTTTAATAGAATAATCTACAAAATAAACAACTCCAATTATAATATACTTACAAATATAATTTAATAAATAGAAAGAAAGAAAAATGTAATACAAGTGTTACGCTTTATTTTTAAATCCAAAATTATTATGTGAAATTTGAATATTAGAGAAATAAGAGGACCAAAAAGAAAAGAAAAAGAAAAAATTGATAGAGAAAATGAAGAAATATCTTGGCCACAAAAAAACAAGGAGACAAAGAAGAGGATCACAGATTTTCCATCCGTATTTTCATTTTCCATTTTCTTGATATTTTTGTGGAAGATATTAATCTCCCAATATTCCAACCCACAAATTGAAATTTTGGATAATACACAAAGACGGGCCTTTTTTCTAGATATTTTTACTTTTAAAAAAAATTTATATCTTGCCCTAGTGATATTTTCTTGTATCAATTTTTTAATTTATCGAATTTTTTTATACTTATTTCATAATAAAATTGTTTATTATCTAAATCAATAAAATACTATTTTCATAAAAAAAATAATAAGATTATAAATAATTTAGTCATTTATATATATTAAATAAATCAATAATTTTTATAAGAATTAAAAAACTTATACAAATTATTTATTTCTTTAGTAAATGCTAATTTTATTAATTTTTTATGAAGATAATTTTGATATAATAATTTATAAAATAAATAATTTTGATTATAATATATTTATAAACATAATTCACTAAATAGAAAATATATATATATATAATACAAGTATTACACTCTATTTTTTAATTCAAAATCAGATTTTTCATATTCAGACACCTGCATCCAAAGAAATGGTGAAATTTGAATATTAGAAGAAAGAAAAAAAAAAGAAAAAAAAAAGGACAACAAAAACGTGATAAAGAAAATAAAGAAATATCTTGGCCACAAAAAACAGGGAGAGACAAAGAAGGGTGGGCAAAAGGCCAAGTCGTTGTCTGCGTGCGAAAGTGCAAGGGAAATAGGAAGTGGTGTGGCCTTCGACTTAATGCTGATCATATAAATACATTTTTAGGATGAGATATTGGAACAGATGTGGATGTGATTTTTTCTCAAAATCCAGAGAGAGATCGAGAGAGAGATCTCACCAGCTGATTTGGTCCCCACCTCGACTTTATCTGCGCTTTTTGACACATCAGCGGATCTTTATTTCGTGGCTTCTTTATTTAAGCGCCACGCCATCTGACCCCACTGTCCCCACCCCACCACTTAATTTATATTTTCCCAACAACAATAATTCATTTTTATTTTGGCAACTTTATTTCCATTGACCACAAGAGATAACAACAAAATTTATATGGTTCTAATTTCACCACAAGAGGATAAATGAAATTGGGAAAACGGACAGCTGTTTTTTTTTTTTTAATAAAAAAGACACCTTGAAGGAGACATCTGTTAATTATTAGAATCCAAGAGAATTTCTACACTTTTTCGGGTGAAAAAAAAAAATTACAGATGAATAATGAATTTTTTTTTTTTGGGCACAAGGATAATAATTTTTTTCCCAAAAGATAATGATTTTCCTTTAGTTTTTACTTTTTAGTAACACTTCCTATAAAATATCCAACCAAATAAATTTGTCAGCTGAGAAATAGATATTTTAATAGATTGTGAAATATGTTTTTTTCTATACATCTGTACTCAACCAGAACTAAGATGAACGGTCCAGATGGATCGGGCTTTAATAATAGGGAATACGAGGGCCCTTGACTAATAGAATGGAAAGAGTGGGTGCAGCAATAGTAGAACCCACCTCATATTATTAGGCCGAAGCTCAAAAGAAAACAAAAATGAAAAATAAAAAGCTTGAAATTTTGCAACCACAAGTTTGTTTTGTTTCTAGTATCTATCTACTTGCTTGAAGTTGAAATCCAGTTCCAAAGGGTCATTGACAAGTGTCCCCCAAGGCCCCAATCCCCACTCACAGTCAAAAAAGGTGACAATCCACCGGTGGACTTTTAAATTCTTCTTCGCCAGTTGTGTTCTGTAGAAATAAGGTTTTTGAAAATGCCATTTTTATACTCTCTCACTTTTTAAAATAGTAGTCGTTTAATTCGCCCAGGTAGTATTCGGGCACTTAATAATAAAAAATTATTATATATAATGACTAAAGATTTAAATGAATTTACGTATACATTTTTATATATATTTAGTTATATAAATTTTTATATACATATTTAGTTATATAAATTCTTTTATTTATTAAATACTTAATTAGTAATATAAATATTAATTAAAATAAAAATAATAAATTAAAAAAACATATAATGTGGTATAACATAAATTAATAAAAAATTTATATTTTCAATATTTATAATTCTTAACTTAATTTATTTATGTAAGTAATTAATTTTTATTCTTGAATTATTTGATAATATTTATTATATTATTAATTTATTTAATTTTGTCTTTAAAAAAAATCCACTTAGACCTCGTTTTAGATGCTAAGCCACTGTCGACCACCTTAAAAGTGTCTAGCGTTGTTTTGAACTTTGCACTATATTAACTTTACTACAATTGAAAAAAAAAATCAAATGCAAAATTGACTTGGTTAATTACGTAATAAAAACGTAGCAAAAGGGAAGATTTATGAACTTTAAACCGACTTAAAATTTTAAAAATGCTTGACGAAATATGAGAATGGAATCTAGGGTTGATTCCGGTACCCCATTCCGTTTAAACAAATGCTACCTTTAGGTTTTTTGAGGCAGCTGATAGCTTGATCCAACTGCTCTGGAGTTGGAATGTATGGGAGGATAAGATGAGATCGGGTCGGATCTCAGATCAGCAGCTTCTTTGTTTGGCAATGAATATAAATAAATATATTATCTCTTTCGTCTTTTGTTGGAATGGAATGGTTCATATGATAAAGCATCACTATTATATACAGGTTTTGTCCCAGAAAAAAAAAAAAAAAAAAAGAGATGCACATATGGCTTGTTTGGCAGTGTCTAAATCCCATTTTCACTTTGGCCTAAGCCGCCCAACCAATTACAGCTTGGAACAAGTCGCTCCTGTGCCTCTTCATTTTAGGTCTCGGCTGACCCTGTCTGCGATGGTGCCTGTGAGTGTCTTGCGAGAAATGATTTCTCTTCTTCAAACAGTTAAAGGATTTCTCTTCTCTTCTTTAAGAAAATATTAATTTTGATGTCGTTCATTCAACAACAAAAATTGAAATTTAGCTAAAATTTAAGCACTCAATATTCATATAAGATTAATACATATATCATAAAAATTGAGAAGAGATTTTTATTCCCTCTCTATTTTTATGGCAAGACCTTAAATATGGGTATATTTATGGAAATGTAACGGATATTTCTTTATCATCTATTTTAATGTCGATACTTCAAAATATGGATACATCGACGAAAATTTTACAAATATTGTGAATATTTTTATCCATACTCATAAAGCCCTCAATCCTCATACTCATAAAGCCCTCAATCCTCATACTCATACACATTCATCCCTCCTTCCCTAAGTTACTTAATACTTGAATTTATCCTCCCTTATTTTTATTTTGAGAATTAAACCAATTTATTTTAGGCCACACTTTCCTTTTTTTAATACTTGAATTTATCCTCTCCTTACCATTTAAATAATAAGTAATCTTAGACCCAATACTGCAATGTTTATAGTAATCTTTACATGAAGGAGGAGGAGGATTTGTTTTATTATTATAAGGGAAGGGAGAATTTTTTTTAAAATTTTTCATACAATATATCATTGAGATTCGAATTTGAGACAAATTATCTACAAATCAACACTAGAACCAATTGAACTAAACTCACTTGACGACGAAAGAGAATTATACGTATTAGATATTAATCTCGTCATTCATAAGTAGATGGTAAAATAATTACTAGTTTTCTCGGTCATTATTAATTTTGGCTGCTTTTTGTTGTATTGGATTTGGGTCTCACACATGGACATTGCATGTAGGGAGGCAATCCAACCTAACTAAACTCTTCCTTATAACTGGATCGGCCTAACCTAATCTTCCTAGTTTTTGAAATATCTAATCTGGCGGTCCATGTGTTTAGCTCGGTCTTTTGTGAGGTTAACAATCAAACAAATATCCAAACCAAACCCATGACAGATATTTCATGAACATAATTACCATTAATCAGGAGGAGGACACATAATTACGCCACCTTTTGTTTTGTAACCTTATTACCATTCATGTCATGTCAATGTCAGCAACTGGGTTCGATAAGCTATGCGTCTGGTGCCAAGTGCTTATTCGAAGAAAATAAGAGATGCTATAATTGATTCCACCACGTTCATAATAAATGAATTTAATATTTTGGTCTCACTCATTATCATAATAATACCCTCTTTTATGCGTATATTGGCATTATGCACCAATAAGCTAATATTAGTGAGAATTAGAACACAAGAACATGAAATTTGGCGCATGGGTACCTAATTTTTTATGTAGTCGATGATTTTTACGGATCGTTAATAAATTGTGCTTCGTGATTTTCCTTAGCATAGGAATATCGTTGAAAGTTTGGATAATATGTCGTCACAATTAAAATTTTAATTATTTGCGATATTAAAATTAATAACTTTACCTAATGTTTTTGGGTACCCTCTTTACTACGTCGGGCTTTACATGCACGTCGTGCTTATGATATTATGTTTAAAATTCGGCCAACGTGATCTTACTCGTTACACGCAACTTTTTAAATAATAGATAATTAAAAAAAAACAATGCAATAATTATAATGGATCCATATTGTTTTAGCAATAATCTATTAGGATATTTCAACAAATTCAAGCCCAGATGCCTACATATGATATCCCTAGTTAGAATTCCAGTCTTGCTTTCTCCTGGATCTTTCTGTTTTGGGCCAAGTTTTGGTCCCTACTAGAATGGAGCCCCTTTTTGCTTAGATGTGGGCTAAGTCGAGTCTTTATTATTAGGATATGGTTTTTTTATTAGGAGAAGAGTAAATTTTGGAAATTTTTTATACAATATGTTATTGGAATTCAAATTTGAGATCAATTATTCACAAGTCAATACTAGAATCAACTGAATTAGACCTACTTGACTAATAAATGTATCGTTGAGTATATTTTATTTATTATATTTTAAAAAAATTCTAAACAGATATCATTTTCATATATGAATTCTCCAAGGTTTACTAATACAAAAGGAATAAAAAATAAATATTTGTATCCCATACCGGTGGTATCTGCTTATAATAATTATTTGATTTATCGAATTGTCTTTATATATATATCATAATTCAAACCGTTAATTCTCTAAATAATCATGTCAATATCATCTCTTTAAAAGATCAATAAGATTTGAGCTCGTTTAGACATTCATATATGCCAAATATATCAACGATTTTGGTAAGAATTAAAATCCTCATTGTGAACTGTCTATTTAGTTGATATATATGAATAACTAAACGATCTCTAATCTTTACGAAGACGATCTTAACATGATGATTTAAAGATTGAACGGTTTGATTATGACAAATATACAAAGACAATTCGATAAATTAAAAGTGCAGTTGTCAGGACCCAACCCTCCTCGGTTACGACCCGACTCATCTAGCACCATATTGTCCGCTTTGGGCCTCGCCCTCACGGTTTTGTTTTCGGGAGTTCATGGTGCAACTTCCTAGGGGGTCACCCATCATGGAATTGCACCAGCCTCAACTCGCTTAACTTTGGGGTTCCAATCCCCCAAAGCCACTTGAGCTCCCAAAAGGTCTAGTGCTAGATAGGTGTGTGCCTACACCTTTAAGGCACACCACCATCCTCTCCCAAACCATTCCCCCTCGCAAGAATGTGGATTGTTCACCGTTCCCTCTAGGACATGGGTCTTACAATCCACACCCCCTTAGGGCCCAACGTCCTCCCTAGCACACTTCCCGATCGGGGTCTGGCTCTGATACCAAATTTTCAGGACCAAACCCTCCTCGGCCAGGACCCGACTCATTTAGCACCATATTGTCCGCTTTGAGCCTCGCCCTCACGGTTTTGTTTTCGGGAGCTCATTGTGCAACTTCCCAAGGGGTTGCCCATCATGCAATTGCACCAGTCTCAACTCGCTTAACTTTGGGATTTCAATCCCCCCCCCCCCCCCCCCCCCCCCCCCCAAAAGCCACTTGAGCTCCCAAAAGGCCTAGTGCTAGATAGGTGTGTGTCTACACCTTTAAGGCATACCACCATCCTCTCCCAGACTATTCCCCCTCGCAGGAATGTGGGATTGTTCACCGTTCCCTCCAAAACATGGGTCTTACAATCCACCCCCCCTTAGGGCCCAACGTCCTCCCTAGCACACTTCCCGATCGGGGTCTGGCTCTGATACCAAATTGTCAGGACCAAACCCTCCTCGGCCAGGACCCGACTCATCTAGCACCATATTGTCCGCTTTGGGTCTGGCCCTCACGGTTTTGTTTTCGAGAGCTCATGGTGCAACTTCCCAGGGGGTCACCCATCATGGAATTGCACCAGCCTCAACTCGATTAACTTTGGGGGTTCCAATCCCCCCCAAAACCACTTGAGCTCCCAAAAGGCCTAGTACTAGATAGGTGTGTGTGTGTGTGTGTGTGTGTGTGTGTGTCTACACCTTTAAGACACACCACCATCCTCTCTCAGACCATTCCCCCTCGCAGGAATGTGGGATTGTTTACCGTTCCCTCCAGAACACGGGTCTTACAGCAGTATGAGGAGATACCATCGGAATGTGATACAAATATTGTCCTATAAAAAATATAAGCACGTCATACCTTCAAAACAAGTATCAAATTTCCTCCAAATGATGTATCAAATCAACTAGAAAAAATAAAATGTATTGATCTCATATTCATATACAGAATTCTCAAATTTTTCTGGAAAATTCATCTTTAAAATTAAAGGCGAATAGAAACACAAATATTATTTGCCAACAACCAAGTTGGCTTAAAATTTAACCAAACATGATACCCTCTCTTACACTTGACATTATGAGCTACAGTATGAATTAACATGTTACATGCCCTAGGGGTAAATTGGAATGTAACCGATGAAATAGGCTTACAAAGTACATGAATATCACAAAGGATATTGGTTATAGGACCATCATTACCCTTACGACATAAGATTTGAATCAATTAGAATGAGTCTGATTTCACCACAATTGTATTGTGCCCCGCCGTCACACAAGCCTCCAAACCTGCACGTATTGCCAAAACCTCAACTTGAAGAGCAGATGAACAACCGACCCTACGAGCACCACCGGCCCCTTCAAAGGACTCTAGTCAGGAATGGAGAACCTAGCCGTAGGCTCCTCTATGCGTTTCATTAGACCAAGCTCCATCACAATTGAGTTTGAGTGCACCAAGGTAAGGACGCTGCCAACCCCTAGTCCTTGCTCTCCCATCAAAACCTGTCCAATCACAGTCCTTAATTTCTTTGCATCTGAAAACTTTGCTAACTACCTTAATAGCATATCAATAGCATTTGCAGAAGATTGAGGGGTATCTTTGAAACATCGCTCATTACGAGCTTTCCAAATCCTCCAACAACCAAAAATAATGTTCTGAAAAATATTCCCTCCATCTTCCTTCCGGCCATACAAATCATCCAAAGCATGCCAACAATCCCGAAATGAGCACCCCTGAAACCTAGATGTCACCAACCTAAATATTCCCTCCTAATACTTGTACAAAGCTTGTTTTAGTGTCAGCTTTTCACTCCCAAACCCAAATTGTTAATTACCAGGACGGGGACTACAACAATCCAGGAGAGTAGGGCTCTAGAGTATTAGGCAAAATGTCAATGTCGTCTTCAAAGTTTTCCATTTTTCCGGATCGCAAGTATAGATTACATAAAACGATCATTAATGAATCCTATCCCATATTACAAAGGAAAGGACTTGTCATGGGATGACTTCAATTTCGTAAAAATTCTCTTCACAAACTCTTCGACCATAGTACCACATCCATCTAGATTCGATATTTTTCCTTATTGTAAGAAATTGGAACTTTATTCGTTGAAATTGATTAATTCAATAATATTTCTTTTTTTAATGTTGAAAGATAATGCGAATTTAAATGTCCGATATTCGTTCAATTACTAAAATGATAAGAATTTTTTTCGAATATTCTTAGAAAGCTAGATGTAGAGACGGTATGGAACTATGGATGATCTATATAGGTGGAATGAATTGATAGAGCTACAAGCTACATGCATCCATTGATGGTGTCTTTTAAGGCATGTCTTTATGGCTTTACTAGTTTTCTTGCAGACTTGTGGTTCTCAGTCTCACAGACAACTAATTACCATATATTTTTGCTTTCTTCTCTACAAGCAATAACACATCGAACAATTAACAAACAACCCACTCCCAATTCATTGTCAATCCCTCGGCTTCTTTTCTGTTGTACTAACTTCCATGAATTGATTGAAAAAATCCCATCTTTATGACTACTGGAGCAGCCATCACCCTTTGCATATATAATGCAGGACCATGTTATGTCAAAGGTTAGGCGAGTCGGATTACGCACCAGCACATCAAACTATTATTGTAACCCAACTTGAATCATATTTCAATATTCAGCTGATACTTGGTAGTTATCACTCTTCAATCAAACCAATAAGCACTCAAAGAATTGTTCCTTGCGTATCAAGGCAACAATTTATCTTCTTAAGCTTAAGGGATTCTCGGCATCCATATTTGTCATCAAAACAACCTCAAATGCTCAAAATCTCAGACAAAGAGGGAACATAGAACGCTGCTTAGGGATCATATTATCAATCAAAATGCTTTTTTTACACAGTATATTTAATGCGAGATAAATTTAAGTTTTAAGCTCTCAAAGAAAAGCAAAAGCATGGAGGAGCCCCACAAAAATGAAGTCAAGCTCGACAGTCAACGTCTTGGCCCTACTCTCATTACGTCTTGGCCATCATCACTCATACAATTACACACAGTACAACCGGAAAACAGAAATTAATTGAGGCCGTGAGAAAAGTTCCGATGAGATTTTAACAAGATTATCTATAGAGAAGAGACCTTAAACAAATAGGGTTCAATTTCATAAATAAATAAATAGAGATGGAGTCCATGAACAAGAAGTCAATGCCCGAACCATACAATTTTTCCTGCTGAAGAGAATAAAAAGAGATGAGATGGACCCATCAAAACATAGAGAAATTCAGCAGGAAAGACTCGTATGGTGCGTTCTTGACTCCCTCTTTTAATGCCTACTGTAGTACTAATTTTGTTGCAAGGTAAATTTGCAATCCCATAACAAAAAACAACCCCAAAGTAAAAAGACCCAATTGATCAAAAAAAAAAAAAAAAAAAGTAAAAGACCCAAAAGCCTACCCCACCCAAAAATAAAGTTTGTAGCAGTTGGTGTAAATGGTAAATGAGACCTTGGATTCAAAACAGCCAGCTCAAATAGTTGCAGCAGCAGAAGCAGAAGCCAGAAGCAGTAAATGAAGAGACTTCAGCTCTTGATGAGAGGAGAGAGAGGGCATTCAAAGTTCCAACCAACCCAGATACTAGTCCCACATCCAATTCAATTCAATACCTCCATCATCACCCTCTTTCTCACCCTCTTTCTCTCTCTGTGAATATTTCTGATCAACATGAACTGCTGCTATTACAATTCAAGGCAGCCTTAATTTGCTGGACAGTCGTACTGATCAGGTTATTAACAGTTGTGACAGACTCCAAGTTCAACTTAGCAGATGGCAAGCTGCTCACCAGTATTTGAAATGCCACTGTAATTAGTGATCCGCTTCCACTTCCATTTGTGTAAGAGCTAGATGATGAGGCACCATCCCCTCCTTGCTCTGGCCTACCGTCCGGGGAAATGGTGAATCCTGATGGAAGAAGAGGAATGTAGGAAGGATCCTCACCGCTCATTGCAATGTTGATGGCGGGTAGATCAACAGGGCAGTACACAACAATTGACCCTGATGAGTCTATGCAGCTCTCTTGGAGTATCAACATGTTGTTTTGGCTTGTGTTGAATGCCTATACAAACAATCATTCCATGACAATTATCGCATATAGATAAAAGGATTGCATATTAATAATGAAACCAAAACAACAAAGAGATAACAACTTATTTGACTTACTCGAAGAACAGATATGCAGTTCCCTGGATGTGAACCGTTTGCTATATGGGCAACCTCTTGCACTCCATTGCCATTGGAAAGAACATCCCACTAGACGAAATATAAAAACAAATCAAAACAAATGTAACAGTTTGAGCAAGCTGTTTGATATGAGGTTTTTTTTTTTTTAATAGAAAGTGTGTGTGTGTATATATATATACCTGAGGTCGAGTTCTTTCGTCCTTGAAAAAATTGAAGACATTTTGTGGAGATATTGGGAGCCAAATGGTAGTAGCTGCACTAAGCACCACACCATTGGGCTGACCAGCATCTGTGCTCTTATGGATGGCGACTCGAACTCCAACCTCATTCATCCCAGAAAGGGTGGTCCATCGATGACCGTTGGATGCACTAATGCTT
Source organism: Prinsepia uniflora (assembly GCA_032719365.1). NCBI lineage: Eukaryota > Viridiplantae > Streptophyta > Magnoliopsida > Rosales > Rosaceae > Prinsepia > Prinsepia uniflora. Next base: position 82,204,536 of record CM064865.1, on the reverse strand, counting down.
GCACAGAAATTGTTCACCATCCTTTGAGCAAGTTTCATCATGCTTCTCTTCCCTTCAGGCGATGGGATCACTGATCGTTCAAAACAAGGAAAAACAACATTGAGATTAAGCTGCTATAATTAAAAGTTGATATTCGTAGAATTACACACTAAGGTGTTGAAACTTGAAAGAAAATACCTCCTTCAAGATCTCTAGTAGAAGTGCCCGAAACCATTTGGCATGCAAATCTTTCACACATTCTCTGCAGAGCAGCAAGCCATCGTTCAGCTCCAAATGCTAATCCACTGTGAATCAGATCTCTGTAAAGCCGATGAGTTGGGGCTTTGTCTTCTATTTCCACATGTTCCACCCATGTAACCTATTTTTGATCATTCATTCATTCAATATGAGGATGTAAGTGTGAAGCCATAACTTTACTTGATTATGTTGGGATAACAATACTCTTTGCTTGTCAAACAAACCTTGGAATATCCATTAGGCATGTCTTGAATCAAGCACCCAGAAGGAAGTTTATGAGTTCGACATTGATTTGTAAACTGGTTATACTTGTGGAAAATCATAAGATACATCAACAATTGCCCACAGGCCTTGCTCAATTTGCTGACAATAACGAAGGAAGTAAAACTCTCGGGTTGGTACCAAAGGGTGAAAGCACCTGCAACTCTTTGTACATCTAGCAAACATCATTTAGGTAAGAACTTGTCCAAACATAATTCTAGCATAAACTAGACAAATCAAAAGAAAGAACTAAAATTCTAGCGACTCACACAGCTGTAAAGAGCCACTGTGACTACCCATCATTCCAGATGATATTACTTCGATTGTTCTTGCCATTGAGACAAATTGTTGGAAATAGCTCTCCAAATTTGTTCTGCCAACTTAAAATTGTTAAACACTTTGATATAAATAATTCACATTACGGATACAAAAAGGTGTAGATTGAGAAAATACCGGGTTCATAAACATGTCGATTAATGCTAAACCATTCATGATAACAACACCAGAATCTCTCGATGCTTCAATTCTAACATTGGGATTTATCATATGACTATTAACCCTTGGAAAAATTCTCTCATAGGTTCAAGATTGAGAAAATCCCTCCCATCAGGAGAAGACTTCATCCACATAGGTTCATTGGTCTGCAAAAGCCTAAGCAACTCCTCGATGGCATTGGCAGCAATGTCACTCATAAGAGACTTGTCCATGTCGGAAATACCAGTGGGCTGGTAAGGAAAAATTGGGCATGGCAGATGAACTAGTCCACTGGAAGAAGATCAAGGTCAAGGGAAGGGCCACCAATGCCATGGCCATGGCCCCCAAAACTTGCCATTGATAACTCCAAAGAAGAAATATGAATAGGCTGAACTGGTGGCAGTTGGGAAATAGGCCTCCCAATGTAATTAGCAGCAATACTAGACACTCTATCTAGCTATAAGGAGGGAAAGCAGGACAAGAAACCAATGAATGAAACATATTGAAGAATTAATATATATGTACAAAATGGAATTAAAGAGACATCAAGGTTGAAGCTTTATGATGAGGGGCACTAATAACCTCTTCTTTCAATTGGGCATTCTCCATTCTCAGTTTCTGCTCATCAAAGTAGGAGTCTTCAGTGAGGGGAGGGACACCGCAAGAAGGGCAAATGACATTTTTGAGGGCCTCTCTGATGGCAATGTTCTCACATCGGATCTTGTCGTTCTCTGATCGAAGGGCACTGTTATCAGCTCTTTTCATGTTGGGCCTGCAGGCGTGAGTGTGTGTGTGTGTGTGTGTTTTTTCTTCATCACCATTAGTATATAACTATATATATGTATATACATATACGAAGGAGGATGATTGAGAAAAGTGGGTAAGGGGAGTAAGTGAATTAGTAGTACCTTCATCTGGGTCCTGCGGTTTTGAAACCAAAATTTGATCTGACGAGGAGCCAAACCCAGCTCTCTGCTCAACTGCAACCTTTGCTTTTCATCTGGGTGAGGGCACTCCTTGAACATTCTTCATATCAAACACATGCAAACCAAATTTATGAGTGTCCCAATTAATGCAATCCCACATTGCAAAAAGCCATTTGCATTTTACAGGAAATTAAGCCCATCAAACAGAGCGAAGAAAGGCAATCAAAGTTGCAATCTTTTATGAGACGAAGAAAGGCAATAAAGTTGTAGTCTTTTACCCTTCAAGCTTCTGAATCTGGTTAGCAGTGTGGCGATGGTAGCGCTTCTTCCTTTTTTGAGAGTCCAGAAACCATCGTGGTGGTCTCCACCAGAGCCACCGCCTCCACTGCCGTGCTCCATTTATATATAGGAATATAACCCTTTTCTGCTGCTTTAATTTGTGGCACTAGCTAGCTCGCACTAGCTGCCCTGCTGCCTATGGTGAAGGAATGGATTATGATCAGCAGAGCAGCTACCCTAGTCTCAATCCCCATTCCCATGAGAAACCAAGTCCCCTGTATATTATTTGAGAAAGGAAATCCGAGAGAGAGAGAGAGAGACAGGAAGAAAACAAGAGTTATATATTTATATCTGGGGTGTTTGACTTTGTGAGTGAGTTGTGGGGAGGATGATGATGATGATGGATGATGGATGATGGATTGGATTATGGAAAAAAAAAATTCTGGGTTGTTGGGGTTTAAGCTGAAAACTGAGAGAGAGAAAAAGAAAGAGCATTAGTTATGGAAGACGATGCATTTGGAGGGTTTTAGCCCCTAAATTTCGTCTCATTTTGGAGCTTAAAAACGGCTGCTGCCATGTCCATGCCAAATGCCAAATGCCAAACCCCAATGGCATGAAATCAAAAGTCAAAGATATTGGCATGATTTAGGAGAATGATAACTTACGATTTGGAGCATTTCAATGAAATTTTGAGGCATAATTAACTCTGTATATATTCCATACATAGAATTAATTATACCTCCAAGATTTCATTGAAATGCTTCAAATTAAGTTATCACCCTAAGTAAAAAAAAAAAAAAAATCTTGAGAAACCCATCCGCTCACTAATTAATTTCCACTTTATAATTAATATAATTATTTTCTGATTATTTTGTTGATTTGTGTCTCTTGTTAAGTTTGTAACTGATGAGTTTTAAAAGCAATGCTCCTAGTCCTCCCCATTATTTTGCAAATTTGCTATTGGCATTGATACCTTCCAAAATTAAGTTGAAACAACACCGCCACCTGACCACCACCAATTACCAAAGCCAGAGAGATAGAGAAAAGCACAGTCAGAAATTAAATTCTCACTCACCCCAATCGACAACAAGAGAGAGAGAGAGAGAGAGAGAGAGAGGCCTTAAATCTTAATGCATTTAGTTTCTCTCTCTGTGCACCGTTGAGTTGAGCTTTTATTGCTACCAGCAGGCAGAGGCAGCCACCCTCCGGTGGACAGCAGTGCGTCATTTCCAGGCCTTCAATCATCACTCCAACTCTTTAAATTACAAATATAACCCTTCTTTCTCTTACTATTGGGCTGACTTTCTACCCTTTCTTTTCTCCTATCATCATCTTACCGAAAATCTTTCATAAAATATAATATATGTATGAATTAACTTTTAGGCGCTCGTAAAACATAAAGTTGAGTTATGATGTCATCACTCATTTGTATAATTATCAAGCAATTATTAAAAATAAAGTGTACTAAATTTTATGGCGAATTTTTTTTATATTAAATTTTTATGGTATTAAGTAAATTTTATTGATTAATACTTAGTAAAATTACATATTTTATGCAACAAAACAATAAATAATAATGCAATCAAATACAATACAAAGTACTTAAATTGCAGCGAAATTATTTTTTACGTAAATAAAATATCATATTATCTCTAAAACTTTATAATTGGTCTTGTTGAAGAGTAGAATAAATTAATAAAATGAGTTATATATATATATAAACTAACATCACATAAAAAATTTATTTGACTCATTATTTCGGGTGAGCTGGATCACACCCCAACTCTAGGGGTCCGTCCATACCTGATTATTACTACACCTTAAAAGTAGATATATATTATTTTATAATGATAATACGATTAAAAAAAAAAGATTATACATGACAATAACTCCGTATATTTTTTCTTTAAATAACTCGGTGTTCATGTTTATTATGTTAAAATAAGCCAAAATTATTATAATCTAACCATCAAAATATTATTATTATGATTATTATTCTTTTTGTATTATATTTGATATCCTTCACAAATTTTACTCTCTAATTTTACCTTCCTTGTATCCATCTATTCCCTGGCTAATTTGCTGTGTTAAATATGTTTCCATTTATAATGAATTGTAACGTATGATAATGTTTACACTGACCACCACGTGTGTCTAAATTCAGACGTTATACTAATTTGGGGCTGCAGTCCTCTAAACCCAATTTTAACAAATTCTCAAGGCAAACAAAACGTTACCAATCCCCGCTATGTACAAATTGTATAATTGTCCTTCGACTTCGACTCGGATTTGGACGTGGACGGGGATAAATGTTCATTTTTTTTATTTATTAATGTTCATTTTTTTTATTTATTACAAAGATAAATATGTTCATTATTATAGTTGATTATTGAATAGTTTCTATTTTCACGATAAAAAAATTACTATATTATAATTGAATTTTACAAAGATGATATATTTTTCAAAAAATTATTTATAAACTAATTATAAATCTAATAATACCATTGTCAATAAACTAATTATATATTTTTCACCTACTCTAATTATATAACATGGTAATTAGCAAGTGTCGAAATCCCTTAATTTCAAAGTCTTTTCAGCGTCAAATTTACATTTCGTTCGTAGTCAATTTATTTTACGCATCAATCAACAATAATATAATGTGTGTTAAAACTCAAATTGAATAACCTTGTTGTTTTTTTCCTTCCAAAAACTTAATAATCTTGTTCAAATGATGATATTGATCGTGATCAATATCAAGCATTGAAGTATATATAGAGATTATTTTTTGTTTAATCAAAGTACGGATGATCATTAGAATCATAATGAAATCGTACAAAAAGTGTAGGTGCATTATAGTGGCTTCGATCTCATTAAAACCTCCAGGAATATTTTCAATCCGATTTAAAGAAAAAGAGTACATGCGCGCGCACCAAAAGATTAATAACTAGTAACTAGCCGCAGCTAGAAACCCTAACCTTGAACCGGAGTAATTAATTGATCTTACAATAATTAAGCCTGGATGGAGTCGTTTAATTTAAGAATTTATAAAGTCTCGATGAATATGCTCGCCGTTTCCGTTTCACTAATTAAAACAAGGCCGATTAATTTGCACACTTTTTCATTTAGTGGATGGATCAATTTACATTCCTGTCTTATAGGAGATCTAATTTAATTTGTTTTATGTATAATACGTACATATATGGCTTAAAGGCATATTAAAATGGTGTTGAATATTAATTTCCAGCCTTATGATCATATAATGTTGAAAGATATAGAGAAGAAAATCGAATAAATATATTATTTGGATCATTAATTTACATTGAGTTTGCAGTTATATATAAAGATACGTACAGTAACTTTGGGATTTTTTTTTCTTAATAACTTGGATCATCAAGACCAAATCCTACATATATATATATATATATATTATGTGACGTTATATTTTTATTTTTCGAATTTTTAACATGCAGTAATAATAATAATATATGCAGCTAGCTAGCTAGCTGTTCATATCATGATAGAGATCGACTGTGAATAATTAGTGATCGACGATAAGGTCACCAATTTGAAAATCAATCCAAATCTCTCTATCTCTCTCCCTCCCTCCCTCCCTCCCTCTTCCTTTCATATTTTATTTTCAAAATGATTCTTTAATTATCTTTTTTAATAAGAAAAAGGAAAAAAAAAAGTTCATTGCTTTTTCTATATATATATATATATTTAAAAAAAAAAATTTACACGAATTGTCTTTAGCTAGGGACATTAGTATGTATGAGATTTAGTCGTATAGTATTACTTGCTGTTGAAGGAAAGCAAAGCATTAAGCAATGGACGCATTGAATTGCAGCGTACGCGTAGCTTAATTTGAACCAAAATAATAACTATTATCTGTGAGTTGTGACCACCTACAACTATACATAATCGATCGATCGATTATTATTATTATTTCTGCGTGCCTCTGTCTCTTTGAATTATTTATTAATCTGTTCTGCATATATGAATATGTTCCCACCTTTACAATTAATATTGTAGGTTTTTCGGCGGCTATATATATACATAGTACTACGAGTATATATGTACGTAATGCTTCATCTCAACTAATTAATTAATTCCAAATTGGATAATTGCTTTCTACTCTAGTTATTTCCTCGTTATTATCATTTCCATTGATTTAATTATTGTTATATATATGTATTATATAATTGAAATTGTTTAACATATTTTTAAATTATAATTTCAATATCATTTATACAAAAAATTGTCAAAAATTGGAATAATTTAGTTATTTATATATAATAGCTAAATGAACGATTCGTCGTATGAATCTTAATTATTACCGAACTTGATGTTGATCGATGATCTGTAAGAGATGAATAATTCTGATTATAATATATATATATATATATATTTGATAAATCAAAATAATTGTACGAGAAACATCAACATAATAGAACTGCATGTATATCAAAATAGTGGCATGAGAATATATTAGAACAGTGATCTTATAAAAAAATCACAAAGGCAAGAATTAAAAGTACATAATAACTCTTGAAAAGAAATCTCAATTGCATCTCTCATCAATATATATCATAAATAAACATTGCTATTATTGATTAATGATCTGAAATTCTGTATATCAAATTGACTAATGATCGACCTCAATTATAGCAACTGTGTACCTAAATTCATCAAACCCTAGCTAGTTAGCTAGCTTCCTAATTATGTTGGACACACACCCACAAAACAATCGATACTGTCACACTAGCTTGTTGAGTTTCTGAAGATTAATTCAAACTCATTATGGTTTTTTAAAACGACATGGAAAATAAGTATATGTATAAACAACTTAGTTATAACTTCATGAAACACTTCTCATAACATTAATTTTGTGACTATTACCAATTTATTAACCCAAATTCAAAGTTCTCGATCATGATCGATAGATCAGAATCGGTATGTGAAAAATAATAAATTTTCAGTATCGATCGTGATTATTATCATATATATATATGTACACTTTCAACAGTTACATATAGAAAAGGACCAAGCAAAGAAATGGATCGATGAAGATGGATTTGAAATAGATGGAAGCTAGTAAGTAATAAAGGATCTTAATAGTGTGTGTTGCAGCAAGTCATTGCTATTAAATTCTGGAAAGCAGGTTAGTGGAATAGTGGTAGGGAAGGTTATTAGTGTATATATAGCTGCTGCCTGCTGCATCCGTTTTTTAAAAGATCCATTTAAACCCGTTATTAATTAAATACCTGCTTGCTATCGAGCAACTTCCAAAATTCAAATGTATATGACAAAACCAATCAAATACTGCTTGATCCATCCAGCCACTTCCTCTTCATCCAAATGTAATTAATTAATTAATTAAAATTAGACAATTTTGCAACTTGATCCATATAACATCGATCAATAAATTACATGGATTAGTTTAGTTGGAAGAAGAAGGACCGGCTTATGTACGTGGTCTGGCTTTTTCTTTTTCGATTACTCCCGATTCTTTTTAAGAGCTAGATAAAGATGAGATTTTCATCATATAAAACGAATATAAATGACCTCGTTATTTAAAACTTTCTCGTTCTAGCTAGACGTATGGATTAAAAAAAAAAAGTACCAAGCAGCGCGCCATGTGCTGACCGAAATCTGAAAGGACGTTGGGGTTCAGGAGCTTTTATGCTTTCAATCTGAGTATCCTCGCTAGGCAGGGTTGGAGGATTTTGACAAACCCACACTCTTTGGGGGCTCAACTGCTTAACGCCAAATATCATGAGAACGTTGATTTTATGGATGCAATTATCGGGCCTAATGCCTCATTTTCTTGGAGGAGCATTGCTCAAACTTGGGAGGTCCTCGACCGAGGTACAAGATGGGCGAAAAAGTGAGAATCTAGTATGACAGATGGTTACCAAGACCTAGTCTACCATTTGCCTTATCCCCTAAGCCGATTGGGTTATTTGAGTAGTGCAGAGTTGAGTATATCTTATCAGATCACAGGGGGGATTTTGGAATGAACACCGAATTAGAGCATATGTTATTTATGCTGGAGGAAGCTAATATTATCTTGGGTATTCCCCTGAGTTTTCGCGGCTTGAGGATCAAATTATCTGGCACGGAGAGCGCTCTGGCCTGTCTTCAGTCAAGAGCGCCTATAGAATGGTGATGCCCCTAATGGCTTGCGAAGGCTCCTGCATCCCAAGTAAAATTAAAACTTTAGCGTGTAGGAACATTCTCCCTACCAAGACTAATTTGTAGAAACGTCGGATTCCTCTTGATTCTGCATGTTGTTTCTGTGGGGCAACACCAGAAATCGATGTCCACCTTCTAAAGGAGTGCCCTATGGTTTGCGGGGTTTGGTTGGGGAGTTCGTTGGCTTTCAACTCTAGGGCTGACAATTGCCACTCATTGGTGGGATTGGACCTTGCATATGGCATTCTTGCTGCCCAGTGGTAGCTTTGGTCTATTCCTTATGATTTTGTGGATGGTTTGGCAGGAAAGGAACAACCTTATGTGGTCTGGATCGAATATACAACCGTTGAATCATGGCTATCCTCTTTTCACCATCATCACTTGCACGTGAAAGGTACTCCTCACCGTTCTCATACGGCTTGGATGGAACCGAAGCAAGGATGGTACAAGTGCAACATGGATGGCTTATACGTGGAGGCGGAGAGCAAGGGAGGATATGGGGTCATGTTTCGTGACTGACAAGGAAAGTTTGTAGCAGCAGGGGCCGAGAAAATTGCTGGACCTTAGTTAACTTTCCATGTGGAGGCTGCAGCTGCGCTTCGTAGGGTGCAGCTAGCTGCGTAGTTGGGCTTACACCCAGCGGAAATCGAAGGGGATGGTGCTTTAGTCAAGACGGCTTTATCTCAGCATCGAGAGGACCTCTCAGTTGTGGGTCCAACCCTAAACGGCACCAAGTTGGTGGCTTTGGAATTGAGCTTTATTGGCTTTAAGTTCTCAAAATAGGAATCCAATAATGTAGCTAATCGTTTAACGAAATTGGATATCTCTCTGGATCAAGATGTACCAAATACGCATCTCAACAGAAGCAAGCGAAAATCCTCCAGCACCAAAATTTAAAAATAATAAAATCTAGAAGTTCTCTGCAAAACATATATATGCACTAGCTCGTTGACATAACCTGTCATATTGGCCAAATAGTGTGCGTTAACTCATTTTTCAACCGGCCATCTCACATTCAGAACTACTATATAATCCAAATGAAGAACTAAGAACGGAAGCTAGTGATCCTATTGTAAATCGGTTGGTTGAGGGCGGTAGTGCATGTCACTATATTTCCTTCGTTTAAGTTGAAATTCCTAACAAAATTTTAATAAAACCAAGCTAGTTATTGCACCATCAAATTACGAAAGCTACAAAAATATATATTGACCGTACGTTGGCAATCGAAGAAATATTTCTATGAGGAATGAAAAAAAAAAAATCAACTATTTGATAGGAATTAAGGGAAAAAGAGATCGAAATGAAGCTCATCGATACAGATATAGACATAGACATGTACATTGATAATGGTCCAAAGTCCAGACAATATGGCTTTCGAGTAATTTTGTATTTATTTTTCCACATGCTCATAAGCAATTAAGGAAGTAAAGTACATTGTGCAGCTCCTATACTATGTAGAGTAGACCCATGCCAAATTTGAAAGGAAAAAAGAGAGGCTCCATTTCAAATTATCTTCCTAAAAAAACAACCAATTTCAAATTATCTTCCTAAAAAACAACCAATTTCAAATTATTTTCCTTAAAAAAACAAACAATTTAAAGACACCGTTTAGTAATAATTAAGATTTAAAAAAATCAATGATTTTAATAATAGCTACTAAATTCTATTAATTTATACACATAAACATTTAAATAATTTTTAATTTTTGTTGATTATTGTCACAAATTTTTTTAAAATGATTATAATTCATGAAATTTTGAAACCGATGGTTTGCGATTGCCATAGTCGGTGGGTGTCAATTGGCCGGTGTCAACTGACAGTGCTTAATCGACTCACTGGGCCGATACCAAATTTGTATCATATGTTTATACGTTTCTGCCGAATCATATTAGGAGAGTCTAATAATACCAACAAGAATTAAAAGATTCAAACTAAAAAACAAACCCAAAATGTAAAAAGCCCAAAGTGTTGTAAATAATTAAACAGTTGTGTCTATTTATGTAAAAGGTACTAGGGGTAGTTTTGTCATTTTGTATTCATTATTTATCCTTTCTTATATAAGGGATCAATTACCTTTGTAAACCCTAACCCATTATTCTGAATGTACGTAGCATTCCAGTGTCTCTCATCTTCTCTCCATATTTTCTCTACAATCCCTTCCTCCTAAAATCCTTCACAGCACGTTATCAGCACGATCGACTCTGAGACGGAGATTACTCAAGTGAAGGATCAATTCAATTAAGTAGGTTTTTTCGTTACTCATAAATTCAATCTTCTATTATTTATCGAATCAAAACCATAGAAACATGGTTTTTAGGATTATTGATTTTTGGTAAATTATTGGTTTGATATTTAGATTGAATCATATGAATTATTGATAATTGATATGCTATGATAATTCATTAATTAATTGTTGGGATTGGAAATTTATATGCCAATTTTGATATATGAAAATTTTAGTATTTTTGATTTGATAATCGATTATTCTTGATAATAATTGATAATTGAAATTTGATCCTTGCAGCATGTTTTGAAAATTGTTGACGTTTGTTCATACCATATCGGCCTAGACCGAGCTTGAAGCCCATATTGACTACAGGCCCAGCCCATCACTGAAGTAACACCAGCTCGGACAAATCTTGGAGGCCCAGCCCTCTATCTGTCTCCGCGCGTCGGCCCAGACCGACCTAGAGACCCAGCCCTCTCCCAGAAACCATGCCACCAGCCGACTCCAGAGGACCAGCTCCTGTCGGTCGGTGTGTCGGTGCGTCGACCCAGATCGACCGATCGGCCCAGTGCCACCACCTACCACAAGCCCAAGGGGCCCAGGCCCACTCACACGGACAAGTCCCACTCGGTCTGGATGGCACCTCCACGTGTCCGTCCCACAGCGAATTGATATTTGTCCCACATCGGGAAAATACAAATACTATATTCGCCGCACCCATACAAAAAGGTCCACTTGTCGTACAAAGGTAACTAAGCAATTTACTATTTACTATTACTCTTACAGTATACTTTCTGCTACCTCCCTAAAACCTCATACCGACCACTGACTTGGGCGTCGGAGTACCTTTGGGCCGGTACCACACCGGTGCCTATACTCTCACCGACCGACCAGTTTCTTTCCTCTTTCAGGTTCACACAGGGCACGTGGCAAAGCATCATTTGCTCCCTAAGTTGGCACATTTCGTGCATCAACAACGTTGATATTTGATCATTGATAATTAACCTTGATAATTGATGATAATGATAATAATTCATGGATTGAATTGGCAGCTTGCCACTGTGAAACGATGAGGATGTTTGATCATGTGTGATGAAGATGATGCACATGTGTTGACTAATTTGTTTGAGACTGCCATGAATTGTTGAATATATGTCCACTAATTTGTCCTCTTTCATCAATTGATGATTGTATGCATTGATGAATTGTGAATTGTTGGTCACTGTAAACATTGCGGCTGCAAATGCCAAAAGAAGAAGAAAAAAAAGAGGATAAAAACTGATGGTTACTTCCTTCCGTTTTTTCCCCATATTTTCGGCCACTCACAGTTTGGCACAATCCAAACTGTTTCCAAATACCATTTATGGCTGAAAAGAAGAAAAGAAAAAGATTGAGTTCAGAAGACTCAATCCAGCCCAAATATATATATATATACAAATTTGAGCCCAGCAGGCTCCAGCCGGAGAGAAAAAAAATTATGAAGCCTAGCGGGCCTACGAAAAAAAAAGGGAAATAAGGCTTTGAAGGCCCAGCAAAAAAAAAAGGCCAATAGGCCAATTGATTGGGCAGCCTAGAAGGCAACAGCCCAACGCCAACAGTGCGCGGCTCGACTCACTACCGGCTCGGCTCGCTGTTGGTTCGGCTAGCCGCATGCTCGGCTCGGCTAGGCTCCGACAAAAAAAAAAACAGAATCTTTCTTTGCACTCCTCGGACCTATAATATATACTCATGCATGCCTCAAGCATTGCAATACACCTAAATTAAGAACCAATGTTGTGCTTATTTTATTCTTATTATCTATGCATAATGTACATTGCTTAATTATTTGCATATGTTTTAATTGACAGGACCCATCCCAATCCCCCCGGGATTAGTGCAGGATGACCCTGCTCCCGTCTGACACGAAGTGTCAGACAAGGGATATTTTCGTTCTTTGCCCTCCCGGGCTATCAGAGTACGCCAGGATCCGGAGGAGGTATGTGATATCTCGGTCTCTGCTACAGTCCACATCCGATGTCAACCTGAAGGGCAGTCAAAACATTAAAACCTGTGAGTGGACAAAACAAAAGTTTATAAAAACATTTAATAAGAAGACATTTGTACCCTCCACTAAAAAGCATGCATGCATTCGAAAACCATTTATCCAAAACAAACCATATGTGGGACTAAGCCCAAAGCAGATATAAACCAAGGTCGAAAGGACCACAATGAAAACGACCATACGGGCCACTGCCCAAATCCATAAGGGACTCGGCCCCAAACCATAAAGAAACCAAGTACCCGAGCCACTGCTCGACTCCTGTGCACACCTGTGCATACCACATATCACAATCCATATATCATATCTATATCATATACACATATAATTCACACAACCAATCCTGTCACGGTTTCCAAAGCTACGCGCGTGCTACCCGGGTCTCAATCCGAGTCATCTCAAAGTCAAGGTCAATGTCCGCAGACCACTAATCCTACTCGAGGTAATAGTAACATAGCCTTCCTGAGAGTAAGGAACCCAACAAGGGGGTGACTCCACTCAGTCGGTGCTCCGTGACTACTCCGGGGTCCACCCAAGCCAACGACCCTCCCCGGAGGAGATAATAAAAGTAAAGGAAGGTAGATGAACATATATATATACATAACATAAACATTCATGACCGGTTCCCCTGAACCGTCATGATCCATAATATCCATAATCAGGTAACATGCCGGTTCCCATAAACCGTCATGTACCGTAATAACATAACCGAGGTAACATGCCGGTTCCCATAAACCGTCATGTACCGTAATAACCAACAAGGGTTCATGCCGGTTCCCATAAACCGTCATGAACCATGATACCATATTAAGAGTTCATGCCGGTTCCCATAAACCGTCATGAACCGGGAAATCCATTTAAGGTTCCCTGACCTGAAATCAAAACCCTAAAGTAGCTTGGGTCTCGTACCCGAACATAGGACATCAGTTGGGCACCGTTCCCGATATCTGAGGTCATATGCCCGAGACAAAACCAAATGGGTCTCATACCCGAGTTTATCCTTTTGAAATCCAAATCCAGTTCATTTAAATCAATAAAGAAATACAGACCCGTATAAGCACCGTATAAGGCCGAAACCTCGAAATACGTGCTTATACGTAACCACATAGAAATGCACTCATGGCATCATCAAACATGTATTAAAACATATAATAAAAATTTATGCATGCACCAATTTAGAAAACAAGGTCCACTCACAGACCGTCCGAGATGCCGCCTCGATTTGCGTGCCATTCGGCTCCTCGAGCCGATCACCATCACCGGGACTCCGAAACCTGTCCAAATCGTAATAGAAGGTTACTAACTACTTAATTAACCTCCTACCAAAGCCCCGTAATTTTCCCGATTTTCTAACTATTTTTAATCCCGAACCTAAAACTTCCGATGCCCCGAAACATATCGAGACGGTGTCCGATTAACACGAAATCAGTCCTAAAATGTTCGTTACATCGAATAGATGATTTCATATGTTGAAACCTTCCCCAGATTCCCTGCCACGCACCCTCACGTGCCGCCTGAAGTGGCTGCGCGTGGGCTTCACGCGCCGCTACAGTACCTGCTGACGTCATCGCTGACGTCAGCATGACGTCATCTGACAGCTGTCAGGTCTGACATGTTAGACTCTGACAGGTGCCACGTGTCACTCTCCCATTGGTCCATGTCACTGTGCTGTCAGTGCCACGTGGTAGTCTGACCAGTGCCACGTGGCAGTCTTACATGTGCCACGTGTCATCACGGCACTGGTCCACGTCAGTGCCACGTGTCAGCCCCTGATTAGGCCACGTCACTGACATGTGACACGTGTCAGCTGATGAGTGGTCCACGTCACCTGACAATCTGACAGGTGCCACGTCATCATGCCACGTCACCACCGTCAACCTCGCACAGCCGGTCCGGGCCGGTCGGTCCCGTTTTTCCTGCAACTTGGACCGACGTAACCGGTCCAGGTCTCCTTCTCCCTCATTTTCGGTCCGTTTGCTTCCATTCCAACTCCTAAATTCCTATTTCTTCATTTCCTATCAATCCTAATTAACTAAACAACCTAAAACCTACGAAATCCGACCGGTCCAATTTGAACCTCACGGTTCGATTTTTCCCGATCAGCCTACACGGCTGCTCGGCCGTCAACCACCACCAAAACCTTCCTAAAATGTCCCTAGCAACCTAATGGACTCATTAAAACCATTAAAAACTAACCATAACAACGAAAATGGAAAAATGGATTAAAATGGGCTAACCGGGTACCCGTTCGGGTTTCTCCTCCTCTCGCCGCCGTGGGCGGCGGTTCAGGCCTCCAGGCCGGCCACCTCAGCTCCCTCGATCTCCCTGGTCCTCTGCCTGGGCATGGGTGATAGTTGGCTGGGTTTGGGTTGCACGGGAATGAGAGAAAATGGTGAGATCGGGTGGGTTGTGTTTGAACGAAGAAAATGAAAATGCACGGTGAAGTGCATGTATGTAATGTGTTGTCCAGTGGATGAGTGACACTTGTCACTCATCCATTGGTTGCTAAAAAGCAACTGGGCCCACTAAAGACAAACTGCACTTTTTGTCTCGTAAAACGTGCCATCATGAATAGTAACTGAGAACTTCCGTGAACCGTAACTTCGCCGTCGAACGTCCGAATTCGACGTGCCGCATGTCTACGGATTCGTATCGTCCTTATCTACGTAACGGTCTTCGGCCCTCGGCCATCGGACCTCCCGGTCAAAAAGTCAACATTTGACCCCTTTTATCCAAAATTATCAAAATGCCCCTAAACTTCCGAACGTCATAACTCCCTCCTCAAACGTCGGAATTGAACGTGCCACCTGTCTATGAACTCGTGACGTCACGAACTACGTCACAGTCATCGGTCAAAGTCCATTTGACCGCCCGATTGAAAAGTCAACGTTTTGCCACTACCAGGGGCAAAACGGTCATTTCGCATCGTTCGTCCGATTTCGCCCAACTAATCACGGATTAGCCTCACTAATCGTGATTAGTCACTAATCTAATCCTGGAATTTGGGACGGGTCGTTACATTAATTGTTTCAATTAATTATATATTGATCATTTGCATGTTATTTAGTAATGTCATCAACTACTTGCAAATAAAAAGGAATCTGAAGTTTCCTTCATAGATATCCTGTATTATCATACCATGTTATAGAACCTGAAGTTCTCATTAGTTGCTTATGGATGTGTTTTTTTTTTCCTCAAAACACTAATATTATTAATTCATCTTTGTAGAGAATGACACATCTCAACAAACTGGACATTGTTTTTTTTATTACTATTTCTGGATATTGTTTAGTGATTTATATTTGTTTTGGACTTATTTTGTTATTAGTTCACATATTATTTAATCTATTTATTCAATTTTAATAAATGTGTTGTTGATTACTTTAGTTATATTGATGGTTAGGCATGTCAAATTGTGAAGTTTGTTGTCTAGCCGACAGTGCTACTACGCACACTATCCTCCATGATAGGATATTTTTTACAAACTTAATACCTAATCACACCCCTGTGACAACTATTTCTGACCAATCAAATTTGATTGAAGGCTCCAGAATAGCCCAATTTATGTTGTCCAATGGTACCGTATTTACCATTGTTGAAGCCTTATACTCCCCACGTTCCAGCAGAACGTTATTGAGTTTTAAGGATATTCGAGCTAATGATTATCATGTTGAAACCAAAAAAGAAAAGAATGTGGAATATCTTTGCATAACTACCAATTTGTATGGCCGGAAGCGTACTTTGAAGAAATTGAAATGTTTAAGGAGTGGACTCTACATGACCATTATTAGAACCATTGAGGCAAATCACATGATTAGCCGGAAGCTACCTAACCCTAGCAATTACTTATTATGACATGACTGATTGAGACATCCAGGTCAAGGTATGATATGTTGTATTCTCAATACATCACACGTGCATCCCCTTACAAATAAGGACCTTGTGTTTAGTGAAACACTATGCCAAGCTTGCTCAATGAGAAAATTGAACACTAGACCATCATATGCAAAGATAGATAAAGAATCTGTCCCTTTCTTGTACAGAATACAAGGGGATATTTGTGGACCCATCCAACCACCATGTGGACCATTTAAATATTTCATGGTTTTGGTTGATGCATCCACGAGGTGGTCCCATGTGGCCCTATTGTCCACACGCAATGTTGTGTTTGCTAAACTCCTCGCCCAAATCATTAAATTAAGGGCCCATCATTCTGATTATCCTATAAAGTCCATCAGACTTGATAATGACGGTGAGTTTACATCGAAATCTTTCGATGATTATTGCATATCCCTTGGGATTGATGTTGAACATCCAGTTGCACATGTTCACACTCAGAATGGTCTCGCAGAAACATTCATTAAACGATTACAAATGATTGCACAGACCTTGGTTATGTGCACCAAGCTCCCAATTTCTGCGTGGGGCTATACAATTTTACATGCAGCTATGTTGGTCCGGTTGAGATCCACTGCCACCCAACCCTATTCCACGTTACAGCTGGTAACTGGGTACTAACCCGATATTTCGCACTTACGCGTTTTTGGGTGTGCAGTTTACGTGCCAATTGCGCCGCCACAACGTATAAAAATGGGACCTCAACGCCGGAGGGGCATATATGTCGGCTATGAAATCAATTGAGTCGTTGATGAGACAGTCTTCCCGCCGTTAGGGGGAGATAAGAATGTCAACGTTCCTGAAGAACGACGTGAATTGACGTGGAATGTCTCCACTATGTCTCATCTTGATCCCCGAATTGCACAAAGTGAGAATGAAGTACAAATAATTCTAGATCTACATAGTGTAGCTAATAATATGCCAGATACTTTTTCTGATCTAGCTAAAGTGATGAGATCACATATACCTGCTGCAAACGTGCCTGCAAGGATAGACGTTCCCGTAGGACACGCCGTCCTAGATGGACGAAGTACGGCCATGGCGGCTAATCAGTCATATGTCCATGCCCAGAAGCGAGGTAGACCAATAGGTTCGAAGGATTTTCATCCCTGAAAGAGGAAAATTTTGGCACAATCGAATCTCTTGGATATCACTATATCATATGATCTATCTCATAAGATAATTCCGGATTATAGGTCTGTCTTAGAAGAGACGACGTTGGGGGATGCTTCAACGTCGGAACCCACTCTCGAGAATAGAGAGATCTCGTTAAACTATGCATGCTTAAACGAGATATGAAATCGAAATGATATTATCATCGATGATATATTTGTATTCGCAGTAGTTACTGAAATAATAAATAGTGATGATATCGAACCTCGCTCCGTTGATGAATGCCAACGTAGAGAAGGCTGGCCAAAGTGGAAAGAAGTAATTCAGGTCAAACTTGATTTCTTGACAAAAAGAAAGGTGTTTGGATCTGTAGTTCCCACACCTCCCCATGTTAAACCTGTAGGCTTTAAATGGGTATTTGTAAGGAAGCGTAATAAGAAAAACGAGATTGTGAGATACAAAACTCGTCTAGTGGCGTAAGGATTTTCTCAACGCCCTGGAATTGATTACGAGGAGACGTATTCTCCCGTAATGGACATTATAACGTTCCGCTACCTTATCAGTTTGGTAGTTTCCGAAAAACTGAGTATGCAGCTTTTGGATGTGGTCATAGCTTATCTCTACGGGGACCTAGATAAAGAGAGATATGTATATATATATATATATATGAAAGTTCCTAAAGGACTTAAAATATCTGATGCAAATAGTTTCAGACCACGGAACACGCTCTCCATTAGTTTGAGGCGTTCACTTTATGGATTGAAACAATCCGGACGGATGTGGTATAACCGTCTAAGTGAATATTTGATTAGACTGAGATATGTGAATAACGAATTATGCCCATGCGTGTTTATTAAGAAAATAAGTTCCGGGTTTGCTATAGTAGCAGTTTATGTCGACGATATGAATCTGATTGATACCCCTGAAGAGATCCAAGAAACCGCTAAGTACCTGAAGTTAGAATTTGAAATGAAGTATCTTGGGAGAACACACTTCTGTCTCGGCCTGGAGCTCGAGCACCGTGCAGATGGAATTTTGGTCCATCAATCGAATTACATCCAGAAGATGCTGAGATGCTTTAATGAGGATAAAGCGAAACCTTTAAGCACACACATGATCGTCCGAAGTTTAGATCCTAAGAAGAAACCGTTTCGTCCAGCAGATGATAACGAAGAGATATTGACACCAGAAGTTTCCTATCTAAGTGTAATAGGCGCATTATTGTACTTTGCTCAATGCACTAGACCGGACATTTCATTCGATGTGAACTTGTTAGCTAGGTTTAGCTCTGCGCCAACACGCCACCACTGGAATGGCATAAAAGACATCTTCCGATACCTTAGAGGTACAACGGATATGAGCTTATTCTATCCATATGCATCGAGGAATGAATTAAATCCCCTTGATCCTTGAAATGATGCACGTCTTGTTGGGTATGCTGATGCAGGTTATCTATCAGACCCACACAAGGCGCGTTCCCAATCTGGTTATGTTTTTACTATTGGGAACATAACAATATCTTGGAGGTCTACGAAACAGACCCTTGTTGCTACGTCTTCGAATCATGCAGAGATTCTAACTCTACACGAAGCAGCTCGTGAATGCATATGGCTAAGAGCCATTACCGGGTATATTCGAAGTACTTGTGAACTGAATTTCACCCATAATGAACCGACAGTTATCTACGAAGATAATGTTGCTTGCATAGAGCAGATGAAGACCGGTTTCATTAAGGGAGACAACACCAAGCATATTGCACCGAAGTTCTTCTTTAACCAACAACAGTAAGAATATCGGAAGATTGGGATCAAGCCAATACGATCTCAAGATAATCATGCAGACTTGTTCACCAAGTCATTACCAAAAGCCACATTCCAGCAGCATGTGCAAGGTATTGGTTTACGTAGACTAGCTGATCTACCTGGTCTGTAGTTTTCAATGGGAGTCAAGATCAGGGGGAGTATCCTGAAGTATACAAAGTATCCGGAAGTATACTGAGTATCCCAAAGTATACTCACATGATTATCGTGTACACTTTTGTCCTACGACCAGGGTTATTTTGTCCCATTGGGTTTTGTTACCTGACTAAGTTTTAATGAGACACATTTTGGTATGATCACCTCGCTAACAATGCATCCTAAAGATGCCATGATTTGACTCATATGCATTTGCTCATCTTTTCCCTTCGACCACGGGTTTTTCCCACTGGATTTATCGGGCAAGGTTTTGGTGAAGCAATACTAATGCATTTTATCTCAAATGCGAACTATCTACCTATATCCTAGAAGAGACGGCATCAGCTACCTCAGAAGATTCCGATGTGATCACCTACATACATGTTGCACTCTTTTTCCTTCGACCAGAGTTATTTTTTTCCCATAGGGTTTTTGTTACCTGGCAAGATTTTAACAAAGCAACATATAAGTGCGTAGCCAAGCAATATCATTACATGAAATATCCAAGGGGGAGTGTTGCAAATAATTAAACAGTTGTGTCTATTTATATAAAAGGTATTATGGGTAGTTTTGTCATTTTGTATTCATTATTTATCCTTCCTTATATAAGGGATAAATTACCTTTGTAAACTCTAACTCATTATTCGAAATGTACGTATCATTCCAGTATCTCTCATCTTCTCTCCATATTTTCTCTACAATCTCTTTCTCCTAAAATCCTTCACAACAAAAAGTAAATAAAACTCAAAAACATTGCATAGCCCAAATAAATCCTAGAATCTAAGAGACGCTTCGCCAGCTGCCACATCCGAGCAGTATGCCACCACAACAGAACGCAAACAAGTTCGGAATCGAAAATATCAATCAGTAGAGCATGGATTGGAAACACATGACCACCAAAAATCAGCATACTCAGATGATCATAAAGATGAAACGTTATGGGTGGAGAATGGGAAGTGATGTGTGTGGTTTGGTGAGGAGAAACAAGAGCAGAAAGAAAGCAAATCGAAAGCAAGAGAAGCAAAAGTGGCCAAAGAGGCCAAGATACTGACGAACCACGATGAGCTAGACAAGATCCCATCTCCATCAATCCACTGGGAGCCCCATCAGCACCACCAAGCCTGGATCTGATGCCAAGGACGACAAAAACAGGGAAGGAGACTGCAAACAAAATCTCAGAGGGGAGAGTAGAGGGGGTAACTAGAAAAGCAGAAGGAAAAAAGAACGGGAAAGGGAGGGGAGGTGGAAGGATCCTCCAAATCCACCATCAAAGTGGTGGGGATTGAAGAAACCTCCACCCCAGAGAGAAGTCAGCTGAAGGGTTTCGAGTCTGAACTCAAAATGTACGGACGGGCTTACTATACAAAAAACTTTGAATTCAGGCTCAAAGTGAACCACACACCCAAAACACTGGGTGCTGCTGTCATGTTTTTTAATTAGTAAAAATGGACAGATTAATTACAACAAATCAAATGTACATACAATTGCGTATTTGTGTTCCTATATACAAGAAGGCAAAACAGCTGGAAATCAAAAGTGGAGAGAGTTTATTTAAACTCAAATACAAAACCCAGCTGCATCCAATTTGAACAAGCAAAAAGAAGAACAATTTAACGCAAGTGTTTGAAGTGGAATCAAAACCGGCGGTCTCTCTGATCTGATATTTGGTTATGGAACGACATATTCATCAGTACAGAAGCATTATGAAGGTCACTAACTTGTACTGCATGGGATTGGTTGGACAGGGACGGAGAGGTGTCAGCACGACTTAGCCGTTTTCTCCTGTATCTCCATGCTACTTGGATGCATCTTGCTGCAAGGCTTCTCCAGTAAGGTGATTCATACCTACCAGAAAACGCATTCATGCATGCATAAACTCATCTGCGTTAACTCATCCATCCATATATCAACAACAAAACTAGCTTCAACAATATGATACAAATGTGATATGTCAATGGCAAAAGAAAATAATCATGAAACATATATATATACACCTTATGGCTCCTTGAACACGTGGGTTGCGCAAAAATCTGGAGTAAAGGCTGGTGACTTCTTCAATGTCAGCAGCTCGGACTGAAAATGCTTCAACGTTTGTTAAGCATCTTACCATCCTGTTGCTAAGCAATCGCTGTCCAGGAAGCCTGATCTTCTTACCTTCTGCAACAGAAACCACATTGGTAAAATAGGTGTTTTCTTTTGAGATGATCAGCATTGGGGCACCTAACAAGATTCCTTCCAAAGGGAAATGGGAGGGCAGAAATCAAAGTAATACCTTTGTTTACTGAAGAATGCTCAAGACACCATGTGAGAAGCTCCTCACCGCAAACATCTCCCTCAGATAGGGAGACAGTAATCCCATCTTCTCCAATGCTCTCCATTTTTCCCCGTACTATAAAAACCATCTTCTCGATTAGACCACCGCGGTACAAAACTTTGCTTCCTTGGATATATGTCTTTTGTCTTAGTCTTCCACGGATGGAATCTAAGATGGGTTCATCCATCAGGGCAAATATTCGTACCTAGCCAGTTTTTGGATTTTCAGAACATGCATTATATATGTGTTAAATCCAAGCTGATAAATAAAGAAATATGCTCACTTTCTTAAGAAACTTGAAAAGATGGCGCCTTATATCTGTCTGAAGGTCTTCGGGCAAGATTTCCAAAAGCACCTCTTCATTTACACCTCTGGTTGCTGCCCAATTGTACCGTTCAGCTTGTCGTACCCGCCTACAGCATGAGGCTTTAAAAAATCAATTTTTAACATCACAGAAGTTTCAACTGAGAAGGGATCGATCATGTTTAATAATGTTTTGTAAAGCATTAATTTATTTCTTTCACATATAACATGACCTCGTGTGGAAATTCAAATGTAAACATACATTATGAATAGATCATACCTTCGAAGTTCCTCTGGCAAGCGCCTATGACTCATCCACTGCTCAGCATCACGACGTCTCAGAGACATTTCTAACCTCCTGTAAAAAGAAACAGAGTATTCCTTTTCTTAAAGCAAAGCAGGAGTTAACTAGGAAAGAAAGGTTTTCCCTTTAAGAAGACAAAGGAAAAATGAACGATCTAAAGCTTTGTAGTACAGGATGTACAATGTTGAAAGGTGATCAAATTATAATCATATTTCAAGTACCCTCTGTTCAATATGTAAATAATACTCCATTCAAGTGCCTTTAACTGTAGGAAACATTTAAGAAAGTAAATCCTAGAGTAAAAGTAGTACCTCCGGCCAAGAGCCTGCAGAAAGTTCTGCATATTTCCAATGAGAAGAGCAAAAAGCAAGAGACCTAGGCCAATGATACCCATTGTAAACATAACTTCCCACACAAAATAACTCGGAGTTTGATTTCCAGCCAGAGTACTGATTTGCTTCAAAATGTAAACCACATGGTTATTTTGTTAGGAAAGATGATGATCATATATTACAGAGTTGACTCGACCTCGTACTACAGCACACTCATAACGAGACAATACAAAACAACTCTTATTCTAGGAAATAACTGGAATATAAATTTTTCTTCAAAATATTATTAGGTAAAAAAATATACCTGGAATCCCCAAAACAATGCATATACGTATCTAGTGATTACACTATCTTCTGTTGTAAGATTGACAGCTTGGACGTAGATTCCATAAGAAAAACCATTTGTACCAAAACACGCAGTAGCATTCACATTGCTTTTCCACCTATCACGAGCTAGACTTGCCACTTCAGAATTTCCATGCCCACAATCTATGAAACTCTTGCAACCATCAATTCCAGAGTCATGACATGCATTTCGAAAACATTGATTAACCCTCTGAAACAAGCAAGACCAGCAAACGAATGATTCAAAACGAACCTTCACTCCCATATCCAATAAAGTTTCATTTGTCCCCAAACAATCCTAGATTCTCCAAAATATCATGGACAAAGACTATAACTCATCATATCCAAAGCACAATAACATAGTGAGTTTCGATATCAGACTCAGAACTACATAATCAGCACGCCACATCATTTAAAACTACATAAACTTTCTTTAAAAAAAAAAAACTACTTCTAATTTATTAATATCACCATAACACATATGTTCATGATGACATTCATTAATATTAAAAACCTATCGCGTTAAAATCAAATCACAATATAACTAGCTTAAGCAAATAGGTAACGCTGCATTTTCTCTGACTATTTTCCTACGCATGAAAGGGTTAAGATTGACATTATATTGCATGCAGAAAAAACTATCAGATATCACTATGCCTGCATTCCTTCGTGTACAAAAAGGCACGAAGAGCATGAAGATGTCTACTATAAGAACTGAGACGCAAGTTTAGGAATAAAATTGCCTCCACCCACCTGTAACCCCAAGAGGTACCAGCATGACCCAACAACATGGCCAGACAACATGAAAGTGAGAAGATTAATTATAAAGTTTGCCCATGCTGATTCGAATATGAAGCCACTTGGAGACTGACCAACAAGCAACGGTAGAAACCTATACAACCTGGGAATATACTGAATAAGAACTGCAGCACGTAAAAGATTTTTTGCATAGTTTGCTCCAGATAATCCCACGATTTGTCGTAGAACCAACAGTATTATAATCTGCAAACAATTGAAAGAAAAGATGTGATTACATCGGATAAAACAAGTTGCACTGTCCTAGGAGCATTAATAGATACATTGACAGATAGATGTAATTTCAGGGCAGAGTAAGAGACCTCAGGCAGGGGGCAATGGCCCTCCCACTCCATCCTTTATTTGCAATTACATGTCAATTCTACTCTTAACTACTTTTTTTTTAATTATAAGGAATAATTACATTGAAACCACAGCTTTTCAATTCATTATATTGCTGAAGTGGAAGAAGTCATCTGATATCCAGCATAGCCATCAACCACTGAAAACCATTATTCTTCCAGGAAAAAAGAAATAGCTTTCTTTTGTGGTCAGAGCAAAAAGCAATAGCTTATCAAGCACTTGCTAGCACATCAGAATCACAAATGCATCTGATTTACAAAGTTTTTTAATCTGTTTTTGTTAAATAACTTATTTTATTATTGGAACTTCCGTACTAAGCATTAACACTTATCCCGTGTCTAAAATAAGAACTAAGAGAATAGCTCTTATAATTAATATTGAACATATTAGATTTCATGAGACTCTGGTTGGCAAACTGGTTAATTATTCGGAGCGTTCTGTGGTTGCCGTAGATCCTTCACTTTCATTACATCCACGTGGATTGCCTAACGAAATAGCAAAAGAGCTTTTCGAAACATTTGTTTTTCGTGGCTTAATTAGACATATTATATAAACTATACTAATATTTTAACATGAGCAAATTGCTTGAAATAGTTGAACTATAAAATGGGTGTGGAAAAGACAACAAAGGAAAACAAAAAATACAGAGATAACGTGTTTGAATTAGATAGATGTGTACCTGAGGGAGTGGCAATACAACAAAAATGTCAATCAGAAAATATCCTTTAATGTAATTCAGAGCAATTTTCTTTGGATGATCAACTAACTCGCCAGCGCCAACCACTCTAGACTCAGGAGCCACGTAAGCCAATCTAAACTGCAGAGAGAGATATAACGTTCATTTATTTCTTTCAATTTGCAATCAATTTAAAAAAAATATATGTGATTCTTATGAAATTTGACACAGGACAAATTTCAATGGCAGAAACAATGAAAATTACATTAAGAAATCTGGACTTAACAACTTGATAATATACTTTGGGAATAGAGCTTATTCTAATGGAATATTGGTACTTCTTTGATTAAGGACATTACTGGAAGATATGAGACTACCCTATGAGTTCCCAGATTAACCCTGATCTACTGACTTCCGATCACACAGTTATGACAGTTGAACTGATGCAGCCGAAAACCAATCTGCATCAATAGGCTGTTCACCATCGTAAAGTAAAATAAATAAAAAAGGAACTTTAAGACAGGATCAAATGATGGTAAGGAAATGTAAAATATATGACAATGGTTCACAGCAATAAATTAGAAGAGCAAGGATACTGACCCAATGAGTTATGAATGGATGAGAAGAAAAGAACTTTTACCTGAACGAGTATATGCATTAGGTATATGAAATCAGTTATGCTTCTAAAAAACACGAGTGTTTTCGTCAGGGGCCAATCGAGAACTATACATTTATTTTCCTGCATTCAAAGACAGGGAAATGAAGTTGAAAAGTTATGTAACACGATTCACATGAAAATGAACCAAAAAACTTGTTTCTCAATCACCGGGCATCATTACAAACAAATAAGAAATCTATACAAAATGGAACCAAAAAAAAAAGAAAAGCTCTTTGCTATTTTATTTCAAATTTTCCAACTACTTCAATCATGTTTGGGAAGTCAGAATGAGTGATATAACTAATTCCTCCCATTCTCACGTCTTTGTTAACTTGGAGGTATAGGGTGGGACTTTACCTACCTCTCCATGGGTAGGAAGTGGCTGCGCGTGAGGTGTTGTGTTAGCTTCACATATATTGTTGACTGATTCCCAAAAAGCTCAATCTTATAAAGTCTAGTGAATCTAACAACTTTATGTCTCTGAAGGAAAATCATATCTTTCATCTTGTACAGGCTAAGTATTAAAAAGGAAAGATACAGAAAGATAAGGAACTATAAGAAAACTTGGAAATTCTTGCCTTTGGATTAAATCACATCAACAATTCCTTAAGATCAAAGAAGTCACTTGGTACATACATGCTGAAATTAGACGGATATAAAATAATCCCAAAATAGAATCAGTGTCCAGATTGAATTTAGACCCAGAAATTTTTGAAGACATAAGGCAACTAAAGCTTCTAGCTCCAATGCACACCCTTAAAACCAAGCTTAACTACAAATATAATTCATGAAAATGATAGAGGAGAAACAGACAATACCTCTTGAATGGACAGCAAGAAGAAAAACAATGGGTCCACAAACACTGCGACTAAGCAAGAAATGACAAAAAACTTGTTCCACTGTTGCACAACTTTAGCATGAGGGTTCATAACTCCAGGAATATACGGACGCAGAAACGAACAAAATCTCCTAGCCCAACCTTTGGCATCCCCATAGAGAGCATTATGGAACTGCAAACAGTTGACAATGAAATAAACATACATAAGTTTCTCGGAGTTCTTATATACTCTTCTAACATCACCTTCCATGTGCAGATAAAAAATTTCATCCCACTTCTTCAGGAATCTGAATGAACCATTCACCAACAGAAGCAGTGTGAGTGCCCTAAGTAGATATATTAGTTCTATTTTTTCCATCATTATTATTAATAGCAGGGTTAAAATGAAAACTACGAAAGTCCTCCTGCCCTTTTGTCAATTCTCAAGTACTGCAATCCACTGCATTTACTTTTCCCATGAAACAAAGGGGAAGAAATCCAAAATGAGCAAACATGGTTGAATTTAACGGCATCTTAATAAATGAGAAGCCTGAGACATGGTATAACTCTTAATTTTGATAGGAATATTAGTTGCAAAACTAGAAATATTTGCTGTGAAACAGCTTTTTAAAGTGGCAATCCTGCAAAAGCATGTCATAAAAGGTAGCAACAAATGTCTACAACAATGTAAGAGTACAAAATAAAAAATCCTCTGAGTAAAGAAATAAAAATACCTTGGGATCAAATATATCTGAGGCCCTTAAGTGTTTTAGTTGAGCAGCCTTCAAATTGTATGTTGGGCAAGTTGTACAGTAAGGATCATTGCACATCCCCAATTGGCCAGATCTCAGCAAGTGTTCATTTTTTGCAGCATAGTTGTCTTCTGTCCATTCATTCTGGTCTCTTATAATAATAGAAGGAAACTTTTCTGGTGCAGGCTCCACAGCTTCTTTCCCTGATACAGCTTGGGCAGGCCGGAAAATGTTATCAGGCCTGCGATATAAAGGACCACTCCTAGGTACAAAGAGAGTTTTGCTTTGAGTCTTTAAGGGACCAGTATGGCCTACAAGGCTAGCTTCCCTTTCATAAGAGGAGTCCATAGAGTTCACACGATTGGAAACTGATGCACTTCGAGTAGGTGTCATAAATCTCTCAAATTTTAAGTGCATATTTTCATCTGATATTTGTGGGTGAGTGTCCGATAGCATGGGTACCTCATCTCTTTCATAACCAGCTTCCATTTCTCAGAAATTGGACCTTAAAATACAAAGAAAATAAAGCTACTATAAATTTTCAAAACATAAGTATTCATGCCAGCTCCATTGACGTTGAAAATAGGTAAGACTTTACAAATCAACTAAGAAAAAAAATGTAAAGAAAGGAATAGAGAGTGAAGATGAAAGACGCCTGCAGAGAACAAAGCATATATGTACATTATGGCAAAGAACAACATGAGACAAAACCAATTGCAAATTAGTATTCCCTTTTGGGGTAAGTTTCAACATTTGAAGGCATAAATTTGACTGTTCATATTTTGAGCTAGAAGACACACTCCCATCCCCACGCAGCATACCAAAAATTAAGAAAAAAGACATACACTGATACACATCCTGCTTAAAATTAGAATTCACAATCTCTATAATTAGAAAAAATAAAGCTAAATACCGAAATAAAAAAGCATACATTTTTTGAGCTGGATATACATAATATGTGAGGAGAAAAGAAGAAGAAAAAAGCTGGAAAATTACCTGAATCCTGAATCGCAATGGAGGTTGAAGCAAAAGGTGAATACTTTTGAAGCTGAAACTCAAGAAAATTAACCAGAAATTAAAAGACACAATGACACATTACAATTCATTCCACAAAGAAAGAGAGAGGAGCCTAGGATATGATAAGAAAGGAAAGCAAGTGGAAGTTTCAAGCTTGGAATGAAATTGCAAGGGAACGTATGAATTGTCAAGTGTTTGACCGACTCTCTCTCCTCAGTCACTGTATACTTTTATGTGGTTCGAATTTTATTTTTGTTTGGTTTGGGTCTTGGGTCAGTTTACTTAACGTTTCCTCCTCCTCCTCCTCCTCCTCCTAAGTCCTGAGGCTGAGGAGGTGGCGGCGGCGGTGGCAAATTGGAAATGCCAGTATCAAGGAAGATGAAGGCCGTACAGAATCCAGCAATAATCTAACACAAGAAGACAATCAAACCGACGCTTCTCAATTTCTTATCTTGTAGTTATAAACTGCAACTATGTGACCATACTAATTAAAGGCGCTTAATTTCCCTCCGCCCCCAGAAAATACAAAAAAGCTTAATAATTTATTTTAGTTTTACAACTCACCTGCTTACAAATTTCCCCAGTTACCTCCGTAAGAAGACAAGAATTATAAATTAACTTGGAAATACGAACAAAACACAATAAAACACAAGACTACTTTTAATAGTAAATTATTCATAGTTTTATACTCAGGCTAAGCTAATGAGTAATGTCCGGTGGCATTTGAACTACAATGGCCGGCCAGACCTAAAGCCTATTGTATTAGGAATGAAAAGCAAGTTCCGCGCGTTATCGTTCCTTTTTCGATACAACTAGTAGAATTGCCCGTAAGTTGCTACGGGACTTTTCAATGTGTTATGAAGATGTATGTTAAATTTGTTAAGTAATTGAAAATTGATGGTACAAAACAAAAGATATATGTATTATTTTATATGTACAATAGATTAGTGCATACAAAAGATTAGTACACTATTTTACATATACAAAAGATTAGTGCACTATTTTACATATACAAAAGATTAGTGCACTATTTTAGATGAACAATAGATTAGTGCACTATTTTACATATACAAAGATTAGTGCACTATTTAAAACAAAAGATTAGTGGAATGTTTTACATGTACAAAAAGTCCCAAATGATTGGTTTGTCACCAATCTGTTTGCAAAAGATTAGTACATTGTTTTACATGCACAAAAAGGTCCATCTGATTGGTTTGTCTCCAACCTCATTTAGTCTCTCTCATCACTGTTGGAAATAATATATGGATTAGAATATAGAAATTGTAGGTATTTAAATGTTATGTTTAATAAGTTAGTATTTATAAGAACTAACCTTTTTCATTTTTTGTTGGATTCAACAGCAAAAAGAGCTTGTTTGATTGTATCAGCTGGCCTTTTTTTGGTTGATGAGCTGCTTGGTGTTGTTATGGGTGGAGGTGTAGGTGGTGGTATATTGCATGCTTGACTTTGGTGAGGATTGTTATCAAAAACTCCTTTGATTACCAAGTCATTCATCAGTCCCAGTCGAACTTGGAAAAGTTTAATTTTGCCTTTTGTTTGAAGTATGGCTTGTGGGAAATTTTGTTGATCAGAGTGATGTTGTTGATTGACTAACTCTTCACATGATATGCCAAATAGATCTTGAGCTGGTTTTCCCATAAGAAGAGCAGTTGCTACATCACTTGTGTCTTCTATGATCAAAATGACTTTGAACCTATAATAAGAATTAAATAGGAAGAATTGTTAAAGA
This sequence comes from Prinsepia uniflora, assembly GCA_032719365.1. Taxonomy (NCBI): domain Eukaryota; kingdom Viridiplantae; phylum Streptophyta; class Magnoliopsida; order Rosales; family Rosaceae; genus Prinsepia; species Prinsepia uniflora. The sequence goes on along the minus strand of CM064865.1, from coordinate 82,174,505 downwards.
GTAGTTAGGAATTTGAGGTAGCATGGAATAATAGTAATAGTAGATTATTGGACAGTTTGTTAGCATAAATAATAAGAAAACAAACCAACATGGAATTATTATAGAATTGGTTCTAATGATTGTTTTTATTGGACAGCCAAACCAGCCCCTATTGTGCTAGCACTTTCACTCAAAGGACTGCAATCAAAATGACATAAGCACATCCATATCTATCTTAACTGCACAGATAAAAAATAATCTACATATTCGACTATGTTCCAAATAGTAACATGCATATATGACCTTTTATGGCCAAAATGGACTTGAGCATGTAATCCCAATAGGTCAATCACCATGCTGTTTTTTATCATTATATATGATATGATAAGGATGGGATAAAAAGAGAAACCATACTGCATATGCTAATTATTTGCATTTAGAAGACTTTAAAAAAAAACAATTGATGTCAGAGCTGAACTGCTAACGGAATCCAGATATGCAAATTAGCAAAATACCACTAAAGAAAGTGTTAAATGAAAACCCAAGGAAGGCTCATTGTTAGGACTCTTGGATCTGAAATTGGATTTATATCATAGCATGGAAGAGATATTTACCAAGGCAATGGTTTTTGGATACTATGATCAGTGCAGGTAAATAGATCACTTTGTGCTTTTGGTTTGACTTGTTTGTAACAAATTGGACAGGAATGGTACCACCAACCATTTGTTGTGTTAAACCGGGTCACTGCTGCTCTGCAAAAGAGTGTGGTATGCTGCAGTATATATGTAATGTTATGAACATCTGTTAGGAATTTTGAATTAGAAAATTGTATATATTAAAAAGTTATAATGTACCTTGTATATATCTGGATCCAGAATGTTTAATTGTTGCACCGATAATGTTTCTACTGATTGTAATTGTTCAGGTCCTAGTTGTCTTGTTGAGGTAGGTAAAATTTTTATGGCCTCAGATGGGTAGGCAAAACTGGTTTTTTTAAATTCATGAATAAGAGCATTAGTTAGTAAATTTGGGAAGAGTTCTAATATAAATACAGGTATATATATATATATATTGTATAGATTCCTATGGAAAAAAGTAGTAAGTTCTCTTACATTGTTTTGTAAGCTGTAGCTTCAGGTATATCTGGATTAAGAGAGATGATTGTGGCACTGGTGCTGGTCAGATTAAGGACATCTATATGTGATATAAGAAGCTAAGTTATATAATTTGTCTTTGAAATTATGTCAATCTATAAAATGTGTGTATGTTTTTGTACCTCGAAATTCTTTGACCCGAAGGCTAGTAACAACAGCTAAGGCTGGTGGAGTTAGTTGCTGAGCAGCTTGCAAATCAAAACTCCTTGCAACATCTCCCCATAATGTGACTCGAAGATCATTTCTTCTGCCATTAGAATAATGAGCCTATATGTATATATGTATATATATATATTGGATGATAGTTGTTGCAGTTTTGAGAGTAGTTACCTGATATTTTGGAGGTGAATGTCACATTTGACCTCAATGTTGTTATCAATTGTGAGTTCTTCTAAAGGTCTGATTGTTTTGATTCTTCCAAAAACATCTTTGTAAGTAATATATAAATGTTAGTGAATGTTGTAAGTAGAGAATGAATGGTAAAGGATAAACTTATATTCAGCAGTTTTTTGTCTGTATTAAGGGAAACAGAAATATGGAGCAAGTGATAATAAAATGAGGGGTTTGAATTCACCTGTCAAGAGTTCATTTTTGTTTATGCGATTACTTAAATCGCTATATTCAGAGAGATAAAAGCGATGGCGGATGATATAGGGAAAAGGATTTTCTGACTTGGTAAAAATTGTTCTTGAGTTGAACATAAGTTGAACAGCGTGTGGAACAACTTTGAATGTTGGTGAAGTACGCCGGGTATGAAACTGTGTAATTTCATATATTTGTCCATCTTCCATATGCGGCTTAACTAATTCATAGTTAGCTTCATCTGCTATACTTTCAATTGCATCTTCCTACATGTATGGAAGATTAAATAGTAAGTTTAGTAAGGTGTAAAATATATTAAATCAGATTAAACTGTGTATTTACCATTTCATCCACTAATATGCAATGTAAACCATCATATATGCTGGATTTGAATTTTTTAGGTCTCCACATTCGACAAATTCGAGCTCGTATTTTGATGTCAGACTTGAAAGGTTGGATATCTCGAATTTTTGTGATATACATAGTTGAGAAAACCTGCAAAAGAAATAGGGAATTATGTTGAATAGATGTTTAACATTGAATATAACTGTATAGTGGATGGAAATCTACGTTCTATATATGTAATAGAGATATGTTATGGGTATATGTAATTTTTTGTTCTTTTTTTTTTGTCAAGTGTTTTGTTAGTTTTGATTAGGTTAAGAGAAATTATAGAAGTAGAACTATGAAGAAAAAGATGAAGGCATATTCAAGATAGAAAGATTGTAGTAATTACCTGAAAGAAAAGAGGAAAATAGGTTGAAAGAGTGTAGAAAAGAATATCGATTTAACTGACTTTTTAATGAAATAGAAAAGTTTGATGAACAATAGATAGATGGAAATGAAATGGAAACTTGTTTGCATTAAGTGAGTTTTTTTGGAGAAGATAAAAGTGTAGATGTAACTTACTTGTTTGAAGATGAAAGATACGCAGATTTTTGGGGAAAGAAGGTGTTTTGATTTGAAATTGTGCAGGATAAAGAAAGGGTGGAAAGGTGAAGGAGGGGATATAATGAAAATTCAGATTAATCTTTTGAGATATTTTGATAAATAATATTTTATTTTCTGTTGGGTTTATTATCTTCTTGGTTTCCATTTTTGCTGATTAGTCTTTCAGATATTTTAAAGTGATTTTTCTCCTTGGATTTATCTGCAGGGCACAATATTTAACAGATTGAATGTAGATAAAAGTAGATAAACATAATGAAACAAAATTACTGTAACGACCCGTCCCAAATTCCATGATTAGATTAGTGACTAATCATGATTAGTGAGGCTAATCCGTGATTAGTAGAGCGAAATCGGACGAACGGTGCGAAATGACCGTTTTGCCCCTGAAGGTGGCAAAACGTTGACTTTTCAATCGGGTGGTCAAATGGACTTTGACCGATGACCGTGACGTAGTTCGTGACGTCACGAGTTCATAGACAGGTGGCACGTTCAATTCCGACGTTCGTAGAAGAAGTTATGACGTTCGGAAGCCCAAGGGCATTTTGGTAATTTGGGTGAATAGGAGGTCAAAAGTTGACTTTTTGACCGGGAGGTCCGATGGCCGAGGGCCGAAGACCGTTATGTAGATAAGGACGATACGAATCCGTAGACAGGCGGCACGTCGAATTCGGACGTTCGACGACGAAGTTACGGTTCACAGAAGTTCCCGGTTACTATTCACGACGGCACGTTTTACGAGACAAAAAGTGCAGTTTGTCTTTAGTGGGTCCAGTTACTTTTCAGCAACCAATGGATGAGTGACACTTGTCACCCATCCACTGGCCAACCTCACCCACTCATGCACCAAAACACTCAACCGTGCATCCATTTTCCATTTTTCCTCCATCCATTACCCGATCCCATTTCACCCAAAATCCCAAAACCTTCATCCCTTATGATCTGAGGAACCAGGAGAGTGAGAGAGGAGGACTAGGACGGCAGCTGGTGGCTGGAACCGCCGTGGGCGGTGGCGGGAGCCCAAAACCCGATCGGGTACCCGGTAAGTCGTTTTTCCTCATTTTTCGATGTGAGCTTTATGGTTGGTTTTAAGTGATTAGGGAATGATTATTAGGATGCTAGGAAGGTTTTAGGACGGTTTTGGTGAGGGTTAACGGCTGAGAAGCCGTGGGGGATCGATCGGAAAAACTGGGCCGTGAGGTCCATTTCGAACCAAGGGGTTTCGGGTAGTTTTTCCTAGGTTTCTTGATTAGGATAGATTGGAAATGAGAAAAGATGAATTTAGGGATTGAAATGGAGGAAAACGGATGAGAAATGAGGGCGTCGGAGACCTGGACCGGTTACGCCGGTCCAGTTGCAGAGGTTGGACCGGACCGGGCCGGTCGGACCGGTTCGATCGCTGGAGACGACGGTACTGTAGCGGCGCGTGGCTCCCACGCGCAGCCACTTCAGGCGGCGCGTGCGGGCGCGTGCTAGGGTTTTTGGGGATGTGTTCAACATACGAAATCATCTATTCGATGTAACGAACATTTTGGGACTGGTTTCGTGTCAATCGGACACCGTCTCGATATGTTTCGGGGCATCGGAAGGTTTAGGTTCGGGATTAAAAATAGTTAAAAATACGGGAAAATTACGGGGCTTTGGTAGGAGGTTAATTAAGTAGTTAGTAACCTTCTATTACGATTTGGACAGGTTTGGGAGTCCCGGTGACGGTGATCGGCTCGGGGAGCCGTATGGCACGCAAATCGAGGCGGCAGCTCGGACGGTCTGTGAGTGGACCTTGTTTTCTAAATTGGTGCATGCATAAATGTTTATTATATGTTTTATTACTTGTTTGATGATGCCATGGGTGCATTTGTATGTTGTTACGTATAAGCACGTATTTCGAGGTTTCGGCCTTATACAGTGCTTATACGGGTCTGTATTTCTTTATTGATTTAAATGAACTGAATTTGGATTTCAAAATGATAAACTCGGGTATGAGACCCATTTGGTTTTGTCTCGGGCATATGACCTCAGATTCCGGGCACGGTGCCCAGTTGGTGTCCTATGTTCGGGTACGAGACCCAGTCACTTTACGGTTTTGATTTCAGGTCAGGGAACCTTAAATGGATTCCCAGGTTCATGACGGTTTATGGGGACCGGCATGAACCCTTGTTGGTTATTACGGTACATGACGGTTTATGGGAACCGGCATGTTACCTGGTTATGTTATTACGGTACATGACGGTTTATGGGAACCGGCATGTTACCTGATTATGGATATTATGGATCATGACGGTTCAGGGGAACCGGTCATGAATGTTTATGTTATGTATATATATGTTCGTCTACCTTCCTTTACATGTTCTACTATCTCCTCCGGGGAGGGTCGTTGGCCTGGGTGGACCCCGGAGTAGTCACGGAGCACCGACTGAGTGGAGTCACCCCCCAGTTGGGTTCCTTACTCTCAGGAAGGCTATGATTACTATTACCTTGGGTAGGGTCAGTGGTCTACGGACATTGATCTTGACTTTGAGATGACTCGGATTGAGACCCGGGTAGCGCGCGCGTGGCTTTGGATACCGTGACAGGATTGGTTGTGTGACTTATATATATGTATGTGATGGATATATGATATATGATATGTGGTGTGTACAGGTGTGCACAGGATTTGGGCAGTGGCCCGTATGGTCGTTTTTATTGTGGTCCTTTCGACCTTAGTTTATATTTGCTTTGGGCTTCGTCCCACATATGGTTTGTTTTGGATAAATGGTTTTCGAATGCATGCATGCTTTTTAGTGGAGGGTACAAATGTCTTCCTTATTAAATGTTTTTATAAACTTTTGTTTTGTCCACTCACAGTTTTTAATGTTTTGACTGCCCTTCAGGTTGACATCGGATGTGGACTGTAGTAGAGATCGAGATATCACATGCCTCCTCCGGATCCTGGCGTACTCTGATAGCCCGGGAGGGCAAAGGTCAGAAATATCCCTTGTCTGACACTTCGTGTCAGACGGGAGCAGGGTCATCCCGCACTAATCCCGGGGGGATTGGGATGGGTCCTGTCAGCGTGGTATCAGAGCAGGGTTGTCTCTATTCGAGCAACCGTGTAGCTTTTGGAGTATGTACACAGGTCGAGGATGTGATATCTCAATGGGCTACAGTTCGTGGTCAACCTGATGTTGAGGTGCCGGTACGATAGTTAGTAGGATTGGCATGCCTTGGTTCGGCATTTGAGGCCGGGGTTACCATGGTTCTGTCAGGGTTGGCAGTGTGGAACCGTACGGAAGGATTAACGTGTTCGTATTCTGGAGTGTGATCGTGAGACGGTTAGTTGGGATCGTCTTCACGATGTCGTAGGATCGGTTTCGACGACTAATTTGGTGTTGTGACCATCCGATGGTCGGATTGGTTGAGTTAGATGGATTTACTGCAGTCGGCAGTTGGCAGCCGGATTCGAGGAATTCTGGTTGGACTTACGGTAGGATTGGATTGATGTCCTTGCGATGTCAAGACCGCGGGGTCGGTCAGATCGTGGATTTTACTGCCTTATGCAGTTGGGTTCAGAGTGACCCTAGGGCTTGATTGTGGAACCTTACCGTATGTGTATGGTTCGGAAATGTGAGCTGGCGAGTGGTGTGACTTTGACGACTATTCGGAGTTGGGGTTCGTTAGTCGGTCTAGTCATGCCAGCTTGTATTGGGACTGCACTTCGCAGTCGAGGTTGTATTTATCGGTTAGACCGAGTTGGTTGTCGTGCTACTTCAGTTGTGGGTTGGTGCAACTAAGGTCGCGGGTGACCTGGTAGACGACAGTGGGATAGTCGAGTTGCGCCTGGTTAGAGTGTGGTTGGACAGGTTACCGGGGTTGGTACTTGTCGATGGAATCCCTGAGGGGGATACAGGGTAGTTGGTACGGGCTGTTGATTCCGTTGGATGCGGAGTCTGGATGTCTAGTCGTTAGGTCTGCACGAGGTTGTGGCAGACGCTACTATCGACAGACGTAGTCGAATTTTATCTGGTTGAGTAGACTCAGGTTGTCGTGACGATTGTGACGATGGGATTGTCAGTCGTGACGATGGTACGAGGTGCGTGAATAACGCATAAGTGTGGGTAGTGATTCTGGATTCGACTTGGTTACGTTTGAGTACGATCGCAGAATGAGACGGGGACGTACGGGGGACGTTTCCTCTTCTCGTATGAGTTGTCAGGGTAACTATACCCAGAGGTGTTGGGTACGAAGGAGGCAGAGTTTCTCCTATTCGAGCAAAGGTACGGGATCATCGTTCGGTATGAGCGGAGATCCAGAGTTGTCTGATTGGCACACTTTGAGCTGATGCTAACAGGTGGTGTACTGGTACTAGTGCTGGTGCTGGTGCCGGTGATTGTGATGACGGTGAGTTACGAGTCGGGATGTGACTCCGACGTGAGGGGCTTATGATGGGTATCTGTGGTTCGAGAGTGAATCACGAATAGCGACGGACTGGATAGGATCCAACGGTAGTTGAGACGTGAGGATCGAGTACTGTCATGGTGGTTTGTAGAGATTTGACTGCAGATCACAGTAGGGGGGCTGTTGTGACTTTTCAGTCGAGTGGTACATCAAATTAAGATGAATTGACATTCTTTTGGATGTACATATACGGTCGTAAATGGGCATGTGTCCATAACCAGTCTAACGGGGACACGTGGTTGATGTCCGGGTATGTTGTTTCCAATCTTGTTGGAACTTCGGAATCGCGAGAGGTTGCGATTGAGGTGACGAGTGGAATGCGGGTTTTCCGCATTAGTATTGGATAACTCGAGGTCATTTTGGGTGACTTCTCGGATTCTACCATGATTGATGATGGTAGATGACGTTGATGATATAGATGTTGTTGGTTGCCACTCGTACACTGATTGTGTATTGGTTGGTGGACCCGGGATTTGTTCTGGACCATCAGGAGGAGATGAGTATATCGAAGTTAGGTGACTGAGATTTCTCATTTTCTGCTTGGTGGCAGACAATGTTGGTTTACGTGACGTGGTGAATGCAGCAAGTTTTGGTCGCATTCACGTAGGATGAGTTTTGATGTCATCGTGTTGGATCATCTTTGGATTTTCCTAGGTGGAATGCCAAGGATCGATACGAGGTGATTGGGGAGGACCCACAGTCTCGATCGTGACGTCTATAGTCGTTTGACGTAGTGGTGGATCTGGATCGTGATCTTGATGATCCAGATAGGTGGAGAGTTTATCACTCTTACTTGGATGTTGAGTGGAGCATGATGGGACTGAACTTCTTTTCGAGGTAAATCCCATATGGCTTATTACTCGCCTGAGTAGTTGTCCGATGAGTAGGTGTCTGACGAGGTCGGATTTTGTCTGACCTAGTGTTGTGTTGATGTTGGGATTGACTTCCCTATGAAGTTAATCGATCGTATGGTGGTAATCGGTTGAACAGGTAACCGATAGGTTTGGTTTTGGTACGTCTCGGTAGACGTGAACGATATTTCAGGTTTTGGAATCAGATTTCTGGATGACGATTCAGGATTTGATTTTGGAACTTGAAAGAGGATTTCTGTATTTGGGTTTTGGAATCGGATTCTGGGTGACGATTCAGGATTTGATTCTAGAGCTTGACTATAGATTTTCTTTTATGGATTTGGGTTCGGAATGGTTATTCCTAATACTAGTTTACGGAATGATGATTTCGGATTTGAATTTGAACATGGATATGGATATGATTTCTGGGTTTGGATTCGGGATTTTTTACGAAATTGCGGATTCGGATTCGGATTTGGAGATAGATAATGGGTCGGAGTTTCGATTTGTCTAATACTGGATTGGATAAATGGACTCCATCGTAGAAACGTGATTGGCTATGACCTAGGTGGTTGTAGTCTGATTGATGGGTAGATGTACGTACCTTGTACGTTGTTCAAGGTACGATACTAGACAGACTTATCGTGCCTGGTGACGGTATATAGGAGATACCGGTAGTGCGTTGGAGAGCTTATTGGTAGTCGGATTGGTTCTGATACCATCGGATTAGTTGAGGTCGTGGACTGGACATTAGATACTGTGCATTGGGTCATAGTCGTTCTGATGGGCTTGGTTACACACAGGTCGAGTGTTTTGTTAGTATGCATATACTCCGGTTGAGTGAGTTGGTGGTTAGTATAACCACAAGGGAGTATAGTGTTAGTTTTCGACTGACGACTGTTAAGTGGTGACGGTCTGTCGGAGGTGTCAGCGTGGATCGTTGAGTGAGGTCTGATGACTCCCAGTGGGAGCAGAGGTCAGGGTATCTTAGTGAGTGAGTAAGGAACCGTAGAGTTGTTTATGTCAGCGAAAGGGTAGATTTGACAAGTGGGTCGATCATAGGATACTTGGGCTCCTCTGATACTGACAGGTGGTGTCAGTTCGGAGCGTACGACTTCTGCTATCCGACGTGGTCGAATGTAGACGAGGCGACATGAGCGTTAGTGGTACGTCTGGTTGCAGACGAGTAAGTATTGTTCTAGTTGGTTGGTGTACGAGGGTACACGTATTTCGAGGTCGATTCTACTTTCCACGAGGTGGATGTGGAATCAGAATAGTTGGCGTTTCGAGAACGAAACTAATTAAGGAGGGAAGAACGGTTGGATTAGGTCGGTTGGAATTTCGGGGACGAAATTAATTAAGGAGGGAAGGTTGTAACGACCCGTCCCAAATTCCATGATTAGATTAGTGACTAATCATGATTAGTGAGGCTAATCCGTGATTAGTAGAGCGAAATCGGACGAACGGTGCGAAATGACCGTTTTGCCCCTGAAGGTGGCAAAACGTTGACTTTTCAATCGGGTGGTCAAATGGACTTTGACCGATGACCGTGACGTAGTTCGTGACGTCACGAGTTCATAGACAGGTGGCACGTTCAATTCCGACGTTCGTAGAAGAAGTTATGACGTTCGGAAGCCCAAGGGCATTTTGGTAATTTGGGTGAATAGGAGGTCAAAAGTTGACTTTTTGACCGGGAGGTCCGATGGCCGAGGGCCGAAGACCGTTATGTAGATAAGGACGATACGAATCCGTAGACAGGCGGCACGTCGAATTCGGACGTTCGACGACGAAGTTACGGTTCACAGAAGTTCCCGGTTACTATTCACGACGGCACGTTTTACGAGACAAAAAGTGCAGTTTGTCTTTAGTGGGTCCAGTTACTTTTCAGCAACCAATGGATGAGTGACACTTGTCACCCATCCACTGGCCAACCTCACCCACTCATGCACCAAAACACTCAACCGTGCATCCATTTTCCATTTTTCCTCCATCCATTACCCGATCCCATTTCACCCAAAATCCCAAAACCTTCATCCCTTATGATCTGAGGAACCAGGAGAGTGAGAGAGGAGGACTAGGACGGCAGCTGGTGGCTGGAACCGCCGTGGGCGGTGGCGGGAGCCCAAAACCCGATCGGGTACCCGGTAAGTCGTTTTTCCTCATTTTTCGATGTGAGCTTTATGGTTGGTTTTAAGTGATTAGGGAATGATTATTAGGATGCTAGGAAGGTTTTAGGACGGTTTTGGTGAGGGTTAACGGCTGAGAAGCCGTGGGGGATCGATCGGAAAAACTGGGCCGTGAGGTCCATTTCGAACCAAGGGGTTTCGGGTAGTTTTTCCTAGGTTTCTTGATTAGGATAGATTGGAAATGAGAAAAGATGAATTTAGGGATTGAAATGGAGGAAAACGGATGAGAAATGAGGGCGTCGGAGACCTGGACCGGTTACGCCGGTCCAGTTGCAGAGGTTGGACCGGACCGGGCCGGTCGGACCGGTTCGATCGCTGGAGACGACGGTACTGTAGCGGCGCGTGGCTCCCACGCGCAGCCACTTCAGGCGGCGCGTGCGGGCGCGTGCTAGGGTTTTTGGGGATGTGTTCAACATACGAAATCATCTATTCGATGTAACGAACATTTTGGGACTGGTTTCGTGTCAATCGGACACCGTCTCGATATGTTTCGGGGCATCGGAAGGTTTAGGTTCGGGATTAAAAATAGTTAAAAATACGGGAAAATTACGGGGCTTTGGTAGGAGGTTAATTAAGTAGTTAGTAACCTTCTATTACGATTTGGACAGGTTTGGGAGTCCCGGTGACGGTGATCGGCTCGGGGAGCCGTATGGCACGCAAATCGAGGCGGCAGCTCGGACGGTCTGTGAGTGGACCTTGTTTTCTAAATTGGTGCATGCATAAATGTTTATTATATGTTTTATTACTTGTTTGATGATGCCATGGGTGCATTTGTATGTTGTTACGTATAAGCACGTATTTCGAGGTTTCGGCCTTATACAGTGCTTATACGGGTCTGTATTTCTTTATTGATTTAAATGAACTGAATTTGGATTTCAAAATGATAAACTCGGGTATGAGACCCATTTGGTTTTGTCTCGGGCATATGACCTCAGATTCCGGGCACGGTGCCCAGTTGGTGTCCTATGTTCGGGTACGAGACCCAGTCACTTTACGGTTTTGATTTCAGGTCAGGGAACCTTAAATGGATTCCCAGGTTCATGACGGTTTATGGGGACCGGCATGAACCCTTGTTGGTTATTACGGTACATGACGGTTTATGGGAACCGGCATGTTACCTGGTTATGTTATTACGGTACATGACGGTTTATGGGAACCGGCATGTTACCTGATTATGGATATTATGGATCATGACGGTTCAGGGGAACCGGTCATGAATGTTTATGTTATGTATATATATGTTCGTCTACCTTCCTTTACATGTTCTACTATCTCCTCCGGGGAGGGTCGTTGGCCTGGGTGGACCCCGGAGTAGTCACGGAGCACCGACTGAGTGGAGTCACCCCCCAGTTGGGTTCCTTACTCTCAGGAAGGCTATGATTACTATTACCTTGGGTAGGGTCAGTGGTCTACGGACATTGATCTTGACTTTGAGATGACTCGGATTGAGACCCGGGTAGCGCGCGCGTGGCTTTGGATACCGTGACAGGATTGGTTGTGTGACTTATATATATGTATGTGATGGATATATGATATATGATATGTGGTGTGTACAGGTGTGCACAGGATTTGGGCAGTGGCCCGTATGGTCGTTTTTATTGTGGTCCTTTCGACCTTAGTTTATATTTGCTTTGGGCTTCGTCCCACATATGGTTTGTTTTGGATAAATGGTTTTCGAATGCATGCATGCTTTTTAGTGGAGGGTACAAATGTCTTCCTTATTAAATGTTTTTATAAACTTTTGTTTTGTCCACTCACAGTTTTTAATGTTTTGACTGCCCTTCAGGTTGACATCGGATGTGGACTGTAGTAGAGATCGAGATATCACATGCCTCCTCCGGATCCTGGCGTACTCTGATAGCCCGGGAGGGCAAAGGTCAGAAATATCCCTTGTCTGACACTTCGTGTCAGACGGGAGCAGGGTCATCCCGCACTAATCCCGGGGGGATTGGGATGGGTCCTGTCAATTACAAACCTTTTCAGTGTTATTTGGAGCTGCAAATGACTTGGTATAATCCCTAGTGTTGAAGGCACGTAACCGAGTTCTTCCAATGCAACTTTTGTGGACGGAGGCCTAAAGTAGTTGTCTTTGGAAAAAAAAAAAAGAATGAAGCAATAAATAAGATTAATCTCAAAAATCATTTGCAGCTACATTAATTTGCAAATGAGCATATAGAAACAATAATGATCACAAATAAGAAAGCATTTGTACCAAAAGATTTTTAAACCTTAGTGTAACATAGTTAATGAAGAAACTAAAAAAAACGAACTATATATATCTTGTTTAGAGGTTAAATCTTAAGAAAAACAAAAAAGAAGTAAGAAATATGAGAGAACTACATTACATGTGCAAGCGAACATTATCAAAGTTGTGTTATGATCAATTGTTTAATTAATTGGAGATAAAAGAGAGGGATATCATACTTGATGAGATCACAGTCACTACTCCAACCACACTTGATTACCCTACGAATTTTTCAAATCTCCTGCAGGATCCAGAAGAAATTATGTACACAATCGAAGAACAACCAACTTCAAGAACAAATTAATTGAGGAACTAATGAGAATAGCAGAAATCAAAATCCAAATTGTCATATTTAAGAGAAGCAGTCCTTAAAAACAATTATAATAATGAATGTACTGAATCAATTAGCAGAAGTCAGAGGCCTGTGAAAACCATATGAGTAAGAAAGACTAACGATTCTCTATCTCATAGCAAAGATGAGGTTGTTTGCTTTTTAATGTGCTGACCAAATTGACCATTAGGGTAAATAAATAAACAATGGGAATCTCAGAATGGAAGACTGTACCTTTATCGAAAAGCATCGAAAATCTTTGAAAAGTTCTCCGAAGTCATTAGTGATGGTCCTAAGGACTTCAAATCTATACTGCATTTGTACGAAAAAACAGAACAATTAACATCCTCTGAATCTCAAATTGAACACTATCTTACGGTTTATTGAGGGAATTAAAAAGTGAGGGGAAAATTTAAGCAAGAAACAAAGAAGATTTAATGCATATTAACCTCAAATTCAGAATTTCCCATATCTATACTCCAAACAAATTAACAAAGTTAACATCAAGAAAGTGATGATCCGATAATAATAATTCAAAAAGATGATCTGATAATAATAGTTCAAACTATTTTTTCTAATCAAAGAAAATGAAGGATTGTAGCTTCTTCAATTTTAGATTGCTATTACATTTAGTTAAGCTTAAATGGTTTTAAACTGATTTTATTTGATTTATGCATATGTCAATGATGGTGTTAAATATACTTTGTCAGTAAAATTGCGTCAAATTTCTACTATCAAATTTCTACTATCATAAAACAATTTTTGGACCTTACTTTTGAGTTCTTTGTAATAATCTAACTTATTCAAGACACTGAAAGTAAGAACACTCAAAAATAAAGAAACAGGAAGTAAGTACCCCTAAAAACAATATAAAATTAGTTTGTAGCTAATAAAAAATGAGAATTCAATTCATAATACAAATCATAGAATAAAAAGTAAGACCATAAATAAAAATTTACCTTTAAACTCAGCCTAAACCGAAGCCAAATTCTCTCTTTTCTTGAATACTTGCAAAAAAATAACATACAAATATTCAATACGTCAAATCTAACCTAATAATCAAACTTAAGCATAAAATAATAAAAGCTAACAATTTATTCTAAATCAGAAATCAAAATAAAACATTAAATGAAAAGAATATTCAATTTTTTTTATGTGAGAATATTCAAAATTTTAGATTGAAGATATTATACCACCATAGTTAAGTTCAGTTTTTCTAGATCTTCTTGTATATTTGAACACATGTACATATGACAAAAAACACAAAATGTAAGATGTTATATATGTTGGTGATTCTCTTTTGTTTCCATTTGTGAAGAAAGGAATGGAACGTTTCAATTTAACTAAGTTCTAGTTTGTTGAAAGCTAAATTGATATATGGAGTATAGTTTGAAAGTTATTGAAAAGAAAAGGAAAGAAGGAATTGAAACCTGTAAAGAAGTTAGATTGATCAAGAAATGTAGACGTGAGAGTAATCCATTTTCAATGTTGAAGTGCTACCTTGAGGGAACTTTCCAGAACTGTGTGAAATGAAGGAAGAGTATAGAGAGTTGTTAGAGTTCAAAAATCGAAGAAATTGAAGTAGTAGAACAAAATAAATACATAGCCAAAAAAATTCAAACAGATCATTCTAGAAACTTTGCAGAAATTTGGTCTTGAACTCGAGTTTGCTCAACTTTCATCCTGCTTTTGTGTGAGAGCTGAATAATAGGGAAGAAAAACAAAAATATGAATTAAAAATAATTAATATTGTTGAAAATATATTATATAATATAAAAATTAAGAAAAGATAGATAATGGATTATTAATGTTCGTTTAAATTTTGAAGCACATCTTTGTACACTATATTTTGTGTGTATTTGTTGACAGTATTTCCTTCATTGTCTATTAAGATTTTAAGACCTTCTTTTGATGTGACTCGAGAAATTGCAACATATAATTGACCATGGGTAAAAACAGGTTGTGGTAAATATAAACCTACTTGTTTTAAAGATTGTCCTTGACTTTTGTTTATTGTCATTGCATAGCATGGTTTTATTGGAAATTGACGACGCTTGAAAATGAATGGCCATTTATTTTCAACTGCAGTAAGTGTAATTCTAGGTATGAAAACCTTATGGCCAATATTATTGCCAGCAAGAATTTGAGCTTCTATAATTTTGTCATATAGTTGAATAATGACTAATCTTGTTCCATTACATAAACCTGCAGTTTGGTTAAGATTTCTTAAAAGCATAATAGGCATTCCTATTTTTAAAATCAAAGTATGCGTAGGTAGACCATTGAACTCAAGGTTATTAAGGAATTCGGGAGGATATAACATGTTAAGATTATCACTATTTGTGTTTGAAGAACACAAAGAATCAACACTTAGATATGTAAATTTATCACCAGGTAATAAAGTAATTGCATAATTATTTATTTCTGTAACAGTTGAATTTCTAGGTGTAACTATGGCACGCTCTCTTAAAAAAGCAAAATCACTAAAATTGGAAATAAAATCTGGATAAGTTGCAATGAATATTGAACGAATAGAATCTGTAGAAGAATGAATGAGCAAATCTTCAGGTATTTCTATCCAAGATTTATCTGTATCAATAGGATCATTGACATTATGAGTACTAACAACTTTACCATCCCCAATTTGTAAAATCCAAGTTGCAAAATTTGCAATTTTTTCTTTTTCTGGAAGACTCAATCCACATTTAGATAATCTCATATTTTCTTTCAAGTGGAAAATTTTAAAAGATGGCCATAAATAAGAATTGTTAATTGAAGCATTGATGACATCTTCCTTAGTTCCATTTGGAATGACAGGTAATATTTGTCTAAAATCACCTCCTAATAACAAAGGCTTTCCACCAAAGGGAAGATTAGTTTCAGAAGATTTTGAATGTAGTAAAATATCAGAAAGTGATTTGTCCAACGCTTCAAAACAATATTTATGATTCATTGGAGCTTCATCCCATATAATTAAATCTGTTTTTTCAATTAGCTTAGCAAGATGAGTTCCTTTTTTTATTTGACATGATAAACAATCAGTCACAGTTAAAGGAATTTTAAATCTAGAATGAGCTGTTCTTCCACCAGGTAATAATAAGGATGCTATTCCTGATGATGCAACAGCCAAAACAATTTTATTTTCAGATCTAAGTCGACTTATGATTGTATCCCATAAAAAAGTTTTTCCAGTGCCTCCATGACCGTAAACAAAGAAAAGATTTGATTTTTTCTCATTAACAGTCGCAATTACAGAATCATATACAATTTTTTGACATTGGTTAAGCTGAGCTACTAAAGTAGCATGTCGTATTTTCAAACTATTACAATCATAATTTAATTCTTCTCTTAACTCTTTATTTTTTATTTCTAACATTTTTTGAGCATCAGGCATAGGCAAATTGTACTTGCTTAAAGAACTCGAGGATGTATTAAAAAGTTGTTCTAATTCAAATAGAAGAAAGTTTTTTAATTCATTTTCAGGGAGAATTAGATTTGGCATTTGAAAATCAGTTTTCAATTTATATATAATATCATCACACATGGTTTTCCAATGAGAATCAAAAATATTCATAGGGTTAGCAACATCACAATACAAAATAATAGTCACAAAAAGTTGTCTCAATTCAGGGCTTGACGCTACATAAGTAGCAGTTGATAAAGCGTCAATCCATTCTTTATCATCTCCTAGTAAACCCAAGGCTTGACATGCATCGTGATAAGATTGATAAATCAGATCATTAATAGTTTTTATATCATCAAAATTGATAGCACCTTTTTTTAAGTTCAATAGCATTCTCAAATAATACAACTCACCCGAAGCAGGATGGACGTAAGCTATTCTACCGATTGAAAAGCCTCGTTTTCTAGGTTGCCAAACTTTGTTTTGTGTATTCCAAACAAATTTAGAAGGAAATTCTGCATAAGTTAATGTTTGTGCTTGTTCAAAAGTTTTATTTGCTTCAAACCAAGCTGTCAACATTGTATGATCATAAGCTCTTTGATTAACAATTGTTTGAAGAGATTGATCAGCATTGAAAACAATGTTTTGTTCTAAAGGTAGGTGCACGGGTAATCGTTCAATGGAAGGATGCCTAGAATGAATAGAATATTCGAAAAGTCTCCAAATAGCTTCAGGTGGTGCTATATATCTACAATTAAGATACATTAAAATTTCATCTTTTGTATTTTGTTCAAAAATGACTCTTGCTCTATCTGTGCCTTTGTTTACATATTTGAATAAATATTTTATAAGCATAGATTGACAACAGGATTCAACATTTATATGAGCATTATATCTTAAAAGTAATTCTGCATTATAAGGAACAACAAAACAATTATCAATTTTAATCCCATTTTTTACAACAAAATTTGTTGAATTCTCACAACGTTTGTATATTGGAAAACCATTGGTCTCAAAAACTGTTTGATTTGTGTACATCTTTGGGAAATGTTTAGAACATTTATTATCGTGCATGCAAGGAGATTTTGGATTTAACTGTCCGCAAGGACCATGAATCATAAATTGTTGAACAATATCATAAAGTTGAGGATTGCGAGACTTATCTGGTAACTCAGCTGAAATAATGGAGTCTATATCTGAAGCAGAAGAACACTTGTAACTTGATTTCAGCCAGAAAAGCATATGAGAATGAGGCAAGCCTCTTTTCTGGAATTCAATTGTACAAACATCTGATATGGACAATGAAAAGGAACAAAAAATAAGTTTTGTTAAGTTTAATAAAACATTTGAATCGAGGGAAAAATAATTTATGACACTAACCTGCTTGGATTTCACCAAAAGGTATGCCAGACTTAATAAAAGTAATCATATCATCAAATTTCATTTTAAATACTCTAGCAATTATATCAGGTCTATCTTCCGGTTTATAGCCAGGTTTTTTCTGGAATTCTCTAACAATCTCAGGCCATTTAACATTGCAAGTAAATGTGATGAATAAGTCAGGATTTCCGTACTCTCTACAAATAGCCATAGCATCTTGATAATTATTAATCATATATCTAGGACTACCAGTAAATGAAGATGGAAGGACAACTTTTTGCCCAACAGTATTGCCATCATTATCACCTCTCAACATTGCATCATATATGCCCTTATAAACCTCACTTCGTAAATTTTTTTGATTTTGTCTTATGTAATCTAATCTATCCTCTTCAATGGTAGCATATGCATCAACTAAATATTGTTGAAATAATCGACCTCCTTTTAACAAAGTGGGTAAATGCAGGTCTCTTTCTTGTATTTGATAGGCTATGAAAGCTCGCATTGACACTCTTTTTCGACAACCTTTTTGACTATGAACATTATCAGTCAACTTTAAATTAGGACTATATCCATCCTCACCATATGGGAAAAGAATTGGATATTGCAAAGACATAAATTTGGCATGTAATTTTGTAACACGCTTTAAACCCCTTTTCTTTAATTCAATAACGATGTCTCTATTTGAATCAAAAAAACCAATATCACCAACTATTAAACCACCTATCTCATCACAGATTGGTTGTTGATATTGATTACTATTGTTTGATGAACTTCCTAACAACGTTATTTTTAAAGAAGGAATGTTGTTAGTTTCAAATTTATTTTTCATTGAGCGAAAAGTTTTAACCAATTCATTTGAAATATCAAACATATTCACCAAACCTTCTACAATCGATCTATCAAGCATATGGTTATTTTCATTAGGACAAAAAGCTTGAAGACGGTTATTCACTTCATTATCAGTATCATACACGTAAAGTTGGGCAAACTTAGGGCATTCACCATCAAAAGGTAATAAAGAACCCATTAAATGACAAACTTGACCACTAACTTTGAAAACATAAGGACTTGAGCCATTATTAATTGAATGTTCAACTTTCGCTCCCATTGAAGTGAAAGAAAACATGGAATTATAAGCTCTGATATTGCGTCTAAATGATGTACTTTTTGTACCTCCATTTGGATCTAATAAGTGGTCTAAAAAATTTGGTGCTGGATTTGCAAAAGGAAGTTTAACTTTTCCATTTTGACAACAAAGGGTAAAGATTGGTTGACCCTGCCTTGAAAGTCGTTTGATTGATTCATCTAACCAAAAAAAAGCTCCACAATGAATACATTTATAATCCTTATCTCCAAGATCTATATATTGTCTGATAATGTTAGATCTTCTTGCTTGGAAAGAAGCTTGACCTTTATGTAGATATTGATAATCAATATTATTAACATTTTGATTATCAAATTGTATAGCATGTGAAGAGGTAGAAACATTTTCATTTTCAAAACAGATGTTGCTAGTAGAGCCAGAATTAGAAGAACCAGTAAATTCTAAGTTATTTATACGGGTAATTCTAGTTTTTCTAGTAAATGGAATCGGATATTCATCGCTAGTATTGTAAACAATTTCATTATCATTGTTTGAAGTAGATGATGAAGTAATATTTGATTCATTTTCTATAATATCACTTAGTTGAGTATGTAATGGTCTCTTAGACATGTTGATAATCCAAATGGCTAGGACACCAAAACAAAATATATCTGTAAAAGGTAAAAAAGAAATAAAATTAAGTCATCAACTGACAAACAACATTTATATGACAAAAAATAGAAATCATATATAACGCATTAATGAATCTGACAAAAGGTGGATTTGATAATAGTTCATTTGATAGGGGGAAAATTATACTCAAATAGTACTGTTTTTAAAACTAATTAAGTAAAAAGTGATGATTAAACTAACCTTGATTGAGGGAAAAAGTAGATGTTGAAGAATCGTTATTATAATTGAAACCCTTGATAATTTGTGATTGAGCTGTTAATTAGAAAAAATGTAGGGCAACATAAGAAAATGTTAACAAAATTTGAAAACAGCTTAACAGTGTATAGAAATGAACATGGATTGAAGCTTATAAAAATTAGTAGTAAAATCATTGGGAAGATCACAGCCCTCCACAGCTGAACCAAGCCGTTTGGCAATTCTTTGGAAACACATGTTAGGTTTATAAATCATTGATTCATCAATCATTTCCATTTGCTTTTGCGTCAGACTTCGAAGCAAAACCAAACACCAAATCAAGTAAGTCCTCTGCTTTTCTATGTTCTTTGTTCTTCTCTTAATTTTAGATTATCAACGCAGCATTTCTGCCACAGTTTTTGCAATTTATGTGGCAATTCAGCATCATTTTTTCTGGTCTCCTTTTTTTTTTTTTTATGGATTGTGCTACTTTAGTATTTATTTTTGTTTCAATTTTTTATTCATTGATCCTCTCATTTTAGTACCAAATTTCATATGAGAATAAGATTGTTGTTTGTTGTATGACAATGTTATTAAGATCATCAACAGACTAACAACATTTATATGACCAAAACAAAATAGAAATTGTATATAACGCAATTAGATGCTCAAGAATGGTTATTGTAATCAAAACCCTTGATGGTTCATAACCCAATTCATAATACAAATTATAAAAATAAAAATAAAAACAACAACAACATAAGACAATGAATTAAAACTTAAAGGTTTTTGCAGATTATGAGAGGAAGTAGATGAAGGTGAGATTCAGAGAGTTGAGAGAAGGAAGCTAAGGAAGAGAGAAAACTGATTTTCACATACATAATACGCTTTGCACATACTACATATATATTAACACACGGGACTAGCTTAGAACCGTTCTAACAGTCCTAACCATCTACTAACTAATCTTGACAGCTCATCATTTGTACAGCTGTATAACTAACTTACTAACAACTAACAACCTACACGTGTTATCTTACAGCCTCCCTCAATCTGATGCTAGAGGGACGATGCAGCAGATTGGTGCGGTAGAACTCGAATTTGGGTAGATGCAAACCGTGAGTCATTACATCAGCTAACTGGTTCTTTGAACACACATGAGCCAGACGAAGAACCTTGCTTTGAACACGCTCACGGACAAAGTGAACATCAAGCTCCACATGTTTGGTTCGTCCATGGAACACTGGATTGTGAGCAATCTGAATGGCAGACATGCTGTCACACCAGATCAATGGAATGCGAGGGAGGGTGAGATGAAGATCTTTGAGTAAGTGTTGTATCCAGTGCATCTCACACGCTGTATTTGCTAAGGCCCGATATTCTGATTCAGCAGATGATCGGGATACAGTTTGTTGCTTCTTAGCTCCCCATGATATGGGGTTGCACCCAATGAACACAATGTGGCCAGAAGTGGAACGCCTTGTGTTGGGATCCCCTCCCCAATCTGCGTCTGAAAAGGCTTGGAGATGAAGGTTGCCAGGGACATAGCTGAGACCAAGCTCGAGAGTACCCTTAACATAACGGAGAATACGTTTCACGGCTACCATGTGTACATCTGTGGGAGCATGCATGAATTGACAGACTGTATTGACTGCAAACACTATATCAGGGCGACTAAACGTCAAGTATTGCAGGGCTCCAACCATGCGTCGATAGAGTGAGGGATCAGGTAGGAGAGTACCATCGTGGAGAAGTAATTTGGAGTCTGGGACTATAGGAGTCGTGACTGAACTGCAGTTTGACATTCCAACCTTTGCTAGGAGATCGCGGGCATACTTACTCTGGTTAATAAAGATGCCATTGGAGTGATAACATACCTGGAGACCAAGGAAATAGGACAGGTTGCCAAGATCTTTCATATCAAACTCAGTATGAAGATCGTGAATCAGTCGTGACATGGCCTGGGAGCTGTTCCCAGTCACTATGATATCATCAACATATACCAAAACGATAAGGAGGTCTGAATTGTGATGAAGGACAAAGAGAGCAGAATCAGAGAGGGATTGAACAAAGCCAAGTTTGAGCATATAACCCGTGAATCGAGCATTCCAAGCCCGGGGGGCCTGTTTCAAACCGTATAGAGACTTGTGCAGCTTACACACATAGGAAGGGGCATGTGCATCCTCAAACCCAGGTGGTTGTGTCATGTAAACTTCCTCATCAAGATGACCATGAAGGAAAGCATTCTTCACGTCTAATTGCCGGAGAGTCCAATGGAAGTGAGCAGCCAAAGCTAGAACGAGACGAACTGTTGTGTGTTTTACTACGGGGCTAAAGGTTTCTCCATAGTCAATACCAGCCTCCTGAAGGTAGCCTTTAGCAACCAGACGTGCCTTGTGCCGTGCCACTGAGCCATCTGCATTTCTTTTTAACTTGAACACCCATTTGCACCCAATCACACTGCGATGGGATGGAAAAGGCACCAAAGACCAGGTCTTCTGATGTTTAAGGGCAGTTAACTCCTCAACCATAGCTTGTTTCCATTCAGGTACATGGGAGGCCTGCTGGTATGTCACTGGTTCAATGAGAGGGCTCACAGATTGCAAGGTTGTGTGGAGAGCAAGATAGCCATGGCGCTTGGGTTTGATAATCCCTCTTTTGGATCGGGTCACCATAGGATGATGAGAGGATGTTGAAGAGGAGGTACCAGGATGTGTAATGTCCACCACTAGATCGATAGAATCGTGTGTGGAACCATCTGATGGAGCACTTGTCGAGGGACAGACCACTGATCCTGAGACAGGAGTGATAATACCTGTGTGCTGAACCAAGGGTTCATGACCAGATGAGAGAGGTGCTGGGGAAACATCGTTGGATAGCACAGGAGCTTCAGGAGAGGCACTAGGCTGCTGTGCAGGATCTGTGGTAACAGGTGGAGTGCAGGAAGGGGAATCTCTAGATCCTGAGGAGACAGTTCCACCAGAAGTTGGGGTAGAGTAGAGAGGAGTGTAGCTGGATGGTGTAATCGGGCTATAATCCCTGGTGATGAGTGTCTCCTTAGGGACAGAGGCAGAGGCAAATGGAAAGGTATTTTCGTCAAAAACGACATGCCTAGAAATGAAGGTCTTCTGGGTAGGGATATGGTAACACAGATAACCTTTATATCCATGAGCATAGCCAACAAAGGTGCATTGTTTCGTTCTTGGCTCTAGCTTGTGATGATTGTATGGTCGAAGGAAGGGGTAGCAAGCACAGCCAAATACCTTGAGAGATAGAAGAGATGGGTGATGGCCAAATAGCAAGGAGTAAGGGGAGTTCATATGTAATGTAGTTGTTGGCATTCGATTGATGAGGAAGTTGGCTGTGGAGCAGGCATGAAACCAGAATGACAGAGGCAGTGAAGCAGCTTGAAGCAAAGTGATCGTGGTTTCTATAAGATGGCGATTTTTCCTTTCAGCCAATCTGTTCTGCTGGGGTGTATATGGACAGGATTTATAATGGACAATACCCCTAGTCGACAAGAACTCAGTCATAGCATTGCTCACAAACTCACCTCCCCCATCACTTTGAAAGATTTTAATATGCTTATTGAAGAAGTTGTGTACATAAGCATGAAACTTGACAAAAGTGGAGTAGACATCCGATTTATTCATCAACGGATACAACCAAGTATATCTAGTGAAGTCATCAACAAAGAGTACATAGTACTTGAAACCAAGACTAGAAGGACAAGGACTAGGTCCCCACACATCCGAATGTATCTTGACAAAGGGTTCTGTGGATCGATGTTCAGAAGCAGTGAAGGGTAGTCTTGATACCTTGCCTTGAAGACATGATTGACATAGTTGAGGCACTGTATCTGGAGAATAGGAAAGATGTGCCTGAGTGAGCATTGAGTCAAGTACTCCACTGGCAGGATGTCCCAAACGCTGATGCCAGAGTGAAGATGAAACCTTCTGGCCTAGGTACGCAGTATAGGGAGAATGGTTAGGAGTGACATGAGTAGAAGGAACAGCCTTAGGAAGTGGATACAGGCCATCAATGCTAGGAAGTTTGTGCAGAGTTCTCCCCAAGTGATCCTGAATGCGAAGGCACTTGGCATCAAAAAGCATTTGGCAGTTGTTGTTCAAGCAGAACTTATGAACAGAAAGCAGGTTATGCACAAGTCTAGGAACGTGATATACTTCCTTCAGTTTAAAGACATGCTCATCTAGCGGCAATGTCAAAGAACCTACACTAGAAATAGAGAGGATAGAACCATTGCCTACTGCGATACCTGGTTTTGAAGCACATGCTTGAACCTGTCGAAGTTGACCATCATCTGAGACCATGTGATTGGTGGCACCTGAATCAGCAAGCCAGAAGTTAGGGTCACTGAATTCGTATGCAGAGTTAGCTGAGAAAGCCTGTGGTGGTGCTGTAGCAATATAAGCCTGCGGGTGTGAATCAGTGTGAGTAGGCAATCTGAAGTTACTTCTCTGGGAGCAGTCTGGTGCCTCATGACCTGGGACTTTGCACAGTTGACAGACTGGTAAGGTTGAGGCCTGCATATAGTGTGGTGAGGAACCTAGGATCCCTGAACTTGGGTTGGACATAAGCACTTGTCCTGCGGACCCTTGTGAGTATTCCATGGTCTGGTTGTTATAGCCATGAGGTCCAGGGCTATAGCTTCCAGTGTTGTAACCTCCATGGCCTCCATTGTTATAACCTCCACGGCCACCACGACCATTACTCCAGTCATTGTTGTAACCTCCACGATTTCCTCTACTGTTGTTCCAGTTTCCATTCCAGTTGTTATTGTTCCAGTTGCTGTTCCAATTTCCATTCCAGTTGTTGTTCCAGTTCCATCGTCCCCTCCCATTGTTCCTGCCTCGACCTCTGTTGTTTGGCCAGTAGTTAGTGTTCCCATGATTATTATTGCTCCTGCCTTGCCAGTGAGAGTTTGATGGAGGTGCAGGATCAGATTCTTGTCCTGAAGCTCCCTCCTTAGCAGCAGTCATTGCTGTAAGCAGTGAACTATGTGAGGCAGTTTGAGTTGCTACCTTAGAGAGATCAGCTTCCTCAGCTAGGAGCAGTGTTCTCAATTCAGAAAGAGTAACAGGTACGGGTCTTGCACGAATGTGTGACTTAAAGGGATGATATTCACAAGGTAATCCATTGAGAGTGATAAGAATAACATCTTTGTCTGAAACAGGTACACCAGCACTGGCTAACCTTTGTCTAGCAGATCGAATTTTGTTGAGGAAGACTTCAATAGAGTCTGATCCTTTCTGGATTGTTTGAAGATTTGTTTTCAGCTGCATAAGGTTGGCCTCTGACAATGATGAGAACCTCTCTTGCAGTGTGAGCCAGGCTTCTCGTGAAGTGTCACAGTTCATGATTTCAGTAAATGCCTCTTCTGAAATCGTAGCAATGATCACATTCAGGAGTGCAGCATCTACATCCATCCAGGTCTTGAAAGATGAGTCTGTATTTAAAGGACACGGACTGGTACCATCGAGATGATCAAAGAGGTGATAACCTTTCAGCAGACGCTGAATCTTGGCACTCCAAGAGACATAGTTAGTCTCATCAAGCTTCATCGACATGAAGTCAGTAACATTTTTAAGAATCTCCATAATTGCTAGCATAGTTCCAGAAATCAAGACTGAGGAAGAAAAGACACTTATCTTGTATGGAAGATCTTTCGAATTGCTCAAACTCAACGATCAACTGAGAGCCAGAAGTGGTGATTCAGAGACCAAGATTGACAAGAAGAAATAGAGGACTCAACAAGATGAAGAACTGAAGCAGTATCGGGAGATGAAGAGGAGAACTTTTCTTGAGAAATGAATAAGGAGAAGAGCAGAAGCAGCAGCGGGAGAAGAGGAGGAGCACTTGTTCACCGAAATGCAATTTACGTAGTAGTGTGATTTGATCGAGCACAGGATCAGTTAGCCATGAGCCATCATAGCTCTGATACCATAAAGGTTTTTGCAGATTATGAGAGGAAGTAGATGAAGGTGAGATTCAGAGAGTTGAGAGAAGGAAGCTAAGGAAGAGAGAAAACTGATTTTCACATACATAATACGCTTTGCACATACTACATATATATTAACACACGGGACTAGCTTAGAACCGTTCTAACAGTCCTAACCATCTACTAACTAATCTTGACAGCTCATCATTTGTACAGCTGTATAACTAACTTACTAACAACTAACAACCTACACGTGTTATCTTACAAAACTGACCTTTAAAATAATACCAAAGCTAAATTCCCGGTTTTGTTCAATACCTGCCCAAAAACAGAACACAAAATTATAATCACAACAATAGCAATCTAATAACAAATACAATCAAGATCTTTCCAGTATCAAAAGCAACCTAATAACAATCCCGATCTGTTTTCCCTTGCGAATGAAATGAAAAGCGCAAAGAAAATAACTCAAAAAAGAACAATCCATTGTTGTCTTTCTTTTTGGCTCATACCGAAAAAAATTAGTATCCATATGATTTATATTCAACATCCATATCATTCATTCTTGCATACAAATACACATTGTTTGAATTAATCACACGTACAATAATTGTATCTTCGTTCATAAAAAAAAATTAAGCAGTTTTAAGAAAATATAATAAGCCCTATGGTTTAAAAACATAAACTATCAAACAAAAAATAAAAAGCTTGAGCAACTTCAGCAAAACCTGCAATTTAGAATTTACAATCCCTACATTCCTAAAGCAAAACCAAAACTTGCAATTAAAAATCAATTGAAAATCCAATAAGCCAACCACTGCAAAAAAAATCCCTAAATAAATTGGAAAGAATATTTATTTAACAAAACAAATAAAAACTTACCTCAAAAATCCCAAAACCAAACCCAGATTCTTCCTCGTTTCCCTTTGCGAATTTG
This sequence comes from Prinsepia uniflora, assembly GCA_032719365.1. Taxonomy (NCBI): domain Eukaryota; kingdom Viridiplantae; phylum Streptophyta; class Magnoliopsida; order Rosales; family Rosaceae; genus Prinsepia; species Prinsepia uniflora. The sequence continues at coordinate 82,148,162 of CM064865.1, read as the reverse complement.
AGTGGATTTTCTATGGCGACAAAGATAAGAGAGGTGTTGGGCAAGGAGTCGATTTTTCGGCAAGAATTGAATGGTTGCTACAGTGGTCGGGAAGGATTGGAGCGCTGCGGCTATGGGGGTGCGGCTGAATATGGTTGAAATGGAGTTTCAGTAAAGAACGGGCACAATAGGAAATGTCATGTTCATCAAAGGGTTAAGGGAGGGCAAGATAGTTAATTCACTATTCATTATACTGTTCACGGAACAGTAACCCGACACACGGGTTTTAGTAGATAGTAAATTTTTACCTGTGAATATATTATGTCATTTTTTAAATTGCAGGATTTTATCCAAATTGATCCTATTAAATATTAATCACTGCTTTCTCTATTCAAATATTTTTAACGAAAATTGATAGTTTTGTTTTGGTTTTCAGGTTTCAGTGCATTATTCAATGAATTTAATGACATGATACTTGATTGTAAGGACGGCTTCTGAATTCAATTTTCGAATGGGTTAAATTTAGTATCAATCCAAAGGTAACCGGGTAAAACATCCGCCTCGAGTCCCCACCTCGGGGGCTCCTGCATTTTCATTAACATGGATACACTTAATCAGAGGGGACATTTATGAGCTTCAGTTCTCGAAATCTTATCGATATTGATTAAAAATTTACATAAGCATACATATAAACAAAAATTCTCAATACAAATTATTATAAGAATCCCAACAATAATAAAAACGAAGAACAAGAAGACTATGAGTTCATCTACCACCTAACTAATCAAGAAAATTAACCAATGAACTCTATTTCACCATTGCAATAATATAAATATATAAAAAAAACTTTTATCCAATTAAATCAAACATTCAATATCAACAATTAGTAAAAAAAATATAACTACTTATTTGTACTTGAAAAAGGTAATAAATATATTTTTTTTAAACCTAAATTTGAATGGCTAATTAAATTGAACTGTTTTGACAAAAATAAATAAATTAAATTGGACTGTATTAGATTCATAATTCTAAAAGACCTAATCCTGAGTGGGAGGGGCTATAGCCCGCCCAACCCAAGGAATGAGTCGAATGACCGTCCTTGCTTGGTTGACCTATGACAGGGATGCTATTAAAACTCTCAAAGTCTGTTTCATACTCTTCAATGTTCCCACCCCAAGCCTACCAAGTTGTTGGGAAATTAGTAAAACGAGGAGCTGGATTATACTTAATAAATCACTGGTTATGAGTTTGAACTCATATTTATTTAGTTATGATTAAAATGCTCTGTTATAGTTGTAAAATTTGAAAGCGGGACTCTGGTTTTTAAAGGAAGGGTGGCCATTGAAAAATAATCGATTCCAAACCACAATGCTAGCGGATGGCGGGCCTCCGCTTTTCTTTTCATTAATGAAACCTGCCAGTTATTATGGACTAAAAAAAAAGTCAAAATTGGAGGATTATTCAGGCGTTTGCCTCTTTGTTCAAAAGAAAAAAAAGATGTGGGTGGCATTATGACAGGGTGTCGGTTAGAAAGACCATCGGATACCGACTCTTCTAACATTACCGACCTTTTAATATCGGGGAAAAAGAAATTTCACATAACATAAAATAAGCTCTTTTCATCATCAGAAACAACCCGGTTTCCGAAACCTCTTTTGCATTGCATTACCATAACGAAAAGAAAACTAAAAAGAAAAGGATTGGATGAGCTAGCCTCCTTGGAAACGGACATGGGCCTTTTTGCGAGTTGGCTTGTTCAGGTTACACGGAGCTAGGGCCAGTAGCTATCTAAGGGTGAATCCGAAGACTTTTAGACCTCACTTTGCTACCTGGGAGCGAGCCAAAGAACTTTATTTTGGAAAAAATTTGGGTACTAATAAAAAAATAATAATAACAAATGTTCCCACCCTAAATAGTAAATACAAGTTTACAACAAACTTATTGTGACAGAACACAACTAAAGTGTAGCATTAGTGGAATGATTTTGAATTTTTTAGCATATTCGAGAATATTCTAAAGTTTCATTTCAGCTTCAATTATTGGAGTGAATATAATTAATGGCTTTATCGAACATACATGGAAGTGAAGATAACATCTACCGATGTTAAGTCATGGACTGGTTCCTTAAGCCCGTCTAAAATGTGTTGGTGTTTTATTTGATTAATATAAGACTCAACTTGTTAAATATTACGAAGATTCAGTGGGCATACCGGGTCCAATCTCTATACCATTTTCAATTTCTCTTCCATTTTGACTAAAACCATGCATGCGTTGAAGTTAAACAAATTTCGTGTGAAAATTTCAAATGTTATACACAAATTTAGCAATTGTTCGAGCTTCGATGACCTCCCATCGAGTTGGTAAGTTCAGATTAGGTTTACTAATACGTAATTAATTAGCTGTGCCTGGACACCTCTCTAGAAGACCAGAAGTCTAAATAATTTGATGAAGAAATAATATAACGTACACATTGAAATACTTCAGTTATATATTATTATTGCCTTCCTCTCTAGTTCTTTCTATGTTTTTTTGTTGGTCCAAGTCCAACACACCCCATCTTCTTCGAAACTATATGTATATATTATGTGTAGGAAGGATAAAAGAAAAAATGTTTTTCACACAAATATTGAGAGTTAAATTTATATTAGAAATATTGAATTTGATATCGATATAGTTCACGCTAAGTAAAAAATATTGGGAATTTAATCCAAAATTTGAAAATTTTGAATGAAATTTTAGAAAAAAAATAAAAAACTAAGTATCCAGTAATATTTATATAAGACTATTGCCTATATCATTAAAATTGAGGGAAGATTTTTTTTCCCTCAATATTTTTATATCAAGACTTTTAAATAAGAGTATATTTACAAAAATATCGCGGATATTTCTTCCCCTATTTTAATATCTCGACTGAAATTTTACGGATATTGCAAATATTTTCATCAATGTATATATTTGTACATATATTATATATACTTAGCTTATAGACCTTTGCAAAAGGTACCTTTTAATTGAGCACATATTAATTCAACACTTAGAACTTTCCAAGCAAGATATTGAAGCAGTAAACACCATAAAATTAATCTCAGGCGTACTAAGTCTGAGTCAAATTATTTAATTAAGCTCTTGCAAAATGATTCTGTCACAATATATAATTAATTAGCATAGGTGGCAGCTAGCTTCTAATCAAATTCAAGTGCAACCGAGTCTTTACCTGCTATTCGATCTAAAAATAAATCCCACCTATGATAAGTCGTTGCCTCATAACCTGCTTCCATTGTTAATTCTTAGTCTTTACCTGCCTCAATCGACATGGAAAACAAAAGACCAGTTCATGAGTCTCTCTGCACCTATAAATACACAAGTTTCTACCAGCATTTTCATTCATCTCTTATCGATCCCTAGCTCAACTAGGAATCATTTTCAAGTTAATTGTACGTTAACTAGGTTTCCAATACGATACGATGATGAAAGGTTCTCATTTCCCTGCAACTGTTGTTGCCGTGTTAGCACTGGCAACCCTCCTCCTTGTCTCCGCTTCGGACCCCAGTCCTCTTCAGGACTTTTGCGTCGCAGTTAATAACACCAAAGATGCTCGTACGTACATGCAATATATATGCATGCATAACTTATATGTTTGATTTTGCATGGCTTATGCATTATTTTTCAATGCACGTACGTGTTAGTTTTATAGTTTATATAGTAAATGATGGATATGTATATATATGTATATATGATTAACTTGTTTGTGATTAAGCAGTGTTTGTGAATGGAAAATTCTGCAAAGACCCGATGATGGTGTCAGCAGATGATTTCTTCTTCGACGGGCTCCGTAATGCCGGAAACGTCGCAAATCCGCTGGGTTCAGCTGTGACACCGGCAACTGTGGACCAATTTGGAGGACTCAACACTCTTGGGATATCGGCGGCTCGCATAGACTTTGCACCCAACGGCCTCAACCCTCCTCACACTCACCCTCGTGCCACAGAAATCCTCGTCGTCCTTGAAGGCTCACTCTACGTTGGCTTCGTGACATCCAACATTGCCGGCCAAAAGAACAAGCTGTTCACCAAAGTGTTGTACAAGGGAGATGTGTTTGTGTTCCCAGAGGGTCTCATTCACTTCCAACTCAATGTGGGACACTCTAAGGCCCTAGCCATTGGTGCTCTTAGCAGCCAGAACCCTGGAGTCATCACCATCGCCAACGCCGTATTCGGCTCCGACCCCTCCATCAACCCTGATGTTCTCGCCAAGGCATTCCAAATTGACAACAAGCTGGTTGACTTTCTTCAGAAACAGTTCTGGTACGACAACAATTAGACAACCTATCAGTTGTATTTTTGAAAAGCAGATGATGACCATGTAAGCTGCTTTTCGTTAATTATAAGCCACTACAAAAATTATGGTCTATTAATAATAATCAAAGAATAAGATGGTTGCTACGTACTGGCTTACATATGCAATCTGTAATCTCTTCTTCTCTTCGTGGAATATAATATTCAATATTATATTTATTAACATAGAAGCTGCAGAGCTTGCTGTGTTGTGTCTCCGTATATTAATATACATATATATATATAAATATATATATATATATATATATTGTTGCGAAGAAAATTCGGTAAATGAGAATGCAGAGAGAATATGGAGAGGCAGGGAGAAAAAATAATACGTCTAATTTGTTATGAGATTATTAGGGTTTACAAAGATAATTATCCCTTATATAGGGAGGGTGTTGAGTCTAGAGTGTATAAGAGCTAGAAGAAAGTTAGTTAGAAGTTAGTTAACACTGTTGAAGTTAGTTAGCACTGCAGCATCAGTAAATAACCCTCCTTCTCTACTGTGGAGATTAGATTGGCATCGATTGTACTTTTTTCATCTTTTTCTCAAATTCTCTAAAGATTTATACAACCATTGAATTCCTTCTTCTTCTTCATTACAACATTCTCTTCTTCCTCATACTTTTCATCAATCCTTGATGCCTTCTCACATGGTATCAGAGCCTGAAAAAACAGCCTGATTCTCTTCTTCCTTCCGCTGTTCACACAATCTTGTTCTTTGTTTTGTTTCCAAGTTTTCATGGTAGAATCTACAGCACGAAGATTGCAAAAGACTACATGTTGTCATTCCTTGTGAATCTGTAAAGCAGTAAGGCAAAAGCTGCAAAGACCACCTGCGATTCTTCAGTAAAGCCAGTAGAGAAAATTGTGCTCACCAGGTGTTTGTGAAAACGTTTTTCTGTTTTTCTTGGAAATTCTTCTATTTCTTTGTCTTGATTTCGTTCTTTCCCTTCTTGAAACCGTGTGATCATAGTCTTGTGACAATGGTTACCTCCTCTCAACTTCAGATTCTGCAATCCCCTATCACCAGTCTTATTCCCACGGTAGGAAGTTCTGTTAGTGTTAAACTTGATGATCACAACTTTCTAATGCGGAACTTTCAGATGGAATTGTTATTGAATGTTCATGGTATTATTGGTTTTGTTAATGGCACAAATGACAGGACCCATCCCAATCCCCCCGGGATTACCGTGGAATGTGCCCTGCTCCCGTCCAACAAGGGGTGTCAGACAAGGGATAACCAGAGCCACTGCCCAACGGGGCATCCAGAGTGCGCAAGGATCGATGGAGGAGGTGTGCAATGTCCCAGTCTCTGCTGCAATCGCATCCGTGATCAACCTGAAGGGCATTAAAACCAAAAGCTGTGAGTGGACAAAAACCAATAAGTTTACCAAATACATTTATAAGACATTTATGCCCTCCAATAAAAACGTATGCATGCCACCAAAAACCAGTAACCAAAACGTTTGCTCAACCGAGCCATTAGGGCCTTAGCCCGAAAACCGTTAACCAAAAACCAAGTGTGGGAACTCAGCCCAAAACCGTGGAATACCACCACCATACATATTAAAACCATGTAGGTCACCACCCACGACCATAGATGAACATCAATTCAAAAATCCAAAACCATTTAGGGTCCCTGACCCGACATACCATTTCATAACCAATAATCCATTTTTACCACATAACACATATCCAACCAATAAGCCATTTTATTCATTAATCCATATTTTACCATTACCATCACCAGCATCCCAGATGCTTAGCGTCCCAGACGCTAGACGTCCCTGACGTCATATCTCACGGTTTCATAAGCTACGCGTGCTGCCCGGGGTCTCTCCGGGTCCATATATCTGACATCCCTGATGTCTGACGTCCCTGACGTCAATCATAGCAATCCTGCTCCTGAGTCATCATACGGTCCGGCTGCTCCGTATAATGACCCCTCGCAGGCAATGCACCGTGACTTCCCCAGTGTCCCAGACATCTGGAGGAGACCATCATATATCCTTGTATCCAGATGGTATATGGAAAACAGTTTTATTAAATCCTTTTATCACATCATTACCATTGGGCCCTGCCCGAAATTTCCATAAAACCACATAATTCCATTTAGGGTCCTTGACCCAAAATCACAATTATTAAATATAGGGTCCCTGACCCGAAATCACATTTATTATCCAACTGGGCCTCATGCCCGATTTTATGAACCACTGGGCCCACGGCCCGATTTGTAAACCAACTGGGCCCGCAGCCCGACTTATAAACCCACTGGGCCCACGGCCCGAATTCGTAAATCAACTGGGCCCCTGGCCCGATAACATAACTCAAATGGGTCTCAGCCCGATTTCATACCAACTGGGCCCCTGGCCCGATTTCATTAACCAACTGGGCCCCCGGCCCAATTCTCAAATGGACTCCAAGTCCGAAATTTCCAACATAATTGGGCCTCAAGCCCGAGTTCATATTTCCAATTTCAAAACCATTTCATCACATTATATCCAAGTCATAAATATGGAAAATCCATGTAAAACCGGAAAACCTCGATTTACGTGCAAGCACGTAAATCGCCTCGAAATACGTGAAACCGTACAATTTACCAACAACCAAATCAACATCACACAATCACAACCATAATCCATGTAAAACATTTAAGCATGCATAGAATTTATAAAACCAAAGTCCACTCACAGACCGATTTAACCGTGTGCCTCGATACGCGTGCCACCGGCCCTCCCGGGCCACACCACTAACACCGGGACTCCCAATCCTGTCCAAATCACATTAGAGGGTCACTAACCTCAACATTAACATCCTATCAAAGTCCCGTAATTTTCCCGAATTTTTACTTATTTTTAAACTTATTTTAAAACCTTCGGACATCCCGAACAATATCGAGACGGTGTCCGATCGACACGAAACCAATTCCAAAATGTCCGTTACATCGAATGGATTAAAAGTCATGTTGACCTCACCTCGAGATTCGTGCCCACGCGCCGCCACGCGCCGCCGTGAGTGGCTGCGCGTGAAACTCACGCGCCTGCTACAGTGTCACCAGCCCAACCCGTCTGTCTGGTAAACGGGTCCAATTCACCCGCGACACAACCCGGTTCCAATCCTGTCAATTCGATCCTAATTCCTTCAATTGATCAATCCATTAGCTTCGTTTTAAGTCCAATTATAAGTCTGTAAACTCAATTACACAAATCCTTACCCAGATTCCCACGATTCGATGATGATCCACGAAGAACACCCGGTCACTGTTCAATCATGGGATTCCTTCAATCTCGATTGATTTCCCTAAATTGGTTCAACCAGAAGCATCAGTGGACCACGAGGAACAATTCCCCCACATCAATTTCGTCGTTTGATCAGTAAATGATCACGACTCAAGTATGAACACCGTCCACTGTGCAACCATGGAGTTTCATCGATCTCAGCCGGTTTCCTTCAATTGATGATCCCAGAAGCATCGTGGGATCATGAGAAATCATTTCCCCACAACAATTGAGTCAATCACAGCCCCAAACTCCACGACTCAGCCTCGATTTCTTCCTCTGTCACCAAGCTCGATCAGAGCCAAAACGGCACCAATCCTTCTCGTTTTTGATGTGGATCGACTCGTCACAACCTCAGGAAGATGTTTGTAACCTCCAATTCGATCATCACAGCCCAATTCCCAGTATTCGAATTTTCCCCCCAATTTTCCCGAAATCCAAAATCCAAAATTCGACACCCTCACAACCCCTCGTGTTTCCCCGTTAATTCAATCATCATAGTCTCCCATTTTCTCACAAGAACAGCAGAAGAAGGGAGCCAATTCTCCCAGTTCATACTCTCCCTAAATCATGCACGGTTTGAAAGAAAAACAAAGGAAAAGGAAGGATAATGGTGGATAAGGAATGATGATGTTGTAATGATGGTGTTGGGAGGGAAACATGGAGCTGAAAACAAGGGATGGGTGACACTTGTCACTCATCCGGATGTGCACAGTCAACAGTCACTATTCATTATTATATTATTATTTTAATCCCGGCCTCGGTTCGTTAGTTCGTTTCCTTGACCATAACGTCGTCGTCGGATCTCCGATTTCGGCATGCCACCTGTCGTTGGATTCGTATCGATGATACCTACGTAACGGTCCTTGGCCCTCGTCCATCGGACCTCCCGATCAAAAAGTCAACATTTGGCCCCTAATAAGCCAAATTACCAAAATACCCCTCAACTTCCGAACACCATAACTTTCTCTACGAATGTCGGAATCGAACGTGCCGCCTGTCTATGAACTCGTGACGTCCCGAACTACGTCACGGTCATCGGTCAAAGTCCATTTGACCGCCCGAACAAAAAGTCAACATTTTGCCCACGACCAGGGGCAAAACGGTCATTTTGCACATTTTGTCCGATTCCGCCCTACTAACCACCGTTCAACCTCGCTAATCAAGATTAGTCACTAAACTAATCCCGGAATTCGGGACGGGTCGTTACACAAATCTGTGTCCTGTGATGGTTAATTCTGAGTCTAGCAGTGACAATGTGTCTCAAATGGAGGCTATTCAGATATGGAATATGCACAACCAAGCCTTAATGCAGCTAATCACTACAACTCTCTCAACCACTGCCATGTCTTGTGTAATTGGGTGTCGTACAGCTCAAGAAATGTGGGTCAATCTCAAGGAGAGGTTTGCATCTGTTACTAAGGCTTCTATATTTCAGATGAAAACTGAGCTTCAAAATATAAAGAAAGGGTATGAGAACATGACACAGTATTTGCAGAGAATAAAGAATGCCAGAGACATGTTAGAGTCCTGTGCTGTGCATTTTGGTGATGATGACATTGTTATCTTAGCCTTGAGGGGTTTGCCTAATGAGTATAACACGTTTAGGTGTGTGATTAGGGGAAGAGAAAACACAATTCCCTTAAAAGATTTCAGGTCTCAACTTCTTGCTGAAGAGAGTGCCTTGGATCATTCAGATGAGCAGGTTCCTTTCCTGTCAGCCATGGTGGCTACTAAGGCTTCTGATTCACCATTCCCTGGTTTTCAGAATTCTTCATGTTCAAGACCTGTTGCTAATGGCCAGAATCCTACTCTCAATCAGTTTCCTGCTTCAGGTACACCTGCACTACAGGGTCCCTGTCAACAATTTCCTTACTTGGGGTTAACACCACAACAACCAGGTTGTCCTCCTCAACAGTTTAGTGAGAACTTTCAGCATTTTGGCTATGGGAGTGGTTATGACAATGCCCAACTGTATTACAGACCTCATAACAATGGTGGAAGAGGTAGGAAAGGAAGAGGAAATTATGGTGGCAGAAATCAAACTAGAGGCTATAACAACTTTCAGAATTATCAACACAATTTTGGTTATTCAGGTGCTTTGCCTAAGTGTCAGATCTGTGGAAAGAAGGGACATTGTGCTGCAGATTGCTACCACAGGCATCAGGAATAAACACAAGCTCAGGATCCTGAGGCATGCCAAATTTGCTGGAAATTTGGTCATTCTGTTGTCAACTGCTATCAAAGAGGGAACTACACCTATCAGGGTGCTCCACCACCACCTGCTCTTGCAGCTATGTCAATCAGCCCTCAGTCTATGTCAGTTCCACAGTACTCAGATGCCTCTCAGTACACTGCTTTGTCAGCCACTCCTCACTTCCTGCCTGTTTCTCTGAACCAGAGTTTTTCACAATACATGCCCTTTTCACAAGTCCAGAATTCCTCTCAATTTGCTCCTGCTCAGCATCATCAAAACCAGGACTACTGGATTGCTGATAGTGGTGCTTCTGCTCATATGACAGCAGACTTGTCACATTTGAGTACAGCCACACCCTCGTTTATGTCAGAATCAATTCTCACAGCTGGTGGTCCAGGTCTGCAAGTAGCTCACACTGGGAATTCTGCCCTTATTACAAACAATCCTTCTTCACAATGTTTCAAACTGAAGCAAGTGCTTCATGTTCCCAAGATTTCTCAAAACCTATTTTCTGTGCACTGTTTTTTGCAAGGATAATAACTGTCGATTTGTGTTTGATGAACTTTGCTTTGTGATACAGGACAGAATCACAAGGAGGGTGCTGTACAAAGGTCTGAGCAATGAAGGGTTGTATCAAATTCCTGTCCAACTTCCTTTCACTTCTCCATTTAGTGTCTGTCCACCATTAACCTCAGCCTTGCTGTGTAAGAAAGTCAACAGTCAGGTTTGGCACAAACGTTTAGGTCATCCATCTAATGAGATAGTTTCTGTGTCCTTACAAAAGTCTAATGTTCCTTGTCCTACTAATTCTGCACCTGACATCTGTGAATCATGTTTACAAGGGAAATTTACTAAGCTTCCTTTTGTCTTTCCTGCATCTAAGTCAATACACTTGTTTGAGGTTATTCATTCTGATGTTTGGGGACCAGCTCCTGTTAAGTCTGTGGAAGGGTTTAGATATTATGTTAACTTTGTTGATGAATGTACCCGATATACATGGCTGTTCCCAATGAAAAACAAGTCTGATTTGTGCTCTATCTTTCTGCATTTCTATGCTTTCATCCTAAACACATTTTCTGTTTCAATTAAAGTCCTTCAATCTGACAATGGTGGGGAATATCTTAACTCTCATCTCAAGTCATTCCTCCTATCTAAAGGCATCACACATCAAACTTCTTGTCCCTATACACCTGAGCAAATGGTCTTGCAGAAAGGAAACATAGGCACATTGTTGAAACAGCAGTTACCTTGTTACAATGTGCTTTGCTACCCTCCAAGTTTTGGTCCTTTGCGTGCTCCTGTTCTGTCTACCTAATCAATCGTATGCCCTGTCATACTTTGCAAATGTCTTCCCCCTTTGAAAAACTCTTTGGCACCTTACCTGATCTCTCTAAACTTAGGATCTTTGGTTGTGTTTGCTTTCCACTCCTTAAACCCTATAATCAACATAAACTTCAACCTAAAACAGTAAAGTGTGTATTTCTAGGTTATGCTACTCATCAAAAAGGGTATGTCTGTTACAATCCTACTTCTGCTCACATTGTGATTTCCAGGCATGTGCTCTTTAATGAATATGATTTTCCCTATCAGTCACCGATTTCACACACTATCCCTTCTCAATGCTCCTCACATGTTCATGCTTCTGCTCCTTATTCCTTTATTCCATTATTCTCCTCCTTTCTCCCATTCCCCATTGCTCAGCCTGGCCAGGCTCCTGTGACTTCTGCTCCACAGCCTCACAATTAGTCCTCCTCCACATCTGCTCCACAGCCTCACAATCAATCCTCTTCCACATCTGCTCAGCCTACATCTGCAGCATCTTCTATGCCTCTCCTTTCTACTGATTTTTCATCAGCTGATGATTCTGTCATGACAACCTTTCAGCCACAGTGCCTTGAGGTAGTTTTGCCTATCAGTGGGGTAAATATGCACCCTATGCAAACTAGATCCAAGAATGGGATATCCAAGAAGAAGGCCTTTCACTCTGTCCACTCCAAATCAGATATTGATTTCACTGTGACTGAACCTACTTCCTATAAAACAGCATCTTCTGTTCCTGTGTGGCAGCAGGCTATGAAGGAGGAGATTGAGGCTCTCTTGGCTCAGAACACTTGGGATGTGGTTCCCCTTCCCCCCAATCGCAATCTCATTGGGTGTAAATGGGTCTATCGAATCAAAAAACAAGCAGATGGTACAATTGCCAGGTATAAGGCACAGCTGGTTGCTCAGGGTTTCAGTCAAGAGGAAGGGTTAGACTATGGGAAAACCTTTAGTCCTGTGGTAAAGCCTACCACTGTTAGACTTGTGTTAGCCTTGGCTGCATAGTTTCATTGGAGGCTGAGACAATCGGATGTGAAAAATGCTTTCTTGCATGGTGACCTGAAAGAAGAAGTGTTCATGAAGCAGCCACCTGGTTTTGAGGCTGCTGCTCCTTCTGACTTTGTGTGCTCACTTAGGAAATCTCTGTATGGCTTGAAGTGGGCTCCTAGAGCCTGGAATGAGAAGTTCACAGGTTATCTTCCTGGTTTGGGGCTTACTTCAACCTGGTCTGATGCCTCTCTATTTGTTAGGCAATCTTCAGCAGGACTGGTTGTTCTTCTTCTCTATGTTGATGACATTATCATCACGGGAAGTTCTAATTCTGAAATGCAGGTTGTGATTGATGCTCTGACCTCTGAGTTTGACATGAAGGATCTAGGTGACTTAAGCTACTTCCTTGGGATCCAGATTACCCATACTAAGTCAGGTCTGTTCTTATCTTAGTCCCAATACATAACTGAGCTCCTTACCAAGACAGACATGCTTCTTAGTAGCTTTGTGGGCACTCCATCAGTCCCAGGTTGTCGATTAAGGAAAGATGATGGCCCTCTCTATTCAAATCCCTCCAACTATCGCAGTATTGTTGGTGCTCTCAATACCTCACCTTCACTAGACCAGATATAGCCTTCTCTGTGAATCAGGTCTGCCAGTTCATGCAATCACCATGTGATTCTCATTTTATGGCAATTAAGAGGATCTTAAGGTACCTCAAGAGTACCCTGACTCATGGCCTTCTCTATCAGCCTGGTTCCTTGGTCCTTGAAGCATTTACTGATGCTGACTGGGCAGGTGACCCTAATGACCGTCGTTCTACTACTGGGTTGGTGGTGTACCTTGGTTCCAACCCCATTTCCTGGTCTTCCAAGAAGAAGACCACGGTGTCCCGATCAAGCACAGAGACTGGGTATAGAGCTCTTGCTATTACTTCTGCTGCGATTGCCTGGATTTGTCAATTACTTCGGGTTTTTCATGTTCCTTTGCTCAAAGCTCCCCTTGTTCATTGTGATAGCACGTCTGCAGAGAGTCTGTCTGCCAACCCCACCTTTCATTCTCGGGCTAAACATATTGAAGTGGACTATCACTTTGTTCGTGAGAAGGTGAGCAGACATGAGCTTGCTGTTTATCATGTTTCCTCTGCTGATCAGGTGGCAGATATCTTCACCAAAGCGTTGCCCGAAAATGTCTTCCAACTCCACTCTTTCAATTTGACTCTGGAGCCTTCAAATTGAGGGGGGATGTTGAGTGTATAAGAGCTAGAAGAAAGTTAGTTAGAAGTTAGTTAACACTGTTGAAGTTAGTTAGCACTGCAGCATCAGTATATAACCCTCCTTCTCTACTGTGGAGATTAGATTGGCATCGATTGTACTTTGTTCATCTTTTTCTCAAATACTCTAAATATCTATACAACCATTGAATTCCTTCTTCTTCTTCTTCATTACAGCATTCTCTTCTTCCTCATACTTTTCATCAATCCTTGATGCCTTCTCACAGAGGGATAATTAATGAATACAAAAGGACAAAACTACCCCTAGTACCTATTACATAAATAGACATAACCATTTAACTATTTACAACACTCCCCCTTGGATATTTCATGTAATGGTACTGCTTGGCTACGCACTTATATGTTGCCTCGTTAAAACCTTACCAGGTAACAAAAACCCTATGGGACAAAAATAACCCTGTTCGAAGGAAAAAGAGTGCAACGTGCGTATAGGTGATCACATCGGAATCTTCTGAGGTAGCTGATGTCGTTTCTTCTGGAATACGGATAGATAATCCGCCTTTGAGATAAAATGTAAGACCCGTGTCCTGGAGGGAACGGTGAACAATCCCACATTCCTGCGAAGGGGAATGGTCTGGGAGAGGATGGTGGTGTGCCTTAAAGGTGTAGGCACACACCTATCTAGCACTAGGCCTTTTGGGAGCTCAAGTGGCTTTGGGGGGGATTGGAACCCCAAAGTTAAGTGAGTTGAGGCTGGTGCAATTCCATGATGGGTGACCCCCTGGAAAGTTGCACCATGAGCTCCCGAAAACAAAACCGTGAGGGCGAGGCCCAAAGCGGACAATATGGTGCTAGATGAGTCGGGTCCTGACCGAGGAGGGTCGGGTCCTAACAATTTGGTATCAGAGCCAGACCCTGACCAGGAAATGTGCCAGCGAGAACGCTGGGTCCTAAGGGGGGTGGATTGTAAGACCCGTGTCCTGTAGGGAACGGTGAACAATCCCACATTCATGCGAGGGGGAATGGTCTTGGAGAGGATGGTGGTGTGCCTTAAAGGTGTAGGCACACACCTATCTAGCACTAGGCCTTTTGGGAGCTCAAGTGGCTTTGGGGGGGATTGGAACCCCAAAGTTAAGTGAGTTGAGGCTGGTGCAATTCCATGATGGGTGACCCCCTAGGAAGTTGCACCATGAGCTCCCGAAAACAAAACCATGTGGGCGAGGCCCAAAGCGAACAATATGGTGATAGATGAGTCGGGTCATGACCGAGAAGGGTCGGGTCCTGACATAAAATGCATTAGTGTTGCTCCACCAAAACCTTACCCGGTAAACCCAGTGAGAAAAACCCGTGGTTGAAGGGAAAAGATGTGCAAATGCATATGAGTCATATCATAGCATCTTCAGGATGCATTCTTAGCGGGGTGATCATACCAAAATGTGCCTCATTAAAACCTAGCCAGGTAACAAAACCCAATTGGACAAAATAACCATGGTCGTAGGATAAAAGAGTACACGATGATCATGTGAATATACTTCGGGATACTCAGTATACTTCAGGATACTCCCCCTGAAAACTACAGATTAGGTAGATCAGTCAATCTACGTAATCCAATACCTCTCACATGCTGCTGGAATGTGGCCTTTGGTAATGACTTGGTGAACAAGTCTACATGATTATCTTGAGATCGTATTGGCTTGATCTCAATCTTCCGATGTTCTTGCTGTTGTTGGTTAAAGAAGAACTTCGGTGCGATAAACTTGGTTTTGTCTCCCTTAATAAAACCGGTATTCATCTGCTCTATGCAGGCAACATTATCTTCGTAGATAACTGTCGGTTCATTATGGGTGGAATTCAGTCCACATGTACTTCGAATATGCCCAGTAATAGCTCTTAGCCATATGCATTCACGAACTGCTTCGTGCAGGGCTAAAATATCGGCATGATTCAAAGACGTAGCAACAAGAGTCTGTTTAGCTAGATCAGAGAAAGCGTCTGGCATATTATTAGCTACACTCTGTAGATCTAGAATTCTCCGCACTTCATTCTCACTTTGTGCGGTTCGGGGATCAAGATGAGACATAGTGGAGACAGTCCACGTCAATTCACGTCGTTCTTCAGGAACGTTAGCGTTCTTATCTCCCCCTAACGGCGGGAATACTGTCTCATCGAAGTGAGAATCCGCAAAACGAGCGGTAAAGAGATCGCCTGTCAAGGGCTCTAAATAACGTATAATGGAGGGGGATTCATAGCCGACATAGATGCCCCTCCGGCGTTGAGGTCCCATTTTTGTACGTTGTGGCGGCGCAATTGGCACGTAGACTGCACACCCAAACACGCTTAAGTGTGAAACATCAAGTTCGTACCCAGTTACCAGCTGTAACGCGGAATAGGGTTGGGTGGCAGTGGGCCTCAACCGGACCAACATAGCTGCATGCAAAATTACATAGCCCCACGCAAAAATTGGGAGCTTGGTGCGCATAACCAAAGTCTGTGCAATCATTTGTAATCGTTTAATGAATGCTTCTGCGAGACCATTCTGGGTGTGAACATGTGCAACTGGATGTTCAATATCAATCCCAAGGGACATGCAATAATCATCGAAAGATTTCGATGTAAACTCACTGGCATTATCAAGTCGGATGAACTTTATGGGATAATCCGAATGGTGGGCCCTCAATTTAATGATTTGGGCAAGGAGTTTAGCAAACGCAACATTGCGTGTGGACAATAGGGTCACATGTGACCACCTCGTCGATGCATCAACCAAAACCATGAAATATTTAAAGGGTCCACATTGGATGGGTCCACAAATATCCTCTTGTATTATGTACAAGAAAGGGACAGAGTCTTTATCGATCTTTGCATATGATGGTCTAGTGTTTAATTTTCCCATTGAGTAAGCTTGGCATAGTGTGTCACTAACTTGAAAATTCCCCTTGTGTTCAATTCGTTACATCAAATAACTTGAAAATTGCGTTGATCGTGTCTCAAAAAGCGGGCCCATGAGCCTCCATGTGCCACACAACGCAGTTGCACTAACCGATGACTCAACCTGGTTCTATTTTCCTTAATTCTAGTCGTTTTGAGCATATTCGAGAATATTCTAAAGTTTCATTTCAACTTCAATTATTGGAGTGAATCTAATTAATGGCTTTATCGAACATACATGGAAGTGAAGATAACATCTACCGATGTTAAGTCATGGACTGGTTCTTAAGCCCGTCTAAAATGTGTTGGTGTTTTATTTGATTAATATAAGACTCAACTTGTTAAATATTACGAAGATTCAGTGGGCATACCGGGTCCAATCTCTATACCATTTTCAATTTCTCTTCCATTTTGACTAAAACCATGCATGCGTTGAAGTTAAACAAATTTCGTGTGAAAATTTCAAATGTTATACACAAATTTGGCAATTGTTCGAGCTTCGATATCCTCCCATCGAGTTGCTAAGTTCAGATTACGTTTACTAATACGTAATTAATTAGCTGTGCCTGGACACCTCTCTAGAAGATCAGAAGTCTAAATAATTTGATGAAGAAATAATATAAATAATATAACGTACACATTGGAATACTTCAGTTATATATTATTATTGACTTCCTCTCTAGTTCTTTCTATGTTTTTTTGTTGGTTCAAGTCCAACACACCCCATCTTCTTCGAAACTATATGTATTATGTGTAGGAAGGATAAAAAAATAATCGTTTTTCACACAAATATTGAGAGTTAAATTTATATATAGAAATATTGAATTTGATATCGATATAGTTCACGCTAAGTAAAAAATATTGGGAATTTAATCCAAAATTTGAAAATTTTGAATGAAATTTTAGAAAAAAAAATAAAAAACTAAGTACCCATTAATATTTATATAAGACTATTGCCTATATCATTAAAATTGAGGGGAGATTTTTTTTCCCTCAATATTTTTATATCAAGACTTTTAAATAAGAGTATATTTACAAAAATATCGCGGATATTTCTTCTCCTATTTTAATATCTCGACTGAAATTTTACGGATATTGCAAATATTTTCATCAATATATATATTTGTACATATATTATATATACCTAGCTTATAGACCTTTGCAAAAGGTACCTTTTAATTGAGCACATATTAATTCAACACTTAGAACTTTCCAAGCAAGATATTGAAGCAGTAAACACCATAAAATTAATCTCAGGCGTACTAAGTCTGAGTCAAATTATTTAATTAAGCTCTTGCAAAATGATTCTTTCAATTAGCATAGGTGGCAGCTAGCTTCTAATCAAATTCAAGTGCAACCGAGTCCTTACCTGCTATTCGATCTAAAAATAAATCCCACCTATGATAAGTCGTTGCCTCATAACCTGCTTCCATTGTTAATTCTTAGTCTTTACCTGCCTCAATCGACATGGAAAATAAAAGACCAGTTCATGAGTCTCTCTTCATCTATAAATACACAAGTTTCTACCAGCATTTTCATTCATCTCTTATCGATCCCTAGCTCAACTAGGAATCATTCATTCAAGTTAATTGTACGTTAACTAGGTTTCCAATACGATACGATGATGAAAGGTTCTCATTTCCCTGCAACTGTTGTTGCCGTGTTAGCACTGGCAACCCTCCTCCTTGTCTCCGCTTCGGACCCCAGTCCTCTTCAGGACTTTTGCGTCGCAGTTAATAACACCAAAGATGCTCGTACGTACATGCAATATATATGCATGCATAACTTATATGTTTGATTTTGCATGGCGTATGCATTATTTTTCAATGCACGTACGTGTTAGTTTTATAGTTTATATAGTAAATGATGGATATGTATATATGATTAATTAACTTGCTTGTGATTAAGCAGTGTTTGTGAATGGAAAATTCTGCAAAGACCCGATGATGGTGTCAGCAGATGATTTCTTCTTCGACGGGCTCCGTAATGCCGGAAACGTCGCAAATCCGCTGGGTTCAGCTGTGACACCGGCAACTGTGGACCAATTTGGAGGACTCAACACTCTTGGGATATCGGCGGCTCGCATAGACTTTGCACCCAACGGCCTCAACCCTCCTCACACTCACCCTCGTGCCACAGAAATCCTCGTCGTCCTTGAAGGCTCACTCTACGTTGGCTTCGTGACATCCAACATTGCCGGCCAAAAGAACAAGCTGTTCACCAAAGTGTTGTACAAGGGAGATGTGTTTGTGTTCCCAGAGGGTCTCATTCACTTCCAACTCAATGTGGGACACTCTAAGGCCCTAGCCATTGGTGCTCTTAGCAGCCAGAACCCTGGAGTCATCACCATCGCCAACGCCGTATTCGGCTCCGACCCTTCCATCAACCCTGATGTTCTTGCCAAGGCGTTCCAAATTGACAACAAGCTGGTTGACTATCTTCAGAAGCAGTTCTGGTACGACAACAATTAGACAACCCATCAGTTATACATGTATTTTTGAAAAGCCGATGATGACCATGTAAGCTGCTTTTCGTTAATTATAAGTTACTACAAAAAATTATGATCTATTAATAATAATCAAAGAATAAGATGGTTGCTACGTACTGGCTTACATATGTAATCTGTAATCTCTTTTTCTCTTCGTGGAATATAATATTCAATATTATATTTATAGAAGTTGCAGAGCTTGCTGTGTTGTACATGTCTGTGTATATTAATATGTATCATTGTCATGCTTTTCAACTTTGGATTATCAGCCTGACTTTTCAACTTTGGAAGCTTACAGGAAGTCACCCTCAAAAGTCATTACTTGAATCAAAAGATACGGAGAATAATTTAAACAGATGAATTATGTCTGGTAGAAACTATTAATTAAGAATATTTTCGTCTGAAATTTTTAATATGCCCTTATAACACCAAACTTACCCATTGACCATATAATTATAGAAATATATATACATAAGAGTTTCATATAATTTTTAAATTATATATTTTATATAATTTAAGCATATAAAAGTGAAAAGAAATAATTGTGTATTTGAAAATAATTAAATAATATGAAATTTTATATACTAGCTATATATTTCTTATTACAAAATTTTTAGAAATCTACAGCTGCTAAAAAAGGTAGCAAATCGAATGCAGCACTTCTAGCTACTTCATTGGGCCTCAAAATCTTAAAGCTCATTCAGAATAACAGTAACAGACAGAAGGCAAGTTTATTATATATTCCAAGTACTTCGCTGCCAAGAATGACGATTTCAGTGTGTACATAGCAAATGATCAACTAGTAATTGCATTCGATCTTCACAAATCGCAGTAGAATTTACAGATCCAATTAGTATTCTATCTGTATAAGTAGATATTTATGGTATCAGGTGCGGCTGCTAAACTGACAACGCTACTTAAACATGGTCATTCTCCATGTTCATATTTGCATAAGTCAACATAAGAAGAAAAAAAGGCAGGAAAGCTATATGCATATGGAATCGGCCAGTTCCATTAGTAAGGGTAAAAAAGGAGTGCAGGACAAGATTGGTCACTCGTCTCCACTATCTGCGGTTAGATGCTAGCAATCTGAGTGTCCCAAAGATTAACGAGGAATTGAAAGCTACTCAATGAGTTAATTGTTAGTCAAGAATAGATCAAGGTTTTGCAAAGTCACCAGCGTTGCCTTGCGAGGAAGAATTCATAGTCTGGATGCCTGTTGACAGATGTCGAGCTTCCTTTGTTCACAACAGCTCTTGCCATAAGAGATGCTGTCTCCTCAAGTGTCCTCAAACGTTTCTCTAATACTCCGTAAGGGTTTAAATCTAGTGTTACCGTTGTCTGCTTCGGTGCAGAGGGCATTAGCTGGAACCAGCATTCACTCTGCGCAAGTGAGACAGTATATATATATATATATATATATATATATATCATTTATAACCTTCACAAATCTTCCACTATGCATTAATTACATGCCAAAGCTGCATGATGACTACCTTAGCGTTGTAACTCTGTAGACCCACAACTGGAGATACTATACAAGCGTCCATATTACGAGACTCAAAGTTGGAACTTCTACGAACCAAATGACCAAGGGAATGGTAAGTCAGAAATGCTGCACGGAAGTTACCATCAGGTATCCTGTATATAGGATACCATGCCACTGAATACCTGAAAATCAGATGGCAATTCGAAACTATTTAGAAGTCATCCAGAGACAATTGCATATGTATATTCTGAATGAATGAATACTCTGTATTCTGAAACACATGAACTAGTCATTTTTGCTTCATTCAATGAAACTAAATGTTGTATACAAACACATTAGTTTACGTTTCGAGGAGTAGAAGCCAGTTCTTTTTACTAACCAGGATCTGGGATGAAGATCATTGAGATGTATAGAGTCTAGCTTAGTCGGATCTCCATACGTTTTGAGATGTGACAGTCCATCACCTCTAACCAGATCCTTTATCCTGAAAAGGACACAAAGAATAAGATCATCTCCAAATATATAAAGTTCCTTTGGACCTTGTCAGAGCTATACAGTAAAGAAATAATGCTCACTAGAAGTGCACTTATATAAATTAGTTCCTCACTGATTAGAAGCAAGAATATCTACAGAACATAGGAACGAGTATTCAGTTTGTGGCGCATAAGAGCATAACATCAAAAGAAAATGAAAATCCAAATATTTTACAACTCTATGTTTAGGCCTTTACACACCCTACATAAGTTACTCATAATCAATTATCATTGTTTTAAAATTTACCACAAATTACTGTAAAAATATTAAAGGATACTTACTTGTCATATAAAGGTCGTCTCTCCTGAGGTTGGTCTGATTCAAAATATTCATATAGTAGCTCTAAATCACTGGACCCTGTTGTGCCAGTTAATCGAACAGATACATCTTCGGCAGAAGATGAAGATTGTTTTGAAATACCTGATTGACTTACAAGTGATGGGGTGACTGCATCTTCCTCGTGACCAGGCCTAGGGAAAACTACTGAAAATAGAGGAAGACTATCAATGGTAGAGGAATCTTTGGATGTCTCACTATTCCCGCATGGATTCAATGCATCAGATCTAAGAAGGCAATTGTTAATATCTACAGAATCAGTACTACCTTTTGTGAAAAGCTGAATTCCAGACAAAGACGGGACAAAATAAGCAAGAAATGCAAAGCGATCAGCACCCAATCTCTTTGAATTTCTAAATTCTTCTGCCTTTATTTCCAACCCATAGCTACCATATTTCTCATACCACTGCCATAGGCATCCTAAAGTAATGTTAGGTGTCTCATGTCTGCACAGTGGCACACCACCAACCCGATCAACCTGGTTCCTTGAGCAGCAAGAATGACAATTAATAAAATCAGCTGCTTGGTGGATAACCGGGGATGAGTAATAAAGAAGTCTTTCAAATTCAGCAATTGGACGACCAGTGACTATTTGAACAGCTTCAGATGCCAGCTGTGCCCTACAAGCATTATTCACTGCTTCTAGTATTCTGTTTGAATCAGCTTCAAACGTATTTAGATCTTCAGATACTTCAGAACAATTGATGCCGTTACCTGCACCAAGCTTGTTATTCATCACCTCTTCAGCTGTGCTTGATCTAGGAAGCGTTTCCTCAAATCCGTTGGAGGGACAGGTTGAGTCTCCAGAATGTCGATTCATGCACTTTACAACTTTAGAAGCGTGATTTTGAGTATCGGAAGCCAAATTCCCTTTAACAGTTTCTTTAAGAGTCCATCTCTTAGAAGCTGACTCATCGGAATGTTCAAGAGATGAACTTCCAAATCTAGTAGAGTTCAAGAACCTAGGATTCTTCAACTCAATCGGCATCCACTTGTGTGTAAAAGATCCAGAGCTACTAGGGGTTTTCCTGCTGCTTTCAACAAGAGCAGTTTCTTTCTGTACTTCTTGGCTTGCTGCATTACAAAGTAGATGAGGAAGGTAGACTGGAGACTGCATGGAGCTTTTCTCTGTCCCTACACTTTTGAGTATTTAAGCTGGAGAGAGTATTACAGACACTTTCAAGATGACCCATTTCATCTGGACAGAGTCGCATGCTGTGAACTGATTCAGAGGACATGCACTCTGATCCATCCCTTGGACAATGAGGTGGAGAACAAGATCTTGAAACAAGATTTAAACCTTCATTGGCATTCTCCTGACACGAGATAACTGCTATATCATTCTGTTCTATATTATTCTTCACACAGCCATCTAAGCCCGCCATGCTGCCATGAGAATCCTTTCTAGAATAGCAATTTAGTTCTTGTTTCAAGGCTGGACCCGTTTTTCTTTTCAATTTCTTAGAAATCTTATCTTTTTGTTGCTTTTTATCCTCACCTTTCGCAAAGGCATTTATATAAGCAGAATTGCAAGTTCTGTTAAGAAAAGAAGCCTCTCTCAATGGGAGATCAAAACTTGAGTAAACAGAACTTGCTTTCTTCACCTCACCACTGCAGTCATTAGAGTCATTCCTCTGGACCTTTTTCCAAACAGAATGATTGTTTTCCTTCCCTGCACGAACATGATTACCAATACTTCCAAATTTGGAGACATTTCCACTTCGTGGTGCTACTTTGTTTTGTTTACTTCTTTTTTTAGGCACAATACCATACCGTATTTCCTCACTGTGGTTAAAGGTGTCTGCGACATCATTTAGCAAGCATTGACCAGAGAAATATCCCTTCCTGGAACTCAAACCTGGTTTTTCAGAAATATTTATTTTGCAAATGTCCTTCTCGGAACTTTTGTCATCATGAGCGGCATTAGAACTATCATCACTGTTTGAACCAACTGAAGTTGAACCCAAAACGAAAGAATCACGCAAAACAGAGTACCCTTTCGAATACATATCACTATAACAGCTCACCGGTCTAGGAATGCCCTCCACCCCATTGAAGATGGGGAATCCAGAGTTTTTGAGTAGAAGCCTATTTTCAAAATTACTCAAAGAAGGTACACCCACCTCATCACTGGAAGAGGTGCATGCCTTCGGAAATTCAGAATCCTTAGCCCCCGTCTCTGGAAATAAAATATCTGGTGCAGTTGAAGACGACGATTGTCTGTCACCACCATTGTTATCACAGGTTTCAGACGCTGAACTTCCATTAACAGATTCCTCAGATAACACTTCCAGTTCATTAGAACCAGTGTTGCATGAAGACTTCTTGCTCTGTTTTCCCTTCTTTCTACTCTTCTTTCTCGAACTTCTCTTTGCAATGTCGTCTATTTTTCTATGACCAACACTCATACTTGTTGAGTTAATAGCAGCAGAATCATTTGGGATGGTACTTGAGGAATCAGTGCAGTTCAATGATTTCTGAAAAGGTTTCTTGGGAACTCCATTCCATTTAGTAACCTTCTTAGCCAAGGCCTTATTTCGAGCTTGGTGTCGCACAGTTGAACCAGTGAACCTTCTACTTGTAAATGACCTAACAGAATAAGTAACATCAGGGGGGGGCCTTTCTGCACCCTTTGTCGGTTAATCTTGAAAGGGTAAATTGGTGGTGGGTAAACCAGATGCAGCCGATCCATATTCCCTAGAGCATCAGATACTAAACGATTTATATAAGCAGGACATTGTGACGGCAGTGCCACAGTTCTCCAATGTCCATCAGGTTCCAGGGAAAGGAACGTATGGATGGGGCACCTGAGAAGTTAAAATAGGAGATAAATTTGACAGTCATTCCTCAGATATTACAGAATGACCAGAAAATGAAAAGGTTAAAACAACATCAATGATCTCAGCAAAGTCCCAATAAAAACTGGTCTAATGTCTTCTTGGTACTTCAGCGACAAAAGAATCAAATTTCATTGCAAGCAAAAAGATAGGGACCATATATTTCTACACAAGCATACATGCATGCATGAGACGTATGTATGTATTTTGCATATCCAACAAGCAGTATATTGTGCAATCAGAGATATGGTGAATAAGAAATATGCAATATTATGAAAGAAAAGGGGGTAAAGTCAGGGGTTACATGATACTTGACAATTCATTCATACGACATAAAACATATGAACTAAGCTTATTGGATTAGTTTTACCATGTATCTGTGAAAATTAGCCAATGGAAAATGATTCAACATTACCTACGATCAGAGTTCCTCAATGTGGCAGAAGGCACTTCACAATCCTGAAAAAAGGTAGCAAGCGATAGAAAACTGATCAGATAATTGTATTCAATTCATAGCAGAAAAGTGAAGTATATCAATATTAATTTGTAAAATAGACATACATTACCTCGAAAGATTTTCTTAAACTCTTTTGTTCTTTCCTTGATAACAAATCTCTTTCCCTGTCTGAATTTTTCTGGATATCACTGTTGGTTCTTCGAGGGGCACAATGCATCTTTTGCTGTCCTTACCACGTAATCAGCACAATATAAAACAGTTAATGATATCCTAATACAAACTAAGATTAGGAGATGTTACTGTATTCAAAATCTGACAATCACATTATCAACAGGATAGATGTTGTTTAGCAAAACCACTACTTTTGTCAATCCAGATAGAAGTGAATGAAATAAGAACTAGGTATACAAGATAAGAGATATGATGAACCCAACTAGTCACATACTGTCTGCATTATATATAAAATAAATAAATACTTCCAAATCCCAACAAAGCCACTGCAGCAGCATATTTTTAAGGCTTAGCACCATGGACCAGTTTGAACTTCTTTTTGTTCGGTTCAGCAATAAGATTGCAGTTTCTCTTTCTAATGTTGTTATGTTATCTCGGAATCAGAGCCTAAGGGCATTACATCTATTGTGCATTGCGAGCCTCTGTCGCACTGCTGGTTTTCCAAGTAAGATCAGCTATTGAAGAAGGATTTCTATAAGGTACTGTTCTTCTTGGCAGGTATAATCTCCACTCACACCAGTACGAAATTCAACCTCTCCTATTTTGATCTAGTGAACAGTTTCTCTAATTTGCACTGCCCCTCTCCCATTGGTGTGGGACCAAACCTCAAGCTCTAATTTTTCCTTTGCATCAGTTTCATTAGTTTCACACCAAACACGCATTAGCCAGAATCCTCTACCACATCAAAATCTTTGGACCTGCCTTATAGCAATCACAATCACAACAAAACCAAACTGTAGCATCTTCTCTCTATCCTAGAACCCAAACCAATTGCCAATTCTAGAAATTTTCAAAGGTATTGTGTTAGCTAGGGGCTTTACCTGTCTGTCCAGTATTCATATATTGGTTGCATCAATAATTCTTATTGCATATAACATGCGTAGAATTGATGAAGCCTTGGCACTAATTCTTTGTTTCCCGGACATGACATCTTTCCTGCAAACTTGGTTTGCCAATCAACCTGGTTGTCTTTTGGATAGGTTTGGTTCTGATTACAAGTTGCATTTGTCTACAAAAATTCGACAAACAAAACATTAACAACAAAACCAGTAATGCCTCAGCGAGTCGAATCAATTTCAATGTAATGAAGGCTGATTTGAATTTATTAAGTAAAAGACAACTTCATGAATTTTACCCAAATATGAGTGAAAGCAGAGATTCAGCAAATAATATTTAACAACAACATTCTAAGAAAGGATCTTATACGATATCGGTAGTTGTCCGGTCGTACCCAAACAGAGAGCACTCTTTCAAATATTCATAATCTACAGAAGAGAACGTCGATGAAGGCAAGTACCTGAAGCTGTTCAAGATGAAGGCCCAACCGCGAACCGACCCTTATTCCATTTTATCACTTTCTGGGGAAGGGAAAAGGCATTAAGCTGACACAACAACCAAACATATGTCACCTTCATCACTTGTTGTACAAGTGCCTGTTTAACAAAAGGATTGAAATTGAAGCAGAACAGCAAATACAAAGGTACATAAAAGGAAGAAAGCAGAGAAAATAGAAACAAAAATGGCTTGCTCACAATTCTCAGACTAAAAATCTATCTACCAGTGAAAAGAAACCATTTCTCTTAAATTTAGACAGAAACCCAGATTAAAACCGGACTAAATTTACCCGACAGGATTCCCAAAAAGAAGAAGCAAGGGAAAAAAGCCTGCATGGTTATAACACCCTGAGAAATTCCATCAAAGCATTCGCAAAATGGAATTGACTAACTTGAATCGTTGATTACAAATCTAGTACTAAATTTGACAACAACCCCTTAAATCAAAATCACCGAAAACTATCTACAAATGTAAAAAGGTTGCAGATAAAGCTCCCCAAATATAGCTGTGACGTTCACAATAACAAGAATGTATAGCAAAACCTAAAATTACTCTGATTTTCTTAAATCTATCTAAACGAAACAAATCATTCATTTTTTCATACACCACTCAAATAGTTTAGGTTTGTTTTGCTTCAATATTCCACTTTAACCAGAAAAGTTATAAGGACATACCACTTTAACCAGAAAAAATGGCCCAAAGTTCAACAATTTACCGATTTGATCTCCCAGCAGTCCACAAAACCAAAAGTTGTATAAAGCAGGGTCAAAATGATAAGTAGTTTGTAACTTTTTTCTTTATACGAACTTGTGCTCGGATTCGATAAAATGAAAATGTAAAATCGGGCACCTTTAACTCACAGAAAGACGACAAAGAAAAGACGACAAAAATGGCGTACGAAAAGAAAGACGAGAGCTTGGAACGAAATGAAATGAAATGTGTGCAGTCGCAGCAGCTTCCTCTTATCTTCGATTAACAAAGTGATCATTACCCAACACAACAAATTCAAACTTTCGATTCGCAAACTGTTTAAGGCTCACTCTTACTCTCACTGTCGGCTGATTCACACAACGGAAGTGAAGGCTAACGCTAACAGCTCTAAGTGCAGCACGCCGGCTGTTTCAATGGGGTTGGACTTCCTCACCAAGAAGCCCTACACTCCTCCTTCTTGGGCATCCCATATCAACCCCATCCCTTCTCACACCTTCTCTCTCGGACACGTAAAACCCAATTGCCAATTTCATTCCTTTCCTTCCTCTGTTATATTTGTTCTATTCGATTATTGTTTCTGTTTGTAATTGTATGGGTTAGCAATTTCTCCGTGTTTTTATTTACCTTTATCTCTTGTGCTTGCTAGCTTCCAACTCCAATTCACAAATGGAATCTCCCTAATTTGCCCAATAACACTGTGGTGTGGTTGAAGGTATTTCTATTCTTAACACTTTGGCTGTTATGTTTTGCCTTCATATAGAAAATACCACTTGGTTGTTGTCATTTGTGTGGTATATACTGATTTTGCCGACTGTATGTTCTTTGAATTGATACTGATGAATTCTCAAATTACTTTAGGTAACTTCCAGTGAATCAAATAATGAGACTTTTAAACCTGATGTAGAAAAATTAGGCTGCATTTGTATCCCAGTTTTCTTTAATATAACTTCAGAGCTGGATGTTTGGTCTTTATGATCCTAAAAAGCACTCTTCGAAGTGTAATTTCTTGAGTTGTCGCTTTGGTTTGTTATCTTCCCTTCCTGCTATACGCTGACAGAAATATTTGCAAATATCTAGCGTGATGATCTTTCGGGAATGCAACTAAGCGGTAACAAAGTCAGAAAATTGGAATTCTTGATGGCGGATGCTATAGAAAAGGGTGCTGACTGTATCATAACAATAGGGGGTATCCAAAGCAACCATTGTCGTGCAACTGCAGTGGCTGCCAAGTATCTCAATCTTGACTGTTATCTCATTCTACGTACATCTAAGGTCAATTACCAACTCTTAGTCCAGCAAATTTTATTTCTTTATTCTTTAACTCAAATAAGTTATTTGGTGTACTGCAGGTTCTCGTGGACCAAGATCCTGGCCTAACGGGGAATCTTCTGGTTGACCGTTTAGTTGGAGCTCATGTTGAATTAATTTCAAAAGAAGAGTATGCAAAAGTTGGGAGTGAGGTGTGTTATTAAGCATTCATTTCTAAGGGCTTATCTCATGTTCCTTTAAACTTTCTACCAAGGTTATCATCTCTGGTCAAACTCTGAAGTTGAAGCACTGATCTCTTCTTAAGTAAATCTTTTAAGACAGATTTGTTATGAATTTCCTATGAAGTGATATTTCTGATTTAAATGAATTGTGACTCGACGTATAAGGGAAAAGAGTATATAACCAGCTATCTTACTACTGGAACAGCATTATTATTCTTATGTTGTAAAAAACATGTATTTTTTTCTATTAATGAATCTATATATTTCCTCTCTGTTATACTAATATGATTTGGGATCTTATATTGAATTTGTTCCCAGGCTCTTGCTAATCAATTAAAGGAAAAACTGCTGAAAGAAGGAAGAAAACCATATGTTATTCCTGTTGGTGGGTCAAACTCACTAGGTACCTGGTGAGATTGGGTTTGTCTTTCTATTGAAATCTTCATATCTTTCCATTATCTATTTTCGGTTCCTAGAATTGGATGCAATAACGTAGCTTCATATTAGAAAAGAGAAGCCTTTCCTTTTTGCAACCTGAAATTTTCTATTTATATTACTTTTTAAATCTTCAATCTGTATTGACAATATGGAAATCTGGTACCCATTCTTCACAATAATCCGTTATGCCTTATGTCATATGGGATACACCTAAGAGTTGGGGTCTTCCAAATGAGTAGGGATAAGGAAGGGGTGATGGTTGCGAGGTGTCAATTTCTCATAGTGATTTTATGGGTTTTCTCCTACTTAAGTTTGAATGCAACATTCTTTGATTTCCCATTCAACCACACTAGCTGCTGTTACTATGTAATTGACTTTCACACCCGTGTGTTTTATTATTTCCAGGGGTTATATTGAAACAATTCGAGAGCTCGAGCTGCAGCTTCAGAGTGGGACCAACATAGTAAAGTTTGATGACATTGTTGTTGCTTGTGGCAGGTTCTTCTCTATGCCATCTCTTATTTTGGGTGGATTTAACTCCAATTTATTTTAGTGGAACGGATTTGATTGACTAAAGCATGGTTAAATTAAGCATCAATTAGCAAATATATTTGTTGAAGTTAGTGTATGAACTGGTGACCACTAAAAGCCTTCAGTCAGCATAGATAGGCTGTAATACTGATAAACCAACTTGTTGATGCTCAAGCTCTCGCCTTGAGGACAAGACGATTGGATAGACATCAACTCATCTAAATCATTGCCAGTTTTATTTGATTTAGATGGACATTTTATCCAAAATATTTTGAATTGTCAATTTTTGGTTAAAGTAATCCCTTTAACCCTGCCATATTTTACATTTTTTAGTGAAATGACATTTAATTATTTATGGTTCTTGAGATTTGGAATTTTCAGTTTCTAGTCAATTTTGGTACCAGCCAGTTTTGATACCAGAAAGTAGGACCCTTGAATTGAAACCATTGTTATTCGTATAATTAGCCTTATCTTTATATACTTTGATAACACTCACTGACCTTTTATCTGGCTCTTCGTAATTTCATATTGCAAATTGTAAAGTTTGGTGGAGTTTAGCAAACTTCTATAGTAATCCATGAAATGAAAAAGTGAGTTTTATCTTACATGTTGTACTCTAGCATGATAAAATAAGTTGGTGTTGATTTTGATTACTATTACTTCCATCTGTTTGATGTTTTCTTTTTATTGATTTCCAGTGGGGGTACAGTTGCTGGTTTGTCACTGGGCTCTTGGCTGAGTTCTTTGAAGGCAAAAGTATGACATTGGATAATTGGACTCCTTCCTGTAGATAATTAGTTTGCTGAACTTGACGTGTTTTCTAATTATATGTTCCTTTTGCTGCGCAGATCCATGCATTCTCTGTTTGTGATGACCCTGATTACTTCTACGACTATGTTCAAGGCCTACTTGATGGGCTCAATGCAGGCGTTGATTCACGTAATATCATCACCATTCAAAATGTGAGTGTCAAAGGAGATTGGATTGTAAATTCGTACTACATGTTCTTTTAGGACTGATCCGACCGTAGTTTGTCAACACTATACTAGTTCTACACATATTAAATGCTAAAAGGCATCCCACGCACTTTCTCTGATCTCTAGTCTCGATGAATGAGCTTGCTGAGTTGCAGTTTTACACCCACAATATATATGCTGACCATTTATAAAACATCATGTAATGAAACACCAGAAAAAAGGAACTAACTTTATATTTTGGTTTGACAGGCCAAAGGTCTGGGATATGCAATGAGCACCTCCGAGGAGCTTAACTTTGTGAAGGAGATTGCTGAGACCACTGGTGTTGTTCTGGATCCAGTTTACAGGTCTGTAATTTCCATGATATTTTCCAGATCGTTGTTTATGTGGTATTTCCAGGAAACTTTTGTTTATAATTCCGGCCTTGTTTCATCACTTCCCTTTTTTCAGTGGCAAAGCTGCTTATGTAATGATTAAAGACATGGCTGAGAATCCAAAGAAATGGGAAGGAAGAAGGATACTCTTCATACACACAGGTGGGCTACTTGGCTTGTACGATAAGGTAGATCAGATAACCCCATTGTTGGGAAATTGGCGTCGGATGGATGTCCACGAATCTGTACCCCGGCTTGATGGAATCGGGAAGATGTTCTAGCCTGTAGATAAATAAGAAAGAGGCTGCATTTAACCTGTTTATAGAGATGGAGATCAATGCTTAATCAAAGTGCATGTTGTACTGAATTATTTAGTAAGAAATGATCTCATATCCAATAAGATTTTCTAGGAGATTTGTAATATCTTCAGCTCGTTTTTAAAGCCTCTGTTTAATACCTTAGCTCTTAAAGTTAAAGAGAGCAAAAGGGATGACAAATGCCACTATGCCAGATTGCCAGAAGAATAAAAATTCGTACTTTGGAATTTTCGTACTAAAAAATTTTGCGGGTGTGCTTGGCGCCAAATGGATGCCCTCTTCTGCCAATTTAAAATTTTCTGATAGCGGGTCGGGCCCGTACTCTTTTTTAAAACGGCTCGTTATCGCGTGATTCGCCGTCAGCTACTGATTTCAAAGCCGAGCCAAGAAGCGATTTGCCCAATTCTCCTTTCCGCTTCGCCGAAGAAACACAAAGAGTGACCGTCGATTGATACCTGGTAAGTCGTAATTCCTTCTCCTTTTTCGTCGATACCAATTTCCGACCTTATAGAATTGTGCGAAGTTTCTTTTTTCGTTTTGTTTGAAATTTTTAACCTTTCTTCGTTAGAAGTTTGGAGACGATTTTTCTGTATCAAATGTGGACTGGGTTTTTCTTTTTGTATATATATGTTTCATGAAATCTTACTGGGATCAGTAAGAGTAGGAACCCCTTTGCCAGATTTGAGCTCATTTTGTTATCAACAGATGAAAGATTCAATTTTTTTTAATCATAAAACGTGATGGATTGAAGTTCCTATTCATTGCAGTTGTGGGTTAGTTTCTCATCGTTCGTGCTAATGATGCTTCAGAGCTCTCTCCCGGCTTCAGTTGAAGCGGGTAACCTTTGCATGTCTATTCCTAAACGTTGTGAGATCAAAAGATTTTCTCTTCCCAAAACTTGTTCTGCTCAACTTTTGGGAATTGGTGATGGCCTTGGTGGAGGTGGAGGTGGAGGTGGAGGCGGAGGCGGAGGTGGAGAAGGTAATATTCAGTCTTGTAAGCTTTGTGGCCATTCAGAAATTATATCCAATATGCTGCTTTGTGATTGTTGCGAAGAGGCCTTCCATGTGCCTTGCTGCAAGCTCAGCGTGGTTTTGCCAATTGACGAGTGGTTTTGTCATTCTTGTTTGAAAATGATTTGTAAATTGTCACAGACTGCTTCTTTTCTGAAAGAACCAAGCATCAGTTCGCGCATAGGCTCTTGTAAGTTTGAAATGGTTCCAACAGCAGTTTTGGGAATTGAGGATAGTCTTGGCGGAGCTATCCAGTCCTGTAAGCTGTGTGGTCATGCAGAAAATATATCCAATATGCTACTTTGTGATGGCTGTGAAGATGCATTTCATGTACCTTGCTGCAAGCTCAGTGTTTTGCCAATTGATGAGTGGTTTTGTCAATCTTGTTTGAAAGAATTTCACATATTGTCACAGAATGGTTCTTCCCTGAAACCAAGTAGCATCAGTTTGGGGATTGGCTCGTGTAAATTCGAATTGGGAACTGATGATATGCAGTTGTGTAAGCTTTGTGGTCATTCAGAACATATATCCAATATGCTACTTTGCGATCAATGTGAAGAAGCATTTCATGTAACTTGCTGCAAACCAAGGGTGCGTTTTCCAATTGATGAGTGGCTCTGTCATTCATGTTCAAAAATTAGTCGGGAAACTGCAAAGAACAATTCCTTGCTGAAATCACCTAGCAGCAGTTGGGCGATTGGACCATGTCTGGGTCCGCTAGCAGCTATGTTGAATTACTCCGAGCCATATACGTCCAAGGTTCGGATTGGTGCAGCATTTCAAGCAGAAGTTCCTGACTGGTATGGTCAGATTTCTATGTATATGGTAGCTCTGGTCTTTTAATCAATTTATCTTGGTTTACCTAAATGACTCGCATGTGTTTGTTCAATATGCCTCATGTTTCTCTTTTTTCCCATTAAAATGATACTGTTGAAACTGCACTTGAATTGCAAGTAATGAGTTGGGAGATTTTCACTAGTAAACTTATCCTGATGTCCACTTAATTTTGGATGTTTGATCCACCGGCTGAAGTCTAATGAACTGATGACTAGTATTGTTCTTGTGGTGTGTATCTCTTGTTGTAACGAGCATTATCTGTTGACATGTTGAATTCTCTATAATTTTCTCAGTCTATTTTCGCTGGATAAGTTTTGAAACGAGATTTAATGTTACAGGGAACCACTGTCTGAAGTCCAAACTGATGATCTGGATTGTTCTTCTGCTGTTGTTATGGATCCATCTCTTTCTGTTTGTGCTGATACTCAGGTGATGGCCTTGAACAGATTTCATTATGTCCTTATCAAAAGTTGCCCTGAATTGCTACTCTGTTACTCCAATAACTGCACTTGATACACTCTAGCGGTATAGGATTTCAAGATACATATACATCAAATCGAAACAGGCACACTTCGGCATCTTATGCTAGAGTAGTGATAGAGTTTTGTTGGTATTGGAATTACAGAATGCAAAATAGAGATCAAGAATTGCCATTGCAGCTCTTTCAACTTGATTTTTTTCGTTATTCTTGCATACTTCTCTGTCATGCTATCTTCATCACCAATCATGGCTCATACTATTGCTGATTTTTTACTTTGCTTGCTTCCTTTGCTATCCGTAGATAGAAACAGGCACTTGCATTGTTTCTAGAAAGAGAAAGCACGAGTTTGCATCATACAGGGTGGCAAACCCCCTAAAGTAAATGGTAAGTTAGTATGCGTAATCTTTCATTTTTTTGTCAAATACTTTGTGATTTGGAATTTCTCCTTTGATCCTTGCGAAACAATCTTCTCTTGTTTGTCCAGATTGGTCGCTATCATATACATACCTCCTTGTTTTTGAGACTTCCGCACAACGAGACCGATATCAGCGTCCGTAGTTGGTAAGTACTAAGCCATACACTCATACTGGGATCTATGGTGAAACCTTGCGCACAATAGCAAGCAAAAATACCCATTATTTCTCCCCATCAGTGGCTAGTTGGTTGGCTGGCTTTTACTTCTACTTTTACTTGACAATGGGGACAGACAGAAAGTAACTTTTTTATTTTGTTATTTGTTATTTGTTATTACCCTATTGACTAGTTACCTTGGTAATAATCACATTTGATTCTGATATTTGTAAGTTTGATGTGAGGCCACCACTCATTAGAATAGGAAGCACACAAAGGGAGAGTGTTTGGTTTACGTGTGGGGCAAAGGAAGGTGCGCTCTTTGTGACGCCCACAACCACACAAATGAAGTTCGATCTTGAAAAACGAGAGAGATAATAATACAAGTGGAGAAATGAGAAATGTGTACGCAGGGGCAGAGTCCACTGCCATCGTCGCGTCTACCCGTCAATCATTTTCATTACAGGCTAGCCGATCCGACATGATTGGATCGGAGGGCCACCCATTACTTGGATCATTTGTATTAATGATAAATGCTCAAGTGTTTTTTTCTAGGGAATTCATTTTGATAATCGTGAGAGATTCTATTCCTATTTAATAATTAAATAGAAGTTCCAAAAAATATCCTTAGGACCTTAAATCATCATACGATATTTTTTCATAGGAATTATGTATAATCAAAAAGTTTCGTCGTCTTAGGGTCACCAATAATCAGTTCTTCTTCCGTGAAGAACTCGTCCAATAACTTAGAACTCAATCTTTCAAAACAATATTCTTGTGCTCACACCAACCTACTGATCATGTAGGTGAGGTAAATTTCAGATTGATAACTTTGATCTTAGCCGTTAATCATAACATAATCGTTATATCGGACAAGTCGATAACTCTCTCGGTTAATAGGCA
The DNA here is from genome assembly GCA_032719365.1 of Prinsepia uniflora. Taxonomy (NCBI): domain Eukaryota; kingdom Viridiplantae; phylum Streptophyta; class Magnoliopsida; order Rosales; family Rosaceae; genus Prinsepia; species Prinsepia uniflora. The sequence goes on along the minus strand of CM064865.1, from coordinate 82,113,547 downwards.
TGAACTAGCCGGTAATTTCCTCAGTTATTAATCATGAACTAGCTAGTAACTCCTTCGACTGTTAAAAAAAGAAAAAAACAAATCCAAAACTTAAACAATTTGCGACTGTTCTTGATACGAACTAGGGATGAATTGAAATGGGAGCAATGTGGCTCTAAAGAATCACATTATGTACCTGAAGATCTAGAAAAACATGGGATTAGGAGGGTTTGTCAATAATTCAAGAAGATGAGCTAACTAGCGAAGGTATTTTGTGTGTAATTTGAGAGTAGTGTTCAAGTATAAGCCAATGAATGAAGGGGCGTGTGTGCGACAACACGTTTTGTACTTGCTACTGCAGACATAAGTGGCCCTTGAAAAGAAAAATGAAGGAATCTACCCCAAAAAAAAAATGAAGGATACTGTAGGGGTGAATTGGGAAATTTTGATACCCAATCGGAGTAGTGTGTGCGTGTCCTCTTTTCTACGTCTACGTGTGCATTAAGGGAAGTGAAGTGCCTAAATTCCAGAACCCTCATTAACCGTCTCTTGCTCTTTAAATAAACCCAGCTCCAGGCCTCCAGCTTGTTTGTGAGATATCCAAAAGCTAGAGAAGATCTCTGCAGATCGAGTTGCTCAATCATCATCATCATCATCATCAGATCTGTCCTTGATCTGTTTGGATCCGATGGTGATCTCAACAACCACGAACGAGCGGGGAGAGCAGGTGAACTCCACCTTTGCTTCCAGATATGTTCGTGATGCCCTCCCTAAGTACGTTGCTAATCATCTAGCTAGCTTCTTGTTCTTCCATTATTACTTGATTTAGAATTATTAATTTGTGATTTGGTTGCGTAGGTTTGTGATGCCGGCGACGTCGATACCAAAGGACGCAGCGCATCAGATAATTAACGACGAGCTGATGCTGGACGGGAATCCGAGGCTGAACTTGGCCTCATTTGTGACCACGTGGATGGAGCCGGAGTGCGACCAGCTCATCATGGCCTCCATGAACAAAAACTACGTTGACATGGACGAGTATCCTGTCACCACTGAGCTCCAGGTCATCCATCTCCTGAGATCTCCATATATATCTCGTTCATCTACATGTTAATTAACTTTAAATATTTGCAGATTAATAAACTCCCATCATTATTGCGTCATATATCGTCGTATATATCATCTTAATCTAATAATACGTACGTACTCCATTTAGATCTGGTAATTAGTCAACAGTGTTGCCTGTACCTATAACAAAGCTACAGGTGGCCACAATTAAAAAGCCTCGTGTATAACAGCCACGTACCGAATGCGGACTACTACGTGGCCTGTGTACAACGTGTCACTTCGTGCTATAATTCAATGAAATTCCTCAGGTCTCGAGTGGTCTCGAGTTCGACCTTCGTCGGTTGAAATCGATACACAACGTTTATATAATATTATAATTTGCCCAATTTCTTTATTATAAAAAATTAAAAAAATAAAGGAGTAGTTTCAAATGCGTATTTACTGGGAATATGTTTCCAATGGCCATTTTTCTTTTTTTCAGAGCACTGGTATAAATTACTGGATCAATGCGATCTTGAGTCACGTTGTTAGGTACATTGTTATATTCAGATCGAATTGATAAATATTTGCAGATTTGCCATATATAAATCTTGATAAGTATGGTATTGTCAAATAAATAAGTATAGTATTAATAAATAAATAATCGTGTTAAATTATGATGGGTAATATTTGCATCCATCTTAAGGTGGACGTATTTGTTCCTCATGGTTAATTATAAATTATTTACTATACAAGTGATAATTGGAATTATTGTTGATTTTCTGAATTCTATATCATGTAAGGACCATATTTGGAAAAAAAAAATGAAACAAATCGACTGTAACGTCTATTATTTTAATACGTGCGAATTATAAAAAAAAATAAAAAATCTCTAATTTGATTGATTTTTTAAAAAATGGTGTTAGGTATCACTAATTGTGATGTGATCAAATTGACTTGTAAAATCGGTAATCAACAAAAAGAGGTCAGGTTTCTAATACCAAAATATATAAATGCACGGTACACCAAAAATTACAGACATAATTTGCTGTTAAATATTTACGAGTTGAATATTATATTAGTACATATGATCGAGGATTCCATGCCTTATATTATGTGTGTGTATATATATATATATAGACATTAATTTCTTGTTAATATTTGTTGTGAAGTCAATATTTTATTAATTTTTTGTTTGTTTTTGTTGATTACGTAGAATCGTTGTGTGAATATGATCGCAAACCTTTTCAACGCTCCGATTGGAGACGGAGAAACTGCTGTGGGCGTGGGGACGGTAGGATCTTCAGAGGCAATCATGCTGGCGGGCCTTGCTTTCAAAAGAAAATGGCAGCATAAGAGAAAATCAGAGGGCAAGCCCACCGATAAGCCCAACATAGTGACCGGAGCTAATGTACAGGTCTGCTGGGAGAAGTTTGCGAGGTATTTTGAGGTCGAGCTAAAGGAGGTGAAGCTGTCGGAGGGATACTATGTGATGGACCCCACAAAAGCGGTCGAGATGGTCGATGAGAACACCATCTGTGTTGCGGCGATTCTTGGCTCAACTCTGACCGGAGAGTTTGAGGATGTGAAGCTCCTTCATGAACTCCTTACTAAAAAGAATAAGGAAACCGGCTGGGACACTCCGATTCACGTCGACGCCGCTAGTGGCGGCTTTATAGCTCCCTTTCTTTATCCTGATCTCGAGTGGGATTTCCGCTTGCCCTTAGTGAAGAGCATCAATGTTAGTGGCCACAAGTATGGACTTGTATACGCCGGAGTTGGCTGGGTTGTGTGGAGGAGTAAGGAGGACTTGCCGGACGAGCTTGTGTTTCACATCAATTACCTTGGTTCCGATCAACCCACTTTCACACTTAACTTTTCTAAAGGTAAATTAATATGATTTTGCCTAGTTTGGTTAAGGGTAATAATGTTGGGAATACCAAGTTATGCATAGTCCTAGGACTCATAAAGGTTCGACTCATTAGTACATACAAGTAAGATGTATGTAGTTAATGGATTAGTATATGGTTGATAATATGGACTATCAGGCACGAACTCAGAATTGAAAATAAAGGTGGGCTGAATTCATAATTAAGAATAGAATAGAGCTAATTTATAGCTGATTAGCTTAATAAAATATTTTTTCACATTTGAAGTGAGCTGTAGTCCATCCCAAAACCTTCTTGGTCCGTGCCTGAACTATGAATGAAAATATTCACAATATTTGTAAAATTTTCATCGATATATTTGTATTTTAGGGTCTCGATATTAAAATATGGAGAAGATTTATTCGCAATATTTTTGTGAATATATATACATGTATTTAAGGATCTTGACCAAAACTTAGGGAGGGATCTTGACCAAAAATTAGGAGAAGATTTATTCGCAGTATTTCACGATAAACGATATTTTCATCTTTCATAAGGGTAGAATACAAATGTAATCTCTCTAACATTTTTATTTCGTTTGCTATGGACATATATGTATGTTGTACGTTGCAGGCTCGAGCCAAATAATTGCGCAGTATTATCAGTTTATTCGACTGGGTTTTGAGGTAATTAACTTAGTTCCCATTATATATTAATTTTATACATAATGATGTTTGTTTATTGTGTACGTGATTAATTTGTTTATGTTTCCCTAATTTTGTTAAGGGTTACAAAAATGTGATGGAAAACTGCATGGAGAATGCAAGATGTTTAAGAGAAGGACTAAAACAGACAGGGCGGTTTGAGATTCTGTCGAAGGACATTGGAGTGCCTCTTGTGGCCTTCTCTCTGAAAGACAGCAGCAAGCACACTGTGTTTGAAGTCGCCGAGAGTTTAAGAAAGTTTGGATGGATAGTTCCGGCCTATACAATGCCGGCAAATGCAGAACATGTGGCGGTTCTGCGAGTGGTTGTTAGGGAGGATTTTAGCCGCGGGTTGGCTGAGAGGCTCATCTCGGACATTGGGAAAGTGATGCATGAGTTGGACACGCTCCCGAGCCGTACCGAGTCTACGAAAGCCGCCCATGTCACCGCCACAGTTGATGAAGTAGTGGGTGGGAGTGAGGGGATGGTGAAGCCTGTGAAAAAGAATGTGAGAGAGACTCAGCTAGAGATAACACGGCACTGGAAGGCGCTTGTGGATAAAAAGAAAACAGGCGTATGCTAGCTAGGCTGCCGCTGAAGCTGCCTCCAATAGCTGCCTCCAATATTAATATATTTATATTATCACTCGAGGATCTTGATTCATGCGTGATACGATATAATTATTAATTTTGTTTGCTTAATAAATTTATGTGATAAATATCGAATATTGAATTATCTGGGACGTATAGGCTTTGTGATCATTTTGAGTTTTGTTTCCTCCTGTAATTGCGACAACATATATTTATGTTATATGGATTTAAGTTCTGCGCGCATTATGAATGAAGCTCATAGCTTCATGCTCTCGCTCCGATCACAGGTTCCGACTCAGATGATTTTTGGGTGGGCTCCAGTCCACTTCAAATGTGAAAAAATATGAAAAAATCAAAGGATTTTTTTACTGAATTTCTAGTAAATGCTATTTTATTAAGCTAATTGGCTATAAATTAGTCTTTTTCAATTCTTAATTATGGATCCAGCCCACCTCTATTTTCAATCCTGGATTCGTGCCTGCTCCGATCGTTATGTCCTAGAATCTTTCATGGGATTTCTACTTCAATTTGAAACATTTAGCTAGATTGCATGGCTCTCTTTGCTAATTATCATTATATCTTGATTTAAAAACTTGAAACTTGATAATCTCTATTGATATCCTTCGTTTTGGGACGTATGACATGTAGTTGAATTCATATCTACGCTTCGTACACCAAATTTTGTGTAGCGCACTTTTAGCTCAAGTGCTATGAAATTAAACTTATGGTTAGCCACGTTCATGCAACCAAATTATATTATATATATGTCATAAAATTTATTAATGATAATAGTATTTGTGTTGTGAAGGAAATCCGGTAGTTGAATGCAGAGAGAATGTGGAGAAGCAGGGAGAAGAAAATAAGACGTCTGTTTACTATGAGATTAGAATTAGGGTTTACAAGTATTAATTATTCCTTATATATGGGAGAACAATTAATGAATACAAAAGGACAAAACTACCCCTAGTACATATTACATAAATAGACATAACCATTAAACTATTTACAACACTCCCCCTTGGATATTTCATGTAATGGTACTGCTTGGCTACGCACATATATGTTGCCTCATTAAAACCTTGCCAGGTAACAAAAACCCTATGGGACAAAAATAACCCTGGTCGAAGGAAAAAGAGTGCAACGTGCGTATACGTGATCACATCGGAATCTCCTGAGGAAGCTGATGTCGTCTCTTCTAGAATACGGGTAGATAATCCGCCTTTGAGATAAAATGCATCAGTGTTGCTCCACCAAAACCTTACCCGGTAAACCCAGTGGGACAAACCCGTGGTTGAAGGGAAAAGATGTGCAAATGCATATGAGTCAAATCGTAGCATCTTCAGGATGCATTGTTAGCGGGGTGATCATACCAAAATGTGCCTCATTAAAACCTAGACAGGTAACAAAACCCAATGGGACAAAATAACCCTGATCGTAGGATAAAAGAGTACACGATGATCATGTGAATATACTTCGGGACACTCAGCATACTTCTGGATACATGGTATACTTCAGGATACTCCCCCTGATATTGACTCCCCCTGAAAACTATAGATTAGGTAGATCAGCCAGTCTACGTAAACCAATACCTCGCACATGCTGCTGGAATGTGGCCTTTGGTAATGACTTGGTGAACAAGTCCGCATGGTTATCTTGAGATCGTATTGGCTTGATCTCAATCTTCCGATGTTCTTGCTGTTGCTGGTTAAAGAAGAACTTCGGTGCAATATGCTTGGTGTTGTCTCCCTTAATGAAACCGGTCTTCATCTGCTCTATGCAGGCAGCATTATCTTCGTAGATAACTATCGGTTCATTACGGGTGGAATTCAGTCCACATGTATTTCGAATATGCCCAGTCATAGCTCTTAGCCATATGCATTCACGAACTGCTTCGTGCAGGGCCAAAATCTCGGCATGATTCGAAGACGTAGCAACAAGGGTCTGTTTTGTAGACCTCCAAGATATCGCTGTGTTCCCAATGGTAAAGACATAACCGGATTGGGAACGTGCCTTATATGGGTCTGATAGGTAACCTGCATCAGCATACCCAACGAGGCGTGCATCATTTCGAGGTCCAAGGGGGGTGATTCATTCCTCGATGCATAGGGATAGAATAAGCCCATATCCGCTGTACCTCTAAGGTATCGGAAGATGTCTTTTATGCCATTCCAGTGGCGGCGTGTTGGCGCAGAGCTAAACCTAGCTAGCAAGTTCACAGCGAATGAAATGTCTGGTCTTGTGCATTGAGCCAAGTACAACAGTGCGCCTATTGCACTTAGATATGGCACTTCTGGTGTCAATATCTCTTCGTTGTCATCTGCTGGACGAAACGGGTCCTTTTTAGGATCTAGACTCCGGACGATCATGGGCGTGCTTGAAGGTTTTGCTTTATCCTCATTAAAGCGTCTCAACATCTTCTGGATGTAATTCGATTGATGGACCAAAATCCCATCTGCACGGTGCTCGAGCTCCAGGCCGAGACAGAAGTGTGTTCTCCCAAGATCCTTCATTTCAAATTCTAACTTCAGGTGCTTAGCGGTTTCTTGGATCTCTTCAGGAGTACCAATCAGATTCATGTCATCGACATAAACTGCCACTATAGCGAACCCGGAACTTGTCTTCTTAATAAACACGCATGGGCATAATTCATTATTCACATATCCCAATCTGATCAAATATTCACTTAGACGGTTATACCACATCCGTCCGGATTGTTTCAATCCGTAGAGTGAACGCCTCAAACGAATGGAGAGCGTGTTCCGTGGTCTGGAACTATTTGAATCAGATAGCTTAAGTCCTTCAGGAACTTTCATATATATATATATATATCTCTGTATCTAGATCCCCATAGAGATAAGCTGTGACCACATCCAAAAGCTGCATACTCAGTTTTTCGGAAACTACCAAACTGGTAAGGTAGCGGAACGTTATAATGTCCATTACGGGAGAGTATGTCTCCTCGTAATCAATCCCAGGGCGTTGAGAAAATCCTTGCGCCACTAGACGAGCTTTGTATCTCACAATCTCTTTTTTCTCATTACGCTTCCTTACAAATACCCATTTAAAGCCTACAGGTTTAACATGGGGAGGTGTGGGAGCTACAGGTCCAAACACCTTTCTTTTTGTCAAGGAATCAAGTTCGACCTGTATTGCTTCTTTCCATTTTGGCCAGTCTTCTCTACGTTGGCATTCATCAACGGAGCGAGGTTCGATATCATCACTAGTTATTATTTCAGTAGCTACTGCGAATACAAATATATCATCGATGATAATATCATTCCGATTCCATATCTCATTTAAGCATGCATAGTTTACCGAGATCTCTCTATTCTCGGGAATGGGTTCAGACGTTGAGGCGTCCCCCAACGTCGTCTCTTCTAAGACAGACCCATAATCCGGAATTATCTCATGAGATGGATCAGATGATATAGTGATATCTAAGGGATTCAATTGTGCCAAATTTGTCCTCTTCCGGGGATAAGAATCCTTCGAACCTATTGGTCTACCTCGCTTCTGGGCAGGGACATATGACTGGTTAGCCGCCATGGCCGTACTTTGTCCATCTCGGACGACCCGTCCATCTGGGACGGCGCGTCCTACGGGGACGTCTATACTTGCAGGCACGTTTGCAGCAGGTATATGTGATCTCGTCACTTTAGCTAGATCAGAGAAAGCGTCTGGCATATTATTAGCTACACTCTGTAGATCTAGAATTCTCCGCACTTCATTCTCACTTTGTGCGGTTCGGGGATCAAGATGAGACATAGTGGAGACAGTCCACGTCAATTCACGTCGTTCTTCAGGAACGTTAGCGTTCTTATCTCCCCCTAACGGCGGGAAGACTGTCTCATCGAAGTGACAATCCGCAAAACGAGCGGTAAAGAGATCGCCTGTCAAGGGCTCTAAATATCGTATAATGGAGGGGGATTCATAGCCGACATATATGCCCCTCCGGCGTTGAGGTCCCATTTTTGTACGTTGTGGCGGCGCAATTGGCACGTAAACTGCACACCCAAACACGCGTAAGTGCGAAACATCAGGTTCGTACCCAGTTACCAGCTGTAACGCGGAATAGGGTTGGGTGGCAGTGGGCCTCAACCGGACCAACATAGCTGCATGCAAAATTGCATAGCCCCACGCAGAAATTGGTAGCTTGGTGCGCATAACCAAAGTCCGTGCAATCATTTGTAAACGTTTAATGAATGCTTCTGCGAGACCATTCTGGGTGTGAACATGTGCAACTGGATGTTCAACATCAATCCCAAGGGACATGCAATAATCATCGAAAGATTTCGATGTAAACTCCCCGGCATTATCAAGTCTAATGGACTTTATGGGATAATCCGAATGGTGGGCCCTTAATTTAATGATTTGGGCAAGGAGTTTAGCGAACGCAGCATTGCGTGTGGACAATAGGGTCACATGTGACCACCTCGTCGATGCATCAACCAAAACCATGAAATATTTAAATGGTCCACATGGTGGTTGGATGGGTCCACAAATATCCCCTTGTATTCTGTACAAGAAAGGGACAGAGTCTTTATCGATCTTTGCATATGATGGTCTAGTGTTCGATTTTCCCATTGAGCAAGCTTGGCATTGTGTGTCACTAAACACTAGGTCCTTATTTGTAAGGGGATGCCCGTGTGATGTATTGAGGATACGGCGCATCATACCTTGACCGGGGTGTCCCAATCGGTCATGCCATAATAAGTAGTTGCTAGGGTTAGGTAGCTTCCGGCTAGCTATGTGATTTGCCTCAATGGTCCTAATAGTGGTCATGTAGAGTCCACTCCTGAGGCATTTTAATTTCTCCAATGTACGCTTCCGGCCATACAAGTTGGATGTTATGCAAAGATATTCCATATTTTTTTCGGTTGTGGTTTCAACATGATAATTATTAGCTCGAATATCCTTAAAACTCAATAACGTTCTGCTGGAACGTGGGGATTATAAGGCTTCATCAATGGTAAATACGGTACCATTGGACAACATAAATTAGGCTCTTCCGGAGCCTTCAATCAAGTTTGATTGGCCAGAAATAGTTGTCACAGGGGTGTGGTTAGATATTAAGTTTGTAAAAAATATCCTATCACGGAGGATGGTGTGCGTAGTAGCACTGTCGGCTAGACAACAAACTTCACCATTTGACATGCCTAACCATCAATATAACTAAAGTAATCAACAATCACATTTATGAAAAATGAATAAATGGATTAAATAATATTCGAGCAGATAACAAAATAAGTCAAAAACAAATATAAATCACCAAACAATATCCAGAAATAGTAATAAAAAAAACAATATCCAGTTTGTTGAGATGTGCCATGCTCTACAAAGATTAATGAATATGATTAGTGCTTTGGGAAAAACACATCTATAAGCAGTAATGAGAACTTCAGGTTCTATAACATGGTATGAAAATTCAGGATATCAATGAAGGAAACTTCAGGTTTCTTTTATTTACAAGTAGTTTATGACATTGCTAAATAACATGTAAATAATAGGTATACAATGAATATAAACAATTAAAATATATACAAACAATTAAACAATGGAACATGCATAAATAGTAGGAACAAATGCTATTTTAATCCTTAATTTAAGTGTAATGCAATGTTTCAGGCATGCATGAAGATATGTTTTAAAAGCCCGAAGAGTGCATAAGGAAATTCTTTTTTTTTGTTCGAAGCCGAGCCGAGCCGCTCATATGGACCAAGCCAAGCCGCCAAGTGGTGAGCTGTTTGGGTCGAGGCCTTCTGGGCTGCCAAATTATATTGGCCTTCTGGGCCACTCATGATCTGAGCCTTCTGGGCTTAGGTCAGAATTTTTTTCATCAGGCCCCTTTTTTTCTCTGTGGGCTGGTACAAAATGTAAATGGCCTTATATATATATATTTGTGGGCTAGTACCCTTTTTTCGGGGGTTTTTCATTTTTAGGCCTGTTGGGCCTCTCTCGGGCTAGATGGCCTTCTGGGCTCATAAATTTTTTTTCCCGGCCTTCTGGGCCTTGGTTTTTCAGAAACCTACACAAGGCGCCTCTCCTTTTTTTTTAGGCCATCTGAGCCATTTATGTCCACTTGGTTTTTTTTTTCAGTTATCTTACTAGAGTCGTGGTTGCATTGGCAACTACTGTGCCCCTTTTTCTGAGGGGGGCACCCCTGTTTTCGGCCATGAGGGTTTTTACTCATCATCAAATATTAATAAAACATTAGTATCTATTTATATAGCATGAATTCATATAATTCTTTTTTCCTGATATCATGCAAGCCCCACAAACGGGTTGCCGTAATATTCTTATCATTTAATAAAAAATTGTAAAACCACATCTTCTGGATTCGTTATTCATATAATTGCATAATGTAAAAATCCAATTGCAGTCGGAAAGTGCAACCGTGAATATGCAAATGCTTTTATAATACATAGAGCCAATTAATCAAATAATTAATTTACATGATCAATTTAACATATAAGCCCATGATTCATATAATCATCTACTCAATTAATTCTTGGATGCATCAAGAATTAGCATTCAACCGAAACATATGTTGCAAGTCATGGAGTTCACAAATACCAAAACAAGGACATCGACATATGGCAGGGAGTTCATAATTATATATTAATAATTATCAAGCTTTAATTAGCAATTCAATACATTTGCCTCTGACCAATTCATCAACTCATCAATAACTCATAAAGTCTAGTTAATCAAATTGAGAAAATTAAATTTAGGGTGTGAATCAATCAGTCAAATAAAGTAATTCACAATCCTAGAATTCATCAATTCTCAACAATATATGCAAGAGAGAATGTTTTTTTTTTTTTAATGAACAATTCACCAATTAATTTACAAAAACATGTCGCAAGCATCAAATTCCAAATAGCAATTATTATCATAAATAATCAATTATCAAATCAAAAATACTAAAATTTTCATGTATCAAAATTTGCATATATCTCATATAATTTTCCAATCCCAAAAATTAATTAATGAATTATCATAGCATATCAATTATCAACAACTCATATGATTCAATCTAAATATCAACCCAATAATTGACCAAAAAAAAATCAATAATCCTAAAAATCATGTTTCTAGGGTTTGATTCGATAAATAATAGAAAATTATATTTATGAGTAACGAAAAACCTACTTGATTGAATTGGTCCTTCACTCTATCAATTCCCGATTCAGAGACGATCGTGCTGATAACGTGTTGTGAAGGAAATCCGGTAGTTGAATGCAGAGAGAATGTGGAGAAGCAGGGAGAAGAAAATAAGACGTCTGTTTACTATGAGATTAGAATTAGGGTTTACAAGTATTAATTATTCCTTATATATGGGAGAACAATTAATGAATACAAAAGGACAAAACTACCCCTAGTACATATTACATAAATAGACATAACCATTAAACTATTTACAACAATTTGGACTATTTTGCTCTAATTTTTTTTTTATTTTTCTTTGTTGTGTATTGTAAAATTATAACTTTGCTCTTCTATATTCATTTATTATTATTCTACATAATTTTTATTAGTTTATATATTATTCAATTTGGGTACCTTATCGAGTGCCTTGATTCTAATGAAATATTACTACAATTATTATTTCTATTATATTATTACTTTGGTCGTTAATTAAAAAATATATTGACACATAACAAATTATTTTGTTGATTATATAACTTATATTAGATTATTAGAGTTTTTATTATATGGAAAAATAAAAAATATATATTTTTATGTTTTACATCTTAGTCATTATTTAATAGTCTTTATAATTATATATATATATGTAACATTATGTTTACGGTTAGCTATTCAATATTGTTATAATAAATATAAAATTATGTAAAGAAGCACATTACGTCCAAATTTCACTTTATTATTATATATATATATATATATATATATTATCTCCAGTCTAGTTTATTATATATACATTTTTAACAAAATAGGTCTTTTATTAGCCTTTCACTTTGGGAATTAAAAAAACAATGGAAACAAAAGCATATTCATGGATTGAAACGCAGCCTAATATCACATATATATATATATATATGATTATGATATATTATCTCCAGTTTGAAGACCGATACCTGAAGCCTGAAGCTTATCGAGACTGCCATAAGCTTGAAAATCGACTCCGAGAAGGAAAAGAGACGGAGACCGGGAAGGAAAGAGGCTTGCTGCCGATGCCGTTGTCGCTGATGATGTTGGCTGCTTCTGCTCGCCTCTGCTGCTGCTCGCCTCTGCTGTTGCTCGCCTCTGCTGCTGCTCGCCTTTGCTGTTGCTTGCAGAGTTGAGTTTGAAGAATGATATATTGGGCAAAATTTCCCCAATTTCTAAAGGATGGTCGATAACATTCAAATTCAAAGGATGAACTGTCCAATTTTTTGAAGAATTAAGGAAAGGGTCTGCAAAGGTGCGTTTATGGTTTTTGTTTTTTTTCCAATTTGTAAGCTAGTATAATTTATTTTTGTTCTTGTCCTCTCTGATTAATCCCCATTCTATTCATCTATGAATGATGAAATTGGGAAAAATTATTTTTGCTTTGAATTTTGATGTCCGCTACTCCTGCAGAACGCCCACCTTCTGCTGAAGAGTGAAGACCTCTCTCTGCCAATCCTTTCCCTCTCGCTCAAATATTGGTGTTGGGTATCATTTTCCAACTTAATTCGTAACCGTGTTCGGAGCCAGTGCGGAAGGGAACAAGTCTCAGGCTTATCATCGTGCCTGGTAAATCTTTGTCTTCTCCTTTGGTTTCTGATATGGGTTTTTTAGATTAAAGTCATTACCACCATACAACAATATGCTGAACCGATATGTTAAAACTTCAATTGCTTCAACGCGAGGCCTAAGCTTCATCAATATATTCACTTTCAAGAATCATTCTTTATCGCTCTGCAGCTCTAATGCTAACATCTTTGGTTATGTGGCATCCCCAATTGGGCACATTTCTCATTTTCGTAAATACATGCTCTCTCCATGTTCATGTCATCATGTCATGCCATTTCTAGGAACCCCTTGTTTGAATTCGGTCAGATTATCCCAACCTCTGATTGAGTTTAGGGTCACTGTTCGTCCTTTTTGTTCGGAGACCATTTCAGTGGATCAAAGTTTTGATTTTGATGAGAGGAGTGGTATTGCAGACAAGTCATTAGAAAGTGAGGTTGATAAGTTTTATGAGGCCATTATGGATAACTCTCATGCATATTGTAATATGGAGAAAGCTCTTGCTCAAGTTGGCCTGCCATTGACTACTCCTTTGGTTGTTGGGGTGCTTCACAGGCTTCGTTTCGAGGATAAATTAGCATTTAGGTTTTTTATGTGGGCAGGTCGCCAAGAAAATTATGCTCATGAATCTGCAGCATACAATGATATGATTGACATACTATCCAGTACAAGGTATAAGGTGAAGCAGTTTCGAATTGTTTGTGACTTACTGGATTATATGAAGAGGCATAGTAAGAATAAGGTTCCTGTTGAGATTCTCTTAACAATTTTGAAGCAATACACGGAAAAACATCTCACCTATCTGCAGAAATTTGCCAAGAAGAAGAGGATAAGGGTGAAGACGCAGCCCGAAATCAATGCCTTGAACTTTCTACTGGATGCTTTGTGTAAATGCAGTCTTGTTCAGGATGCTCAAGATATGTTGCAAAGGGTGAAGAAAACGATTAAGCCTGATGCTAATACATACAACATCTTGTTTTTTGGTTGGTGTAGAGTTAGAAACCCGAGTAGAGGAATGAGGCTGCTGGAAGAGATGATCCAAGAGGGTCATGCACCTGATAATTTCACATACACTACTGCCATTGATGCATTTTGCAAATCTGGGATGGTTTCTGAGGCAGCTGAGCTTTTTGAGTTTATGCGAACAAAAGGTTCTACGCTTTCTTCTCCCACTGCAAAAACTTATGCAATTATGATTGTGGCTTTTGTTCAGAATGATAGAATGGATGAGTGCTTTAAACTTCTGGGACATATGATAAACAGCGGTTGCCTTCCAGATGTTTCGACATATAAGGAACTACTTGAAGGGATGTGTTTGGCTGGAAAGATTGAGGAGGCTTACAAGTTCTTGCAGGAGATGGGAAACAAAGGTTACCCTCCTGACATAGTTACTTATAACTGTTTTCTCAAGGTGCTTTGCGACAATAAAAAGAGCGATGAAGCACTTGAGCTCTATGGAAGAATGATAGAGGTTGGTTGTATGCCGAGTGTGCAGACTTATAACATGCTGATTTCGATGTATTTTGAGATGGGTGATCCTGATGGGGCATTTGAGACTTGGCAGGAGATGGATAATAGGGGTTGCGCACAGGACACTGATACTTACTGCATCATGATTGACGGGTTTTTTGGTTGCAATAAGGTAGAAGATGCTTGTGGCCTATTGGAAGAGGTCGTAAACAAGGGAATGAAATTGCCATATACCAAGTTTGACTCGTTTCTGATGCGGCTTTCAGTGATTGGTGATCTCCAATCCATCCACAGACTTTCGGGTCATATGAGACAGTTCTACAATCCTTCTATGGCAAGACGTTTTGCACTGAACCAGAAGCGGAAGAGCATGAAGTTGAGAGGAAGCTGATGATTTGTTTCATATCATATACACGTGGCATCAAGAAATGAAAGGGAAGTAGAAGTTTGACAATACAGTTCGAAACCAACATGCATAATTCTCCGCCGACTTTGTGACGGCAAATCCAAAATGTTGTGTCTCAGATTGAAAGACTGCAGAGCTGTCGTTTTAAGTCTCTTCTCGGTTAGGACGGAAACTGGCTTTGGAGTGCTTCCCGGTGAAGATGATGCGAAAGTGTCGATAAGGACCATACACTTGGTGATGGAAAGTTCAGAAATCAACGTATGCTGATTCTGCATGTAGCAGTTAGTCAAGTATGAAAGTTGGATTATGTGTAATAATTTGTTGTGATGAGAGCAACTCTGCGAATATGGTCCTCTCAAATTGGTCGACAAATGACTAATTACATGTATCTCATTTTAGCAAATATGACTACAGTGCTCATTTGAGTTTTGAGTTTTTTGAATATCTCTAGTATATACTGAATTCGAATTTGAATTTCACACATAAATTTGATTTTGAATTTGAATTTTTTATTGAAGGGAAGTGGAAATTTTGAAATTTTTTCATATATGATGTCATTGAAATACGAACTTGAGATAAATTATCTACAAGTTAACATTAGAACCAACTTAATAATTTTTAATTTTTAATTTAAGAGTAAAATATTATTAATATCAAAATTTATTTTTTAAAAGATGTAAATTGCATTTCTTATCTATTTTTTGATAAATTTTAGACTTGATTTTCATAAAGAACAAAGATTATATGCGATGTGCATATGTAATTCCATCCGATGTTATTAAAAATTGCATATTGTAATTTAATGTGGCCAAATTAGTTAATCATCCAGAGTCCCCTCGTAAGTGGATAAAGAGGGAAGCAAGGATATTTTCCCGCCAAAACAAGTAAAACCCCACAAAGGCTGAAAGCCCTCGGCTTTTAGGTTTTAGCAATATCTGGACAGAGAAGGGTAGAAAAGAGAAATGAGCGACGCGGCGAGGAAGAAGGTGCAGAGGAAGTGCAAAATCAGAGGGTACCCGATTCAAGCCGACTTTATTAACGAGATCCTCTCCTTCGCATCCAATTTCGACGAGTCTCTCTCCGACGATTTTATCGATATCCTGCTCGACCAACTCTCAACCCAACCCGGTACTTTCCTCCATTTTTTTCCTTTGTTTTTACTGTGTATTTTCAAATTTATGATTTTTATTATATGATCCATTTATCTCTCAAAGAAAAATTGTTTATTTTTCTTCATTTCTTGGGGATGGCAGTGAAAGACAAGGAGACAGTGCACCGCCTCGCTTCCAAACTATTGGATGCTGATGAGTCGACCCGCGATGAAATCCCAGATGGGGATGACGATGCTGATATTAATGCCGCTGAATGGCTCATAGTCCATGCCTTCAAGGTCCCAAAGTTCCGATATGATCCCGTCAAGAAGATTTTCTATAAGTATGCTTCATTTTGGCCGAACAATTCTTAATTCTTGACAGATTTTCTTTAAGTTTGCTTCATTTTGGCCGAACATTTCTTAATTCTTAAAAATGTGCATGTATTTGTTGAACATGCTAATTTTTGTTTTCTCTTTGGATTTTTAGGCTTACTGGGAGCCTACCGATTCATGGGCAAGCGTCGGCAAAAACATCCCTGTATAAGGACAGGTTTCTCTTGCTCTCCCAGATGCTTTCTCGCGATAGGCAATTTTCGAAACCCGCCTTTGATTCTAAATTGTCAGATTTTGGACGCTGTGAGGTTGGTGCTCACATTTTCTTTGTTGTACCATCTAATTGGGTTCCTTCCTTAAGTTACAAAATTCAATTAAATAAATTGCCTTGTGTTATGCTGGCCAGATATCTCCAATTCAGTCTCTGATTGGGAAAACTGGAAGAAGATGGGTGATGGGTCTGATATCTCAGTTGGAGGATGGCCACTTTTACTTGGAAGACCTCTCTGCATCTGTGGAAATCAACTTATCTAAAGCTATATCCTTTATACACTCATCATTTACAATCCCATACTTGTTTTGTAAATACTTGTTTTTTATGAGTTTCATGAATACTTGGATGACTTATGTATTAGTTTTGTTAGTCAAATGTAAAACCATCATTTTCTTTGACAATATACACAGCATAACTGCAGGCTTTTTTGTGGAGAACACAATCGTTGTTGCAGAAGGCGAGATGCTGTTAGATGGTGTCTTTCAGGTTAGCAAATATCCTTTTCTTCCCTTTACTCTTAAAATAAATTGCACATGCTTTTAGCAAAATTAGTTTAAGAAATGTCGATATTATGCGTCTTCGCCATTCGAATAGAACACTTTCCAATTATTATTCAGAAAACAGAACTACTTTTTCCTCTCCTAATATGGGGTAGGATCAGTATCATAACATGGTAAATTATTTAGCTAATCTAGAGTAGATCAGGGAAGCGAATCTACTTGTATCAGGTATCCGGCATCATGCTGCTAACTTATTCAAAGCTAGAAATGAATAGGCGATTCAGATCAATTTGTATTTAGGGGATGCTAACTCTTACTTTCTGTGCAGGTGTTTACTTGTGGATTTCCTCCACTTGAGGACAGAGATAAGTCACTTAAATTTCTTGCAGAACATGACGTTTTTGGTAGTAGTACATTAACTGAGGAGGAAACTGTATCCTAAAATTACTTGTAGTCATTTCCTCTTGTTCAAATTTTCTAAACATAGTTGGTATAATTGTTGAACCATATAGACTAGCTGAGAAGTATTACGACTATGTAGTTCCTATACACTTTAAATAGCTCAGACTTCCAAAGTTGGACAGAGAAGCAATTAATGGGTATTTTGTCATTCTATCTGACATTTGGCTTGACAATGAAGAGGTGTGTAAAATTCTTTCTTTCATAAAAGAGGCTCATAAGTTTTTCTTTTCTTCTGAGAGTCCCCTGGGCCCTTGACATTAATTGATAGTTCTTTCCTTATTTGAGAAGGCCATGGGGAAGCTAGAGACCGTCTTCGATGCTTTTGAGAACGAGGAAGTTGTACCATCCCTATTTGTACTCATGGGGAATTTTTGTTCTCATCCATGTAATATTGCTTTTCACTCCTTCTCCAATCTCAGGTGAGGAAAATTTTGAAAAGATTTATTTACTTGATCAGGAAAGTCGTTTCTCCTTACGCAAGTAAAGGCAACCTAAATGCGCAGGTTACAGTTTGGAAAGCTAGGGCAAATGGTTGCCGACCATCCTCGACTTAAAGAGAGTAGTTGTTTTCTATTTATCCCAGGCCCTGATGATGTAGGTATATCACGCTTGCTTTAACCTGCTTCTCTAATGAATATAATATTTCCTTAAAAACAGGACTATATTCTTTGTTGTTTACATTTTAGTACTCTTTTCTTTTTGACGCTTTCAGGCCCTTCGACAGTTCTACCCAGGCATGCTTTACCAAAATATTTAAGAGTAGAACTCCAAAATTACATTCCAAATGCCATATTTTCAAGTAATCCTTGCAGGTATGTTTTGGATTATCTTTTCTTCCAGATGAAGTCCTTGTATGTCAGCATGCCTCTTTGCAATTGAGATTCATGCTTTGTGAATTCTAAGGCAAAAGAGTACATTTCTCGCCTGGACACATTGGTATTCTTGTGATACAAAGGGTGCCTTTTATTATCAGTTGTCTTGCTGACCATTGACTTCCCCTACTGAATTGTAGAATGAAGTTCGCTGGCCAGGAGCTTGTATTTTTCCGTCAGGATCTTCTGTACAGAATGCGCCGTTCATGTCTAATGCCCCCTTCTACCGAGGAAACTACTGATGACTTTGAACATGTGATCTCTCTCTGTCTCTGTCTCTCTCTATATATACAATGTGTAATATCTTTGTTATGCATAATCACTAATATAACTAACAGGTTTCTAATTTCCTTTTGTTTGTCACAGCTTGTTGCCACGATAACCCATCAATGTCATCTCTGCCCTCTCCCTCTCATTGTACAACCCATTATCTGGAATTACGATCACTCTTTGTTCCTCTATCCAACTCCACATACGGTAATACCCTTATACCCATTCTTGTCCATCGACTAAAGTTCTATTTTATTTTTAATCCACCTCTTGAATTACAATACTACTACTGTTTTAAGAACACTTTTTTCACCCTTGGCCCGTGGTGCTGCTCCATAATTGATGGTAAAGTTCGGTATCACCCGTGTCCAATAGGAAAATTAAACGTTGAATCTACGTTATTATTATTTTTTGGCTCTGGTTTATTTGAGGTGTTCCAAGTTGTTGGATAACGATAGCTGCTTTTTATCCTAGCGGAACAGTAGGGCTTGATAGCTTATGACACCAGAACATCTGTTTGATTACCTGTGCAGATAGTATTAGGTGACAGAAGCGAGCAAAAGGCTTTCAAATACACAGGAATCACTTGTTTTAATCCTGGTTCCTTCTCAAGTGATGGCACCTTTGTGATTTACCGACCCGACAATCAAGAAGTCGAATTGTCCTCCTTGTAGTCAGAATCATCAGTCAATCGGGGAACGAAGTTCATTGGCCGGTGTGTAGTGAGTCGATTCTAATTTGTTCAAATATGATAATGATAGATGAAATAAAGCTTTAGTTGTTGATGGGAGTAATGGCAAGAAAAACCTTCTAATTTGTTTGTGTTGAGTATCATCATGTTTTGTTTGACTGTAACATCAACACTAGAGGTAGAGATGGAGATAGCAAGGCACAACACAACAGATAGTCAGATACAGTATTATTCATTTGGCATTCCTTAGTCTACACGCACACATTATAATATATACATATGGTTACTATTAGCTTTGTGGAAATACAGCGTGGCAAAGAAAGTTATATATCAAACGCCTAACTTGAAAATTTGCAGCAGCTGGATAGATAGTGGCGTAGTTTCAGTGAGTAGTGCGGCGGGCTCTAACCTTGTCCTTGAGTAGCGCTTAAGATTGAACTGCTGATGTAATAGTCCATCTCTTGGTCGGGTATATTGTTCTTACTTGGACTGAGTTAGAGTTAGAATGTCTCGGTCAAATTTTAAATGAAGTTACTCAAAAAGTATATCGATCTCACGGATGAAAATCAATTCTCTGAACTAAAATTTTTTTGGTGCTAAGATTTAGCTAGAAGGTTCATTTTCGTGATATATGTGAGGTCTTTATCTCTAAATTAGTTGAATTGGAAATTGAAAAATGCCAGAATCATCTTGGACTGGACTTGTGAGCTCGTTGTGTCAGTGTACACTTCAGCCGAAAGAAATGTTTTCAGTGCATTTGTTCATAGCTGAGTTTCATTTTTTGTTCCCCGGTAAGTCGATTCATTTGACTTGCACTCCCTCTTTAAGGAAAATTTCCATGTGATAATATGCAACTCTAGAAACATATTTCGAAAATTAACAAACCGCAAACAAATTCATAAGAATCAAAGAATTCAAAAGTAATTTAAGCAAAGCTTGAGGAAGGCATTCTTATTCCTTTATACTAATCTACTTCGGACAGACCAATGGGCTTTTCCTCTTATTTATAATGTCGGGAAGTTTCTTTCTATTTTTAATCCTATCTAGTTGGCCTAAAATGAAATCGTATTCAATTTTGCATTTAAAATATATTAAATTTGAAGTGCTATATATATCTCATCCAATCAAATCGTATTCACCAAACATGGCCATTATATGTTGGAACTTAGAATATATAATGAGATTAGGTAATAGGGTATTCCTATGTTGACAAGACTAATTGCTAAAATTAACTCGTATTAGACTTTATTATCTTTCAGATCTACAAGTCATTATTTACTTATTACATGGTACTATCTTACGACCGCATAGCGTATATAATTTATACATTATTATAAAAATGGATGTTTATTAATACTATACTTTAAAAAAATAATGAATTTAAACTTTATCATTCACTTATATTATAACACGTGAACGGAATGTATCAAACGCGCGTTACGATCTAATACGTTTTCCTACATCGTTGCATACGACTCAAACATAATCAGTTGGTCTGCTTCTTGACAAACTTACACCATTGTTGTCTAAAATCGTTATAATTGAAATGATGATGACCAAAGCCAAAAACAAGTCAAATTAGGAGATCAGAAATGTCATTCGGGTTTTGTTCTTTGTCCGCCATTGTGGATATTTGACAAACTATAAAAGCGAACTAATTAAACTTTTCTTCAACTACACACGTCCAATATATATAAACTCAAACAAATTAAGAAATGGATTGCTCCCTCCCACCGCTCATGTATTTAGTGGACAGACATACATTTCCCGATTTGGAAAAATAAAAGCACATTCCCTAATCAAAATATCCTCATTTGTTTATGCTTCTGCAATATGCTTCCCAATTGATGAACCAGAGTTAATTAGTTAGTTGTATGTAACCAAATTGCCAAAAATTGCACTAACCCAAACCGGGTTTTATTAGAAAATGTAAAGGTGCTATATAACATCAAGGTTAGTACAAATATTCATTTAAAGGAATGTATCTTAAATCTTATATATATATATATAGGTAACCAAACAATGACATTAATTTTGATGACATACGTTTTACATTTAGATACATACATCCCACTCCTCTACCTAATATCCTACTCCGATCTAACTCAAAAAAAAGTGAGTTGCACTCAAGGAAGCATCACCATTTTGGTGTATAATTGGAGCAAAATTTTCGACGTTATATTAGAATATGCAGCGTTATTTGCAACGTCAACTTATCATACTATACAACTTATCGTGTATACACAAACATTTATATATAATGTTAATGTTCTAATCTGAATATTGATGTTCTAATCCGATTACATAGGAGGGAGCATAATACTTGTCTAAATTGTGTTTTTTCGATGTGGGATATTTGACTCACATTCCAATATGCGTTCTTATGTCTCACATTCCAATACGCCTCCTCACATATGGGTAACATGTGACAGTTAAGCTTTACACGTGGGACAACTTTGCTCTGATACTATGTAAGAAATTGATATTCCACCCCAAAACCAATTGGCAATGGGAGGAGTAGTCTAAGATTATATAAGATACAAATTTAAGTTTTAATTGTTTTTCTGATTTGGGACATTGCCTCACATTCCAATAGTCATGTGTGTGGTTCGTTACGGTTCGGCATGCAGGTGATACCGGAACCGTACCAAATAATTTTAACCGGTTTGGTACGGTACGGTATTGCAAAATAAAAAATTGATACCGGATCTCATACCGTACCAATTGTGTTCGGTACTGTTTCAATTTTGAATCCTTATTGATGTTGTGTTTTCTTGCATTTGTCGGTATTTTGGGATGATATGCACAGCACATGCAGAGCTCGTTAATATTCATGTAGTTTTACAGATTCCAACATATGCATATTAGTAAGAGAGTCAAGAAGTAGGGCTGAAAGCTGATCGGCTGACCTTGACATTTGTAGATGAAGAAGAAGCACCATAATGAAGATTAACCGAAATATTAGTTCAAACATGCACGAAATTAAGAAGCAAATTAATTAGCGAATTAAAAAACTAGCTAGGTCTAACGTACATACATATGTTCTGTACAGTTTGGTAGGTAAGTAGGTGTATACTCTTTCTGTAGTTATCTTCGTGGATCGATATCATCGATCGATCAGTGGAGCTTGATGAGGAAACAATCCCTTCCTTGGAATATATGTGGTTCGTAAGTTGGCTTTCCATATCCATTTGCAGTTGTACAGTTGGGAAGTTTATGTATATTACTTATGGACCCGAAAACCCTGAATATTAATATAATTTCATCCATCATAATATATTGATTATTTAGTTAGGTGAATGTCAAATCAATATGTACTTGTTATATGTATATCTAAATTTTCAATTAAGGGGACTAATTAACGGACTTAATATCAGAAATTGGATAATAATATTTAGAGGCAGATTATTATTCATCGGCCATAGAGAGACAGACACCATAACCACAGTTCGTACAGAAGAAGACAAACTGATTAATTGACAAATGGTATCACCACCATATCTACCCACCACCAAACCAAGGAATTGAAAGGTAGCATGACCAATTTTAATTCATAATTGAGCTCCATCTGTGTCCGTTAAATTATGTATAACCGTCAAAATTAATGGAATTTATTGATCGATCCTCCTCATAATAATTACCCTAAGAAAAGTGAGAGAATAATATAGTTAATCATTCATTCGATCTCACCTGGCCCCAGCAATATATATATATGTGTGTGTGTGTCAAGGGTACCGACCGAGGGACTTGATTTAGCAAGAAATGATCGAGTGGATGTGATCGAGATGCTGGAAAATATATGTATGAGTTATAACTAATAGGGTTGCTATAAATGCCACATATATAAGAAAACTAATGAAGTGAATTACTCGATCGTAAACCTACGTAACAAAGTCGTTATATATATACATCATATTATTGTATACGTACGTATAAATTTAATGAGAAAAAATCTAGCAAGGATCCAAATCTAGCTAAGTGCAAATTCAGATTTTATTATTCCATATAAATGATATAAGCTTATATATATGTATAAAATATCTGAGTGATGATTGAAGAACATAATTTGCAGGTGGTGGAGAAGATCGGAGTTGAGGTTTTATGTGTATGGACTATGGAGTGGTGGTGGGTGAAGACGAGAGAGATGGATGAGTTTCCTTCCTGCTCTCACTTTTTCTCCAAGCAATTTGATCTCCTACCTGGGACAATATGAGAGAATGGTAGGCCAACGGTCAAAATTTCAAAACAAAGACTACTCTGCTCTCTTAATCCTAACTAGCTAGCTAACTATATATATCTATATAACAAGAAATTGTCCAGTCTTATAGAATTTTTTCTCGACCCCTACACACAATAATAAAAAATAAACGAGATTAAAGTTGAAGTCTGGAGGGGGTGATTGAACTCAGCATGCTCCAATGACTAAGCAAGGTTAATCGATAAAATAAAATAACAGAGTATTGGTTGAAGAAGATAGTGATCGATTAACAGATGATTTCACGGGGAGAAATCACTATTATTAAATAGTAATAAATAACTCGTGCGCGGAGAGATTATTTATTATCAATATTGATCTGATTATATAATATATTCAATGGGCAAATATATTAAATTAATGCGGAGACCGTGTTATGACCTTGTCATCTATACCACGGATAATATCGACATTATGAGAGTTATGGATTACGTACGTAGCAGCTTCACAATTTTCCTGTAATTTATGATTCCACCGTATATATAATGAAAATTGGTATCCTTATATTGAATATTCAATCTCTTTGAATATTCAATCCTTATATTTATCGGTTAGAGTAATAGTGAATATACATGGCATGGGATTAATTGTTGAGATTTCTTGGAAGATGAAGAAACGAAGAGAAAGAGGTGAGGGAAAATGAAGGGTTAGGTTATGTAGTTTTGGCAATAGTATAAGATAGATAGATAGATAGCTAGCTAGGTAGGAAATAGTGTACGTGTTATTAATTACTTCATCAAATATTGGTACGTAGATGGAGACCGGAGATATATATATGTATGGAGGTAGGGAAGTTGGAGTTAGTTTGACTCAAAAACAAGTAGTTATTATTATCTAATAACGAAAGGATCGAGATCGATCGATGTTGGATTTCTCCACGTGCAGTTGCAGTTGTGAGGTTTGTAAGCTAATTAAACTAACTTGTTAGTTAATTAGGTCTCTAATTAAGTTTATCAAAACCTAATTAAAAGTACTCATCTCATTAATCCTACATCACAGCCACCACAAATTAAGCCTAGCTACCTTTTCTTCCTAAATTTTATAATTCCTAATTTCGTACACATATATATATATATATATATATATATGCTAGACATTAATATATATATATATATGCCATATATTATAAATCGGAATCATTTCACTCTTAATTAAACCACCATTTCAGGATCTTTTATACAAAAAATTAGCTAAATTGGTGATCGATCGTTTAGTCATTTGTATGTGTAAACGAAATGAACGACTCATTACAAGAATCTTTCTTATTAAAAATACCATTTATTTGTCTTATAGATATAAATAACTAGTTAAATTAAAGACCTCCAATGTCGTTGATTTTGTACAGATATGATTTTAAATGATATATTTACTTAGGAGTTAAATAGTTCTGATTATAATATATGTATATTTATTCTATATATCAAGCGAGTATATAATGAGATACTAATGGGATGTGATGCAAATATTTTTTCTTCGAATATTATTGGATTAGGGTTAGCTAGCTGCAGTAGGATATTGCCGAATAATGAAGCATGTAAATATATTTATGTTAATTAATGGTTTAATATTGCTTAGTTTATCACCTTGATGAGTTAATTATATGCAGATATATACATATAATCAAGAGTCAATAATAATAATATTGAAAGAAAATAAGTAATTAAGATGGGTGGCTGGCTGGCTAGGTGGGTTATAAGTAGACGTTGTAGGTTAGAAACTTGGAAAGACGTTGAAAGAGGAACCATATTATTTCACCCCACCAAGCAACCCCACCTCTCTCTCTCTCTCTCTCATGTAATATATAGAGATATAATATTATACATAAATTGATGAGATGATGATGATGATGACGGCATAATATTATATATTCCCTTTTTTGTTAGCCAAGACGTTGCATCAATCGCAGGTGTGAGGTCTGTGCAAGCCCTCCTACTCTCTAACGGAAAATACTTTTCATCTCTCTCTCTCTCTCCCGGCCTAGCTAAGCTAACTAAGACTAATTAAGCTTATAAATAATTAATCCATCTATTTCTTCTAGGGATCGACCTCGCGTTCTATATATATATAATCCATCCCTCCGAGGTCCGATCATTCGATATCGGTGAATATTTAAGGAAAGAAGAAGAAGAAGAAGCAGAGCACACCGTATCGGTTATCGATCGGAGCTATATATAGGTACAGCTGATCGAGCTGCCTGCCAGTGATCGATCATCGACGATTGAATTGGCGGTGTAACTATAAGTTAAGATGTGCACAAGAGGGCACTGGAGGCCTGCTGAAGACGAGAAGCTCAGGGAGTTGGTGGAACGATATGGACCTCATAACTGGAACGCAATTGCAGAAAAGCTCCAAGGAAGATCAGGTACGTACCCTACCTAAAACCTTCACATATAAATATTTTTTCGGTTTGGAAGTTCCAGAATGTTGTCCGTAGGTTTCTAACAAAGGAAAGTCCCTTATATATGTTATATGCCATTTGATGATTTAAACGAAACTATTTAGTTTAACCCTCGCTAGGGCAAAAATTATGTATCCAATTTCATGTTGTCTGTAGATTCTAACAAAGGAAATCCCCTATATATATGTTATATGCCATTTGATTAATTAAACGAAACTATTTAGTTTAACCCTAGCTGGGGAAAAAATATGTATATATCCAATTTCATACTAATTAAAAGGCTTAATAATTATTCAAGTACGTAGCTAGTTAATTAGGTGTGTATATTATAATTATGGAGTGAATTTAATTTACAGGAAAAAGCTGTAGGTTGAGATGGTTCAATCAATTGGATCCAAGAATCAATAGGAACCCTTTCACGGAAGAAGAGGAAGAGCGTCTGCTAGCTGCTCACCGTATCCATGGAAACAGATGGGCTGTCATTGCAAGGCTTTTTCCCGGCCGCACCGACAACGCCGTCAAAAACCATTGGCATGTCATCATGGCACGAAGATGCAGAGAAAGATCTAGGCTTCATGCTAAGTTATTAAGGACCTCCACCACGTCTACTACTAATATTACTACTACTACCGCTCATCAGACATCCTCGCTAACCACGTCATCCAATCCTAATAACATTAACAACAATGATGATCCTACATTACAACAAGATCATCATCATCATCATCATCATAATCATCAGCTGCAGATGAGCAATTTTGATCGGAGGATCATCAGTACCATGAGGAACTTTGATTCATTTCCTAATTACATTGGGAAATTTTACTATCCTGCAGCTGCTTATTCATATCCTCATCCTCATCGTTCTCTATTCACACAAAATTTGTATCCCAATACAACCTGTCTCACAAAGCATCAAGGTGACGATTACACTCTCCACCTAATTAATTACTAGATTATTTATATTAGTAATTAATTAAAACTCTACTCTGACTGTCTATATGCATACTTAGAATTGATGATGACATTTCTCCACAATTGGAATTAACCAAATTGTAACAAATCTATATGTATATATATAAATCTAATGACCACCAATAATATGCATGATGTAGATATATACATATATATATATGGTTCTAATTATGTATATGTATGTATAGGAATTGGTGGAGATGAGGATGAAGAAGATGAGGCAATTGAGTTTTACGATTTTCTCCAAGTAAATACGGAATCTAATAGAAGTGAAGTGATAGACAATGCAAGAAAAGAGGAGGAGGAAGTTGATCAGCAGCAGGATCAAGGAGCCGTGGGGCAACAGACGATGATGAGTAAGGGAGCAGCTGCTGGAATTCCTTTCATAGATTTCTTATCTATTCACAATGGATGAAGTTACATATTGATTATACTTTTATTCACTGGTAGTAGTAATATTGCTGGTGTCTTGAGATGAAGATGATCAATGACACATCACAGTGTAAAACTATCACTATAGTAAATACATACATATAAATATCTCATATATAGCTAGCTAACAAAGCCAACTAGATGCATATAGTAACTACTGCATGCGTAGATCGACCATTGATATATCGATCATCGTTAATTGATGAGAAATGATCAGGATCTGTTAATTCGTATCTCATGTCTTATATATATTGTAGCTAGTTAAGCATGCATATGGCAAAAATATTAGAAGATTATATGTATTATAAGCTAGCTATATCTGATATAGGGGAGGAAGACACCATTTGCCAGTATTAGCTTGACATATGGTTTACAATGTAGTCTATAGATATAGTATCCTTTAATATTATTTAATCGTAAATATATTTCAGGACAAAAGATCAATATTAATTAAGGAGATGTACATTGGAGAATATTGTACGTATGTGCATGCATTTGATCCTATGTCCTCAGATTATTTGGCTAGACCTACATTTAAGAGTGGGCACGGTGCGGTTCGATATGGATATTGGTAATATCCAAATCCAATGCTGTTTGGATTTTCTAAGATTAGAAATAAAACTGTTTCAAACGAAACTGTTACTAATTAATTTGGTCAATATGGACTATTAATTAGGCATAACAAAAAATCTATAAAATATACACAATATGGACTCAAATTTCTTTGTGTCCATGTAATGGAGTACAATGACCAAAACCATGGAGGAAATAAACATAGGAATTGGACCAAAAAAACCATAGCAGCAAACTCAGAGCAAAATAGAGAGTGCTCTGAGCCCAAGTGACCAGAAGTGATCACCTCCCCCTATGACTGCTATATATCTCAACATTATACCAGGCATGAATGTCGTTGTCTGGTGTGTGCTGATGAGATAATTTGAGTGAACAAAATGCCTAGCTAATTGAACAAAGCAAGCAAATACCAGAAGAAAACAAGTTAAGAGGCTTATGTATTTGATGGTGAGGATTGATGGGTTGGTGTTTCTGTAGATTAATTCGCTTGTGAAGATTTCATGGCTTCAATTGCTTCCAAGCCAAGATCCGATTAGAGACAAAGAGTTAGTGAGATTAAGCACAGGAAAGTTGCTGCTGATGTGTTTGAGGAAATGACAATGAGTTGTGCCTATGTCTTATATATCAACCTGTAATGTTCAAAGAAATTAGTTATAGAAAGTTATAGTTTGAGAGATTTGAGAGCGAGGGTGATTTGGGGTAATGGAAATTGAAATGATATAGTTTAATAGATTTTCAAAATAAAAATTTAAAACTAAATCGTTACTAACGAAGTGGTTTGAATTTTTATACTGTTTAATTTTTATCCGATTAAAATCAAACTGTTGAATAAATAATAATTTAGACCAGATCTGTTGATGGTTTTAACGGATTTATGTCTATCTCTCTACATATATAATTGACATAGTTGTGCCATATATATGCTTTATATATATAGCTACTTTGATAAATATTGTTGTTACAGTGTGCGTTGTGCCTTAGTTATGTGTCTATATAAATTTTACTCATTTTGACACGGCATGAATGTGAATAAATAATAGTTAAAGTTGAAAAAGTTACTGAAAATTATGCAAATATCTCTATTATTATAAAGGTAAGAGGTATAAAAGGCTTCATTAATTTTTTTTGCCGAACGGTCTTTTTAAATTAATTAATAATTAAGAATATAATAATAAAATTAAATATTAAATTTATAATTAAAAAATAATAATAATAATAAGTTAATGAAAAGAGTGGAGGAAAAAGAATGACAGTAATTCAGATAATTAATACTCTTATTTTTATTTAAAAAATTAAAATTAATTATTTAATTTTTAATTAAAATAAACTAGCACTCAGGTACCAAGGTACCATGGGTCTAGTATAATTATCTACAATTTTATAATTTAATTTAAAAGAAAATATTTACATCCTATCTTAGTAATACTCCCTCGTAAGTCACCATTTTAATTTTATAATTTTTTATATATATATATTGCGTGCGATCATGTTTATCATCGGACATCCTACCACAAAGAAAATTGAATCTTTGACCCCAAAGAAAATTAAAATATGAATATTTGACCCAAAAAAAAATTGATTATCTGACAGTTGCCTTTATTAGTTGACTTGGTTTAATTATATAAGTTCTTCCGCCCTGCGTTCTTAGTGTTAAAGACTCCACGTACTATTTTCCTCTCTTTTTTTCCTTTGAGGAAATTCATTTAATTATTTATGAGTAATTGTTTATTGTCTTGTGCGCTTCCGAAGCCGGCGAGGGAGGGGAGAGAGGGAGACTCAGAGGATAGAGAGTGAATTCTGGAAAGCCAGAGAGAGGCCAGGGAGGAGAGGGAGGAAGTAATATTTGAGGAGAACGTCTGTTAATTTTAAAATAATATTATTTAGACATATTAAATTGATCAAATTTAATAATATATATATTTAATATGATAATTAATAAATGATATTATTTTAATAAATTAAAAAATGATGCGAGACTGCAGGAGTTTTATGCTGCAAAATGGAATTAAGCGTGAATTTCAGAATACATTTTGTAGCATTTAAAATTTGAAATGGGAAGCTGCATTTTTGTATCAGACAATTAAGTTATTCATTCAAAATGCACACAGATTCCACGAGGTCTACATACACATTAGAATAATCTCAAATTTAAAAAATAAAAAATCCAAAGAAACCCTGTTATCTAAAATTAATATGGAAAGTCTCCATTACTCCACCCACCGCCTCACTTATCCACCCTGGACGCCCCACACCCGCAAACACAACACCACTGAAAATAAAAAAAGTGAAAGTAATACCGAAGAATTCAACGGAAAATGAGAGTGAGAAGGACACTCGCACATGAAACGTTCTCATAATTCATTCAAATTAAGGTAAAGGAATATTAAAGCCATATAGAACGCAAGGCATGGGCAATGCAGTATATGATTATATGATGTATACCTATATCTATATATAGATATATATGTACAAGTTCATCTTAACATTATACAGTTGCAAACCCAACAATGGCTGTTGGCAAACTCAAACTCATAGCTCTTCCATTGCCCATAGCATTCATTTTTCTCATAATTAATTTCTCCTCCCACGGCACCGCCAATGCAGTGTTCGTGAGCCTCGACTGTGGCATGACTGGCTCCTCCAGTTACAAAGACGGAAACACAATCGTATGGAGCGGGGACGATGCTTACGTCAACAAACAACAGTCCAAGTTGTACCAATACAGCGACAATGCCGAAGGTGACTGGAGGAACACTGCAAGAGTGTTTCCAACCTCGGCCAAAAACTGCTACACCATTCCAATAGACAAAGCCAGCAGAGGAAAAAGGCTTCTCGTTCGAGCAAGTTTTTATTACTGGAATTTTGATGACACCACTCCTTCCCCGGACCCTCCCACGTTCCAGCTGGATTATGACGGCAACTACTGGACCTCAGTTGTCACCCAGTCGCTTAGCAGTGTCTCTTATGAGGCCATCTATCTGGTCCAGGCAGAGACAACAAGCATCTGTCTTTCGAAAACGAAAACTGATCAGCTGCCCTTCATATCTGCGCTTGAGTTCCGGAGCTTGGATTCCAATATATACAGCCTTGTTGATCCCAATTCCGCTATGTTGTTGACACATACTAATCGACGTGCTTTTGGTGCAAATCAAACTGTTAGGTATGTACGTTAGCTCTCATTCTTGAATTGATTTGGACCGGACCAGACTGGACCTGTAATCTGTTACTGATGACTGAATTTACTGTATGATTTATAGGTATCCAGATGATGCATATGATCGAATTTGGGGTGCGTATGTAGGTGGATTATTTGCAGAGGACGTGAAGAGTGAAGCTGTGAGTATTGATACCACCAGTGCACGAGACAATCCACCAGTGGCTGCGTTGCAAAATGCATTGGAAGGGACAGCCACTTTTGTGTATATAAGTATAGACACCGGCGGACTCCCGCAACAAAATGTGGGAATTTACTTGGCCATTTACTTCTCCGAGGTCACTCGGGTCAGGTCAACGGACAAAAGATCCTTCCAAGTTTTCTTCGACGGAAAACCTTATACGGCCCCCATAACCCCACCCTTCGGAGGCGTGTCCACCGTCTACATTACCGACGTCACTGCTTATTCTAACACTAATATTACTATACAGTCAACTGATGATTCCACGCTTCCACCTCTCATCAATGCCTATGAACTCTATACACTCACCGGAACACAAACAACCAACACGCCAAATTCACCACCGCATTCTACACCATCAAGTCCGCCACCACCACATTCAGCACCACAACTTTCACCACCACCAACTGATTCAACACCATCAAGTCCACCACCGCCACGTTCAGTACCACAACTTTCACCACCACCAACAGATTCAACGTCATCAAGTCCACCGCCACCACGTTCAGTACCACAACTTTCACCACCACCAACAGATTCAACGCCATCAAGTCCACCGCCACCACGTTCAGTACCACAACTTTCACCACCAACAGATTCAACGCCATTAAGTCCACCGCCACCACGTTCAGGACCACGATTTTCACCACCACCAACAGATTCTACACCACCACTACGTTCAGTACCACAAGTTTCACCACCACCAGCAGACTCAACACCACCACCAAGCTTAGTACCACAACTTTCACCAACACCAGCAGATCCAACACCACCACCAGCAGACTCAACACCACCACCAAGCTTAGTACCACAACTTTCACCAACACCAGCAGATCCAACACCACCACCACGTTCAGTACCACAACTTTCAGCACCACCACCAGAGCTACAAACACCTTCCTCAAGTGGACCCAGCCAGATTCCAAATGGTATGCCCTCTGCATCAGGAGGCTGCAGTGACAAAGTACAGATGATACTAGGCGTCATAATTCCCATCTCTCTTCTTTCTTTCTTTTATGCTCATTAACTTCTAAAAGATTGTCAAGTTTGAAAAACCAACCACAACGTTGGATCATCATCAAACAGAAAACAAATTCCTATAATACCACTGCATGAATGTATGTCCTAGCTTCATCATTGACCTTAGTTAAAAATTATTTCAAAAAAATTGTAATAATAAAAGCTTCATGGTTTTATATTTGAATATTTTGTAGCCTCTGTTAATAAAAGATTGGGTGTACGCATAAATTTCTAAGCAACTAGATCTCTTTTTACATATTCATTGTAATTCTACGTAGCTTCAACCCCCTCCTCCATACAGCCACTACAACAGTTAGTAGTAAAGTAGCATATGCCAGTGCAACACCAACCTGGTACTAGTTGTGGTATGCGGACAGCAACCGTCAACGTACAAGCTCATCTTGCAGAAGAATTTTATAAGTGTCTGTCCTCAGGTTAAGTTCCTTATCCTGCATCATTTCTTGGAGATCCGAAAGCTCTTTTGTAGATAAGGTGGAATTTAGTTGAAGAAAACCATCAAGCCATAGCTTCTTTCACCTATGGTAAATACTTGAGAAAGTTAACAAGCAGCATACAATAGATCAACAGAAAAATAAACAAACTGTTTAAACAGATCATGAAAACCTTAGCTTTGCTCTTTCCGCCATTCAAAATTGCATCAGTCAGGCTAGGGGCCATATTTGTAAGCTCATCAAGAGAGCAAGAACTTACCGTGGGCAAGCATTTATAGCTCGGAAGAAATTTCGCCTGGCTACTGAAGGATTGCGTTCTATGTTCATCATATGCAATGAAGCAACGCCAAAGAACAAATTATTAAACCTATCATTTGCCAATGACATTTCAAACAATCCACGGATCCCGTGATGTGAGCCCACATATGTTCCACAGTTCAAAACATCATGCATTACAACATATTGTTATAACAAAGAGGATCACTGAGGAAAAATTGTTAGTGAGTAAGCTGCATACTGGTTTATAAAGTGAGGTGGAGTGGATTGTGTGAGCTGTAAAACAGAAACTAAGAAATGAAAAATGTAACGTGTGTGAGTTTGCTTGGAGAGCAAGGAAAATCATGTGTCATGACACAATTTCTTAGAAGGAGTGTGCACTAATACGTACTCAAATCCAATCATATTGCAATCAAGCAAATCAGTTATATACTAAAAATTGCACAGAAAATTCCTCTAGAGCATTTCATCAAATACTTGGTGTGCATTGAATATAATGGTGTTCAACACATATTTACAAGATCAATTCCATCCAAAGTTCAATCCAAACGTAAAGAGTAGGAGAGAACCCTAAACCAATCGTTTTTCAGCTAGAGAGCTTGGTCTCGAAATAATACGCACCGGAGTATCAAGCATCGCCATCTCTGCTGCTGCGTTCTGCATCTCTGGATCCAACAAAAATATCTTACTGGTGACAGTATTCATCAAACACCCCGCCGCAGCTCATTAGGTGTTGTTGTATAAACATGGCCAACTTGGATAAAATCACAAAAAGTTCTGGACTGAAGGGGAAATATTTGAATCCCCTGCAACTCCCAGCATTTTGATAGACTTGATTGACCATGGTGTCTCCGAAGCATCTTCATGTAAAAGTATCTACACGTATATGCATGCACATACCGCATACGGCGTACCACACGCTGCATGAGTGCGTATATATCTCTTCATATCGCAAGCAAACCCTAGCCTTGTGCCGCGTCCGCATGAACTGCATAATGATTTTGTACGTATTCATTTTCTACTTCTTAATTTCTTCTATAATTTTTATCTGGTTCTTACACAAATTCCGGCATTAATTCATTAACGTGGTGAGAGTAATAACAAATGTATTTTTTTTTTTTTTTTTACAATGGTGTGACGCCATGTATATGAATTATGGGACATTGATCTTGATATTGGCCACATTGGGGACCCTATTCAATTAATCCTTTTTATTTTTTCATTGAATGAGAGGCTTTACGTTCAATTTTTCCGATTTCTACATTTATAACCGACGATTTTGTTGTTTAATTTAGGTTCCTATTATTCACCAACTGAAGGGAAATATAGTGAAAGATATTTTCGCCTTCAAGAAAGCAAGGAGTATCATTTTATTCAATGTTAATACCGCAGTTTATGGTAAACTTTCTAATTTTTCTTATTTTTTCCTCTTAATTGTTGAATGTATTAAGATTATCATACTCAAGCTCTCTTCGCGGTAACTTGGTATTCCCGATCGTCACATAAAAGCTGAGAAACATCAAAATCTTAATTTTCCAAATACCGGAAAGAACCAAATTGTTCACAACCCTGTACGAAAAATCTGAGTCAATTGACAACCCAGAAACGAAAAAAAATGGGAAATTTATTGTATTTTCTTTGAATTCCTCGATAATTCACAAAAATTTAGAGCTTGTAAATGCAAATGATGATAAACTTCGAGAATGAAGAAGAGAGTTTGGGAAGAAGAGAGGATGAAAGAGAGAGAAGAGAAAAACGAGATGAAGAAATAACTAGCCGGAGATGGCTAGTTACTAGTAGTTAGTTCTTATAGAAAAGTTAAATTTTAGGTTAAATTTATTTAATCCGTTGAAAACCCATTTTGCTGCTTTTATATACATTTTTGGTTAAATTTATCCAAAAATTAAATTTGACTCATAAAAGAACATATGAATCACCACACATATAAAAAGAAAAACATACCATATATGTGTTGCGTGCTAGTAGTACCTCTAGTATGGACTTCTAATTAAGTAGGTACTACAATGATTAGATGTAGGAATTATGATGGAGAATAAGTAAGTGAAGCATAATCAATCATCTCCCAGTAGTATGAAATTAATTAAGCATGTCTTTACTTCATGGGTTAATGTAGGACACCCCACCCCTCAGGTTATACATATAGTTTGACTTGTTTCATTAAAAAAAAACATATATATATGTTGCGTGGCGATCATGTTTATCATCGGCCAACCTAATTAGCTACAAAAGAAAATTGATTATCTGCCGGCCACAAGAAAATTCCAATCCTTAAAAAAGAATGACAGCCTGCCTTTTTTCATTGACTTGATTTAATTATATAGGTTCTTGTTCTTCCACCCTGACTTCTTAGTTTTATATAGATTCCACTATTTTCCTCTCTTTTTTTCTTGAGGAAATTCGTTTTGTTATTTACGTGCAATTGTGTACTAAAGTAAAGGAGTATGAAAGTCATATAGAACGCAGTATGAAAGTCATTTTCGAAAGACAGATGCTCGTTTATATATAGCTTTTCGAAAACGAGCATCTGTCGACGCGCATCTGTCTTTCGAAAATGAAAACTGATCAGTCGACCTTCATATCTGCTCTTGAAATCCGGAGCTTGGATGTCAATACATACAGCCTTGTTGATCCCAAATTCACTTTGCTGTTGACAGATACTAATCGACGCGCTTACGGTATTAATCAAACTGTTAGCTACGTAAGTTAGTTGTCATTCTTGAATTGATTTCGACCTGCAATTAATAATGAATGATAGATTGTATGATTTACAGGTATCTAGATGATGCATACGATCGAATATGGGCTCCGTCTGGAAGTTTGATATAGTTTGTTATATGGAAAGGACGTAAAGAGCGAACCTGTGAGCATTGATACCAGGCGTGCACTAGATAATCCACCAGTAGCTGTGTTGCAAAACGCAATTGAAGGCGCAACTACTCTGGTCTATAAAGATATAGACACCAGCGGACTCCCACAACAAGATGCGGGCATCTACTTGACTATTTACTTCTCCGAAGTGGTTCGGGTCCGTCCAGGGGACGAAAGATCGATCCAAGTCCTCTTGGACGGAAAGCCGTATTCTGATCCCATAATCCCACCTTTCGGAGGCGTTACCCCTTTCTACATTACCAACGTCACTGCTAATTCTAACACCAGTATCACCATTCAATCAACTGCTGATTCCACGCTTCCTTTTCTGATCAATGCTTATGAACCGTATACACTCACCGGAATCCCAGTAACCAACACACCAAATTCACCACCAGATTCAACACCAACTCCACCACCACAACCACCAGAGCTAGACACCCTCTACAAGAGGCTCAAGCCAGATTCCAAATGGGATACCCACTGTTGGATCAGGAGGCTGCAGTGACAGAGTACAGATGATACTAGGTGTCATAATTCAGATTTCTCTTCTTTCGTTCTTTTATGTTCAGTAACTTCTAAAAAGACTGGCGAGTTTGAATAACCTACCACCATGTCCAATCCCCATCAAACTAAAAATAATTGCTGTAATCATCACAGCATGAATATATTTCCATGCCTCATTGTTGTCTTTTGTTTAGAAGTATTTCAAATGTTGTAGAGAGTAAAAGTCACATAATGTTATATTTGAATATTTTGAAGCCTCTGTTAAAAAAGCATTTGGGTGTATACATAAATTTCTAAGCAACTATATCCCTTTTTACACATCCATTAAAACTCTACGGATCTTCAACACCCATCCCTACAACCACTATAACAATTAGTACCAAAATAGCATATGCCAGTGCAACACCAACCTGGAAGTCTGGTAACACTGGTGGCATGCAGACAGCAATCGTCAAAGCACAAGCTCATCTTGCAGAAGAATTTCATAAATGTCTGTCCTCAGGTTAAGTTCCTTATCCCTCATCACTTCTTGGAGATCTGACAGCTGTTTAGCAGATAAGGTGGAATTCAGTTGAAGAAAACCATCAAGCCATAGCTTTTTTGACCTATGATAAACACTTGGGAAAGTTAACAAGCAGGATACAATAGATCAACATAAATATAACCAAAACTGCTTAATCAGATCATGAAAACCCTAGCTTTGCTCTTTCCGCCATTCAAGAAATTGCCATATTTGTAAGCTCATAAAGGGAGCAAGATCTTACCATGGGCAAGTATGTATAGCTCGGAAGAAATTTCGCCTGGCTGCTGAAGGATTGCATGCTATGTTCATCTCATATGCAATGTAGCAACGCCAAAGAACAACTGAGTTATGAAACCTAGCCAATGCCCTTTCAAACAATCCACGGATCCTGTGCTGTGAGCCCCCTTTGCTCATTTCAAATGACAATGCAAAAAGCCACACAACCACAGACGGTTTCCTATGGATATCCCACAGATGGCACATACATTCCACAGTTCAAACAATCATGTATTACAACATATTGTTATAACAAAGAGGATCACTGAGGTAAAATATCTTACTTGTGACAGTATTCATCTAACACCCGCCGCAGTTTATTAGGTGTTGTATAAAGATGGCCCACTTTGATAAAATCACAAACAAGTTCTGGACTGGAAGGAAATATTTGAAGCCCCTGCAAAATGGACTTCCAGCATTTTGATAGACTTGATTGACCATTATGTCTCCAAAGCATCTTCATGTAAAAGTTGAACATAGATTCAAGTTGATGACTAAGGCTCTTTCTATCTGCAGTTCACATGCAGTCAAGAAGAGCACAAACAAGCATACCAACTAAATATAAGGAATACAATATTCTAAAATCATTACAGTAATATAATTATTTTTCTGATTATGTTAGGGCCAAATAATGAGCATAAAAAGTCAAGTGCAATAGCTATATATAATATATAAAATATAAAATTTTGTTTCGATCCTCATTAAAATTTTTGACATATTCAAACCTGTCCGTTTTGTTCATTAGGCTAAATGATGCTTGACTAGTCCGTAAATAGGTGAACTAGAATATGATTGACAAAAGTAAATTTCTACTAGCACAACAAATGTTGGCAATTGAAGAGCAAATAAGGTGCGCAAGAAAAATACCTGGAAGTACCATTGCAAAAGCCTGATCTAGAACTTCAATACCCGCATTCCATCCAGTGGTTAACTCTTCAAATAAAGCTGCACAACATATGAGAGCAACAGATTGCTCATCTATAACACCACGCGCCCATGCCATTTGTACTGTTCTTATCCTTTCTTTGAAACCTTGGCGTGCTCTCAGAAGTTGCAAATTTGATGGTTGGCATTTATATGGACTATATGTTACACCACTTCCTAAGCAACATAAAATATGCATTGCACAAAATGATGATTCACGCCCCTTTCCATGATCATTGTCAAGTTCCGTCTCAGCATACCAGAAATATAGAAGTGAAGAATTTGCCCGTAATTCCTGATGAGTAGTACAAGGTTAAAGTAGGTCAATGCCAAGTAACAAAGTACAAAACAAAGCTTTAAATAAAAAAGTGAAAATTATTGAAGGAATCCATAGTAGGAAAGAGCTAACTCCTCAACAGATCTGATGCCAAATTGGCAAAAACCTAGTTCTAGCCATCCAAAATAGACACAACACACATTGTGTACTCTGTTAGCTACATGAGAAATCATATCTGACTGAGAAAAAATGAGGAGAAAATCCAAACTGATGTCAGACTTGAGCTTTAAGAGACAGCTCAAAGAACAAGTTTTGATAAACCATGTGCAAAACATCAGAAGGCTGACAACGAAAGTCAGCACATATGGTCCACAAAGACATGAAATATAAAAATATTAAAGGTTCAATATCATCAGTTGTTACGTGTATTTTGAAAAATAACATTATACCACGAGTTCACAATTTCTGACTTTATGCTTCTATATGCATTCACATGACTAGTGACGCTCTATGTCGCATATGTTTATAGCAAATTAAGATGATCAATTTTATGCTTTCAATACAAACAAATAAGAGCTAAATCAGTGCACTAGAAAATGTATTTACAATAAATAAGTAGACCTTACCAAAGGGAGCCCTTCAATAGATGACAATGCCATGTCAAATACCCTTCTTGCATGATCCATATTCCCATGGAAAGCCTCTCTTCTAGCATAAACTCCACATAGCAGTACATCCTATTTATATAAAGTGCCAAAATAGACCAGATCAGGACTGCTATCATTCTGTTACACGAAAAGGAAAAGGTTGTCTCTTTAGAGCATTTAATAAAGTGAAATAATCTTTGTTTATTAAAAGACATTTAACTTTCACAAATTGACTCACATGTGCTTCCTTTTAAATAAGATACAGGTTTTAATAATAGAGGTTATGCCAACTTAAATCCACAGCCGAAGGGTCAAGAAAAGAAATAACAAAATTTTTACAAACAAAATGAGGTCAAGCAATTCATAACCACGGAAAATATGATGTGTAAATATCTGCCATTACAGAATCAAATATGAATACTACCTGACGATCACTCTTTAAGAGGAACTTTGAAAGAGCTCGGCATGGGGTAACTGAAGAGCTTGAAGGATTCAAATTCATAACAGACATCTCTTCAGAAACTAAAGCAGTATCTTCTAGGACAAAATTACGGGGAAAAACCGACAAACAGAGCAAGGCAGCATTACGAAGAAATTCCATCAGGTCTGTTCTTCTGTATATATCAGTGGAGGTAGCCAAAAGAGCTTCCAGGCTAAAACTACTTGCACTGTCTTGTGTTTTGGTCAAAAAATCATGAACCCTTCTTATTGTTTGTGATATAGAATCTGGCAATGCATCCAAGCTAAGGACTTTCTCAGCCCAAGTTGAACTGTTTGTAGATATCCTGTGTGGGGTACGGGGTAATAAGCATATCATCAATTCATTACTTGTAGACAGTAATTCAGTTATCATCAAACAAAAAGAAGAAAACAATGAAGCTAGATACAATGCTAATGGACTCACCACTGAGAGGTTTTCCCACCAAAGAACTCAATGAATTGTAACACTAGAGATAAACGGGCCTCAGAGGATCTCAAGGAAAAGAGGTATTCATTGACATCTTCATACATTATGACTCTTGAAAGGTGCTCATCTGCTTCTCCATCAGGTGTACCAACATTATGAGAGACATCAGCTGTTTCATGTTCAAAACCAATAAAAAAAGTTTGAGCATATCTGTCAGTAATAGTGAATAAATAATTTCAACCGCATTCACATCTTAGGGGAAAAAAATTATTGCAAGACATTGAATGGGAACTTCAAAGCAAAATAAGAATATAAAAAAATGCAAAAGAAAGACATGCACCCATGAACAAACACACACAACCACACAGATAAGGAGTTAACCTTTTGCACGGAAAGGCATCCATTGAACACAATCTCTAGATAACTCTTCTTCTGACCATTTGATCCAGGTTGAAGTTTCTTTAATCTCACCACCAGTACCAACATCCACATCAATGCCTAGCATCTTTAGCAAAGCTTCAGTATCTTCTTCTTGCTTGACACCTTCATTCTCAGATTCTTCTTGAAACTCCTCAACTAAATTACTTTCGGACTCCTTTTCTGTCGTTATACTAATTTCCTTCTTCTTGGCCAGTGGATCGGACCAACCTGTCCAGCCGCCTTCATTATCATGTGAAGTCTCCTCTCTTATAACCCTTTGCCTATTTTCTTCCTCTTTCTCCAACGATGTGGACCAACCTAAAGCACCTTCTTCTCCAACTCTTGCACCATCACTATTCCAAAAGTGCTCAAACAGTATATATTTACTCTGATCGGTGAGAAGTAAAGAAGGACAAAACAAACTGAATTCAATTTCAGCCTGAAATAGAACAGTGGTCAACTCTTGGTAGCCAGCCTGCCATTCAAACCTACAAAAACTGAGAAATATATCAACCAGACCAAGTTCTAGTTGAACAGTAGCAGGATCTGGAGGAAGTTGTTCTTCTTGGTAAACCTGCATCAAATAGGCATCACATTTCAACAAACACAAGTCAACCTAAGACGCCAGAGAAAATATTAAATCTTGTATATCATGCAGCATAGAAGACAGAAACTAAGTTGGCAAAAGTGGTAAGAGAAACAATAAGCGCAGTTAAAGTCTCAAGATTCTAACTCATAACCTCCAATTACTAGATAAGCCACAGAAAATTGAGAACTGAAAACCAGAAATAAAATGAGGCACGAAGTGGAACGAATTCTTATCATTTTTTAAACATTTAACACTGTAGTCGTTTCTGCTTGTCCAGAACTGATGTCTAATGAATCAATAAACCCCATAATAAGACGTAAATATACCAGCCCAGTTTTCTAGTTATGGAGTTTAGTAAGTTTACATCCAGTGCTACAGGGAAAACATCATGCACCAGAAAAAGGTTATGATGCAGGAGCATCAAATAAATTCTCTAAGTCTAGACTTTGTTAACTAAGAGGATTAAGCGCTCGTTAGAATTTTTATAATTATTGTTATTGTTTATTTC
Source organism: Prinsepia uniflora (assembly GCA_032719365.1). Taxonomy (NCBI): domain Eukaryota; kingdom Viridiplantae; phylum Streptophyta; class Magnoliopsida; order Rosales; family Rosaceae; genus Prinsepia; species Prinsepia uniflora. The sequence continues at coordinate 82,072,009 of CM064865.1, read as the reverse complement.
TTTCCAGTTTTGTAGTCCTTATAGGACTAGGATTAATTAGGCAGTTCCTAATCTGTTCAGGATTCTAACTAAATAAGGACTAGGATGTCTAGGGTTTTTATGTGCTGGTATAACTAGGTCATTACAGAGGTTTCTTTAGCAGTTTTTTATCAATAATAAATCAGAATTATCAGAGTTTTCTCTTGGGTTTACCCCAGAGCTTAAGATATTCGTTCCTATTTTATTCTATTTCTCTTCTTCTTGCTGTGTTCTTGGATTCTGTGTTGCTGGCCCACATTAACTTGGTATCAGAGCTCATGGCTGGGCGTGGTCGAGGGCGCGGTAGAGGAACCCAAGTCGAACCAGGGATGAATGAGTTACGGAATTTGGTTGAGGACTTGGCAAGAGCGGTGCATGCTCTCCAAGCACAGGAGCGTGCGAGAGCCCATATGGAGATTCCGGAAGGCAATCGCAACCCCTTTGGCATACTAGACGGTAGCCTAAGGGATGAAGACAGCGAGGACGATGACGCACATGACGTCCATAATCCTGCAGATCGTGAATGCGCAGGATTAGAAGAACGGTTGGTTCGTGCGTTGGACTTGAATGGTGGGGGTATCAGAATTGAGGTTGCTGATTTTTTTGGAAGGATGCACGCTGAAGATTATTTAGACTGGGAAGCAAGTTTGGAAAATTATTTTGAGTGGAAACCGATGGCTGAAGACAGGAAGGTGTTGTTTGTCAAGCTCAAGTTGAAGAATGCTGCCCTTCAATGGTGGAAGAGAGTTGAAGAACAGCGTGCTCGACAAGGAAAGGCAAAGATCAATACATGGGGGCATATGAAAGAAAAGTTGCGAAAACAATTTTTGCCAGCCGACTATACCATGGAGTTGTACGAAAAGTTTCATCACTTGAAACAACGAGGGATGAGCATAGAAGAATACACCGCTGAATTTAAAAATCTGTCTATCCGAGTTGGGTTGAACGAGACTAATGAACAAATGACGTCTCGTTATCTTTCCGGCTTGAATGAGTCCATTAGGGAAGAGATGGGTGTAGTCCGTTTGTTCAACTTAGAGGACGCTCGCCAATATGCATTAACAGCAGAAAAACGGATCTCACGGCGAAGTAGCCGAAGGGCTATTTCAGGTCGCCCGGATAGTAATTGGCAGAGGAATACAGCTGCTGCCCGGGGCGCTCGCAATTTCCAGCAACATGTCCCAAGTGCTGGAACTAGTGGGAGAAATTTAGGTGGGGAAAAGGGGAAGGAGCTAATGAAGTTTGGCCCTCCCAACAGCGAAGGTGTAAACCAACCTACGGCTGGTAGCACTTCCAAAATCCGCTGTTTTACTTGCAGGGAGATGGGTCATACATCCTATGCATGTCCTCAAAGAAGAGTGAACTTGGCTGAGTTTGAAGAGGGAGAAACAAAGTTTGATTCCCCAACCTATGACACATACGATGAAGATGAAGAAGGTATTGACATATTCCCGGTGGAAGGAGAGTCTTTAGTCGTCAGACGGGTGTTAACCACTCCTAGGGTCACAAAGGTTGAAGAGGACTGGAGACGCCGGAGTATTTTCAGAACCCGAGTTCTTTGTGATGGGAAGGTATGCAACTTGATCCTTGATGGGGGAAGTACTGAAAATATTGTTTCAAAGGAGGCAGTGGACAAATTGAAGTTGCCAATAGAGAAACATCCGGACCCCTACAAAGTCCAATGGTTTCGAAAGGGTAATGAGGTCCCAGTCACCTCACGGTGCTTAGTTAAATTTACTATGGGTAATTCCATCGATGATGAAGCGTGGTGTGACATCCTTGAGATGGATGCATGTCACATTTTATTGGGGAGGCCTTGGTTATTTGATAGAGATATGACACACTCCACTAAAGCTAACACCTATACCTTTCATAAAGATGGCAGAAAAGTAACCTTACACCCGCTCAAAGAAGAGCCACGCAGCACTCCCATTGACGCCAAAATTAGTGGTCTCGTGACAGGTCATAAGTTTGAAATTGAGAGTAAGGAGCAGGGGGTTATGTATGCTCTTGTTGCAAGAGAGGTACGGGAAAATCTGCCAGTCCAGTTAAGTGAATACCCAAAAGAAGTACAGCAGGTGTTGGAAGAATTTAAGGAGCTGGTTGGCGAGGAGTTACCTCCGGGATTACCACCGATGAGGAGCATTCAACATGCTATTGCCTTAGTGCCTGGTGCTGCGCTTCCCAACCTCCCTGCTTATCGTATGCCACCAGCACACAGAGCTGAGATTCAGCAGCAGGTAGAGGGTCTAATTGCTAAGGGCCTTGTGCGTGAGAGCAAAAGCCCTTGCGCTGTGCCGGCCTTACTAACACCCAAGAAGGATGGAACATGGAGAATGTGCGTCGACAGCCGTGCTATTAACAAAATCACAATAAAATACAGGTTCCCTATCCCGCGGTTAGAAGACATGTTGGATATGTTGGCGGGATCCAGAGTATTCTCCAAGATAGACCTAAGAAGTGGGTATCATCAAATTCGCATGAGAAGTGGGGATGAGTGGAAAACAGCCTTCAAAACACCCAATGGACTCTATGAGTGGTTAGTGATGCCCTTCGGACTCTCCAATGCTCCTAGCACATTTATGCGAGTTATGACTGAGGTACTCAAAACCTTCCTAAATTCATTTGTGGTTGTTTACTTTGATGACATCTTAATATATAGTCGTACACGGGCAGAACACTTGGCCCATCTACGACAAGTCATGGAGGTTCTCTATCATGAGAAGTTGTATGTCAACCTAAAGAAGTGTTCATTCCTATGCGACAAAGTAGTGTTTCTTGGGTTTATTGTTTCATCTGAGGGGTTGCAGGCTGCTCCGGATAAAATCCGAGCTATCAATGAGTGGCCAATCCCACAATCTGTGGAAGATGTTCGAAGCTTTCATGGGCTGGTGTCATTTTATAGGAGATTTATTCGGAATTTTAGTTCCCACATGAGCCCAATAACTGAATGTTTAAAGGCAACTAGATTTGAGTGGTCAAAATCAGCTCACAAAGCATTCGAAGAGGTGAAAAGAAAAATGACAAAAGCTCCGGTACTTACACTCCCAGATTTTGAAAAGCTGTTTACTATTGAGTGTGATGCATCACATGTGGGCATAGGGGCTGTTTTGAGTCAAGAAGGTAGGCCGGTAGAATTTTTCAGTGAGAAATTAGCAGGCGCTAAGTGTCGCTACTCCACCTATGATCTGGAATTTTATGCTGTAGTCCATGCAATACGACATTGGGAACATTATCTTGCTTATCGAGAGTTTGTGGTTTATTCAGATCATCAAGCATTACGGTACTTAAATACCCAACAGAAGTTGAGCAATCGACATGCCAAGTGGAGCTCATATCTTCAAGAGTTCAACTTTAGCCTCAAGTATAAGACGGGTGAATCTAATAGAGTTGCTGATGCCTTAAGCCGAAGGCATACCTTACTGGCCGTGATGCGTACCCAAGTCATTGGATTTGAGGAGCTAAAACAGCACTACGTCACAGACCCATATTTCAGTCCTATAGTCGCAGAACTCCAAGGTCCCAACGAAGGGAGGATGCTGCCATTTCAAATGCACGATGGGTATGTTTTCAAGGGAAATTTGTTGTGTATTCCAGAAGGGTCGTTACGCGAACAAATTATACGAGAACTACACGGCAATGGGTTAGGAGGACATTTTGGAAGGGATAAAACAATGGCAATGGTGGCTGATCGTTATTATTGGCCTGGAATGTACAAGGATGTGAATAGATTAGTACAGAGGTGTCATGTTTGTCAACTTGGCAAGGGCACTTCACAAGACACAGGGTTATACACACCACTACCAGTGGTTGAAACTCCTTGGGTACATATTAGCATGGATTTTGTGTTGGGTCTTCCGAGGACAGCAAGGGGACATGACAGCATTTATGTGGTGGTGGACCGTTTTTCAAAAATGGCCCATTTCATACCATGTTCGCGAACTGCAGATGCTACACATGTGGCTGATTTATTCTTCAAAGAGGTGGTGCGATTACATGGGGTGCCAACTACAATTGTTTCTGACAGGGATGTCAAGTTTACTGGTCATTTTTGGAGAACCTTATGGAGGAAGTTGGGAACTGATTTAAAATACTCTAGCACTTGCCACCCTCAAACTGATGGTCAAACTGAAGTAGTCAACCGGAGCTTGGGCAACTTGCTGAGGTGCCTTGTCAGGGGTCATGTGCAATCATGGGATACTGTACTCCCTCAAGCTGAGTTTGCCTATAATAACTCGGTAAACAGGTCCACAAAGAAGACACCCTTTGAAGCCGCTTATGGACTCAAACCACAACATGTGCTTGACTTAGTCCCGCTGCCACAAGGGGCAAGGGTGAGTGATGACGGTGAGGCATTTGCAGACCATGTCAGAATGGTGCACGAGGAAGTTAAGGCAGCGATAAAGGCTAGTAATGAATCCTATACAGCTGCAGCTAATCAACATCGGAGAGTCCAGAATTTTGAGGAGGGTGATATGGTTTTGGTGTACTTAAGGAGGGAGAGGTTTCCAAAGGGAACATATCACAAGCTAAAGTCGAAGAAATTTGGGCCGTGCAAGGTCTTAAAGAAAATGGGTTCAAATGCTTATCTGATAGAGCTGCCAGCAGCACTTCAAATTAACCCAATTTTCAATGTTTCTGACCTGTATCCATTTCGGGGGTTTGATAAAGAGCCAGTCTCAACAGAAGCTCAGGTTCAGCAGTTGCCGAAAACTCAACCAGACATTATTGAAGAAGTGCTAGATGTTAAGGAGGTGAAATCCAGGAGGGGTCATCAGTATAGGCGGTTCTTGGTGAAATGGTTGGGCAAACATGCTAGTGAGAGCACTTGGATGGGTGAAGATGATCTACAGAGGGTTGATCCAGAGATATATGCTGAAGTTGTCAAAGCTTTCTCGCCGGAGTCGAGTTCTTCCCAACCTGGTGGAGTTGATGCAGGAGCATCAAATAAATTCTCTAAGTCTAGACTTTGTTAACTAAGAGGATTAAGCGCTCGTTAGAATTTTTATAATTATTGTTATTGTTTATTTCTTTCCAGTTTTGTAGTCCTTATAGGACTAGGATTAATTAGGCAGTTCCTAATCTGTTCAGGATTCTAACTAAATAAGGACTAGGATGTCTAGGGTTTTTATGTGCTGGTATAACTAGGTCATTACAGAGGTTTCTTTAGCAGTTTTTTATCAATAATAAATCAGAATTATCAGAGTTTTCTCTTGGGTTTACCCCAGAGCTTAAGATATTCGTTCCTATTTTATTCTATTTCTCTTCTTCTTGCTGTGTTCTTGGATTCTGTGTTGCTGGCCCACATTAGGTTACATAACTTTGATCATTCCAAAGGTAATGCTGATTTCCATTTTTTTTTTATTGCATCCTGGTCGCATATTCATTCCCTACTCAAAATCTCTTGACAGAAGTCCTAGTAACCAGAGAACAGATAAATACAATCTTCAATAGAACAAAATAAACAGATAATAAGTAAATTTTAGAACCTGCCTAGAGTGCTTTCTGCATGCAGAAGATAGAGCCTGGAATGCATGTGCGTACATTTTCCTCATTTCTGAGACCTTGAACCTGGAGAACTCCCCTTGAATAACACGCAAAAACTCTCTCCACAACTTGTAACTTCCCGAATGTTGTGTGAGTGTCTTTTTCCATCTACTAATTAATACATCAGAACTGTCCCTGCTTTGGAAAGCCTCTAGAAGAGAAAGCAATAATTCTTCATTATCCGGGTTAAGCTCTACTGCCTTCTCCAGTATGCTAATCCTTTTTTTCCAGTGTTTGCAAGCGAGCACCTTTCTGGGGTTGCATATCCACAACCCTGTCTTGGAATTCTGCAAAAGCTGTCCAAACATTTTCATCATGAGGGCGCTCCCTCGTCAGTTTGTTAAACTCCCGTGTTTTGCGTAGTACTTCATCTTCCCAAGATTCTTCTACCACCGAAGTTGTTGAGAGTTGATCATCAGCATCAATGTCTTCATTAGAAGTTTGAATATCTGTTAAAGGAATAAAATCACCAGAAACTGTAACTACTAGGTCTCTGGGGACAAGTATACGAGCACGCTTTAAGTTTTTATGACGTTCCAAAGCCATGTACTTCGCAGACCAATAACGTCCAGCAGATCTTAGTTTATCATCCAATGCGTCAACATCAGCATCTCTATCCAATGTTGAACCTTTCTTATTCCACCCATACAAGCCTTGAAAATCAGTCCCCGATTTCTCCGCACGACCGTAAGGTTTGTAGCGAGCAACGTCCATTCTGCATTACAAATAAGTAAGTGATTTGAAAGCTTCTAACTTCTTAACAATAATATTAAACCATCAAAATGAATCATTCCCCTTCAGTTAGTAGCATCAGAAAATTACATTATGATGCTAAGAAATTACAAGAAAACATGAGACGATTAAAATTCGAACTGCACATACTCCAAATCCTAATGCAAGCAAATCAATAGCAATGTAGTATAACGCTCCATAAAAAGAAAACAAACGCTCACAACGTTATTTACCAGCTCAGTCAGCAAGAAAATAACGGCTAAAGGATTGTGGAAAAAGGTTCAAATACCTGTACAGAGATCCAAACTCCAAATTGTCCCGATCGCCATGAGAATCGAGGTAATAATCTTTGGAAGGTTTAGTATCGGAGTCTGTCCAAGCCCGAACATTGGATTTTCTGGACCCATAAGCGGCGAATGTTCCCCCGCGTCTCTCAACGGACCTCTCTCTCCTCCTCCTCTTCTTCCCCTTTTTTTCTTCTTCTTCGTCCTCTCTCTCTCATGGCTTCTATCCGATCCAGAAGCTCATATGACTTCGCCTGCTTCCGTACATTCTCTGCTTCATGTTGCAGTGATGGCGGTGGTGACGGAGACAGCTGCTCGGTTTTGAAGTGTGAGGCAACGGCGTCGTCTACGACGGAGGGTTGGGTGCTGAAGCTGATGTTGGAAAGCCACTGAGGGGCAATAGATACTTGGTGAGAGACGGGAAACACAGGGAAGAGTGAGTCTTTTGCCGCTGCTTCTTCCTCTGAAGACGATGCGCGCTGTTCGTCATCGTCCTCCATTTTTGTGAACGAAGGAATTGTAAATTGAGCAAATTCAATTAAAAGTAGTCGTCAGCCATGGGCCACGTGCATTGGGCCGGATGTAGCCCTAGTCCAAAACGGCCCACCTTTAACAATATTCCCAATTCAACTGGGCCGACTCCTTCCCCGTATATAACACAATTTTACATGTCCATACATAACCATTTTCCCAAAACGTAATTTTGCCGCCGGCAATAAAATCTCGAGCTAGATGTCCTCTCCGAAGCTGAAAACCACCCGGCGACGACGTCCACGAATCGTAATACTTTCATCGTTATTCTTGAATTTCGTTTGTATTTTCTTGTCCAAGTCTTTCTTGTCAAAGGTGCGAAACTTTGCCCCCTTTTGAGCGCAACGCCCCCATCAAAATGAAAACGCGAACAAATATTACGGTCCCGTCGATCAATGATTTCGGCGAGGCTATCCGCAGCCAAACCGACGTCGCAATGCGAATGTTTAAGCCTCTGCTTCTGACTCAAGGCAATGAGGACGAAAACATGGTGTACTCGCTGCTGTCCATTCACGTCGTTTTGAGTCTAATGGCGGCTGGGGGCCTGGGGCAAAGGGTCCCACCCAGGACCAGTTGCTAGCTTTCCTCAAATCCAAGTCGGCCGCCGACCTCACCGCCCTGGCATCCGTTCTCCTCCCTCGCGTCTTCGCAGACGCATCCGCTAGCGGCGGTCCCCGCCTGTCGTTTGCTAATGGCCTTTGGGTGGACGAGTCTCTCTCTATCAAGCCTTCTTTCAAACAGGTGGTGGACGATTTTTACAAAGCAGCTGCGAAGCAAGTCCATTTCCAAACCAAAGCCAATGAAGCGAGGCTCGACGTGAATTCATGGGCCGAAAAGGAGACTAATGGCCTTGTCAAAGATTTTCTTCCTCCTGGTTCAGTTGACAGCTTCAGTAGACTCATATTTGCAAATGCCTTATACTCAAATGTTCAAAGGATCTTGGGATGAGAAATTCGATGAATCAAACACATTACATAAGGATTTCTTCCTTCTGAAGGGGACCTCAGTCAAGGCACGCTTCATGAGTAGCGACAAGCCCCAATACGTATCTGCCTTTGATGGGTTCAAAGTCTTAATGCTTCCCTACAAAGAAGGTGATGAAATGGGTCGAAATTACGCCATGCATTTGATTCTTCCTGATGCAAAAGATGGGCTTCCAGCTTTGGTTGAAAAAGTTTGCTCTGAGCCTGACTTCTTAGTTCGACATCTTCCCCGGAGTAAAGTTAAATGGGTCGACTTCAAAATCCCAAGGTTTAAAATTTCTTCTGACTTTGAAGCTTCGGGCATCCTCAAGGGTTTAGGACTGGTGTTGCCCTTCAGCTGTGGTGCTGATTTCACAGAGATGGTTGGTGATACTGAGAACCCAAATGTATTCGTTTCAAATGTTGCCCACAAATCGCTCGCTGAAGTTAGTGAAGATGGCACCGCAGCTGCTGCTGCTAGTGCGCTGCAGCTCGTGGGGAGTGCTCTTTCTCGTTCTCCTCCCCTCCCGCTGATCAACTTTATAGCTGATCACCCCTTCATCTTCCTCATCAGAGAAGAAAATTACTCGAACCATGCTCTTTATGGGACAGGTGCTCAATCCGCTTGCAGATTGATTAAACTTATTCAATTATTCTTCAACATTTTTAAAGAAAATTTTGGCTTTTTCAATTATTATGAACATTTTTATGGAAGGATTCAGTTTTTTTTTTTCCTTTTCAGTCACATATTTCTTGTTTGGTGTATAATTTTAAGTTTCTTTCTTTTTTTAACAACATTGCATATCTTACTTTCAACTAATTCTATATTTTGGTTAAATTTTAACTCATCACAAACTCGAGAGAAATATTGTTATTTCAATAAGTAGACCTTATCAAATCAATCTACTGGGGGTATTTTTTGCATGTTTCGATGGCATAGAGTATTCCTATTTTTACTTCCGCTAGCCATGTATTGTTAAGCTCTCTTCATATTCTTTATACTGAAGGGGAGTGGCGAAATCAAACTTTAACGTTAGAAAAGTTCAACAATTTTTATTTTGCTTTCTACCAAAAAAACCCTTAATTAATGATGATTTTGGGGAGAGCGATGTTGCAGGATGAGAAGGGGAGTCCGAAATAAAGTTTTCTATATTGGAAGGAATAGTCAACATGTCCCTGCTCATTCTTCAGAGAGAATGGAATGGAAGTGTTGGAGTAAGCTAGATAAGGAGTCACCTGGTAGATAATGCTATATCATGACTAAGCTTCAAATTGGAAATTGAAAAGAAACCATAGACGACTCATACAATACAGAAGAAGCTAAAATTGGCGAAGCGACTATTTTCACAAGAGAAGATATTACTAAATTACCTAAAAGAATATCGCACAATCATGTACACCAAGACTTCAAGATTCCCCCCCTTCACTCCACCAGATCAAACAAGGCGAAGAAAGAACCTAAGAATACAGACAGTGCGTGCAAAATTACATTCTTTGATTACAGCTACTTGGAATACAACTTGGTAAAGGGAATGGAACCAACGAACCAGCCAGACGCATTCCCAACAAAATCAAACACACCTTTCAATGCATTGTGCAGTAATGTCAAGGGCCAATATCTCTTCCAGTTCCGATTAGGAATCAATCAAGTGTGGCAGATCCCTTCCCAATTAGACTACCAATACTCCAAAATGCAAGCGCAACTGCACCATCTGTGTTTACCAAAAGATTTCTCAGATGCCATAAAAGTCTTCACGATGATATGGGTTCATAAGGATATGAGAGCCATGGATGCTTCAGAGCTTCAGATGCAGAAGGGCGCTTCTTTGGGTTTATCTCAAGCACATGACCAACAAAGTCAATGAAGCCTTGGTCCCCCATTGGCAGCCGGTGCCTCAAAGATGTCTTTTTAGGTATCAGGTACTCCAGTCTGCTAGTTTCCTGAAGAACAGAGAACAGCATTTGTTTATCAGATGAATGCATGAATACATTGAAAGCTAACATTAACAGTGTTTTTACAAAAAAAATAAAAAACTATTGGAGAACGCCAATCTGTTAACTTGCCAAAATAAAAGAAACAAATTATGTAATTAACTCAAGACCAAATGTTCACCTGATTCCGTTCATAAAGCATGTGATTTTTTGTAAAGTACTTGTATGTATCGCGTCCTTTGGCTAGCATACTTTGTTCAATGGGGCAAATGATTCCCATCACCCGTGCAAGTAAAGTTGCCGGTGAATCATTCTGGAAGAGTACCTGCATAAAGCAAGTTCATATCTACAATTAGAGCCAGTATCATCAATTTTTATTTTCATATAAGTCACAATTGTTTGTCCAATGGCAATAAAATTTCACATATAACCAGCATCTAGTAGTATATTGTAAATAGAAAACTTTAAGTCTATGACAACAGATGATATCACCTTCTTCGGGTAGATTAAGATATTCTATTCAGGCACTCAGTTGTAAATGACATTTTGGTGCTTTGCAGTCCTAAAATGTACTACATATTATAGGTAACAAAATTGAAGTCTACCACAACAGATAATGTCACTTAGTTGGGTAGATTCCAGATATTCTATTCAGGCACTCAGTTGTAGATGACGATAAATTTGGTGCTTTTCAGTGCTAACAAGTGGAGATTCAGAGTAGAAACAACAGAGTGACAGAGTAGTGACACATACACAATTTAATGCTTTTTCCCCAAACCACATGCATAATATTTATTTTCCCATGGTAAGTAGAAATGTATCAAGAGGGTTTTTAGCTTGTACTGAGACAGACTTCTGTTTAGTATATATAGTTTATTCTACATAATCACATTCATATATTGATGGGAAAATTACAAGCTACATTAGATATATACATTGAGCACCTCTAAGTGAAGAAGAATTGGATATACTAACACAACGTTATAACACCATTTAATGCCCACATGTCAGGAGATAATATATTCTTATTTTGGTGTATTGCAAAATGATGATGGCTAAGTGCAGATTGAGATATGTGGTCACAGTGTTGGTCTCAACTTTATGGTTCTTTTAGTTAACTTTGCAGGCATCAAACGTTCATAAGGTGAGAATTTCTAGAAGTATCATTGAGTAGACAAGTCTGCAAAAAAAATGATAAAAAACACGCTTTTATTTTGTTTTGTAGCTTATGAAAACAAAATCTCATGAATCCATGTAAAAAATTTCATCTCCACATCCACCACGACGGATTTATGGGTGAACCACGGAAGCATAACCGGAGACATTAATGCAGAATGATGACAATTATACAATCAGTAATAGCACAACTTTATGCGCACACACAGGCACAAACATGTAATGTTAGTCATAAATTCCTGATAAACCATATTCTTAATACAACTGAGATTTCCTTCAACTAGCAGTCAGGTTATAACCTAATGTTGACAGATCTCAAACACCAGACACTTGCATCATCTGCTTATAGCAAACAAACAAAAGTCAAAATATTCTTTTTAGTTCTACCTTGTTTTGTAATCACTTACCAGAAGAGAATGAGAAGAGCATCAGATAAGAAATCAGACTTAAAATGATAGAAGCATGAAATAATCCATAATCTGTTGTAATTTGGCTTAAATTGTAAGTCAATTAGTACGTACTATTGTTAGCTTTTTGGTTCCTTGTTTTATAAGGATTAGAATTCTAACCCTCCGTTTTTTTCCTGTCTTATAAGGTTTATGAATTTCTACTCTTTATAGGATTTGGTTACGCTAGGGTAGTATATAATAGGCGCTTAGGCTTTAGTTTTAGGTATGTCTTTTACAATATTTGTGGTGTTGCATCGTTTGTTAGCGAGTGTTTGGGTGTATTCGGGATTTGGGCTTGGGAGAGTTAATCTCCTTTGTAATCTCTTTCGTTATTAGTGGAATTTCCTCTTTGTTTTTTCCCGAGAGAGTAGGCTTTATTGCCGAACCACGTAAATCCTTTGTGTTCTTCGTGGAATCTTAATATGGATTAGTATATATGGAGGTATAGCACTTACATTGCCAGTACAAAGTTCAGCTAAGATGCAGCCAAGTGACCATATATCTATCTTCTTGTCATATGGAAGTCCCAAGATAACCTCAGGAGCACGATAGGATCTGGACTGAACGTAAGAGCACAGATGATCTGTCCCAAAGCAACTACTTCCAAGATCAATGACTTTCACCTCACACCTACTGTAGCTTTTCACCAGTATATTCTCAGGCTTCAAGTCACAATGTATTAGGCCAAGGCCATGCAAAAAGTGAAGTGCTTCTAGACATTGAATCGTAATTGACTGCATAAAAGATGAAGAAAGCTTAAACACCCACAAGCCAAAAAGAAACTATCCGCCAAGTAGAAAATGCAATCAACAGACCTGCAGTCTTGGCATTGTGAAGTAGACCTCCCCTCCTGACTCCCGATTGAACTTATGAAATTCATACAAGTTTGCTTTGAGAAGTTCACATACTATTAATAGATGTTCCTACAAAATAAAGTCAAAGGTAATGAATTTAACATCCAAGATTAACATGTAATGCAAGGTACACAAACAAGAGGAATGAACACGAAGCACAAGTTAAAAATCCAAACATAACTATAAGAAACCACTGTGTGAGTTGGCCCACTGTTTGCCTTAGCCCAAATCCCCCTCCATAATATCATTGTAATAAGTATAAAAAGTGAATAAAAATCTAGTACAAGGGCACACATGAATTATTATCTATGTCAAAATATCATAAAAGCTCAAACAAGACAAGCATATGTCAAGATTGTACATTTCCTTACTCGGTAATAGAAGTAATCATACAATCGGAGAAGGTGGTACTTGTCACCAGGATCATGCTTATTCACATATTTGAGCAGCTTTATCTCATCAAGGCTTTGATCAAAGAAATCTTTGTTGTTCTTTATAATTTTCACGCATACATCCATGCCTGTATGCAGATCATGTGCTTGTATAGCTTTGCTGAATGCAGCTGATCCAAGATATTCAGTGACATGATAACGCCCAGCTATCACAGAATTCAAGACAACATGAAAATTTTTGTCCTCTTCAAAGCCAGTTCTGTGCACCCAAAGAGACGGCTTTAAATTAGAAGCAAGTTATAAATTGATAAATGGTAAAGAAGAGATTCAAGCAACAAGACCCATCAGCAAAAGCTGAGAGATGAAAATTACTTATCAGCATGTCTCAACAAAATAAGGGCCAGTGCAAAAGGTTATGGTAAGTTTATTGTAACTTGAAATGAAGAATACATATAAGAGAAATCACAAACTGATCGATTCTAATATCCTCAAGCATCTGATTGTATAATTAGCTGATCAAGAAGCTCAAACAGATGGCAGTCAAATTTCGTTTCAATTTGAGCCCATGACACCCTGTTATTAAGTTCTCACACTAAAAAAGTAAAACAGAAAACATAGAGGAAGATTTAGTTATTATGCAAGAGAAACCGAACACTTGTTCAGGCTGAAGGAAACGATGAGATATATAGAGATGAGTAATTAAGGCAATATTCTTCAATACTACAGATTCGAAAGTTTTCAGAACATTTTAAAATGCAATATTGGTGTACAGGAGCATCCTATGCACAAGCATAATTCTTTTGTAAATAACCGTGGCCAATTCATTTATATTTGATATTAGGGCATAGTTAAAGACATGCCTGTTTTTCCTGTGGACAATTTTGAGGTTAAAGGTCTCAAACTCTTCCTCTTGAGCCTTTATTTGTCTTACTTGCTCTTGCACAGCAGCCGCCTCTTCATCCTCAAGTGATGCCCCAGCATCTTCATCCCTAATAGCAGCAATTTTCTCATCTTCTTCATGCTTAGCAAGCTCTCTTTCCGCATAAGCATAATTAGAGAGTGTTGAGGGAGTGGAGTTTGTGGATCTAACAGCATGAGCATTATTTTCATCTCTGGGACTCATTCCAGGTGAGGACTCGTTACTTTTCTGCCTCCATGAAGCAGGCATGTTATCGCCATCAGTTTCATCAGTGACAATAGCATTGCAGCTGTTTGACCACAAAGATTTACTAGAGCTTGCCTGCACCAGCTGTCCATCTCTCACTGGTGGGGGGAATGAAAAACCCCCTTCTGCGTGATTTTTCTTCTGTCTAGATTCATCCTGATCATTCTCAACCATATATTTATTTGCCTCAAGTTTACCAGTTTTCTTTCTGTCCCTGTTAGATCTATCAATATGTTTCTTATCTGATTCTTGAAGATGCTTCCGGGCCCCACCAATTCCTACATCATGATCCCGAAAGTATTCAAGATCCCCTTCACTACTGCCTCCAACCAAACTTTCTCGTACTTCACTGCCAATATCCGCAGCATCACTATTAATTCCCACCCCTATTGATCTTACTGAGCCAAGCTGATCATCATCCACACAAACATCATCTAGACGTGGCTTTCCACACTCATTCAGTACTTTCCCATCCTCTAACATGATGAGATCATTACTCTGAGTGACAAACCCCTGCCAGACAGGTTCAGAACGCATCAGATTAAGTTCCTCTTCATCCATTAACTGTCCGTCATATTGAGCAATTAAATCATTCTCATCAGTCCTCCCATACAGTTCAGTCACCGATAGTCCTATAGGATCGTCAGAAGTCATAATTGGTTCAACGTTCTTCCCTTGAAAGTAACGCTCACCAGAGAAATAAGAATCCTCCTCAGCAAAAGATTGATCATCGTCCTCATCTTTGGTTGGACCTCTTTCCTGTGGATCTGGAACACTCCCATGCCCTGTTCCCTTTTCATTGTCACTTGGGTAATCAATTTCATGGGCCAGAAACCAGGCCTCATCTTCAATGGGCTGTCTCATGTATCCCACATCATCATCATCCTCATATTCATCAGAGTCCCAATACTCATTTGGTAATTCAACAGATTCACTCAGTCCGTCACCAACAGTAGCAAATCCAGAAACCAGATCAGATGTGTCCTCTGCGATCCCCTGACTTACAGATAGCCAACTGCCTCCTACATTCTTTTTTCCACCTTAACATAATTATAAAGCAAGAAATTAGAGATTAGACATACCCCAAAACAACCAAGATAATAAGCAACTTTGGATCTGAATAACCTAAGAAACCCAAACTTTTGAGTCTGTTTCAAGACAAACTCTACTGAACTAGAGCAGAGAACGCAGGCTGATATAGCAACATATATATATATATATGTGCAATGGAACATGAAATAAGCCAATGGAACGAGCAAAAACGACCCTTAAGGAAAATAACTGACAACTAAATGGCCATTAGAATGAAAATATTAGGTAAACCTACAATATTACAATATGCTGTCAAATTAATCATAACTAACCTGAAGAGTTGATTTCTTGTCCAATGGGGACATCCAAATATGATCCAATAAGAAAAGCATTATCAGCAGCACTAAGTTTTGTGCCAGGTACATCCCGCTCAAACTTTTCTTCCCAATTGACATTCAATGGTTTGTCCTCTGACTTGAGTTTGACAGGCGGTAGCCTTGGGAACTCTTCCTTTTGATTCTCATACAAAATTGGAAATACCAAGCTACTAATGGTCTCTTGCTCAGAACTACTCCCCTGTGACTTGCTCAAGTATAAAGCTCTTCCTACCTCGTCAACTTGCTCCTTTATTGTTGCCCTAATATCAGTCGAATCGGTTTTTCTCTTTCCATCTTTTTTGTCAGAACCAGAAGCACTATCATAACTTGTTGACACATCCCCCTTGGAGAATGGAAATACAGTCTTGACAGAACAATCCTTCCACATCTCTGAAGTTGAATTTGTTGGTTCTTCAACTCGTGACCATGGATTATCTGTTATGCTTTCTTTGAATAACGTGGAACTTGTCTTGAGTTGTTCAAGTTTGTTAGGTTCACTTGTTTGAGCTCTGTCATATTTCAACTCCACATTACCTTTGCTAGTACTTCCAGCCCAAGAAGTTTTCTTTTCACCAGAAAAACTTGTCTCATCCCCATATTTCACAATGGCTTTACCTGAATCAGGAAGCTCAGCTGCATGACTCCTTGGTTGTTGGGATATCTGAGGCTCCGGGTAGTTAGTGATACGACCACCATCACTTTGATAAGGTTCTTCAGGTCCATTGCTAGGATTAAACTTCCATGTATATAAATCAAGAACGGTGTCCTCCAAACCTTTAGAGAATGCGAAGCTCTTGTGATTTGTCCCAGCCACGTCAACAGATTTATTCCACTCCCCAATAGATGCACCATTTTTCCATTTGCTTTCAGACCCATGTCTACCAGTTCCACACTCTATCTCTTTCACTATAAGTTCCTTAGAAAGCTCCCCACCATTCCGAATTCCCAACCCTTCATTTTCCGTCACCAGTTTGTCACCATTTTCGGCTTCCAATGACTTACCTGGGTCCTTCTCTTCAAGAGAAAGCTTCTGAAGGAAACCATTTAAATCAGGACGATTGCTGAGTTCGCTGCGAAGAGCTGCCTCAGCTCTTGAAAATCTATTCTTCCGCAGAAAGTCCAGAATCACATCAACGGAGTTTGAGTCTGCCATTTTTAGCCTCCTAAAACCTACAAACACGCATAAATAAATAAAAAAAAAAGCAAACACCCCCCATACCTAAGAACGCCCATCAACAAAAGCTCGTCCTAAAATCATAAAGCTAACTTTCTGTTTGCCCCATTTTTTGCTAAGAAACTGAAAACAGAGCATACTTGCTAAAAAAGTATACAGAAAATGAAATTCGTCCAAATAAAAAGAAGTTACCTCTTATTAGGCTCAACGACTGGCAGCATTTTGTCTTCTAGTGTCCTGACAAATGGAGAAATCCAACATACAGATTATCAAAAATTGTATTTTCCTTTCCCCCATTGTCTGAGTAACCAAAAAAAGCAAAAATCATCATTTTTCCTGAAAACAAATTCAAAAAACAAGTTGTAAAATCCACACCTAGAACTTGCCGGCCATAATCTCAGTCACAAAAGCGCGCATTTTCAACATGGATCCGGCATTTACAAACACGTCGCGAGTCCCAAACCCCCTAGATTGGAAATTTTGAAACCCTCGAAATCCCAACAAAGATTAATTAGTTTGTGGAGTGGGATTTGATTTTCATCAAAGTTTCGCATCCGTAGGAAGCAACCGCCAAACTATTTCAAGGCCGGAGAAAAACAAGATCTGATTATTATTAATTTTCTTGTTATTTTGGCCAAAATAATTTCTGGGTATTGAAGAAGGGAACAAAATAGCTTAAACTAAAGTAACAAACAAGTTTACATACATAATAAAGCGACGGAGGAACAGAAGAGAGGCACCTGGTGATAATGGGAGTGGCCGGTTGCTGCTGGCGCTGCTCTTATTTTCTTTTCTTTTGTTTCTTCTGTGTAGGCTCTGGGGGCGTGGTCTCCCGAATTAAGGTGGTGGTGGTACAAATTATTTTAGATGCTCTTGGAATAACTTGAATATATTCCCTGCTAAGTGGAATTGGACATAAATTTATTAAAACCGTTAATCGATCTATTTTAAATCATTATTTATCCAACAGTTTAAATGTCAGGACCCACCCCGGTTTCATCCCGAAACCCGAGGTAAATCCTGCTCCCGTCTGACTCCCCGACACAATACCCAAGTAAAGCTCACTCAAAAGCACCCAAAACTCAGTCAGACACAGGAGAAACTATAGAAAACATCCTGAAGTTATACTTTACAGAGCATAGTACGAAACATAAGAAAATAAAACCAATAATGATTACACGCACGCGGAAGACTTTAAACCACTCCGGAATCTTTCACGTGACCTCTATGTCTCAGACACTGCCTCGACGTCAAGACCCCGCGCTATCTCCACAACCTGGAGGGCAAGTTAAAAAAACACAAGGTGTGAGTGGACCATAAGGAAAGAAAAGTTCTAAAATCATTTATCGGAAAACCAAGTTTAACCCTCCGTTTGAAAACCACATGCATAACCAAGTTTATAAAACAGTTATAAACCAAATTACCATCAACCAGATCATAAGAAACAGAAACACTATAAAACAGTGAGAAAACCCAGAGCATGTGAATTATAAAACCGTATCATAAACCATGAACATGAAATCATCATTTTCCGATCAAACCTGCTGGACCTATCTGAGTCTTTAAACTCCCGAGTCTTTAAACTCAAAGGCCTACGGGGGAAAATCCATATATCCGAGTCTTTAAACCCAATAACCAGATCCAGCAAATCCAATCCAAAACCATTTGTAAAACCAGTTTCCGTATGCACATCCAAACCCGAATCCGAAATCCCCGGTCTGAAGCCCATCCGGCGTTCAGAACCGTCATTCCGAACCCAAATCCGGAATCCACTTTCCAACTTGGAAACCATCCCTTTTTCTAAAATTCGTTTCTAAAACCGAAAACCTTTAATCATCGAAATCATGTTCCAAAATCCCTTTATAATCATTAGAAATCCTTTATCATTTAAAATCCCAGAACCATAGCATTGTATTCAGAAACCAAACATTTCTCGTAAAACGTGCTAAAAACCGTCTTTTCTCGAAAACCGTGCAAACACGTAAAAACCATCATAACAGATAGATTCATGAGTAAAACCACAAAACAGGTATAGAAAACAGTTATGCATGTTCGAGTTTAAGGAAAGAGTCCACTCACTGTACCGAGCCCTACTCGCGTCCTGAACGTCCTGCCCGTTCCTTGGCTTCCTCGGGAAACCCCGATCCTGTCAACAACCGTCAAATTACGTTACTAACACGTCTATGAAAGTTCACCTAAAGTCCTCAAAATTCCCCGAATCGAAAGCGTAATAACCCGAGACCTTAAGCTTTCACCCTCGCGAAACTAAACTCAAACGACGTCCGATTAACCCGAAACCACTTCCAATGAACTCAACAAAACTCCTGGACCAAAAACCATATTGACCGTTTTCCCCATTGCCGCCGCACGCGCCGCCCAAAGTGGCTGCACGTGGCCCTCACGCGCCTACTACAGTGCCCTTCAACCTTGAGCAGACCCGGTTCAGCACAGTCGTCTGCAACCTGAACCGGCGTCAGCGGTTTACCGCCGTGCGTGCACGATTTCTCTCCCTTTCTTCACCTAAAGCTTCGTCCAGTTCCAATCTATCCATTCCCCAGCTCCTCAGACTTCGACACCGCCCCAATCCCGTCGACTGAAGCTCGAACCAGACGGCAAACTCCCCTTGTTTCACGATCCAGCCACTCCGGTCATCCTCCGTCATGGTGGCAACACCAGACGGTTCCTAGGGCCCTTCTAAGTCTAACCCGACTCACCTTGACCGTCGACTCTTGCCCAAACGTCACGACTCGCCGTTTGAACCCACGGCCAAAACAGAGCACCTAAAGTCTCTCCGTCGTGCCATCCACCACCGTGCACCACCCCTCACGGCAGCACACACAGTCGACTCTTGGGACCTCCAGGAGTCTCACCCTGGCCTCCAACTCCCTCGACTCTACGCCCAACCCCACAACTTTCGAATTAAACCCCACGGGAAAAACAGAGTAATTGTACAGGGATGAGAGATTTACCTGTAACCGTCCGCAACCGTGCTAGCCGCCGTGCTCCCGAGAGTCTACGACGCCGCCTCAGCCTCCTCTCGAGGTCAATTGCACTTACACACGGCCACAGCACCACGATTCCTCGCAAACTCTCTGCTTGCCTTCCTGTTTCCCCCTGATCTTCCCGCGGTTCACAACTCACACACACACGGCCACCGTGCCTCCTTGTCTCCTCCCAAGCTCTCCTTCACTCTCCGGTCACTCCTCACCCACCAGAATTCACCAGCAACCACGATCACCCTTTCAATTCTCTCAATTTCCTCCCTCTGTTTCTCTCTGTGTGTCGAAGAACATGAACACATAGCACGGGTGCACCCCAAAATCATTGGACCGTGCACGTACAGGATTCGCCCAGAACCCTCTAGTCCTGTGCCACATGTCACCAATCCTCTCACTCATTTCCCACCTGGTTCAATCCCAACCGTCCATTTCCTTCTTTCTGCACAAATCCCAATGTGCAGAAAGACCAAATTACCCTTCTTTTTAACTCATATTTACGGTTTTGCCACTAACTTCCTAGACCCATATCTCACGCCTCGTACGTCCGATGCATACGTGCCGCCTGTCATCGAACTCAGGACGACAAGAACTATCTAACCATCCTAGGTCAACGTACCACAACCCGATTCTACAAAAAGTCAACTATTTCTCCTACTTTACCCAAATTACGGTTATGCCCTCAACTTTCCGAACATCATAACTTCCTCCTCGGATGTCGGAATCGGGCGTGCCACCTGCCTACGGATTCGTGACGTCCTAAACTACGTCCTGGTCACCGGTCAAAGTCCATCCAACCACCCGAACTAAAGTCAACATTTTTACCCAGGTCAGGGGCAAAATCGTCATTCCAAGTTGACGGACCTATCGGGACCACCTAACCACGGATTAAGTTCACTAATCCCATCTTAATCACACTACTAATCCCGGTTCTCGGGACGGGTTGTTACATTAAATTTGCTCGGATAAAAGTCAAACGGTTTGAGAATTCAAACCGTTCCGTTAGTAACAGTTTGGTTTTGAATTTTCATTTTGGAAATCCGTTAAATTCAAACCGAACCGTTAAGAAATATATTAATTTTTATTAATATTTAAATTTATTATTAATATCAAGTAAAAATAATAAAAAAAAATGATACTTAGATATGCTCATATAAGTATATGTATACTCATATAAGTATATGTATACTCATATAAAAGTATAATAAAAAAATATTAAATAGTTGGTGTGTTTGATAAATCTTAATATAGTGATAATATTTGCAATTCAATACTTAGCAAACTAAATATATAAAATTTTGAATATTGAGTATTGATTTTTTTATTGGTATCTTTATTTTTTTAACGGTTTTATTTCTAATTTTAGAAAATCTAAACCGTATTGAACCATTAAGATTATAACGGTTTGGATTTGGATATTATCAATATCCATATCGAACTGAACCGTGTCCACCCCTACTGCTCACTATTTTCATTCTTTTTAAGTATTAATAATCATTTTCATCTTCAATTTTTATATGATGCTATGTTTATATTTTGTTGTATAAAATTTAAAACAATATCATGTATAAAATATAATGATATTACATATACATATTTAAATAATAATTAGATATTTTTTATCGTAATTCCAAATTTTAAAAATTATTAAATTACGTTCTAAAAACTTCAACTTACACTCATTTCAATTAGAAACAAAATTAAAGCCTTTCATGTATATAAAGTTCATGATGATTTTTTCTTGTTGAGTGTCAATAACAACTTTGCTATAAAAATCACTTTGGGTTTCTCATTAATCCTATGAACATAATTGGGGCATGGACCATTGCAATCAATTGGGTTGTTGCGAGAAATTATGGCAGAGGCATTTCCAAATATCTTATGAAGTGTTGAGAACGACAACTTGGAACAAAATGGGTCCAGTCAGGGTGGCTCGAAGCATGCTGATCAAGGTTTGATCAATCTAAAACCAAGAGTGATAGGCAGAGTAGGGAAGGGGTACATAAACAGGAGTGAGAGTTGAGACAGAAGTTTCAGATTGAGGGGAAGACTCAGCATGTGTATCTGGTGGAAGAGTAGGAGAAGAAGATGAATGTGTTTTGCCGATGAAATGCCAATAGTTATAACCAATCAAGAAATGTTTGATTTGACTTTCCTATAGAAGATAATTGGTTTCATTAAGCTTAACAAGAAATATGGCGGAAATGTGATTAGGATAAATCGAGGGAGAAAAGCAGGAATCGGTAGCCATGGTAGGAAGATGGAGAGGATGAGGGAAAATTGAAGGATAAGTTTATGGTGGTCAGACTTTGGTGTTCTAATACCAAGTAGAATTTACATGAATCAGATGATTACATTCCCAAGCCAAACGGTTGAATTTATACATGTATGAAGGCGCTGAGATAAGATTAAACAGTTATTTCCTTATTTGTTTATAAGTGTTAACTGCCTAGATAACTAACTAGGTAAAGGTGTACTATAACTAACTAAGGACATGTGTATACTATTCTACACCTTTCATAATAGGGACCTTATAACATGGTCATATAATTCGCTATGTCCTTAATAATCGTCAAATTCATCAAACAATTTAAAATTTATATTAAATTTGTAGTGAAATTGAATTAAAATGCCCTAAGTTAACTTGTACTCTCGATAACAACTTGTAGAGCAAAATATAAGAAGAGCAAGCAACTTATGATCATCATTGAAGTTTAGAGTACACAATATTGGTGAAAAAATATAGATGAGGTGCCAGCAAGAGTAGAGTTTGATTAGGATAATTTTACTCAGCTTTACTTAAAATTCAATATAGGATTAAATAAATTGATAAATTTGATGGTCATGAACATTTCCATTATATTTATAAGAGTAATGTAATTTGGACACACTAAATTGATAATATTTAGTGATACGTTTGATCTGATAATCAATGAATAATGTTAAATAAATATCAAGTGATCTAATTTATCAAAATAACATTATTCATTAATTATCACATCAGTTATGTCACTAAATATGAACAATTTAGTATGTCCAAATAATATTACTCTATTTATAATGTCAAAATATAAGGTTGTTATTGAAAAATGACCCTAAGAAATAGATAAGGGCCCATTCATTTTTGAATGAATTAGGCTGATTTATTGGATCCAGATAGGGTTAGGTTGGGTACACATTGCCAAGACCCAAATGAATGAAGATAAAAAAAGGTCCATTGAAAAAAACCCTAAAAATTGTGTAGAGGCACGACACACATAAGACCTATGGATGAAAATGTCGCCGGAATCGGAGATATATCATTTTTTCCAGCAACCGACACATAAAAAAGGGGGGAAGAAAAGTCCTCCCCCAAAATCGGCAATTTCGGTCCATATCGACGATTTCCGACGACATTCGCCTATATGCAACGAAATCTCCGATTTTGATTGAAATAAATCATTTATATGACTAAAAATCGAAAGCATGAAACATGACACTTTTTCAAAACTAAATCATTAAGGGTTGTTTACCTTTGAATGAAAGAAAGAAAAGAGAAATTGGGAGAAAATTACCTTGCAATAAAGAAGGCAGTGCACCGATCGGAACTCGGACGATAAGAAGACGGAGAGCGATAAGAAACGTGGGTTGATCGACGGTGTTGGTTTTAACGCAATCTCAACCAGGTTGAGGCTTTAGTGGCTGCAGTAACTTGTTCCACCTCTAGATCTGGCTGCCTCTTCACGTCGTTATCCTCCCTCACCAACTCGTCTCCCGGCCCCTTACGCTTGGACCCCTCCATCGAAGAGAAAGAAGAGTGAGAAAAGTGTACGGCGAGGCATATAGTGATTATGGTGGTGAATTGGTGACGAAGTCGAAGCGAGATAAGAGGAAAGGGATGATGGGCAGAAGACGATGTTGATGAGAAAGTGATAGAGGTTGAAGACTTGAATGAGTCTCTAACTTCAGGAAAAAAAAATTAAAAGCTATCTACTTGCTTTCCTAACCATTGGATTTCAAATCTAATGGTGCATATTTCATTGAGTATTTTGATCAAAACAAAATGTGTGGGTTGAATAGGATTATCATAATAATATATATTTACTGTAAACACACAAAATTAATATATTATTATTAATTTTGAAGATTCATCATATTAAAAAGTAAACCCAATTAAACTAAAAAAGAATATATGTTCGATTAAAACTTATACACATTCAATTTATTATTATATATTTAATTATATTAACATTCAATTATAATAATTCACTTCAATTTATATTTATTTTCCAAATTGTATATTATTAGTCATCTCAAAATCATTTATATTATATTATTCATAATATATTTATTATATCAAAGTCATTTTATAATTTTTATTAATCTTATATAACTATTATTAGGTACTTAAGTTTTTCTCGAAATTTCATTAAAAATTTCCAATTTTTAGATTAAATTTCCGTCATTTTTATTAATCGTTAATGACTTTGATAAGAATTCATTTTACGTCTAATTTTCACTAATTAATATCTAATTTTCTAAATTATTATATAAATACAAACTCCTCAATTTTCTAAATTATTATGTAAATGTAAACTCCATTATTATGCTTATTTTTATGTTTTTAACTATATTAACATTCAATTATAGTAATTCACTTAAATTTATGTTTATGTTTAAAATTTAATATTATTAGTTATCGGCAGAACCCTATTGTATCATATTACTCATCATATATTTATTATATCAAAGTCATTTTATAATTTTTATTAGTCATATATGACCATTATTGGGTACTTAAATTTTTCCCAAAGTTTTATTCCAAATTTCCAACTTTTAGACCGAATTTCCGTCATTTTTGTTGACCGTAAACTATATCGATATTTGGGGCGAGATATCCGTAAATTTAACTAGCGATTTATCCGTCGATATCGATATTTCAATTATTGATCAGACCAAATGAAAACAACATTGATGAAAGTAGCAAGGTGTTAGGACCGGATCCCTTTTGGAAAACGGTTCTAGCTCTACTATCCACCCCCATCATCATAAAAATCCCGCTCGTCGTTGTACTTAATAGCATTGACAAAGTAGAAATGCCTAAACTTTTTTTAAATAGGCCCGATTCAAATAGTAATTATAAGGAGAAAAACACGATTGGAATTGAAATTTATGAATTAAATATAATTTAGATATGAAAAGTGTGTATATATATTAAATACTGTTATAAGTACCACTTATAATTTTACTTTTATATCATACATAATATGTGACGTATTATATGTCAATTAATGTCATTATTTTAAATTAATTATCTCAAAACTAATTAAAACTAAAAAGCAAACAAAATCAAACATTAAAAGAAATTAAAATTAAATTTTTGTTTAAAAAAAAAAGTATATATATATATATATATAGAGAGAGAGAGAAGATATCGACCGTCACCTTTCAAGCAACATGTGGCAATTACCAAATCATGACTAGAAGGAGACTGCAAAAGATGCTCGTAATTTGCTGGTGCTCTTATATCTCTATTTTATATATTTTGTATTTAAATTATTTTATTGTTTGATTTTGTTTTAATTTTAATATTAATTTTGACAGAGATAATTTAAAATTATGATATGGATTGACATGTCGCGCGCTATATATGATGTGGGATACAAATATGGGATTATAGGTGGTACCGCTAGCATTATATATATATTATTGTAAAATTAAGAGGCTTAACAAAAATTTCATCAAAAATTCCTTTTAAATTATTTAATAGTTAAAGAGATAATAGTAACATTAAATATCAGTTTTACAAATTAAGATAATAATAATAATGTTAATAGAAGGAATGGAGGATAGAGAAAAAAAGGATAGTGGATTTAGATAGTTACTCCTCTTTAGGATAAAAGAAAGATATTCCTCTCTTTTTTTTTATATATAAAATTTAGTATTATTTATTTATATTTTTAATAAAAATTATTTTTTTAACAACAATTAAAATTTAATTTTTTTTAATTTAATTTGATTTTTAACAAGTTAAAAATAAACTATCTCCAAGTTTTTTAACACTTTATTGTTGAAAGTCCAACCATGAGTGTGATATGTTACATGTCATATGGTTGTCAAATTAGCCTATGGCTCATTGTTAGCAAATTCAAAAACATTAATTTGTCCTCATTCCTAAGCAAATTATATTGCTAGTTTAAATTACTACTTTGATATTCATCTATCACCCTTTGGTATAAATATGTTATTAATTAAAAATTACAGTTGATTGGTTGAATTTACTTTAAAATTATTTGAAATGATTACATTAGACACTCGATAATATAATAACCAGTAAATTAATAATCGTAATTAAATAATATTATAGACCGGTTCCAAGTAAGTTAATTTGTTGATTTTTTCGTAAAAATGATTTAAATTGATTACATGCCGGGTTGGGAATAACACGTTAAACTAGTTATTCGCTCAATTTATAATATAATACATTTTAAAATTTTTGCATATCTCTCATGTAGTCCATATATAAATTAATAATTTTTAATACATAATACTTATGATTCGGCTATGAAAAAAAAAACTCAATCGTTGTTTATTTCTTCATCAAATTGATGACACATTAGGCCTACATCTTTCATTTTTTTTTAATACGATAAGACTTTATTGTGTGGATTTTTCATATTGAAAAAAAAAAAAAACTGATTTCGACATCATCGCTTTAAAAGTTTCCTTATGCAAAACGAGCTCATAATGAATTATTATATGCAACTTCATCATCTTAATTATTTTCATTAATTAATATTTTTCGACGAATCATATGCCACCACGTAGGCAGAGAAAAAAATGAAAATAAAAAGAAGAAAAATTATAAAGACAGAGAAGCGTGAGAAGCACCCTACGGCGTAAGGTAGGCACCAAAGCGTCGGTGAGGCATCAAACATCTTAAGGACGTGGTGAGGCACTCCGTCTCCGTCAACATTGGTTCCCCGTTTAGGCTTAATGCCTAATTTTATTATTATTATACCAAGTAATTATAATTAAAAAGATTAATACGAGCACATTAAGCTTAATTAGCTTTACATTCTTGCATACTTTATTAAGCCCCAAATAAATATATAAACCGAAGGCCCAAACCCGAGAAGAAAGTCTATATTGAACGTGGTTGTCTCGTCTGTCTCTACAGAGATTAGAGAGAGAGAGAGAGAGAGAATGGGGAAGACCATGGCGGTGGGAGTACCAGGCATCATCGCCTTGATGATTCTATGCGGTGTGGATCTAGTTAGGTCGGACGCGTCGGATCATCGCTACAAGGAAGGAGATTTAG
The DNA here is from genome assembly GCA_032719365.1 of Prinsepia uniflora. Classification (NCBI taxonomy): domain Eukaryota; kingdom Viridiplantae; phylum Streptophyta; class Magnoliopsida; order Rosales; family Rosaceae; genus Prinsepia; species Prinsepia uniflora. The sequence continues at coordinate 82,045,088 of CM064865.1, read as the reverse complement.
TCCCTTTGTATGCCAACAAGGTGGGCCCGTTTCACAACCCCAGGTAAAACCCAGACTCTCTCTCGCTTTGCTCGATCCCAAAGTTTCATGCTTTCTTAGTTCAATTCAGTTCGCCAGTTTGTTCGTTTCTATGTTATTTCAGCGGGATCTGAGTTTATTTATACACCCATTTGTCTGGCGACTGAGAAATTTGCATGAATACCTGTGTTTCAGCTATGACGATAATGAGACGGATTAGCTAGACATTTTGGTCAGGAAATTGAATTTATATTCACTATGTTAATTCTGAGATGGATCTATTTTCAAAGACTTGATCTGGGTTATTAGTCATTTGCAATCAAGTCGTTTTTAGATAATCTCTTAGGAGGCTTTGCTAACATTTTGAGTAAACTTTGTCTTCAATATCATTGTAATAGCATCATGTATACTTTTTCTTCGAACCTTAATTCTACTTCTGCGTAGATAGCAATTTAAACGCATGTTTACTATGGTGGAAATGGAAATTTGGTGTTTTCGATGGCCTTAATTATGTTTCTTTTGGGTGATTTCAGTGAAACATACCGATATTTTGATCTCCCATTCTGCTCGCCAGGTTTGTATCAATTGGATTTGATTTTTCCCTTTTTCTCCGTACAGAGATGCGTTCCATGTTCTGCGAGTTATTGATATGCCTTATTATCTGGATCTTAATTGCAGGTGAGGTTAAAGAGAAAAAGGAAGCGCTTGGTGAAGTATTAAATGGAGATCGTTTAGTCAGTGCCCCTTACAAACTTGAGTTCCTAAAGCATAAAGATTCGGAAGTAGTTTGCAGACAATCACTCAAAAAGGAAGAAGTGGCTAAGTTCCGGTCTGCTGTCAACAAAGACTATTACTTTCAGATGTATTATGATGACTTGCCCATTTGGGGTTTCATAGGGAAAGTTGAAAAGGAAGGCAAAGACCCAAGCGATTACAAGACCTACCTTTACAAGCATATTCAATTTGAAATATCTTACAACAAGGACCGTGTGATTGAAATCAACGTTAGAACAGATCCAAATGCGCTGGTTGACCTTACAGAGGATAAGGAAGTTGATGTCGATTTCATGTACACTGTTAAATGGAAGGAAACAGACATTCCTTTTGATAAGAGGATGGATAAGTATTCTCAGTCTTCATCATTGCCTCATCATTTGGAGATCCATTGGTTCTCGATTATAAATTCATGCGTGACAGTTCTCCTCTTAACCGGGTTTCTTGCCACAATTCTAATGCGAGTGCTTAAGAATGATTTCGTCAAGTAAGTATATTGGAAAATCCTTTGTCATTGTTCTATGTCAGCCAGTTCCTTCATTTTGAATTTAGTGTTTTTTTTTTTCTATTAAAGATACGCCCATGATGAAGAAGCAGCTGAAGACCAGGAAGAGACTGGGTGGAAATACATTCATGGAGATGTATTTAGGTTTCCTAAATTCAAGTCTCTGTTTGCAGCAGCTCTTGGGTCGGGTACTCAACTATTTACCCTGTAAGTACTCACTCATGCAGCTGTAGATTTAAAACAAACTCTCACCTTTCTTAGCCCCTGATATATTTTCCTCTTTTGTCTATGCCATGCAGAACGATATTCATATTTATACTTGCTCTTGTTGGAGTGTTTTATCCATATAACCGAGGGGCTTTGTTTACTGCTCTGGTTGTCATTTATGCACTCACATCGGGAATCGCAGGCTATACCGCTACTTCATTTTATTGTCAGCTTGAGGGAACTAACTGGGTATGCGCTGATATATTCTCCCTGCTAGGGTTGGTATCACTGGCTGAACTTGAAGTTTTATTAATATAAGTCTACTTTCTGGTATGGCAGGTTAGGAATCTATTGTTGACGGGATGCCTTTTCTGTGGACCTTTGTTCCTTACATTCTGCTTTTTGAATACTGTTGCAATTGCTTACACGGCCACTGCTGCCCTTCCATTTGGAACAATTGTTGTTATAGTTCTAATATGGACACTTGTAACATCACCTTTACTAGTGTTAGGTGGGATTGCCGGGAAGAACAGCAAAGCTGAGTTCCAAGCACCTGTTCGCACTACAAAATATCCCAGAGAGATTCCACCTTTACCTTGGTATCGGGCTACAATCCCTCAAATGGCAATGGCAGGGTTTCTGCCTTTCAGTGCTATATACATTGAACTGTACTACATATTTGCCAGTGTATGGGGTCACAGGATTTACACCATCTACAGCATTTTGTTTATCGTGTTTATAATTCTTCTGATAGTCACTGCTTTCATCACCGTGGCATTGACATACTTCCAACTTGCTGCGGAGGACCATGAGTGGTGGTGGAGGTAAGCATCCTGTTATTAGCTGTTCAGATTAACATTGTCGAAGGTTTTATGCAAGTTATTATCTTTTTTATGCTTGTGTTTTTCATTCCAATCTCATGTTTTCCATCAGTATATCTCCTTCGAATTTTTACTGGTCCCATGTACATTTTAGCTTTCCTGTTTTGTTCTTGTCCGGAGAATTCGAACATTCGGAGCTGCCTTTAATTTAAGAGGTCGGATCATTTGATTCTCTTAGGTTTATGGTTTTAGGCAGTGAATGTTGTCATCTTTTATTGATTTTACTTCATAGATTGCCTTGGTTTCTCATTCGTGTGGGGAAGGCAGTTAGTATTTTGTGTTATACAATATATGATTGAAGTTGAACCTCAGTTCGAAAATATTGACATGTCTACATCAATTTGTAAACCTTTCTGATCTCGAGAAGCGCTTGATTGACTGTATCTGTTGGTTTCATTACAGATCTTTCCTATGTGGTGGGTCTACCGGCTTATTTATCTACGCCTACTGTTTGTATTACTACTACGCAAGGTCGGATATGTCAGGGTTTATGCAAACATCATTCTTCTTCGGCTACATGGCATGCATCTGCTATGGTTTCTTCCTCATGCTTGGAACCGTAGGCTTCCGTGCAGCATTGCTTTTTGTTCGCCACATATACCGATCCATCAAGTGTGAGTAGCTAGTTCTCCAAGAACCGTCAGATATGTTTCTCTCGTGTTTTTCATCTTAATCCTAGGCACACTGTAGAGAAGTTTCCTCAAATTAATTTTGTAGTGCCTCGTGTACTGAAGAAGCAAGTCATAAGATATCATATATCTTTGCTTCCCGAGCAAATACGTTTAGATCACATCACAACTATTCAGAGACAGTTTGTATCATTACTTTTCAAGCTTTTGCAATGCATTCTTTAAATATCTTTTTTCCTCGTACATGGACTTCCCGACTTTCGTATTGATTCTTTCCTTCTTTAGTCCCCCTTGTGACCCCTTGTGATTTGAGCCCTCCAACATCGCCAAATTTCATTTTAAAGATTTGGTAAAATCCCCTTAATTTTTTTTTTTTTGGAGTCATTATCATTATGAATATCACTAATTTGACAGACATAAATATAAATATATGGAAGGATTGTCTGTTAAAAAGAAAGTATGAAATATAGATTCTCACTTCTTCTTTCCCCATTTATTATGATTAGGATTAGGATTATAATTATAATTAGTGAGCTAGGTTCCAATGTGCAGATCTATAAGAAACTCATAATTCTACCAAAGCCATTACATAAACCAAAACAAATGTTTGATCTCATCGTACATTCACATTGTGATCATCAATCATATCTTGCTTCACCTCCACCCTTACATCCAGCGAGTACATTTCAACCACTAATCATAACAAGGGTTGCAAGCATTTGATGCACCTTCTTGGATCAAAAGCAGTTGTGAGGAGAATCACCCTGAGCAAAACTAGAAACTGCAATCTACGGCTCAATGTCGGATATTCGACGTCCGTTCATCACCATCACCACCATCATCATTACATCCATGAACATCCTCTGTGGCCCGGCGGCCATCCCTTTTCATTATCCTATGGTCATTATCAAGGAAAACTTTCTCAAGGAGGTTGGCTCAGTTGATAAAGCTGCCTGTCTTTGTGGGACTTGTTCTCAGAAGGTCCAGAGTTCAAATCTTACTAGCAACAACACCTTGATTGTCTATCAAGGCGTAGATGAGTTGGTGGAAAGACGATCTGTGACTGTCTACTAATCCTCTTATCAGTGTAGGGCCTGTATAGGGACCTCAGTTTGCAGTTTAAGGGTGAGTTCAAAAAGCACGATGGATTCTGAGTATTAAAAAAAATTCATCAAAAGAGCCTTTCACCATCAGATCCTCATCATTCATCATGATGAGATTGATATAAATATTGATGATCGTGATGGGGAAGCCTCGGAAGATATTAACTATCATGATGAGTGGAAGCACTAGTACAATCAGGGGTGATGATGATGGTGAATATGCCATTACCATTTCCGGCACCACTGGTACTACTTGTTCGACGTTGTCCGTGCAACTAAGGGGAGTGGATGCTGAGGCGGAGGATTTCATCAACCGCTTCCATGAAATGTGGAAACTTGAGATGGACGGACATGGCCAATGAAGGATGCAATGATCCATGCCAATGCCGCCATGTCCTTGCATGAACGTAGCGTCCAAGCTAGTTTATTTTTTTATGTTTGATTGTTCGTCATAATAATGGCATTTCATTATCACTTATCATTGTTAATTAAGAGGAGCCTTTGTTTGTAATGATCAATGTTCATGTTCTTTTTCATATGTACGTACATCTATCAATGAAAAATAATTGGATCCATCGATCAAAGTTTCTATTTTTTTGTGCTATTCTTTTTTTTTTTTGTATAGAAAAGATCATAACCTACGTTTTTCTTTCCTCCTAATTCCAAGGACAAAATAAATTAGAGGGGAGGGAGGGGAATGCCATCTTCTTCCCTCCTCCCCTCGACCTTTTTTTTTTGGGTTCGTATAATAAGGGCTCTTTTGTGGTGACTGCAAGTTTCCTATTATATTATTTTGCTATTTTTTCAATTCATTCCCTTATTCAAAATCTTTCTTCAATCAAATCTTCTACTTTGCTATTTGAGGAGTTTTGACGTAATATCTCCTATTGGTTTTGGTCACAGTAGTTAGATTAGGACCTTTAGTCCTTTATTTTCTTTTATGTGCAATTGGATCACTGACTTTCCTTAGATCTGTTATGCTCTTCAAGTTCTTCAAGATCAGACGTGATGAGTTTGACGACGGTGACTGTTTCATTCTGTAGAGGTAGTTTGTTTAGAGTTATAGATGTTATTAGGGTTTTGTTTATTTTGGATTTTGCGGACTTGATCTGTAATTTAACATAATTTTAGTGATGTGGGTTTGTTAGTTGTTAGTGCGATTTTATATACGCTAATATTGTCATTTGGTTTATGAGATTTACTATTATAACTTGATTTTAAATATTATAATTGTATTATTTCTTATGATATATAATGATATCTTTTTTGTTTAGAAAAAAAAACCTGGGCTAAGGTTTTAAGCCATTTCATATCAAGATTGTTTTGAGTGCAATTTAGGTATCGTAATCAATCAAAATGGGATAAAAATCTTCACACATTTTGAGCTTCCCAGATCTAATCTTTCGCTCTTTTAATCCCTATTTTGAATCTCACTCAATAATAACAGGAAAACTAACCAAAATGGAGCACCTTGCTACATTAGATTATGAATTATAAATTAGATGATTACATACCGAAACTAATAGCTACATTCGGTGAAGAGAGTTCAAAAGATAATTTGTTTTAACGGCAGAGAAAGACGATAAACTGAGAAGAAACGTTACAAGGAAAGAGGCCTCGAAAATGAGTCGATGGTGGTTACAACTTAAAACTTTAGAAGGTAAACAGTTGAGCATCGCACAGACACAGTATCTGAAATTCAAGACCTGAAGCTAATGAGCCGCGAAATTCTATAGTTCTGGGTTCAGTATCACTATATCATCAGCGATTTGCAGCCACTGGGTGAGGTATGTCCACTGCCAAATCACCTTTGGCGCTCCGCCTCCCCTTCGCCTCCCCAGTCACCACCACCGCCACCAAATTCACTTACCCAGTAAGCTTTCTTCTACCATTCTTCCTCACCATTTGACAAACTTCACTCTTGTATCGTTTGTTTGCTTCTATTTTATTTTTGTGACCAAATATACACGAACAACAATGGATAATCGTAAACCATGTCACTAAAAACTGAAGTTGTTGCTTTCATTGACAATTTCGTCGTAATTTATAGTTATGTCGTCCAAGTTTTTCTACAAGTAATGTGAGGCTTGTGGGTTGTGCTCATGCTACAATTTCAGGAGGAGGGCAAGGTACATTTTTGCTCTCTGTTTGGCCTGGGTTTTAGCTTTTTGGCAAGCTTCGCATTTTAGATTTATGTTATCGAATTTGGGTTTTAATAATTTAGGTACCTTTGATCCTGAACTCCGTTATGTGCTTGAACTTGCCACGGACTCTGAGTTATATGAGCTGGAAAGAATCCTTTTTGGCCCTAGGTACTTCAAAGTCTATGATATCTGTTTGGTTAATATGCAGCTTTGTTCAAGACTGACAGTTCTTGTTTTGCATCTTTCATTTTTTATTTTCTGTGGATGGGTACTGTGAACTTTCAATCAAAATGCAATTGAGCTTGTAGTTTTATTGATTCTTGACATTTTTTTCTATGTATGGTCTCAATCTCCAGCTACTTCAGCCCTTTGCTGAAATCTATAATGAGCAGAACCAATGTCGACTATGCAATGATTGAAGAAGATCTTGAAGAGCGAGAGGAATTTTTAGCAGTACTAGAGTCACGATTTGTATTCCTTGCAGCCGATGCTGTTCTACACTAAGGTGTTTCTCCACTCATATGATCTTATTCAATTTTTTTTGCTTTACTGTCTGATGTTGTCATATAATTTTCTGGGAAGTTCATGTTCACTATCCAATTGGTTTGCGTGGGATTCTTGGTAGGGGTTGGAGGCCATCATATAGGAATGTCTTACTTGTAGTGAGAAAAGAGTTAAACATTCCTTGCTCAAGCAAATTGTCAACTGAAGACCTTGAAGCAGAGATTTTCCTTCATTTGTTGCGAGACTATTCAACTATTCAAGGCATGTATCTATGTTTCTCTTGTATATAACCTTGGTACTTATTAGTTTCACAATTAGAAGTACTTTTTCTTTCATATCTCTTAAATCGTCCAAAAGGAAGAGAAGAACTACGCTTAAGTATGAGAAGTGAATTATGGGATGCGCTTGCGAATTTTTGTGTAATGAAGTGTATTTTTCATATTGATAAAAGAATTTAAATGGTCACTGTAAATGTATGTTTTCCATCAAGGAAGGGTAGACAGAGAAAAAAAATTGTATGTAAATGGAGTTGAATAAGATTAATTTTCTAGGTAAGTAGTGTACCTATATTTAATAAAATTAAGGGAAACAAGGTTGGAGATTTCCGTCTATTGCAAGAATTCCCTTGAGAATGTTTGCCAACTAATAGTATAAACCAATGATGGCCACGAAGAGAATATTACTGGTACTAGTCAAGCTGGTATGAGGAAAGGGTAAGAGCTGAAGTGAAGGTAAGTCAGTAATTTGAGCGAAAGTTGATTCCTGGCAATGTTTTATAAGATGTAGTGTTTTGGCAGAAAAAATTTCATGTCTTGCATGATTTTGTTCATGTTCAAGTTTTTATAGCTAATCAATGTTTTCTTTCAAAATTTGTAAACTTACTGCTTTAATGGATCATTGTGTCTTGGAAAAAGTTAACTTTACTTTTCTCTTAAATGTATTGTAATGACTTGATATGAGTCGTTTCCTTCATGTAGTGAAGAATCAGGAAGCTTTCAGGGCTTGATGGAATTCTTTGAGCAATCGAATGCTCAACAGAGTCTTCAACTTGGACTCAGTCAATGGAAGGTGCAAGCCCTTTCTGCTTTAAGAGTTGGGGCAGCAGAAGTCCGATCAATGTTTTGGAAGGTGATGTGGCTTTACTGTACCAATTTAAGCACGCGTACTTAAAATCATTTTTTGAAACTTTGTTGGCTCTGATTTTCTCTCAAGGGTGGTGGTATCTATACTTTGGCAAAGATTTATCAATTGGTACGAATACAATCATACTGATTAATTTGGTTTTGCTCTTATGTTTTATACCTTTTAACTGTTTTTCCTTTGTGGTAGTTAGCTAGAAAATTATCTGGGAAGGTGTTCCTAGAAGGTGTCAACTATCAGCTAAAAAGAGATTTTGTTAGAAAGGTATTTGACTTCATATCTGTCTTTTTTGATCAGGTCTTCATATCTGTCTTTCCAATCTATTACAGCTTTAAGCCTTTTGGCACTCCTACGATTTGTTGATTTGATAGTAATGTTTACATAGGCAAATAGGCACATATTCCTGCTATTGCATTCTATCTGTTCTTTCTATTTTCAAACTTGTATAGACTTTGCACTTGGGTGGCTGCCCTCTTGGAATTTTTCAATAAATTCTCTTTCCATATACTGCTACTCAATTTCCGGCTATTGTTCAAAGAGATATGAGATACAGAGAGAAGGGATGAAAAGAAACCCCGCAATATTTTTTCATCCCACTTAGGTCATACACTTATTCGAATGCACACATAAGTAGTTTTGCACACAAGCACACGTACTTATGTGTATAGATTATATTTTGTGCTCTGACATTCCCTATTCATGCTCTAGGTTCTTAAGATTTGCTTATGCATGATATACATTGCTATGTTCCTCCTGGGTGTTTATCTTTCTGAAGGTTTCTGATTCCCTTGTCATCATGTCATGACATCTTACATATCCATGTTTGTTCAATGTTTAACTTTATGCTGCTTTTCCTTTCATTACTATTATTGGAATTGTTTCTCTTTTTTCTGCTAATGAATTTCATATTATGGTTTATCTAGTTACACTTTCCCTGACATGTAATCCCACGCCGCCTTCATCTTCAGGGCGGACAGTTAGCTGCTGTAAATTTAGAGTCCAGAGTGGCTTTTCTTGCTGCAAAAAAAGTAATTATATCCTGATGATGTTTGAATCTGCTGTGACTGTCATCTAATGCATAATTTATCTTTATGAGCTAGTGGCATTTTTATTTGTTCAGGGCTAAGTTTAATTTGAACAAAATTCTGAGTACATGTCCAATGCTGATATCAAGGAAACCTCTTTCATTTTTGTACCACAGTAAATTAGAAATTACCGCGAAATATTTTTACGTCCCTTCCCCTCTCCCTCCTCCTCTCATCTCAACATTTTTCATCTTGGACAGGGTTTTGTCGGGGCTACATCAAGATATCTTGGGTTAAGAAGCATGATGGCTTTCCTTGGCCCAGTGTACGAGTCTTCCTACAATTTCTAAAACATTACCATTTATAGTTTATCTAAACTTGATTTCTTGTTTGTTTGCAACCCTATGAAAGTTAGATAAGTGAAAATTGATCCCAACTTAGTCGCTTCTCAGCTCTCAGTAACCAATTGTCAATTTGGGTGAAAAAAGACTTGTGTTATTGAGATGAAGTTCTTGATTAATTGTTATTCTTTTCCTACCTTCATCTATGCTTCGGTGTAGGTTAGACTGCACCTGTTGAGATGAGTATCAGATTTGCTCAAATGATCCATTCACTAACTTCTGCTTTAGTTTGTTTCGATTGGATCTATTTCTCATGTGGTAGTGGAACAGCTCTGAGGCTGCGCAAGCCTATAACTGAACATTTACCTTCTGAAGTTTTGATGCCTTCATTATCTGGTATATTCTAGGTTTGAAAACCTTATGTGAGCTTCAATTAGCCTGTGGTTTCAGATTGATATGATTAAGCCAACCATGCTCAAGTTCCGCAGTAACAACTTTTCGTGGCTTTTGATGACCTTCAAGATTTTTTCTCTCTAGTGTCTTGGTGAATTTTTCCATCAAGTGTTATCGATTCTTATCTTTTGGCATATTATGCAGGCTTTGGGGAACATTTCTGGCAGATGTTGTCATTCAAATGCTAGGAACTGATTATGCAAGAATCTTGCGAGCAATTTATGCTTTTGCACAGGTGGATTTTCCATTTTCTTGAGTTTGCTCATAGATCTGTTTTAAGCCTTCTGCAGCACAGACGCAAACTTCATTAAGTGCATATCATGTTCATACAAAGTTTATTTATTTATTTTTTATTTTTGGCTTCAGATCCGTATCACTCGCACATATAGATCACCGCCTGATTGCTGAAAAAGCTTTACTGTGTGGAAAGATGCATTGTTAACCTTCTTCAAAAGTTGGAAAGCTTTAATGGATCCCAAGTAGTAGCAGCAGCAACAGCATTGACATTGAAGCTAGTGAAGGAACAAGAGGCCTGCTCTGCGATTCTCAAGGTATCACATTTTCCCCTGTGCATACATATCATTTTGCAGTTAAACCTAGAAACCACCTGTCTACCCTATCCGAGTGGATGTTATCGGTGTAGCGTCATCATCGAATCAGCCTGAACCTAAACTCGATAGTTCCCACTGAATTATATGAAGGTTTTCGGTAGTGAACTGCTATCGCGTACAGCTGGATATCGCACGTTTCCCCCTATTTTCTTCCAAGCTAAAGAAATTTGCTTCATTTCCAAATGTTTTCTAAACAAATTAACTCCAAATTATCCAAAGTATGCAGAAAAAACATATATGGAATAAGAATTATAGGATAATGTTTTAGAAAAATTCCAATTCTCATATACTCCAATTTCAATCCGCATTTTCAGATTTGACTAAAGTTCGCTAGCTTTTTTTTTTTGGTCAGACTTCACCTGTAGTATACCGTCACCTGTTACCCTTGTTAAAAGACAAGCATACATTGTCTTGAGAGTTGAGACTCGAGTTACAAGGTCTTTGGATGCATGTATGTCTTGGAAGTAATAATAAATTGATGAAATTAAGGATTTATTTGATTAGAAGCTGGGTATATATAAGGATAAGAAAATATTATTTTTTACGAAAATATCGAAAGTTAAGTTTACGTAAATATTGATTTCAATATCGATATCGATATTATTTATGCTTAAGGAAGTAAGTTTGAAAATTTAGTCAAACTTCAAATTTTAAATGAAATTTTAGAAAAATTTAACCACCCAATAATATTTATATATGACTATACGTATGTCATGAAAATTGAAAGGGAATTTTTTTAGCTCCCTTTTTCTATGTTAAGATCCTTAAATACGGATATATTCGCATCCATGCCTATATGCTGCTGCAGGCATGCGATGAGCTAGCTAGCTACCTACAGATTGATTATATGCCGTTTGGTTTGAACATCCGGCAATTGGCCGGTCAAAGGCCGTCACTTTTGCAACATAACAAATGCGAAGAAGACAAACCAAGATGCCTGGCATTAACGAGAGAATTAACAGAAAGAGACGGCTGTTTGTTTGTTTTTTTTTTTAAATTCCTGCCGCATCTATATAAATTCAAACAATGCGCGCATGCTTTAATATTGCTCATTGCTCATCCAATCAATCAAACCATTAATGGCGACGAAAGCTATTGCCGTCTCCATTCTTATACTGAGGATCTTCGTTTTGCTGGCATCAGCTGCTTGTGTAGTGCTGCTGGTTCTCAACCATTTCACGCTTCAAGATGGGACTGATCTACATTTTCAAGACGTCCATGCATTCAGGTATATATCGTGTTCATATTCAACATATTAATCAGTCATTTTATTTGCTTATTTTTTAATTAGAGATGACGTATATGCATGCACGGGATGCAGGTTTATGATTTCTACTGCAGTAATTGCAGGAGTATACACGATTTTGCAGTTGCCTTTTGGTATATACTATGCCACCACCAAAAAGAGGTTGATACGCAACGACTGCATGCCGGAGTTTGATTTCTATGCAGACAAGGTTAATCAATATTCATAATATATACATAGTAATTCATTCATTCCTTAATTCCTAGACAATGTTGGAGTGTAAAAAAATGCTCACGTTAAAACAAACTCAACTCAAATTTATTCATAAAATAAGTTTAGGCTAGCCTTTCAAAGCCGGCCCAAACTCAAGGCGAACAAAGCCGGTTTGTGTCTTAGGCCACAATATCTTGGACAAGGGCCTCATTTATATTAATAATGATATATATATATATATAAAATAAAAAGGCAAAAAAAAAAAAGAAAAAAAAAAGTCCATTTTGCTGTCTATTTTATTGCTATACATAAAAAGGAAACCCAAAATAGGTGAAACAAAAGGCTTCATTCATGTAAACATAATTTTTTCTATTTGTTAGAATTTTTAACAAGTCACAATTTCTATATCATGTAATATCAATTATGTCACAAGAAAGATTTAATAGTCTATAAAAAAATATATGGTAAAAATGATACATTTTTTCATTTATAAAAATTCAAAAAAAATTACCAAATGTTATTATTAATATTACTTTTCACCTTGGACTCCATCTTACACTTGGACGACCCTGCTACCCCGTATAGCAATTGGTTTTTGAGTGAAACCTCAATTTAAATATGGTATCAGAACGGATTGTCTCACATGTAAGGCTTAATCGCCACGTATACGTAAGAGGACGTACTCGAGTATGAGATAATGACCCACATTGGAAAAACTCGCCACACGTTGGAAAACACACTCAAATTTGTGTCTTAAATAGGTTTGAGCTTCTACTCACTCAAATTTGTGCCTTAAATCATGTCGGAAAAAGGAAACTCAAATTTATGCCTTAAATGAGTTTGAACTACTCCCCCCCTCAAATTTGTGCCTTAAATAGGTTTGAACTACTTACTCTATAGCCAATTAGTTTTGAAGTCTCAATTTCTACCGAATACAGTATATATAGATTATATATGCATGCATGGAAATATATTAATAATCAATGAATTTGTTACGTGTGCATGCATGCATGCAGTTGGTGAGCTTGGTTCTAGCTGCGGGTGTGGGTGCTGGTTTTGCTGTAGCTTTTGAGTTCAAGAGGTTCCTCAAAGATTTATTCCCAGTGCTTGCAGCATTGGGCGACTTTTCCGAGGAGGAATTGGACGAAGCTCAGACCAAAAATGATGATTTCTATAACAAGGCAATTATTGCCACCGCAGTTTTGTTGGTCGGAGCAGTTTGCATGGCGGTCGTTTCAGTGCTTTCTTCCATCAATCGAACCTCAAACAGAGGCTTCTTCGGAAAATAATCTCCATTGATCTCCATCTCACCAACAATATCGATCAATATATATTCAAGAAGCAGCCGGCCGAATGATGACACATACTGATCATCGGTATCGAAGCAATTAATAAAGATCATTAATTTCATTAATACTATCAAATTAAGTCAATTTGTGTGTTCATTTTTTTTATATGTTGATTTGTTTTCCGACCCTCGTCACTTTAATTGATTCCAAATCATAAGATATATCTGTCAACGTTAATTTAGTTTGTTAGTTTTCTGTTATAATAAGTACTAGAGACTAATCATTCTTATTGTATTTTCTATATACACTAGTCTTACAATTACTTAGGCACTAGTCTTACAATACACCTAAGTAATGAAATGGATTTATTTTCAAATTCTCTGTATCACTCTCTACATATATTCTTCTTTATTTCTTCAACTCATCTAACTTTTGAGATGTGAGGAAAATATCTCACATCGGAAAAGTACAACTACAATTTGTATCTTATATGATCTTGAGCTATTCCCCCATTGCTAATTAGTTTTGAAGTGAAACCTCAATTTCTTACATGGTATCAGAATGAGATTATCCCACGTGAAAGCTTAAGCTTAATTGTCACACGTGTCACACATATCTATTCAAATCGTCACATGTGGTCACATAATAGGCTGTAAAATGTTGAGTTGTGAGGAAAATGTCGCATATCGGAAAAACACAACTATAATTTGTGCCTTATAAGATCTTAGGCTACTCCCTCTATTGCCAATTGGTTTTGGGGTGAAACCTCAACTTCTTACAGAAAATCCGCCACACGCGAGGGGGTGTGTTGAGATGTGAGGAAAATGTTCCACGTCGGAAAAGTACAACTATAATTTGTGTCTTATATGATATTGGCTACTCCCTCCATTATCTTCTTACAGAAAATCCGCCACACGTGAGGGGGCGTGTTGAGATGTGAGGAAAATATCCCACGTCAGAAAAGTACAACTATAATTTGTACCTTATATGATATTGGCTACTCCCCCATTGCCAATTGGTTTGGAATGGAACCTCAATTTCTTACACTAACATGGTATGCGAGCTTTACTCATGAGTCATGGCTAGCCACTATACAATTCAAATCGTCACGTGTGGTCACGTGATAGGCTGGAAAATCCGCCACACGCGATGAAGCGTGTTAAGATGTGAGGAAAATGTCTTACGTCAAAAAAGTACAACTACAATTTGTGTCTTATATGATATTGACTATTTCCCCCATTGCCAATTAGTTTGGAGTGGAACCTCAATTTCTTACATTAACATGGAATGAGGGCTTTACTCATGAGTTATGGCTGGCCACCATACATGAGAGTTCCTAGTGCTTCCGCTGCTTACATTGAAAATCAATCTTACTCTCTCCTTCTTTTCTTTCTTCTTTGAGCTCATCTTGAAACAAAAGAACTACAAAAAAAAAAAAAAAAGACTCAAAGAAGAGAATCAAAGAGCTCAAAAGAATAATCAAGATTTCTCTTCTTTCTCCAATACTGTAAATCGATAAAAAAAAATCGAATATGGATGTTAGAGTTAGTTTAGTTTGTTAGTTTTTTGTTATGATAATTATAGACTAGTCATCTCTATTGTACTCTCTATATGAACTAGTCTTGCAGTGTATCTAAATAATGAAATTGATTCGTTCGAAAAAATCAGTCCTTTTTTTTTTTTGGTATGCCTCTTATCTCAAACTCTCACTCTCTACACATATTCTTCTTCATTTCTTGAACTCATCTAACAATATTTCCTTGTAAAAAAAAAATACACGACATAAACAATGAAGCATGGTAGTTCTACATGTTTTATCTCCTATGTATTTTCCTCTTTCTAAAGAAATTTGTATTACAATTTACCAAAAGAAAAACTTCCCTTTCACCATTATTATGTCAAAGCTTCGATCCATAAATGAACACGAAGATTAAGTCCATGGGCCATTTGCAAGCTAGTCCATGGAATCAATTTCCGACTCTACTTTGGGCTTATGATGAAATTTAGATTAAAATTTTAGTTTGGGTTAGCATCTAATTCCAATTTTGGGAAGAGGAAAGAGGCTTTGAGTTGAGACACAGGGTTCCATAATATGACATTCTAAGTTGAATATGACAGGGCTCCCCCATCTACAACTCCACTCCTTATTCGGTTTGATTTATTTTAAGGTCATTAATGACCATTTGGATTGCTTGAGTATGCAGACTGTTGGTGGATTTCTTCCCCAACACCAACCTCTACAGATCCTCCTCATGTCTCCTGTTTTATTTTCCTGGTTTCCACACGATGGTGGCGGATGCGGCGACGGAAGGTCAATGGCGGTGGCGGCGGCTGCTGCTGCTAGTGCATTAGGGTTAATGTTGTTGCTAGAGTTTTATTTATTTGGACTTTTGTTCTTTTGGGTCCCTTATTGTGTTAATTGGGCTTTTTTTTTTTATTTGGATGAGCCTTATTCTTACTTGCATTTGGACTCTCCTCTTTTGTTGTAATCTTACTTTCTTGGTTTAATGAATTGTGCCCTTGGATCAAAAAAAAAAAAAGTTGAATACGACAGAAATTTACCGTCTTCTTTTTAAATTTTAATTTGATCTCAGAAAAATTAAACTTACGACATATGGAGTAACCCAAGTGAGGCGAGGGATTTATTCCTCTCCATCGACGAGGGCTTGAGTCCCCTATGGCCTGTACAATGTGCTAGTAGCTTCTTCTATAACATATAAATTTACCTTAATCACTAACTTATTAATTTTTATCTTATTAATTGTTTTAATTATAGAAAGTGGCCTTTAATCTTTGGGATTTGATGCTTTGACTTTTGGAGTTGCACAGGCAGACTTCTCTTTTTGGATTTAAAGATGAAGTCTTCCCCACTCACATGGTTTGTTTCATGAATATTATCACTCATTGTCTATGTTGTTGGATAGAACCCATGAACTTTGTAAGAGGAATTCTAAGCCGAAGGGAAGGGAAGGGAAAGAGGGTATGGATCGGCATGAAAAAGATGCCAAATGAATGAATGGGTCGTCCCTACACCTTACTTAAAATTATTTGATGATTAGGTTTTCGTTGGCCCAACTTTTCCCAAATTAATCATATATCAGATAACTTCAAATGGAAAATGAAATATTGTGGAGAAACATAAGTAGTTAGCTTAAGAAATCCACCACGATCCCTCTCCCCTTTGGATCCAATCCTTTTTTCTCTGCAAAGCATATGTCACATTCATACACGGAGAATTGCTGCTTTTTTGGTTGTAAATAAATACCATATTATATATGTTACCACCTTTGTTCCCATAATCTTTATTCTTTTCTAGTGTGTGTGACAGGTTACCACTTCCACAACTTCTACTGGGGTCGTCACTTTATGTTTACTTTCCTTTCCTTTCTTGTGCACAAAGCTACGTACCCATGAGAGAATCCAAATTCTGTTCTCTTGCCTACCCAGATGACGACACGTAAACAACGAGGGCTTACGTGTCGAGTGATTATATATTCTGTCCTATACTTTGGTTCTCCCATGCGTGAGATCGAAGAT
This sequence comes from Prinsepia uniflora, assembly GCA_032719365.1. NCBI lineage: Eukaryota > Viridiplantae > Streptophyta > Magnoliopsida > Rosales > Rosaceae > Prinsepia > Prinsepia uniflora. The sequence continues at coordinate 82,028,468 of CM064865.1, read as the reverse complement.
CCCCCGCACTTTTTAAATATTTGTCTCTCGTGTGAGAATGGTTGAAATTATAGGCAAGGCTTGATCGAAGGAAGGTTGAAGTTGAAGGTGATGGAGAGGCACATGGTGACTAAAAGGTCATCTTCCTAGGCTAAAGGGCACTACACATCACAACCAAAAAGATAATGATAAACAGAAAAGATATGAAAAGAAGAGGAAAAAGAAGCTGCGACAAAAAAATAAAGAGAGAAACAACAACCCACGCTCTCATGTCCTACTAGAGTACTACTACGTAGCATCTATCAGCTATGAGCTACCTACATTATTATTATTTTCTTACCTTTCAAAATTTTAACTTTAACCCACGTACTACGTACGTATATAACTACATAGTTTTTACTTCTTTTCTTTTTACTTTCCTGCTTTGCAAGTGTGGAACCCAAAATCATCCGAAAATTATGGAGCTGCCACGTGTCCCGTAATTCCCAAAAATGACCAAATTGCCCTTGGCAAATAACGCTGATCATTTGAAAAACACCCGCACATTAAATAATCTATTTACCAGTTAAATACGTTATTTGATCGGGTTAAAGTCTCCGTAATATTGGTATTCTCCCCGAGAGTTAATTATCGTTATTCTTAATAATGGATAATTAATATTAATATTAAAATACAATAAATATCATTACTATCATGATGAGCCATCATTACAATTACTAAATAATATATTTAATAATAATATATTATTTACTAATTAAATATTCAACCGACCAATCAGAACGCTCCAAGGCTCCCAAGATTTTCCTATAAATAGCGAGGCACATTTCATTTCCAAGGTACGTTGATTCTTCGTTTCGAAGTATATCCCTTTCCTCTCTCAAAGCTAACTTAAGCATCGGAGTGTTCTTGGTCGAACAACCCCCCGGGTAAATCGATCGAAGCAACGATAGCTAATTGTTTGCTGTTTGCAGGAATTGTGAGGACTTTTCGCGACGAGTTCAATCTTTGATTCAACAATTGGTGCTTTCATTGAGAGCTATTGAGGAATACTCAGAAGAAGCTCTCTTAATCGTTCATCGTTCATCTTTCTTCGTTCGTCGTTCATCGACATTGTTCGAAGATTTTGAACGTTGTTCATCGTTCATCAAGAAATCGTTCATCGTTCATCTTTCTTCGTTCGTCGTTCATCGACATTGTTCGAAGATTTTGAACGTTGTTCAAATCGTCCATCAACAAGCTTTCCAATTCAAAATTCTTCGATCCAGCATGGCTAAGGTTCGTCGATCTGTTCAGTCAGCCGGAGAAGGTGTTTCTGCCTCAACATCTCAGACGAGGAATGAGGCTCACATTGAGACTCCGGAGAAGCGCCCAGCTCAACCCAGGCGTGTGACCATAGAAGCGCCCATTGAGACACTCGGAGGGAGACCAACCTTCAGCTTCGGAACATTCCCTTCTCCAGCCAGCCAAATACCCCCGCCTGGGGAAGGAACTTCAGCTCTACAACGGGCAGGCGGGAGATTGATGGGAAGTACATCACGACATGAACAGCCTGCAGCAAACATGGTCCTAAGGGACTTCCTGGATGGGAATCATGACATCTCAGGGAGAGGTCACCTCCAACCCCCCCAGGACATCTTGGCGCAACAAGTTGAAAGGTTGAGCAACCAAGTTCAACTTCAGTCAGAGCTCTTGCAGCAACTCCTCGCAGGGAAACCAGTCCAGGAGCAGGATAGACGTTCCACGTCACGTGGAAGACAAGAGAATGCCCAAAGACGTCTTGAGAAAGAACAAGTCCGCTGCCAAACAATGTCACGAGATACTTCGCTAAGCGACTCTGGAGAGGAAAGTCACGCTCGTCAAGCGAAGAGCCCACAACGCCAAAAGCCATCAGTACGTGAACGGCTAGGAGGTAGGGTTGGGGCAACCACACGGGCAGGGCTCTCACAACGTTCACATGGGAGTAGGGGGCAACCGCAGGCTCTATACGAAGACCTAAGACAATCTGTCCACGACAGTGAAGGAGAAGATGAGGCCTACTCCCCAACGCAATCCCAGAGATCGAAGGAAGAGGCCTATGGAGGTTCTCGACGAATAGCGCAACGGAACTCATCGCTTCAGCACGGCGCGTTACGGGCTAATGATGTTCAAAAGATGCTGGACAGGCACCTTCGTGCTCAGGGAGGTGGCGATCTAGAGGACGATCTACGCCGCCAAATACAGCTCTCTACACCCTTTGTAAGGGATATCGAGGAGGAGCCATTCCCCCAGAGGTTCGCAACGCCGAACTTTACCCCATTCAAAGGAACCTCTGATCCGGTAAAACACATAGATTATTACCGAGGAGTCATGATCCCCCACAGGTCTAACGATGCACTTATGTGCAAAGTTTTTCAGGCTTCTCTTCAAGGCCAAGCCATGACTTGGTTTAATCATCTCCCCCCGAGGTCGATTGAGTCCTTTGAAGAGTTGGCCCTGGCATTTGTGAGGGAATACGCACAACTTCGGACAATCGAGGTAAAAGATGACCATCTTTTCTCTGTCCGAAAGAGAACAAAAGATACTTTGCGACAATACATACGGAGATTTTGCGAAGAGAAGTCTCGCATTGTCGGCTGTAGTGACCTTGTAGCAGCGATGGCATTCAAACAAGGACTCCCTCGGGACAGCCAACTTTATGGGGACATCGTCATGAGCAATGCACGAAGTCTCACCAAAATACTTTCGCTAGCAGAGCGACATGCAAGTTGGGAGGATGAGAAGAACGCCACTCAAACTCAGGACCATGCTGGAGCTGGTGAGAAGACCCTCAAAAAGGAGGAGTCTCATGGAAAGTTTACGGCTGGAAAGTCCAACAAGCGTAAGGCGGGACAACCTTCCCAAACTCCGGCAGTAGGGAAACCTAATTTGCAACTATCTTTGCCAGTCCATCAGATCCACAATGAAATTAAGGACAAACCATGGTTCAAGAGGCCGGAGCCAGTCAAAGGAGATCAGGAGAAGGCTGATAAAACAAAGTGGTGTGCCTTCCACGAGTGCTATGGGCACAACATCGGAAAATGCATATCTTTTGAGAGATATCTCCGAAATCTCATCAAAGAAGGGCATTGCACTGAGTACGTCAAGGGGAAGGCCGTAGATCGGCCTACTGACAAGGGACCAAAGGAGCCTGCAGCCAAGATGATTCGCATCAACACAATCATGGCTGAATCAGAATTGCTAGGAACCACCTCCAAGCAGAAAAAGAGAAAAATACGAGATGCACTTGCCGTCTCCCAAGTCTCCCAAGTTACCACCCCCGGGGTGGCCAGTGACCTTGTCGTTGGTTTCTCTTTGAAGGACATGGAGGGACTTGATTGGCCGCATGATGATGCATTAGTCGTATCAATTCAGATCGCTCATGCTCAGGTTGATCGGATTCACGTGGATGAAGGGAGTGCGGCAAATATCCTCAGCCTGGAGGCAGTGCGCAGGATGGGGTTAGAAAGCCTAGTAGTAAAAGGAGCTGTCCCTCTCCGAGGCTTCAATGGGTCAACCAGTATGACCGTAGGTACTCTCCAGCTGGATGTACATTCGAATCCCGTTGTCACGGCCCAGACCTTTTACATCATGGACGAGTACTCTCCATACAATGGAATCCTCGGAAGGCCATGGCTTCACAAAATCCTCGCAACCACATCAAGCCTTTACCAAAGGATTAGATTCCCTATTCCCGGTGGTGGAATCGGAGAAATCAAGGGCGATCAGACAATGGCTCGACGGTGCCTCACCGAAGGGCTAAGGGAGGTCAAGGTGGCAGAATTCATTCCCCAAGCAGGATCATCCACTGGGGGCAAGATTTCTTCTTCATCTCCCAAATAGCAACTAATCGCGGGTCAAGATCCTGACGTTCACGAGGAACCATCAGCTCCGGAAGGGTGGCAGCCGGAGGATGACGTCATCCTCGTTCAACTTGACCCTCGACACCCTGAGCAAGAGGCCCGTATTGGCGCCCGGTTGAGTGACACAGAAAAGGAAGAACTCGTAGCCTTCCTGCGAGAGGAGAAAGAAGTTTTTGCTTGGTCTCCTTCCGACATGCCAGGGATTGACCCTACCATCGTCAGCCACAAGCTACATGTCAATCCCCACCACAGGCCGGTCAAGCAGAAAAGACGCAACTTTTCCCCAGAGAAAATTGCTCTCATCCAAGAGGAGATTGACAAGTTACTCATTGCTGGATCCATTGAAGAAGTTCCGCACTCTGAATGGCTAGCAAATGTGGTGCTTGTCAAGAAAAAAGAGGCTGGACGGTGGAGAGTTTGTGTTGATTACACCGACCTCAATCTTGCGTGCCCAAAGGATCACTATCCTCTGCCTAGAATCGATCTCTTAGTGGACTCAACTGCAGGGAATGAGCTGCTAAGCTTCCTAGATGCATACTCGGGCTATAATCAGATTTTCATGCACGAAAAAGATAAGGACAAGACGGCCTTCGTCTTCGACCGAGGTGTGTACTGCTACAAGGTCATGCCATTTGGTCTCAAGAATGCAGGAGCAACATACCAGAGGCTCGTCAATCGGATGTTCAAGGATCTCATCGGCAAAACCATGGAGGTCTATGCGGATGATATCATGGTCAAAGGAGAAAAAAGAGGGGATCATATCGCCAACTTGCGAGAGACCTTCAACTTGCTAAAGAAGTACAAAATGAAGCTCAACCCTCTGAAATGTACTTTCGGAGTATCAGCGGGGAAGTTCTTGGGATATCTTGTGACTCAACGTGGGATCGAAGCAAACCCAAAGCAAATCAAGGCAATACTCGAGATGAAATCCCCATCAAGTCTGAAGGAGATTCAAAGTCTCACTGGACGAGCAGCAGCATTGAATAGGTTCCTGTCCAAATCAACTGACCGGTGTCGACCTTTCTTCCAGGCAGTAAAGAAGGCATCCAGGGATAAGTGGGATGAAGGATGTGAGAAAGCATTTCAAGATCTCAAGGCCTACTTGACATCTCCACCATTGCTATCAAAACCCAAAGATAACGAGGACCTGTTCCTGTATCTGGGGGTTTCAGATATTGCTGTAAGCTCTGCACTTATCCGGGAAGAAAATGGGATTCAGCTTCCTGTATTTTACACATCCAAAGCCCTCCTTGATGCTGAGACACGATACCCGAAATTTGAAAGGCTGATTCTGGCATTACTAGTTACCACAAAGAAGCTGAGGCCATACTTTCAAGCTCATCGGGTGATCGTCATGACCGAATATCCACTCCGTTCGTTACTCCATGCACCTGATGCATCGACACGGGTAATGAAATGGGCCATCGAGTTGAGTCAGCATGATTTGCTCTATCGTCCACGAACAGCTGTCAAAGGCCAGACCTTAGCGGATTTTGTTGTGGAGTTCACACCAGCGTCATTGGAAGGAGGCAATAAGTTTGGCAAAACCCCCGGGGCCGCCGGCACTTCTCTGCCACGGGATCAAGAAGCCAGTTCTTCTTCCCTACAGCCCTCAAATTCCAATCTTCTATGGAAACTCTTTGTTGACGGCTCCTCAAACCAGAAGGGGGCAGGAGCAGGGATTGTCCTTATCACTCCAGATGGTTCAATAATGGAACAGGCGGTACAGTTCGGATTCAAAGCCTCTAACAATGAAGCGGAGTATGAGGCTTTGATTTGCGGGCTCACGCTTGCCAAGGAGTTGGGAATCAAACGCCTCGCTATTCATTCGGACTCGCAATTGATTACTAACCAATCAACCGGTGAATATGCTGCGCGTGATGCAAGAATGCTCAGATATAATAACAAGGTCCAGGAAATGCTTACCCTTTTCCCGATTTTTACTTTTCATCAACTTCCACGAGCGGGAAATACGCAAGCAGATGCGTTGGCCAATCTAGCATCATCACTTGACTTTCGTTTCAAGCGCTCGATCCCGATAGAATATCTCGAACGGAGAAGTATTGACATGAGGGAGATCGAAGTGAGACAAATTGGTTCGTCTCCAAGCTGGCAAGATCCTTTCCTCAACTATCTGGAACATGGAATATTGCCTGATGAACGATTAGAGGCCCGCAAAATCCAGATGAAAGCTGTGCGATACTATGTCGACAAGGGCCAACTCTTTCGAAAGAGCTTTACAGGACCAAACTTGTTATGCTTGAGGCACCCAGAAACATTGAAAGTCTTGGCAGAAGTTCATGAAGGGCATTGTGGAAATCATTCCGGTGGAAGATCGCTCGCTCAAAAAACGCTTAGTGCAGGGTTTTACTGGCCTACTCTACGCCAGGAAGCTCTGCAATATGCCCAGAAATGCGACAAATGTCAAAGGTTCAAGCCTAACCAATTGGCACCACCGGAAGAGTTGCATGCACAGTTAAGCCCTTGGCCATTCATGCAATGGGGACTTGACATCGTTGGACCACTCCCAAGCACTCCAATCCCAAGCAAGAGGTATTTGATTGTCGCCACTGACTACTTCACTAAGTGGGTGGAGGCAAAAGCTTTGGCCACCATAACCCAGGCTGATGTCCAAAAATTCATCTGGAGCCAGATTATCTGCCGATTTGGGCTCCCCAAGGTCATTCTGACTGACAATGGGACTCAGTTCACTGGCGCCATAATCAACGAGTTCTTTGAGCTTTGGAAGATCAAGCATTTCACTTCAACTGCATATTACCCCCAGGGTAATGGCCAAGCTGAAGCTTCCAACAAAACGATCCTTGACTGTATCAAGAAGCGACTCGATGATAAAAAAGGCTTGTGGGAGGAGGAGTTGGATGGCACGCTCTGGGCATACCGTACCACTCCGCGTCGAGCAACAGGAGAGTCTCCATTCACCCTTGCATACGGTACTGACGCAGTCATTCCTCCACACGTTGTTGTCCCGGCACCCTTCACCGAGCTCGATGATCCAGTAGTCAACTCCATCGCTCTGAGAACTTCACTTGATCTCAGCGAGGAATTAAGAGAGCAAGTAGTGAAGCGTATCTCCAGCTACCAGCAGCAAGTGAGAAGCTCCTATAACAAGAAGGCTCGACTCCGGCACTTTCTCCCAGGTGACCTTGTTCTCAAGAAAAAGTTTGCGACACCTAATCGTCCAGGGTCTCAAAAACTCAAATCCCCATGGGAAGGACCTTACCGAATCTACCAAGTAGGGGGAAAAGGAAGCTATACCTTGGAGACCATGGACGGGAAGTTAGTGAGTGGTTCCATGAACGCTCATCACCTCCGAAAATATTATGTGTAATGCAAACTAGAGCTCAATAATAAACTAGTCATTGTTTGGTGCCAAATAAAGACTTTATTCCCCCGGGAAGAACTCAAGCCTTCCTCCGGGAAGCATCCTAAGCCTTCTACTAAGGAGCACACAAAGCCTTCCGTCAGGAAGCACCTCAAAGCCTTCCTCTTAAGGAAGCACCCTAAGCCTTCCTCTTGGAAGCTCCCCAAGTCTTCTTCATTGAAGCACTTCAAGCCTTCTCTTAAGAAGCACAAGCCCTTCCCTGAAGGCATCATCATCTAAAAACGTCACAAGTTGTTTCGAACTCACTGTTACACACACATGGTTGTAGTAGAGGCATATAAACAAGCTCACACCAATGCATTAACGGGCATTTAAAAGTGTTCGCTTCAACACATAACATAAAAGAAAATTAACACTTGCGCTTCAACAAATTAACTTAAGTGATCCTTCTTATTTATTCATTTGGAGGGTGCCTGGCAAATCACATGTCAATTGCTCACACCAGTTGTTCAAATACAAAAAATAGAAGCAATAACCAAACATGTGCATAAAAAAGGAACTATGGAGGCAAATCTTCAAATCCCATCGTGTTTCTAAACTCTTCCCACTCTTCTGCTGAAAGTAAGGAAGCATCATGAAACAATGAATCAGCAGTCTCAGGGGCAGCTTCCTTCCTGGTCCCGGTCTCGGGCTCTGGGTCAGGTACCGGAACAAGCTCAAACTCTTGCCCCAACTCTGGTTCCCGCTCTTTGGTGGTGACCCCGCTGTAACTTGCCATGTCCAACTTTTGTGCATCAGTGGGTCTTTGGCACAAAGTTGTGGGGGCATACGGTGATAGTAAATGATCACGTTCCAGGAGCCTTCCAACTTTCAGACTCTGGATCTCTACCTCCAACAGTCTGATTGTTTCCTCTGAGTCCTGCAACTTTCTGCGCAGCAAAGAGAGCTCACTTTGAGCAGTATCTCGCTCCTTTTCTATCTGAATCCTCTCTGCACGGCTCTCCTCCAGCTCGCCCACTTTAACTTCCAATGAATGGATTCTTCCGACCAGAACTTCGTTGTTCCGACTAGAGTGGTCTCGGGCTTCTCGAAGACGTTTACATTCGCTCTTCATTCGCTCGTTTTCACCTTCCAAACCAACATTTCCACGAAGCCTGTCAACCAACTTATGGGCCCCAGCTTTTGCAATCCTAAGGTCTCGGACTACCTTGTCGAAAGCCCCTTGCGAAACAGTTTTTTGACTGTCCTCCGTTAGGATGGGGGCACCTATCACATCAGGGATCTTGGATGATCCCCGTGTCTCCCCCACTGTTCGATCTAGGCCTTCATCTCTCAACCCTCGAGGAGCCGGGTAGTGGGAGGTAGGAATCACCTTCAGCTTCTTAAGTTGTTTGGCTGCACCCTCACAAGGACCATCTGAAGCTTTACGTTTGCTAGATGATTCCGCAGGACTAGAGCGGTCAGGCTTGGAATGAAGCTGCTCGGCATGCTTTTTCTCCAAGGAACCAATGGGTCCTTGCTTATCATTCCTCTTCTGGATAACGGGTTTCTTCAGCCGAAGTGGAGCACTCAACCACTCCTTGATTAGGATGTCTGAGGGCCTCCCGCCATTCGAATCCCTAAGTGGAGAAAGTAGCCAACTCATGTCTCGGAACTCTGGGGGAATTTTCAGGGCCATGTCGATCTTTTTGAGATCAGGATGACCTTCAAACCCGCTATACAGCTCATCAAACGAGCGGAAGTGTGAGGCAATCCTCAGGTCCGGGGAGGCGTGTTTGTCCCATGCACCGCCAACTTCGATACAGTTAACTCTGTACGTGCTGTCATTGAACTCCGTCCTCAAAAATAGCTCCACTTTAGGTACGACCCGAGAAAGCCGACCGCCGGTAACTCCGTTGTGCGACACGGAATAGCAATGCCAGAATTCATCTTCCGTGAGTCCCAGGCTAAAGAACCTGTTCAACTTCTCAAAACACATCACGTGTCGATAAGCATCAACGTCCAGTTGAGCAGGGCTGCATCCCATCCGGCCAATAATCTTGGAGAAAAACTTCGAGAACGGGAATTTGAAACCCCACCCAATAGTCAAAGGGTGGAATTTAGTCCACCGACCGCCAACAGGGGTTTTTCCTCTCCCATGCTTAAGAGCCTTCATGGAAGAACATCTGTCACCAAGCTCCACAAAAACATCGTCTGGAAAAGCAATTTGGTTGCGAGCCTTCCACTCCTTGAAGTCTTCAGGCTTCTCAAACTCCATATCTTTCCCTCGGAATGGACTAAGGCAACAAGAACCGCCACGCTCCCACAAGGCAAGTTTGCTGGGTCTCTCGGCACCTTGACGCATAACGAGCATATTTGTGGTACTAGCCAGAGTCACAGTAAGTGTGATCCGGCCTACCGATGCTCACTAGTCACGCCCGGAAGTGCACTCAGTCACCGCCAAGTCCCCGTCAACTGTTCAGCCAAACTCCGTCCACCACGTGGCACCGGTAGCACACCCGCTCCAACAAAATTTCTAAACACCTTCGACGGACTCTTGACGCGTAGCAAACATATTTGCGGTACTAGCAAGGGTCACGTTGAATGTGAGCCAGCCTACCAATGCTCGCACGCACCGTCCAAACCGCTCATTTTCCAAGCTGGACGCACTTCCGTAATTTCCCACGCTTTCTAGGAATCTCGAATCCTGTCCAAAAACAACATGAAGGGTCAATAATGACACTATGAATATCATATCAATTTCCCACAATTTTCCGGAAATTAAATATTAAAACATAACCTAAACCTTCGGTGAACAGTGTTTGCTACAGTGAACAGTTCGCAGTGAACAGTGTTTTGCCACATTTTTCCGGAAATTAAATATTAATTTAAAACATAAACTAAACCTTCGGTGAACAGTATTTTGCTACAGTGAACAGTTCGCAGTGAACAGTGTTTTGCTACAGTCGCGGTGAACAGTATTTTGCTACAGTCGCGGTGAACAGTATTTTGCTACAGTGTTCAGCGTCTTCTCTGCCCGTTTTTCTGCAACTGGGTCGATCAGACCCGCGATCTGACCCGGTCACGAATCCCTCAATTCACAACCATTTTAGCTCTAGTTTGTTCCTATATGACCGTCTCAAACCCAGAAAGGGTTCTAACTAAAAAAAATCAACAAAACAGCACTGGATCAGAAGCTTACCTCGATGAACAGAATCTGGGTTTCCCGTCGCCGTTTAACTCTCTGTTCAGGCCACCACTGGTCACGAAACCACGTCCTATAGGTTCCTAACAGACCATAGAGGTGAATAGAATTAATAGGAATAAAAAATGAACGTTAGAAATCCAGTTTCCATTTCTGAGTTTTCAAAACCGTTTCGGGTTAGGAACTGCCTACCTCGCCGCCGTCCGCCGCCGTGTCCACACCGTCCCACAGCCTCACCAGCTCAGTCCAGCAACACACAATGCAAGGGTCAGGGTGCTACGCAGGTGTGATGGTTGAATAGGCAGTATGTGTGCATTTCGGGTAGGAAAATATATAGAATGGAGGGAAAGGAAATGGGCGGTCCAGATTCAATCTGGAGGAATAAGATCAAGGGTTCAGATTAAGTCTGGGGTACTTTAGATGGATGGCTGAAATTAAAAGTTGGTTTTAATCCTAATTAAATCACTTAGTGGAGCTTGATCCAATCTAACCAATGGGTGAGTGACACTTGTCACTCATCCAGGTGTCCTCCAATCACAATATCAGAATAAAATAATCGACACGAATATCAAGACGCAAATCTCCCGATTTCACGTTTCTGACCATAACTTCCTCGTACGAAGTCCGATTTCGGCGTGCCGCCTGTCTACGGACTCAGGGCATCGAGACCTACCTAACGGTCCTTGAGTCGTGTGAAAATTAGTTGTCAGATGAAAAGTCAACATTTTCCCCCACTCGTCCAAATTACGGTAATGCTCCTGAACTTCCGATAGTCATAACTTTTTCCCTGATCGTCCGAATTGGACGTGCCACCTGTCTATGGACTCGTGACGTCCTGAACCACGCCACGGTCATTGGTCAAAGTCCATTTGACCGTCCGAAATAAAAATCAATATTTTACCCACGCTTGGGGGCAAAATGGTCATTTTGCACATTATGTCCGATTCACACCACTAATCCCAGATTAGTCATTCTAAAACTAAAAATGGACTTTTAACCCTTATAATCAGGTGCAAAATCGTCAAGTAAACGCTGACTCATTTCTTGAACCCAACAGTAACCGGTAACCCGGTAATATGAGATTCCAAACAAAGTACATCCCTCCGGATTCCATGAATACCGAATCGATGTGGGGGCATTTGTGGAACCCAAAATCATCCGAAAATTATGGAGCTGCCACGTGTCCCGTAATTCCCAAAAATGACCAAATTGCCCTTGGCAAATAACGCTGATCATTTGAAAAACACCCGCACATTAAATAATCTATTTACCAGTTAAATACGTTATTTGATCGGGTTAAAGTCTCCGTAATATTGGTATTCTCCCCGAGAGTTAATTATCGTTATTCTTAATAATGGATAATTAATATTAATATTAAAATACAATAAATATCATTACTATCATGATGAGCCATCATTACAATTACTAAATAATATATTTAATAATAATATATTATTTACTAATTAAATATTCAACCGACCAATCAGAACGCTCCAAGGCTCCCAAGATTTTCCTATAAATAGCGAGGCACATTTCATTTCCAAGGTACGTTGATTCTTCGTTTCGAAGTATATCCCTTTCCTCTCTCAAAGCTAACTTAAGCATCGGAGTGTTCTTGGTCGAACAACCCCCCGGGTAAATCGATCGAAGCAACGATAGCTAATTGTTTGCTGTTTGCAGGAATTGTGAGGACTTTTCGCGACGAGTTCAATCTTTGATTCAACAGCAAGAATAATTAATCAAAGGACTATCGTGCATGCATGTTAATTTAAAGCTTAGCTAGGGAGGAGATCGGGTATGGAGGAAGCTTCAATAACTTAGGCAGGTAGCTAGCTAGAATGGTATATAGCCAAAACTAAGTTATGTATGTGTTGGAAAAAAACGGCCATTTTTTGTTTTGGTGAGGAGGTGATATTGATGTGATACTGACAGACAAATTTACCTTCGGAAAGAAATCACTGGAAATCGTTTGATGTCTGTCTTGTTATTGTTTGGCTCATGTCCATTAATTTATGGGAGCTGAAACTTCTCTTTAGCTAGCTTCTCGATCGCAACGTAACCTTTATCCCACAAACCCACCATTCATTTGTGTCTGCCTTATGTCTCTCACTTTGTGGGTGCTGCATTATCAGTATCTTTTTTTTTTTTTAATTATGAATGAAAAATGAGTTATATATATATAGGTGCATTTTTATCGCATAAAAAAATTGACAAAAATGTGAAGTATTAGTATGTGTGATCAATTCTTAAGAACAAAAATATGAACTAGCTAGCTTGATGGGAGAAGATTGTACTGAATTAGAACGACCATGAAATTTGAGGTATTATTTGGAAGTGGAATTGAAATTTTTTTTTTCTTATCAAAATTAAGGAATATATATATATATATATATATATATATATATATATTAGTGTTGAGATGTGAGGAAAGTGTCCCACATCGGAAAAACACAACTACAATTTGTGCCTTATAAGATCTTGGGCTACTTCCTCCATTGCCAATTGATTTTGGGGTGGAACCTCAACTTCTTACATAGTATCAGAGCGGGGTTATCTCACGTGATTGACTTAACCGTCACATGTGTCACATGTACCCAATCAAAAGGTTTTGGAGTGGAACCTCAACTTCTTACAATTAAACATAAAATGAAATTTGTTCGCAATGTTCCCTCTCGGTTTTGGGGTGGAACCTCAACTTCTTACAATTAGACATAAAAGGATCCTTAGTCTTAATTTTTTTCCTCTTTACAAGGAAAAATGTTATTCACTTCTATATGATCCTTAGTCTTGAAGACCTAAAATTGTATGAGTTATTTAATTCCAAACCAATACATTCCATAAAAGGAGCATTAAATATGAATAGCTAGCTAACAATTAAGCTACATACATAAATTAATGATCCAATTGTCATGTAATTAAAGAAAACTTGTACAATACGAATCTATAGCTAGCTAGTTACCAATTAATACCATCCAAACAATCACAGTTGGTTTTGAAAGAAGTTGAGATTCTACCCAAAATTAACTGGCTGTTGAGAGAGATGTACAACTACTTATAAACCCTTACAAGTTAATTTGTGCAACGTTCCAATGTGGGGCTTTTGTACCTTCACATTTTCAAACGTCCCCGCACGTGTGAGGAATCTTTAAGTCTAACATGTGGATAAATCATATTGGGTGACGTGGACCACGTTTGACAGTTAGACTTTAACTATAGAATAAAGCACTCCGATACCACGAAGGAACTTGCGGTTCCACCCGAAAACCAATTGGCAATGATGGGAGAAGTCCAACTCGATCTTTGTAAGCCTTACAAGATTGTGCAACTTTTTAATGTTGAATTTTTGTACTTTCACATTAATCTTACATGTTTGTTAGTAAAATAACTTATTTTGTGGTAATTGCGAAGTATATTAACTCAAATTTAGTTTTGAGTGGAAAGATGATGACTTAGGGGAGGGGGTCGATCCAAATTTGATTGACATCTTCCAATTTGATTACATCTCTTTGAGAACTTAGTGTGAAAATATAGACAAGAACTAAATGGCAATAGCCAACATCCCACACCTCCCCTAGCTTGTTGATGTCTGCCATTAAATCTCAAAGCTCTGTACACGTCTGTATTAATTGAAGAATTTGAGATCGATCTTGATATCCTTTATTATAATATGAATCTCTTAATTCTTATGTTTGTCCATATTAGGCAGAAGATCAATGAATTAGGCAGCTGCAGGAGAGGGAGACTGGGAGAGGGATCGAGACAAAATATATATATATATATATATATATATATATATATATACACGTATGATCGAGGACATGCTTCCAACAGAAGGCAATGCCATTTGTACCATACATTAATCCATATTAATTATTGGTGGCCCTGCTTTCATTAAGACAAAGACAAGTAATTATTGAATAACAAGATGCACGCATTATCATGATGCTGATTTTCAAAAAAACTAGCATCCTTTGTGCAAAATGGCTGAATGGTAATTTTGGCAAAAAAAGCGGCAAAGTAGCCATTTTATTTTAGAAGGAGGTGCACTTCTATTGTAATGAATGTTGTATGTGGAACATTTTTACTTTGAACAATTGATTTTTTGTGGTATTGATATGTGTCCTAATGGGTTCGGATTGTCAAAATGGTGGTTGGCCGACTTGTATGTTGATCATCCGAGAGCCATTGTTGTCTTGTATGTGTTAGGGTCGGACAAAACTGTGTGATAGAGAATAACCTAGATCTTTAAAAGATTATTTTATTGACTGTTACAGATCGATCAAAGTAAATTTGAACATACCTAATTGCTCAATTTGCTACAGAAACTCTCTTTATTATCTTCTTGTTTAATATATCCCTAATACTTAGGGTTTATTATGAATGCTAAGGAGTGAGTACATGCATGTATATATATATATATATATATATATACATGGGATGGGATTCAATATGATGCATGTAGAATAATATGAAGTACGAAAATGACAAGGGAAACTTCTGAGAGAATAAGAAGAATCCAAGGAAGTAAGTATGAGAAATAAGGAGAAGATCGAGAGACTACGACGAAATTGACAAGAGAGGTAGCTACTAGCTAGCAGCCAGAGCCAAGGGAATGAAAGTAGCAATAGAACATTAAATACTAATTAAAAAAAATTGAATATTTCATGCAATTCAGGCCTAGGGGACCTTGATTAATTAGCCTTTTCATTCCGAGCATAAATAATAGGAAAATATTTTTATATCATCGTAGTCCGAACTGTTCATTCTTTAAATCATCATGTCAAACCCATCTTCATTAAAAATCAACAAAATTAGATATCGTTTAGTTACTCATATGTATCAAATAAACCAACGTTTTGGCTAGAATTAATTAGATCGTCATCACGAACCGTCCATTTAATTGATATATTTGAATGATTAAACAACCTCTAATCTTATTAATTTTTTGTGGGGACGATCTTGACATTATGATTTAGAAAATGAACGATTCAAATTATGATATATTTACAAAAATAATTCAATAAATTAAAAAAACGAGTGATATGAAGATATACCACCGGGATAATATAAAGATATACTACCCAAATAGTACGAGGATATACCAGATCAAATGCAAGTATTGCCCTAAATAATATGTTTGGCTTTTGGACCCATCTTCGTCTCCCTCTCGGAGTCTTGCATTAATGATACTAGTAGTAGAATATGTATAGTAGTAGTGGTGTTGCAGCATGGAGGTAGCTAGGGCTGTGCGTCACCCGATCGTCACGTACTGCATGGTTCATTATCAGCCGACCAACAGAATCCTCACTCCTAGGCCCTAGCTATATATTTCCAAATAATATCCTTCTCTATCTCTATCCTCCTCCATATATATATATATATATATATCATAATAATCATCTCGATCTTTCAATCTATTTGTATATATATGCACGATAGTGACACCTTCATGTTACATCTCTCTCCAAATTCCAATCAATCTCTGTATCCAGAGCCAACTTGTCAGCTTCATATATATATGCATATATTCTCTCTTCCATCATCGATCCCTTTGCTTCATTCTAACCTATACCTACCTCATATGTATACAGTATATATCTATGCCTACTTGTAAATATATATACAAAAAGTTACATGCATATATAATAATAATTGTGGATTCATAATTCCGATATTTATATTCCTTTCGATCATCATATATTATATATACGACCTAGTTTGACGGCTGCTGTTAGAGTTAGTGTATATATATACGTACATATATATATACATACGAAGGAATCTAAGGCTTTTGTCCTTATATATATATGTGTGTGTGTAGAGTCTAAAGATGGGACAATAACAGTCCACGAATTAACAACTTATTATGCATGCATATATAATACGCATGCGCACTGCTCCATCTCTGATCTGCTATATATTATGCTCTGCTACGTACATAATGAGTCCTCGATCTTAGGCTCTTAGCTAGCTAGCTAGGGTCCTCTCGCGCCAACACACACACACACACATATATATATATATATATATATATATATATATATCTATATATGCCTCACGTCAATTGTGATAGAACTGAAGGAAGTGAAGAAATGAAAAAGAGGGAAGTAGAAAAGTGAGAGAAGGAGAGAGTGTTTCAGAGAAGGTTTTAGAGAGGGTGATTTTATTTCAATATGATCAATTGTATATTACACTGTGAGGATTACATGAAAGCTTATATAACTAAGGTGTTATGAGTTACTTAGAGCCTAAGCAAGAGCTAACTAACTCTAACTAACTCCTAACAATACTAACAATCATACTGATAAGGGACAGCTAGTATAACATAACAAACTCATGAGCAATGGTGTCATCTTCATCGTCCTAACATCCCCCCTCAATTTGAGGGAGACAACAAATTGAAAGCATGAACGAGAAAAATGTGCTCGATGAGGGCCTTAGTAAAAATGTTAGCGGTTTGAGAACACGAAGAAACGTGTTGGACATCCAAAACTCCACAAACAACCCTCTCACGGATGAAGTGATAGTCGATTTCAATGTGTTTGACACGGGAATGAAAAGTGAGATTTGCTAAGAGAGTTGTAACAGATGTAATGTCACAGTAGATTAGAGGAGCCTTGAGGAGATGAACATGCAAGGCACACATGAGTTGTCAAATCCAGGCAAGCTCAGCTGCTTTGATGGCCAGTGCACGATACTCAGTCTCTGTACTTGATTTTGAGATCGTGTTCTGTTTCTTGGAGGACTAGGAAATGGGATTGTTACCAAGGAAAATGACTAGGCATGTAGTTGATCTTTGATCATTCGGATCGCCTGTCCAATCAGCATCAGCATAGGCGGTTAGATCAAGACTTCCAAAACTGAATTGAACACCAAGGGTTTGAGTGCGGTTGAGATATCTCAAAATCCGCTTTACTAATATAAAATGGGAGTCACACGGGGAGTGCATAAATTGACAGACCTGATTAACCGCAAAGGCAATATCGGGCCGTGTAAATGTGAGATACTATAAGGCACCAACAATACTTTTGTAGTTATCAGGGTTATGGTATAGAGGACCATCATCACGTCTAAGCCAGGAACCAGGAACTCAATGGGTGTTAACTGGAGTGCTTCCTAACATAGAGCTTTTGTCAAGTAAATCTTTGACAGATTTAGCTTGGGACAAAAAAAGGCATGTAGTGTTATGTGTGATTTGAATTCCAAGAAAGTAATTGAGATCCCCGAGATCCTTCATATCAAACGCAGTGGTCAGGGAGTTGATAACAAGCTGAATTGCAAACAAAAAGCTCCCCGTGATGATTATATCATCTACATACAAAGCAGGACTACAATATCAGTGGAGGTTTGCTTAACAAACAGTGATGCATCTGACCAAGTGGATATAAAGTCTAGACCAGTAAGGAAGCTGGTAAAGCGTTCATTCCAAGTTCGAGGGGCCTGCTTAAGACCATCAAGGGACTTGTGAAGTCAACAAACATAGTCTTTGTGAATAGGATCCTCAAAACCAGGAGGTTGAGTCATAAAGACCTTATTTTTCAGTACACCATGGAGAAATGCAATTTTAATATCAAGTTGTCTCAAGGGCCATTTGAATTGAGCAAATAGAGCTAAAACCAACCTGATAATAGTAGGTTTGACAACGGGACTGAAAGTCTCCTCATAGTCCAAACCTGGTTCCTGGCTGGAGCCTTTGGCTACAAGCCTTGCTTTGTACCTAGCAACAGATCCATCAAATTTTTTCTTGATTCTATGCACCCACTTGCAACCAACCAGGTTTCTATTTGATGGTAGAGGAACTATGGATGGGGACTAGGTAGTCTGAGCACTTAATGCATCAATTTCCTCCTGCATAGCAGTCTGCCAAACCTGTTTGGAGGAAGTAGCCTTAAAAGTGCTAGGTTCTTCTAGAGGAAGAGCAGGGTCTAGAGATCCACCAGGTGAGGACATAATATAATTGAGAGCCTTGGTCTTGATAATACCATTTTTAGATCTGGTCTGCATTGGATGCATGTTGACACCAGAGATGGGCAAAACCACCTCAAGACATTGAGGCTGAAACTGATAATCTGAGACTGAGATGTTGTCCTGATCTGTGAACTGAGAGGAATCATGATCAGGAAGCACCAATTTTGTGGAGGGACTAGTGGAGGATGACAGACTAAGTGAGTCTCAGGATGAAAAAGATGGTGAAGTTGAAAAATTATGTAGAGTGGGTGTTGAATCCAGTGATGAGTCACTATGTGTTGCAGTGACAAGACTTTGAACAACAAAAACTGAAGATGAGCCTTGAGTCATTGAGGATGTACCATAATTGAGGTCATGAGGAAAACAAGAAGAGAAGGTGGAAGTTGGAATAAGTGAAGGAGTAGCAGGTTTACGGATCATGGAAGAATAAGGAAAGTCATTTTCATTGAATAAGACATGTCTAGAAATGAGATTTTTATTAGTGACAGGATTATACCAAAGATAACCTTTATACTGATCAATGTAGCTCAAAAAGATGCACTTGACCGTTTTTGGTTGGAATTTGTTAGAGTTATAAGGTTTGAGTAAAGGAAAACATGCACATCCAAAGATTTTGAGCATAAGCAGATTAGGGACCTGTCCAAAAAGCAGTTCATAGGGAGAGTGCATATGTAATGTAAGATATGGCATTCTGTTTATCAGGAAAACCAAAGTAAGGCATGCATGTATCCAAAATTTGGCGGCAAGAGATGCAGTTTGCAAAAGGGTAACAATGGTTTCAATAATGTGTCTGTGCTTCCTTTCAGCTAGGCCATTTTTCACTGGGGTATAGAGACATGACTTTTGATGTTTGATGCCTTTAGAAAGAAGAAATTATTGAAGGTTAAGGCCAATGTATTCACCACCACCATCAGCTTGGAGAATTTTAATAGTGACATGGAAGAAATTAACAACTAAGGCATGAAAGGAAAGAAATATGGAATAAAATTATGATTTGGCTTTAATTTGTAATAACCAAGTAAACCTTGTATATTCATCAATTAAGGTAACATAATACTTGAAAACCATCTAAAGAAGGAATAGGGGAAGGACCCCGGCTACTTTATGTATTACTTCAAAAGGAACAACACATTTGGAAGCATTAGAGGGAAAATAAAATTTTGTAAGTTTTCCTTTCAAACAAGATTCACATATTGATTGTTGATTATCAGAAGGAACAACAATATTATACTTTTGAAGACTAGTAGATGCAATGTGATTGGCAAGATGCCCTAATCTATGATGCCAAGCTTGAGGAAACACCTTCTTACAAACAAAGGCAGATTGAGTTTTCTGGTGTGATAAGTGGGGAGACAAGGAGGATACTTGGAGTGGAATCTGGTACAACCCATCATTGCTCAATCCTTTATACAGAATCCTTCTTGTGTTCTTGTCCTGAATCACAAAAGAGGCATCATCAAGAATAAACTGATAATGGTTGTCCTGGATCACAAAAGAGGCATCATCAAGAATAAACTGATAATGGTTATCTTTACAAAAACAATTAATTGATAGTAGATTTTGAGATATTTGAGGAACATGGAGAACTTGATTGATGTGAAATGTTTCAAAAGTAGGATTGTTGGTGATCAGCAGAGACTTTCCAACATGAGCTATAGGCAAACCTAAACCACTGGTTGTTGTAACCTTCTCAGAAGTGCTATGTGGAGAAACCATGCTAAGTTGAGACAGATTAGCTGTCATATGGGTTGTGGCTCCTGTATCAGCAACCCAAAAATCTTGATTCTAAGTGAGGGGTAGGGCTGAAGCATTCAGTGCTTGTAGGTTGGCATTCAAGGCAAGTGAAGGAGCTTCCCCTTGGTATGAGAAATTTTCCCTATGGTAACAGTTCATGGCAACATGGCCATACTTCCAGCAAATTTGACATGCTTATGGTGTTTCTGGATTTTGAGCATGATGCATGTAGTAGCAATCAACAACACCATGTCCTCGTTTAGCACAAATTTTACATGTAGGAACAGACTGAGAGCCCTGATATTGTTGACCAGGAGCACCAAGAATCCTAGATTGAGAAGAGTACTGGTCCCTTCCATTACCATTAGCACTATTGGGGTTGTAACCTCCATTGTTGGTGTAATTTTTGTTTTCCTTGCCCTTGTAGCCTCCATGGTGTCCATTCCCTCAATTTTGATGGTTTGGAAAGAAATGTGCATTGTAACCACCATTATAGCTGTATTGTTGAAAATTGGGACTATATTGGGGAAAAGGTCCAGAGGACTGGCCTCTATTGAGATAGCCAGAAAACTGATGTGAACCAAAATGATCGTGCGAAGCACCAAGAATAGGAGCAGGGTTGAAAGGTACAGGTATAGGAACATTGTTAGAAGAACTACCAGCGGAGGAACTAACTGTGGAGTTAGAAGACGAAAAAGAAGGAGATTAAGTGGCAGCCATAGCAGACAAAAAAGGGAACATGATCACTGGACTGCTCTAGAATAGCTTCTTCAGTAAAAAGTTGAGCCCTGAAGTCTTTGAGAGAGAGTTTTTCTCTACCTCGAATGCCACACCTAAAGGTGTTATATTCAGCAAGAAGACCCCGTAAAGCCAAAATAACTATGTCATACGTTTCAAAGTGAACACCGCAAGATTCCAGCAGATCTCGAGAGTCTTTAATTTGTTGTAGATATTGACTTATAGACTTAGACCTCTTCTTTACACTCTGAAGATCAATCTTCAATTGAAAGATTCAAGATTTAGTAATAGAGGCAAACCTGTCCTTGAGATTCATCCACATATCCTGAGCAGTCTTGCAGCCAATAACCGAAGAAATTTCAGTAGAGGATAAGGTTCCAGTGATGTGCTGCATTAGAGCACAATCGTGCATTCGCCAAATTTGAGCCAGTTGCACAACATTGTCATCACCCTTAGGTGAACAAGTGCAAGGATGAGAACCATCGACAAACCCCATCAGGTTATGCACATTTATCAACAAATCCATCTGAAAGCTCCAGGTAAGGTAGTTGAGATCATCAAGCTAGACCTGAACAGAATGACCCACGGTGGATGTGAGACTTGCAATAGGAGATTGCAAGATTTGTAACAGAGAGATATTCACTATCGTTTGTAGATTGATAAGAAAAAGAAGAGGAAAGAAAAAAATATTCTTGACAGAACAATTTCTTGAAGAAAATAAATCTTGAAGAGAGGAGATAGCATATTTAGTCACCGCGACATTTTGTCAAATAGATAACAAACATCAAGAATGATGAAGAACAAGAATTAAAGAGTATTAGAAGGAGGATTTTAACAAAGATTACACCGGAAGAGTAAGGATCAAATGAATTTAGCCATTGATAGGTTGTGATACCATGATAAAACTGAAGGAAGTGAAGAAACGAAGAAGAGGGAAGTAGAAAAGTGAGAGAAGGAGAGAGTGTTTCAGAAAAGGTTTTAGAGAGAGTGATTGTATTTCAATATAATCAATTGTATATTACACTGTGAGGATTACATGAAAGCTTATATAGCTAAGCTGTTATGAGTTACTTAGAGCCTAAGCAAGAGCTAACTAACTCCTAACAATACTAACAATCATACTGATAAGGACAACTGGTATACTCATGAGCAACGGCGTCATCTTCATCATCCTAACTATTTGAGCCTTAAATATATATATATATATATGTATGTATAAGTGTATAACTACCATCTACATGACTACATGTACTCATCTTAAAACTTATATACCAATCTCATCCTTCTGACCAAAAAAAGAAAAAGAAAAAAAGAAGAAGATATACCGATCTCATCCATGAATGATTAAGTTGAAAAATACTTCCATATGTTCACCCAAGGGTGGATGTGTTGGCATATAAGCTGCACCAGAGTTGATTAAGCTGCATTGCAGCTGATCAAACTCTCCTAATAAAATCATGACACCTGTAAAACAATTAGAGTCTAGATGTGGCACGTGAGTGAGGTGTGTGAGTGACTTAGCAAGCAAGAAAACATGAAATGTGTGTGTGTGCTGATGTCACCTTCTTCTAACCGAATTGTACAGAGAAGGGTGAGTGAATATAAGCAAAATGATGAAAAAGATTCAGTAGAACAACCGTGACTCTCTCTAAACGGTGAGAGCACAAGAAATACAGAAAAATTGTTCTTATGTGCATTTCATCAAACACCTTTAGTGCATCAATGAAACAGTAAAGAAAATATAGCAATTCCATTGATCATACATCCATTTTTTCCCTACTCTGCTATACTAAGTACTAATCACTCATTACAGATCCTAAAACTATCCTATCCAACCAATTTCAGCTAAGAGATTGAGTAACTAAATTACCACAAGCTAGGAGAAGCAGTCCTACAAACCGATCCTGAAATCTCTTTGATCTTCGATCATCGATCCTGAAACCAACATCTGAAACCAACAGGATGTACTCACTCTTTTTATTGTGGTTTACTAAATTTTGTTTTATGAAATACTATAATAATCCATCGGAAGCAGATTTTTCTTTGTTAAATGATAATATAAAATTCGGAAAAATACTTATATCTATTTTTTGCGGATGTACAATCTGTCTCCTTGATTATTGTTGCTTACTAATTTTTCTCTCTTATCTGATAATTGGAATTACTGATTTGTTAGATCATTAATAAATATTGAATTCATCACAAATTTAAATTACAATTATCATTCATAAAGATCGATTTATATAAGTAAAATATTGAATTCATCATAAATATAAATTACCGTTCATAAAAGTCGAGTACCATAAAATATAAGAATGCTTTAGCTTCTTAATTAGTATAACAATCTAGTATGTGATGAGTAACAACGTGATGCAATGATGAATATATATATATATATATATACATAGGAATGGAAGGAACAACTTAATTAATATATTTGAGATCGATCATGAGAAGGTGTGATGAACAGCTGCGGTGGTTAATTAATTTTGTAATCTGCTCATAATCTACATATATACGCAGAGATGGGGATTTTTGGTGTCGGCAATGGACGGTGCATTTGCATGTGCAAATCAAATCCTCTTTTTTTTATTATTATTTTTTTATCAGTGGGTGAATACATCTTGTTACCCCAAAAAAACATATATAAAACGATGAACACCAAACGTTGAATTGAAGTCCATTCATGTGTTATGATTTATCTCGTTCTCTATACTCGCGAGCCCTTACATGTTTGAAAAAAATTGAGGTTTTACCCTAAATTCAATTCGCGATAGAAAAAAAATGCCTAATTTCTTATAAACTTAGTAAAATTGTGCAACGTTTGTGAAAACAAGATTAGTTAGTTTGGATGGCATGCTTATCCATTTCGTACTCGATCCTCTTGAGAATTCTTAGTATATAAATCAATTGAAGAGATGCCCTACAGTACTAGTACTTTTGTCAGTACACAAAGGAAGTGATGAAAACACGTACTAGTATATATGGTGACCCAACCTAAAAATCCGATGCCAAGAACCCGTGGGGAGAGAGAGCTACGCAAGCTGGAAAGGATATTTACAGACACCACAATTTCAGTAATGCTTCTGGAATCAGCATAAATCAACCACCTTTGCCTTCATTTCTTTCTACCCTACACACACACACATATATACACCTCAACACCAAATTTTACTAAATCGAGTTCATTTAGTAATCATTGCGTTTTATAATAATTAAAAGAATAATAAAAGAGTAATGATCATACATATATTGAAGGAAGTTAAGTTTCTAAACAAAAACCAATTGGCAGGAGAGGGAGAGGTCCAACTCTTTATATTCTCACACGTTCTCTTACGTGTAGCGACTTTCCAAACCTAATACGTGAATAAGTTATATTGGGTGACGTGAAGCATGTGTGACCGTTAAATTTTATATATGGGATAAAACGCTTTGATACATGAAGGAAGTTGATGTTACACCTCAAAATCAATTGATCATGCGGTGAGAGGCCTAAATTTTTATAAGTCATTACACGGTTGTGAAACTTTCGAATATAAAATTTTTGTAAGTTCATATTCTCACATACATATCTCATAAAGATCATGTTATAACATTGGTCGGGTAATTGCCAGGTTGAATTGGTGACTAGTTAGAGCAGAGGGAGGAGCTTATAATTAATTAATTAATAAATAAATTTGGAAATTGAAAAACTTATAATAGAAACAAATAGAAGAGGGACAAGGGCATCGGGAAATAGTGTGATAGGAGGTCCCATTGCCTCTCTGCGTCTGCCCACCCATCATGAAATTATTAGACGACACAAATACCATTATTCACCCAACATTCACACGTACCCTATATATATATACACACCCGCAACTCATCATCATCATACATGCATGCATGCTAGCTCTAACAAATGTATTATTATTATTATACATATATATAGCTCTTGTATTAGTATGCAAATTAATTAGAATTTATTTTATTTTCCAAGAAATTTGGAATTAATTAAGAATCTATTGTATAACTATTTCATTTATAAGTTTAATTTGGATAGCTCGGTTGTAAGTGATGGGAATGGAGCTTCTAATTTTGTATTACATATACAAATGGGCTTCCCATCCTTGTTCGTTTTAAGAATACTGGAATTATGGATGTGCTTAGAGCGGAAGGTATGCCGGCTATGACAGGACTTCACCTGAATACACTCGAATAGTATACACGAGCCCTGTTTCCGTCTGATAGAAACCTTGTCAGACAAGAGATAAATGCATAACTCGCTAGTTCATGCCTTCACCTCTCCAGCCTCAATTTCCGTGCAGCGGTCCTGAAGGGTTACAAAACCAAGAAAACGTGTGAGTGGACAAAAAAAAAATAGGTTAGAAAACATAATTTGAAAGCATCCAGCTTTACCCTGCGTTTTTCAAAACCATGCATGCATATAAAGAAATCATTTCAAAACTGTTTCACATCGATTAAAACGAAACATATTTTCTATTCTTGAAATATGTGAAATATCTGTAAAGCAAATGACCGAAAATCAATTATTAACCATGACATACTAACACGTCATAACATATGAATCTATCATATCAAAGCCACATAACCAAACCACATCCATTGTCACATCAATCTATATATGTAACGCCCCGAACCTTTAATTAAATTTAAATTCGGAAATTTTATGTGAAATGACCATTTTACCCCTAGTGAGGGAAAAATATTGACTTTTGACTCAGGACATTGTTTTAACCTTGACCAAGACTCGTTACGTAGATTGAGACGTCACGAGTTCGTAGACAGACGGCAAATCGAAATCAAACGTTCAATGGGAAAATTACGAGTCAAGAAGAGATACGGGTACTATTCATGCATTACGAGGAATGTGTATAGTTGGTATTATTGGATTGGTAAAAATATCTCAGTGGACCAACTGATGAGTGACAAGTGTCACTATCTAATTGGCCCAAGACCCCAAAATTATAGGTTCATTGTATCATCTTCATCTCATCTTCTTCATTCATCTCTGTAAACCCGAAACCCATAAACACCAAAACCCACCCAAACATCCTCCAAACTTCATCCTCTGTTGCTTGTGTGAACGGAAAAGTGAGAGAGTGAGACCAGACGACCAGGACGGTAACAACGGTTTGGACAACGGTGCACGGTGGACGGAAAACCGGGGGTAAGCCATTTTACGTTCAAAATGTGAACTCGATTTTTAGTGTTTGTTATGGGTTTCTAATGATCGAACATGATCCCTAGGGACTGTACAATCACACAGAGACCAAAAGGAAGGGATGTGGTGGCTGGAATCGAAGGGAAAACGAGTTTGGAAATCGACCATCACTGTTCAAGCTTGGAAGGTAAAATCCAGACCCTTTTTGCTAGTTTAGGGTTCATAGATCCCTTCCTGTGATCATTACGATCACATAGGAACAAAAATGGTCGAAAATAGGTTATAATTGAGTAAGATAGGACCGAGTCGAGTCGCGAGTCTAGTCGACCCGTTACAAAGAAATAGGTCAACCCGTCAACCCGTCTCAGGGTTGACGATGATGATGTGGCAGTCCACGTCATCATATGTAAGAGGCTGTCAGTCCACGTGGAAAATCAGGTGCTGCCACGTGGCAAGCTGTCAGACACAGTTAGCACTAACATGACAAACACATGGACCAATCAGAGGCTGACACATGGAACCTTTCAGGTTGACGTAAGCCGTTGACTGGTGTTGATCGGTGTTAACCCCTATTGACCGGCGTTGATCGTCGTTGACCGGCGCGTGGGACCGAATTCCGAGGTAAAACCGATCAAGTTCAAAAGGTCTCGACATTCTGTATTCAATGGTGGTAGTTTCAGGTCGATCAGAGATCGTTTGATATGTCATTTATAGGTTGAAAGCCTCGGGAAGCGAATCCGGGACACGTTTCCGGTATCGGGCTTTGTGGGGGTTTAGTGTATGAACTTGTATAGAACATTATTGACCCTCGAATGTGATTTGAACAGACCCGGAGACTTTGGACTTGCTCGATGTGATGTTACGGCGCGGATAGTGAGCGCGCAGTGTGGACTAAGAGTGAGTGGACTGTTTGTTTTATAAATGAAATGCATGCATAAACTGTTTTAAATACTTTATTATATGATTTAAGTTGAAATGATTTGATATTATGATATTTGTGGACTTAATCATCGATCATGGACCATTTTATGGATTTGCGTGAAAACGTTATATTGGGCTTGAGACTTGTTTGGATAATGTTTGACTTAGATTTGAAGTCAAATAGAGATTTGAAAGAAAGAACGCATTTTAAATGGATTTGAATAGCGATATGGTAGGATCTGTTTTGAAAAATAGGGATTTATGAAATGATTCTGGACACGGGTTTTTGGACGTTTTGTGGAAAATGCGTGTAAAAGTTATGTTTCGGGCGTAGGCTCAATTAAACAGTGATTTTGACTCGTATTGAGACATAAATGATTTTAAAAACGATTTTTAATGAATTTGATGCATGTTCCACGTATACCATCCTGTGTGTATTGTATAGTCTCCTCTAGACTTCGAGAATCTTGGAGTAGTCACGGTGCACTACCTGGAATGAGTAGCTCCGAGGAGAGGCTCAGGTTCAGGAGTATGAGTTTATGATATCACCTCGAACATGATAGATTCGGGGAAGGCACCCCATGATGATATCACATCGGTTGTCATTGAGTTGGATCCTGGAGAGGTACTCGGAGATGAGACCCCCAGTTGCACTCGTAGCATTGAAAATCGTGACTGGTATTGGTTATAGATATCGTGGATGTCGAGGATTGCGTGTACTATGTTTTACTGATATGTGTGTCCAGATATATGTATATGATTTGAACTGTTTTCATACGATTGATTTAAATGCATGCATGTTTATAAAACGGAGGGAAAAATGTTATTATTCTTAAATTGTATTTCTAAAAATGTTTATTTTTAGTCCACTCACTCGTTGACTGTTTTATTGACCCTCCAGGCCGTGACATAGAAGCAGGGGCAGATACCGAGGCAGCGACATAGCTAGTACTGTTGTGCACCTGAATACCCTTTTGGGTAGGTTTAAGTACTTTTATTATATGGACATATATGCTCGAATGTGTATATAGATACTTATCCCTTGTCTGAAAATATTGTAGTTGAACTCCGCGTTTTACATTTAAACCCATAAAGGGTCTTTTTGGTATTTTGAGTATGATTGTCAGACGAGAGCCGGACACGTCCCCCTATGATCCAGGGGGATCAGGACGAGGTCCTGTCAATATATTTCACGGTCAATCCATCATCGAATCATAATATCAAATATCAAACCACTGCCCAACTGGAAGACACATCACAAATTCACAACAAAAACTCAACATCGATGCACAAGCACAATAGCAATCATGTGCACCACATCAATCATCATATCAGTCATCATATAACAAGTGCATTTCCGGTAGGCAATATACTCGGGAACTAGAGCCCTACTCGACGTCTGAGTGACACATACTCAGGAACTGGAGTCTTGCTCAACGTCTGAGTCATCACAACAATACAAGTCTCACACAGTACCACTATCAAGATTCGAAGCCCCCAGCTCGACGTCTGAGACCAATCAATCAACGAGCATTATCATACATAATCAACTCAAGTTCCCATCACAACTTTACACCAATAATACCAATAACACATATGCGTGTCACATCTTAATATCCCAACTCATTAACACATATCAAACCATAATCACTTTCTCGGGCCTAAGCCCAAAACTAACATATGCATCGTGCCTCGTAAAATGTGCATAAAACATATAGAAAGTCCATTCACATAACTCCAAATCTCTGAATTCCACTTGCATTCTTTTCCATAATTCCCGGGAATCTCCAAACCCAAATGGCTCGACCCGTCGAAGAACTCACGGCCACAGTGCAACCGAGTCGCCTGGATGATCCCAGTGTTCAAAACCTCATATGTGACTCCGTTTGGGTCGTAAGAACCAAAGGAAGATGTTCTCAAGCTTGGTTTCAAGCTTCCTCGTCGAGAACTGGTCCAACAGTCCCAAACCTAAAAAACTCTCACGGGTTCCTTGCTGGGTTCTCAGACCAGAACCACCACCACTCTTCTTCCCTCTCTGTTCCCTTCCTCCCACTCGTCTCACCCTTCTCTCTTCTCTCCTCTGTTCTTCCCTCAGCTCGAAACTTTGTTTCTCACACGATTCCACCATTTTTCATGGTTTTGGACCACCTCCCCAAAACCAACTAAAACACATATAAATAAAAAGCCAGGTTGGTGGAGGGGAGAAAATATAAGAATTCTCCAGAACATGACACATGGCAGCATCCAATTGGTCATTGGGAAAAATGACCAAAATGCCCTTGATGAAAAAATTACCAAAATACCCTTAAGCGTTCTTGACCCGAAACAGCCTCAAACGATCTTTAATTTTGGCGTACAACATGTTGACGTACTCAAGAGACGAAGACCTTTGTAGCGGCGTTCTCATAATCGCCAAAAATCGTCCCGACTAAAAAGTCAACATTTTGACCTTAGTCAAAGGCAACCCTTTGACTTCGACAAAAAAAGTCAACATTTGACTCTCATGGGCAAAATGGTCAATTCTATCTGACTTTTCTGATTTTACCCTCGTCGGAAGTCTGAGTCGTTACAGGCTATCCTAGATTGTTTATGTTTTGCTACTTTGAGGTTGAAAGAAATCAATGCTTATTGATATGTCGATAATTCTACTCTTGTCATCTGGCGCCTTTGCACCATTCTAAAGAGAATGTAAAAAATTTGGCTATATCCTTAATTTATTTCAAGCATGTGTATCGGGAAATCAACTTTTAGCGAATGCATTTACTAGTTTGGGTAATAGAATCCGCAATTTTAAGGAATATTATCATCATTAATTCAATTTGTCATGAAATTGAATTCAGAGGAGTTTCGACTTTCTAATTGAGGGTTATCTTTGGGACTTTACATCATAATTTTATTCCTTATGTAAAAAGTTTTTATATATAGACGGCGGATCAATGTCACCACATTTTGGACACATATTTTGACACAAATTTTCAACCGTTAGATTTACACATTTTAAGGGTTAAGATTCATGTGATTTGTCATATTAAATTTTATTAATTTAAATAAATATATATTGGAAATAAATCCTCTAAACATTTAAATTATATTATTTTTCCTCTCTCATTTATTGTTCCTTAGTCATCTCAATCTCATCTCTTTCTTCTTTGATATTAAAAACTCTTTATTCACTACGTAAATATTTTTCTAAACCCTTGAAAAATCCCAAATTTTTCTCCCCAAAAAAGTTATGATTTGGAATTTTAAGGCCTAATCATTCCCAAAAAAAAATTTGTTTGCATTTGCAATTTTATTATAATTGTGCTCAACCTTGGGATTTAAGATTTGCCAAAAAAAAAAATCTTGGGATTAAAGATGGCTGTCAATTAATTTTTCCTAGAGCTTTAAGATGGTAATATATATTAGACTGAAACTCAAAAGTTTAAACCAACCAAATTCA
The DNA here is from genome assembly GCA_032719365.1 of Prinsepia uniflora. Lineage (NCBI taxonomy): Eukaryota > Viridiplantae > Streptophyta > Magnoliopsida > Rosales > Rosaceae > Prinsepia > Prinsepia uniflora. The sequence goes on along the minus strand of CM064865.1, from coordinate 81,998,117 downwards.
GTCCAAAACTCAAATACTAATAATAGAAAATCATCATACTAATAATAAAAAGGAGCAAGTGAGACAATTTAGGGAAAGAGAATTATTTTTCCAAATAAAAAAGGAGAGAAAATGAATATTCTATTTATTTTATTGGCTGAGCATTTTATTTTAATTTGAAAATCAAATAATTACTTCATAAAATCTCAACCATCCAAAGTGCTTTTAATCTAATGATTTCAAATTTATATTAAAATTATGGTGTCACCGATCTGCTCCATACATAAATATTATTCCTTTTATAACTAATTAATACATAGTTTAAGTTTAATTTTAATGCGTATAGATAAATAGAGATTGGAATTAAGAAATGTATTACATGTATTCACAACATGACTTATTAGAAACAAGAGATATTATATTTTTTGCCCTACGACAAAAAATAAAATAAAAATTTCAAATTCAAATTCAAATTAAATCGGTAGCTACTAAATTGGAGTTCAGTACAAAGTATACATGCATGCATTGAGTGAGTCGTGACATATATATATTGACATGATGAGAAAAAACGTGATAGATCTAGGGTTTATTTGTTTTCTTGTATCCATATCGTTAAACACTCCATATTTTTTGTCTTATATAATTGTTAAATTCTTGGTATGCTGTGATGAAGTAATGTTCTCATGAAACTACTGGCGGGGGCCGGGCCAACTCCATAGAATATGAGTCTGCAGCACTTGAAATGCCATATCCATCGACCCCACCTACCTCGAACCGGTGTCACTACTCACTACTCACCCTTTGAATTATACTATAATATATATATGAAGACAAATGTTTTTTTTTTTTTTGGAATCATGAGAATGTATGTACCTGCAATGGATGTCTTTTCACTCAATTTGCAGTGATATTCCGATAATATCGTTTAATTCTAAAAAGAATCTTAATTATGTATTAAGTACTATGATATATATGGAGTTCATTAATATATAATTATATATTTAAAATATGATTATTCGGGATACCTTTTATGTATATTCTTTTAATTTATTAAACATTCTTTACATATATATATAATAATCGGAATCATTCTATTTATAAATTATCGTTTCAAAATCATCGATCTTTGCAAAAAAAAAAATCAACAATAATATTGAAGATTGTTTATTTATTCATATATATATATATATGACTAAATAATTTACCATTTGATTGATCTTTTTTTAATAAATGATCCTGAAGTGATGATTAAGAGTTGAACGATTCTAATTATGATATTTGTATAAAGATAATTCGATAAATCAAAATAATACGTGATGAAATTAGATTATTTTAAAAAAGGAAATATTGTATATATATATCCTTGAGGAAGAAGAACAAAGGTGTTGAGATATAATATTTAATTAAATTAATAACTTTGGTAATTGTTTATTGTAGTGTACGTCTACATAGGAGGAATGGGGGGATGATGGGATTTAGATTCTTAACACATGCAGAATGTCCTTTGGCAATCATCTTGCCCATGGTGTTCTCCATCCCGAATCTAATCATACTTAATATTAAACTATTATTACTCCTTAATTAATTAATATTTTAATCCTGTATTATGTATATATATAAACTATAAATTAAATTAATAAAGAAGGATATTAACTTTCTTATATCAAGGTATTAAGCTTATATTATCCATCAAACCTACAAGACTCATCCATAGATCTCTGCCGTCGATCTTTTCCGGTACTTTATCGAACATCTTCTACTACTTAATTAGTGCGCTTAATTGGGGCTTATTAGCTTTCACTATAATTAATCCATAAATAGAAGATAAGCAGGGAGCTGGGTGAGAATTATTGTTCATCGATCTCCAGCAGTATATATATTCAGATGGGACCCGATTGTCCTTGGGCCCGGCAGGCAACCACCAAAACATGAGGCCATATTTCTGGTGTCCGAGTTTCCCTTTCTTAATTAATTAATTAATTAGATTCCTTCTTTAATTTGTCAATAGATTAAGAGTAATATATGATATATATTATGCCCATCAGATGCCATGATTATATTTGTATAATCACTTGCATGCTGCAACACTTAATTATCTGCCTTGTATCCGTACAAGTTATTAATATTCCTTAATCTATGTTCTTTGTATCTTAGGTTTAGTTAGGTTTTATAATTATATGATGTAACACCTCACACATACATGTAAGAAATTGAGGTTCCAACTCAAAATACGTCTTCACGTATGACGGATTTTTCAGTCTATCACGTAGGATAATTCCGCTCTGATACCATGTAAAAAGTTGAGATTTGGGATAACCTTACAGGCTCTGTCTCAAAACCAATTGAATATGGGGGGAGTAGCCTAAGATCATATAAGACACAAATTATAATTGTGATTTTCCGATATGAAATATTTTCCTCACGTCTTAACTACACTATACGAAAGAAAATTATGTATACTCATTTCAGCCTCCTATTCACAAATAAGCAGGCGAAACAAAACTGTAAGATAAGGTGTCTACAAATATCTGAACGTAGGAATGGAAGAATCTGAAAGGAAATCATGCTAGTCAACTTAAGAGGATAACAATCCTAAACTGGTTAGTTTGTCAACTACTGCATTTTCTTATTGGAATATATGAGAACAACGGAAAGAAATAGACAATTCGGCCAACAAATTCGAAGAGGAATAGCCATAAATTCTTAAATTCTTCATATATATATTTTTCATTTAGTTTCATCATTTTTCTCATTCTCTTGTATGTTTGTGATCTGAGCTAATTCATCAACCACTTGAACCCGATCATGATCACGGGGTGGTCTCGACAAGTTGCAATCTGTGAAACTATTGAAGATTATTGTTCACATTATGATTCTACACATCAGAACTGTGCACAGGTCAATCATTTTCTTAAAGAATTGCCTGGACATCATCGCAAAATGAAAAATCCTAGCGATTAACTCTACAACTATTCACTGCTTTTGGTATTCATATCATCAAATACCGATTACGTATTAATCTTTTAGCCGATTAAGTATATATAAAAAATCCGATTGTACTGAAATTCTGAGTTTTTTTTTTTGGTTATTTAGGGAAATTAATGTAACTAAGACGCAACACATATATTGGACGCATCTCAAACACAAAAATTCCACCTCGTGCTCAAATTAATCTCATTAAAAAATAGGGCGATAAATCAGAGACTCGCAAAATAATCGAGAAATCAAACAAGAGTTAAAAAAAAATATCAGTCTAATAATGTAATTATGAACTCTAAGAAATGATATCCATATAAATATATATTGCATCATAATATAATCTTAATTTAAATATATAGTATATTGGCAGGATAAAATCTAGAAAACTGCCAAATTGATATCCAGAAAAAGCCAATGCTGCCAATTTGAAGTCACTATTTTGGAGATGCGCCTAGTTTACCAAAAAAGTAAAGCATGTTACACAGAGAATTATGATTTTATTGACTAGTATGCCCTTGAGGGTGACATCACATCCTCAGCGGCACCTTTATAAAAGGCTTAAAAGCTGTTTCAAAATTAATATAATGGAGTATATTTAGATGCAGTCGACAAGGGCATTTTAGTCAATGCAACCCTTGCCTTCATTTTTACTAACTGCATGTATACATAAGTAATAAATTGGAAGCTCGGTTATAAATTTTGAGCTCGTATTAATGTAATACTAGACTCCTTGCACCTGCTAATGCAAGTGCTAGTTAATTTTTTAGTTTTATTAAAAAAAATTAAAAAAGGATAAGTAATATTAATTTTTTAATTTTTAAAATAAAAATAAGAAGAGTAATTATCTTAGCCCACCATCCTTTTTTTTATTTTATTTTTTACCCCCACTCCTTCCATTAACCTTTATTATTTTTTTAAATTATGAATTTGATATTTAATTTTACTATTTTATCCTTAACTATTTAATAATTTAAAGGGTATTTTTGTCAGATTTTTTTGGTGAAGCCTTTTGAGCATCTTGGCTTTATAATAATAGAGATAATTAGGAAAAGAAAACTAACTAACTTTGTTTGCAAACAATTTATTCGTTTCCATTTTTTAAATTTTTTTTTTTCCAAAATATGAGAAAATGGGAACTCGATCTATTTTTGTCAATTTTTTTCTTTTGATTTTTAATTTTTTTTTTCTTTATATCCATACCACCAGGTACTTTTCCTGATTCAATCTAGCTCTCAGTATTTGTTACATGTCTCATGAACAAGAAATGAGAATCGAAAAACAAAAAACAGAATAAATATCAAACAATTCGTGTTGGTTAGACGATTATTGAATTATATAAATCGTCAAACCCAAATTATTTTGAAAGTATAAGAGAATATCTTCTCATCATAAACGTTAAATCATTTCTATGTTCAAAATATCTTCGACTTTATAAATGATCTAGTACAATACAATCCACATCACCAAACTGAGTCTCGAGGGGTAAATGCTTACGTGTGTGTGTATACATATACCGTTACTTGCCTGTATTAATGCATGCAAATCGCAAAGGTATAATTTTACTGTGGTGTATGAATGATGAAAATGAATGAATGAATTATGAGTATGGTTTGTTTGTTTGTGGGGATGTTTTAATCGCGATGGAGCCCATTGCCGCTGGTGGGGTCGAGTTTCGAGCTTTGTGATTGGCTCTCCACTTCGCTAATTTCTTCGTCTTTCGCTCTCTGTTTCCTCTTTTAATTTCATCGACCCTCAACCTGTTTTATTAATATGATGGAGGAATAATATATTATAGACTGCCTTCCTACCTAGCTCCCTCAGTCTTCCACAATAATAAGATTAATAGCCCACGAAGAAGAAAGAAGGAAATAAAGAGAGCTGTTTCCACCCAAAGCTAGCGATCAGCCTCCGACACTTGCAAAAGATTAATAAAAGAAGGCTGCTCTTGCTGCTGCTGCTGCTGCTGCTGCTCCTCATACATATATAACGCAAAGAAAGAAAGGGAAAAAAAAAAGAAAAAAGGAAAGGGCTTTTTCTTCTTTCTTTGATCTCTCTAGCTTGTGGCTTTTGTAGCTGCTTCGATCACCTTCTCTCTTTCTCTCACACACCTCTTCGATCTCCAATATTACTTCTTGTTATATATATATTAAAACTTGATCGATCTTATTTTGGATCGTAGTCACTCGACTTCTCTCGATCATAATTTCACCATGTTACACAACAACAAAATCAGCTCTTCTTCGGAGCCATTTTGTGCCTTCGAGAATGGCAACACCAATAAGAGAAAAAGAAGACCAGCCGGAACCCCAGGTACCTGTATATACTATGATCAATTTTCGTTTGATGATATAGGGCTCGTTTTCTTCAAAACAAAATCTTATAAACATGGATATATATATATATATATATATGTGTGTGTGTGTGTATTTATTGTTGATTGTAATTAAATATAGATCCAGATGCGGAGGTCGTGTCGCTCTCGCCGAAGACCTTACTGGAATCGGATCGTTACGTTTGCGAGATCTGCAACCAAGGGTTCCAGCGGGACCAGAACCTGCAGATGCACCGGAGACGCCACAAGGTCCCCTGGAAGCTCTTGAAGCGGGAGACTCCGGTGGTGAAGAAGCGGGTGTTCGTGTGCCCTGAACCAAGCTGCCTCCACCATGATCCCTGCCATGCCCTCGGCGATCTCGTCGGCATCAAGAAGCACTTCAGAAGGAAACACAGCAATCACAAGCAGTGGGTTTGCGACAAGTGTTCTAAAGGCTACGCTGTTCAATCTGATTACAAGGCCCATCTCAAAACCTGCGGCACCCGAGGACACTCTTGCGACTGCGGTCGTGTTTTCTCCAGGTATACATATATAGAAGTTGAGGCTCTTACAATATATATATATATATATACGTTTTATTTATACTAATTAATATCCTAATTTCGATATTAATAAGCTTAATCATACATGTTATGCATATATATACAATCTCATTCTCATTCTCATCTAAATGTACAGATATAGAATTATAGATTATAGAACAAAATAATGATGATTTGCGAAGACATATTGGGCGTCATACTTTGAGCGGTGGGAGAGTAAACTAATGTATCAATCCAATAATGGTATCATAATATATAATTCTACTCGTCTAATTTTTGTCCCCGCTGTTATCTTAAAAAAGAAGAAGAAGGCATATTGATATATATATATATATATATATATATATATATATGGAAGCTTTGAAGGTCTCTTTTTGTTAATTGGGTTTGACTTTGAAAAAGTTCATCAAAAAGGGTTTTGGTCCCTCAGAGAGAAAGAGCTCATCGAGTCGTAACTGACGGTATCTTTCATTATGGTTTTAACGGCTGTTTTTCAATCAAACACATTTCCCGATGATCGCTTTCCTTAGGTCATGTTGCGATCTATATGCATCCCCATGTATATCCAACGGCTATTCACCACCCATTGCGAATATAGTATTAATTAATTTAGAATTTTTCGATTGTCAAAAAATTCCTGTGGGTTGCAATGATACATGGAATATATCATCATTCATAAAAATGTGCTTTTTACCTGTGATTAACGTGTTTATATTCCTATATGTTAATGACTTTGTGTACTTGTTAATTAATTCGAATTTATTTTGATTTACTAAGCAACATACTAACTGCGCTCATTAATTTGGTACTAATGTAGTAAAATTATGTACTTTTTTGTGTTAATGCTCTTTTTCTTATTACTCTTTTAATTAACTAATGTGGTACATATATATGTAGGGTTGAGAGCTTCATAGAACACCAAGATGCTTGCAATATGGATCGTGTGAGGTCAGAAGTACCCCAAGCGATGCAACCGGCGGCGTGCTTGTCAAGAACTGCTTCAAGTCCGAGCCCATCTTGCAGTGACAACAATTTCAGCAGGGCTCCTCCGAATTGGCCTCCATCTAGTAACAATAACAATTTGGTGCTACCACATCCAAACCCATCGGAGTACACCAAATTAGTCTTGACTACCAGTACTCCTCCGGCTCATAATCTGAGTCCAATATCCGACAAGACACACTACAATTTGGATCTTCAGCTCGCAACCACACCCACGCCCACATCCTCCATTCATGTTCCCATCAACGAAGTATCGGTTTCATCTAAGAGAAAAGAAAATCGTTCCACCCAGCTGCAGCTCTCAATCGGGTCTTCTGAGGTTGTGCTCGCAAATAGAAACTGCTCTCACAGCGAGACGAATAAGGAAAGGGAAAGCAGCAGCACGACGAATCATCGTGAGCAGCAGGTTGCTGATGATGATGAGGATGAGAAGCACAAAGATTGCAAACATGGAGCAGGTGGGATGACGACGATATCGAGGATGAAAGAAGACGCAAGAGAGCAGCTGAGGCTGGCCATGGCTGAGAAGGCGTACGCGGAGGAGGCGAGGCAGCAAGCGGAGCACCAGATTGAGCTGGCGGAGAAGGAGTTTGCAAATGCCAAGAGAATAAGGCAGCAAGCACAAGCCGAGCTGGACAAGGCTCATGCTCTGAAAGAGCAGGCGGTCAAGAAAGTCAACTCCACCATCCTCCAAATCACTTGCCATTCTTGCAAGAAACAGTTTATTCACCCAATAACCAGATCATCATCGTCGTCTTCAATTGCAAGCAGGGCAACTATTTCAACTCCAACCCCAACCCCAACCCAAAAACATGATGATGTCGCCAATCAATCCCAGCTGTCACTCATTTACATGTCATCGGCCATAACAATGGAAGGTGGCCAATTAGAGAACAATGGTAGTACTCCAACTCCTCCTCCTCATCATCATCATCATGCAAAATCTGCTAATCATTAACCCATAGATATATGAAGTATATATCTCCATCTATAAATGTAAACTTTGCATTTTTGTCCCCTTTTTTCCTCTTCTTTCCTTTCGATATTTTCTCCATCTATATATAAATGTAAACTTTGTATTTTTTTTCTCCTTTTTTTCTTTCCTTAACTACGATATCGTCTATCAAGTAGATGGACGAGTGTTTTTGTATGAATATAATGCAATTTGTATGCTGTTATTTGCTCATTTTTTCTTTATTGTCAAAGAGTTGAACAATGAAACTAGATGATCGGTGCCTAATGGAATTGATCGAGTCATGTAAGAACAGATTCAAGTCTACCAGTAGGTTAGGATGCCTCAGCTACATACATGTACTGCATTTTTACTTGACGTCTATCGTAATAGTAAACAGCTTATCTCGCCATGACCCATGTAGTAAATGATCTGAATTATAGACTTTATATAGATCCATCATGTCCCATACATATATAATTACTAGCTAGGTTAATAATAATTAGGATTAAGTAATTAGTTTAAGTTTTTCTCCACGTACGTATAGATGATGAACTGTTTAATTAATTGAATTAATATTGAGATATACAATTAGTTAGGGTGTGGTTTCTCTTGGATCCCTCAACATATATAGCTTTAGATTTTGTGTTTGGATTTATATGAATACAGAAGGATGATGAATCGATAATGGAGGAGAGCACTTACTCTCTCTCCGGTCTTCACTCTTCATGGTCTTCACAGTACTCTTCGGTCTTCACCAAGGGTCCATGATATTGACCGGCACCGCATTAACCAAGAATCATTACTGACGCAAATAATTTAATTATTAAACTTATAAAACCTACCTTTTTTTCTTAGCATATATATATATATATATGCGAATAAAAATTAAAAAGAAAGCAGCATGTTTTTCAGTTCCCACTGTGAGATGTAATGACAAATTCAGAAGTCCCTCTCAACGTCTCCAAACAGGCAGACAAACAAACAAACTCCATCCAAATTCCAATCCATAATTATAAACATAGTGCCACGTACGTATATATATATATATATATATATATATATTTGTGGTCTTCTTCTAGGTTCTGCAATATTCATCACCGATCATCATCATAAGATTCAGATATATTCATTTATTCATTCATTGATTGAGTAGTATAAGTATGGCTGGTGGCGGTGGCTGCTTCCATAGTGATGTCGGCATGCATGCATAAGAATCAGAGCCATATTAATATTATGAGACATGCATTAAACACCATGCAGTATATATTGTGAGCATGTGAAAGGTATAAATATTTCACATTGAAAAGTTACTTAATTTTGTAAAAGCTCAAAAGGAGTTGGGCTTTTTGCTTCCAATCTCAATTGATTTTTGGGGTAGAACCTCAATAGTACCAGAGTAGGTTCTTTTATGTGTAAGACTTAATCGTCACACGTACTCCATATCACATAATATGTATTGTCCATGTATTAGGCTTGAAAATTCGTCATATGTGAATAGGCTTATGGGAATGTGAAAGGTACAAATATCTCACATTGGAAAGTTACACAATTTTGCAAGAGCTTATAAGGAGTTGGGTCTCTTACACGAAGGTTAACCGCCACACGTACTTCACGTCACCCACCATGTGTTGTTCACGTGTTAGGCTTGAGAATTCCTCAGACGTGATGAGGCGTGTGAGAATGTAAAATGTACAAATGACTCACATTAGAAAGTTACATAACTTGACAAGGGCTTATAGAGAATTATACCTCTCCTCCCATTACCAATTAATTTTAAAACGGAATCTCAATTTACTTCCTATATTGCAGTAGCATCTTTCTAAATTTGCAGGCACCATTCAAAACTACTTTCCACTTCAACTCCTAACTTTTAATCTCATTCCTCTTGCATGCTTTCACTTTTGGTTTGTTTTTATTGCTGTTTTTTTATTTCTTACTTTAATAATATTACAATTTGCAAATTGCAATGCAAATCACGAAGTCATCACACATGTGACATCACTTAAATAGAGAGAACTGATTTTCATAAGTACAGTAAATAAAAAATAGAGCGTGAAAATTAATTCCTCTAAATAAATATCCCATATGTTGTATATGAATTAACTTAAAACTCAAATGGTTATGCAATCAGCTATACTCGATTTGTTGCTCCAGCTTATGAAAGCCCAATTTCAAAAATAATTAGATCCAAGCACACGGATTTCACAATTGTGGTATGCATGTCATGAAAAGTAAAGGCCCATCTCATCTCAACCACCATTCAACCCAATTCAACCTCCAACATCCCAACTCATGATAGAGCATAGATGCATGGTAGCATATGCCATAAGTTACAAACCAATGGATAAGATTCGCATAGTTGCATTCCTCTTTGATTGTCCATACTTGTATTATTCTTTCGGTTCAGTAAATTATCGTTATACAAATAGCATAATTAAAGTCGTTCAATTCGTAAATCATCATTTTAAGATTATTTATATAAACTAAATTAGAAATCATTTAATTATTTATATGTATAAACTAAACGAACAATTCATCATGACGATCTTAGTTATTACCAAAGTCGCTGCTGATTTAATTTATACATATAAATGTCTAAACGACCTTCATTTTTATTAATTATTTACGAAGATAATTTTGAAATTAGTGGTTTAGAGCAAGAACTATTTCGATTAAGATATATTTACAAAAAAATTTTGATAAATCAAAATAGTGATGCGATGAGATATATATGGTAGGAGACAAGGTCATAAAATAATAACACTAAGGTATAATCGAAGGTAATTGTCAATGTGTACATTTGATAGTCCAAAAAAAAAAAATAGCATATATATACGTATAAATCGTGACATATATAGTAAAGTCATCGAGGCAGTCAACTACTTCTTTCGGGGGCTTCCCATCATACTAACACACCCCAAAAAAAAAAAATTAAACCAACTGAATAATTAGTTGGTTGTGTGGAAAAAAAATTAACTTAATTTGTTAGTTGATAATATATATCAAGCGATTGTTGAAGCCGCCTTGAAGGCTGCAAGAACATGACTATTGATCATAATTAATTAATTAAAAAGATAAAATTAATAAATATTGTAGAAATTAATTAGTATATAATAGGTGATGGAACATAACAAAACCAGTTATATGTTTGTCTGGATATCTTGCGACATATGACATGTATGTGATATATATCTAATTAAGGTTGATCCATCAGGCGCTCCTAGACATGTATTACCGGTAATGTTCAAAACGGTGTTAGGCGCTATTAGAGCGGTCGATCGGAATCTAGCGGTTAGGTAGAGTTTTATCTAAGTAAATTATAAATAAATAAATTGAGTTGAGAATCATAAATATTGAAAATGTAAATCTTTTATTTATTTTATTATACAACATTTATATATATATATTCTTTATTTTATTATATTTGTTTTAATTAATAATTGTATAATTAACTGAATATTAATTAAATAAAATAACTTGTATAACCATATATATAATACACACACATATATATATATATATATATATATCTATATAAAAGATTTTAAGTTGAGTTTACAAATTAAAAGGATTTACAAGCAAATTCACCTCAACGTGGTGGTTCTTTATCTTCAAGCACCTAAGAACCGCCTAGGTGAGTTAGACGGTCACTGTTTTGAAGAGTGACTACCGGTAGATATCTTACGTAAATGGTTTTTAATTAATTAAGGACTAAGGCGGTATCAAACGATGACTATCAATCCTGTAATTTCTTAATTAAGCATTAAGCACCCAAGCTTGCAAGTTGTATGCATAAGCATGACCATTGGCAGGAATTGCAGCCTTATTATAAGCCAGCCCCAGGCAGTGCAGGAGAGTCACGCATGTACAATTACAGTGACTTCGATCATTCAGTGGGCACTACATTGGTACCAGACACAGCCAAAGCCCAAAAGACAAAGTTGAAAGACATTATTCGATTCCCGCGTAATCGTATGAACCACACAATACACGTCAAGATGTTCGATCCCTGACACTCGAATAGAACTAAGAGTGAACCGTGATCAACAGCAAACCGTACGTTAGTTGCCACCCATTTCTCCACCTAACATACTTATTATGCACATCAATGATATCATCATATATATAAATATATATATATATATATATGATATATCCTCCATGTATCTGCTCTCAGGCCCTTATCCTTTCACGCGTCCCATTAATTCACATATAATTACATAAAAACATATATGTATATATATATATATTTATATATATATGGCATGCCACGTTAGCACGGAGCGGCTCGTGGGAAGGCTGCTGGCGTTACGAGACAAGACTGAGCATGGCGAAAAGGTTTCGACGTGCTGAATCCAATGGTGATGGTTTCAAGTCGATCGGAGTTCGTTTATGGGTAATTTTGGGTGTTCAAAGTCACAAATTGTGTGTTTGAGACGCGTGTACTATCTCAGAATTTGGAGGGGGTGGATTGCAATGACCCGGTTTTTATTTACGGATTTTTTTTAGGAATTTTTAATTTTTGAGTCAGATAAGAACATATTTTTTCACGAGTATCTAGGTGAATCCAAGAAGGATCGTGCAAATATAAATATATATATATATATATATATATATATATATATATATATTTATATACATGTATATATTCAGCTCATTGATAGATATGCACCAATCATGAGATTCACAACCATGCATATATCATCCAAGTTACTCGATGCATGCTAGCCGAAGCAAGTCAATCCTCTATAAATAATTTGAAAACAAATTATATTAAAGGTTTCTGTTAATAATTATTGCTTACAATTAAACCTAATAGCTAGATAGACATGGTCGTGCAGTATATATGTCTATATATGATGAACTCGGTTTGCTCTTGTCAGCTCTAGCCTATATATTTAGCAAGTTCATTATGCAGTATGGAGTAGTGTATACATATAGCCGATTTCTAAACCAGACAGATATTGATGAATTGTGTGGCAGATAAAGTAGATGCCTTGGGCTTCAATATTTGCGGCCTTTGCCTTTGCCTGTATATATGGACTGATCGATCGACTATTACCTGATCAACCATATGTGACATGCCAATAGTACGATGTAACCTCAATTTTTATAAGGTATTAGAGTGAGTTGTCTTATGTGTAACTGTGTAAAATTTAACTGTCACACTTGCCCACGTTATCCACCACATCGCCATGTGTAAGGCAATGTCCTACACCTGTAAGGAGGGTGCTGGATTATGGGACAATGTCTCACATTGTCATACGCACGTAAAATACCATGTTGGATTGTGAGGTAATGTCCTACATTGTCACGTGTAGGTTATAAAATTCGCCACATGTATGAGAGTGTTGGAATGTGAGGTAATGTCCCACATCAGAAAAGGAATCTTAATTTTTGCAATATCCCACATAAGAAAAATACAACTTAATTTTGTGCTTTAAATTGACTTACGTGTGCACGTTGGATTGTGAGGCAATGCTCCATATCGTCATATACATGTAAGGGGGTGTGTTAGAGTGTGATGCAATGTCCCACATCATCACATGCACGTAAAGAGGTGTGTTGAAGTGTGAAGTAATGTCCCACATCGGGCATCGTCACACGCACATAAGGAGACGTGTTGAAGTATGAAGTAATATCCCAAATCGAAAAAGAAACATCAGGTAATACCCCACAAAAAAGGAACTTCGATTACTGTAATGCCTTTGTGCCTTAAATAGATTCCAGATAAGGACAATATAAGCATAAGTAATCAGCTAGAAGCTAGATTAATCAGCTACTTACAAATTAATATTTTGGGTACATATGTGTGAGAAGGCATCAAGGATTGATGGAATGTGTGGGGAAGGAGAGAATGCTGTAATGAAAACGAAGCAAGAATTCAATAGTTGTATTGATCTTTAGAGTATTTGAGAGAAAATGAAAAGAATATAATTGATGCCAATTTAATCTCCACAGTAGAGGAAGAGAGTTATATACTGATGATACAGTGTAGATTAAATTGGCATCAATTGTATTCTTTTCATTTTCTCTCAAATACTCTAAAGATCAATACAACTATTGGATTCTTTCTTCGTTTTCATTACAACATTCTATCCTTCTTCACACATTCCATCAATCCTTGATGCCTTCTCACATGGTATCAGAGCGGGGTTATTCCACGTGATTGGCTTAACCGTCACACGTGTCACACGTACCCATCCAAATCGTCACGTGATAGGCTGGAAAATCCGCCACACGTGAGGGGGCGTGTTGAGATGTGAGGAAAATGTCCAACATCGAAAAAGCACAACTACAATTTGTGTCTTAAAAGATCTTTGGCTACTCCCCCCATTGACAATTGGTTTTGGGGTGGAACCTCAAATTCTTACAATATGTGAATATGGATGCAAAATGTAATTATATATGATTTGCTAATTAATAATTAGCAGCTAGCTAGCTTGGCTAATACAAATTGAGCATACATATGTGTAACTGTTTAAGTCATGTAACTCATATTAAATACTTAATTGATGAATCGGTTGATGAAAACAGCAAGGAAACAAAGTTGTAGCCATTGATTGCAATGCAACATATGTTGTCCTACATGGGAATGGAATTGCAAGTGACACCTACATATTTCCAATTTCGATCTCTGGCCCTCCCTTGTTGGCCTTCTACTTTCCCAACGTCAATTATTGGTTCATAGTACCCATGCCCCATCATTCTGTTCTTCTTCTGCTCCTTCGCTTCACGGGCTTCCTTTCCTTTCCTTTAACGTACCAATACTCATCATATATATCCATCTCAAGTCTCAACCATATTCTTCTCCCTCAAATTTACGACCAACAACCATCTTTGAGCCATCCCTCGCCCATATCGATCTCCATAGCTCACTCGAATTATGATTGGCAATGGATTGCGTCCTGTCAAATTCGTACCGACTATTATAAACGTTGTTTTATCTAAATATGCGCAATCGAAATTCGACATATTAATTAATAATCGTATTAAGGAATGGTCCAATCCGAACTCAACATATTAATGAACCCGATAACTCATATAATCGATTTAATAAATAACTCATATTGTAATCCAATTAATGTATGACATGTTTAATCTGTTTAACATATTTAACATGTTTAACCTATTTAAAAATAAGATTCAATAGGTGTATACATAGACAAATGGGTAGATAATAAATTAGTAATTAACATGTTTATTAAACAAGTTAGTATAAATCATAATAAAAGTTAATAGATTGACACGAAATTCATCCGTTTATTAAATAAGCAATAACATATTGATCCAAAAATGACCTAGAATTTTAATCTTGAAATTTCGTGCGAATTTCAAATTGTGTCAAAAATTTTCACCAGACCCCAAACATATATATTGACTTTGCATTTCCATAAAATATTTATGAATCATCATCGAATCCATCCACTACGTAGTGCTCCTAACTTGTATTTAATTTGTGTTTACATTCATGAACCAACAATACCATGATAATATATATATCTATCGGCCAATCCAGCCATCTAGGCAACACGTACGTATCCTTTTCGGATCACAATTAACCCTTAAGTTTCCTAGATTTACGATTTTGACCTGCCATGCACGTCTCATATAGTTTCGATACTCATCTTTCCTCACTGCCTTTAAGATATTAATACAAAATAAAAACATGATTAAATCCCAAATGAAATTGACATGCATATATAATACGCCCCTTAAACACAGTCTTAATTAATAATTAAAACAATAATAAATATTTAAACTATATTACGGATCATTATTTTCATACATAATAAACCGCGATATAAAGTGACAAATGGATATGTATGGTAATGGTTGCATTGACTGTCTAGCCAGCGGCTCTTGTCGTTATATTAGAATAGAGCCACTAATCTTCTAGCTCTTCATGATCGATCATTTTGCAACAGCTGCCATACATGCATACATCCATATAATTGTAATTAATAAAAAGGAAAATACCTACATTATATTTTAATAATACTTTCTCATATACCAACTTTTTAATTTATTAAATCATATTTGTACATAAATTTAAGGCTAGCCATAAGAAATGGTCGAAGGGGCATAAGCTCTGGACCCAAAATTATCTTTCACATACCATATTTACATAATGTTTTGGATATTAGGTTTTTTTTTTTTTGTTAAGGGTTTGTCTCGATGAATTTTCTCTAATAAAATTTTAATAATACCTCATTTTATAAAAATGAAATAATCAATTTATAAAAATTTGCATTTTTAATGACTAGGGGTGCGGATTAAGGGGCATATTTTCTATTTTTGCTGACCCTGTAAAAAATCAATAAGATTGAAAATCATTTAGTTATTCATATGTATCAAATAAATCAATAATTTTAGTAAGAATTAAGATATTTATGCAAAATCAATTATTTAATTGATATATATAATTAAAAAATCTTAAATCTTATTAATTTTTTATAAAAATAATATTGACAAGATAATTTAAAGAATAAACGATTATTTATGTATAAAAAAAATTTGAAAAATTATGAAAACAATATAAGGAGAGGCCATCAGAAAGGGATGTGGGTAGTGCCCCCAATAAAAAACAAAATAACAAAGCTTATGTCCAAATCCCACCGCAAAATCCCCCATACTTGCTCTTTTTCCCGTTTTCAATATATAAATATACAAATAATTACAAACAATTAACAATAGAATTAAGTTACAGAAAATAGTAGTCCCTATTAATGCCAACAGATAGATGGGCACTTGTGTAAATAATATATCCAACCAATTCAATATTCAAAGCCTCCCTTATATCAAACACAGAGAGAGAGAGAGAGAGAGAGCGAGAGAAGGGATCCGTCCATGGAGGGAGATCATAATCGCCATGATCAGAACACAAATGAAGTGTACAGAGAGTGCTTGAGGAACCATGCAGCCAGCCTCGGCAGCTACGCCACAGACGGCTGCGGAGAGTTCACTCTCGACGACGCATCTCCAGGCGGCCTACAATGCGCCGCTTGCGGATGCCACCGCAACTTCCACCGCAGGGTCACCTACGCTGCCACCTCATCTCAAGCTGCAAGAGGCGGCGTCAGATCAGGTGGTGGCGGTAGTGGTCACGTGAACCATAACCACCAACACGTGATCATGAGCTGCAGCAGCCGCGGTCGAGATCCGGCCGACAACATGGTAACATCACAAGATCAGGGGATTGATCACTACAATGCAACTGGTGGCTGTGGGTCCCCGGACAGTGAGGAGAGGATGAGCGGGAAGAAGCGGTTCCGGACGAAGTTCACGGCGGAGCAGAAGGAGAAGATGCTGGCGTTTGCTGAGAAGCTTGGGTGGAAGCTCCAGAGGAAAGATCTAGAAGATGAGATTGAGAGGTTCTGCAGAAGCGTAGGCGTGAGTCGACAGGTGTTCAAAGTGTGGATGCATAACCATAAGAATCTCTCATCTTCTTCGACTTCTGCATCTACCGGCAATGCCTCTTCTCTCACTACCCAGTAGTACTAGCCTGCTAGCTAGGCTTAATTATTATTATTATTAATTAGGCCTTAATTAATTTGCTAGACTAGCCATGATAGACTAATTATTAATCAATTGTCCTAGCTAGCTACTATTTCTCTTTTTCAATTCCAAGTATTAATCAATTAATTTGATCTTCATTTTGTTCTTCCTCATCATAACTATATTCATGAAAGAAAAAAAAATCATAACTACCTATATAGCTACGTACTCTAGACATAATTGCCTTTTATTCTTTGTTGATTGTAATTGAAGGGATGCTAAAAATGTCATTTTCATTTATGGGGTCGGTGAAATTCCTGATAAGATTTTAATTTCCTTTTCATTATGCGTTAATAAAGTGTAACATCGTAAGCGATTATTTCAAATTTATCATCTCATTAGGGATCCAAGAAGATGCATGATTCTATAGTGACATAATGTTAGTGGTTAATTAGTAGAGTAATTGTATACAAAGAGGAAACATGCATGTTATTTGGTGAAGAATAAAGATGTTTGTAAAAATCGCACCATATATGCACGTGTAATAATTAAGCTTAATTAGAATTTGTTAGTGTGATAATTAAGCTTAATGCAAGAAGAAAGGGTAAGTCGTTTTGTTTCATGCTTAATTTGGTTATATATAATTGAATCAGTTTGATTTTGAAAACGTACAAAACTGCAACAGTTTTGAGTGACATGACATCCTTCATCTCCATCACCATGGCCCCTCTCTTTCCCTTTTAGCTAGCTTCAAGGCTTTACAAAAAGTTGCATATACGTGCATATCTTTTGCTTTCAAATTGAAAGATTTCAATATCAACTCTTTCATCATTCAATTCATATATCCCTCTTCGAAATCACCACAAAGAATCATAAGAAATTGAATGAATAATATGGATGAATCCATGTGCCAAATTGCCAATATTGCAGCAATCTACATGTCTCTCAGCTCTCAAATTAACCATTCTTAGATTTGGAGCACCTTGCTGATTATGTTTATGTAGAGCCATATTTTAGTGTAATAGTTGTTGGGATGTGAGATGTCCCACATCGGAAAAGATAAAAATGAATGTGTGCCTTATATAGGCTTGGGCAACTCCCCCTATCACCAATTGGTTTTAGGGCCGAACTCCCGAGTCTATATAATGGCCGGAATCCCGATTTCTACATGGTATCAGAGCGGGTTATCCCACGATGGTGGGCTCAGATCATCACGTGTTGGCTGGAAGAGCCGCCACACGTAAGGGGGTGTGTTGGGATGTGAGATGTCCCACATCGGAAAAGAGAAAAATGAATGTGTGCCTTATATAGGCTTGAGCAACTCCCCCTATCACCAATTGGTTTTAGGGCCGAACTCCCGAGTCTATTTCTACAATAGTAACAAGATGCATTTGGAGCAGTAGATTTTTGTTTTTTGTTTGTTGGTTAATCATAGAAACATAACTTATACGCGCCCTTTGGAATAATGCGCCTCAAGTATGAAAGTTTGATTATCTCGTACTTTGATTTCATAAGATAATATGAAGTTAATAATGCGCATCGGATATGAAATCTTGATCATCTCGTACTTTAACCTCTTCGGACAATAGAAGGTTAATCAAGAACTTTCAAAGTATACAATCGAAGAATTGAACAACTGATATGGCCATATTTGTGTTTACAATTACATGTTTTATTCTTACATTCGATTCAAACTTTCAAACGGCTGAAAACTAATCACATAAAAATAATTCAAAAAAGATGGAATACTTTAAACTTCCCAAGCTAGTGCCTTTAGAATTTGACTACCCTTGGTGGTTAGTAGGTTTTTTGTTATGTTATTGCAAATTTGCTTTCAATTGATTGATTATTAAGATGTAAATTGCATTTGTATGTACGTGGAGACACAAGAGAGAAAAGGCTTTGCCGACAGACATCCTTTAGTGATGATGACGTCTCCCTCGCTACTTGCTGCCAATCGTGATGGCATGCATCATCCAACCTCACGTCTTGTCCAAATCAAATCATTAATACTGCCAAAACCATTGTCTCCATATATCATCCCTTGCCGATGCCCGCCCAGTGCCTACCTAGCTTCAAGTACAGGAACAATCTTAACCCTGCTTTCCTAATTGTATAGGCTACCTAGCTAGCTACAACTATTGGCTGCTGGCTAGGGAATTGCATAAATTTTGAGTACATATTTCATATAATCAAAAAATATTTGTCGCACTTGTCATAAAATTATTTCAATTTATTAAATTATTTATATATATATATATGTTAAGATTATTTTTTATAAAAAATTAATAAAATTGAATATCGTTTAGTTATTATATGTATCAAATAAATAAATAATGTTAATAAAAATTAAGATTTTTATTATGAGCTGTACATTTAGTTGATATATATATAAATGATTAAATGATCTTCAATCTTATTGATTTTTTACGGAGATAATATTGACATGATAATTTGAAAAACAAACAGATTTGATTATGATATATATATATATAAACAATTCAATAAGTCGAAGGAGTGGTATAAAATATTTATAGAATCCCAACATATTTATTTTTCACAAAAACTTTAAACTATATAACACACGTTTTTAGTTTATTTCTAAAATTTCAAAAAAACCATCAAAACACTTATTATGTTCTCATCATCCCTCGATATACTTTGATGTTGAGAGGGTTGATTTCTAATTACTTTCGGATCATAAAGTCACTTCCGGATCTTGTTTGGAAATTTCAATAAAATTCCAATGTTCTTCTTATAAATGCATGAAAATAGTAAATAGTAAATAAGCACCCGATGGATGACATACCATATCTCAAACGGCTTCTAATACCTTTGCTAATGTGTACCACGAAACCCAAGGAATGCATTTTTCATTAAAAAAAAATTATGAAGTATAACTCACATTTTTTGTCAGTTTAAGAAATAAAAAAAATGAAAATACTTATTCAGTTTCCATTTTTATCATCCATCGAGATAATTCATAACTGAAAAATTATTATTTCTAATTACTTTTGCACCCTAGGGTCATTTTCGGACCCCATCACAAAATTTATTGAAATTCTAGTTTTTTGCTTAAAAATACATACAAAGCAGTTAATGATTATTGCACGAAATTCTGGCTGACATATTTTTCATAAAAATCGTAATAACTTACAATTTTTAGTCGGTTTTAGAAATTTTGACAAAAATATAAAAATACTTAAGTTATTTCAATTCTCATCATCCTTGAACATACTTCAAAGTTGAGATAGATGAATTCAAATTACATTTAGAGTTTTAGACCCTAGAGTCACTTCCGGACTCCGTTATAAAATTTTAATGAAATTATAATCTTTTTGCTTAAAATGTTAAAAAAAAAGTGTTAAATCTCAACTTCTCAAGTGGCTTCTAAAACTTTTGCTAACATGTAGTTAAAATATTTCTTGAAATCCCTATGGACGCATTTTAAAAAAACTATAAGTTTTAACTCACAATATTTAGTTTTTAAAATTTTGACAAAAACATCAAAGTGCTTATTTTATTTTTATTCTCATTATCCCTCAAGATATTTTAAAAGTGAAAGAGTTGATTCTATTTTGGACCCTAAAGTCTCTTCTGGACTCCAATACGAAATTTAATTGAAATTCCAATTTTTATGCTTCAAAATACATAAAAAAAATAGTTAATGGGTATCCAAGATTATATGAAATATCTCAAATGACTTCTATTGTTGTGGTTAAAAAAATCCATAAAAATTAGATATTTGGCACCCTTGATGATATGGCATGTCTCAAATAGCTTAGAATATTTTTTTTTCTAAAGTGCAATTAAAATATTTCTCGAAGTCCGAACAGATGCATTCTTCACAACAACTATGAGCTATAATAACGCATGATTTTTAATTGAATTTTGGAATTTTGACAAAAAATATCAAAATACTTATTCTATTTCTTTTCTCATCACCCTGTAAGATACTTTAAAATTGAGAGAGATGATTTCCAATTACTTTTGTACTCCTGTCCTATTACAAAATTTTATTGAAAGTCTAATTTTGTTTGCTTAAAAATCCATAGTAATAGTTAATTGGAAACCTAAATGACTAAACAAATCTCAAATGGTGTCTAATACTTTTGCTAACGTTGCCTTATAATATTTTGCAAAATCTAAACAAAAGTATTTTTCACAAAAACTATGAGTTATAACTCACTATTTTTTTGTTTGTGTTTTGAAATTTTGAAAATAAATATCAAAATACTTATTATGTTTTCGTTCTCATCTCTACAAAAGATACTTTGACATTGAGAAAGTTGATTTCTAATTACTTTCGGACCCTAAAGTCACTTTTGGACCCCGTTACGAAAATTCATTGAAATTCCAATTTTTTGCTTTAAATGAAAATAAAATAATTAACGAGCACCATAGATGACATAATATGCCATAAATGACTTCTAATACTTTTTTTATGTGCGCTTCAAATATTTTACCATCGCATTTATCACAAAAAAATGTGAACCATGTACTACTTATGATTTTTAGTCAATTTTTTGAAATTTTGAACAAAAATATATGTTTTGAGTTTAGTTTACTAACATAAGGTTGATGTGAACTTTCACAATATGAGATTGAAGTTTCGAACTTCAATTTTTGTCTCCTTCAAAATGTTGACTTCACTTATAAAGTTTATATGAATTCTGGCGCTTGATTACAAATTAGAGAAAAGGCTTTGAATTTTTTTATTTTTTATTTTTCCATGTTAAAGTTGATGTAAGCTCTCAAAATATGAGATTAGGGTTTCAAAGTTCAATTTTTTTTTTTTAATTTCAAGTTTTCATGTTGGAGTTAGAAGGTTCATATGAACTCTAGAGTTTGATATTATAAATGGGAGAAATTTTTTCGAATTTTTCTATCTTGTGTTTGTTTTTTCTTTGGTTAAGTCAATGTGAATACTCAACATGATTGGTGTTTCGAAGTAAAATTATTATTTTTCTCTGAATATAAGATTGTGGTTTCAAAATGCATTCTCCAATTTACAATACATTAAAATTCATATAAACTTATAAATTTAAACAAAAAACTTTGGGAAAAAAATTGAACTTTGAAACCCCAATTTCGTATTATGAGGGTTCATATCAAACTTATAATAGAAAAACAAAACTCAAAGTTCTTACTCCAATGCGTAATACCAAATGCTAGATATGAACCTTATTATAACTCCAAAGTTCAAACTCGGAATTTTGAAATATAAAAAAAAAAAAAAGAACTTTGAAGCCCTAATCTCAAATTTTGAGAGTTAATATCAATCTTATCATAGAAAAACCAAACTCAAAATGGAAATAATTGATTTTTTTTTTATGTAAATCGTAGTATCTAACACTAGAGTTCATATAAACCTTATAATTCAAAAACCTAAACTCGAAATTTTGAGGGGAAAAAATTAGAATTTTGAAACTCCAATTTCGTATTGTGAGGGTTCATATCAAACTTACAATAGAAAAACAAAACTCAAAGTTCTTACTCCAATGCGTAATACCAAATGCTAGATATGAACCTTATTATAACTCCAAAATTCAAACTCGGAATTTTGAAATATAAAAAAAAAATGAACTTTGAAGCCCTAATCTCAAATTTTGAGAGTTAATATCAATCTTATATATCATAGAAAAACCAAACTCAAAATGGAAATAATTTATGTTTTTATGTAAATCGTAGTATCTAACACTAGAGTTCATATAAACCTTATAATTCAAAAACCTAAACTCAAAATTTTGAGGGGAAAAAATTAGAATTTTGAAACTCCAATTTCATATTGTGAGAGCACACCAACCTTATAGAAAAACCAAACTCAAAAGGACGAAATTCAAAATTCTTTTTCCAACACGCAAAATATAATGCTAAGGTTAATATGAACCTTATAATTTCATACTCAAATCTTAAAATTTTGGAAACAATAAAATGGAACTTTGAAACCTAGTCTTATATTGTGAGAGTTCACATCAACCTTAATTACTATTGAAAAACCAAACTTAAAATTAAAGAATTCAAAACGCTTTCTCCAATTCAGATGAATCTTATAATTCTAAAATTCAGACTTGAAATTTTCAATAAAACAAATTGAACTTCGAAACTCTAATCTCATATTTTAAGCCTAATCAACCTTACTATAAAAAAACTAAACTCAAAAGGAAGAAAATTCAAAAATTCTTTCTTCAATCCGTAATATCAAACGTTATAGTTCATTTGAATCTTATAATTTTAAAATCAAACCTCAAATTTTTGTAAAATTAAAATTGAACTTCGACTCTAATTAATCTCATATTGTGAAAGTTTACAACAATCTTACCACAGAAAACAAGGAAAAAAATTTAAAATTCTTTCTCCATTCCGTAACATCAATAACTAGGATTTATATGAACTTATGATTCCAAAATGCGAACTCGAAATTTTTAAGGGAAAAAAATTGATGAATGGTCGGAATTTTCCATTTGGGTGACCAGCAAACAGGAAAATTGTATTAATCCCAAGCACAGCATTGTAATTCTTAACTCAACGATAAAGCTAAATTCAGATTTAAAAAAAAAAAACGATAAAGCTAAATGCTACCCAACAAAAAAAGAAAGAAATAAAAAAGATTATTCCACATTGTTGACAAAGCTCCAAAAGCAAAGATGCTTTTTGTGTCTAAAATCTGAAAACTACATTTACTTGTTAAGCATCACTCTCA
Source organism: Prinsepia uniflora (assembly GCA_032719365.1). Classification (NCBI taxonomy): domain Eukaryota; kingdom Viridiplantae; phylum Streptophyta; class Magnoliopsida; order Rosales; family Rosaceae; genus Prinsepia; species Prinsepia uniflora. The sequence goes on along the minus strand of CM064865.1, from coordinate 81,974,127 downwards.
CAAACTCCTCATAGTTCACCTGGCCATCGCCATCTTCATCTGCTTCACGAATCATTTCATCTACTTCATCATCTGTCAGCTTCTCACCAAGATTTGCCATCACATGTCGAAGCTGGACAATTTCAAACAAGAAAATAAGTAGGTTTTCTGACTAAGTTTGCACTACATGCAAATCTTATATAGATCATTGAAGAAATAACTAATTACGATCTTTAATTTTACCTCAGCTGCAGAAATAAAGCCATTCTGGTCCTTATCAAAGACCTTGAAAGCTTCTTTGAGTTCCTCCTCAGAATCAGTATCCTGTGCACGTTTTAGTTCAGCAAACTTTGCGTAAAAATGCGTATACAAACTGTTCCAATTCCATATCCAAACCACAAACAGAAACATAATGATATCATGTCTCCAATTCAATCATCGTTGAGGTTATTGCTACTCACAATACAGTTCAGCCTCAAGAAGCCATGCACAAGTGCATAATACCGCAATGCTTAACAAAGGGTTTAAATGCTTAGTGACATTGCAGTCATTGTAGCTAGAAGCCATAAAGATTGAATTAAAACAGAACAATGATATTTTAATCAATAATGGAATAGTTCAGCCTTAGCAATGCTGTGAAAGTCTTAGGATGAAAGTTCTAAACTAGCATGAGTCTAGCATTAGCAAAGTTGAGTTCAACCAAGCATTGGCAAGTAGATTACTAGCTTCAGGCTTCAATGGGGAAAGCAATATGGCACCAAAATGGGTTGGATATAGAATATAGATAGTACCTTCATCTTCCTTGCCATCAAATTCAGAAACTCGGAGAAATCAATTGTGCCATTCTGATCAGCATCGACTTCATTGATCATGTCCTGCAATTCAGCCTCAGTGGGATTTTGTCCCAGAGATCTCATCACAGTCCCCAACTCTTTGGTAGTGATGCAACCTATGTGCAAACAAACAACGCATTTAAAAGTAAATCTCTTTGTCTAAAACATGTATGGTTTCTATAAATCGGGTACAAATGGCGGCATGTACAAAACCATAAGACATCAAAATATCCAGATTTGACATGAATTCACTCTCCATAATGTGCCCATTGGATTGGATGAAAAGGCTATGTTCAAGGATGAACACTTCAGCATACATGTGCATTACCAACCCCCAACCCCCTATCCTATGCTGCTATGAATAGTATAGGATGCAAAACAGAAAACTTTACAGAACATTTAGGTCCATATGCTACCAAATCATAATGATCGGGTAGTTCAAATCAAAAGCTTTGATCTATCTTTCTTCATTAGCAGCACATTTCCATAATAAATATCAGAATCATAATTCATGACCATGGAAAGTAAACCCAAGAAACATGTGAATACTTTTCATTTTAAGAACAGAAAGTTGACATTGGAACGAAAGATAAAAGAGAGGAGAATACCATCGCCATCTTTGTCAAAGAGGCAAAAAGCTTCCTTGAACTCGGCGATCTGCTCCTCTGTTAGCTGCTCAGCCATTTAGTCGAATCCTGATTTCTGAGTTTTAGGGGGAATGTGGACTGCTATTGATCTTGATCTAGTATTCTACTTGACCAACGAAATGAAATTTGAAATCAATCAACTCCACCGCAACTCCTTCCTTATTCTCTTCTGTGAGATTCAACTCTTACTATTACTTGTTCGAATCTAATCCAACGCTTCAAATCGCATCTTGTAAATAATATATAATTATATTTTGAAGACTCATGAGCTGCCGTCTGGTAATTTTATTTTCCCTGTGTTTGTATTCTGTAAGTGGCTCGTCCTCATTCTAGTTATACTGCATTTTATTATTTTTTAAAATCACCATTTGAGCATTTCATGATTCATTTAAAAAATTATAAATTTGTATTATAACCCTCATCCATATAATCCCTTGTACTATTAATTCTTCGTATATTACTCAACTGATAAACATGATACAATTCAATACGGATATTAAAAATATTCAAATTCAATTTGTTTAAAATTTTAAGGGTTCAATACGATTTCGACTTTTCAAAATTAAAAATAAAATTATTTCAAACCAAACATTTATTAAAAGTTCAGTTTGAATCAATACGAACGATTTAGTTGTAATAAAATATTTGTAGTATATATAGACTATACAGAGTTACAGACTCACCGTCACATTCTCAACCAAAACTTCTTAAGAATCCGTTATTCAAACATTCACAATCCAGAGAATCAAACATTCAAATATTTCATTTCAACCAAATTTTCTTCAAACATTTCAACTAAAATATAAAAGACACGTTATAAATAAAACTAACATAACACAATAACATTGCCTTTAAAACCAACAAAATACAACAATATTTACCAATCAAGTCGTTACTAAAAGAACGATTTTAATTATCAAATCGTTTTAACTTTTATCCAATCAAAATCAAATGGTTTGGATAATAGCAATTTGAAAAAATTGCTACTGTTAATAAACAAAGGGCTTGATACAAATCGAAAACAAGTCGAAGGTTTGCTTCATAAAATTTGTGTAAAACTAAACAATAAAAGTAATTGAGCATCTGAAACAATGGTTACAACCGCATTATTCTGAATGCTGTCAATTTACAAGTTCTCTAAAGAGGCATCAGGACCAAATGTATTTGATAAAACTCGCTCTCTCAGCATTAAGCACAAAACGCATAAGCGGAAAGCCGAAATTGTTAGTAGTGCAAAATTATGAACAGAAATTAGTTTGGTTGTACGTGTATCTGCAGTTAAAAAGCGCAGAAATGCAACAAGAGCTGATCATAATGCCATTGGGTTTATGAAGAAGACTGAGATTTGTACTTGACGGCTAACGCCGCTGCTCTGTACCAGGACGCTGCAGCCATCGCACCTGGGTCCGGGACTGAGGCAAGTATCTCCCCGGTAATGTAACTTGAGCGCCCGGCCTGCATAAAGCATCAGATCAAATATTAGGTTAAGTGATGACTTTCAAGAGGGCTCAAGTTCAACTAGTATCCAATTGCTGTAATTTGGATACTACCTGTGCCTGCATGTGCTTAGTTGACTCAGCTCCGGTCAATGCCGCTTCAGATGAGAGATCAAAAGCGGTTGCAGGATCATCACCAGCATTTAACCTCTGTAATTCAAAGCAGATATATCGTCAGTACCAAACTACGAGGCCATGACAACAAACAAGAAGTTGATAATTATCAATGACCTGCTGAAGAACTGCTGATGCTGGGATAAGGGCGTCTAACAATGTGCGATAGCCAGCACTAGCCCCACCGTATTTACTGACTGCAGCAATCGAAGCTTCAAGCGCTTCAGCCCCTGAATCAAGAGAATGCTAAGTCGAGGTGAATGAGTCTAAACATTACCCATTAGGGGGAGAACTGTCTTACAATTTTTTGATGTGACAACTGATTTGGTGCTTGCTTTCAACTGTGCATACGCTGCCTTACAAAATATGTCATACCTGTTTGGGCAGAAACGAGATGTCAAGATGGATGTTGGAATAAATGCAGTAACTAGATTCCAAAAAAATTTGTTCAAATTTCAGGATGTTGGAATAAATGCAGTAACAAGAAGGTAGGTAGAATACAGGATCCCACTGGTTCCTCCCATGACTCTTCTGATTGATGATCCAATTTCATTCACTGTTTCAATTGCGTCATTCAGAGGATAACTGCAATACAGATAAGACAATGAATAAAGCTAAGTTTCAAATTGTAATCACTAGGAATTAACAATTAATACCTTACTTTTGCTGATAAAACTCTTCAGAAAACTGAAAGCAACAAACAGCATGTGTAATAGATTCTTTCTATTAAGTTTCTTTTTTGCCTATGTAACTAAGGGAAAAATGGCACAGGCTCGAATCCAGGATGGGGCCCTTGGAGGATGGTTGCTTTATCGGATATTAGCAAATTGTTCTGCTACCTAAAACTCCATATAAGGAATCGACCACAAGAAAACATGAAAAGGTATTGTCTTATTATTTGATGCTCTGCACACCATGTAACTGAGTTCAAAAGAAAAAAGACACTGATCACTAAATAGATAAACCAAGATTTCCAAATAATTTACAGCTGAACGAACCTAAAAATCCCAGTTAATTAGGATTGGCATCAAAATCCATCCACTACACCTGGATCCATCCAAACAACCATATACAATCTAAAGCTCTATATGGTTATAATGCTCCACTCCCTCAAAAGTTCTAATGTTCCTTTCAAACCCAATGTTTAGATGATAGAATAGAAATGAGAAGAAAACTGACTCAAACTGACAGTCAAACCTACTTTCGCATGTCTTCCAAAATTGCTGCTGCACCTCTATACATCTGCAACAGAAGACATACGATTTAGCATGGGACATTTCATGATTTGAGCTTGAAAGGATACGAGAGGGTAGATTCAAGATTTAGCACGATATATCAGGATCCAAGAAGCAAATGAAAAAAGTGAATAGATATCAAGGCCGGGACTTACTGTTGACCCGCAGTCACCATCACCTACTTTGCTATCCCATTCATTCAAATTGTCCTTAAGTTTTTTAACTGCATTTGCAGCTGCTTCAATGGCCACCTCAAGAATCTGGCCTTGTTCATTCAGTTGTGCTGGCCGGCCTAACGACTAATTGAAAGCAAACAAAGTCTCAAGGAGTTCTAATAAACTCAAAATACACATATAATGATTAACTATTGCAATATCCATGACAGCCCACATAGGGAACTCTGGAATTGTTTTGAAGCTCAACACAACCTTTAGTATAAAAAACAAAGAAGCCCACATAATTATTATGTGCAAATACTAATCTTGCCCTGATACTTTGGACACCACCATTAATGTCAATGAGCAACATATACTTGTAACAAAACAAAAGTCATTCATTCAACACACAACTACAGAAAAGGAAAAATGTAGACACGAAAAGGACATGTTCAAACAAAGGTATGAACATACCTCATTGCTCTTTGTTGAACGAGATGGAGGCAATGGGACAGGAATCTTTGCAGGTGGATGATTGCCTGCAAGCAAGGAAATCTACTGAGCTCAATGTACCTCATTTGACCATATTACTAGACCTTCATGAAAGCAGTACCTATTCACAAAGTACATATAAACATAAAGAAGATATTAACACCCAAAACAGTGTAATTAGATACCATCGACGCCAACAGGCCAATATGGAGCCTTTGTTGCAGCATCCAGACGTTTCAAAATAGCTTGATCAGCCTTCATGATAGAAATCGAAAAACCTGAAGAAACACAATATCTTGAATGTGAGAATGTGCATATTATTAATACAAATAACTCACTCCATGTGCCAGAGGACAAACCTGCCATATCAAGAGAAGTCATAAATGATCCAGTATACACTCTATCAACTGCCAATCCATGCTCTAGCTGCAACTTGGGCACTGTTTTACCAGCTGCAATCATCAGTTCCATTCCAGGAGTTGCACCCAACCTGCCATAAAAGAAAAGATTCCTAAAATTAAAATAACAAGAGTTCTGCCTGGACTGACATTGGAAATTAATTTATTTTTATTTTTTTAAAAGAGAACGCTAAGATAAAAAGATAAACAGGAAAGAAACTTCAACATTTTTCATGCTTCACTTTTTCCTTCCCTAATATGTTTCCAGCATCTGAAAGAGCTCTAGCTCAACTGACTGGGCAAACAAACAAAAAAAAAACATAAAAAATACTCGTAATAGTATGAAACTCATCTCGTAATAATAATAATAATAAAAAATCCTCTTTCTTCTACACTTAGAAATAATGGTGAGGGGTCACATTGCCACAGATAAAGTTGAAAAGACTACAAGGGGTCATGCTTACTAGTATCCATTAAGAGTGAAAAGTTCTCATAACACAATAACAATAACTAAGAAAGAGAGTGAGAGAGAGAACAATATATTGATCTAAGCCCTAGTTCCTTCCAAGATACCAAATTGATAATTTTTTTTCCGTTTTCATTGATATGCAAACCTTTGGAGGAGAAGACAAAGTTAATTTCACTCAACTGAGTAAGCATATTTTCTCTAAGATCATCAGACTCTTATTCAATCAATCACGCACATGATGCCCTGGCCTCAGTAATGTTTTAAGTCCCCATTCATTGAAATTCTCATATAATTTATAAAGTAAAAGCCTAACGTACCCGTTGATCATGAGAATCACTCTACAACCTCGAGTAATTGGAACATAGTTAGTTTCCTGCAAATATTAGAAATTGGATCTTTCAGAAATTACAAGTTTGATTCAGTAGCTTGTAAGAAAAGTTATGATTGATTTTTTTTTTTTAAAAAAAAAACAGTAATGTAGTTCTAAAATAGTCATTATAAGCATTGGGGTATGCTCATACTAAAATAAAAAAGTGGACTCTACAACTTGAATGAGTTCTTGACTCAATTTAATGTTTTCCCGTTTTCCCTATGTACATCATACTCAACAACATAAGAATCCATCTACTATGTGAGACCATATCATTAACAATACATTTAACTTGACACCCTTTCTTGTTAAGTACCCAAACATAATTGACATAAGAAGCGAAGAATAAAAGTATGGGGGTATACTGGAGACAAAATCTGCTTAAGAACGTGAGAAACTATCACATCCACCGGTTGAAGGTCAGCTACAGCAGCACCAGGTTCTCCATGCTGCAAAGTAAATCCAGTTTTAGTCACCTTATCGAAGTATTTAAGAAGCAAATAGAATAACTAGGTCGTAACTATAGAATGCTGGAAAATTATAGCCAGATACAAATCCCATAAGGTCAGAAACCATGAATTTAGGATATGGTTTGACGAATTTGATCAGATAAAATGATATCCAATTAAGGTATACAAACCAGAAATTGTTTTAACATGATCAGAAAACTAATGCATAAATCGTGTTTTAAGGGCAAGGTCACTCAGTGAAAATGACTTACAATTCCAAGACCAAGTTCCATCTTTCCAGGACCCAAACGATCTGGTGTAACCTGGCCAGGCAATGTGCAAACAGATAATGCAACGCCCATTGTTCCAACCATTTCAGATGCACGTCTTGCTTCAGCAGCAACATCAGCAAGACAAAGGCCAGCAGCAGCAGCAGCTCCAGCAATCTATTTTTATTTTTTTTCAGAGATGGGTCAACAATTGAAAAATTTAGCCAAATAAAGATACTCTTAACTATTGATACTCTTGAACCAGTGTCTTAATTAGGACGTGAAGACATGGGTGAAAAGTTTTCCAGCCCTTGATACAGGAAACACCCTATTTCTAACATCCTTCACAGTAAACCTTCATGCATACATGAAATGACAAATATCTAAACATAATAATAAAATTTAATTGATTGAATACAATAGTTGAACAAACAACAGTACAAATGGAAAATGTAGAGAGAGAGAGAGAGAGAGAAAGAAAGAGAGAGAGAGAGAGAGAGAGAGAGAGAGAGAGAGAGAGAGAGAGAGAGAGAGAGAGAGAGAGAGAGAGAGAGAGAGAGAGAGAGAGAGAGAGAGAGAGAGAGAGAGAGACCTTATGAACAAGAATGGTCCCAGCCAAACCCCTTCGACCAGCTATGCCTCTAGGCGGGGGCAATGCACAATCATCTCCAACAATTACAGTCTGCAAATTTAAAGGGCATTGTTTCGATATAATCTAACCATGTATCACAGCCTTTCAGCTGAAATAAATATGAAAAGTAAAGCATACCTCGACTTTAAAACCTTCTGATTTTGCTTGTTCTGCTGCTAAACCAAAATTCAAACGGTCCCCAGTGTAATTCTGTCAACAACCAAATAATCAGATCGCAGCATCATATATCAGACAAACAAGAGCCACATTTACAATGTTGGCCATGTGGCCATAATATTATGAAGCCGAGAAGCAATTGCAGAATTTTATATGGATGAAGGTACAAGTTTCCAATTTTTATTTACTTTTTACTTGCTATGAATAATAGGTCTTCAGAATGCTCCAAAACAGCTATCATTTAACATCAGGCCGTACATAGAATAACCTCACAAATCAAGCTTCAACACATTGTAGAAATTATACCTTGACAATCAGAAGACAGCCCACAGGACCAGTTACAGCTCGGATTCCCTGAAGTAAAATTATATTAGAACAGTCACCTATGTTAATAATGGAAGATAACCATATTGGGTGTTTTTCCCTTCCAATTAAAGCAATACATTGAAGAACACCATACTGCTAGAATTGAATCAACTGGTGGTGAGGCAAAAACATCCCCACAAATAGCTGCTGTCAACATTCCTTCCCCAACAAAACCAGCGTGTGCAGGTTCATGTCCACTTCCACCCCCTGTATCATAAAACTTTTGAAATTTAACAAAAAAAAGAAAGCCTCTGTCTTACACAATTCACAATCCATTTCAGTGTAACTCCAAAATACGTTAGTTGACATCTATTACTCGATAGATAGATTCTCATGACAGCTAGACTCTACTTTCACTGTTTTCTTTTCTTTTTCTTTCTTCTAATTACAATGATAGAAGAAAATTGGCCCACAAGATCATACTCGATTGTGTAGTTATAGCTCAGAAAACTGAAATAGAAGGAACATAAGTGATAAAGAACTATGACTAGAATTTAGTCCCTTGAAAATGATAAGTTACTGGAAACAATCTTCACTTCCAAGGTCCAGAGCACCCTTAAACCATGTGGGAATAAGTAAGATGATATCGTAAGCTTCTTCCAACTTCTTTAATTCCTTTCCATCTTGCATTTCACGATGCTCTTCTTTCAGGCAACCTTTTTCTCAATGGTTTTCCAGCAGAGTTTCACCCATAATGTAGTTGAAGCACTTATTCATTGCCTTGATAAATAAAATATTCAGTAATTGCATTGCATTATTCATTCCCTTAGAAAGTGAAAGGAAGATGGCCAATTCAACTACAAATATAACTACAAGGTAATTCTCCACCTAAAAGTCCATGGTGCTTCCCTAGGTCCGACACTAACATAGAATTTCCTATCTTCTGAGAACTCATTTACAGAATATCATTCACAGTGAAAATGCAGTTAGAAAGATGGTGAAAGTATTAAATCTGCTTTGAAGTGAAAAAACTTTCTTCTAATACAGTAAACAAAGTTTACAATATAGGCATCCATAGCTATCCATAAAAATGTAAATTCCAGGGTCTCAAACCTGATATAATAGCAACTTTGTCATATGTACCGCCGGAAACATCAGCACGTAAAACAACCTTCACCTGCACTTCCCAAGTAGTAACCAGATAAAATATATTTTCTCAAATATGGTTATGGCATTGGCAGATAAACACAAATTGGAGAGGAAAACGAAGAAAGACCTGAGGGAAACCGTCTAAGTACTGCAGCCCAGGATACGTTTCAACAAGACCCTCAATGAACTCAGTCACCACATCTGCAACGACGGGGATACAAAATATTCAGTAATCTTTTGGAGAAAATTTAAAATATATGCCTGATTTTTCTTAATACTGCAAGTCCTTAAATAACGTGAGCAGAAGTTTCATGACCCCTAATTTCATTTCTTGGCATTTCTTGACATTTCTTGACATTTCTTTTCGTTTCAGTCGGCAACAAACTCCAAAAAATTAAGAAAGATGTTGACCGATAATCACAGTAAAGGGAATGAAGAATCGAATAGCAAATGTAAGAGCGAGGAAGGCGAATTGCGTACCATTGGGGTCGTTGATGAGCTTCTTGACTTCAAAAGACATGGCCATGATGATCGACAATTAAACCCTAGCTAACAGTGGTTTGCATGAACCGAAGTGTGAGTGAGGGGAGAGAGAAAGAGAGATAGAGAGTAGGTGGTATTGGTGGAGAGAGAGAGAGAGGGTCTGTGTGTGCTTATAACTATATATATACGTGTGTGAAAAATCTTTCTCACCTTGCGGGAGAGAGAGAGCTCTTTCGCTTCAGAAAATAGTGGGGCGTGGTGCGCGAGTTGATGGCTTGCTTGTCTGACCAAAATTCTTCGCTTTTTCTTTTATTCGTCATTTTGCCCGTCCTTTTCCCCAAATTCCCTCTCTGCCACTATTGAATCCAATTAGATAACTCGTTAAAGGAAAGTAAACTTACATGTAAAAATAAATGGGCACTCACGAGTAACGCGTAAAATCCTATATTTGAGAGAAGAATTTACATGTAAAAATAAATAGGGACTGATAAGTAACGCATATAAGATCCTGCCTTTAAGGGGAACAGCAGTTGGAAATAGCATCTACTACTCTGTAGGCTAAGGAGCAAAATGAGGAAGCCGTTCGTGGTAGGGGTGGACACGAATCTGTTAAAACTGCTAACTGATCCGCTTCAAACCGTTATTTATCCAACGGTTTAGATTTGACCGGATAAAAGTCAAACGGTTTGAGAATCCAAACCGTTCCGTTAGTAACGGTTTGGATTTGGATTTTCGGAAATCCGTTAAATCCAAACCGAACCGTTAAAAAATATATTAATTTTTATTAATGTTTAAATATATTATTAATACAAAGTAAAATTAATAAAATAAAAGGATACCTAGATGTACCCATATAAGTATATGTATACTCATATAAGAGTATAATAAAAAGATTAATAAATAGTTTGTTTGTTTGATCAATCTCAGTATAGTGATAATGTTTGTAATTCAATACTTAGTAAGCTTAATATATAATATTTTGAATATTGAGTATTGATTTTTTTTTTGTATCCTTATTTTTTCTATATCCTTATTTTTTTTATTCCTTAACGGTTTTAAATCGTTTCGATCCAAACCAAACCGTTAACGGTTTGGATTTAAACGGTTTTATTTCTAATTTTAGAAAATTCAAACTGTATCGAACCGTTAAGATTTTAACGGTTTGGATTTGGATATTGCCAATATCCGTATCGAACTGCACCGTGTCCACCCCTAGCCCGAGGTATTTTGGATTAGTCTATCACATAATATAATTTTCTTGAAATAATAAGATAGAAAAATGTTAATATGTAATATATTTTTACAAATATTATAACATGTTTTTGGTGCTTTCAATAAATTAGGAATTATTGTCAAATAAGCTGTATTGAATTTAAATTTATACAAATATTATAAAACTTTTTGAAGTGATCAAATTTTATATATTTATTGATTTTCATAAATTTGTATAGGATTAATAACACAATTATATAAAGTTACGTTATAAAATTTTACAAATTTTTAAGTTTTACCCCTAAATATTTTCTCTTTTATTTTTTATCAAGTTAGAATCCCTAAGTTGGGACTTTTACGTCATTTAACACACGGATAAAATGTCCCGAAATCAGAAATGAACGTATATGGTGAAATTTGTACTACATCGAAAAAAAATGGTGACATTTGTAAGAATTGGAAGTTAAGGGGTGTTGAAACAAAATTAAAAGTTCCGATGGGGAAATGACGCAAAGTCGCAAACAAGATACGAAGATGAAGGGGGCATATTGGTAACTTTTCCAGAAGTTTATGTTGCCGCAGAGAGAGGAGTGAACAGCTATGAATCTTTGAGCAGCAATGGAGTCGAACGAGCTCTCGTGCAGTAGCAGCAACGCTAACGAAGTAAACAAGGCTAAACCGACGCGCAAACAGGTAAAGCACTAGTCTTTATTACACTCTTAAGCAATCGTGTCTGTCAGGGATACAAGTTAATTTTGGATTTGTAGGTAATTGAGAAGAAGGCGGCTATGGATACACTGATAAAAGCAGCTTATGCCGAAAAGGACCATCTTGCGGCTTTCCCTGCCTACCGCCATTACCGAAAAAAGGGTACCTCAGTCTCATCTTATCTGTCCATGCACCTTTTCACCATTGCTTCGAAGATGGTTCATTTGCAGTATATTTCATTTTTATTCTGGGATACCCTTCTGTGTTTTGAGCTAATTCCAACACAGATAAAAAGGAAATGATGGGTTTTTTTTGTTTTCATTTTTGTATGCAAATGATGAACTTGTGCTCCTTTTATCAGTTTGATGGTTTGAGATTTGTCTTGGGGATAATGCAGCTGTCCTGATTGGTTTTAAGTTTGAATCCCTCAAATTGTTTCGGAAAGTGGATTTTCTTGCAATGCTTATGATGTATTGGATGTTAGGCTTGTCTGCATTGTTGGAATCAGGACGTGGCGACAAGCTTTCCACATTTGTTAAGCAATACATTCAAAATCTCCTTAAGGTATTTACAGCCAACATTTTTCTTTCTTAAGGCCACCAAATATGCCGGTGAGCATCTGTTTTCATTTCTTTCTTAGCTCTTTGTGAGCAAACTCATCAAGTTTTGGGAAATCATCAGGCCAATATGAAGGGGCCTTATGGATCTGAGTGGCCAGCGGAAGAGAAGCTGAAGCGTAGGGAGATGGTTGCACCAGTAGCATGTTATATATTTGTACGTGAGGGTTCAAATGCAAGTGAAAGGCACTTGTTGGCAACCTCAGCTAGTTGTGTGGTGGAAAGAGCCCCATTGTTGGGTTTGTACATTTTCGCTTTGTCATAGAGGAAGATTTGCCTGTTCTATATGTCTATGAATTGCAACTCGAACCTCATGTACAAGGAAAGGTCTGGGGAAGTTCCTAATGCAACTAATTGAGCTAATTGCTTGCAAGGTGCTCACTATGTTCCTTCTCCCATTTTACACTTATATTCAATATATATTGCAATAAAAGGCTGAATGGAAGGGAAATTTCTGAGGACTTGATGATATGATTCTTAAACCAAATTCCTGAGGCTTTATCTTCATCTACTTTATAATTGGAATCCCTTTTCTTATTTCTCCATCAATATGAGTGTCTATTTATTTTTCTTCACCAACCTCTGAGCATTCTATGTTAATTGTTCTTCGTGGCATCCAGGCAGTTCATCTAACCGTATTTCATCTTTTGTAGAACCACATGGGTGCTGTTGTTCTAACGGTTCAAAAAGCAAACTCGGAAGCTATGAATTTCTATTTATGCAAGATGAGGTAAAAAATTTGTTTCTTATGTATACCACCCCTGATTATTTGGGCTTAAAAGCAAAGAAAATTAAGAAAACATAGAGCTTTTCATCCATGATGTGTTAAATTTTCAGTTTCTAGAGCAATGCTGCTTTTAGTTCAAAGAAAAGTTACCTGCTTTTGCATTTTGAAAGTACTCTAATGCCTAAGTACGTTTGTTCTTGTATTATTAAATCAGTTAGATATTTAATATTAAGAGCTTGATGAAATGTTTTACCAATCCTTTATGGAGCAACCTAAGAGGGATGTTATTTAAGATGCATACATTGTTCATTTGGATGCAAGTTGGACCTATTTAACTACTACATCAGACCATGGAGATTGGCTTGCTTACAGCTTAAAACCAGACAGTCAGTTTACACTTTGTTGATGCATAAAATGAACCAACGAGACTGTGAAGACTATGCAATCACCCAAGACACAACGATGTACGTGGTTCACCCAAATCAGGCTACGTCCACAGTGTTATCCCAATCTCATTAATAATATATGTGTTTTGTACATAATACATAAAGTTGTGAGCCTTTGAAAGATAGTAATGTATGTAGAGAGAAGGGAGAGAGTTCTCTCTAAAGAGAATGAGTTGTCTTGAGTGAGGGAGGACCTCCGTATTCATGGTCATCTCTAGGTTTAGGTCATGGGCTACAATGGTGGTTTTTAGGCATGAGCCTCGTTGATGGGCCTTGAAGATGGGCTTGATGTAATCTTCTGAGTCTTTTGTACGGGCTCGTTTGCTTGGTTAGATGTAGTGTCAACGCACTCTAAATGCTTTCTTATGTTTCTGCAAACATACAAGATTTTGTTCCATTTTAGATTTGGTTTATTATGGCATCATGGCACTTTATTCGACAAATTTATAATGAAGCCTCACATATTCTTAGATGTTTGATTATAGTAAAGCCCCAGCCTTGCATTCATTGATCATATTTTTTATTTTTCAACAGATATAACATATCGGCTATATCACCATCAAGAGTTGATCCTTTGGTAAGGGATTATTGACAAGTCATCTACAAGTATGTATTGCATAGAAGACATACACCATTTTGTTTATCTTATTTTAAAAAGTTTATATTTGTGCAGATCGGAAGTCAGAAGAGTTATGAAATTCTTTGCAAAACATTTAGTAATGAGGCTAAAGCTATCTTGGAGGTATATTTCCACGAATATGTACTGTAGGAAATTGATAATTGTATGAAACGTTTACATACGGTTAATAAGCCGGCATATTGTTGGACAAAGAGCTTGACTATCATTTAGCGAAGTTTGTATGTGAATTTGGGCGATAACAAATGCAAGAATCTGTACTTAGAGAAATTTGCAATTGGTAACATACCTAAATGACTAAGTAGGTGCACAAAGTCCAGTGAGATGGATATACTTCAACCACATCAAAATACCGATATTTGTTATGGACACAAGCATTTTCAAATAGGCGTCTTGTTTTATTAGTATATATCTGAAATCAATTATGTTTGATATTTGTTTGCAGAAAGGCTTTTGTACCTTTTATTTTTTTAATTTGTAGTCATTTATTCCTTTAATTTTTCTTTTTTGATTCTGAGTATCAGGAACCACTTGAACAGCGGGTTCATGCGGTTTTACAAGATGGTTAGCTGGCCACTTTTCTGTAATTATGTGCCATCGCTGTAATGCAGAATTCAGCTTTGTTGAGGTATTGGATAATTTCGTTCCAGGAGATGCATCGTTTGTAACAATTTAGCTGCTGACATATGTTCAGTATTGTATTAGTAGTCTTGAACTCACAGAATCACCATCTTTTTCTCTAAGCCATACAATTTCACCAGCAAATAGTACAATGTTGAAAGAAACAACTCCTTTGACTCTTTTTGTGATAAAAGCGTAGTAATTTCAGTGTTTTCTTTCAATAATGGCAGCTTGATCTCCATTCACGTGAATATTTGTCATCAAAACATTCTTCAAAATGGTTTTTCAAGCAAATAAATCTCTCTGACAAAAATCCTTGGATTCCTATAGGATGATCTCTTAGGACCTCAATTTCTGCCATAAAAATTGCCCGGACAGGTCTATGGTCTGACAATCTCAGTTCCCCTCTGTCATACTGGTTTTGCTTTAGCCCCTTACCGAACCATAGTATTCGATCACACCTACAACACCATCAGTTAGATTCATATGATATATCAGTCCTTACTCCTTATCATTAGCAAGCAGTTTGTCTTTATGATGCTTACCATGCCGGAGCACGTCTTTTTTTGTGTTTTCTCTTCTGATCATAGCCAAAGTATTGTCCTGAATTCGGGTAATATTTGTAGCTGGGTGCGAAGTTTATTTCTCCTTCTTGCCAACCTTCGAATACATGTCCTTCCATGAGCTCCACCTTAAGCTTTAAAATTAAAAATTAAACCTTTTTGTTTTTATACAATTTTAACTGAGTATCTTTTCACACATTCATATTATCATAAATATAAAGTACCTGATCATATTCCAACAAAATGTTCCATTTTTGCTTCTCCACAAGAAACTGTGTCGTGGCGTCAGGCAAGTAGATTCTATAGTTGAAGTCTCCAAGCCAGATCACCCTACTGTATACATTAAAATTGCCACCAAAAACTTTGTAAAAACTCCTTTTGTTTTTCTATTTCTGTTTACTATATGCATACATAGCAATATAATATATACGTACTCATGATCAAGAATTTTTGTGGTGAAATTAGTGAAGGGCCCTGGAGGAAAGTTTGTTCGAGACACAATCTCAGCAGCATCTGAGTTTCTGCGCCTTTCATCACCCTCTTTTCCTCCAGAAGCTAGGTGACTACACACAAAGCAGAAGCTTGTTTCATGCAACCAAAATCTAACCGACACTGAACCCTGCGGATGAATCAAGCAAGATAGACATCAAGTTTAAAGCTTTTTACGAGGTAATTTCTTCATTTCTATATCTGAGTTGATCAATGTCCAAAATTGGATATATATTTACATACCTTGTTTCCTAGGTAACCCATGAGACCACAGCCAACACATGAGACACTGAGATGTCTAATGTGTTGGCATAGATCATTTGTAACCCAAACAGATAAAAATATTCCGACCATTTGCTTGCTGATGATGCATCGGAAATAATCCTTTGCCTGCACGGTGGCAGTCTTACTCTTATCATCGTTAAGAGCTGCTCCGATCACTGAATTCCATTTCTGACAGACCTTGCGGTTTTCTGATCTCATTACATTTCCAGCACTAAGTGGCACAATCTCTTGAAACCTGCTTCCACAAATTCATTCATTAAATAGCTGGAACACGTACGTGCATGCAGATATCCACATGCACTCACACACGATCAAATCCTTAATAATTAAGTATAGATATAAGATAAGTATGGAGTATGATTAATTACCCAAGAACGTAGATATTAGGAGGGTTAGCATTATTATTAGGTCTGAGCCACTCTTGTATGTCCTCCTCCAAATACTCTGGTGGTGAAACCCCTCCGAGATTCCATGAACCGGCGAAGATTCTGATGTTGATCCGTCCATATATATAGTTACATATAAATATATATATATATATATAATAAACATTGAATATAAGAAATAAAGAGATAGCTAAGCTAGGTAAATGATGATGAACTTGGTCATACTGGTATGAATTTTGAGCAGTGGAGCTTTTGTTACTTAGTTGATTTTCGATAATGGTCTCACCCATCTCCATGGATTCTGGATAGTTAGAGTCTGGCATGCTCAGAATCTTATCAGCCATATATGAATCTCCAGCCTCGGCTTGCATGGCCAAGGAAGGAGAGCCTTCCTTTCCTCAGGTTATTAGAAAGTGTGAAAAGATTCCATTTGGCAACTTAGAGAGAACTTTAGCATTATTAATAAGGCTTCGTCTTCATGATCATTGACGTAGCAGATGATGCAACTTGATCAGAGGCAGTTTAGTTTAATAATGGGGTTAATATGGGATTATTTAATTAATTGGATTTTACTCAAAGTTCCAAAACAAAGAGAAAAGTACCTAAAACATGCGTCTCACCCTGTATCTCATTTTTATTCGTTTTTGCCGTGTGTTTTCTGTTTGTTGATAGGCCGCCTATACCCTAGTTTAGCAACCAATTAGTCAATATTTGTACTGTGTCAAATAGAGAAACAAGGGGTTACTTTGAATGAACATGAATGGAATTGCAGTAATTTCATGTCTCTAATATTTGCATGGATTTGGTATCTACATCAAAACTTAATCATCATGCACAATTCACAATTGATTGGAGAAAAATCGTGGTGGACGAAATGTGTATATGCATCCTGAGACATGTTCATGGTTTGCAAGGATAAGCCTAATGAAAAAGAGATGTTTATATAAAAATTGTGACAGCAAATTTGTTAATACTATTGGCCCTTTATGATATTAGAGAGTCATTACTATAGGTGAGAGAGCATCAGAAAATGTAGTGTAGCTTGAGGTTGCAAAAATATTATATATATACGCTTCAATTCTAGTAGTTGCATAGCTTATTTTAATCGATGATTTCGATTCATGGAGGAGGAATGATTATTGGATGGGTGGAAAAAGACCAAGATAAGTTATATAATTAACAATTACACAATCAAGATTTATTTATTATTCTATTCTGAAAAAATTGTTACTAATATCTTTAAAATTACACTAATTTTAATCATAAATTTTATTATAATACCAGACATCCTTGAGTTAGTGATGAGCACGGTGCGGTTCAATACGGATATTGATAATATTCAAATTCCAAATTCCAAATTCAAACTGTTAAAATTTTAACGGTTCGATACGGGGTTAATTTTCTAAAATTATAAATAAAACTATTTCGATCCAAATCGTTATTAACGGTTCGACTTGGATCGAATTGATTTCAAACCATTTAGGTATAAGAAAAAGAGTAAGAAATATATATATATATATATATATATATATATAAGATACAGAAACAATAAAATATTAATATTCAAAATTTTGTATATTAAGTTCGCTGAGATTTGGATTACAAATATTATCACTATATTAAAATTTATTAAATCATCATTATCACTTAATAATATTTTATTATATTCTTATTTGGTTATACATGTATTTATTTGAGTGTATTTAGGTATCTTTTTATTTTTATTTTTATTATTTTATATTAATAATATATTCAAAAATTAATAAAAAATGATATATTCCTTAATAGTCCGGTTTGGAGTTAACGAATTTTCAAAATGAAAATTCAAATCTAAATCATTACTAACAGAGTGGTTTGGATTCTCAAATTCTTTGATGTTTATCCAATCGTAGGATAAACATATTCGTGCACACTTCTACTCTGAATTATGTATAAACCTATAAAGATAATCTCTTTGATGTATTTTTTTTTTCACATTGTTTTTACACGTTTGACATAGTTTAAGGATGTTTGCTACTAATAATAAAAATTATAGACGATAGCTAACATTAGTACAAAATTCAAGAACAGTAGCAACTATTTTTTTTTTTCCAAGTAGTCACAATCAGGATTTATTAGTTAATTAGTGTATGCACTTATTTCCACTAATGAATAATGTTAGTGGCAAGACTCCAAATGAATGAATGTTTATGATTGCGGTTAAGCTATTTGCAATGTGACAGTGGTGGTCCTACTACTTGCACCCAATTGCTTGCCTTCTCTCCCGCTGAATTAGGGTTTATAATTTACTATAAAGTAACGACCGTCACAACCCATGACTGCTTAAACAACTTAATCTGCTTAGACAAAACGGCAGGTCGGTTTTTATCATGATCCAAATATAATTGCATAGTTAAATGGTGGAAAGGTCAATTAGTGATAAATTATGGAGCCATGGGTGGATTTCATTATTGGTAACAAACTAGTATTAATCAAATACATGTCCCAATTGAGCAAGGCAATAAATCAAATAAATAATTAAAGGAAAATGTAATCTAATTGTTCTGTTAGAGATCAAGTCTTCTTCAGATCCACCATGCTTTTTAGTTCTTTAAGACCATATGCGATGGGTCGGTTTGACGATTGTGACTATTTCTTATCGTGGAGGTGGTTTGTTTACGGTTATATGTGCTATTAGGGTTTTAGTTATTTCGGGTTTTATGAACTTGATTTGTAATTTTATGTTATTTTAGTGACGTGGGTTTGTTAGTTGTTAGTGTAATTTTGTCTGCACTAATATTATCATTGCTTAATTTTGATAGTATAATTGTACAATTTTTTCATATGATATACAATAATATCTTTTTTAATTAAAGAAAAAATGGATCAACGATGGGTATTTGCTGCATATTATATTAACAATTTAGCTTCGTGTTTTCGGTGAACTTTTTATCTAATAAAGTTAGATTCCACACCAACTTGTGGATCGAGCACTTCCTCATTATCATTTTCAAAAGACCACTGGACCACGAAATTGTACAACAAATATCTGAAATTTGGAATCGTTCGTTTCCAATTTAATTTGGCCCGTCATGCTTTATCATCCGCGTAGCAGCTGTGGACTTGTGGTGGTGGGTGTACCTGCTTAGGAACCAGTTAAAGTCTTTCAAAATTTTATCTTCTAAGCGGGCACTACAATGGTACTATCAGCATTTTATCATTCAATTCTTGGCAATCTTTCAAACAAAAGAAGCAGAAGCATTTAACGAATTACCTGGTATGCATGCATTGGCAAATGGAAACCAATTGGCAAAGGTTGTGAAAGGCAAATGCTCCAGATCAGCAAGCACTCCTCAACTTTGCAAGGGAAATGAAGAGAGAGACTGATAAAAAGAGGGACTGACTCCTTTAGAACTGCAGATAATGTCATAAATACTGAAGAAGAATGTTTTCTTCGGTTTCAAGTTTCAACACAAAATGCTGATTTTAGTTTATTCAGCCACAAAAAATAATTTCTATATTCTGCTTCAATGCAGAGCTTCTAGCACCCAGAGAAGTGGCTTCACTCGTTTCCAGTTACTTTTTGTCTCGCTACTTACCCGATCTTTTCTCTACCACTGCAACTGCCAAAGCTATCAGGTTCTGTGAGTCAACCAGCCTATTATCTCCTTAGTAATGTCTTCTCGTTCTGGCTCAAACAGAAGGTCGTGCAAAAACCCGTCAAGCAACTTGATAGTTTTATCGGTTTGAGGAAGCTTCATTGTACAGTTTCTGGGAGCCTCGGGATCCGTAACAGTATCAGCTGTGCCGTGGAGCACAAAAAAGGGGACTCTCATCTTTGTTAGATTCTGCTGCAAGTAGGATGTGATTCGCAGAATCTCCATAACCAGTTCTTACACGAATGGATCCAGTGTACACTAGAGGATCTGAATACTTGGCAGCTAGAGCCGCGGGGTCACGAGAAACGGGCATACCCCTTTTTATTTGCTGCACTTATTTGGTATCTTGGCATAAAAAATGAGACAATTGGAGCTATTACCTGGCATAATAAAGGAAGTGTGAGCCTGGTGAGGGATGACCGGACTTATCAGTTGATACTTCCTTGTAATATTTAGTCTTTCATAAAAAAACTTAAAAGTTCTTTATAAATTATATTCAAGAGTACACAAAAATTAGATATAGAAAAAGTTTGCTAACCACAAATATTGGATGCGAAGGCTGAACCCCCAACTGCAGGTGATGTCAGCACCACACCATCTATGCGGACTCGACTTTCGGGTCAAGCATTGCCTGAAAAAAAAAATTACATTCAGATTGAAATCTGTGTCAAAGAAGGGAATGAATGAATAGAAGACAGAAAATGTGACTACCAGAAAGTCATTCATCCAACTGAAGAAAGAAAACACTTCCTGTTCATACCTTAAGGATAATGGCTGCACCTGTGGAATGTCCAAAACAGAAACATGGTAGGCCAGGATTTTCAGCTGAAACCTTTTCAAGAAATGACTTCTGCATAAAATAAAGGAGCAAGGGAATACATGTAAACGTTTAAACAAAGAAAAAATTCCAAAGGTTTTCAGGTCAGGATTGAGAACTGGAATCGGATACTATTTTGACAACAGATATTGTTAATGAAAGTTGAAAACGTACCATATCATTAACAGCATAATCAAGAGAAGGAACATATGCATGAAGCCCTTCACTCCCACCATGACCTAGATGTAAAAATCAACCAGAACAATTATACGAGAAGGGCTAGTAACCTAAGGCTGTTAATCTTATGATTTACAGTTCAATTCACACAACCAACTTGCAGTCAAAATAAGAAACAAGACAGAAAAATAGTCAATTAGTGCCCTACGAAGTGGGTTAATAATAAAGATAAAATTTGTTTTGTTAAATAAAAAAGAGAAAAGACAGAGATCCTCTTCCTTCAAAGAAGAATAAGACTTGAACCCAAGATAAAATTTAACCCATTACACACACACCCCTGAAATAAGGTCCACAAGCAACATACATGATGTCACCCTATTGACCGCATGCTTATGTGGGATGCACCTAAGTAAAACTCCGCTAAAACTTTTGTGTAACATTGTTTGATAACTTTTCACTCATTGGAAGTATTAGACGCATAACCGATGTTTATAACACTTTGATTTGTCTTCATAAACATGCATATTTCTTTTTTCAAATGTGAAATACGCAAACACACAAGTAATAAGCTTACTCATGCAGAGGAGCTTCACAAGTTACTTTTTCGCACCAATGGGCATCCAAATCACTCAATCCCTGCAACATCCAAATATATATGCATTGTTGAAGAGACTGTTCTCTAGACTATGAATACAGTAATTAAGAGAAAGAAGACTGTCTCTGATACAAGGATGAGATTAAAATTTTCAAGAGGAAGTTTCCCCTTATCTAAAAATTGAGGTTCTTCTCCTTCCACAGAAAACAAATACTAGGCATATAGACACTTTGATTGGATGAAAAAGGTAGGGACATGACATACTAGATGGAATGCTAAAACTTGGAGTTCAATAATTGGTCTACTAGTTTTCTTAGCTTTAAAGAGTGTTCATTTGTTGAGGGGAGGGCTGGGGACAATTGATGAAAAACCTTAAGACTAAAAGAAGCCCATAGCAATGAAGAATCCAAATTAGAGCATTTCAGAAGTTCCATTTTGAGATAATTGGTTATTGTTAGGTTCATTTCTCGAGCAAATTAAAAGTGCAAATGAATTGTTGAATGATTATTGTTTCAGTCTCTCTCCAGCATTGCATTATATAGATCTCTCTTATTTTCCAGCCTTGTATAGCCTTCCAAATGATAAGCATGTGGAGAAAAACACACAGATATTTCCTAAAATACCGAGCTTGACGGCAGACTAAATGATAAGCATGTGGAGAAAAACACACATATACTATGGTGCTAACACAGCCTTACACAACTCCTCCTGGCAATGTTTAACGGTTGTACTGTACCAACTACTCTAAATGATAAAGACTTGTCAAGTGTCAACTATAAGAACAAAAATACTAGGGGTTTCTAGCAGTCCTTTTTTATATTTTGACCTAAGAAAGAGGAATCAGTCTTTGCTACTCCTATAACTAGCCAGACACACATTCCATAGCTTCAAAGAACATGGCCACAATATCCAAGAATGCTGAACTTGAGTGAAAGGAAAACCAACAGTTCATACAAATTACAGAACATGTTCTCTCTATGCACATTCACTTGTAACTTGCAAGACCTTAAGAGTTATACTGGAACAGAAACTATAATATGGTTATGAGCATACAACATCGTCATTGACTCTAATTTCGCTTTTTAGGTGAACTCCAACATTGTGAAGTAATTAGAAGAAAAAATTGAACAGTAAGGCTAGATCAGCACACGTTAACAATTAAGTGCACGAAATAATGGCATAGTTGTCTTAGACTTCAGGTATTATCTTTGAGAAACATCTAAGCATGTTAAGAAGGTTAAATGCGATGGTCAGAAAGACAAAAGGTATTGAGCTTACCAATCCAATCCATTCCGTAAACTTTAAAGCCATTAGCATTCAGCTGCTTTGCAAAGTCACTGTATCTTCCGCTGTTAAAATTATATAAATACCATAAGAGATATATCAAGGCATTTAAGCTTCTAATAAACTAATAGCATTATTTAAGCGCAGATCTTGTAAAAATGGCAAACCTGTGTTCGTTCAGACCATGCATAAGAATGACAACGCCCCTGCAAAATGGATATATTAACTCAGCAACTTACTCCAAAAACAAACGTAGAGAGAAAGAAAGACTTAGAAACTTATTTCTGTGAATAGATAAAAAAGAAGTGAATATGTGGTTCAAGGATAGGATAGATAAGAACTAAGAGTGAATATGTGGTTCAAGGAGAGGATAGATAAGAACTAAGAACAAAGAAAAATTACAAACATATGTTTAATCAAAATTGCACCCCATGATTTTGTAAACTTGCCCACATGACAATCACTAAATATTTGATGCGCACGACTTAGCTGAAGTTGATCCTTCATGCAAGAGGGAAAAAGAAACTGAAGGCTGCAGTCCCAGTCGATCAGGCTTCTCAAACTTATAAACAGATACGATTCCCTTCATACCTATTTTCGATTACTAATCCCGTCAAAAAAATGCATAGAATGGGAGATGAAAATAAATATGGAAAAGTTTTCTCCAATAATATATGCTTTATTCTCATTTGATCTTTGTTAGGCCTTTGGCAGAGCAACCATGTCAACATTTAATTTGGAACCTGACAGTAATAGATGCTAACAATAATTTTCTGTCCAGACTCTTTTCCGCAATTTCTACTTCAACATGTCATATCATGCCAGAGTCCCTAAGTGGTGAACCTTAGATGAAATGATTCATCAGAAACTTATGCAAAGTCCAGCACATTCATTAGGAATTTAACTCACTTTTAGACCATGATACTCCAACCACGAAACTATACTCACCACCCAGCCCAGGAACTTGTATAGGACTTCCTCCTTTGCCTGACATTGCCACATCCAATTAACTTATCCAATTGGTCATAAATATCTAGCTAATCTTAATTGTTTTCTGAAAGTTAGACAGCACTAAAGGATCGCTGCAATATAATCAACTTATTAGTCCATCTTTTTCAGGTCATACACTAAGCTCTAAGGACTAGAGGTTAGAGGCAGAATCTCGAGAAATAGAAGGGCAAAGGGATATCTTGTTAAGAAATATCCACATAAAGATTGTGACTTTACCCGGGTACAGAGATATATAAAAATAGTTGCTACAGACAATTTTATTCATTGCATGCATACTACGTAGTTTCTAATGAAAATCCAAATCGATATACGGATAAGATATGTTAGAAATTTAGAATATGCCTTGTATATACTCAAGGGGTGTTGGAATTGCAGCTGACAGCTCCATGACTATAAGCATATACAAACTGACAAAGCATTGAAGTTAATTAACAAGTGCGGCAACATTCAGAGCGATGAAATCAAGAATACAAGCAAATATGACTGCCTTAATAAAACTATGCGGTGCTTAAAAAATTGCCACTTTCATTTCCAGAAAATATATGTCCAACTGAATGCAGCATTTTCTTCTTAAAACAAAGCAATCGCATTTCCACATTTAAAAAACAAAAAACAAAAAAGTAATCATAGATCAAATTTTATATTCAGGAAGTAAAAAGTTTTTTCATAAGGAAGACGAAGAAGAAAAGTAACCCAAGGAAATAATAGAAAATACAGGCATTTGTTTACCTGGTGTTAACCGAAACGGGAGTCCAACTCTGCGTGAAAAGGGTTTCACCTCTAGGAGTCGCAAAAATGGAAAATTGCCTGACCGATTTCTCATCATCATCTTGGATAACTCTCAGCTTCGCTAACGTTCTCCTCGTCGCCACCTCATAATCTACCGGCGACAACGAGCTGCTCTTCCAAGGCACAATCGCCGTGGGCACCCGCACCACCGGCCCCCTCGGTTGCCTCTCGTCCTTGGTCGACTTCTCGGCCAAGACAATCATCGACGCCGCGGACGACGAAGATGAGGAGGTCGAAGCCGCTCGCTTGCGGCCACGGAAGGGGAGAAGGAGGAGCAAAAAGAAAGCGTTAATCAGCATCATCAGACTCCGCAAGGCCCGTAGCGAGAACAAGGCGTTTATGCGGCCGCTTGCCCCAGAAGTTAAAATCAAAGACGAGGAGGACGCATCATTCCCTCGCTCCGCCGCCATCTGTCGTGTCGTTTTGACTCTTGATCTTCTGGGGTTAAGCAGTAATGCTGATGATGCTGAGGACGACGGTGACGATGACTTGAATTGGAATCGGAGCTCCGCCGCTGCTCTGTTGATCTTTTCGTGTCTCTTCTCCACAGGAACTACCAGAATTCTAGTTTCTATAACCGTTGCGGTTCCCAAGCAGATCATAAAAAAAATTGTGTGTGTCCACTCAATTCTCGGTGAAAAAAAATGAACTTTTTTTCCAAAGTTAGAGCAAGCAAATTAAAGCTTTCACAAACTCTCCAAAATTCCTAATCTTTCAATTTAAAATTTGAAAATGAACAGCAAAACTTATCCAATTCCTATTTTCCATTGGGCAGTCGAAATGGACTTGGACGAAAGGTCCAGTCATCGGCCCGCTTATCCAATCCATTCCCAGATGTTTCTAGGCCTCACACGTGTCACCTCATGCCGACTCGGCGACATGGAGTGTTTTTTTTTTTTTTTTTTGGGATCAGTACATGGAGTGTTACTTACACCAACCCTGGTACAACAACGTTGAATGGAACACAATTGTAGGGATTTCCGTACTACGTGTCGACGTTTAAGAGGAAACCCGAGAAACTAAACCTATGAATAATGATATATTAGGAGAAAATGAAATAAATTTAAAATATAAAATAATAAATAAAATAGATTGTGGAAGGTGGAGTAGTAAATCCACTTAGTTTTTTTATTTCACTTTTATTTCTAATATTTTTTTTTATGTAGTAAATATGTCTTAATTAATTTTTCTAATTGAGATATTATATTTTTTAATTTAATTATATTTATCTGATATAAAATTATGGAGATATTTTTCTCACAAAAACTTAGCGAAGAATTTTGATTCTCTTTGTCTTGATAATAATACAGATACACAAATTAAAAAAATAAAAATAACCATATAATTAAATTGACCAATTGTTATATCAATAAACTCATAAACTATTAATTCTATTTTTACCTATTTTTTATAGGTGGTAATGTCACATAATTTTTGTAACAAATATATACCGGTAATACAACTAATTAAATGCATTCAAATAATTGTTTCTAATATTATAAAATTAGGAAATTTAAAAGGCTTCACTAAATTTTTTGGATAAAAATACCCTTATTATGATTTTAAAAACATGAACAAAATCGTAAAGTTATATATTTTAATTAAAATTTTAAATAATAAACAGTTAATTGAGAAAATGGGTTTTTTTTTTTTTGGTGAGGGGAAAAGAAGTGGGTAGTTACTCTTTCTCTCTCATTCTTTTTTAATTATTTTTTTATTTTTTGATTTTATTTTATTTTACCTTATTTATAAAAAATTAAAAAGAAAAATCATACGCAATAGCGTGTATATGAATGAGGCTAGTATTTTCATAAAAATAAGTAAACGATAAACATAGATATGATATAGGAATTTGATAAATTAAATTAAAAAATTAGTGGAGAGCCAAATGAAAAATACTTCAATCCCATTGGCTGGTTTGAAAAGTGTAGTCAATTCTAGGTAGCGTAGAGGAATTTGGTCACAAGTTTTGAGATCGGGCCACCGAGTTCATATTCTGTATCTCTACACGGCCCAGGCCCATGTATTTCCCTTTAAGATCGTCCAACCCGACCTAATTCCAAGTTGGAAGAATGTGAAAACCCAATGATAAAAGGCCCACTCTACGTCAACCAACCCTGTCCGTCTCGTATTGGAATCGAAATCTTTTCTCCCTTTCGTTCACTGCCAGTTCGTAGAATTTTGACAACAAAATTTTACAAACTTTGGTCCATTTGTCTTCGTTGATTGGGACTAATTCTATCGTTGCACGAAGTAACGGAGTTTACAGGAGTAAGATCCTAAAAGAACATAAACCGAAATTCATAAAAATACCGAAAAATAACCAAAACTCTCGAAATTGGCTTTTGAGGCCTTAAACGACATTACTCGGACGCCAAATCTGTAAATTACCATTGCGTCCCTTTTGCGTTATTAATACAGTGATCGAGTTTGTGTCAGTTGGATTTCTATATGAGTTTGTGTAAGTTTGATTTCTATATATATTTGGAAATTGGGAATATATATATATATATACCACCAAACCGATGTATGTGCCCTTATTCAATTCATATACATATAAACCGTATTACCTATAAAAACGTTATGACAATACGAGTTCCGAATTTCATATTCTCTCTCAAACTCACTATATCAATTGTACGTTTTTCGAATTTCTTTCAAATAAGCGCACCTACGAGACCGTAACCTTTTCGAAGCTAAGACACCGGTAAGTAAGTATCACCATATCTATGTCCACAAAAGGACATGATCACATATAATTATCGGTGTCATGCACTAAAAGATTTTTCTTATAGTGATGTATACGAGTGAAGGTGGGCGGACATGAAATGGGTCACTGGTGCAAGCCACAATAGGAACATCATCAAAAGCGAAGACGGATTTAAAATTAGTAGGAATTTGAATTGCACCTGAATGAAACGAATAAAGATTAGGCTTAATACGCAGCTTGTCCAAAGGGCACGGCTTTTAACTTTATGCATGGACGAATGATGAACGATATAAGTAGGCGCATACGTGTACGAGGGTTTGGTTCTTAAAAGTATGCATAATATAAGCAAAATATTCCTCATCCACCTGCTTTATTTATCATCACTCTTTATCAATTGTCACCAAAGTGCTTTTAGCTTTTTTTGGGAGACAAATCATCCTCCAAATCCAACCAATTAATCAACGTACTATATTTACATAAAGACACGAATTAGAGATTACTAAAGTCAAACTTTCACACACTGAGAGTCTCCTAATAGGATTGGCAATGAGTCAGGTCATTGTCGGGTCCGATTCGTTTTATGTTATGAATTCTACTTTATTCAAATATGTCAGATTTGAATTTGACTCATTTAGTAATTATATCAAGGATATCCAATCTGAATTTGACATGCTAGTGAATCAAGTAACTCGTATAATCCATTTAATAAACAAGTCGTGTTTGAAACTCAATTAACTTATAACGTGTTTAATCCATTTAAATTATGAGATTTAATAGATTTTTTAAGTAGAATATGCGTTAGTGATTGACATATTTATTAGAGGAGTAATGTTATCTAGACATGCCGAATTGACGACATATAGGGACACGTTTGATATGAAAATTAATGAATAGTGAGATGGACGTACAAAGTGATTTAATTTATTAAAATAACATTACTCATTGAATTGACACATCAATTGTGTCACTAAATTAATGTGGTCTATTTAGTGTATTCAAATAACATTACACTTATCAAACTAATTAATATGTATAGGTCATTATATGCGCAAACAATTTGACCCAAAATCTATCCGTTTATTAACCGAGTTAATATGTCATTATACGGGTTAAAAGGTTACCAAAAATTCACCCGTTTATTGAACATATATCATAATAAATTTATCGAAAAATGACCCGAAATTTTAACCGTGTAAATTAACTAAGATAAATTTGATGCAAGTATTTGAAAAGATTGGCACCCCTAAACTCAGACCTAGCTTGCTAGCTACTCCACCCATGCAGCTAATCACCGGAAAAATGATCCCATTTTGAAAGTGATCATGGAAAAAGTGATTATGGGGAAAGAAAGAATTAAAGAAAGAGAGGAAAAAAGAGAGAGAATATATTTATATATGTTAATATGTAAATTATATTTAAGGGGAAGCAGCAGATAATGCACCACTAAAATCTGATTCCCTGCTCCTCCTTTTTTTAACTTTTGATTCATTCATTTCTTTCAGTCACTCATTTAAATTGGAGATCGACTTACTTGTACGCAATGGCAAAACATCATCCATCACCATCAGCACCAACTTTGTCCCCGATCAAATTTAAACAGAATATACAAACACGCCTGGGAACTAAATATATATTATAACCCATCACCATCACCTCCATCAATATTCATAATATATATATATATATATATGTATATATATATATATACCTTTCTTAATTATTACCTATCCAATTCCCAGAATCTGAAACTGTAATTTATTATAACGTACACATTTGTTGTGTCTTGTGTCGTTCATTTTTGTTCTTTTTAGATCTATATTTGACTTTGTATATACAACAATCTCTTAATTATTCCCTGCAAAAGCTGATAATTTTCCCTAATTATAATAGCGTATTAATTTTCCCTAATTCCCTGCAAAAGCTGATAGTTTTCCCAAATTATAATAGTATATTGATAATTTTCCCTGCTTGTGACCTAAATGTCGGTCTATATATCTCCAAGAATTTTAGGTTTCACCTTTTGTGCAGATTGTGTTTGTCTTAATTTTCCGATCAAGCTAATGAGTTTCATTACCAGGTATCACTACAGGAAATTGTCTATATATTTCCCAGCGAAAGGGTTTCATCGAGCTACCTCAAGTTACCGTGTCGGGTAAACTTTAACCCGGCGAGGCTCAGTCACGTTTTCTCCCCGCCAAGCTCTGACCAGACGACCGTCATTTTTATATTGGATTAAAAGCCGAAACAAGCTTCGTCGGGCAACTACCAATTTTTCATCGAGCTGCCACAGTTTCCGTCGGGTAAACTTTAACCGGTGAGGCTCGGTCAGGTTTTCTTCCCGCCAGGCTCTAACCAGACAAGCATCATTTTTATATTGGCTTAGAAGGCGAAAAAAGTTACAGGTACATATTGACATGAATGGTGGCTAAAATCCATATATAGGATTAGATAATTCAATCAAAATATAAGGAAAAACTTACATATATTCTTCATAATATTTAAGGATCGACATATATATATGTATATATATGTGTGCGTGTGTGTTATTAGGCAAGAGTGGGTAATGAAGATGGATCTAATTTCAGGTGACTATATAACTAGCTATTTCAAGTTGGTTTCCAGCAGAAGTTGAAGTTCTTGTATATATGTTGAGAGAGCTTTTACATATGTGGCCTAATTAATTAAGCCCATTTCGATCCCTTCAACTGGCTTAACTGCAGTCATATAAAGATCCTCTACTGCAATTCATATATATATGTTCATGAACTGTAAGTACCAGAAACTCGATCTTCTTCAATTCTGGTTCCAAAAACCCTAATCAACTTCTAGCTACCAAGCTAATAACGTACGATACCGATCAAACTTGATAACCAACTCACAAATGAAGATCATACCTGCAATAATATTCCATGAATGAATTAATAATACACCTTAACAAGTATAGCCAAAGTAAGCATCACGAAATGTAAGTAATAGTGTTAGAATCAAGCACCATTAGGACTATTACTTACAGATAAATCCATGCAGATTTTTTTATCAAGTATATATTTGAGCATAATTTAGAGTGAATTACTAGTGAAAATAGTGTATATAAAAAGGAAAATATTTGTATCTCACCCTTATAATACCTTCTCGTACTACTCTTTCGATTTATCGAATTTTTTTTTGTACATATATAATAATCGGAACCATTTATTTTCTCTAAATTTTCATGTTAATACAGATTAATTCTATAGAAAAAAATTACAAAATTAGAGGTTATATATATATTTGAATTTATAAACGACATTAAATTTTATTTATTTTTTTACGTAAATAATGTTAACATGGTGATTTAGAAAATAAACTTTTTCGATTATTATATATATATATATATATATATATGTAAAACTCTAGCATCCCACCCTGTGGAATCTCATTATACAATTTTTTCGATTTATCGGATTATCATTATATCATGCATGGAGATTAAATAAACAAACTTCAGATTATCATTATATCATGTAGATTAAATAAACAAACTTCTTACAAGTGAAACACTCGGCGATCGAACCTCATATATATATTCGTATATATGCAAGAATGAATGAATTCATCACATTGAGCGAATAACCTATACATGGTAAGAATTTAAAGTTGATGATTCACAAAGAATACAACAAAAGCAACATATATTCGAACATTATATATATATATGCCAATGCCTCACCATACGTAAATGATTCTTATGTCAGAAATATTTCAAGCGTGAGACGATGCTTCTTGTGCATATCTATACACGGCCCGAGAAGCAAATGAGAAGGCGTATGTATATATATATATATATATATATATAGAGAGAGAGAGAGAGAGAGAGAGAGAGAGAGAGAGAGAGAGAGTTTATAATTAATTTGATGATCTGGAAACAGAAAAACAAAAAAGTGGAAATGTAGATAGTGGCAGCTAGCTAGCTAGGTAGGTTATTAGTATACGAATTGCAGATTCCTTCATGCTCAAGTTTTGCAGATTTCTAACTTTATTGATATCCTTGACATTTGCATGTGCAAGTTTAATGGAACGATGCAAGAAAGGAAGGCGGCCACCAAGTACATAGAATGTGAGAATAATAAACCAGAAAAAGAAAGCAATTAGGAAAGCAAAAGCTGTCAAAACAATTGCTTTTTAGTTTCACAAAAGGGAGCTGATTTCCCAAGCTAAAGCAAAAGATAACCCATCCATGCATATACATATATATATATATATATATAGCAAAAGCGAAGGTAAAAATCTGAAAACCAGTAGTTATATATATAATTAGGATAATTAATTACTTAATTAATTACCTGGAGGAGTTGCCCCAGAGAGTGTTAGAAGAGTGTTCCATATTATGAGCATGCTCTAAATTCAAAGTTGCATTTGAAGCCCCTCTATGGTTAAGTAATCCGCCATTTGAACTATGATGCTGATGATGGTGGTTCGTCGTTGTTGTGGATACAAGATCTTCATCACCAGATCCATCTGTCGCATACATATGGTTCGCCAAATCTCAAAACATATATATATATGATATTAATGAAAGATACCAAATTATTATTTGCTCTAAATTGCAATATATATATATATGGTTTTAAATTTGAGTTTAAAAAAAAACTGAGTTGTATATGTAAAAGGGCAAATATCGCAAGAATAATTAACAGTTGAATGCATAGGAAGAATGTGTGAATGTACAGAAGTAAATATGTGTAGATATGAACAAAATGTACTGGGTGGCGTTGGGTGATTAGGTACGGGCGGAGAATAGTGGTGGGAATTATTCAAAATTGGTAATTGAAAATTGAAAATTGAAAATGAATATACTGATATTAATCATCAATGAAGCAATTACAAGCGAATTAAGGGATTGAATTAAATTGAATTTACCTGAGGAGGCTAGAGGTTTGTCAGTGTTCTTGACAGTTCTATACATCTGCAATATAAGAAAAATTAAGACAAATTAAGACAAATCAAGACAATAAATAAATTAGATAATCAAACACAAAAGAAAAAAAAAGGCAATATTAATGGAAGAAATAAGAAGAGGGGGTGACTGGACGACTGGTTGTGCGTTGTGGATTTTTGTTGGATTCTTTAATGAGCACGAGGTTGATGTTTGGTGAGATGAGTAAATGATGTATTTGTATTATTGAGAAATGATGGCTACTTTCTCTCTCTCTCTCTCTCTCTTCAAAAGTAGAAGCTGTCCTCTATGTAAGCAATTCACTCAGTTTCAACAGATCCAACTGTTGATTTATTCATCCAAATTTATTCATGGATCAGAAACTCAGCAACTAGTCCCTCCCAGTCCCAGTGCTACACTACACTATACGCTACGCTACACTAGCCCGCTGCTGCTGCCATCGCTGCCTTGGCTATTGTGACACTTGGATCCTCATCCAAAGTCCTCACCCTCTCTCTCTCTCTCACTCACTGCTACACTCTTCTTCACCACTCACTCAAAAACAAAACCACCACGTAATAGTACGTACAACAACGCAGAGAAATTCACAGAGAGAAAAAGAAAAAGATAAAGAAAAAGATAAAGAGAGAGAGAGAGAGAGAGTGCAGAGTTGAATCTGAATTCTGAATTCTGAACTCTGATGTGGTCAATACATCAAACCTTTCAAATTCCTGTTTTTATTATTATTCTTGAAATCTTTACCAACAAAGAGAGAGAGAGAGAGAGAGAAAATAGATGAGGTGTAGGTGTACCTGCAAATGGCTCTTGACATGAGCGAGTGTGAGATCCTTCACATCCATGAGCTCCAGCACTGACTTTGGTGTTGCTCCTATGCGAACAAATTAACAAATTAATATTCACAAACCTGCTCTTAATTACCTAATTAATTAATTAAATAAAGAAAAAACAATATTATGGAGAGAGAGAGAGGGGGGGGGGGGGGGGGGGGGGGGGGGGATGATGATGATACTGACTTTCATGGCCTCCAAGGAGCTCGACGGCGTGAACAAAACGGTTTGTGAAGAGATGAAGTCCATCGCATCCGCGGTGCCCTCATATTCCTCTTACTGATATTTTGAGACATGAGCTTATTAGGCGGTGTGAATCTCGATCTCATCATGAATCCACTAGACGACAAATCCGAATTAAAACTTCCACCACCACCGCCAAAACCAACGCATTGCTGCTGCTGCTGCTGCAAATGATGATGCTGATGATGAGGATTCATATAGGCCGGAAAATAGTGTTGCCGTTGCTGCTGGTGTTGGGGCACTACTCCGGCTCCTACTCCTAGGCTTAGACTGTCCATCGTTATCCCGTTGTTAAACGACCTGGCCGGCATCCCCGATTCGAACCCACCGCCCATTACCAGTCCCATACCACTGTTGCAATCACCGGTAGCGACGGCAGGGCGGAAAGGATTCGGCAGAAACGACGCCGTTTGGTGGTACAAACCCAGCTTGTGAGAAAAACCATCCCTCTCGTCTCTTTCGAGTCTTTGGAGTGAGGGATAGTCTAAATTAGGGGGAAAGGTAGGGCAGTTGTAAACCGGAATCCCTTTGATGGGTTTCAGTATCGATATCCCATTCCCATTCCCGTCATCACTACTCGTGCTATTGCTACTGTGATTGGGCGGTTGATGATGACGTAATCGACGACCCACCTGGTCTCGGGCGGGTAAATAGGTTTTCCTCCAGGGGCTCTCCGCCTCGGAAGCACCTCGACTATTAATACTGGGGTTCGCCAAGGACAGCTCCGTGTCATGATCAGCTGCCGCTCCTGCTGCCGCTACCGCAACTGCTGCCATAGAAGTGCGGCAGGCGGGCGGAATACAGCCGTCGCTGTGGGATTTGTCAATCAAAACGCAGTCATCGTCGTCGATGTCTGTTCGCCAGATGTCGAAGCAGCTGGCGGAGTCGCGATCGGGTGCGGCGTCGCTGGTCCGGTCGGTGCAGATGGAGGAGGGGGCACTGTTGGTGTTTGCGCTCGAGTTCGCGTTGTTGGGAGGGCTTATGTGAAGTGAAAGATCGGGAATAATCGGATGATTCAGAGATAATAAACACCCTGCAGCCGCCTCCGAAGATGACGTCGACGACGATAATAAAATCCCCTTTTCATGAGGCATTTTTCCGGCAAATTAAGTATACAAGACTACAAGCTTTTGCTGCTTCTGTGTATATATGAACTGATTAATCCTGAATAAAGGAAAGGGGTCAAAACCCAGCTCAGATGAACTTCGAACTCGTAGGCCTTCTAGGAGAATAATATTATAAGGACTATGAAGTGTGGTGATTTTACTTTAGTCTCTAGCATGGATGGATGAGAAAGTTAATAAAGGAAAATAATAATGAAGGGAAAAGGGGAGGAGGGTGTGCTTGAGGGAGAGAAAGAAAGTGAATGTGCTGTAAAGAAGAGAAAGAAAGAAAGAAAGAAAGGGTAAATGGGAAAAAGGAAAGACTTTTCTCTTGCTCAAAAAACAGACATGCTCATCAGGAGCAAGAGAGAGATAGAGAGTGTAAGGGAGAAAGATGTTTTGGTATTTTGCTAAATATATAAAAACCAATTCATTTCATTCTACACTTGTCCTTAATTAAGATATATAAGAAATTAAAAAGAAAATGGTGGAAGGGAAAATAAATTAAGGAATAATATTTGAAAGGATATTGGGAAGGAGGAGGATGTGTGGTGGGTCTGAGTTTTGTAAATTCGTCGAGGAGAGTATATATAAGAAAATGACACTCCAACAAAGCCTGTCTCTCTCCTTCTTTGCTTTTCAGTTTTGTCAATACGGATATTTTCTCTCTTTCTCTCTCTCTCTCTCTCTCCTGTGCTCACTCACTCCATACACGCAAAACTACACCAACGCAAATGAGCCCTAAATTTATTTCTACGTAAAATATATTTTCTTTTCTTTTCTGTAAAATATATCGAATAAAATTTAGGGTAGTAATAATTAATAATTATTTTTTCTTGCTTTTTCTTGTTAATTAGTTGGTAGCATTTTCCCTCCCCGGAGACGACGGGTTTAAAGGCAGATGAGAGAGAAAGAGCGACAAAACTAGAATTCCTTTTCCCCCGCCCGCTACTCGCCTCCCTTCTTTTACCCCCCACACCTTCAATCTCCTGCTACTACCTGCACCCTACACATGAATATATATATATATATATATATATATTATTTCACCATATTCACTATACAATGCCCCTAATATATATATCTATATATAAATATAGAAGTAGGTTTAGGCTAGTACAAGTACACATGAAGGATATTTTTCATAATCCAAGTCATTCGGATTTAAGACCAACATTATAAATATATATATATATATATATATATACATATTTATAGAATATGTAGGTAGGCACGTAGGTGATTTCCATTTTACTTTTCGTTCAGAAAATGTCCAACGTGATTATTTGTCAAGTAACATTTCGGTGGAATTTACGAATCCAATAACTTATTTTATAACATATTCTCATCACTCCTTCGAGTTAAGGATATATATATATATATATATATAATTTCCTGAGGTTAATTAGATCATATATATGTTCACGTACTTGATCATCGCAAATTTACCCTACTCGATTTTTTTTTTCTTTTAGGGATTGGTATTGTGTGATTCGATGCCGATATTGGTAATATCAAAATCAACGCCGTTAAAATATTAACGGTTCTTTGTACGGTTTCGATTTTCTAAAATTAGAAATGAAGTTATTTCAAAATAAATTGTTACTAACAGTTCAGTTCGGATTGATACAAACGGTTTAGATATAATAATTTTGTTTAGTATATGTATACTATACAGATTCACCGTCACATTCACAGTTAAAACATCTTAATTAGATTTCATCCTTCAAACATTCACAATTTGTAGAATCGAACTTTCAAACATTCCAACCAATTTTTTTCTTAACTTCCAACCAAAATATAAAAAATACACCAACATTAGCAAATTGAACTCAAAAAAAAAAAAATTAACATTTGAGTTCTTTAAACCCAACAAAACACAACAACATTTACTAAATTTTATTCAAACATTCCAATCAAAATATAAACGACACAAAAACATTATAAATGAAACCAACAAAACACAACAACTGGAGTGCACCTACATATGTAAGGTATATAGTAAATTTAAAAATTAATACATTCCTTAATTGTCTGGTTTGGATTTAACTGTTTTTCAAAATGAAAATCCAAAACCAAACTATTACAAACGAAAGCGGATTAGATTTTCAAATTGTTTTTATCCGATCAAAACCAAACGGTTGGGTAAATTGAACCCCAAAAAAAAATTAAACAAATAACATTTGAGTTCTTTAAACCCAACAAAACACAACAACATTTACTAAATTTTATTCAAACATTCCAATCAAAATATAAACGACACAAAAACATTATAAATGAAACCAACAAAACATAGCAACTCGAGTGCACCTACATATGTAAGGTATATAGTAAATTTGAAATTAATATATTCCTTAATCTCCTGGTTTGGATTTAACTGTTTTTCAAAATGAAAATCTAAAACCAAACTATTACAAACGAAAGCGGATTAGATTTTCAAATTGT
Source organism: Prinsepia uniflora (assembly GCA_032719365.1). Classification (NCBI taxonomy): domain Eukaryota; kingdom Viridiplantae; phylum Streptophyta; class Magnoliopsida; order Rosales; family Rosaceae; genus Prinsepia; species Prinsepia uniflora. Next base: position 81,937,209 of record CM064865.1, on the reverse strand, counting down.
TTTTATCCGATCAAAACCAAACGGTTGGATAAATAGTGGTTTGAAGCATTTCAATTAATGGTTTTAACAGATTTATGTTCACCCCTAATTTTTTCCTCCGGTTCTAATTTTTTCCTCCGGTTACAATTCAATGCTAATTAGTACTCTTTATTATTGTTATAAATTATAAAAGATTATAAGGAGGTAATAAATATGAGCACCTAATATTACTATCGGTTATGGAAGCTATAGCTAGGGAAGATGCTGGGATGATGATTTTCATATTTTTGGTACAACCAAAAACGGCCATAAATTGGAAACGTACGACAGAAAATAGGTATGTTAGTTAGCAGCTGATGCTTATGCTTATGCTCATTAATTAATTAATTAATTTGAATACCGGCCAAAATTTTACAGTTAATTAGTTGGTATTGGTTGGTAACTAATATTCGTAGAAAGCAAAATCAGAATCCCCAAATTGGATAAATATTTTATATTCTTATTAACGAACTTGCGAATTTACGAAAAACGTTTTACGATTAATATACAAAGACAAAAGATCTTGAATTTGTTTCTCCTTTTATGGAATTACAATATATATATATATATATATATAAAGCTGCAAAACAAACAGCATAAAACAAAGCCAATTAGAGGTAGCTACAGAAATCAACATAACATCCACCAATTCTGTGGCATATGATACGTCGTCGTCGACAGCATCATCTACCGTATATATAATATCATGTGTACACACACACGAGCCGACGACCTTTGCGATCAATCATCAATCAATAATTCCTTCCTTTTTTTTCCCCCTGTCTAAGTTGCAGGTTTCTCACCACACATTAGTATTGGATTAATTTCGGCCGCTAATGAGATTGTTTACACCCGAAAAATATCACTACGAGCTTGAGAAGGTGCTAATTTTTAAACACGTATTAGTGACTTACTCATCACAAAGTAACCGAAGCCTATTTAAGGCGCAAATTTAAATTATATCTTTTCGATGGGGGACATTACGTACTTTACACTCTACCAATCTTTCGTCCCAAATGAGATCAATGTCAGTTTTCTACTAGGTTTATATTGGTATCGAACTAATTTCCGATTTAGGGTTGATGATTAATAATTCATTTAGATTAAATATCTAGCGGTAATGTAGATTCTTGTCAGATCGTTACCCATAAAAAGAAACGTGTCGATTTTTGTTAGGCCATTGGCTGTGGCACGTGTCGGTGGTATATCACAAGAGAAGATGGAAGAATATATAAAATGCCCATGGCCATGCCAATAATGGTAGCATATATTTCTTGACAAATGAATGAACTGGGGTGGGTGTAATAGTCAAGAAATATTGATTAATTAGGTGGACCCATTGACCTATAAATTTTTTTTTTTTTTTTTTTTTTTTTAGGAGGACCCTTCTCTAAAGTGTTGTTTGTTTGCTTTCGTATGTTTGTGTTGTGAAGCTGTGAATAAGGGCAAAGAAAAGCCTATTATAATTTCCACAAATGCCTTTGCATTTGTTTAGACTCTTTTTTTTTTTTTCCTTTCATCTTAATTCTTATATTCCTTTTCATCCTCTCCCAAAATATTCCCTTCTAATCCTCCAACAACTTTGTCTACCATTTTGCGTGTATTATATAAATTTTCATCCCCACATGACCTTCCATCACCACACACCTCCTCATTGACTGCCTAGTATTGCAATCATAATCTTAATCAACTCCAAACACTTAAGCCAAATCATCTCAATAATTAAAATTCACATGTTTTCTGTGTCGTAGTTATATATAAATGGTGTATGCTTAAAAATATAAAATTGAAAACGATCAGATTCCATTATTATTTTTTCACTGATCATGTGAGTTTAAAGCTATAATTGAGTCGGTTTCTCCACAGGATATAAATCTCACATTCTTATTATCTTTGATTTTAGATTGATAAGTGTGTTATTCTCAATGAGGAAAGTCAACAAAAACGCCGTAATGAAAGAGTGTCGTCCGACACATAAACGTTGGATTCCATGACGAAAGACAAAAAGAGGTTAAACGGTGCATTTTAAGAAACTAAGCGAAAAACATAATTAGTAAAAATGAATTACCAAAATCACCGCGACAGCAAAAGCGCAAAACTTACTTCTAATGATCATGATGAGATTTAAATAATTATCTAAATTATTCTGATTTCCAAACAATTCCCGTATTTAAATAATGCTCTCGACCTTTAATGCATTGCCATAAACCATGCAGATGTAGATTTAAATTGTCAAACATATGGGACGGCCTCGACTGCTACACCTTAATTCGGTGTCACAACGAGTTACAAGGCCCTAAATATGCCCATCCAATCCAATCATCGATCATATATGCATGTCATAATTAATTTCAAGTAACACTAATCCAATTTCAAGTAACACTAATCCAGCTCTAATTATTAATTAGCAACTAATAAACTAGTTGAGCTAAGCCAAGGTTGCTACATTGAAAATCCAACTTCATTTAATGCTTCTAATTAGTTTTACTTATATTTCACTTATTTCCATATGCATAATTAATTAATTAATTAATTAATTAATTAACTATATTTTTTTAATCCTTCAAGGCATCTTACCTCATTTGAGCCCCGGTGCATCTGCCTCTTGGAATAATATATTATATAATTAATTGTTCCAATACTGCACAAGCCTTCCATTATTCGTTCATAATAGTACACTTGCGAATACGAGAAATTCTCAAATTAAATATATTTAATTGTCAAATTTATGTAAATGTCATAAACGTATCTTATAATAATTTTGTCAATTTTTTTTAAAAATAAATATATCAAATATTACTATTCTGATTGAAACAATCGATCAGGAATATCCACACAAAAAATTATAATGGATATGGATAATGTACGAGATCTAGCGACGCATCTCACGGGGGTAAGCTAGATTTTTAGGGTGGAGAAAACTTTGCACTTTGGACATATAATTGATAGAAAAAAAATAAAAATTAGTCTAAACAAAATGCTAAGAGAAAAATATATATATCAACAGTCATATGTTAATTAGATTTCCTTACTTCGATAATAACGTTTCCTTTATGTACATTAATTATATTCTCCTATATACGTAGCTACGCCTCCGAGGCCCCTCGCGTGGGATTAATTTCAATCAGATTTATTTAAGTTCATCGATGTTTGTGTATTTTGGTAATTATGACGTTTATTTTAATTATTTGTATTCTATGAGTTTAATTTTTATTAGTATACACTTATATATATATATATATATACACTCATATTATGTTATGAACGTTTAAAATTTAGTTAAAATTTGCCACTGTATCTTATTTAAATATAGTTGTTCTTAAAATTTAGTCTGAACTTTAAAATATTTTTCCATGTACATGGATTGATACGGTATAAAATATTCCACGTACACGGCCAGCAGATATACAAATCGATACGTTTTTTTTTTTCAATGGAAAATTGGTGGAAATGGGCAACCTTAGAAGGTTTATATGGATATCTCTTTGGGCGTGATCATATGGGCTCTCATATGCTTGAGAAATATCTGCATTGAGTTATAGCTACTCGTCATATAAGACGGACGTGTAACTTCAGCCCCACCGAAGAATTAGCAAACAAGAGCCAATGAAATTCGATTATAGGACCTCTACCTACCAAACCACATAGGAGTAAGTCCTTGCCATTACTCAAATAGATACATTTAATCACTTAAAAAATAATTTTATATATAATAATCCATACATATATGTATTATAATTAAGTATTTATTGTTTCATTGAAACCAAAATGCATGTATGTCGTAACCATGTCGGCAAGCTGTGGATCTAATAGGATGCTAGCTAGCTAGATTCACAGTGGTAGCTGGATCTTCACTTGATTGGAGGAAATTATTTATTAACAGTACAATTACTGTGCTCTGTACTTAATTATAACAAAAACCCTATTAATAATAAGTCCTAATTTCATGGCGGTCATCATAATTAAGATGCTAATTAGTAATTAATTTTGACATGTTATCAGTACAGGAGCTGCATTTTAACTAGTTACCAAGTTTTCAACTATCCCCTAATGCATCTTAATTACATTTTTATGTAAAAATAATAATTACTGTTTGAATCTTGATGAGGACTTAGCTTTACATACAACAAGTAACAAAATTGACTAATCATACATATACATATACATATTTATACGAGTTAAATCTTATTAAATTAAATTTGACATATCATGACCCTAAAAAATCTACGTGTACATTGAATCCGAGGTATGTTGGTCAACAACTGAATAGTGACGTCCAGATGACGGAAGCCAAAAGGTGGAAAATGGTGTATTTTATTAGGTCATGTGAAAGGTAATTATGGTTATTAAAAAATGTACTACACTCAATACTTTTGTTGCCGCAATAAACTGTTAATTAGTTTTTACTAATTACATTTCACATGATCTCTTAAAATGCACCGTTTTCGAACTTTTGGCTTCTGCCCATCTCAACGTCATTGTTCAGTTGTCGATTAGCATATTTCAGATTCGGTGTTCACGTGAATTTTCTGGGTCGGGCTGTGTCAAAATTAATTTAAGTAGAAATAAATTTAAATTGGAAAAAATATATATACATATATATTATAATTAATATGGCTTTAAATACATGCAATTGCAAGAGATGTACATAATTAACTCAAGTGTCCTACTGATCATGAGGATTGTTCAATATTGCTTTTCTAATTAAAACCGAGAAAGAGATGACAAATGTTAATATGGTCAACAGTGTTTTGTATATAATATTTATTATACTCTGCCAACAGTGTTTATCAATTAAATATTTGTGTACTAATCTACAAGATTAATTAATAGATAAATAATTAATTAAAGATTTGTTTGTTCTTTAGTGTATACCAAATCTTCGATTCTCCCTTGTTAATTATGTCTTCGGTAGTTTTATAATACCGTGTAAAGTGAATTTGTTCTTATTTTTTTTAATCCAAAAAAGTGGATTTGTTCTTGAGTTGTCCAATTAATAATATGCTTCTTAAATAAGATAACCTAAAAATGAACATTTCTACAACATAGAAAATGAAACAAGAAGATAATATTTACATTCGTACCCTTGGAGATACCTCATATCATTCTTTTGATATATCGAATAATCCGTATATATATAATCATAATTAGAATTGTATGTAACTCCTAAATTATCATTTTAAAATCATTAAATTAAAAATCAATTAAATTGAAGATCATCTCACTTTTTATATGTGTAAACTAAATGGACGATTCATCATACGGATCTTTCTTGTACGTTACCAAGATCATTAAACTATTTGATATATAAATGATTAGACGACCTCCAAAGTTATTATCTTTAAAAAAAAAAACTTGAAATGATTATTTAGAAAATAAACTGTATTGAGTATGTTATATGCATTGTTCAAAACGGCGACTACCTAGGCGTTCGAAGGTGAAACACCGCCCCGCATAATGGCTAGGAGCCTAGGTGAATTTGTGTGTGCATTCTTACATATATATATAAGTTATTTTATTTGTTAAATACTTAGTAACAGAGATAATAAATTAAAAAATATAAAATGTTGTATAATAAAATTAATAAAAAACTTATATTCTCAATATTTGTGATTTCCAATTCAATTTATTTATATAGGTAATTAATTTTTTGTCCTTGAAATATTTGATATTATTCAATATATTATTAGTTTGATGAATTTTGTCCTAAAAAAAAATCGCCTAGATCGGCTTAACTGTCTAGGCGCTAAGCCCCTACCGACCGCTCTACAAGCACCTACCGCCGTTTTGAATATTGGTTATATGTATACAAATGGTTCCATATTTAGTACAACTATATAATATTAGAGTGGAATGCAATATGATATATATATATATATATATATATATATATATATACATCATAAAGGAGGATAGTGTGTCGTTCTATTATTAATTTGACAATCGATGAAAAATGTAGTTTTTAATAATCGAGTAGAAACATTTTACTTTACAGCTTATTGGGATCTAGACTAGACTATACGAAGCATCCCTCCATGGGTCAAGAGAAATATTGACGGATTGCAAAGGTTAATACCCAGGTCTGCGCGGTCGTCCGCAATCCTTTAATCTGATTGCTTTCTTTGTGGTTTTTCTCAAAGTTCTGGACATTATATATACTGTTTTTTATGTGGAGCATTATAGTGTCGACATTCAAGTCGTGCCATGCTTGAAGTTGGGGTACTCCGGGTGTAACACCCCGGAAATTCGAGGATTTCAATATTGTAATTTAATGTGTGATTTGACGATTTCACCCTTGTGAATGGTATGGTCAAATTGTTGACTTTTTGATTGGTGAACTAAATGAACTTTGACCTATGACCGTGACGTAGTTCGGGACGTCACGAGTTCATAGACAGGTGGCACGTCCAATTCGGACGATCAGGGTAAAAGTTATGACTATCGGAAGTTCAGGGGCATTACCGTAATTTGGACTCTCGGGGGAAAATGTTGACTTTTCTTTTGACAACTAATTTTCAGTTGACTCAAGGACCGTTGGGTAGGCCTCGATGTCCTAAGTCCGTAGACAGGCGGCACGCCGAAATCGGACTTCGTACGAGGAAGTTATGGTCAGAAACGTGAATTCGGGGAGTTCGTGTCTCGGTTTTCGTGTCGAATATTATATTCAGAAAATCTGATTGGAGGACACCTGGTGAGTGACAAGTGTCACTCACCCATTGGCTAGATTGGATCAGATCCACTATTGGATTAATTAACATTTGAATCAGCTTTAAATTCCAGCCCTTGGATTGAAAACCCCTGATCTAATCTGAGCCCTTGATCTAATCTGGTGATCAAATCTGGGCCGTCCGTTTCCTTCCCTCCATTTCTTTATATTTCATACCCGCAGAGGACATTCTGCCCATTTCGATCAAACATCCCAGCAAACCATCCACTCTCTGTGTCTGCGTATTGGGGACTCACCGGCGAGGCTGAGCGACGGCAGTGACCACGGCGGAGGACGGCGGCGAGGAAGAAATCAGGGAACCCGTGGCGGTTTTCAAACCCAGATTTTTGGTAAATCCATTTCCCACGTTTAGTTTTGTTTTGATGGATCCTAATCGACTCTAGGGACTGCCAGGAACCTTCTGCGATTGAACTCGTGGCCGGAGGAGCTCAGGGCGGTGACTAAACGGCGACGGAAACCGGTTCTGTTCTTCGAGGTAGGCCCTCGATCCTATCGGTTTTTCTCCATTCTATTTACACTGAACCAATCTAGAGACTCAGACGAGTAGTTAGGAATTGGAAGGAACGAAAATGATCCAGAAATGAAATTATGGCAACCGGGTCAGGATCGCGGGTCTGATCGACCCGAGTTGCAGGTATTCGGGTCAACCCGTCTAAGGACAGCGGTGATGACGTGGCACCCTGTCAGTCTGTCAGATGACGTGAACCAACCGTGAGCCGACACGTGTCACATGTCAGCACTGACATGTCAGTGACGTGGACCAGTCAGGGACTGCCACATGTCACTGACATGTCAGTGACGTGGACCAGTCAGGGACTGCCACGTGTCACTGACATGTCAGTGACGTGGACCAGTGCCGTGCTGACACGTGGCACATGTCAGATCTGACACGTGGCACATGTCAGATCTGACACGTGGTCTGACAGATCAGTGAGGTGGACCAATTGGATGTTGACACGTGGCACCTGTTAGAGTCTGACACGTCAGACCTGACAGCTGTCAGATGACGTCAGCATGACGTCAGCATGACGTCATGATGACGTCAGCAGTGACGTCAGCAGGAACTGTTCCTGCATTGACCGACGCGTTGACCAGCGCGTGGGGGCGCGTGTGAACAGTGTTTCTGGTGGGACCACCACCATTCTTTAGGTTTCGACGATCCGGATCCAATGGCGGTGGTTTCGGGTCGATCGGAGATCATTAAGTTGGTCAAAATAAGGTTTATTGCCTTGGGAAGCGCGTTCGGGCGGCTTTTCCGGACCGGTTTCGGCCTAGGGCTTCATGGTTGAATGTTAGGGGTTTAAATTGACCTTTGCATATACTTTGGTTATGACAGGGGTTGTATAATCGTACCAAAACGAGGGTATACGTTCGGTTTTCGGCAGGACTGTACTGTGAGTGGACCATTTTCTTAAACCCTTGCGTGCATAAATGTTTTCTGGTTATTTATACTTATTCACATGCTAAAACATTAATGGTTTTGAGGATATGGAAAATATGGTTATGGCATGTTTCACGGTATTTGGGCTTGAGACCCGTCTGGTGAAACTTAATGTTTGGTTCGGATTTTATCTATGTATATATATGCCTTGCATGTGGATATCAACAAAATGCATTTGTTATTGCACTGTATAGATCCTTCCATATTATATTGTCTCCTCCGGCGAGGTACCCCGGAGAGGTCACGGGCGTCTAGTACGTCCAGCGTCTATGACGCTAAGCATCAGGTGATGCTGTACCCGAACGGGGTTCGGGGATTTAACTCGGAAAATTGAGACCCGAGTGGCACGCGTAGCCTTGTGATTGTGACCTTATTGGACGTCAGGGACGTCAGACATCAGGGATGTCGGGATTGGAGTGTATAGTGCATCAACTAAAATTATACTTATGGTTTTATTATATGCCTTATGGTTCATATTATATGATTGATGGTTTTAATTATGATGCACGCATGTTTGGAAAACGGAGGGGTAAATTATATGTTTTACTTATCAAACGATTTCATAAACTTGAGTTTCGGTCCACTCACCCTTAATGTTTTGATAACCCCTCCAGGTCGGGAAACTGAGGTAGAGGAGGAACCAGAGGCTGAGGCATAGATCTACTTCTGCGTACCTGAACCCCTGCTGGGCGGTGTACCCGCAGGTTTACTTTAGAGTCGTGCTCGCAAAATTGTAATTTTGGATTTCATCCCTTGTCTGACATTCGTTTAATTCGGATTGATGTATGACTTTAATTTGGTTATTTATGCTTTTAAATGTTTCGAGGTTAAAATTGGTATAAATTATTGGGTGTCAGACGGGAGCAGGGCACGTCCCCTTGTGGTCCCTGTGGGATCGGGGCGGGTCTCAGTTCTCTGAACCTCTCGAGTCCCTCTCTCTCAGTTATGCTACTTAGACGTTCAATTGCATAATGACGACGAGTTTGGGGCTTATCACGGGCCAATTGGACATAATCATGGTTCAATCCTTAATTTGGGGAAAAGTTGTCAAAAGGGGATATTATTGTGTTTCCCTTAAGACCCGGTTCTGTGTTTTATGAGGTGAGAATCAGACAAAAGACAAGTCTGATCAAGGCCAAAAGTCCATTTTGCCCCTGGTTGGGCAAATTACCATTTTGCCCCTAGCCTTCCGTGACCCGTAACTTTCGTAACCGAACTCCGTTTTCGACGTGCCGCCTGTCGTTGTACTCCGGGCATCGAGACCTACCTAACGGTCTTCGAATCATGTGAAAATTAGTTGGCAAACAAAAAGTCAACATTTTCCCCCTTTTTACCCAAATTACGAAAATGCCCTTGGGCTTCCGAACGTCATAACTTTTTTTCAGATTGTCGGAATTGGGCGTGCCTCCTGTCTATGGACTCGTGACGTCCCGAACTACGTCACGGTCATCGGTCAACATCCGTTTGATTCACCAATCAAAAAGTCAACAATTTGACTATACTATTCACAAGGGTAAAAACGTCATTTACTCATTATGTTACAAAATTACATTTTCTAAATTTCCGGGGCGTTACAACCTTCCCCCCTTAAGAAATTTCGTCCCCGAAATTTCAATGAAACAAATACGGGTACTGGTCTCGCATCTGTGTCTCAGGTTCCCACGTAGCTTCTTCCACGTTCTGATTCCTCCAAAGAACCTTCACTAAGGGAATCGTCTTTCGTCGGAGCACTTTGTCCTTTCGGTCCAAGATCTGTACAGGCTGTTCTTCAAAACTTAGGTCTTCTCTGAGTTCAACAGGCTGTTCCTCCAACACATGGGACTCATCATACACATATTTCCGTAGCATTGACACATGGAAAACATTATGGACCCTCGAAAGCTCAGAAGGTAATGCTAATCTGTAGGCAACTCGACCAATTCTCTCAACAATCTCATAAGGTCCAATGAAACGGGGGCTCAGTTTCCCGCGTCTGCCGAATCGCACTATACCTTTCCAAGGAGATAACTTCAAGAATACCCAATCTCCAACTGCAAATTCCAAATCTCTGACTCGGTGGTCTGCGTAACTCTTTTGTCTGTCTTGGGCTGTCTTGAGTCTGTCTCGGATGAGTTTAACCTTTTCCGTTGTTAAGTCTATCAATTCAGATTTAGACAATTTCCTTTCGCCCACCTCAGTCCAACACAAAGGGGTTCTGCACTGTCGTCCATATAAGGCTTCATAAGGAGCCATCCCGATACTTGCTTGGTAACTATTGTTGTAGGCGAATTCCATCAATGGTAGATGTGACTCCCAAGTACCCTGGAATTGCAAGACACATGCTCTCATCATGTCCTCCAAGGTCTGAATAGTCCGTTCCGATTGCCCGTCGGTCTGAGGGTGGAATGCCGTGCTAAAATGCAATCTCGTCCTGAAAGCTTCCTGTAAGCTTTGCCAGAATCTGGATGTAAATCGGGGATCTCGATCAGATACAATAGAGACAGGAGTACCATGGAGTCGAATAATCTCGTCAATGAAGAGTCTGGCATACTGCGTCAACCGAAAGTCTTCCCTTACAGGTAGGAAATGAGCTGATTTGGTAAGCCTATCCACTATTACCCAGACTCCATCATGTCCTTTAGGCGTTCTGGGAAGTTTAAACACAAAATCCATGGTTATATGATCCCATTTCCATTCCGGGATCGGTAGTGGTTGCAGTGCTCCATAGGGTCTTTGCCTTTCAGCCTTTACTTGTTGACATACCAAGCACTTACTCACAAACTCTGCAATCTCCTGTTTCATACCCGGCCACCAATAATGCTCTCGTAACGTACGGTACATTTTCGTCCCACCTGGATGCATTGCATACGCCGAACTATGGGCCTCGTCCAGAATCTCTTTCTTTAATGTTACATTTTCGGGCACACACAACCGTCTGTCCTTTACTAGGGCTCCATCCCTTCTAATTGCAACATCTTGTCGTTCCCCCCGCATCAGCTTCAATTCGAAGGACACACAAGATAGGGTCTTCCAGTTGGGCTTCAATAACTCGATCAATCAGAATTGGTCGCACCTGGAAACTTGCTAGTAAGCCACCTTGGTTATCCAGTCCCAAAGCAACTCCAGTCCTACGTAGTTCCACCAATAAGGGTAAATGCACCATTCGTAGATGTGCCACAGTGTGAGCTGATTTCCGACTCAGTGCATCCGCTACCACATTAGCTTTTCCAGGATGGTACTCAATCGTGCAGTCGTAATCCTTAATTAGCTCCAACCATCGTCTCTGTCTCAAATTCAATTCCTTCTGTGTGAAAAAGTACTTCAAACTCTTATGATCCGTGAAAAGTCTACATGTCTCCCCATACAAGTAATGTCTCCAAATCTTCAGGGCATGTACCACCGCAGCTAATTCCAAATCATGGGTGGGATAGTTACGTTCATGCGGTTTCAATTGTCGAGAGGCATATGCGATCACCTTTCCATGTTGCATTAACACACACCCTAATCCTTGTAAGGATGCATCACTGTACACTTCAAACTCTCCACTATCATCCGGAAGGGTTAAGATAGGAGCGGAGGTCAACCTTTTCTTCAATTCTTGGAAACTTTGCTCACAGTCTTCGCTCCAAACAAACTTGATTCCTTTCCTGGTTAGGCGGGTCATCGGAGCAGCAATCGCAGAGAAGCCTTCCACAAAACGTCTGTAATAACCGGCCAATCCCAAAAAGCTCCTTACTTCGGTTACTGTCTTTGGCTGCTCCCAGTTTTCTACCGCTTCTATCTTCTGGGGATCAACACGAATCCCATCCACGGAAATCACATGTCCCAGAAAACCAACACTCGTTAACCAAAATTGGCACTTACTCAGTTTGGCAAAGAGCTGGTTCCTCCTTAGCGTATCAAGCACAATCCTCAATTGTTCCTCATGCGCCCTTTTACTGCTTGAATACACTAGAATGTCATCGATGAACACAATAACAAATCGGTCGAGGTACTTCCGGAATACTCGGTTCATCAAATCCATGAAGGCCGCAGGTGCATTAGTCAATCCAAATGGCATCACCAGAAATTCATAATGACCATATCGAGTTCGAAAAGCTGTTTTTGGAATGTCCTTCTCTCGAATCCTTAACTGGTGGTAACCAGAATGCAGATCAATCTTCGAAAAATACTTGGCTCCCCTTAATTGATCAAACAGATCATCAATCCGAGGCAAAGGATACTTATTCTTTATCGTGACTTTATTAAGTTGCCTGTAATCCATACAGAGTCTCAAACTTCCTTCCTTCTTTTTCACAAACAATACTGGGGCTCCCCATGGCGATACGCTCGGTCGAATGAATCCCACATCCACAAGATCTTGCAACTGTACCTTCAATTCCCTTAACTCAGCTGGTGCCATCCGATAAGGTGTCAAGGATATAGGTCGTGTACCAGGAATTAGTTCGATAGTGAACTCAATCTCTCGAGAAGGGGGTAATCCTGGTAAATCCTCAGGAAATACATCTGGGAAGTCACACACTACTGGGATATCCTCGGCCTTGATTGGTGCATCCCGCATATCGACAACATAAGCTAGATAACCCTGGCAGCCCTTCCTCAGAAATCTATCTGCCGAGAGGGCTGATATGACTCTAGGGGTTATCATCCTCCGATCTCCCTGAAATATCACCTCAGGTAATCCAGGGCTCCGAAGTATCACCCTCTTATCGAAACACTCGATAGAGGCATGATGGGTTGTCAGCCAATCCATCCCAAGGATAACATCAAAGTCACACAAGTCTAAGAGTATCAAGTCAACCACTAGATGCACGTCCCCTATCACAATAGGGTATCCTCGTATTACTTGGTTTACTATATACAACTCTCCAGTCGGTGTACCGACTCCCATCTCACATCCGATCGCAGAAATCTCTCTATCTGCCAACAGTGCATACTCCCGAGAAACAAAAGAGTGGGTAGCTCCCGGATCTATTAAAGTACGTGCATGATGACCGAAAATAGTAAGCATACCTGTCACCACCTCCGGGGCTGCTCGGGCCTCCAGTTGAGTCACTGCATAGACTCGAGCCTGTGGTCCCGAAGTCCGACCACGCCCTCGTGATCCACCAGATCCACCACGAGTTCTGCCACCTCCTCTCCCACTTGTAGCATTTGAAGCCGAAGTCGTACTAGGGCCCCGCTCAGTAGAGCCCCATCCAGTGCCGCTACTACCAACCAATCGTGGACAGTCTCGTTTGAAGTGACCCGGCTCCCTACAGTAAAAGCAGACAAGAACATTGCCTCGGTCATTACTCTGTCGGTTAGTAGATCCCACTGATGCCTCACTGAACTGTGCAGTCGCTGGTGGTCGATACCCAAATGTCTGTGTTCCCCTACCTCCATAACTCGGACGAGCGCCACGCGAAGATCCAGAGCCATAATTACCTCGCTTGGAGGACCTCTGGTTCGCAGATCCCTGGTATTGACGGTCCCGGCGTCGACCAGAGCCCGAAAATTGCTGTGGCACTGGCAAGGTCGCCTCAACTCGTGCAGCTGCATCAGACAACTCTCGCAGGGTGGCATAAGTTCCCACAGTCACAGCTCCTCGAATGTCATTCCTCAGTCCTTGCTCGAACCTTCGGCACTTGTCCTCCTCGTTAGATACATAAAGAGGAGCAAAACTGGACAGGTTCAGGAATTTCTGTTCATAGTCGGCCACTAACATGTCCCCCTGATGTAGTTGTAGGAATTCAACCTCCCTGGCATTACGAAAGGAGCGAGGATAGAACTGATCCAGGAAACGATGACGGAAGTCCTCCCAACTCAGAGTACGGGCATCCATCCCTGTCAGTTGCAATCCGCGCCACCAACGGTAAGCTTGGCTGCTCAGCATAAATGTGGCCAGTGGAACCATATCTCCTGGTGGACATTGCATAATCTCGAAGATCCGCTCAAATTGAGTAATCCACTCAAAAGCCTCTTCTGGATCGGTCAGGCCAGTGAATGCAATGGCCCCTAAACGTTGAGCTCTCTCTATGTCCGGACCTCCAAAATCATCGCCAGACTGGGTACGGGGCTCGCATTTCGGAGGCATATTGTGTTGTTCTGTAAGAGAAACATATCAGTATCACAATTCGTGTATACTAATGTGTAAGACTCAGACCGTGACCTAATGCTCTGATACCAATTTGACAAGACCCATCCCGATTATCCCTCGATAGTCGTGATGAATCCTGCTCCCGTCTGACAATAACTAAAAATTTCCGAAAGTAACCAAACTTATATACATACAACACACATCAAATCCCGAAAACATTGTCAGACAAGGGATAGTTAAGTTTTACAGACCAATGACGTCACAAGATTGACTAGTCAAGGACAATACAGAGCATAGGTACCATTACAGATAGGGGTCAAATTCCTACTCTGTAGAATGTCTGAGTGCGCAACGGTCTATTTATTCTTTTGCCTCGCTTGCCTCGTTTTTAGCCCTCGTACCTGTACACTGGCCTGGAGGGTGCATAAAACAATAAAGGTGTGAGTGGACAAAATGACCTCTTATAAAAACATTTGCCAAAATACATTTCTTACCCTCCAGTTTTCATAAACATGCATGCATATCATAAAACACGAGTAATAATGGGAAATCAATTAAAGTGGATCAATCAAAACAATTTCCACAAATTCACGGGACTTATATCCATATCTTGTTGCTTAGAGTCACGTTTTATCCATGCAACGCGTGCATATCAATAGGCTCAAGGACCGCTCAAAATCCGAGCATCCGCCGCTGTGAACACATCACCAGCCGGCAATCCAGATCTAGTGAACACATCACTTACCGATCCATATAATCCAGCACATCTGATCTGAGTCAAGCCTCCCCTGGGCTGCAAGACAAAGATCGTGCTACGTGACCTATTCGGGGTAAACACTTCCATCCCGAAGGCGAGCGTTATCTCCAGGGTGCACTCCGGGGAAAAAAAAAACATATTTTCTCCCGAAAGCCCTAAATATCCGCAACATATCACCATCACTAAAAACCAGTGAAAAACAGTTGCATTGAAAACCAAATCATATATCAATACAGGGTCTCAGCCCCAAGTTAACCAAAGTCCCGATTTACTTTATAAATCCGAAATCATCAATATCATCATATAATCACATGGAAAAATGCAAATCCAATCAGAAAACACAATTCCATTGGGTCCCAACCCCAAAATATCAATTTCACGTAAATCCGTGCAACCGTAAACCCGAGTTGCCACGATCACGTAAATCCATAAAATCAATCATTGACTCATAATCCGAGTCCAAATATCATTTTCAATCCGGGCCTAGCCCAAAACATCATTTGCACGTTCCTCGTAAAACGTGACCGAAAGATTGATTAAAATAATCACAAAAATCACGAGAATACCAAAAATCATCAAATTCACATGTAACTCCAAATCCGAGTCAAAATCATTATTTACTTGGGTTCTCACGCCCACAATATCATTTTTAACCAATTTCATGATTTCTCGAAAAGCGTGCCAGAATATAATAATATAATAATCATAAAACCGAGAAAATCGAGAAATCACCGAATCAAAGCATCAATCATGTCAAAACATAGAAAAATCATATAAATAAGCATTTTAAACCATTTATGCATGCATCACAGTTAGAAAACCAAAAGTCCACTCACACACACCGTCCCGATTGTTCAGCCTCGAGCTGTTCGTTTTCCTCCGAAGTTCCGGGAATATTCCAGCCTGTCAAACAAAGTGATTTAAGGTTACTAGGCTATCATATAATCCTTAAACAGGAATCCCCTAATTGTCGGAATTTTATAATATTATTTTAATATAAATTTAAACGTGTCGGGTACTCGGAACTACACTGAAACCATATCCGATTGACCCGAAACCAACGCGGATAGGTTCGTATCATCGAGAACATCAAGTTTCATGTTGAACACTTTGCCGGAATCCTCCCCACGCGCCGTCACGCGCCGCCGCAAGCGGCTGCGCGTGAAAGCCACGCGCCTAGCACAGTACAGCTACAGTGCATCGTTCTCGCCCGTTTGTCTGATAAACGGGTTGAAATACCCGCGATAGGATCCGATGCAATCTCAGTCAATTCGACCTCAAATCGATCCGTTCTTTCAACTGATCTCATCTACTCTAACTTCATTTTAGTTCTGTGAATTCAATTACCTCAGGTAAGGTCCAAATCTTCACGACTCACGATCGAAATTCGACGGGTCTCCTATTCGGGTTTCACGATTCCGTGCCTGATTTTTCAATTAATTCATATGGTTAGCTTCGTGAGAGTATAATGAACAATTTTCCATGATCAATTTCGAATGAGCTTACCTCTAAGTATCTGAACTCAAGGTCGATTTTTGGCAGCCATGGCAGCGTCTGTTCTTCCTCAATTCGACACGAATTCTTCTCGTTTTTGTTGCAAAGCTTTTAGTTTTGATCCTAGCAACTTAATGGAATCCTCAATTGCTCTTCTCCTGGCTCCCAAATCCGAATTCGATTTTCCCCCAAATTTCCAGAATTTTCGAAGCAAAATTCTCTCAGTTCTCTGAACCTCTCGAGTCCCTCTCTCTCAGTTATGCTACTTAGACGTTCAATTGCATAATGACGACGAGTTTGGGGCTTATCACGGGCCAATTGGACATAATCATGGTTCAAGCCTTAATTTGGGGAAAAGTTGTCAAAAAGGGATATTATTGTGTTTCCCTTAAGACCCGGTTCTGTGTTTTATGAGGTGAGAATCAGACAAAAGACAAGTCTGATCAAGGCCAAAAGTCCATTTTGCCCCTGGTTGGGCAAATTACCATTTTGCCCCTAGCCTTCCGTGACCCGTAACTTTCGTAACCGAACTCCGTTTTCGACGTGCCGCCTGTCGTTGTACTCCGGGCATCGAGACCTACCTAACGGTCTTCGAATCATGTGAAAATTAGTTGGCAAACAAAAAGTCAACATTTTCCCCCTTTTTACCCAAATTACGAAAATGCCCTTGGGCTTCCGAACGTCATAACTTTTTTCCAGATTGTCGGAATTGGGCGTGCCTCCTGTCTATGGACTCGTGACGTCCCGAACTACGTCACGGTCATCGGTCAACATCCGTTTGATTCACCAATCAAAAAGTCAACAATTTGACTATACTATTCACAAGGGTAAAAACGTCATTTACTCATTATGTTACAAAATTACATTTTCTAAATTTCCGGGGCGTTACACTGGATCCTTAAACAGGTCTCTCTATCTCCGCCCTCCCCTGACCCCAAACTCGAAGCCCAGCCCCACAGCGAAACTCTGGGTCCCCAAACAAGTAATCGAAGTTCTCTGAGCTTCAATGGCGGCGTTGTTGCTTAGATTAGTGTGAAAAATAGCAGAAATATTGTGGGTCATTGAAATGGAGGAGTAAATTGGACGAGCCATGCCTTACGCCCTATGCTTCTCGCAACAACACTAATTTTAATAGTTGGACGGTGGAAGAGGTGGAGACAGACGGTGGTAATGATGGCATGAGCCAATTGAGGGGTTTGTTTCTTAGGATCGTATCACCCGGACCCGCCTCTTGATTATGGCTGAATTGTAACTAGGAATTAATTTAACATGAATTGACGAATATACCCTTGATTTTAACAGAATTTGTTAGTCTTTTTAACATAGGGACTAATAGTATTGATTTGGCTGAAGTTAAGGGATCAAAAAAGTCAAAAATTGAGTTAAGGGGACACTTGCTAAACTGATGGTTTAGTTGAGGGATCATTTCTCCAATTTTTCCTTAGGGCAAATTACACTTTACTACTTTGTGGTTAATTTACAATTTATAACAGACTTATACATAAGTTTTGATCAAATGTTATAATTTTCACTTTTAATTCTTCAAATCGTTACACTTTGATCACTTTATTAAAAAAAATTTCAAATCTGAAATGGGACCCGTAACTTTAAACAAGAAAAAATTAATTTACATTTATAAAAAAAATATTTATTTTGAAAAAATTTACTTTCAGATAATAAAAATATAAAAAAATAATAATAAATTAAAAATATTTATTTATGTATGTAAGTAATTTGTCTATCTCCATAAATAATTTTATTAATTTATGTTTTTTGTAAAATAAGGCTTTATATAATTAGTAAAAAAATAATAAAGAACATGTCGAGAGAGACAAATTATACTCTCATACATGAATAAATTTTTTTTATATTTCTTTAAAATTTAAAATTTTTATTATTTTAAAGTATTTTTTTTGGATTTTTTAAAAATAAATTATTTTTATAAATTTAAATTAATATTTTATTGTTTAAAATTATGGATCTCATTTCAGATTTGACATAAATTTTAACAGAGAAGTCAAAAGTGTAACAATTTGTAGAGTTCAATGTAGAAAGTGTAACATTTAAAAACTTAAATATGAATCTGTTATAAAGTATAAATTACATAATAATAAAATATAATTTGCCATAATTTTTATTGTTCACATATATTTCCGAGATTCATTAAGGATGTGCAATAGCTAATCAATTAGCCAATATCGAGCTATTAATTACTATATATACATGTCCTCTCCCGTTGTCCTTGTGACTTACCTCATAGGAAGTGAGCTCAATTAAGATGACAATACTTGTAATTCGCTAAATGCGCCTTTGAATCATTGTTACTTAGTACAAAAATAGTTAATCCTTTTTAAGATAAAGGCAGATGAAAGAGTTACTTTAAGAACCTTGACTTGAATTTGATCTTGGTTTGAATTTGGATTGCCCTACGTACAAACCTAATGGACCTCCTACCCCGGAAAGAAAAAAAAAAGCATCCTAAAAAGGGTGGATGAGGATATCTAACTACTGATTTTAGTCGATCTGGTGGGACTTTTTATATAATGCGACGAAAACCCAACCTAGCTAGATCGACATTCCATGCATTCAACAGGTCAAACTACGAATAGCCAATACCTCTATCAAATATTGTGTGCATGGAGGTCCCATTCTTCTACCCTTTTCTATGAGGAGATGATTATTCATATCTATTACCTACACACCAAAGAAGAGTTCAACCCAATACTTTATTTTTGTCATAGTTGATCATGATTCGACATTAGAATCATATTGATAAATACTACATATTTGATTCCATTCATAAATATATTTTCTTCCCTATAAGTTTTAGTCTCAATAAAAATGCTATTTCTTACTGTTTATGCGTTATGATATGAATATACCAAACCAATTTGTTAGGTATGGCTGATAAGATTCCATTGATATAGAGCCAATTCCAATAGACTTGTTGGAGGGTCCTATTGGCGTGCATCCAGTCGGAATTGAACTTATGAATTCACCAATTATGAGTTGGGCGCTTTAACCATTCAGTCATGAATGCTTAGTGGGGGTCCTCGTACATGGTGAATAACCAAATTCCAATTGAAATTAAATCTTTAGGATAAATCAATGCAATTTAGGAGGACTCAATGAAAGGACATAATTGTATTACATTAAGTATGAGGTTAGGGTTTTCTGTAATTGGGGTGGGTGATAATTAATGATTATTAATAACTATAACTAGTTAACTATTGGGATGTCCTAAGTATTAAGTTTGATTTATTTTGGAAGTCTTGTAGGGTGTAGAGGAGTTGATTAGAAAGGAAGATTGGGGCCTGTAGCTGTAAATGGCAACATGATCAGTTGTTCGATATCCCTATACTACTTCACGAGTTCCCAATTAACCCCCTCTTTTAATCTGATGAGATCAGATCATGAGGCATAGTTTTCATACTTGAGGCGCATTTAAATACGGTGCTCCTGAGGGTGTTTCTCTTTTTAATTTAAAAACAAATTAATACAACAGTTTAAGATATTATTGTTCACTATAAATAATTTTGCTGGGTACGTATGAAAATGAAATAAGACAGTACGTTATTGGAGTGAAATAGGATTGTGCTTGCAATAGTTATTTACTGTCTCAGTAAATATTTTTATTAT
Organism: Prinsepia uniflora; assembly: GCA_032719365.1. Taxonomy (NCBI): domain Eukaryota; kingdom Viridiplantae; phylum Streptophyta; class Magnoliopsida; order Rosales; family Rosaceae; genus Prinsepia; species Prinsepia uniflora. The sequence goes on along the minus strand of CM064865.1, from coordinate 81,917,075 downwards.
TCTTTTCCCTCGCCCTTAATTTTCTGGGTCTTTTTACATTTTTTTTTAACCTTTGCAAAGGGAAAAAGGAACAAGTTGCGAAAGATAGAGACGATGTTCATTCATGTAATTATAAATCTAAAAGGAATATGAAATAATACGACTTCTTGACATATATTTGTCGGAAACTTTCATACGACTTCTTGTCATGCTAGCTTCTTAATTAGTTCTCATTTCTCACACTAATCTTCTTAATTATTTGTTAGAGAATTTTTTCGGAGATAATTATCTTGTTTACTTTCGTTAATATTCCTATATAAGTTTTAATTTATTATGAATGTCAGCTCTCTCTCTCTCTCTCTCTCTCTCATCCATTAATTAATGTAGATAGGATTTGATTGAACCTCACAAATTCTGTGCTGTTTGTGTTTGTTTCTTGTGTTCGTTTGATCTTGGTTTTTTATATGCATGTTTGGGTAAGACTCGGCATACATTCTTACATAGCCATAAAAAATTAAAAGTCCCAATTCTTCACGCTATATATACTACAACACACTACTTTATAAGCGTGGGCATAAATTCGTTAAAATTATTAGTCGATGCTTCCAAACCATAATCTGCTTAGTTTTAACGGGATAAAAGTCAAATAGTTTGAGAATTCAAACCGCTCTGTTAGTAATGATTTGGTTTTGAATTTCACTTTGGAAATCCGTTAAATTCAAACAGAACTGTTAAAAAATGTATTAATTTTTAAATCTGCATATACCCTTAGATTAATTAGATGTGCTAGATTTTTTTATGCTTTAGCTTTTAAATTTTGGTTGAAATGTATGAATAAAGAAACTTTGAGATTGTGAATGTATAAATAAATTAAGGAAACATGTTTGAATGTATGATGTCCACCGATACAAATTGTGAATCTAAGATGAAAGAATCTTAAAATGTTTTGATTGGAAATTTAATTATTTGTATTCATATTATCCATATATTACATATTTTTTATTATGCCTAAAACTGTCTGTATCGCTCCAAACCAAATCGTTATTTACAAAATCCAAGTCATATCGGATTGTTAAAATTTTAACATTTTGGATTCTAATATTGTCAATATCCGCATCGAACCACAATGTACCGATCGTACTTCATCCAAGATTTTGAGACCAATTTTCGCGTCCGAGTATTCAATTTAATTTCTTTTAATGGCAATACATATAAACCCAGCCCACTAGGGCAAGAGATAACAAGATTTCCAACATAATTCAGTGTCGTTTTTGTAGGTAGCTCGTGTAACTGGAATGTTATGGTTTTATTGGCTTGTATATGAGCCTTGTTCAAGTGTTTTGCTTTAAAAAGAGAGAGATAAACAAAAGAAATTAATCCAAGATTGAAAGCCATTGTAGTTGTAATAGATAAAGGGAGACAACGGTCAGTGCTTCCATCACTCAGATATATTGAGTACTCAAGAACAACAGCTACAAAATTCGTCTCATCGAGGACATGGCCATTCTCAAAAATCTCTCCAAAATATTATTGAAAAGGGACACCCTTCAGCCTGCCGATCTTAATCACTAGGTATATATATAAATATGCTGTGACTGTGATTTACTGCTAGTTTGATTTATCCACTAAATTTAGTTACTTGATAAATTTACTAATTATCTTTATCAATAAAAATTTATTATATATCTTTATCAATAAGATTTCCAATAACTTGTAAAGCTAGATTACTATTAGATTTTCTATATATTCCAATATAAATGGTTCTCCGTTAGCGCTTCCTCCTTTGTAAGGTGTGTGGAGCCTAATTTCTTATCAACATAATACATCAATCATTCAGCCAAATTATATTTTTGACATCGTATCAAAGCCATTACGTTTTTTATATACAAATTCGTTACGCTTCTTCCTTTATGGGTGTGTGTAGCCTAATTTCTTTGCACACCCAAATGATACATATTTAATCACTTGAAACAGATACTTGATCCCACAAGAATAAAACGACAATAATAACCGTAGCTTCAAATAACGATAATAGGCAACTGCATCGGCATAGCACCGACCGACGTAGAAGACACTAAAACAAGAAGCTCACATAGTATTAATTACATTAGGCCGAATGATTGATTTGCCTCACTTTCTGTGTAAACAATAGTTTTCTACAATGCAAACTTACGTAATAATCCTAGTAGTAAGAAGATAAAATATATGCTTCGACTTATCTCGTCGCAGATAATCTCATTTTTATTTAATTATTTCGAATAAAAAGCTGTATTTTCTCCTGATACATAAAGTCTTAACCTATCACATCTGTATTATCCTTTTTTCGTTTGTTGATTATTCTCATAATCAGATCGAGTAAAGCAAATCACTGTGTAATTAGGAGATTGAATTAGTAGCTACCTAGCTAGGAAGCAAGTGGGGGAATTAGAATTTTTTTTAGTTTATTTTAAAGTTCGTGAGCTGGGTACGACGTCAGTTCCAAGGCAATAGTAGCAGTGGCATTAAGTGCGAGTGGGCACTGCACACAGGAAACAAAAGAGAGAGAAACAAAAGAGAGAGAAAAAGAAAAAGAAAAGAAAAGAAAAAGAGATGCATCAGAAATGATTTTGCAATCGATTGCTTTATGATTGAAGGCCCAGAAGAGAGAGAGAGAGACTGAGCAGGAGAAAGAGAAAGAGAAAGAGGAAAAAAAAAAAAATCTACTTTATTCAGCAATTCCAACGTCCTTTTGACAACCAGAAAAGAAGAAAAAAAAAAAAAAAAAAGCTTACCAACAGGCAGCTACCTAGCTGCCTACGCTAAAGTCCATCCATCCATGTCGCTCCTAGCCACGCCTTAAATAATTTCTGTCTTTCTTTATGGTGAAAAAAAACAAATTCAAAAAATGGAAAATGAAAAATCAAGCTAAATAATTAATCTATGAATATTTAGTGTTGGGGCTAATGTGTAGCTTTTTTTTTATTATTGAATTATACATAAATTTTAATTTTTTGGCGTATATCGACGTCGAATTTAGGCATGGGAGTTATATAAATCATCATTATGTTAATTTTTTTCATATTTTATGATTAAGGGTTATTAAGGGTCTGTTTGGAAGGCTTTATCCTGGGCGGTTTCTAGATATTGAAAACAAAAAAAAATTAAATGCGTTTGTCGAAATTGAAAATAAAGATATCTGTATATAACCTAGATATATTATACGCGTTTATATCAAATCTCTTTTTAAAAAATATCTGATTTTCTATTAACGAGACTCTGTGTGTGACCATCGGACTCTACTAATTTAATGTATAAAAAAATGCAATTTTTCTGGTCGGAAAAATGGAACCTTTCGGAATAAATAAGCGAGATTATAAATAAACAATTCCAATTTTTAAATTTAGGCAATAATGAAGATAGACAAAATGACGATTGATGTAATTTAATATATATATATATCAAGAACAACAAACACTATAATTTAAAAAAGAAAAAATATAAAATACAACGTGAAAACAAAAATCGAATTTGAATTTCATTTTGCAATTAATAATTTTGAAGATAATTTTCTGTGTGTTTTGTTTGGGATTTGAGTAGTTTCCCTTTCCCTTTGACTTTTCTGTTTCTTTTCCTTGTTCATGTTCATGATCCCCGAGGCAATATTACTGAAATGAACAACCACCGTCCCATAGGTTGGTCATAACTCACAAAATTATTGAACGAGAGAGAGAGAGAGAGAGAGAGCGTTAAGGGCTTGGCATAAATAAATGAAACTGGATGGATGTCACTGAGCTTTCACATCACATAGAATACCGAGAAAGAAAGATGGAGACGTCCCTCTGCATGGCTTATCATTTAATAATAAAATAAATAATTTTTTAATTTTTCTTTTTATGAATTCCCATAATTAACAAAGCTGAGACTGCGACTTCTGAAAGCCTGTCAACAGTCACACCCAATTTTGTCTTCCTCCTCCTCCTCCTCCGCCTTCCCTCCGTCACTTTGAGCTGACACCATCTAAAGAAATTAACCCTTTGTACTCTTGCAACCAACACCCACCCCACCCCCCCCACCCCCCCCCCCCCCCCCCCCCCCCTCCCCCCTCCCAAACAAAAAAAAGGAAGAAAAAATTATTACGTTGGAGATCGAATTGAAAGAAAATTGTTCTTATAAGTAACAATACGTATGTAAATTGATTATCGTCGCAGCGGTGTCTGCGAGTCTGACTGTGTCAGTTGTATCAGGGAGGAGGAGGAGCCTTTGAATATTTTGAATACCATTTTTTTCAGAAAGTAGATGGATCCATCGGGACCGCTCATCCTCCATCTGCATAATTTCTCCTTAAGTACTTATCATATAACTTCAAATAGGTTAGTACATTCTCAAGTTACTATATTACTCCTAGCCACATCAAATTATACACAATTTTTATTAAATAAGACATGCATGTTCAATTTTTACTCTTAATTAATTCATCATTCTTTTTTCAAAGGATACTATAATTACGAACGCTTACTTGTTCGGTTCGGTCCAAACATTTGAAAAATTAAGGTAAAAATAGAAAATGTATCATCAATTTGCACACTTAACTATTAAAAATTTTCAAACAACAAAAATTACTAAAAATTTAATTTTTTATGAAATGTTATTTCATTTTTATACTATGAGCCGTCGTTAAAATCTTATATGAGAAGACTTTTTGGGACAAAACCCGTGGCAAAGAAAAAAGAGGATTCCAAGTCTAAAACATCACATTTAGTTTCAAAAAAAATAAGAAAAATAAAATCTTATATTTCTAATTAGCTTCTACGTGAATGAAAATGTCGACATTCAATATTAGAAAGCTACAACTTTTATATTCAATACAAAGATTTAGCCTTTAAAAAAGAACTCCACCATTCAAAAAACTTGAATCAACATCAAACTTACATGCTCATATACTGTTAATTTCATTGGATTATTTATTTATTTATTAATTAATTTATTATATATATTTTGGGTTTAACCTTGGGCCCTATATCGTTTTGGGCCCAAAAGTTGCGCCATTTGACCGTTCTTTTGGCGGGCCCTGCTTATTGGGTATGATAGCCCATCCTACATTAGTCTAGTGGTCTTTTTCTTCCCCATAAAAAGTTTTAACAGTAGAATTCTACAGTGTATCTAGGAAAAGCTTCCATGGGCCACGACCATTAGGCCCGGCAAGGCCAGATGACTTCTGAACCTTACAGTCAATCACTGTTCACTGCGTAAACCATGCACAACAGTAACCAGAACAAAGTAGTTAGTGTTAGCTTTGGTAGGGTGAGCTTGATGTAGTAAACTGTAAAATTAAATTATAATAATTTTATATGTTATTCACCATTCACCAAGAGATCATTGTGGGAAGAATGAAAAGATATGTTTTGCAAAGCGATCGAGTATGCGAGAGCTAGCAAGAATGTCTATTACTTGTCACTCGAACTTTTTAATCATTGAGAGGTCATTCAACATTCTCTCAATGCCTTCATCATCGTGCCTGCGTCCTTTCGTCTGTAATTTAATCGTATCAGAGACATATTCAATCGTCGTTTAACTTTCTCGAAACAAAATTAAGATAATTGGTACGTATATGCGCAATCATCGATAGAAAATACCTTTAGGGAAGGCATAACTGCCTTGGCTTCCTCCACAGTTTCAGGACATAGATTTCCAATCACAGCCAGCTGCACACCAGCACACAATCAATAAGTAGCATAAATATATACATGAAATCAATAGTCAAGATTGACTACTAAAAAAAAAAAAACGAATGACCTCAAATTCCGCTAATTGGTATCTACTGAGGACTCTGAATGCCACTCATTAAGAATTGAACATTTAAAAATAATTAATTGATCGCGTGAAGGAAATTTGAAGCTATCTTATAAATAATTAATTGATCGCGTGAAGGAAATTTGAAACTATCTTAACAATGAAGGATACTCTCAAACTTGCTTCACAGACCTCTGATTCGTAAAGCGATTTAAGCGCTTAACGAATTGCAACGATTTCTCCATCACTCGGAGCATCAAAATATATACAACAATATGTGATTCAATGAAAATTAAGGTACCTAAGCTCACAATCAACTTTATCCATAATTTTGTACGACCTTGTGGTACATATATATCTTAATGAGGAAAGTGATTTATTGAATCACCGGACATCTGCTTCATTTGATCACATCTGTGATCGAGAAGAATGGCAACCTCACTATTCATTAAGCATTTCGCCTTCTGAAAATTCTGAAATTGACATCATTCAACCACAAAACTCAGACTCCATTTTTATCAAACACACAGCAACACAAACACAAGACAATTCATTTTTGGGCTTTGACGACTGAATTTATATGCCCCACTAGTTAAAGACTCGAAGCTTTGATTCATCTAAATTCAGTATGGGAGGAAGAAGATTATATGAATTAAGTATCGTTAAAAAAGCAAAACATGGCAAACACGTATTAGAGAACCAACATGATCCAAAAATAATTTAAGCCCAGAATATGGCCCAAAAAACGAAAACCAAAAGCCTAAATTAAACTTGAACCCAGTCCAATACTGAGCTAAGCTAACTTCATTCCAATCCAAAGATTAGAAGAAAAAAGAGACTACGCTCAGCCCAATGGGCTGGACCAACAGCGTGGCCCAAGAGACCAGAAAGGTCCAAGAGCCGAGAAAGGTCCAAGAGCTGCAAGCCACCAAGTCTCACAACCTGCCCTAGAAGAAAGCCCTCCTCGAACCAGACGCGCATCAACATTACAGAAGCAAGCCACCATCGAGCAAGCACGAACCCATTATTTAAAATAGAGATAGGTTGAATCCATAATTAAGAATTGAAGATAGTTAATTTATAGCCAATTAGCTTAATAAAATAGTATTTACTAGAAATTTGGTAAAATAATCTTTTGATTTTTTCATATTTTTTCACATTTGAGGTGGGCTCCAGCCCACCCCAAAACCTTCTCGGTCCGTGCCTGCCACCGAGTCACCGACGCTACCATCGTGGCCATGGCAACAACAGTCATCGCCAAGGCAACTACGATCTCAACCCATATGAGAGTAGATTATTAATGAGAACCAAAAAAAAAAAGTCAAGACAAAACTTTTACACCTGCTCATAATGATTTCTTTTAATATATTCAATCGAATCAATATAATTACGCATTCACCTCGGATTATTATTTATTATTATTTTGGGCAGAACTGTAGGACGTTGTAGTAGTTGATTATGATCTATTGCCGGGCATTGGCCCCGTGGCATATTCTAAGTGGTGAAAAAGAGGTCTCTGATCTTGGACTAGGATCCTCCGAATATTCTACTGGCTTCAAGAGTTATGCCCCAGGTATATTCGCATCTATCATCCTCATGTCTGCAAATCTGCATGAGATCCAATTCTGCGGTGTATGTATGTAACCGGCCTTTTTATTGAACTGCGCTCTCTTGGAGCTTTGCCACCTATTAATTTGTAATACATCGACCAATATTCTCAGTACTCTCATCTTTTCTCTGCAAAAATATATAATAATTTATAAACAAAAAACGGTGTGCTTGTCTTCTTGCGTCGCCATTATCCTCAATGCTTCTTAATTATGATTAAGAGTTCTTAAATCCTGCTTAATTAGCAACCTTGTTATATAAAGAGGGCGGGCCGGCGACAACATTACCTCCAAATATTTCCATGGCTCTCTCTTACATAAAATCGAGGACGCTCTGTTTTTTCTTGGTTCTTAGTTTATGTCTGGTGACGACATGTGCAGAGCTTGAGAGATTGGAACACCCGACCAAACAAGATGGATCACTTAGTTTCTTGGTGGTCGGAGACTGGGGAAGAGGAGGAGATTTCAACCAATCCCAAGTCGCCTTTCAGGTTCCACCTCTTTAATCCCAACGCCTTCTTAATTTTTCATTCAGTGATCTTCATGTATATGACAACCTTGATTGCTTCAAGCCCAAGAATATTCAGTTCACTTGAATATGTACATCTTCTTTTTGCAGATGGGAAACGTGGGAGAGGAACTTGACATAGATTTTGTGGTTTCCACCGGAGATAACTTCTACGATGATGGATTGAAAAGCGAACACGACGCAGCGTTTGAGGACTCATTCACCAAAATCTACACACAAAACAGCCTCCAAAAACCGTGGTACACCGGTACGTCAGTCATATATATACATTATTACTATATATTACTATAATGTAGGAGGTATCTATCTCAATGTTAACTGGTTCGTGGATAATTTATTACCTTAATTTATGTAGGCAAAGAAAAGAATTATATTACCCAAAAAACTATTATATAAAAAAAAAATTCAAATTTTCCTAATTATCTTCTACTCTCAATTTATCTTGGTATGAGTTGCCATCTGGATCGGACTCCCTCTCACCGAACCAGGTAACTTTGATCTATCTCCACCTGTATTAGAGATGTGTTCTAACTTCTAACGGCGTGATTTTGAATGTACGTAGTGTTGGGGAACCATGATTACAGAGGAGATGCAGAGGCTCAACTGAGTCCCTTGCTTAGGAGAATTGACAGAAGATGGCTCTGTTTAAGGTCCTTCATTGTCAATACAGGTGAGCTTTCAACTCTTACCAAATTGAAATCTCTCATTTCCAAGTTTTCAAACATAAGCGATTTCTTGTTTTCCATTTTTTCCCAGAACTAGCAGAGATCTTCTTCGTGGACACAACTCCTTTCGTCGACATGTACTTCACGAACACAGAGGACCATATTTATGATTGGCGGGGCATCACCTCTCGCAAGGCTTATATTGCGAACCTATTGAAGGTACCTAATTTTTTGCTACTCATTTTAATAAGAGGATCGTTGAGATGTTAGGAGAAGTATCACTGCTTTGATTTTGGACTACTATTTCTTTTGTTAATTGATTTTGGAGTGTAACCTCAATTTCTTATATATTATTATAGCGGATTTATCCTACATGATAAATTTAATCGCTTCACGTGTTATATATATCCATTCACATCGTTACGTGTGACAAACACGTGTCATATGTTTGCATTCACATCGTTACGTTTAACAGACACGTGTCACATGTTTGCATTCATATCGTCACGTAATTGGTTAAAAAATTCATCACACGTGAGAGGATGTATAAAGATATTTAATTACCGTAAATGGATGATTGTAATAGGACTTGGAATTGGCATTGGAGAAGTCGAATGCTAGGTGGAAGATAGTGGTTGGACACCATGCAATTAGAAGTGTCGGACATCATGGTGACACGCAGGAACTTATAACCCAGCTCCTCCCAATCCTTCAGGTGAGGAAGAGTGATTATATACTTTGAATATCGACTCTTACTTTATAAATAAATTCATGCTAAATCATGAACATAAGAATCTCAGGTCAATGATGTCGATTTTTACATGAACGGGCACGATCATTGCCTAGAACACATCAGCGACGTCGAAAGGTAATTAAGTTTATATTAAATTTTGTCACATTTCACGGTGTTCGTTAAAAAAAAAATGGATGTATGTGAGATATTGAAAGTGGGGTTTTTGTTGGCACAGCCGAGTACAATTTCTAACAAGTGGAGCGGGGTCTAAAGCGTGGAGGGGAGACACGAAGGAGATGAACAAAGAAGGGCTCAAGTTTTTTTATGACGGCCAAGGCTTTATGTCAGTCAAGTTGAATCCGGTGGTTGCAGAGATCGCATTTTATGATGTTTATGGCAATGTTTTACACACGTTAACATCACCGACTTCTTCAAAGCTCCAGCTTTACCCATCTATACCTGCCTACTACTCTTCAGGTTGAGCATAATCAGTGGACGGAAAACCAACAGAGAAGAAAAATTCAGCGTGAAAAGTAATATTTTAGATTAGTAAATATTCTTCCATTTATACATGATGTCTCATTTATTTAGTCATATTGATAGGTCAAATTTAAATTCAAATTCGAATTGGAATTAGAATGTACTTTAAAAATTCAAATTTGATTTCCGATTCTTATTATGTACCAATTACAACGTATATTGATCTATTCTATATTATAGTCTTAGTATTTTACTTACAATGATAACATATATCTCATTGAATTTTGAAATCTTGGAAAAAATGAATTGATAATAAAACTTCTCAAGAACGAGCCATATGATAGTGTCTTTTTGAATATGAGAATAATCTAATTATTACACGAGATTCAAAAAACCTAATTACACATAGATAGAGATTCGAAAAACCTAATTGTGTATACTCGAATATGAGAAAACCCTAATTATGTAATAACTAGAAATTCGGAAAACCTAATTATGCATGACTAGGCATTTGAAAAAACCTAATTATGTATGACTAGATATTCGAAAAACTTAATTATGTATACCATTCGAAAAACTAATGAGGAAGTTGCGAGGAATGTGATGAGAAAGCAACTAAAGGAAAGTGATGAGAAAGCAACTAACCTAGTGTCCTAATGGAATGGGACCCAGCCAGCGACATCATCATATTTCATGGTTGTGAGCATGGATTAAAAAATTAGTAATTATTGGCGAAATTTCGTTAAAATTGGCTGGCTGCACATAAGAGGAGGGGGGAGGGAGAAGAAATTGAGCGAAATTTCAAAATTTTGTCTTATTTTAAACCCATAAATCTCATTATTTGATTAAAACAATCGATATAGGGCCAAAGTTCATGAAAATCAGACGTAAAACAAGCAATTTCCAATCGGGTCATGCCGCCGGATCGAAAAACCCGAATCGCAGACCCGCGGGAGGAAGAACATGACTGTTAGGAGTGTTAGTTTGTATACTTTATATATTAGTCGTTGCTTATAATTTCAATTATAATGGGTCAGTCGAGTTGGTTGTGCACTTATGCCCAAAAGGTGAGGTTCTTGGGTCCGAACCCCAGGATGCCCCTTTGTTTAATTTTTTTTATTCGTTTTTTTTCCAATTTTTCAACAATGTTTGTCCTTTTTTTTTTCCATTTTTAAATATATGAATTCTTTCCAATTTTTGAACAAAAATTGGCTCTATTTTTTCATCTTTTCTTTTTTCAATTTTAAATATATTTTTTCATTTTATAATTTTTTTTCCATTGATTTTTTTTTTATGCTTATTGTTATATTTTTTAATTATATTAAAATTCAATTATAGTAATTCATTTCAATTTATGTTTATGTTTATAATTTTATATTATTAGTCATCCGAAGAACCCTATTGTATCATATTATTCATCATACATTTATTATATCAAAGTCCTTTTATAGTTTTTATTAGTCCTATATAAGCATTATTGGGTACTTAAGTTTTTCCCAAAGTTTCATTCCAAATTTCCAACTTTTAGACTGAATTTTCGTCATTTTTGTTGACCGTAAACGATATCGATATCGATATTTGGGACGAGATATCAGTAAATTTGATTAGCGATATATCCGTCGATATCGATATTTTCATCCTTAGTTGTGAGCCGCTTTCTTTGTGCATCCACGACGGGGCTGCGGTGGTTTGAACACCCTCTTAAACCCAATGGCGATGGATCACTTAGCTTTTTGGCATTGGTGATTGAGGTACAAGGAAAATATCATGAAAATTATTAAATAAGGGCCCCTCAATTATCAATTATAGGAATTGCAATCAGAATTTAAAATATTTGCAATAGTTGAGGTATTTTCTAAGGTTCAAAACGGCGTTGAGTGTTCTTAAGGCAGTCGATGGGGGCCTAATGCCTAGGCATCAACAATTTTTTTTAAAGATAAAATTCAACAAATTAATAACATAATGAATAGTATCAAATAATTTCAGAACAAAAATTAATTATCTAGATAAATAAATTGAGTTGAAATGATAAATATTAAAAAAGCAAATTTTTTTTTATAAAACATTCTATATTTTTAATTTATTATCTTTAGTTTAATTAATATTTATATTATTAACTAAGTATTTAATAAATAAAATAATTTATATATATAAGAACTTATATAACTAAATATGTATAAAAATATACATGCAAATTCACTAAATATGTATAAAGATCTACACGCAAATCCACCTAGACACTTGGCTATTAGGCTGGATGGTTTTTCACTTTCGAGCGCCTAGACGACCTCCATATTGAACCGTGATATTTTTTTTTTAATATATCCGTTTTTAAGATCTAGACAAAAATAGAAGAGAAAAATATTCACAATATCAAACATATATTTGAGAGTCTCGATATAAAAATAAGGAAGAAAGAAGTAAATGATATCGGCATAAAAATAATGAAGAACCAAATTTTGAACTAAATTTTGAATATTTTTATGCAAATGATGATGGCTCAGGTTTTCTATGCAAAACTTACGAAGACCGACGCAGAATTTGCCTTTCTATGATATATTCGGAGCAGTTCTGCGTCGTCTGAAACTATCAAAGGCTATTCACAATTCCATGCAGTTCTGCGTCGTCTAAAACTATCAAAGGCTATTCACAATTCCATGTAGAGATGGTGCACAAACAACAAAGATGGACTGTCTCATAATGTTTCTTGTAACACTAAGTATATCAATGAATGAAAAAGAGTCACCAAGCAAACAAAAACAAAAATTATACAAAGTTTGATAATCCTAGAAAATATTGTAAACTTGCCACAAGTATTTTAGTGTAAATCCTACCATGTTCATCCAGCTACTGCAGTCACCAGCTTGTTTATTACAAGGACAGAGGCACACTTGCACGGTTCTATATACAGAGGGCAATTAGCTTTCTCACTAGGCCTATTGTCAATTATCCCATTTCAATAATCAGCTGTGCCTCCACAGCTTCCTATGGCAGGATTTTTCACTCAGCATAACTCAGTTTGTAACAAAATGATACCTGGAATCCACATAGCTCTCGACATCCCAAAGAAAAGAACCAAAAGTCACAGCTTCCAAAACGATTCTCTTCAAACCACCAAAGCTGATTTTGACGTGATCATCCTTGGAGGAGTCAACAGTGCCATCAGGTGTTATGACGATTTTAGGTCTTCCAAACAATGCCTCGGTGTGCTTTTCAATGATGCTAACAGCCTCCCTAGATCTAATTGTTGCATGCCTATGAAGGGTCTCTCCATCAAAAGACATCACATAGGTCCGCAAGCGGGAAGGCTTGATCGCATTACCAAAACCCCCAGGACTGATGCCTCCAGCCCAAGAAGAGACTTCAGGATCGGAAGCTCCTGCTTCCAAAGACTCATTACCACCAATAGATCTCCTGTCCTCGCCCACTGATTTCTGAAGATTGCTATCTTTGGCCCCCATTGAATTTGGAAGGATTTTCATTGTCTTCTCGAGCTGAAACCTCTGGTCAACCCGCTTGAGGAAGTACCCATACATTACAGATGCTGCATAAACCTGCCCTACTCTGAGTTTGCTTATCTGTGCTAAAGAGTTTGAGTCACCCAACCGATTTCCTAGGATGAGGGATAGGTGGTTTTGGATCATCTCATACGCTTCAGAAGAGTGAAGTTGCTCGAGCTTGTCATCTTCACCTGGCCATGTATCAACTCGACCAGAAGGATCTGAAGGAGATGAGGCAATGGCAGGTATCAGAGAAACATTAGCATCCATGAATTTCTGCACCACTAAAGTATATAGAATCTCTTCAAGAGCCTTTCTCCTTTCAGTAGCTTTAACCTCAGCAATCCTCCTGGTATGGCAGAAAAAGTTGATAAAGGATCAATATCTCACTCTAAAACTAGAACTATATCCTTTTAGTGACATAAGAGAAAATGATGGAGAGGAGAGGGATAAATGAAGCCCACAAAGACTGAACAATCTATTTCTTTATTTAAAAAATTCTTATATTATGTCATTTTCAAGATTGTTAAGAATTAAAACTTTCTTGGTAGACTTACAGGAAGTTACAACCTTTTATCTTTATTCACTTGGGTGTTTGGAAGGGAAAAATAATATTAAAGTTACGGTTACTTGCTATTACTCAATCCCAACATCTAACCTGTACAAAACAAGGTCAGTGCCAGTAGAGGAAGGCTCCTCCTGCTGTTGCTCAGTATCGCGGTCAGTCTGAAGCTGTTCAAGCTGCTGCTCAACTGCAGTAGGCACAAGATGAGGGTGGCTTATCATTATCTGAGAAAGGAACTGCCCAATTGGAGACTCCAGCTGAAGTGGCGCGATTGGAGCAGCAGAACCTGCTGAGTCCGGTGGTGGAGATGCAGTTGATGCCCTAACCATCAAGCATCTCCTACTCCCAAACCCCATTCTTCTATGCCCCACTTTTGGTTGAGAGTTCGCAAAATGGTCCTGTTAAACACAAAATCAGGTGAAATACTACTTAACTGCAACTCTAAGCTCACCAATCCAGTTAAAACAAAAAATACGGGCCCATCCATCATAGCTTCACATTTACTGAAAGGTTGGAAGCAAAATCAATCTAAAAAAGTTATCCTTGAATAGACATCCAAACCCACAAAGTAAGTCAAGTAAGTTCTCGAAGGGGCCTTCTCCTACTTTCAAAACAAATTCTACTGGATGTCAGATTACTCCAAACAATAAAAGTTAAGGTATAATAACTGAAGATCATCATTTGTGCATATTTATGTAAATTCTTTCCTTTTTTGTTCAAAGGCATTAGTAAGCTTATGCTCCAAACAAAACAATTTATCAGCACCAGCTAAAATTCCTACATGCCTAATAAATATACAAACTTTCTCAGCTTGACAAAAACCCTAGAATTCTCATCAATTAACAGAGCAACCTTTTTCTCGCAAACTTATTGTATGCACCCAAAACCCCAAATCCAATATTAAGAAACCTAATCCTAAAAGAAGTACCTTGATCGAGAAGTAAATTTTGGGACTCAACCGCAGAAAACCGGGTCCATTGGCCGTCAAACTGCCCGATCTGCCAACTGAATTGGAAGGCCTATAGGCCGCAATTGAAGATTGAACAACACTAGCTGTGGCTGCTGCCTCCATCTTCAGCTCTGCGAATCCAAACCAATTGAAGAACTGCAATTTATGATTCAAACTGAAGACTCCCCCACGAGAAAATGCAAACCTAATCCTTTTCGCTTAACAATGAAAACTTAGTTAACAAGAGAAAATTGGAAATTGAACAGATGGATTTGCGTAATTTATAGAGAGTGTGTGTATTCTGTGTGTTGCATATAGAGATACGTCGGCTTCTTGCAATTCAAAGGTTTCTGTGGGCGTGGTGCAAATTTTGCCAATTTCTATATTTTTGTGATCCTCGTTTTTGCTCTGAAAATATGCGCAATGGCAGCCAATTTTCTCATGGGCCCTTATTGGCGTGTTATTTTGGTGCGTTGCGGGCCATCATTCTTCGAAATAAATCAACGTTTTTTTTCTTTCTTTTTTGATAAAAACACTATTAAGAGGTCGGACTCGGAGGAAATTTGATAGATTCAAGTCAACACACGCATATTTTCGAAATAAAAATAATGAATATTTTTTGTATTATTATTTCGATAAATTAAATTTTCATAGCGAAATATCTATTTAACTAATATATATATATAATTAAATAATTTTAAATTTTATTAATTTTTATAAAAATTTTAAAATAATAATATAAAAAATTAATAATTCCGATCATAATATACAAAATTAATCTAATAAATTGAATAGATAATATTAAAAAATATATATATTAATAAGGTGAGGGTCAAGTAACGATCAAATTGTATATGATTTGTTTGTGTATGAAATTATGAATTTGCCGTGATCAAATCCAATTGTTGTTAGTCCACGTAGGATCTACTCTAATCCGTCTTCTTCTAATGGATTCAGGACCCTTCGAGATACATCCAGAAAAATAAGCACTGGGCCCCGTTGGAATTCCAAATATATTTACCCGGGAAAAATCATCGTTTATTTTGTTTTGTTGGGGAAATGCATGCACCGTGGACTTCAATTTGGGTCACGCGTCCCAATTCCAGTGGAGCTTTTCCTATTTTCTGTGGTTTTCTGACGTGTTTTTTTAGTATAGCGTCGTGTCATAATTTTAGAAATTTATATTGTACGAGGAAATTATTAATTTTAAAAATTACGTAAGTGGATCGTGTTAGAGTTGGTAATAGATCATATCGTATAGGATTCGTGTCGTGTCATAAATTCTGTTTTATCTAAATATGCTTAATTCGAATTCCATTCAACCTGTTTAATAATCGTGTCAAGAATATTCAATTCGAGCTCGATTTATTAATGACCCAGTTAATCTCGGTAACTAATTTAATAAATATGTCGTATTCAAAATCCTATTAACTTATGACAGTTCAAACATGTTATAATAGATTGACCTGAATATGACACAAAATTTTAAATATATAAGTTCATAGGAATAAATTTTATGTAAATTTTGAGTCGGATAAAAAATTGTTATCCGCACTGAGTTGGTAGAAAGGTAAAATCTTTGGTAATGCTTCCCCAAGAAATTCAATTCCTTTTTTAAATAGGTTTTAACAAAAATTTTGCCAAAAAAAAAAGAAAAGGAAATTGGCCAATTCTGATAAAAAGTGAAGAAAAAAAAAAACCCAACATCCCAACGCCGTCGTCTTGTGATTTGTGAATCGACAGTCCGAGAGACAGCACGATTCAGTTGGCCATGAAGTTCCGGTATGCCATGGTGTGTTCGTCGAACCAGAACCGAAGCATGGAGGCTCACTCAATCCTCAAGAGGCAAGGCTTCGACGTGTCGTCGTATGGTACCGGAGCCCACGTTAAGCTCCCTGGTCCTTCCATCAGAGAACCCAACGTTTACGACTTTGGAACTCCTTATAAGCAGATGTTCGACGAACTCCGGAGAAAAGACCCCGAATTGTATTTTCTTTTCAACTTCTTCTTTCAATTTCATTCAATTTTAACTCTGAATTTTTGATTTCTTGTATCGCTTTTAGTTTTTAGATTCCTGAAAATCGAAGTTTCAATCTTTGCCATGTGTATGTAAAGGAAGCTTATACCCATTGAATGCATAACTTGGTTTTCTTATGCACAAGCTGGACTAGTATGTAACTGGGGTTTTACAGGTTTAAAGCTTCAATCTTTGGCAGGGCAGTCTGATAATATATGTGTAATGAATTTATCCTAGTCGATTTTACCGGTATTTGACATGTAGAGATTGACATGTACGTCAGAGAGTATAGAATGGCCAACTGTTTTCACTAACCCTTGATTGGTAGCTGTGATTAACAATGCCAATGCTTGAGTTCAGAATGTATGAATTTATATGTATGAGTTTAATCTGCATTCTGAACGGTGTTGTTGTATATTTAAGCAAAGTGACACCTCCACAACAATTGTACAGGTACAAGCGTAATGGCATTTTGCCTATGCTTAAAAGAAATTTGTCTGTCAAACTGGCACCTCAGCGGTGGCAAGACAATGCTGCTGACGGTTCCTTTGATGTGGTATTTACATTCGAAGAAAAGGTTTTCGACATGGTTGTTGAAGGTTGGTAATTCTCCCTTCTCCTGTTTATAACTTGCATCTTATGAATTGCAATGGTACAGTATCTTGTTTTTGTTGCTATTCCTTGTTTCTTGGCAATCTCTTTCTATTGATCTATTGGGATCTGAACTAATGATAGAACTGTTGTCAGTTCCCTCAAGAGTACTGGTCTTACTATTCTAGCAATGTGGTTGATCTGATATGATTGGCAAGTGTAACTTGAGCTCTTAAGTAATAGGCATATATAGATGGTAACATGAACAGAAGTTAAAGGACAACAACTAATCTTTTATATACCAATGTTTTAAACTGGATTTTCTGCAATAGCATTGTAGATTGCAAGAAAAACAGGAACTTGGACTTGAAAGGTCCCTGAGCAAATTTGAACTTGTACATACAGTAGAGCTGCTGGCTTAAAAATGTTTACAGATGTTTAAATCTCAAGGGAAAGATAAAGTTTAAATGTTTTGACAGATTTTGATACAAATCTTTTTCTGTTTCTTAGTTGGTCTTGTGGGAGAATTATTTTGAACCAGAAAGTATGAACTTTTTAGGAACGTGTTCTAACTAGAGCTGGATATTAGAGTAGAAAACTGCTTCAAAATTGGAGATATTTGTCATCGAGTTGGGCCAGTTGGCCATCGGTGTGAGGAACTCCTCTTATGTTAAATTATGACCATTTGGAAACTTAATGATCGCCGGCTTGAAATATCTTACTAAAACAAATCTCTCTTTTAAGTCTTGTACTTTTGGTAAATGATCTATTGGTTAACGTTTCTCTAGTAAAAGTTGATCAAAAGTTTCCTTTTAAGAGTTATCTTTATTTCGACAGATGAATTTGGATGTTACTTCTGCGTGTATCTATTCAGAAAATGAATTGCGTGCACTTACAACTGTGAATAAAAGTTGAAAATTATTTGTATGCCATTTTTGTTTGCTTCTCTAACTTTGTCCAACAATGTCTGTAGATCTTAACAACCGAGACCATGTCCTTAGGAAGTGCGTACTGGTAGTCAACTTGGAGGTAAAGGATAACCACGAGGAGGCAGCCATAGGAGCTCGTCTCACTTTGGATCTTTGCCAACAGGTCTGTATTCGCGTCCCTACTGATTATCAATATATCTATAATCCAAAATATTGATTGGGTGTGTTATTCTGATCTATCCCCAGATTGAAGCAGCTGAAGCTTGGGAGGATTCAATTGATGACATTGTGACTACTTTTGAGAAACAGCATCGGCGGAAGTTATTGTATAGCATCTCTTTTTATTGAAATTGTGTTGTTAAGGAAATCTCAGGCGACACATTCCCTTGTTGCTGATAATTTATGGGATTGTCCTCCTATTTTGTAATTCCTGCATAAACTCCAATTTCAATACAAGACTAGCATCAGTTTGCTTGTAACAGTAACAACCCATGTTTGCAGAAGACTATTATCTTACCTTGAGGCATTTGAATTTTGCAAAGACTATGAGCTTTTCCTAAGTTCTTGCACTTAAAAGTGTCATCCGGGCTGGCCGCTTGCTCCAAAAGATAGTCTTGGCTTGTCAGCCGGTGAGACGGGTATTTGTGCTGTATTTTCAAATATACAACGATGAGAAAGTCTTGGGTTTGACTCCATGCTTTTTAAAATGAGAAAATCTTGGTTGCTTTTTGCCAGCACAAGTAGTATTTGTGCTGTATACCGAAATAAAAATATCATGTGAAATTTATAAAAATATTTATTTTGATATTAATATTGATATCGTTTATAACTAAATTTTTTAAAAATTTAGAATGAAATTTTTGAATAAATTTAAGTATTTAATAATATTTATATAAAATTAATACATATATTATGAAACTTGAGTTGATATTTTCTCCTATTTTTATTTTTATGTTAAAAATTCTTAAATACACGTATATTTATAAAATTATTGTAAATATTTATTCCTCGCTATTTTTGCTTCCATTATTTCTTTCTTTCTTTCGAAACTCTAATACATCAGAAGGACACTGATGGTACTATTATCAACATCTTTCATGATATATATGTACTTTGTGAGTCATTTCTGTCGATTACTTTCCAATTTACCCCTATGACGTGTAACACGGTGGCACATGATGTTGCTAACCATGTCAAGTGTAGGAGTGGGTACCATGTTTGGGCCAGTCTGGAACTAACTTAGCTGTTTAACCTTCTCGCTAAGGATGTTGGTGCTCCTAGTCGTGCTTACTTAATAAAGAGATAGTTTCAGGAAAAAAAAAAACATCAGACCATTTTAATTGAAATTGTAAATCAACATCGTCAGCATCATCGTTGACATCAACTCTTTAACAGAAAGGGAATCCCACCTCGACGCTCTTTTCTTTATGCCAACTTCCCCCCATTTCCAACTGCTCCTGCTCTCCTCTCCTCTCCCTGTCAACTCATTTCATTTTCTTGATTCTTCTCCGTTTTCCCGAGCTTTTTCTCGGGAACCAAACAACCCTCCCCCGCCCCCAGCTATGGATTCGGAAGCAGAGGGCGAGAAAAGCTGGGAGGATCTTCTCAGAAAGATGCTACCTGCTGGCGCACCATTGCCAGACGAAGAGCATCTCGACTACTCGATCGCAGTTGAATACCAAGGCCCTCCCTTGCCCTACGAACTCCCCAAGGTTGATCCAGTTACCGTCGGCTCTCTTACTTCGTTAGCTTCTGTTTCGGATTGTGACCTATCCTCGATTCCGGTAGCCGTTCCGGTCGCTCATAGGGTATCTAGGTTCAGTCGGGTTAGGAACGGCGGCGTTGTGAAAGAGCTGCGTACTACGACGTCGTACTCGGCTCCCAAAACGCAGCTCGAGTTGCGAGAAAGATCGGAGTTTGAAGGAGCAGGGAAATGTTTTAGTGCTGAATTGCCAGTTGAAGACTCGAATTTGGAGCAAAATCCGACCGGAGGAAAGAAAGCGGCCGTCGTGACTTTCAATACGCCAAGAGATTCAGAGAACGATGACGATAACGACGACGGTGATAGGTCTTCTTCGCCGCAATCGACCGCCACGGAGGCAGTGGGATCGCCGATTGCAACTGCTTCTTCGCCGGGGAGGCGGTCGAACAAGAGAGGGATTTGTAGCCGGTGTGGGAAAGGGAACAGATTGAAGGAGAGAGAATGGTGTTTGGTGTGCGACGCCAAGTACTGCAGCAATTGTTTGCTTAAGGCCATGGGATCGATGCCAGAGGGGCGTAAATGTGTGAGCTGCATTGGACAGCCAATAGACGAGTCTAAGAGGTCCAGTTTGGGTAAGTGTTCAAGAATCTTGTCAAGGGTTTGTAGCCCTTTGGAGATTAGGCAGATAATGAAGGCCGAGAAGGAGTGTCCCGCCAATCAGCTTCGACCTGAACAGTTAGTTGTCAACGGAAGGCAGCTGAGGGAAGAAGAACTGGCTGAAATTTTGGGCTGTGAATTGCCTCCTCAGAAGTTGAAGCCTGGTAGGTATTGGTACGATAAGGATTCTGGCCTTTGGGGAAAGGTGAGCTTTTAAAAAAAAAAATATTGGATCATCATTTTGCAGTGTTCTGTTGCATGTTTTACGTGTTTATAGTTCTATGTATTTGATTGCATGATTTATATGTTTATATGTCTATGTATTTGATTTCAGGAGGGAGAGAAGCCGGATAGGATCATTAGTTCGAAACTGAATGTTGGGGGTAAGCTCCAGTCTGATGCGAGCAATGGGAATACCAAAGTGTTCATGAATGGTCGTGAGATCACAAAGATTGAGCTTAGGGTGTTGAAGGTATGTTTGCTATGATTAGCCAAAACTCCATAAGAAAAGAGTCTTGTCTATTGCAGGGATTTGTATTCAACATAGAGCAAATGTAATGGTGAAATAGGTGAAATGCAAATCTAAACTCTGAACCCCCAGTATAAAAAAGTGAAACTGTCAATACAATGGTTATGGAAGTGTTTGTATTGATACAAGTACTTCCTAATTACTATAGAATTTCCCGTAGTATATTATTAGATAATAGTGTGTTTAGTGGCAATCTTCCAACTGAAGGTGACAATAAGATGTAGCTGCTTGAAGTTTCTGAGGCTACATAATTTATTTGATTACAGTAAGATGAAATAATTTATTTGATTACAGTAAGATGAACCTTATAACTTGCCTTTTACTTGCATTTCAGCTGGCCAAAGTGCAGTGCCCTCCAGATACTCATTTCTGGGTGTATGATGATGGATCTTATGAGGAGGAAGGTCAAAACAACATTAGAGGGAATATATGGGGAAAGGTTCTTTCGTTACCATGAAATTGGATATCTTTTGTTTGGTGCATTTTTGAAATTTCAGCAGATTATTTTGAGTCGAATTTTTATACAATTGCAATTTCGTTTTTGGTAGG
The DNA here is from genome assembly GCA_032719365.1 of Prinsepia uniflora. NCBI lineage: Eukaryota > Viridiplantae > Streptophyta > Magnoliopsida > Rosales > Rosaceae > Prinsepia > Prinsepia uniflora. The sequence continues at coordinate 81,895,325 of CM064865.1, read as the reverse complement.
CAGGCGTCCACTCGTTTCATTTGTTCATTATTCTCATTGCCTGTACCACCTGGTAATCAACATGGTGGAAGAGAAGATCCTACGACACCTTCAAGTAGGTCAGTCCCTGAATATTTGGATCAGGGAAGAGTTCAGAAACTTCTGTTATTTGGCTTGGAGGGATCTGGAACTAGCACCATCTTCAAGCAGGTACGGACATTTTTTATTTCCTTCCACCCCTTCCTCTTGTGTGGTGCCTTCTGATATTGATGTGTTTAGTCAACTGAGATTTTAGCATAGACTTTTCCTGTTGTGTGTTTGGTCCCTAGAGCAAATGCTTGTTGGCCTTAGTGGCTCAACAATCAAATATTTAAAAATTGAAGTTGTTTCTTCAGAAGAAATGGTAAGTTAATGGTTGCATTTACCTTTTCTTCGTGATTCATGATATGTTCATCAATGGACACTTAGAAGATTTGTCCTTTACTGTGATAGTATACCTTCCTATATGCCATTATGTGTTTGTAATCTTTTCTTGAAACCATTGGATGTTTTTGACTGAAAGCCCTCAACTCGGAACTTAGAAAATTTGTTTTACTGTTATATTGTCCTTGCTATATGTCAGTATGCTATTGCTGCATATATCTTAGTATTAGAGCCAGAGAAAATTCAATCAGTTCAATCACTGATAAGTGCAGTGAAAAAATTAATTCCATTCTCTGTTGTCGAAGATGATAAAGTAGGAGAAGGTTTAGTTAATCAACAAAATTGAATATATGTTTACGGAGAGTTGAGGAAATAATGAAAAAAGAAAGACATTAAACGGGAAGGAAGGATTGGAAAAAGAAAAAGACGAGAAAGAGGAAAGACGAGATGGAGTAAACCTTAAAAAGCATAAATTTATACGTTTAACATAGATGTACTTTGACGTATACCATTATGAGCGAATAGATTTGTGTGAAATCTCAGATGGCGAACAAGGATATTATAATGCAAGAGGGTCGGAGTCCACTAATGTACTAGCTTTTTTTTTTGTGGATAGTCATATTGTGGGTACCTGGCGGTTAGATGAAATCTATAGGATTAAATTATTATTATTATTATTATTATTATTTTGAATCAGAAGCATCTTTTCTTTTAAAGGCATGCTGTATCATGCTCAATAGTATTACAATTTAATAATGCTTATTTTAGTTTCTTTTTCATGTGGAACAGGCCAAATTCTTGTATGGGAACAAGTTCACTCCTGAAGAGCTGCAGGACATCAAGCTGATGATCCAAAGTAATATGTACAAGTACCTAAGTATATTACTTGAGGGTCGAGAACGTTTTGAAGAGGAAGCGTTGTCAGAAAATAGGACGACTTTGGAGACTCATGAAGATTCTGATTCAGGTCTATTTGTGCGATGAATTAACGGCATGACTTTCATTTTCTTCTTTTTCTGATGAAGAGTTCTTTTGATTAGGTCAAAGTAGCTGTTTGTGTTCTCCATTTTTTAAAGATCATATCTAGATACGAGATGCCTTGTAGTTTTCTTTCTATGCTGCCTATGATGCTCTCTCTTTTGTTTTTATTGAAGCGATTGAGGTCAGTGTTTAATATGAAATTTCATCTTATTTGTAACTAATTGTAAACATAAAATAAACTCATTGTCTTTTTCATAAATATTAAAGAAAATTCCTAGTGAGTGAAGAGGAGCTATGTCCTTCAGGTCTATTTGTGTGATGAGTTAAAGGCATGGGTTTCATTTTCTTCTCTCTGATGACAAGTTCTTTTGATTATATCAAATTGACTTTCATTTTCTTCTTCCTCTGATGACAAGTTCTTTTGATTAGATCGAAGTAGCTGTTTGTTATCTCCATTTTTTTAACATCACTTCTAGATTCAAGATGCCTTGTAGTATTTTTTTTTCCCTTTCTATTAGCCTATAATTCTCTATATTTTGTCTTTACAGAAGCGAGTGGTGTCGGTGTTCAATATGAAATTTCATCTTATTTGTAACTAATTGTAAACTTAAAATAAATTCATAATGTCCTGTTTTCATAAATATTAAAGAAAATTCCTAGTTAGTGAAGAGGAAATATGTTCTACATGTTATTAGAGAGGTAGAATATTTGCTTATTTGGTTTTCTGCTTGTAGGCATGAATGAACCATAAGCAGTGGTTGACTGTGAAATGAATTTGTGTGAAACAGTAGTTGATGAAAGTGAGCAATGTGTCTATGCAATCAACCAACGGTTCAAACACTTTTCTGACTGGTTACTGGATATCATGGCAACTGGAGACTTGGATGTTTTCTTCCCTGCTGCTACACGTGAGTATGCTCCTATTGTGGATGAAGTATGGAAAGATTCTGCCATCCAGGAAACTTACAAGAGGAGGGAGGAATTACATTGTCTTCCTGAAGTTGCCAAATATTTCTTAGATCGGGTTAGTCATTCCTCATTTTGGCCCTACGTCTTTTGGCTCCATCTTTTTGTAAGGAATCCTATATTCAGTCTGCAATATAATTATACATAACTAGTAGTATAATAGACTATACTGGTTTATCAAATTGCCCATCTCTGTTTATCACTTTATTTGGAAGATCAAATCTTTCAATCACTGAATTGGTAGTATTTTCAAATTTAGTTATTGGTCTTCTGTTCATTCCAAAATAAATATTAGGTAAGTTGGCATAAACGTGGTATCATTGGTTGTTACATAGATGGAGAAATTTCGAGTAGGCTTGGATTGCATTGGTTTTTTTATTGGTTCACCTAAATTTCCAATCTTCTCTCTGTTATCCTCACATATGTTTGGTGTTCAATTCAACAGGCTGTAGAGATATCAAGTAATGAGTATGAACCTTCCGAGAAGGACATTTTATATGCTGAGGGAGTTACCCAAAGCAATGGGCTTGCCTCAATGGAATTTACTTTCGATGATAGAGGCGCTATGTCTGAGCTATACAATGAAAACTATGAATGCCCTCCTCCCCTGACCAAGTATAATCTTCATCCTTTCACCCTCAATCCATTCCTCCCTTGAAAACCATCAATCTATTCCTCAACGCGGTTTTCTTTTCTCAGGTATCAACTGATTCGCATCAACTCCAAGGGGCTGCATGATGGGTGCAAATGGCTGGAAATGTTTGAAGACGTGAGGGCAGTGATATTTTGTGTTGCATTGAGTGACTATGATCAAATGTGGGTCCAGGGTAATGGTCTTGTTCGTAATAAAATGCTGGCAGTCAGAGATTTGTTCGAGAGTTTGGTGAGGCACCCTTGTTTCAGTAACACCCCATTCGTGCTCTTGTTGAATAAATATGATGCCTTCGAAAGCAAGATAAGTGAGGTCCCTTTGTCTATCTGCGAGTGGTTGAAGGACTTCAGCCCTATTAAGCCCCATGGTAACAGTCAGGCTCTGGCACAGCAAGCGTATTATTTCGTGGCGGTGAAATTCAAAGAGCTGTACTCATCCATAAGTGGCGAAAAGTTGTTTGTGGCGCAGACCAGAGCTCGGGAGGGTCCTTCAGTTGATGAGGCATTCAAGTACATTAGGGAGATCCTTAAGTGGGATGAAGAAAAGGATGATAACTTTTTTGCACTAAACGGCGATGACTCATTTTACAGCACAGAGTTGAGCAATTCTCCTTATATCAGGCAAGAATGAACCATCAACTCATCACCATTGCGTCATGGAGGGTACGTCTCAACGTGCCTGGCGGAGCCACCAGCTGATTAACTGATACAAGGATGATAGTAGCCAAGTCATTCAGACTGGATTTCTTTTCTCTCTTTTTTTCCTTTTCCTTTTCCTTTATTAGGTTGCTGGATTTGTTTTAAAACTTAGGCTGGCTGGACTTGTTTTCAAGCGTCTTTTTGGATCCCATGCTAATTATGTACAGGATTGAAATTGATTTGTAAAGTAAAGCTCATTTTGGCAGGAGAGTCCCTTTGTTTTCTGTACAGAATTCATATTTCAATGGTGAATGCAACAGCAGCTTCTTTGTAAGTGAAACGGTTGTCTTGGTTTGGTTTTTTACTTTTTATGGCTCCTACGACGGTTTCAAAGTCAAATCTCTTAAGAAGAAGGCAGCTGATATATAGCCTAATAAAGAGGAGCCTATGACTCGTTCTTACATGATTGAAATTTTAAGTGTGACCGACTTCCTTTGTTTTTTTTTCCTCTGTCATCATATTATACTAGTCGGATTATATTATATTAATATATAGAAAAATATCTATATATCATACATATGAATTATGTATATAATAATAATTATCATTAATTATTAGTTATTATTATTACTATTTATTATTGTTATTATTACAGACGGTTTAATACGGAAAATTTCAAGATATCTTAGTATATATGGACCGTATAAAGGTAATCAATCCTATTAATTTATTTGCTGACTAATTAATACGAGTGAAACCAAATACTCATTATGTATTATATTATCCTATTCCATTTCTTATACGATGTGTCAAATGTAACCTAAGAGAATAATAAATTTACTTGTATCTGAAATATCATCTCGTCGTATAATATTATCATTTTTTATTCACATTATAACTCGTGTCAAATTTAAATATAAATACAATATAAAACATAGAAACCCGAATAAATCAAAATACGATAAATTTGTACTTTCTACAAAAAAAAAAAAATAAAAAAAAAAAAACCGCTTGTTGAAATTTTTACCTATCTTTCACATGGTGAAAATGAAAAAAAAAAAAAAAGAGGAAAATGGAATCTTCGTCAACGCGCCAAAACCTCATAACTCACACAATAATTATAAAATTATAAAATCGTTTACTTAGTACAATTGAAACTAGAGGAGCTTCCTTTTACCACTTCCCCCTCTTTGACGGTTAGATTTAAAAACTTTCAAAGCTTCAACGGTCAACATTCAAACCCTACTATTACTAAAAACCTCTCCCTTTCTTCCTTCTCTGTCTCTCAAAAATTTGATTACTTATACTTTCCTTATTCAATCGTTTCTATATGCATACGTTCTCAAGTCTCAAACTTTGAACACCGCGTCTGAAAACCGATCAAACCCATTTGTATATAAACACAAACACCTCCCTCCTGATTTCTCAGAACCAGAATCGCAACATCAACCAACAAAAAATCAAATTTTGCAGCTACCATGGTTTTAGGATGGAGAAGAAGAAGAACAAGCCAGCGCGCGGCGAAATTAGACATGGAAGCTCTGATCCCAAACCATTTCCTGTGCCCAATTTCACTGGACTTGATGAAAGATCCGGTCACATTGTCTTCGGGGATAACCTACGATCGCCAGAGCATTGATACTTGGCTTGAAGGCGGGAACTTTACTTGCCCGGTGACAAATCAGGTGCTGAGGAACTTTGATCAGATTCCGAATCATAGTCTGAGAAGAATGATTCAAGAATGGTGCACCCAAAATAAGAAATTCGGCATTGAGCGTGTTCCGACGCCGAGAGTTCCGGTCATGCCAGTTGAGGTCTCCGAGGTTCTTTTCAGCGTCGCAGCTTCAGCGCGGCATTTGGATCAAGAAAGCTGCTTGCAATCCTTGGGAAAAATCAAGAAATGGACCGCGGAGAGCGAAAGAAACAAGCGATGCATTCTGGAGAATGGGACGGCCTCTGTTCTTGCTGCCGCCTTTGATTCGTTTGCCAGTGGTTGCATAGGGACAAATGGTGGCGTTTGTCAAGAGATCCTCTCTGCGCTGAGCTGGATGGTTTCGGGTTTTGATGAACAAGCACACGAGCACTTGGGATCTCGGGATTCACTGAATTGCATTGTTTGGTTTCTGAAACAAAGTGATGATCTTTCGGTGAAGCAGAATGGTATTGTTGCATTGAAAGAGCTTCTTGCTTGCCAAAATGGCAGGAGCAAGCATGTGGAGACATTGGCAGAGATCGGTGGAGTCAATCAAATTCTCTTCGACTTCATCAGAGAGAGAATTTCACCGGCGATCACTAAAGCTTCTCTGATGGTAATCTTGTACTTGATTTCAACGTCTTCTGATGCAAGTGAGAAGATCAAGTCGGCATTTTTAGAGATGGGTTTGGTTTCGGTTTTACTAGAGATTCTTGTCGACTCAGAAAGAGGCATAAGCGAGAGGGCTTTGGGGGTTTTGGATACTCTCTGTGATTCTACACAAGGGAGGGAGAAGGCTTATGATAATGCGCTTACGATCCCGGTTCTGGTGAAGAAGATTTTGAGGATATCAGAAATGGCGACTCAGTATTCCATTTCTGCTATTTGGAAGCTGTGCAAATGTGCAAGCAGGCAAGAAGAGAGAGTGCTGGTTGAGGCTCTTCAAGTTGGCACGTTTCAGAAGCTGTTGCTGGTTTTACAGGTCCGTTGCGGCGATGACGATACAAAGGAGAAGACAACTGATCTTTTGAAACTTCTGAATCCGTACAGAGCCGGGTTGGAATGCATCGAGTCTGTAGATTTCAAGAATATTAGGAGGTCATTTTGATTTCTTCAAGAGTAAACTAAGAATTCTTTAGTTTAGTTGATGGAACTTCTAAATTGTAGTGATTGAAATTAATTACTATTTACGAAACTAGTATGTCGCATGGTGCAAATGCATAAATGCCTTGTTTCATTGGTCGAGACTCGAGAGATGTCACACCGGTAGGTGATTGTTATAATATCAAATTAAGCCATCAATAAACTTGGCAAAAAACATGCATGATCTGCTATCTACCCAACTGAGGATACCCTTACCTTGGTAACTGTGGAAACTCTGAGAAATCTTGGATGATTTTATTAACCTGCCCGCAAGGCATATTTATACAAAATTCTAGGGATGAGATAACTATAAGCAGTTATCTCTTCCTGATTTGATTCTAACATATAACTACATGTAACTACTTAAATAACTGTCTAAGGACAGTTGTCCTAAAGTCTAAAGTATAAAGTGTCAAAAACCTACGGATGTAAAGACTATTCTACATCCCCCCGTAAACTAGGCATCATGTGGGTGACTAGTTTGGATTTAAGGTTGCAGTGGCGAGCAGTGCAGAGTCCCTTTGTGAACAAATCGGCTAGCTGATGAAGAAAAGGAACAAAGTGAACTTGATGGGTGCCGGAGACAACTCTTTCTCGAAGGAAGTGGTAATCAAGAGCGAAGTGTTTCGTCTGTGCATGAAAGACAGGGTTGGAGGACATGCATGTTGTGTTGAGGTTGTCACAGTATAGGATGATGGGCTTGCTGGGCGGAAAATGAAGCTCGCGAAGAAGACTGAGGAGCCATAGAGTATCAACACAAGTGTAGGCCAGTGCACGATACTCTACTTTAGAGCTGGAACTTGAAACAGTTCGCTGTTTCTTGGAACACCAGGATATCAGATTTGGATCTAGGTAGATGCAGAAACCTGTGACAGAACGTCGGGCGTCTGGGCAGCCAGCCCAATCTGCATCAGAGTAGGCGTGGAGTTGTAGTGGGAAGGCAGGTCTGCGAAGGTGGATGCCAGTACCAAGGGTTCCCTTTAAATAACGAATGATTCGCTTGACTGCAGTGAGGTGGAGATCTGTTGGGGCACTCATGAACTGGGTAGTATGCTGAACAACAAATGAAATATCTGGACGAGTCAGTGTCAAGTAAAGTAGGGTGTAGGATCTGTGAGAGGGGTGCCTTCGTGAGCAGACAAGAGTTTCTTGGAAGCCACGAGGGTGTAGACTGGATTGCAATCTAGGAGACTGTTGCGTGTGAGAATGTCAGTGGTATATTTGGACTGAGTTAGGTGTAGATCGTGAGCACTAGGAGTGGCTTCAACACCCAGAAAAGAGCGCAGGGGCCTCAAGTCTTTGATGGCAAATTCATGTGGTAGTTTGGCCATGAAGGTGGACAGGGTAGAAGGAAGGTTCTCTGTTAGGACTATATCATCTACATAGAGAAGTAGAAACATTATGGTTGTTTTTGTGCGAAAAATAAAGAGGAAATGATCTGCCCTGCTCTGAAGAAACCTATCAGCAAGACGAAAGGTGCTGAATCTGTCAAACCATGCTCGGGGGGCTTGTTTGAGACCGTATTAGGGTTTGTGTAGGCGACAGACATGATGAGGATTCTGGGGAACAACAAAGCTAGGGGGTTGTTGCATATATACCTCCTCAGATAGGGTACCATGAAGGAAAGCATTTGTGACGTCCAGTTGACTCAGTGGCCAGCCATGGGATACTGCGATGGTGAGAACCACACAGATGGTGGCTGGTTTGACAACTGGACTGAAGGTTTCTTGGTAATCAAGGCCTGCAGTTTGGTGAAAACCTTTTGCGACAAGTCGAGCCTTATGTCTCTCAATTGTGCCATAAGCTTTTCTTTTGAGTTTGAATACTCATTTGCATCCTACTACATTGGCTTGAGATGGAAGGGGAGTGAGAGACCAAGTTTGTTGCTGGATTAAGGCAGAGTATTCTGTTTGCATGGCTTGAGTCCATTGAGGAGAAAGTGAGGCTTGTTTGTAGGTTGTGGGTTCAATGGTGTTGTTAGTAAGAGCAGTGAAAATTTGGGGTAGGGCATAACGGGAAACATATAGGAGATGACAAGAGGTATCGAGGCCAGATTTACTGCGAGTGATCATTGGATGGATATTTGGAGCGGGTTGGAGTTGAGGGAGGGAGGAGGTGGAGGAGATGGAAATCGGAGGGGGAGTAGAATTTTCTAGTGTGACTGAAGAGACAGTGCGGGAAGGGCAGGGAGACTGGAAGGGAGGAGAAGCAGGTTGTGGAGTAGGAAGTGGAGTTGGTGGAATGGGAGAAAGAGTGTAAGGCTGGTCCGATCCATGGTGGGTTAGAGGTGGAATAACGAGGATGAAAGTGAAAGAATCTGGTGCTCGTGTGGGGTTGGAAGTGGAGGGGAATGTGGTTTCATCAAAGATGACATGGCGACTAAGGTAAACACGTCTAGTGGGGATGTGTAAGCAGTGGTTTCCAGAGTGTTGAGGGCTATATCCGAGAAAGATACAAGGGAGGGATCGGGGTTCTAACTTGTATTTAGTGTAGTCCCCTAGATATGGGAAACAAGAGCAGCCAAATGTTCGTAGGAGGGTATATGGAGGGGTTTGGCATGGAGTTTGAAGTAGGGAGTGGGCCACTGGAGGACAGGGGTAGGAAATAGGTTGATTAGGAATACAGCAGTTGTGATTGCATCTGCCTAGTAACAAGGAGGGAGGCCATCTGTGAGGAGAAGGGTACGGCCCACTTCAGATATGTGTATGTGTTTTCTTTCAGCCAGACCATTCTGTTGAGAGGTATAGCGCAAGAGAATCTCTTATGGATGTCGTGTGTGTGACAAAAGTCGTGGAAATACTGATTTGCAAACTCCTTGCCACCATCACTTTGAAATGTTTTGATGGTGGTGGAGAAGTGGTTCTGGACATAGGTGAAAAAGCGGGACAAATGGGCAAAAACTTCATATTTGAGACTGATGGGAAAGACCCAAGTGTAATGGGTAAAATCATCTGTAAACAAAACATAGTATTTAAAATCAGAAATTGAATTAACAGGTGACATCCAAACATCTGAGTGTATCAAGTCAAAGGGTCTTTTAGATGTGTGTACAACATAATTAAATGATTGTCTAGTACATTTTGATTGAGCATATGAATTATAGAAAGGAATTGAATGAAAAGAAACATTAGGATGAATCTGGTGTTGAGTAGACAGTTTCTGGAGGACTTCTTTGGAAGTGTGCCCTAGCCGTTGGTGCCACAAAGTAGGGGAGACAGTGGTGAGGAAGACTTGGGGGTGTGCTTTGTGGAGGGATAGGGTACAAGCCATCCCTAGAGGGGCCCTATAACAGAACAACATTAGTAGTCAGGTCCTGAATAACAAAATGGGTGGGAAAGATTATAACACTGACATGATTATCTTGGGTGAGTTTAGCAACAGAAATGAGGTTTTTACGAATTGAAGGAACATGAAGAACATCTTTGAGCTTAAAGACATACGGACCAGAGGGAAATGTTACATTACCCGTGTGGGTGATGGGGACAGTGCTGCCATTGCCAACCATGACTTGGTCTTCAGCAGAACTGGGAGAGGAGTTGGGAGCAGCAGGGCTATAGTAACATGGTGAGTAGCTCCACTGTCTGGATACCAGTTGGGATATGAAAATGTGGCCAAATGGAGACTAGAAAAGGCTTGAAAAAGATCATGGTCTTGAGACTAAGTGAGTTGAGGGCAGTGGGCAGCGACACCGGTTACATGACTAGCAATGAGGTCCTTGAGAGCGTGGAGTTGGATGAGGAGAGGGCCCAAGGATACTAGGAGATGGATGTGTGGGTAGGAAGCGACCTGGACCACAGAGGTTGAAGGGGCGGGGGCCACGACCAGGACGATAACCACAATGGAATTGTGGGCGACTACTGACAATGTAGTAGCCATGAGCAGGAGCAGAGGGTACGTGATTTGGGTGGCCTATATAGAGAGCAGTGGGATTACCAGGATGGGCATAAGAGGAAAAGGAAGTTTGTTGGGCTTCGAAAGAAAGAAGGCGGACTCGCAGATCAGAGAAGGGAGGAAGTGGTGGGAAGTTAAGCATGGCAGTTACTAGTATAGTTTATTCTGGACCAAAGCCACGCAGAACGGTTGTGACCAGATCAGTTGATGAAAAGGTTCATTTATGGCAGCGAGAGAATCATCAAGGGTTTTGGCATGGGTTAGATATTCGGAAATGGTCTTTGAGCCTTTGGTGAGGGACATAAGTTGGAAACGAAGGTTTGTAGTATTTGCAAGAGATTGCTGGGAGAAATTCTGACGTAGACATTCCCAAATAGTCTTTGGAAGTGTTGAGACCGACAACTTGAGAGAGAATTGGTTCAATGAGGGTGGCTCGTAATATACTGATTAGAGTTTGATCAATTTGAAACCATTGATGATAGGCTGGGTTGGGAACAGGTCCAAAGGCAGAAGTGAGGGCAAAATCAGAGGCTTCGGATGTTGGGGAGGAGATAGCAGGTGGGGAGGGTGATAAGAAGGAGGGAGGGTAGGGTAAGTTCCATCAATAACGCGCCAGTAGTTGTATCCTATTAGAAAAGGTTTGATCTGACTTTCCCAGAGAAGATAATTAGTTTCAGTCAATTTGACAAAAACTAGAGTAGAAACACGGGTGGGAGAGATTGTAGGGGAGGAGCAAGAATCAGATGCGATGATAGGGAGGAGGCAGGGAATTGAGACGGTTGTGGTGTTCAGAAAACAGAAAGAAAGAAAAAAATTGAAGTAGAGGACAATATCGAATATGGTGGTCAGACTTTAATGCTCTGATACCATGTGGAAACTCCGAGAAATCTTGGATGATTTCATTAACCTGTCCGCAGGGCATATTTATACAAAATTTTGGGGTTGATATAACTACAAGCAGTTATCTCTTTCTTATCTGATTCTAACATATAACTGTCTGTAACTACTTAAATAATGTCTAAGGATAGCTATCCTAAAGTCTAAAGTATACAAGTATCAAAAACCTACGGATGTAAAGACTGTTCTACAACTCTTACGTCCATTTGAAATTTTGTGAATTAAGATTTGTGTCTCAGTAGTTGTTACTGAATGGTCGCATAGAGAGAGAGTGATTAAGAATACCGGTGTGGTACCTGCTTAATGGTCTCTAAAACTTACCAGCAAAATGGTCTATGCGATACCTACGTAGTTGTGAAGATAAAGTTTGAGTGGAAATTTCAACCACTTCAAGGTAAGATTGTAAAATGACAATTTGAAAGTGGGGGAATCCATTTATTTTTTGTAGAAGTGTAGAAGGCTCTCCATTTCTTCAGCGTTGGATTCATGCTGAGCAATGTGGTTAGGCCGATGGACTGACCGGTGGCTGATACCGACTGAGAGTTAATATTTTTGTTAATTTCTTAATCGTTGCCACTTATTTGATCAGGAGTTGCAAATCGATCACCAGTCAGTCCATCGACTGTGAGTTAAGATTCTTGCTAGTCGATAGCCTGTTTTTATGTTCGGAAGTGGAAAATGATTAGAAGACTAAAAAGAACCCATAATATCGAGAATGAAATCGAGTGCTAAAATGATTATCATTAGGTACAGTACAGGGTTCGATTTCTTTAACGTTGGCAAAGAGTAAAGACAAGAGAGTTTATATAATCTTAATCCTTGACTCAATCTGAAAGCATTATTCTTAAGAGAAATTTGACGGCAAAAAGTCGTGAAACCGACTCTACGTTGCTACTCATACCAAATAATTCCCATACTAAAACAGCGGAAAGCTAGAGCCATCAAACAAATGACCCAGTCACCATGGAAGACCTGATCCTGGTTTGAACAATTGAATTCTCTTATTTTCTTTGGTAGGAATCAAGGAAACAACAAATCCGCACACATACGGCAATGAAACAAAGACAATTTAAACATGAATCAAATTTCAAGATGTTTGCGACATTCTAGTACAACATGGCATCATATCAGCACAGAAAAACATCTGATTTCACATTTGCCTGTCTATATCGCACCCATCACAGGCAACAAATCAAGGGAGATTGTAGCTCAGATATTCAACAAAGATCAACACACCGGCCTTGGCCGAATTTCTAAGAACCGTTAAAAATGTCATAGGTTTCTCATATAATATTTGAGTTACAAGAAAAGTAGAAAACCATGCCAAAATCTAGATGGCTACAAATTAACCACACAGGTTCGAAATATTACAGTATTACTAAACTTAACATCGGAAAACCCAGTGGTGACGGAAATATGAACTTAGTTGTTTCCATGCACGAAAGCTACTCTTCCTTGTACCTCTTCTCCACTTCCTCCAAGTTCTGAATGTCCTTGTAATATTTACAGATGCGAAAAATACACCTGTGCCAAAAATTTGGTAGAATACAATCAAATGACAACAAAATATTGTATACTTTGTCTTTTTTTTAAACAAAAAGATGAGGCATTTGATATCTGGCCAACATACCAGTAAAGCACACATGCTGAAGCACAAAGAATCACATTCCTCTGAGCCTTGTAGATCTGCATGACATATTGTTCCAATAAAGGTGTCAAGAATAATAAAAAATCATATGCACAGAGTCAAGCACAGAATTTGAATCTTTCATTTCACTTGGTTGACAGAGGGCTAAATATGCTTAACCATTAGCCTAGGCTTGTGGACTCTTTTTTATCTTCAAACCAAATCAAACAGGATAAGCCTCATCAAACTACGTGAAATTGTGAAAAAAGTGTGTATTGCCTTATAGAGCTCCTTGCTTTCCAATTTCCGGACACATTGAAAGCTTGTTCAAGTCCATCCTACTTTAAAATGTAATCCCCTAAATTTACATCTTCTAAACCATAGAAAAAAGGAGGAGTTCTTGGTTTAAAAATTTTGCATCTTTAATAAAATGCTGCATCATTTTAGCAGTGTGCATTGTGAAAAGAAATTTTCAGAAACTCATATGTAAACTTTATCTCTCTAAGACATTGCAAAGCTACAAATGCTGCAACACGTAACAGAAGAATTTAACCAGATATCAAGTTTTATGAAATGTACAGCCCAAAGTCGAAAGCATCCTCCAAATATGGTCAATATATACAGCAAGTCCAAAAACTAATGAGCACCAATTCTTCAGTTCATAAAGAGATAAAATTACGAGACATCCAAGATCATTATACCATCGTAAAATAAAACAGAAGAGTTTTGGAGCAGCATTGTATGTGTTAACACTCAACAATAAATATGAAATTTTGATGAGCTAAATAAGCGAGAGAGATTAGCTGAAAACATACAGATTTCTCATAGCGGTCACGCTCAGAAGCGGTGCAGATCTCAGAGGTGCAGGACAAGCGATGCTCATTCTTCCAATAAATATCTAAACGGAATTTACAGAAACAAAGATCAATTCGAAATCCATTAACAAAAACAAAAAACCCAATTGGAAAATCTGAGGTTGAATTACAAAAACCATCTTAGGAATAGAATTGTTACAATTAGATTAGATTGTTAGGGCAGATGGGTTGAAATCATAACAACAATAGTAAAAATAATATGAAATTAAAGAAACAAACCAAGGAGCTGAAAGCCGGCGAAGGGGACGATGAAGAGGGCAGGCTGGAGAATGAGAGAGACGAGCGAGACGAACCGATTCTTCAAGAGCTTGGGAGCAGGAAGGGTTAACAGCAAAGCCAGGGCTGCTTCTGCTGCAACCACGTAGGTCAGTATCATCCACTGCAACGCCATTTTGATGTGACTCTCACTCAAGTTCGAATTCGATTACTTGCTTTGCTGGGGTCAAGTCTCGCTCTGCTGCAACCACGTAGGTCAGTATCATCCACTGCAAAGTCAGTATCATCCACTGCTTCTGCTGCTTCTTATTTTGATCGCTGGGGTCAAGTCTCAGCCTTAAAGGCTTAATCACCAAGCAAAGCATAAACGAGAAGAGTACTGGAGCAGGAGGAGGAGGACTGGTCCGACAGCACTGCACCATCAATTGGTGTTGGATGGGTTCACTTGTGGCCCAAAACCAACAGATTGATCCACAGCCCAAAAACAACATATTGGTCCATGGCCATCATTTCCCCAGTAGTGATTTTTTAATTAATATTTTTTTTTTGAATAATTATACAAGCTACGGAATTACGTTACACATTGAATATCGATGAGAAATTGAAATTAATCATATTATTTGATATCGGAAGATAAACAAATTTTAAATTTAAAAGTATTTTTGAAAAATTATTATTTTTAATTATCTTACTTTAAATTAGATTAGATACTCATATTACCTTTAAAATGAGCAAGTGAAAAAAAATATATAAATATGAGTAATATTTTCATAATTCTCAATATAATCTTATAATAAAAAAAAAGTAATATTAAAATCATGATAGATTTTGGTAAGTACTTTCTAAATTGTTGTTGGATTAGTTTACAATTTGATGATATTAATTGTAATTTATATAAAAATTATGGTCTATTTTAAATTGTATAATCATTTGACTAATCAAAAGACCTATTAGTTTAATTTTTCTATATGAAAGTTTTTGAATAAACTTATATGTTAATAAGGATCTATGAATTAATTGTCTTTTAATTTATAAATAAATTATAAATTAACTAGGTTTCGAACATGAATATTTATTAAATGGATTACTTAGTTTATTAATAAGTCGAGGTCAACGTTGACCATTATTTATTTGATTATTAAACGAATCGAGTTTGAATTAACCCATATATAAATAAAACAGAATTCATGATACAATACGAACTCAATACAACTCAATTCATGGACTGTATTATGATCAACGATGAGGATACGACTCGACCGTAATATGCATGCGTTACGGTAGCATGGTATAAATCCGAGGTTGTGTCGACGAGGCATGTTGTAGGGTTAAAAGTCTGAAAATTTCTAATTCAAAGGTATCAACATCTCAGAAATATTGCTCCAATTTACGAGGTACTTGGGGTATCGAGGTACTGGGTACGCACTGGCTCGAGAAAGAAATGTAAATGTTAGCTAGTTCCAGAGAACATCGATTGGTCAGACAACTCGGACAACTGAGAAGCTGCGGCAACTTCTAGAAGTTGGATCAATTTCTTATTTCCGCCAATGCGGGCTTCATCAAGCGGAGTTCTTCCCCATCTGCAAGTGCAACCAGCAAGTCGACTAAGTACCTAGAAATATGTCAGAAACTAGAATACTGCGTATAGATAGCATCATCCAGATTGTACCTGTCTTTTGATAGAACACTTGCTCCGGCTTCTAAAAGGAATTCGGCCATAGGATATAAGCCTTCTGAAGCAGCTACATGAAGTGGTGATCGCTGATCATAGTTCTTCGCATTTGGGTTCATGTCATTGGCTAAAAGCCTTTTCAGAAGCTCCAAATTCTTCCTTGCTACCGTCGTACACACGAAATCACCGGCATCATCAATGGTAAGAGAAGCACCCGCCTTCACAAGCAGAGAAGCTACTGGATCGTGCCCATTTTTGATAGCTTCTAGCAAAGGAGTGTTCCCGAACTTATCTAATAGTATAGTAACCACAAAGTTAGTCAACAATACTCAATACTGGTAGTAAGAAGTAACTAGTAAGATTTCTTCATATTTAGGCAGAGCTCAAAAATAGATCACCTGAAATATCCACGATCACTCCTTGTTCAATAAGGAAACGAGTGATATCTTCATACCCTTTTGATGCAGCAACATGCTGTGGGAAACAAATAAGGATTAAGTAAGAACACAAATTTCTACAGAGAGAGAAGTTGATGAAGTTTTTCTAGGCATATAAAGAAATGAGTAGCTTCGGCAGCTAACTACTTACCAAAGGGGACCTTCCATCATAATCCATCTTGTTTGGATCTGCTCCAGCTCCAACCAAACGTTTTACTCGATGAAAATCTCCATCATAGGCAGCACAATTCAATTTCATAACCAACTCCATTTCATGTTTTCCGATATATAGTATGATATCGGATTCCAATAGCTTGTTCCGCGTATTCAAATCCTTTCCCTGGAAGTTGGGAAGTTAGTGGATGAGCAGAATTCATAATCTGTTGCGGTGGAGCCAATAAAAAGAACACAAAAATTTCAAAGTCTGTTCACCTCAAGGAGGTTGTTCAAGATAATCCGCCCATCTAAGAAATGTATCTCCAGGATTTCTCTAAAGGACTGTTTATCAAGTCGTAATACTCGGCACAGTTGGCGAACCCGAACAGCATATGGCTGGGGAGTGTTACAAAGAAAAGAAACCTCGCCAAATGAGCTATAGGTATGTAGAAGCTCAAGGAGCTCTTCAGTTTCGTTATCGTCATTCTTTCCCACCTTCTCCTGTACATAATATCAAATGCATTGGGATTTAGGACTAATAATTCAAAAGTTCATAACTTGGTAAGCATGCCATGCATAGACTACACAGAAAACTTTTCTTTTAACATTCACGGCCAATGAAGCAATACAGGAATACAGAGACAGGTGTGTGTAGTATTATTCTATATAACCAAAACGTATCAGCCAGCCCTACCCTGAAGGGTAGGAGGCTTTCCACTCTTGATTGCCTGTAAATGCATGGACGATACCATATTGATCATACGAGCTCATCTGGTGTGTTATACTAGAAGAAACTAAAAGATTGAAGATGATGGGGACTAAAAAATTAAAGTTGAAACTCATACCAGCTCACCATGGCATACTATGTAGAGTTGATCTACTGCTTGGTCCTGCTCTATAATCACTTCAGCTGGAAGGAAAAACTCCTCATGAATTCTGGAAGCCTGATAAACCCAAAATATAGATTAGATCCTTTCCGCTAAACAAAACAATAGTCTCGAATATTATATCATTTATGTCAGGCAGTGACTTACAATCTGCTTTATGAATCCTAGAGAACACCCCTTAAAAAGGGGAACTTCTTTGATGTATGGCTCGTATAATTTCTGGGAAATCTGAAAAGAAGAAACAATAGAGTTGATTAGTCTTAGCTGAATTTTTTAACTGCAAACATGATGTATACTACTTGGCCACCAGTCACTCCATATGTGTTTATTATCACATTATGTAACTGTTCAAAGAAAATACAAGCTATCATGGATGAACGCTAGTTTTTATGATCCCCAAATGGAGAAAAAGCATTCAACAAGTTTGTTCTGTTAGGCTGCAAAAAAAAATTACATTAACAAATAGAAACCAACAATGAGAAACAGATTATTTTTCATTGAATTCAAAATCCATCATGTTAAACCTGGGATAAATTATGCCGCTATAGAAGTGGTCAATACCTTGCCGCGAATAGAGGCTGGCATATCCTGAAGTACAGCAGCTTCGGTGTAGCTGCGGTCATACTGTAACCTCAAATGGTTTTTAATTTCCTTACTGATGCCCCTATCAAGTCTGTTTTTATTCATATATTTGATAAGTTCAGTCATCTTGTCCCTAAACTTTTCAGTTTTTGATCCTTTTACAATCAATGCTGCAATGTTACCCAGCAGATAAGCACCAAGAATCATGTCGAAAGACACATAAAACATGATGAATATCATTTCCCTTACATTCACTGCATGTATATCCCCATATCCTAGAAAACAAAAACAAAAAGCATAAATTTTTATAACCCATCTTTAAAATGAATCAGGATTATATCATAAGAAATCGATTTACAAGCAGCTTAAAAAATGAAATAATTACCAACAGTGGCCATGGTGACAACAGCGAAATAGAGTGATGTAATATAACGCTTCCAAAGATTGATGTCTCTAAAATTGGAATAGCTATAGTCACCCATCTTCAAACTTCCAATCCACGTGTATCCTTCCTTGGATGAAGGCAATGTAGTAGCCAGGTAATAAAAAATGCAGGCAGCAGTGTGCGTGCTATAAAGTTCCACAACAAAAAGTTTAGCAATTCTTGTAAAAAGGTAGTTGATCCTTATATCTTTCTCCAGCTTCTCAAAAAATTCAGTCACTCTGCGTGCTCGATCGAAAAACGCAAACATTGCAGCTGAGGATGATGGTGGTCTGCTTCCACTAGCAGCCGCGCCAGAAGCTGAATTAATAGAAAGAGTGGTGGAGTCGCCGGCTGTCAAATTGAACCGCCTTTTCCACCACCACTGCTTCTTATTAGAATCACTCGTTAGCTCCTCCTCATCTTCAACCTCGAACGACGTCGTCGACCCTTCATCTTCATCGTAACGATCATCTTCACGATGATCAGCTCCACCTGATCCTCCTGCTGTTGTTGATCTTCTCCTGCTTTCAGCTCCATGCATTTTCTTTTTTTATTTCTTCTTTCTCTCTCGAAGTCTCAATATCCTCCAAATATGGTCCACACCAGGTAGGTTGATATATATATAAATAATAATAATAAATACATTTGTCCCAATGTAATATATATATGGTACTTTCTCCGGCTACATTTTTTATTTATTGAATTTTTTTTAACATATATTATAAATAAAATTGTTTATTATGTTAAAATTATCTACGAAAAAAATTAAAAATTATTTAATTATTTATATATATCTAATAATGCTAATAATAAACAATTATTCATTAATAAAAAAGCATCTGATTTTAATGGAGAACAAAAAAAAAAGGCATCGCATTGTATTTCACAAACGTAGCCATGCCATGCACAGTCACTAAATTATTGGTGACACAAAGAATCCAGCTTCCCCACTTTTTAGAAAAGCTAAGCTAAGTTCATGGTTGAATTTAAAAACGAGATAATCTAAATTGTATCGCGATTTTTTTAATCAAATTTTGATGGTATAATGGGAATGTAATTATTAAAATAAATAAAATTATTAAAAATATATATATTATACAAAGAAATAATTATTAATCATGCAATAAATGTAATATAAAATATTTAAATTGTAGCACGCTTATCTTTTACATGGACAATATACCGTACCATCTCCAAAAAAGTTCAAATTTCTTCTTTTTTAATTGTAAATAAATTAATAAATTAGACTACAAAATCTAAAATTATATAAAATTTTTCTTTGAATTTTTACTTTCGGATGGACTGGAGCACGCCCTAGCCCTTACTGATGCCCCCGTGCTTGCCTGTGTAGGTATCCAAATCTTTTACACCATCCAGCTATAATAAATTAATAATAATCATAAATTCTCTAAATTAGTTAATTAATAAGGAAAATCGTGGCTATCATGACATATTTACGAGAAATTAATATAATATATTCAGTGATTTCGTTTATGTATCACGATTCATATTGATTCAATTTAGAAAATATACATATATAATTCAAATGACCGAAATAAATTGCATACACAAGGGAACATGGAATTTATGCTCACCTTTATAAAAGAAAATGGACGGGACACCACCTCGATCAGCCTCATTTCGCCGGACGACCGGTAGATGCATTCACATTTCGCACCTACTTCTTTTAAAATAATAAATAATATATTGTAGATTTCGGGTTACAAAAAAACCCAACGGGTTCGGGTGCTCCACCACAAAAGAAATGGGTACGTAGAGTCATCAAGGGATGAATACATTTCGTACGGAGCAGCACTAATCATGAGCTTTATTACCAAACCCAGCTCAGCTTATTGAAGCCTGAACCTAACCAAGCCTTTCTGAAACTTGAAACTACTGTATCCAAGCCCGGCCCAGCTCATCTGATGAACTATAACTGGTAACTACAATTCAGTTTTATTACGCCATATTTTACTTTTTTTTTTCGTAAGAAATCGATAATTCATTACGATCATAGAAAAATCGATCAAAATGTTCTGGTGTATAAAGTATCCTCATTAAAATTTAGTTGGGACTTAAAATCTGGTCTAAAGAAGAAAAAAAATGTTCACACATATGCAGTGCGTAGCTAGAAATTTATCCGTGTGAGCACTTTTTTTTTCTAAATACTTAAAAAAAATTAATGTAAATTAATTCATCATAATATATGTAAAATTAAATAAATTATAAAAAAATAAATCATATTAGGCAACTAATTTACTACAACCCTAAATGTTCTGGTGTATAAATTTATCATTGCATGGCAAAAATACACTATATGGCTGAAGTGTTAAAAAAAAATTAAGTATGCGTAAAATTTTGAAAATTGAAAAAAAAAATAACTATAATACAAACTATATACTTCTAATTATAAATTTCCAAATATATAATTGATTATAATTATATAATAATCTTCATTTATTATTAATTTTTTAATTAACTTGGTATATATAATATATGATATATACAATACAAAAATATATTGTAATTTTATTCCAAATTCCTAATGGGCTATTACTAGTGCATTGAAGTTTCGAGATTATAGTTGGTTTGCTAGATCCTGAGTTTGTTGGGCTTTTCGGGGCTGCTTTTTTTTTTTTTTTTATTTTCGAAAGAAGACTAACTTCAACAGTATCGGAATGCGCCTTTCACTTGGAGCCGAGCTTTGGTTCACTACGGAGTCCACAGGCTCAATGAGCCTTGGACCTTTGAATATTGAAGGGTACTTATCCCTCACATTTGAGAGGACAATTCAGCCGTTATTTCACTAGCTCCAAGCCGTGTAAAAAGTAACTAATATGTTATCAATAATAATATCAGAAAAATAAATTTCGTGAAAAAAACCCGTTTCGGATAAACCACGTACAAACAGGGTACTTGGAGCCATTGGGGCCATTTGGAGCCAAAGGAAGAAGACAAGTTCAATATGTGGAGTTCATTGACATAAGCAATGAGTCAAGTGTGAGACGCCACTGGATGAGTCACCATGCACACACAGTGTCGTTGATAAACAAAATAAAATTTGCGATTGATTAGGGAAGCAGTAAGCGAAGCTACACCTCTTCCACTGCTCACAAAGTGACACACCCCAACCCTCCCACGTACGCACCTTCACCTTTCCAACAACGACGTCGTATGATGTCACATGCAACTTGCTCTTCAATCCTTTAGGGTATGTTTGGTACACCGTATTACGGTCCGTATAAGCTAAATAATCCGAAACCTGTGTTTGGTACCAGTCGTATTAATTAGTCACCGTATAAATTAATACGGTTGAATATTTTTATACGGTCCAAACACGCTAAAATAATAAGCTCGAAATTGTCCGTATTAAATAGTCGGATAACTAGTAATCTTGTAAAATATAATAATAATAATAATAATAATAATAATAATAATAATAATAATAATAATAATAATAATAATAATAATAAATAGTAATATAATAATAAAATATTAATTTAGTAAATATTAATAATAAAAAGTAATAAAGTAATAAATACTACTAATAATAAATTAATAATTAATGATATTTTAATAAATAACAATGATAAAATTAAAAATAATTAATTAATAAAAATGTAATAAATAGAAATAATTATTATTATTAAAATAAATAATAATAAAAATAATGACATACATAATTAATATTTAAGATATAAGTATTTCGTCAATTATTATAATATAATCCGGTCAGTATAATATAGTCGGCATTCTAATCCGGAAAAGTACCAAACGCCCGACTAAATAATCAGTCTATCCGGTGGACAGATTAGTCTATCTGATTGAAATAGTCAGTACAGTACGGTATACCAAACGAGGCCTTATAGTTTATACAGATCGAGCTCGCCAGGCACCACTATTATACATTCATCATGTTGCTTTCATGCACAGTATATTGACATCACAATTCTACAGAATAATAGCCAGATCACGATATAAATTACGTCGGTTGATAGACAAAGTATGCTCGTTTTCACTTTGCATATATTAATTAGAATTAGGGTTTCGAATAATACGTAAACCAGGTTAGTTAAGCGCGGTTAATAAATTTTAACCATGATGTTTAGAATAGCAGGAACATTGTAACGTAGTAGAAGACACTCGAGCGTGAACAAGAAATCTTTGACTTTATAAAAAGGCAACAACGACAATAAATTTGACAGGGGATGCATATATGGCCATTCATGTTCAATGTATATCACTCAAGCTTCAAAATTGTTTTTTTTTTTAAATTTAAACAAAAAAAAAATAGATAGTGTCTCCGGATAAAAATGCTCATACACCCACGTGCAAGTTTCATAAGATTCATACAGGTGTTTCAGCATATATCTAGCCGCAATTATGATATACCTGAAAGACTTACACACTTATTTCGCAGATCTCTGGTTACAATAAAGAGATACATCGTCAAGAATTGAATTCGAAAAACTCATACACGCATTTTGGCGCGCCCCTATCCACAATCAAGAGATACTGGGGACAGATTCAGGAACATATAAAATGAGGCGGGTTAAAATCATCAAATTATCCAAGAATTCAAAGTTAAAAGTGCTAAATTTACGAAGTTTTATTCAGAACAGGAAAGAAACGGATAAAATGGGGCAATACTTGCCCTAATAGCTATGGGGGCCAACCAATGAGAGGGATTTGAATTTGGGTTGGCGTCTTGGCGAAGTGTTGTGAACCAACAAAGCCAACTGAGTTATGAAGACTCCTAATCCAAAAAATGGGTTACGTTAATACATAAATTATGAAAGGTATTGATCTCTTGCTAATTTATTCACTATCATATCGTAGATGGCTCCTCCACACCTAACTTGACCAACAACAAATTTTAAAAAATATATATTATTTGAAAACATATATTTTTTTTTAAATAAAATAAAAAGGACACATGATGATTAATTAGGGGCTGCCTATCATGAACAGTACCTACAAAATCTTGAATGTTAGGGAAAAAAACAATATCTTCAATTGCCTAACTTTAATTAAAAGACTCACAAAAGTACCCGCCATTGACACATATAAGCCTAAGCTTTATATTATAAACTACTCATGAGAACGGGAAATGACAAAAAAAAAATTAATTAATATTACAAAATATAATATTACTGATTTGAGAATTGGGATTGAATTAAATAATTTATTAAATTAAATATATTTTTAATATAAGATTATATATGTGTCTATTTTAAGACGTTTGGAGTGGTAAATATAGAAGAAAAATTATGTAATATAATCATACATCTAATCATCTTATAATAAACATTTTCATAGTTATTTGTATTGAAGTAATAAGATAAATGTAAAAGCGTATTAATCACTCATTCCACTGGATCTTACGTAGCCTGTTCATATCATATATGACATAATCGGGTCTGATCATAGAAAATATTATCTCAAACGAACTGGCTTATCTTCTCTAGGGGACTTACGCGATGATTGGAACAATGGTACATTTTTTTTGTTGTGAATTCAAATGTGGCAGATGGATAAGGGCATATCTACAAGGCCTGATTGATAGTTCAAGTTACACACTCGCATAATTCATTTTATCTTCGTAAAATTAGCTTCAACTATAAATGTAAAAAAAAAAATAGTCGAGTTGAAGAGAAATATCTCAATATACGTCTTATTAATCTTTTTAATAATCCATATTTGTAGCAATGAATAAATTGTCTATTCAAGTCAATCATAGTATCATACATTAATTATTTTCATTCAATTTATTATTTTAATTGTATTCATTCAACTTATTTTTTTATTAAATTAAATAAAAAATAAATATCGAAAGATTTTTATTTATATTAATCTTTTTAAAATTTCATTCCAATCAAATGATCTGCAGCTGCCATTATATCCCATGGCAACACAAATATATTGTTTTGAGGTATATTAAGATTCAACCTTCAGTTCATATTTCGTCGATCAATCAAAATTGAACCATGAAAATATTTTGTTTTTTAAATATATATTATCATTTAGGAAAGGACAAGATTAAAGATAAGAAACGAAACCATTATGAAGGAGGGTCGTTAAGAAAAGTTGCGACTATTTTTGTTAGTGAAAGAGACTGGTGGGTGAGCGAGAGAAGCCACTTGCTATAATTTTCAAATGTATCTAATTTTCATTTTTTAAATTTGATTTGTTTACTTTTAAAAATGGAGTGGCTGGTTGGCTGGCCGGCCCTACTTGCCATTTAAGTCACATGTGGATTGTGGGTATATCATATCAAGTAAGCAAGTAGCACTAAAAACGGGGACACCACAGCCATCCCTAAAAAGATCTATAACGTCATATTTGTATACACGTAATTAACGGAAATATTTATGTGTACGGACTATGATATATGATATTCGTAATTTACGAGTTATAATAATAAATAAGGAGTGTCAATTGTTATAATGATATTTGTATATGTGCATTATACTCTAATGATATTTTCTCGTACCACATTTTAATTTATCGAATTTTTTTTATACATATATTATAATTAATTTTTTTAAATGTTAATATCATCTCTTTAAAAAGTAATAGTAAATTTTTCTTAATTATTCATATGTATTAAATAAATTAATGATTTTGGTAAGAATTAATATTTTCATAATAAATTATTAATTTAGTTGATATATATAAATAATTAAATAATTTTTAAATTTATTAATTTTTTATAGAGATAATTTTAAAATAATAAATTATTCTAATTATAATATATAAACGAATATAATTTGATAAATTGAAATAATATGCAAATTGAAATATGATCGATTAGCGGTTCATGCACGCTTAAAAGTTGCTCCCCAATTGGACCCCACATCCGCTCTATCCACCGTCCTTCGTACTACTCCAACGCCGGCTGCTTGGCCGAGCACGTGCCTTTTTCACTCTCTCCCACTTATCCATATAAATCAAACCAATTTCCCCGAACTTTTGAATCCACTCCGCACAATCTCAAATCCAAATGGCTCTAATTCGAGAACGCCGCCAACTCAACCTCCGCCTGCCGTTACCCGACCTCTCCGAGCGCCGGCCTCGTTTCACACCCCTCCCTCCCACCGCCCCCGCCACCATCGTTCCCTCCACCAACTCCTCCTCCGCAATCTCCGCTGCAGATCTCGAGAGACTCGAGGTCCTCGGTCACGGTAACAGCGGAACCGTTTACAAGGTCTGTCATAAGCGGAATTCCACCACCTACGCACTTAAAGTCGTCCAAAGCGATTCCGACTCCACCGTCCGCCGTCAGCTCTACCGTGAGATGGAAATCCTCCGCCGAACCGACTCCCCCCACGTCGTCCACTGCCACGCAATCTTTGAGAAGCCCACCGGAGACATAGGGATTCTGATGGAGTACATGGACGCCGGCACACTCGAGACCTTGCTTAAAGCCAACGGTACGTTCTCTGAGTCGAAACTTGCTGACGTGGCGCGACAAGTTCTCAACGGCCTCAACTACCTGCACACCCACAAGATCATCCACCGTGACATCAAACCCGCCAATCTTTTAGTGAACAGAAACATGGAAGTGAAAATCGCCGACTTCGGAGTGAGCAAGATCATGTGCCGAATGTTGGATGCCTGCAATTCCTATGTGGGTACTTGCGCTTACATGAGCCCCGAAAGATTCGACCCGGATACTTACGGCGGCAATTACAACGGTTACGCTAGTGATATATGGAGCTTGGGGCTGACCCTAATGGAGCTCTACATGGGTCACTTTCCTTTCTTGCCTCCGGGTCAGAGACCCGACTGGGCCACCCTTATGTGCGCCATATGTTTCGGAGAGCCACCCACGTTGCCCGAGGGAGCGTCCAATGAGTTCCGAAGTTTCATGGAGTGTTGCTTGCAGAAGGAGTCCAGCAAGAGGTGGACGGCGGCCCAGCTCTTGACCCACCCCTTTGTTTGTAAAGATCAGAAATCCGTTTCCTGATGGGTTGTCCATTTCAGCGTCGAATATCTGTGCGAGTGGACACGCCTGAAATTACGGGTCGGGTCGCCGGGTTGGGCATTATGCCTTCTGAGCTTTGTATATAGTGGCTGGAATTAGATTTTTTTCTT
Organism: Prinsepia uniflora; assembly: GCA_032719365.1. NCBI lineage: Eukaryota > Viridiplantae > Streptophyta > Magnoliopsida > Rosales > Rosaceae > Prinsepia > Prinsepia uniflora. The sequence goes on along the minus strand of CM064865.1, from coordinate 81,869,089 downwards.
CATCATGCTGGTGTAAATCCTTACTCTTATCATCTCTTAATGGAAATTGACTAAGATATCTTCGACCATCGATCAGATTACTTTTCCGGGTCGCTTCTTAACATTACGAAATTAGTTAATATGATGATGGCTTTAACAAATGAATGCAAACCAGATTCAAAATACGGTCAAAATTGAAATTGAAATTGACCGAGAAGATACCAAGAAAGTCCTAATAAAGAACAGGCCGCGAGGATTATAATTGGAAAATGCTTACATGCATTTTATGGAATGTGTTTGTTCTTAATCGATGATGATTCAATTTTCGGTAAGTATTATTAGTAATTGGGGCTATTAATCGTTAGAGATATTTTGATCGACCGACATAAAAAAAAAACGATCTTTAATTTATTTGATTATTATACGTACATAAAAAAAAGATTATTAAGTCCGTTAAGTATTGTGCAACTAGTCAATTAAGTAATCTCTACGTAATTGTAACTGATCAAGGCTAGCCTAGGGTAGAAGATTAGTGGATAATGAATCGTATTAGCAGAGAATAAGAAACCCTCACGCTTGCTTACACTTGCTTACGACAATTCAATGCGAAACGTGCTTAATTAGTGTTTATTTTAATTAAAAAATTAATAATAATGCATGAATTATAAACTAATAAACTTAATAGCAGTTTTCCCTTTCCTCCCCTGTGAAAAAAAATAAAACTTAATAGCAGTTTTTGTCGTTACCCAATATTATTGATGAATATGTTACGGTGTTGGTTGGTTTGTAGGTCCTCCCCCATTCATGCGCCTCTCTAATAAGCTCAAACATGTGACGTCGCATAATGATTTTATTTTGTTTAAATTATCATGGTCGTTAATTGTTTTCTGTTATTATTTTTCAGGTAATAAAAATTAAATCGGATTACTCTGCTGCAGTTGCTCTTCGATTCCACTTTTCTAAAGAACGATGACGATATTCTATATGTATATGATTCATTCTAAGCTCTCTTATAAAACTTCATTCCCATGCTCGACTTCATATTAATATTGAAAATAGAGATAAACGCATCGGATCTCAACTTTTCTTTTTTTTACGTATTGAACTCTAATTACATCAAACTCAAAACATAATATCACTTACTATGTGATAAAAACGTATTATTAGACCATAATATTAATCAAACTCGTTAACTTATACTCTTATAGCTTCCAAGCCTTCATTTCTTTTGGGCCTCTGAATTTCTCCCTAGCTCTACACAAATGAATGAGATTTGTGGCCATGTAAGTTTCCTAATCTCCTACCTTCAAATTGAAGCGTCACCGCCCATGTAAGATGTCCTCTAGACCAAAATGCCAACTATTTTGAATTTTTTTTTGTCCAAAATCACACTCACAAACAAAACAAAAAGTCTCGGTCCTTTTTGGAGGGTCGCCATATAAAATGCATTTTTTCTTACCTGTTGGATAAGAAAAATACTTGTATTATTCTCTTACGATACCTCAACGTGATACTTCAAAATAAATAAATGATTTTGGTAATATTTAAAATTTTTATGACGAACTGATCATTTAATTTATATATATTAATAACTAACGACTTATAATTTTGTTGATTTTTTACAAAAATAATCTTGATATGATAATTTAGAGAACGAACGGTTACAATTATAATATATATATAAAAAAAATCGATAAATCGAAAAGGTAATACACATATATAACATTATAGTGGGATGTATTGTCCTTTAAATAAGAGTAATGTTATTTAGACACACTAAATTCGTTACATTTAGTGACTACGTTGATGTTGCATTCAATGAATAATGATATTTCAATAAATTAATCACTTTATATTTTTGTTGCGTGGTTAATAAAATACCACATTAATGTAGTAATTACATATAGTCAATTTGATGTGCCTAAATAATATTATTTTTTAGATAATGCAGAATTACAGATGTTAGTAGGGGGATTTATTACTTCTTCATATTTAAAAATTAGGTAATTCTTTTTTTGTTGTTGGGTCTTTTATATTTGACGTGGGGTGCAAGTAATTGATGTTAATTAATGGTGTGCTTGGATGAGAGAAAAAAAAATGGAATTTGCTAAAAAAAATAAAATTAGAATTTGCTAAAAATAAAATTTTTGAAAAGTCTATCTCTACCGATTAGAATATTAAACTTTCCTTCTACCATCAAATTCAACCAAAAGCTACAGGACGGAATCGATTCCTCTGAATCCACGTTCCTTGAAAGATCCCACTGAATATTTTTAACTTGGATTCAATCTCGATCATTGTTATCATCTTCTTCTTCACTTCCTTATTGGTATTCGCAGCTCAAGAGTCAAGAGTACTTGCGGAAGGAGATTTACCAAAATTCTTGATCCATGGCATTACTCAGCTTGACTCAGATCAGAGGGAAGAACCCAGTTGCTGAATTTTCCGGGGCTCCTCCTCGGTTGGGTTTCGCTGGGCCTAGCAGAGTTGGGTTTCGGGTGTTTGCCTCTGAGACCAAGGCTGAGCCTGATCTTAGTGTTACTGTCAATGGCTTGCATATGCCCAATCCCTTTGTTATTGGGTCGGGTCCACCTGGTACTAACTATACTGTCATGAAGAGGGCCTTTGATGAAGGGTGGGGTGCTGTGATTGCCAAGACGGTAAGTCTTGCTCTCTTTAGTTTCTTCTTTTGGATCCTCAGTTCGACTGATAAAATTGTAAATTTGGGATGTGGTGCTGATTGATTGCGTCATTCTAGCTTATTCATAACTATCTGTTTGGTTACTGAGAAATTCCAGAGAAAGAAAACCCAAATACATTTAGCAGTGATATTTTGGGTGGTGGTAAGTAAAACAGGAAACTTGTATGCATTTGATGTATTTGTTTAGTTGGTGCCTTTCTACCTGGAAGTTTTGAATGATTTGATAACAATGTTGTTGACGATTACTATTATCCTCTTTCGCAGATGCATTAGACGGATAAGTTTTCAGGGTTATTGATTTTTTGCAGTTAACATTGTCAAACTCGCACAAAGAAAGTGCATTATCTCATAACCAATATCAAAGTTCATTGCAGACCTTACTTTTGTGAACGAACTATGTCGTCATTTCCGTTTTTGAAAGTTGTCATTTGATGCATATGTGATGAAAGTCACCTTGTTGGGAATGAAAATTTTGGTTTGTCGTAGTTGTAATAAGATGGCGGTGGCATGTTGGCCGGTCTTTCTCTGGTGAAATTAGTTTGACTTGCGGTGTTCTGATTTCCGGCATACATAATGTCAACCTTGCAAGCTTGTCGGTAGTCTAATTCATTCAAGTAAATGACTTTTTAGAGAGTGAAAAGCAAACTTGATGATAGTAAATTGGACTTATCTGTGAAAAATCGGTCCTTCTATGAAAATGATCATTACACCAGTACACATGGTATGATACAAAGAAGATAATCCTAAAAGATAGGAACTGAAGATAATATTTGGTTGAAGTATTCTGGTTTCTGTGTGCAATGTGCATGTGTCTGTTTTCTTTATATTTTCCATTTGGTGTTCAATATTAACTTGTGTTTTGATAGGTGTCCCTAGACGCAGAAAAAGTAAAAAATGTCACTCCTAGGTACGCCCGCCTAAAAGTAGATGGAAATGGCTCTGCCAAAGGGCAAATTATTGGGTGGGAGAACATAGAATTGATAAGTGATCGACCTCTTGAAACTATGCTGAAAGAATTCAAACAGCTAAAACAAGAGTATCCAGATAGGATTCTCATTGCCTCAATTATGGAGGAATATAACAAAGCTGCCTGGGAGGAACTAATTGACCGCGAGCAAACGGGAGCTGTAAGCTATAGTACTTACCTACTTTTCTACTATCATTTTCATAATTCATGCTTGGAGCATTTGTTATCTAACAAAGTCACAATGTCGCTTTTTCCTTAGGATGCCATTGAAATCAATTTCTCATGTCCTCATGGTATGCCAGAGCGCAAGATGGGTGCTGCAGTCGGCCAAGACTGTGCACTTTTGGAAGAAGTATGTGGATGGATTAATGCGAAAGCTACAGTTCCTGTCTGGGCAAAGATGACTCCTAACGTCACTGACATCACACAGGTCAACTTGCTTTCCGCCTCTTTTGCATTACTTAAGATGTGTTGACTCATGTGTTTTTTGTTGAGAGCAATAAAAAAGATCTGGTCTGAATAACAGGAGTTTCCTCTCTCAACTATTGTTTTCTCTTTTTGATTCAAATGCACGGTACAAGATGTTTGTCACTACCTTGGACAATAAGTTCTATCGTAATCTAGCTCATTTTAAGTGTCCTTTTGTTTTTAGCCAGCTAGAGTGGCTCTGAGCTCAGGATGCGAGGGGGTGGCAGCTATTAACACAATCATGAGTGTAATGGGAATCAATCTAACTACCTTACGGCCGGAGCCATGTGTGGAGGGGTATGCATTCCGAAACTAGAAATGCAAGTTACATATCATTTGGTTTGATTTGTCTTTCATCTCATGTCAGATACTCAACTCCTGGAGGCTATTCTTCCAAGGCAGTTCATCCTATTGCCCTTGCCAAAGTGATGAGTATTGCTAAAATGATGAAATCAGAATTCGGGGATAAGGATTACTCGCTTTCTGGTATTGGGGGTGTTGAGTCAGGTGGCGATGCTGCTGAATTTATTCTGCTTGGAGCTAATACTGTTCAGGTAGGTTGAGAAACCAAGTTTTTTAGCTTCTCTAGGTTAAACTGCTATAATTTCTATAATGGCATGGAGTGACGGACTTTTGGACATTATCTGCGCTATAGCAGATGAAACGTACACATACCATGTTTGTGATTTTCTTCTGGAATATATTCTCTTTGTCGTCTCACAGATATGATTGTGGGCATGGAGATAACATTTGCGTGGTGATATCTTCCTTTTCTTTCTATTGCTAATTTGCATTAGGAACCAGGAAGTATCTATCTAATTACTTGTTCAGGTTCAGGAAACTTCGTTTATTGTGCTGCACATGTTATTTAGGCATGAAACCCTGATAAGTGGCAGAACCGACCCAAACATATTTAGAGCGCTAAAATGGTGGAAGTTATTGTAAAGATCTTCAAAGTAGAAAACCAGTTTTCAAAATCTCGCAGTAGTTGTTGTTGTTGTTTATCTAATAGACTTGATACTGACTGTATAACAGATAAATTACTGGGATTACGCTTGACATTCTCTATAAACTCGCTGATGGAATATATCCTTCCCAAGATGGGACTCTCTTTTTGGTGAATTTACCAAATGAATTTTTTTCATCTGATATTTTATTCCACCCTAAGTTCATTGAGTTTGATTTGCAGGTTTGTACAGGGGTCATGATGCACGGATATGGTGTTGTGAAGAAACTTTGTTCCGAGCTGCAGGATTTTATGAAACTCCACAATTTCTCATCTATAGAAGATTTCAGGGGGTATGCATAATGCATGCATGCATTTTTTTTTGGAACGAATGATGAGTCTAAAGACTCAACATAAACAAAAATTGGATTGCAGGTGGCAAATGAATTGCACTGATCCTGCTTTCTTCTGGTATTTTGAATGAATTTGCAGAGCTTCCCTTGATTACTTTACCACGCATACGGATTTAGTGCGCAGGCAACAAGAAGCAATACAACAGAGGAAAGCTGTCCGGAAAGGTTTGCAATCGGACAAGGATTGGACCGGTGACGGGTTTGTTAAAGAGACGGAGAGCATGGTTTCCAACTAGATTATACAAACAGTTGAAATAAATGAAATGTTCCTTATCTTTTTCTATTTGAGAATTGAGCAGCGGCTTTGTATGTATGTACATCTCAGTCACTCATGACTGAATTTATGATGATGTAATGACTTCCTCAGAAACTTTCCATTTTCCCTTCGAACCAAACTAATCAAATTTGGATTTTTTTTTTAAAGTACTGTGAGCCCTCCCAAGGAGGAGTCCTTCGCACTCATCTTCCATAGAGACCGTAGAACTACAAAAGTTGCACAACCCTAAGAGTTGGAGTTGGATTTTTCCTCTCATTGTCAATTGATTTTGGGTGGAATCTCATATTCCTTTTTTATATCAAAATGAGTTGTTCCACGTGTAAGACTTGATCACGTCTCCCACAATACCCAATAAGAGTTGTTCACGTAAGTTTGAATATCTAGCACACGTGAGAAGACGTGGAAGAATGTGAAAGTACAAAGGAATCTTAGCTTCCTAATGGTATCAAAACGGGTTATTACACGTATAAAACTTAATCGTCACACATCATTTGCATCATCCAATATGAATTGTTCACGTATTAAGCTTGAATATTAAACATAAGTAATTTTTAAATTATAATCTGACGAGCATGAATAAAATTCGAACTCATGATCACGACTTATCAAATATAATCCAGCTTATATTTCTACTAACTCGCCTAAAGTGGATTGACTGATGGATAATAAGACGCTCTATCTGGTCTCTGGTCTCTGCTTTGGCTTTCTTCCTTTTATGGTGTCATATATTGGTAAAGTCAATTGGTCAAAAGATGCTTTCTATCTGAGTCTGCTTTGGTTACCCATGAAATGTCTTTGGTCAGGTAACCAGAAAATTAAACAACTGCTTGGAAATGGTCTGAATTTGAGACGATTAAAGGAGTTTTTTTGTTGGGTAGCATTAGATTCACGAGGAAGTAAGAACTCACTAAGATATACCCACAAATAAGCAATAAACCATAAGAACAAACTCTAGCGAGAAAGTAAGAACTCCCCCGAGATTAACCCTACAAGAAGTAATTCAAAATGGAACTAGACATACATTAGAGTAAACAACTTAACCCTAACAACAAACAGGACACAAACTTCTACCCTGTAATTAATTGGATTATACCCAAACTAAAGCACAAAAAAGTCCAGAGTTGCAAAGCTTTTAGTAGAACATATTGAGGAGTAGATGCAGGCAGGCATACAATAAGCATTAAGGTGTCGATGGCTGCCATTTTTGGGATTGAAAATTTGCAGCATCCTGCCTGGTATCCACACTGATTCACCGATCTCTAGCTTCACCTTTCATAAACAATATACAATTGGTTCAAACTTCAAATTAATATATAAGAATTATCAGCGCATAAATTCTGGATGTACATAATAGTTATGTAACCTTAGGTAGATCGAGTAAAGAGCAAGAATGAAAATATCGTTTTTCAAGGAAACATAAAAGTTAAGTTTATAGAAATATCGATGTCGATTATGTTCAACAAAAAAAAAATATTGGAAATTTAGTCTAAAATTTGAAAATTTTGAATGAAATTTTAGAAAATATTTAAACACTCAATAATATCTATATAAAACTAATACCTATATTTTAATGTCAAAATTTTTAAATATGGGTATATTCACTGAAATATCACTGATATTTCTTCCCCTCTATTTTAATGTCAAGACTTCGAAATTAAGATATATCAAAATTTAATTACTATTGAAAATATTTTCATCCATAGTAAAGAGTGATGATATATACCAGAAAGTGAGGTGGGTGGAGGTTGATCAGCATCGTGACGATGGGTTGACGTGGAGGCTGTGAGTAGGTGGTTGAGTTTGAGGTGCATGCTGGTGATGAAAGACATGGACTTGTGCTGAGGTTCCTCCATTGCTTCTTTCATCTTCCCAAGTGCCAAGCAATATGCTTTCTGCACGCATGCACCAGTCCAGTATTCATTATATTCACATGATCGGGATCCCAGATGAATTTACAAGAACCAACTTTAGTTTAAAACAATTACAGAGACAGAGACAGAATTACACAATTACCATGAAGTGGTCGAGTTCGGTTTGTCCTAAACTGGCCTCGTAGTTCATGTAGTACTCATCAAGCTCCTCCTTTATCATCATGTCTCCACTACTGCTACCATCATTTTCACTGATTTGACCAACCTGATCCAAATACAAGAAAAGAAAAAGAAAAAAAAAGGGTCAGATTTTTCTAACACCCTCCATTAATGAGGAATCAAAATGAAAGATTAATCCACAGTTACATACGTACACAGACCTTCAAACATTCCAAGTGAGTTTGAAGCAAGAGTTCATATAAAGGGTGGCTACAGATTCTCCCTCTGAGGATCTCATGATCCTCCTCCTCCTGCTCCTCATCTTCAATATCAATATTATTAGATTCTTCTTCTACTTTGTCTGTCTCCTTGTTATTATTGTAAGCACACAAAGCTTCCTCTTCCATAATTATGAAGTTGTACTACAGCTAGCTAGCTAACACATTTACCCTTTTTATAGACACATACATGCAACCCTATTTTTGCAGTTCTCCAATTGAATGACTCATGCATTCAAGAATATAATAATAATAAAAATAATGAATAAAAAATTTCTCTTTTGAATAATGGATCTCGAATGAATGAAGGGGTCAGTTTGTAAGGCTGTCTCAGTCTCTGATGAGGTCGGTCACTCACAAAATGCACAGTAGATATGCGCTGAAACAGGAGCCCCGGAGTGGGTTTTTGGGGCTTTCACAATCTTCTCTGATTTCTTTGGTTGTGTCTTTATACATGAATCATGATGAAGAAAGTAACATGTCATCCAGTAAGGGGCCATAGTTTCTCGAACACCGTGGCTGATTTCTCTGTTATATTACTACGTACGGTTTTCGCTGCTACAGCACCAATATATAAAGTGAGCAGATTCCTTGTTTACTTACTAGTCAATATATATATTTATATATGTTTCACTTTCCAAATCAGAACCCAGAAGCAGAGTCTGGTGCAGAGTGTAGTCAAATTAATAGGTCCAAATCCCAAACTGTTCATCATTATCAATTTTATCAATGTTTGTGTGAGGAAGAGAATGTTTCCGCTACTGTTTATCCACCATAAGAAAATGACCCTTCAGGCACTCATATATTTGCTCTCATAGATTCTGTGTGTACGTACGCAGACAAGTATATATAATATATATATATATATATATATATATCATATCACCTCTGTCAATGCATCATCATCCAGCTATAACATTCATTAATGGAGAATTCACTTTTTTTTTTTTTAATGTCTACTAACTAATGAGACCGTATCAAATAAATAATTATTTTCAATAAGTTATGAGCATCCATATACTCAATCTTTATATCTTTTTATTTTAAATAAGTATAATTTACTAGAAAAACTTCAAAAAATTTGTCCATAAGTAAACTTAAAATATTCCAACTCCTCATGCTTGTCTTTTTCTTTCTTCTTAATTTATTCTCTAAGTGCCGTCTCCAGTTCTTAACTTCTCCATCGTCCACTAACTCAAACACCTCTCATTAACTTTCCCTTTTCTTTGTTTCTGAAAAACTAACCCTTTTCTTTGTTTCTGAAAAACTAAGTTCGAAATCCCAGATTTTTCTCCTTATCCAGTGACGAATCTTCTTATTATAGTCAGGAATACTGAAACGCTCGTGTCTGAATCTTCCTGATTCCAAAAAAATAGATATTCATAATTTGCGACTAGCTAATTCCCTTTTTTTTTTTTCAAAGGTAATACAAGATCTTGATTTAACTATAAAAAGAGCATGAGTATTCATCTCAAAATGACTACTCAAACGTGGTCACTCCCAAGAAAGGGACTCAAAATGAAGGTAGATGGGTAGGTAGGTCGGTCATCGATCGATCAGCTTTTGTTCATAAAGCAAGACACAGCATCTGCTCATCTAATATCTAGATGATAAGATCAGTCATAACTACTACCAAACCCAAAGGTTATTGCACAATGTACGTAGGAGCATGAAAGCTGGTGGGCTCAAGCCCATGTTGGGATATTTAGATTCTGGCCCAACTATTCAGTCAATACTCGTTGAGTACCATATCTCCATATAATTTTTCAAAACCCAACCGAAGGCCATCAATTTACTTTATTTAGGCCGATTTAATAACTATTTAGTTTTTAATTTCTTCGGGAGATATTTCGGCTTATATTTCTACTAATTTAATTTCTATTATAGATAGATAAATATTCTCTCTTTTTTTCCCGATTTATTCAACGTTGAAATTAGATCGGCCATTAATCTGGGGATTTCTATTTCCAAGGTAGCTCGCGAATCAAAAATTCAAATGGGCACAATTTAGAGAATTATATGCCTTTGCGTAATTCGCTTCTAATTTTAATAAAGCTACCAAGAATCAACTCACAATATTTGAGATATGAAATAAATACAAATTAAAAAATAGCAAATTAAATAAAAAAAAAACAAATAGTCGTATACAAAAAAAAATATATATGAAAGAAAAGTACAGAGAGTGACACCAAAAAGAATTAAATTTTGCTCTTAATTTTCATTTTGTGCATATATCTTCTTTTTTTTTTTTTTCCCAAGAGCATATATCTTCTTTGACTTCACCATTTCTTGGACTAAATATATTTGCCTCGGTAATTACCAATCACACCTGACCTATATTTCGCACTATCACATCAACCCTCCTTTTTGTTGTTTCTTAGGAAATAATATGGGTATTATTAATAAAAGACAGAAAATAAATGTTGGTTTTTGTTTGTACGTAGCTAAGCTCCTACACATGCATGTCCTTCACCATTTGAGTAAATAGTACCTTTCGCATTTATGGATGAAAATATTTATAATATTCGTAAAATATTTATTAATATATTTGTATTTTAAGATTTTGATATTAAAATATTTATAATATTTCTGTAAATATGTCCGTATATAAAAGTTGATATAAAAATAAGAAAAGAAGAATATTTTCCCTCAATTTTCATAATATATGTATTAACCTTATATATATATATATATTATTGTGTACTTAAATTTATTTCCTAAAATTTCATTCAAAATTTTCAAGTTTTGAAATGGACTTAATTTCTAACATTTTTTTTGTTGAGCGTGAACAACATCGAATATCAAAATCGATATTTCCATAAATTTAATTGTCGATATTTCCGGGAAGAACGATATTTTTCACCTTTATTCAAATTTTCAATTATAATTAATAAAATATATATGAATATATGTAAATTTGGGGATGGATGAGATAATTTAGGGAGGTTGGCGGCCATGGGGCATACGATGGTAATGTTGTCTGCAACAGAGAGTGGCTTAGCAACAAAGACATGTGGGTTTATGCAGTCAAACAGCATCCATGCTGGAACCTGCTTCACTATATATATATACACACATTATTGCTCTCATATTTTTTCTTTTGGTCAAGCATTATTGCTGTCATATATACATATGTGCATAAGTAAAAAGAATAAGTTGCTGCTGATTCTAAATCAGTACAAGCATTTTACATATAAAAGAAGCTGGAAATGAATTAATGAGGAGATATTGGATGGTGACTCATGGACCATGTGCTTCGAGCACGTTTGATGCCCAACTTCACGTGATGCTATTCATATCTATGAATATCTCGGCAGTAAGTTGTCGTATCACTTTCCTGATTTATCGAACAATTCTTATACATATTGTTTATTTACAAAATGTACCAATTTATAGGTTATATTCGGTCAAATCATCGTGTATTGCGTGCTTTTCGAATGACCTGTAAATAAGAATAGCGGCTGGTCGTCAGTTAAGGGTAGGTACCGGTGTGGTGCCGATCTAAAGAATCTCTAACGCTCAAATCAGTATTTGGTTTGTAAGAGGTAAATGTTAAGTGGTGATTTTGACATAGTAGTTGTAAAGAGTGAAACTTAGTTATCTTTTTGGGAAATGTGCATCCTTTTTGTATTGATAGTTGATGGAATCTTGATGAATAGTTTTGATGTGGGATCATTGCCCTTCTAGTGTGATATTGACATGTGATATCTAAATGGATGGTCGAGATGTGTACACGTGTCAATGTGTGGTTAACCATCGTTAGGGTTGTGTAGTTATGTGGGCTTGGATCCATGTGGAATTTGACCTTGTGGAGTTGCTTTGGACTTGAGATATGAGGTTCAGTGAGTCTGGTTCAATATGATGTCAACATAAATCATCCAAATTCTTGAATAAGGAGGAATTTCTAGGTTGGGTGCTTGTCATGTTTCTAGGCTCGGCAAGAGGCATACTTCTAGTCCCCCAAATCCCCCCAGGAGGAAGGCGCAAAGTGAACTGGTCGATGGCTCGAATATTGTGTTTACTTGTATGAAGGATCTTTTGTACTTGATTTGGTGTGAATGCCGATCAGACTGCTTTGATGTGGATCTTGATTAGTTTTTTGTAGCTACTCAATTTTTTCCCGAATAGACATGAGTTGGTGAGTTAGATAATTTGAGGTTGAAGGGAAGAAAAAAAAAATCGTGACTGAGTGGGTTTGATGTGGTAGGCCGACTAATTATGGTGCTTGTGGTTCATCTTAGATTGGTGTAGGTAATAAGATCAACCAACCTATGTTGTTTTCAGGTGGGTCATTATTGGCCGACACTATTTGGGGTTGTAGGGTACGTGATTATGTGGTAATGTTTGTGAATTGGCTAGTTTGGTTTGTTTGAATTCAGTTAGTCTGGAGGTGGTCGGTTTGGATGTGGTAATCGTGGCTTTTTGCATGTGAGCCATGTGTGTGTTAATGGTATCTATTTTCCTTTTGACTGTTATTTGGTCCTGAAATGGACCCAACGTGATGAAACTCATTGGGGGATCTAGGACCAGCCATGTAGTGTTTCGGATCCGCTGGGAGCTCTGATTGGGAGCATGTCGACTGGATTGCGAGGCTGTAGGGATGATCGAAAATAGACCTAAGAACACATGATGTACGTGGTTCACCCGGAATAGGCTACGTCCACGGTGGTATACTCATCTCATTATTCATAATAGTGTACATGATACATTAGACATTGAGCCATGGGAAGACTGAAGAGTCAACTAGATGAATAGTGACTAAAGGAAGAAATGTAGAAAGAGGTGGGAGCTCACTCTAGCGAGAAAGTGGAGACCCCTTACAATGAGGGAGGATGCTCCCTATTTATAGGAAATGTCTAGGGTTAGGTCATGTGCCACATGAGTGGGCTTTGTACATGGGCATTCTTTCATGGATCATGATGATGGTCCTAGGCTTGTTCCAAGTGGGCTTGCATGTTGTGATGAGCCTTGAAAGTGGGCCGGGCCCGGTCTGAGTGATATTCCGAGTCTAATCTCGGTCGGTCGATATGGTATCCACAACTGTTGAGTACCCGATTTCTGCTATAAATAGGAGAAGTCATAGTCACTTATTCACTTTGCGTTTTTGAGTTTTCAAGTACAGCTACTGCCAAAATTCCAAGGTTATTTCTTGTTAACAAGCTAAGGTAGTCTCAAAGGTCGTACGATTTTTGGCGAGCTTGCTCTTCTGCGAATAACAGAAGTTTGTGCTTGTTTTTGCTTTGTTTGTGGATTGAAAAGTAGGGAATAGATGAACTTTGCATGAACGTGTTCTAAATGAATGCTTTGATCTTCTAGGTTGTAGTTTTCGTTATGTTTATAGTTTCTTTTTATTTTTCATTTTCACATAGATGTCAGAGTCTAGTGGTTCTGATGAAGTTCAAGATTACACTTTGGAATTTGAAGCGTTGTTGATCGAGGATGAGGTAGCCAACCCTTCTAGGTCGGTTGGTGATGATCAATAGGCCAAGTGACAATGGTGATTGTAGTTTAGAGGATAGGAGTCGGTGAGAGGTTGAAATGGTCAATCGATCTACATATAGGAATATGACTTGATGTGTGGCAGCTTCTATCCATCTCTTGGCATTCACATGGCTTGTCATTATCGGTTGTCTCTTTGATTGGTGTTTGTTCTTGGCGTCGAGATTGTTCTCGTCCTTATTTGTACGTTTATTTATGCTTGCTTCATAGTAATCCTGATTAGATCTTACAGAGATATGTTATTTGTCTTTCCCTATTAAAAATGGGATAAAGTTTACAATTGCTCGTTATTTCCATCACATCGTGCTCAAGTTTTTAATATAGATTGATAGTTATTTTTTGGTCTTAAGTTTCTCTTTAAAAGATTATGTCTTTCCAAATCATAGGTGGATCATGATTAGTTATAGTGTGTGAGCTAGGTCTTTTTTAGGTTGAATGCTGGGTTTTGGAAAATTCAAGGCTAAATACCTTGAGAAAGACAAGAATATTGTAGAATGAGATACTAAGATGCAACCTGTCGCACTTTCACTTAAATCTTGAAAGATATGAAACAAATTTAAAAAAAGTTAAAAATTACAAATAAGCTTCAGGAGATGCGCACAAAGCGACTTATAGGCAGGGCCGATCTAATAAATTGGAGGTCAAGGATAAAAATTATAAAAGTACCTTTATAAATTATTTTAACACACAAAAATATTAATTTTTTTCAAAATTTAATTTTTTTTAATCCTCCTAGCAATATACCAAAAATATTCAAGAAAATATAGTCATTTTGCACTATTATATTTTAAGAAACAGTGAAATTTTATCAAAAAATTTAGAGTTAGAGTCTTAATGATTTTATAAGATGAGCTAGATAACTATATATTAATCATAATAACTCTTATAATATTTCAAGAATATGGGCCCAATTTTTTTAATAAAATAATTCTTCAAATTCAATTTAAATATTTTTCAAAAATTTAAACATCCTTTTATTTTTTTTCCCATAAAAAATAAGATATATTTAAAAAATTTCGGTCCTCCTTATTCGTGGACCCAGGACGGTCACCCTTGCGGCCCTAGGCCTTGACCGGCCCTCTTATGGGTGTGAGAAGAAAAAAGGGGAAACAAGAAGAAGAAAATTGAGCTAGGTGGCAAGAATAAAGCTAGTGAGATCGATAAGGTTGGATTCAAATAGATAATATATCAAGTATTTAAACTAAACATATAAATGTGTCCATTGTGTTGAAAACACTGCAAACAACTAAACTTTTGTGTTTTCTATCCGTCGACCCATTTCTTAAAAAGACACTTATTTCAAGACACAAATATTTGTGTCTTATATGTTGAGCACACTATGAAAATTGACCTTATGTTCTACGTAGATGGTAACCAACCATTTTTCAAATAATTGGACAACTCTCTATTGAGTAACGTAAAGATCGTGAATATTTTTGTTTTATGAGTTTATTGGACACAAATATTTGTGTACTATATATTAGGAGCAATACATCTTTTTTTTTGCATGTGCTCTTAGACAATAAAAGATAGGACACAAATAACTGTGCTTTATTTGTTGAGAATACATTGACAATACACAAAAATAAATGTGTCTTTATCTGCTAAGATTAATATACATAATAGACCATTGTGTCCTTTATATTGAATTTTAATTATTTATTGAGAACATTGCTTACAACCATTTGGGAAGTTTAAAAAATAACGATATAAATAAACGTTTCAGTACTGCATTTACATCAAGTATTAATAATTAAGAGGCCTTGCAAAGTCTACCTATTAACGGCAACTTGATGTCCACATCTTGGAGGACTATCGTCAATAATAACGACTTCTGGATTTTGTAGTTTGTTTCACACTGTGATTGAGGATGAGGTAGCCAGCCCTTCTAGGTCGGTTGTGTAAAATGATGAGTAGGAATAGTGGTTAGCTGTTATAGGGTTAGCTAGCTGTTATAGGGTTAGCTGTAATGCTAACAGAATTCCTTGGTTGCTAAGTTAGTTCACATGTACAGCTGTAGAGGTGCCAGCTGTATGCTTGTGATTGGTTGAGGTTGTTAGGTATAAGAGAGTGTATATAGTGCCATGTGCATGATTGATTTATGTACGTAAGAAAACTTATAACAAGTGTAAGATTCTCTTGCCCAATTCTCTCTGATTTTCTCTCTTCGATTTCTCTCTCAAATTGCCTTCCCTTTCTCTTGAATGTTTTCTATCATGGTATCAGAGCTTCCATAGCTCACTGCTCTCTAATCCTGGTGTTCCCCTTCAAATTTCGCTCATGGTATTATCGGTGGCGGTGTACGACTGAAGCTTCGGAATTTCTCAGACTCTTCTTCTGCTTCTTCTTCTGGTCTAGTCTCTGACTCTTCACTCATTTTCTCTTGCTGTCTCGAAATTTTCCAAGATAAGTGTCTGTTGAGCTTCTTGTAATCGTGTGATTGAAATTTGTTTTCCCAATCTTGTTTCTCGATCGTGTTTGCTGCTTTGGAATCTCTCTCTTTCTTTCGAATCTCGATATCTTGCTTGTTCTCTTTAGTTAATCAAGAAAGTTAGATCAAGTCTGTGTTTTTGTACCTCTCGTGTAAACACACCTCGTCAATGGCATCTGTAATGGATCTAATCAAGAATGTCTCGGATTTTATGGCAATGAAGCTGAATGATACGAACTATGTGTCTTGGAGCGTGAAGATTCAACGATTTCTCAAAGGTTACCATCTGTTTGGACATCTTGATGGTTCGAGTCCATGTCCTCTTTCTACTGAAGATTTCTTTCAAGACTGGCTAGACACTGATGCTGCTATTCTCAATGTCCTCATTACCACGGTGTCTGAGGAGGTCTTCACCGAAATCATGACATGCGAGTCATCTCGTGAGGCTTGGCTCACTTTGCAAGAACGATTCTCCTCGCTCTCTGAAGATAATCTCATGCAGCTAAAGACTAATCTTCAGACTCAACAGAAAGGGACTGACTCGATTGAGAGCTTTCTCGGCAAAATACGTTCAGCTCGACAGCGGCTAGCTAGTGCAGGCGTGCTAGTGACAGACAAAGATGTTGTTTTGATCATTCCAAATGGCTTACCCTCAGAATATCATCCATTCAAATCTCACATCCGAGCAAGACCTGTGCCTGTGACTCTTACTAAACTCAAGACCTTATTACTTGCTGAAGAAGCCGATCTCAACAAAGTTGCAGCTCAAAATGCTACAAACCAAGCTTTGCTCACTGCCATGGTTGCTACGAAAGATGGTCAAGGTACTCAAACTACGTCCTCAGCTTCAGATGTCTCTCATGCAAACCAGTCTGGATGGAATAATGGTAATTGGAAAGGGAGAGGCAACAATAACTGGAACAATAACAACTGGAATAATAATCGAGGACGTGGAAGGAACAATGGTCGAGGACGTTGGAACAATAATTGGCACAACAACTGGAATAACAATAGAGGTAATCGAGGCGGATATAATCGTGGTTATCAACAATTTGGTTACAATCCAGGTTTTCAGCAGCACTATGGTTACAACAATGGTTCCAACTACTACCAGCAGCAACCTAGTTACTTTCCTTCTCCTCCATCGTTCAATCCTGGAGTCTTAGGACCTTCACCACAGTATGCTCATTCTCCTCAACCCTCTGTCTGTCAACTATGCAAGCTTCAAGGGCATGAAGCTCCTGACTGTTCTCAACGCATTCAGCCACATACTAACTCACAGCCACAAGCCTACACTGCCACAATTCAACAACCAGTGTTTTCAGCTTCACCTCATGCATTTTCTGCTTCTACTGGCTACGAATTCAATGACCCGAACTTTTGGCTAGCTGACACTGGAGCTAGTAGTCACATGGTCTCAGATGGATCTCAGCTCCAGCAGGTTCAATCCAGCTCTGGAAAATCAGGTATTTCTGTAGGCAATGGGGCTGTCCTGCCTATAACTAGAACTGGTTCTCTTACTTTGGCTATTCCTGATCGTGTTTTTCATTTGAAGGATGTATGTCATGTTCCTCACATTGTTCATAACCTGTTATCTATCCAAAAATTCTGCCTTCATAATCATTGTCAAATGCTTTTTGATGCTTACTCTCTACGTATTCAGGACAACCTGGGGAGGACTCTATTCAAGCTTCCTAGTGTTGATGGTCTGTACCCTCTGCCTAAGTCCCTCCCTGCCTTACCATCATCTGCCACAACTTCACATTTGGCTTGCTTGGGAAAATCTGTGCATTCCTCTCTTTGGCACCAGAAACTAGGACATCCTGCTAATGCCATTCTTTCTACCATGCTTAACCAAGCTAATATTTCATGTACTTCTGATTCTTCTCCTCATGTATGTCAATCATGTCTCAAAGGGAAGATGTCTAGGCTGCCCTTTTCTGTATCCGAACATTGATCCTCTCACCCATTTGACAAGATCCATTCTGACGTGTGGGGCCCTAGCCCATGTACTTCCAGTCTTGGTTTCAAGTATTATTTAGTGTTTGTTGATGATTGTACCCGATACACTTGGATATATCCTTTGGTCAATAAATCAGAAGTTTCGTCTATCTTTGTTAAATTTTACACTTACATTCTTAACTTTTTTGCTAAGTCCATTAAAGTCTTTCAAAGTGATGGTGGGGGAGAATTTGTGAACAAAGTCATGACTGAGTTTTTTGCTTCCAAGGGCATATTGCATCATAAATCTTGTCCCTATACTCCACAGCAAAATGGGCTTACTGAGCGTAAGCATCGTCATCTTATTGAAACCACAATAACCTTACTCCAACATGCTTCTATGCCTTACTCATTCTGGTTTCATGCTTGCTCAACAACCAACTTTCTTATTAATCGCATGCCAACTGCCATACTACAAATGCAATCTCCTTATTTCCTGCTATTTGGTCATCTCCCATCCATTCAATCCCTTCACACCTTCGGTTGTGCCTGTTATCCTTTCCTTCGACCTTACTCTTCACACAAACTAGAACCACGAACTTCTCAATGCGTTTTTGTGGGATATACTCTTGACTACAAAGGATACTTATGCTATCACATTCCTTCTAAAAGAACTTATGTGTCTCGTCATGTTGTATTTGATGATACTATGTTTCCTTTTCATTCTGTTCCCTCATCCATGCATACATCCTTCCCGCATGATCATGGCATACTGACCCAGTCTAGTTGCACCCCATTGTATTCTACATGCACTAATGTTGACAGGTCGTCATCACCTGATGTTTCTTTGCTGAGTTTCAACAATGTTCAAGCTGTGATATCATCTTCTAGTTCAGATAGTGATCCCACTGTAGTGCCATCACCGAGTACAGACTAGAGCCAAGATACTCATGTTCCAGCTGTAAGCCCTCTTGACTCCAGACCCGGTTTATCATCCCCCGCATCCACGGATCCTTCCTCCATCGACTTGGTTGTCAACATTCCTTTGTCCAATTCTCCGTCATCGGCCACGCCAGCTCCCAGCTGTCATCCTATGGTTACTCGATCAAAGCGTGGGATCTTCAGACCTTCCAGACGAGGATTGCTTGCTCTCCGAGCTACATCAACTCCGATTGGTCCTCTTATTGAACCTGTCTCTTTTACATAGGCGTCTCAAGTACCTGAATGGTGTCATGCTATGGATGAGGAGGTTCATGCTCTCAAGCAGCAACACACTTGGAAGCTGGTTCCTTTACCTGATCATCGTAGTGTTATCGGCTGTAAATGGGTCTTTCGACTTAAAAGGAATGCTGATGGCACATTGGCTCGTCATAAGGCTCGTATGTGGCCAAAGGATATGTCCAAGCAGCTGGGATTGACTATGGTGAAACCTTTAGTCCAGTTGTGAAACATACTACTGTAAGGTTCATTCTTGCCTTAGCTGCTCAGTTCAAGTGGTCTCTTCGACAGCTTGATGTGCGCAATGCATTCCTTCATGGTCATCTACAAGAAGAGGTGTACATGGAACAACCCCCAGGCTATGTTGATTCTCATCATCCTCGTTATGTCTGCAAGTTGGAGAAGTCTCTCTATGGCCTTAAGCAAGCCCCTCGTGCTTGGAACGAACGTTTTACATCCCATATGCTTAAATTGGGATTTGTTCAATCCATGTCCGACTCTGCCTTGTTTATCCTTCATCAAGGTTCTGTTCTACTCATCGTGCTTCTCTACGTGGATGATATTATCCTCACTGGTAATACTCCTGCTGCTATGACCACCTTAGTTCATGCTCTTGGCAGAGAATTTGATATGAAGGACCTCGGCCCTCTTTCTTACTTCCTTGGATTGCATGTTCAATCTCATGCTCATGGTCTTTATGTCACTCAAGAAAAATATGTCAGGGACATTCTTGACAAAGTTGGCATGTCCAATTGTGCGTCTGTGTCTACTCCCTTGGTTCCAGACACCAAATTACTCCTCAATGATGGTACCTTGCTGTCTGATCCTACATTGTATCGCAGCGTGGTAGGTGCTCTTCAGTACCTCACATTTAGTCGACCAGATATTACCTTCGCAGTTAACACTGTCTGCCAATTTATGCATGCTCCTACTGATGTCCACATGGTTGCTGTCAAGCGTATCCTACGATATATCAAGGGTACTCTGAACTATGGTCTCAACTATGTGTCTGGTCCTCTTCGTCTCCAGGCATTTTCAGATGCAGATTGGGGTGGTGATCCCAACACTTGACGCTCTACTTCTGGGCATATCATTTTTCTTGGTCACAATCCCATCTCATGGGGTGCTAAGAAACAAACCACAGTGTCTCGTTCCTTAGCTGAAGCTGAATATCGTGCCCTTGCGAGCACAGCATGCGAACTTCACTGGATTTCCTACTTGCTTGCTGATTTGCATTTAGTTCTTCCACACTCTCCATTGTTGTGGTGTGACAATATGTCTGCTATCCAAATTGCTCATAATCCGGTATTCCATGGTCGTACGAAACACGTGGAGATTGATGTCCACTTCATTCGAGAACGAGTTCAGAACAAAAAACTGCAGCTAGCTCATGTGTCCTCTCGTGATCAATTGGCAGATATCATGACTCACGGCCTGCATACTCCCAAGTTCCATTTCTATCGTGACAATCTTATGCTTTGTGACTCCAGCATAAGATTGCGGGAGGCTGTAAAATGATGAGTAGGAATAGTGGTTAGCTGTTATAGGGTTAGCTGTAATGCTAACAGAATTCCTTGGTTGCTAAGTTAGTTCACATGTACAGCTGGTTGTGATTGGTTGAGGTTGTTAGGTATAAGAGAGTGTATATAGTGCCATGTACATGATTGATTTATGTACGTAAGAAAACTTATAACAAGTGTAAGATTCTCTTGCCCAATTTTCTCTGATTTTCTCTCTTCGATTTCTCTCTCAAATTGCCTTCCCTTTCTCTTGAATGTTTTCTATCAGGTTGTAACACCCCGGAAATTCGAGGATTCTCATTTTGTAATTTAATGTGTGATTTGACGATTTTACCCTTGTGAATGGTATGGTCAAATTATTGACTTTTTGATTTATGAACTAAATGGACTTTGACCTATGACCGTGACGTAGTTCGGGACGTCACGAGTTCATAGACAGGTGGCACGTCCGATTCGGACGATCAGGGTGAAAGTTATGGCTATCGGAAGTTCAGGGGCATTACCGTAATTTGGACTCTCGGGGGAAAATGTTGACTTTTCTTTTGACAACTAATTTTCAGTTGACTCAAGGACCGTTGGGTAGGCCTCAACGTCCTGAGTCCGTAGACAGGCGGCACGCTGAAATCGGACTTCGTACGAGGAAGTTATGGTCAGAAACGTGAATTCGGGAAGTTCGTGTCTCGGTTTTCGTGTCGAATATTATATTCAGAAATTCTGATTGAAGGACACCTGGGGAGTGACAAGTGTCACTCACCCATTGGCTAGATTGGATCAGATCCACTATTGGATTAATTAAACAATTGTACCAGCTTTAAATGTCAGCCTTTGGATTGAAAACCCCAGATCAGATCTCAGCCCTTGATCTAATCTGGAGATTCAATCTGAGCCATCCATTTCCTTCCCTCCAATTCTTTATATTTCCCACCCGCAGGGCACATTTCTGCCATTTCGATCCAACCTTTCCAGCAAACCATCCACTCTTTGTGTCTGTGTATTGGAGACTTGCCGGCGAGGCTGAACGGTGGCAGTGAGCACGGCGGAGGACGGCGGCGTGGGGGGAAAACCGGAAAACCCGAAACGGTTTCTAAAACTCAGATTTTGGTAACTCGAATTCCCACGTTTAGTTTTGTTTCCTATTAATCCTAATCGACTCTAGGGACTTATAGGAACCTTCTGGGCTTGAGTTCACGACCGGAGGTAGCCTGAACGGAGTGCAAACGGCGACGGGAACCCGGGTCTGTTCATCGAGGTAAGTCTTTGTTTCAGCCCGTGTTTATTGATTTTAATTAGCTAGAACTGTTCCTGGGTATAAGACGAACATCTAGGAACAAACCAGAGTGAAAATGGTTGGGTGTAGAAGAAATGGTGACCGGGTCGTGATCGCGGGTCTGTTCGACCCAAGTTGCAGAGAAACGGGTCAACCCGTCTGAGGACAGTGGTGCTGACGTGGCACCCTGTCAGACTGTCAGGTGACGTGGACCAACCGTGAGCCGACACGTGTCACATGTCAGTGCACAGTCAGCACTGACATGTCAGTGACGTGGACCAGTCAGGGACTGCCACGTGTCACTGACATGTCAGTGACGTGGACCAGTGCCGTGCTGACACGTGGCACATGTCAGATCTGACACGTGGTCTGACAGATCAGTGAGGTGGACCAATTGGATGTTGACACGTGGCACCTGTCAGAGTCTGACACGTCAGACCTGACAGCTGTCAGATGACGTCAGCATGACGTCATGCTGACGTCAGCAGTGACGTCAGCGATGACGTCAGCAGGAACTGTTCCTGCGTTGACCGCCACGTTGACCGGCGCGTGGGGGCGCGTGTGAACAGTGTTTCTGGTGGGACCACCACCATTCTTTAGGTTTCGACGATCCGGATCCAATGGCGGTGGTTTCGGGTCGATCGGAGATCATTAAGTTGGTCAAAATAAGGTTTATTGCCTTGGGAAGCGCGTTCGGGCGGCTTTCCCGGGTCGGTTTCGACCTAGGCTTTCATGGTTGAATGTTGGGGGTTTAATTTGACCTTTACGAATACTTGGATTTGACAGGGATTGTACATTTGTACCAGGACGAGGGTATACGTTCGGTTTCTAGCAGGATTGTACTGTGAGTGGGCCATTTTCTTAAACCCTTGTGTGCATAAATGTTTTCTGGTTTTATTATACTTATTCACATGCTAAAACAATGATGGTTTTGATGATATGGAAAATATGGTTATGGCACGTTTCACGGTATTTGGGCTTGAGACCCGTCCGATGAAACTAAATGATTGGTTCGGATTCTATCTATGTATATATATGTTTGCATGTGGAAATCAATAAAATGTATTTGTTACTGCACTGTATAGATCCTTCCATATTATATTGTCTCCTCCGGATGAGGTACCCCGGAGAGGTCACGGACGTCTAGTACGTCCAGCGTCTATGACGCTAAGCATCGGGGATGCTGTACCCGAACGGGGTTCGGGGATTGAACTCGGAATTGAGACCCGAGTGGCACGCGTAGCCTTGTGATTGTGACCTATTGGACGTCAGGGACGTCAGACATCAGGGATGTCGGGATTGGAGTGTATAGTGCAGCAACTAAAATTATGGTTATGGTTTTGCTATATGCCTTATGGTCCATATTCTATGGTTTATGATTTTGGAATTATGGTGCACGCATATTTGGAAAACGGAGGGGTAAATTATATGTTTTACTTATCAAACGATTTCATAAACTTGTATTTCGGTCCACTCACCCTTACTGTTTGATAACCCCTCCAGGTCGGGAAACTGAGGTAGAGGAGGAGCCAGAGGCTGAGGCATAGATCTACTTCTGCGTACCTGAACCCCTGCTGGGCGGTGTACCCGCAGGATTACTTTAGAGTCGTGCTCGCAAATTTGTAATTTTGGATTATATCCCTTGTCTGACATTCGTTTAATTCGGATTTTATGTATGACTTTAATTTGGTTATTTATGCTTTTAAATGTTTTGAGGTTAAAATTGGTATGAATTATTGGGTGTCAGACGGGAGCAGGGCACGTCCCCTTGTGGTCCCTGTGGGATCGGGGCGGGTCCTGTCAGCTTGGTATCAGAGCACTAGGTTGTGGTCAGTACTAGGGTATTGGTCTGCATGCTAGACTAGCGATTAGTACTAGTTACTTTTCGACTTTTAAGAATATTGTTTTCTGATCTATGCCTCTTGACAGTTGGTTATGCCTCCTAGGAGAATTCCGCATACTCGAACGGACGAGGATCTAGAAAGAGAGATGGAATGCGCGAGCATCGAAAGGGCTCAACGTTTGGGAGCCACTCCTTTCTGCGGGGGATCAAACCCCGAGGATGCTCACGACTGGATCACCAAGTGGGAGAGGATCTTCTCGGTGATGCACTGCCCTCCGGGCGAACGAGTGACTCTGGCGGCCTTCTTACTGGAGGGAGGAGCCTACCAGTGGTGGCATGGACTCGAAATGTCCGGGTGGTCTGTCCATACCACTACCTGGGAAGCTTTTCGTTCCAGGTTTCTGGACCAGTACTACCCGCGATCTTTTCGCGCGGCGCGGGAGGCGGAATTCCTGCGGCTGGAGCAGGGTGACATGTCTGTTTCAGACTACGAGCAAACTTTCGGGAGACTTTCCCGGTTCGCTGCCTCATTCGTAAGCACGGAGGAGGACAAATGCCAGCGGTTTGAGCTTGGACTCCGAGGGGAGATCCGGGCCAGTGTGACTGCTACCACTCATGCTTCTCTGAGGGATATGGTCGACGCAGCGGTGCGTGTCGAGGCCAGTCTGGCGGCACACCAATCACGACAACCTTCGGGGGAGGGGCGACGTCAGGATCGCCCACACCATGGGCCATCGGGCCGGAAGAACAACAGGGGAGGGAGCTACAGAGGAGCACCCTCATCCTTCAAGGGTCGTGGCTGGTCGGGTCGACGTGGAGGCTCTCAGGGCAGAGGATCTGGACACAATTCTGGGCAGCACTCATCTTGGAGTGGTGCATCTGGTGGGCATTCGGGCAGGCCAAGGCCAGTAACTTGTTTTGCTTGCGGAGAGGAAGGCCACTATGCCTGCGATTGTCCGCAGTTGTCCAAAAACAACGACGCTGGGGGCTCGAGTGTGGTGCAGAGCACGGCGTCCCACACTAACGGAGGTCGCGGTCAGGGAGGTGACCGTGGTGCTGGACGTGGCGCGCGCGGGCGCGGACGGAACGGAGGGCCGAGGGCCCAAGTGTTTGCAATGACCCAGCAGCAGGCGAGGACTGCTCCAGGCGTGGTCACAGGTACACTACATATCCTTAATTTTCTTGTACGTGTATTAATGGATGCGGGGGCTACACATTCTTTTATTTCGAGGAGTTGTGCTGGTTTGCTTGATTGTGTGGTATCAGCCTTAGATTGCGAAATGGGTGTTGGCACCCCGATGGGTACCGTGTACCTTGTGAATCAGGTGATTCGGAGGTGCCCGGTAAGAATTGAGGATGTGGATTTACCAGCAGACTTAATTATTCTGGATATCCACGACTTCGATATAATCCTAGGGATGGATTGGCTGTCGGAGCACGGATCGCTCATCGACTGCTGTAGCAAGCAAGTAATTTTGCGGAGCCCGGGTTTGCCGGAAGTTATCTTTCAGGGGGAACGTGATGGTTCGCCTCCTGAAGTGATTTCGTCACTTACTGCTACCAAACTTCTACGGAAGGGATGCCAGGGTTATCTGGCGCATGTCGTGTCAGAACGGGTCGATACTCCGGTTATCGACGAAATACCGGTGGTCTGTGAGTTTCCGGACGTATTCCCGGAAGACTTACCTGGATTGCCACCATCGCGGGAGATTGAGTTTACTATTGAACTACTCCCGGGTACCCGACCTATATCCCAGGCACCATACCGGATGGCGCCGGCCGAGTTACGGGAACTCAAGACTCAATTGCAGGAGTTGGTAGATTTGGGGTATGTCCGACCGAGCACTTCACCGTGGGGAGCACCGGTGTTGTTCGTGAAGAAGAAGGAAGGAAGTCTCCGTTTATGTATTGATTATCGACAACTCAACAAGGTGACATTGAGGAACCAGTATCCTCTACCCAGGATTGATGACCTTTTCGACCAGTTGCGGGGAGCTCAGTGCTTCTCGAAAATTGATTTGCGATCTGGGTATCACCAACTGAGGATTTCGGAGGAGGATATTCCGAAAACTGCTTTTCGAACCCGTTACGGGCACTACGAGTTCCTTGTTATGCCATTTGGTTTGACGAATGCTCCAGCAGCATTCATGGATCTGATGAACCGGGTCTTCCGACCCTACCTGGATAAGTTCGTGATTGTGTTCATCGATGATATTTTGGTATACTCGAGGAGTGCCCGTGCACATGAAGAACATCTACGGTTGGTTTTGGAGAGACTGAGACAAGAACAATTGTATGCCAAGCTGAGCAAGTGTCAGTTTTGGCTGAGCAGTATTGGTTTTCTGGGACACGTGATATCGACGGATGGGATTTGCGTGGATCCCCAGAAAACAGAAGCGGTGACCAACTGGGCTAGACCGACAACGGTGACCGAGGTGCGGAGTTTCGTCGGATTAGCAGGCTACTACCGGAGATTCGTGGAGGGTTTCTCCAAAATTGCTGCACCATTGACTCGTCTGACTCGGAAAGGAGTAAAGTTTATCTGGGACGAGCAGTGCGATCGGAGCTTTCAAGAGTTGAAGGATCGATTGACCACTGCACCTGTCCTTGCATTGCCGGATGACAGTGGAGAGTTTGTAGTTTTCAGTGATGCTTCACTGCAAGGTCTGGGCTGCGTGTTGATGCAAACTGGCAAGGTTATCGCCTATGCATCCCGGCAGCTGAAGACTCATGAGCTGAACTACCCTACCCATGATTTGGAGTTGGCGGCGGTGGTTCATGCTCTCAAGATCTGGAGACATTATCTATTCGGCGCAACGTGTCGGATTTACACCGACCACCAGAGTCTTAAGTATTTATTCACTCAGAAGGAGCTCAACATGAGACAACGGAGATGGTTGGAGCTACTGAAGGACTATGACTGTACGATCGAGTACCATCCGGGTAAGGCCAATGTGGTGGCGGATGCACTCAGCAGGAAATCAGCAGGAACTATTGCACACCTTGGGGTGGTGTATCTTCCCTTGCTGGTGGAACTCCGGAAGGCGGGAGTTATTTTGGGTACTGACGAGCATGGAGCTTTGTTGGCCAGCTTCCATGTGCGACCAGTACTGATTGATCGGATCATTGAAGCACAACTGCAGGATCCGATACTCTGTATTTACAGAATTGAGGTCGATGCGGATGGGAGACAGGATTTTACCATCCGGGACGATGGAGCACTGGTGAAATTGGGCCGTTTGTGCGTACCTGCAGTGGCAGAGTTACGGGCCGAGATACTTGAGGAGGCCCACAGTTCGGCCTATGCTATGCATCCGGGAGGTACAAAGATGTACCGTACCCTCCGGAACCATTATTGGTGGCCAGGAATGAAGAAGGATATTGCTGAGTTCGTGAGCAAATGCTTAACCTGTCAGCAGGTTAAGGCAGAACGGCAGAGACCGTATGGGGCTATGCAGCCACTTCCGATTCCTGAGTGGAAGTGGGATCACATCACCATGGACTTCGTCTTTAAGTTACCGAGGACTCGGAGTGGAGTGGACGGAGTATGGGTGATCGTGGATCGGTTAACCAAATCAGCCCATTTTCTGCCAGTTCAGGAAACCTATAAACCTAACCGACTGGCTCAGCTGTTTGTGAAGGAAATCATACGACTTCATGGTACGCCGGAATCAATCGTGTCCGATCGTGATCCGCGTTTCACTTCCAGGTTCTGGCGGAGTTTGCAAGCTACTTTGGGAACAAACCTACGTTTCAGTACTGCTTTCCATCCACAGACCGATGGACAGTCTGAGAGAACCATTCAAACCCTGGAGGACATGATGAGGTCATGTGTACTACAGTTTCAAGACTCTTGGGATACTCATTTGCCATTGATGGAATTCGCTTACAACAACAGCTATCAGGCAAGCATCGGGATGGCACCGTATGAGGCACTGTATGGCCGACAGTGCAGGACACCTATCTGCTGGACGGAGGTAGGGGAGCGAGCGGCTGTAGGGCCGGAGATAATGGACTTAACCATGGAAACTGTTCGCGTGATCAAGGAAAGATTGAAGGTGGCACAGGATCGCCAGAAGAGCTATGCCGACCGACGGATTCGAGACTTGGAGTTTGAAGTGGGAGATTTTGTCTTCCTGAAGTTGTCTCCGTGGAAAGGGATTATCCGTTTTGGCCGACGGGGGAAACTGAGTCCGCGTTTTATCGGACCTTATGAAATCATGGAGAGAATTGGCAAGGTTGCATACAGATTGGCACTACCCCCAGAACTATCAAGAGTTCACGATGTTTTCCACGTATCGATGTTGCGGATGTACGTACGTGATGCTTCTCATGTACTTAGGG
The DNA here is from genome assembly GCA_032719365.1 of Prinsepia uniflora. Lineage (NCBI taxonomy): Eukaryota > Viridiplantae > Streptophyta > Magnoliopsida > Rosales > Rosaceae > Prinsepia > Prinsepia uniflora. The sequence continues at coordinate 81,840,967 of CM064865.1, read as the reverse complement.
AACAACCTGTCGAACTACGGGAGGATTTGAGCTTTGAAGAACAACCAGTACAGATCTTGGATCGGAAGGACAAGGTACTACGTCGAAAGACGATCCCTCTCGTGAAAATTCTCTGGAGAAACCAGGATGTGGAAGAAGCCACATGGGAGCCTGAGGCCCAGATGCGAGAACAATTTCCTCATTTGTTTCTTTGAAATTTCGGGACGAAATTTCTTAAGGGGGGAAGGTTGTAACACCCCGGAAATTCGAGGATTCTCATTTTGTAATTTAATGTGTGATTTGACGATTTTACCCTTGTGAATGGTATGGTCAAATTATTGACTTTTTGATTTATGAACTAAATGGACTTTGACCTATGACCGTGACGTAGTTCGGGACGTCACGAGTTCATAGACAGGTGGCACGTCCGATTCGGACGATCAGGGTGAAAGTTATGGCTATCGGAAGTTCAGGGGCATTACCGTAATTTGGACTCTCGGGGGAAAATGTTGACTTTTCTTTTGACAACTAATTTTCAGTTGACTCAAGGACCGTTGGGTAGGCCTCAACGTCCTGAGTCCGTAGACAGGCGGCACGCTGAAATCGGACTTCGTACGAGGAAGTTATGGTCAGAAACGTGAATTCGGGAAGTTCGTGTCTCGGTTTTCGTGTCGAATATTATATTCAGAAATTCTGATTGAAGGACACCTGGGGAGTGACAAGTGTCACTCACCCATTGGCTAGATTGGATCAGATCCACTATTGGATTAATTAAACAATTGTACCAGCTTTAAATGTCAGCCTTTGGATTGAAAACCCCAGATCAGATCTCAGCCCTTGATCTAATCTGGAGATTCAATCTGAGCCATCCATTTCCTTCCCTCCAATTCTTTATATTTCCCACCCGCAGGGCACATTTCTGCCATTTCGATCCAACCTTTCCAGCAAACCATCCACTCTTTGTGTCTGTGTATTGGAGACTTGCCGGCGAGGCTGAACGGTGGCAGTGAGCACGGCGGAGGACGGCGGCGTGGGGGGAAAACCGGAAAACCCGAAACGGTTTCTAAAACTCAGATTTTGGTAACTCGAATTCCCACGTTTAGTTTTGTTTCCTATTAATCCTAATCGACTCTAGGGACTTATAGGAACCTTCTGGGCTTGAGTTCACGACCGGAGGTAGCCTGAACGGAGTGCAAACGGCGACGGGAACCCGGGTCTGTTCATCGAGGTAAGTCTTTGTTTCAGCCCGTGTTTATTGATTTTAATTAGCTAGAACTGTTCCTGGGTATAAGACGAACATCTAGGAACAAACCAGAGTGAAAATGGTTGGGTGTAGAAGAAATGGTGACCGGGTCGTGATCGCGGGTCTGTTCGACCCAAGTTGCAGAGAAACGGGTCAACCCGTCTGAGGACAGTGGTGCTGACGTGGCACCCTGTCAGACTGTCAGGTGACGTGGACCAACCGTGAGCCGACACGTGTCACATGTCAGTGCACAGTCAGCACTGACATGTCAGTGACGTGGACCAGTCAGGGACTGCCACGTGTCACTGACATGTCAGTGACGTGGACCAGTGCCGTGCTGACACGTGGCACATGTCAGATCTGACACGTGGTCTGACAGATCAGTGAGGTGGACCAATTGGATGTTGACACGTGGCACCTGTCAGAGTCTGACACGTCAGACCTGACAGCTGTCAGATGACGTCAGCATGACGTCATGCTGACGTCAGCAGTGACGTCAGCGATGACGTCAGCAGGAACTGTTCCTGCGTTGACCGCCACGTTGACCGGCGCGTGGGGGCGCGTGTGAACAGTGTTTCTGGTGGGACCACCACCATTCTTTAGGTTTCGACGATCCGGATCCAATGGCGGTGGTTTCGGGTCGATCGGAGATCATTAAGTTGGTCAAAATAAGGTTTATTGCCTTGGGAAGCGCGTTCGGGCGGCTTTCCCGGGTCGGTTTCGACCTAGGCTTTCATGGTTGAATGTTGGGGGTTTAATTTGACCTTTACGAATACTTGGATTTGACAGGGATTGTACATTTGTACCAGGACGAGGGTATACGTTCGGTTTCTAGCAGGATTGTACTGTGAGTGGGCCATTTTCTTAAACCCTTGTGTGCATAAATGTTTTCTGGTTTTATTATACTTATTCACATGCTAAAACAATGATGGTTTTGATGATATGGAAAATATGGTTATGGCACGTTTCACGGTATTTGGGCTTGAGACCCGTCCGATGAAACTAAATGATTGGTTCGGATTCTATCTATGTATATATATGTTTGCATGTGGAAATCAATAAAATGTATTTGTTACTGCACTGTATAGATCCTTCCATATTATATTGTCTCCTCCGGATGAGGTACCCCGGAGAGGTCACGGACGTCTAGTACGTCCAGCGTCTATGACGCTAAGCATCGGGGATGCTGTACCCGAACGGGGTTCGGGGATTGAACTCGGAATTGAGACCCGAGTGGCACGCGTAGCCTTGTGATTGTGACCTATTGGACGTCAGGGACGTCAGACATCAGGGATGTCGGGATTGGAGTGTATAGTGCAGCAACTAAAATTATGGTTATGGTTTTGCTATATGCCTTATGGTCCATATTCTATGGTTTATGATTTTGGAATTATGGTGCACGCATATTTGGAAAACGGAGGGGTAAATTATATGTTTTACTTATCAAACGATTTCATAAACTTGTATTTCGGTCCACTCACCCTTACTGTTTGATAACCCCTCCAGGTCGGGAAACTGAGGTAGAGGAGGAGCCAGAGGCTGAGGCATAGATCTACTTCTGCGTACCTGAACCCCTGCTGGGCGGTGTACCCGCAGGATTACTTTAGAGTCGTGCTCGCAAATTTGTAATTTTGGATTATATCCCTTGTCTGACATTCGTTTAATTCGGATTTTATGTATGACTTTAATTTGGTTATTTATGCTTTTAAATGTTTTGAGGTTAAAATTGGTATGAATTATTGGGTGTCAGACGGGAGCAGGGCACGTCCCCTTGTGGTCCCTGTGGGATCGGGGCGGGTCCTGTCACAGGTTGGTGATGATCAATAGGCCAAGTGACAATGGTGATTGTAGTTTAGAGGATAGGAGTCGGTGAGAGGTTGAAATGGTCAATCGATCTACATATAGGAATATGACTTGATGTGTGGCAGCTTCTATCCATCTCTTGGCATTCACATGGCTTGTCATTATCGGTTGTCTCTTTGATTGGTGTTTGTTCTTGGCGTCGAGATTGTTCTCGTCCTTATTTGTGCGTTTATTTATGCTTGCTTCATAGTAATCCTGATTAGATCTTACAGAGATATGTTATTTGTCTTTCCCTATTAAAAATGGGATAAAGTTTACAATTGCTCGTGATTTCCATCACATCGTGCTCAAGTTTTTAATATAGATTGATAGTTATTTTTTGGTCTTAAGTTTCTCTTTAAAAGATTATGTCTTTCCAAATCATAGGTGGATCATGATTAGTTATAGTGTGTGAGCTAGGTCTTTTTTAGGTTGAATGCTGGGTTTTGGAAAATTCAAGGCTAAATACCTTGAGAAAGACAAGAATATTGTAGAATGAGATACTAAGATGCAACCTGTCGTACTTTCACTTAAATCTTGAAAGATATGAAACAAATTTTAAAAAAGTTAAAAATTACAAATAAGCTTCAGGAGATGCGCACAAAGCGTAAATTAAAAATTACGAACTGAAAAAAAAAAAATATATATATATATATATATAACAAAAATGGCTTACTACTAACAATTAGTAAAACTTCCAAATAACAAAAGCAAAAAGATGAGAAGGAATAACATTCTCACATTTAGAAGAATAAAAAAATGAAAGTGACTTATAGGCAGGGCCGATCTAATAAATTGGAGGTCTGGGATAAAAATTATAAAAGTACCTTTATAAATTATTTTAACACACAAAAATATTAATTTTTTTCAAAATTTAATTTTTTTTAATCCTCCTAGCAATATACCAAAAATATTCAAGAAAATATAGTCATTTTGCACTATTATATTTTAAGAAACAGTGAAATTTTATCAAAAAATTTAGAGTTAGAGTCTTAATGATTTTATAAGATGAGCTAGATAACTAAATATTAATCATAATAACTCTTATAATATTTCAAGAATATGGGCCCAATTTTTTTAATAAAATAATTCTTCAAATTCAATTTAAATATTTTTCAAAAATTTAAACATTCTTTTATTTTTTTCCCATAAAAAATAAGATATATTTAAAAAATTTGGGCCCTCCTTATTCGTGGACCCAGGACGGTCGCCCTTGCGGCCTTGATCAGCCCTCTTATGGGTGTGAGAAGAAAAAAAGGGAAACAAGAAGAAGAAAATTGAGCTAGGTGGCAAGAATAAAGCTAGTGAGATCGATAAGGTTGGATTCAAATAGATAATATATCAAGTATTTAAACTAAACATATAAATGTGTCCATTGTGTTGAAAACACTGCAAACAACTAAACTTTTGTGTTTTCTATCCGTCGACCCATTTCTTAAAAAGTCACTTATTTAAAGACACAAATATTTGTGTCTTATATGTTGAGCACACTATGAAAATTGACCTTATGTTCTACGTAGATGGTAACCAACCATTTTTTAGATAATTGGACAACTCTCTATTGAGTAACGTAAAGATCGTGAATATTTTTGTTTTATGAGTTTAGTGGACACAAATATTTGTGTACTATATATTAGGAGCAATACATCTTTTTTTTGCATGTGCTCTTAGACAATAAAAGATAGGACACAAATAACTGTGCTTTATTTGTTGAGAATACATTGACAATACACAAAAATAAATGTGTCTTATCTGCTAAGATTAATATACATAATAGACCATTGTGTTCTTTATATTGAATTTTAATTATTTATTGAGAACATTGCTTACAACCATTTGGGAAGTTTAAAAAATAACGATATAAATAAACGTTTCAGTACTGCAGTTACATCAAATATTAATAATTAAGAGGCCTTACAAAGTCTACCTATTAATGGCAACTTGATGTCCACATCTTGGAGGACTATCGTCAATAACGACGACTTCTGGATTTTATAGTTTGTTTCACACTATGATTGGTAGAGCCAATATATGACTTTGGATTTTTTGAGCTTGCATTAGACAATTGTTTTGAGAATTTTTTTTTGTTAGATTCATGATTTGTGGGAAAGCAAATGGCTATTCAAAGTAGAAGTATTGAAAAATAAAAATAAATGAAAGTGGTTGCAAGGCATTGTAAGGTTTAAATATATGAAAAATATGACACCAATAATTAAAAGTGTCTCACTTATAAAATAATAGATATAATTAATTTTTTTCACAAAGACAAATACTCTGAAAAAGTTCATGGAAAAAGTGGACCACATGTGTATTGCATACCGAGTTCTGTGTCTAGTATTATATCGGTGTCCATTGTTATAGTCTTGCAAAAAAAAGTTGTGTCATATTTAAACTAGAAACAAATATCAAACAAATGTGTATAATAATTAATAAAGGGCAAAAAAAATATTAGTGACCTAAACACTTGTGCCCAATGACTAGTTTTCATGTTGTGATTTCAAGATCATCTTCATAAACAATTCAACCGTCCATTCATACATATCGAATAGCTCAATGATTTTAGTAACAATTAATTAAATCCTCGTGGCATACATACTGTAAAAATTGAGGTTCCACCTCAAAACTAAATTGAAAATGGGGGAATAGCCCAAGTCTATTTAAGCGTAGATTGAAGTTATGTTTTTCTGATATAGGACATTACCTCACACTCCAACACGCCTCCTCTCGTGTGCAGAATTAATTTAATTAGTTTGTAGTTTTCTGTTATAGTTAAAGGGAGATGTCAGAGTTCGTTTGTAAATTTTCGTTTGTTCGTTAATTTGTTGATTTGATTTTTTTGCATAAATGATATTTCGAAATGATGGTGTATTTGAGAGATGAACAATTTCAATTATAATATATGTATAACGAAAATTAGATTAATCAAGAGATACCGATGCATCGACTACCGAGATGGGATGCCGCGATTATCCATGGGTGGTTGTGTTAATTAATTAGCATTGTCGTTGCTCTTATGTATCATTACTTGTCTTTCAGGTATATACTGTTATATGGCTTTCTTGAGGTTGCATATATGCCACCATTATAGGTACGTACGAGTGGATGATCGAATTGCAACCACGTAGCAGTTGCATGTTTATTAGCATGCAGCATGCTGGCTCATCGCCCTCCTCTAACATTTTATACTTTACTTCAAATATATATATATATATATATATATATCTTAACCCTAGGTCCCTAGCAATGTACATACTCAAGCTCTCATCCACATCCACTCAGTAAATATTGTTGGTAAAATTGAATGACATGTAGGGTATAGTAATTAAATTGTCTCCATCCATGAAAAAATTCACGATCAAGTTCTGGCTACATGCTAAATCGAATATATTTAATGACATATTTAACGTGACAATAAATGAATATTGAAGTAAGTTCACAAAATGTTATATTTTATTCAAATAATATAATTCATTAATTATCACATCAAGCATCTCACTAAATATGATCCGTTTAATATATTCAAATATTATTACTCTATTAATTATTCCCAACACCGACAACCACCACCCTAATTTGCCCCACGTACGTACCTCCATGCATGCATAACAATCATATATATATATATATATGTATATATATATATATATCATGCATGCACTATAAAACTCGATCAACAACTACAAATCATCCATCTTTGTATAAACGCATATCATCACCAGCAGATAATTAATAATATATCAACTTCTCATCGATCCATATATTCATCGATCGGCCACTTCCTTGCAAATGGCGCCTTGTTTTGGTCGTCTCATGATCACCACATACAACCGCAGCATCGCACTTGTTCCATTTATGCTGCTATTCATCATCATCGTTATCTCATCAGTCGACGTAGCCGACGGCGAACGTAAATCCCTAGGTATATATATATATATATCACATCATATTGAAACTTAATTTCTGAATTATGGCATGGTGATCGATCTTAATTAATTAATTGCCTTGAATTAATTCTAGCTAGCTTGTTCATTAATTAACAGTAGCTAATTCATGTTAATTGATAAGCTGCAGGAGTTATCGGGGGGGTGCACGACGGATCAGGTGCAAGAGATCGTCATCATCATCTCGCTGAAGACGAAACCGCCCTCAATATTGATGATGTTCGTAGCAGAAATTCATTCAAAATAAAACCAGACGATGATCACATGAGCAGCAGCAGTAGTAGTAGCACCAGCGAAGAACCGGACTTACTGGTCATGGATTACTCCCCGGCTAGAAACAAATCTCCCATTCATAACTAAATTAATTACTATTGAATCGCAGATAATCATATGGTTTTTAATTAACACATATATCATTACATTGTACGTTACTAGTAAATAAAAATGCGGTACGTAATATTATGTACACGCATGATCGATGTTCGACTAGCTAGAGAGAGATTTAAACTAAGATTATTTATAGAATATTTCAGTATCCTTTACTTGGGCTGACGGCGGCTTGTAAAATTATCCAGGAGAGAATACTTTGTACTGTTTTCATTCTTAGCTAAATGCTAAATTAATAAACCTTTTCATCCCCTATAATATATAGTATGTAATGCCTCCCAGCTTGTATTGGATTCGATTTCAATTTAGCTAACTACCGTTTAGTTTGTAAAGACGAAGCGAAGTTCGATAATCCTATAACAAACCAAGCTTGATGAACAGATTAAAATCCAATTTTTTTTTTACGAAACTGTAATATTCGATTTAATTCAGCTCATTTACGCATGTTCGAAGGATTCTCAAATTTGGTCGTCATACAAAGTACAAATCTTGAACTTGAAGCTAATAAACTATAAGGCTAGCCCAATTGGTTATTTTCGACCACTCCCACATGCTTGATTTTTGAAGCTCGTCGAGGCTTGATTTTGATAGACATGTCCTTTAATTTGGACACAACTCCAGCTTGGCAACCTCAAATCTGCTTGGTCATTTGGGGATTGAAAAGTATACATGTAAACGTTGCCATTTGTGTCTTTCCACAAGAATGTAATTGATAGGTAAAAAGCAAGCCCAATTCAGAAAAGAAAATGTTTGTATCACATTTTAATGGTAGCTATATATATATATATATTTTTTTTTATTTATCGAATTGTCTTTATATATATCATATCAATATCATTTCTATAGAAAATCAACAAATTTTGAAGTCGTTTAGTTATTTATATATCAAGTAAATCAACAAATTGTATATTTAGTTGATATATATATAATTAAACAATCTCTAATCTTATTATTTTTTTACGGATATGATTTGGATATGATGATTTAGAAAAGTAACTTTGATTATAAGAATGCAAGGATTGTCCAATTGTAAATTGGAAAATGATTTTGGCAAAAATAAAAAATAAAATTGAAAGAACCGAAGCCAACTCTATGAAACTGAAGAAAATTGATATTCAAGAACAGCTTAAAGGCTTGAAGTATGGACTTTACTTGATTCTATATTTCTTGTCAACTTAAAACTACAGAATTTACTTCATTTTATACAATGTCAATACATATCTGTCTGGTACAATTTATACGCAACAGACCATACCAACCTCAACAAGAGCAGCATGAGGAATGTTGAGTGCAACTGGAGGCTCTCTGCAGTTTTTATCCAGAAACACGTAAGTCAGATCAGCAAACGGTTCAAAATGTCCTAACCATCACGCACAGCCGAATGCACAGGACCCAGAAAATATGCAGTTCCACTCTCCCTTGCATCAACTAGTCCTTGCAGCTCCTCCCTCACAGAAACCCGCATTTTCGGGCTATTTTGAGGCAACTCGAACCGCACCTTTTTCCTCTGTCCCATGCCAGAACCACCCTCATCAAGATCAACTGATGCATCATCAACTCCTGGTGGCTTTCCAACCACAATCACTCTTCCTTCGGGCGAATCCAGAGACTCAGAATCGTTTTCTTCCCTGGAAATGAACTCCCCAATTGAACTAACAATCTTCTCTTCAAAATTATCAGTCCCTGATAAGATCACAGTATCCAAACCTCACGATACACCGATAGATCTTTAGATCTTTATAGCCAACTCTGCCAACAAGAAACCTCCGGCTTGGGGGCACATAAGGCATTGGTAGAGATTCGAAGGACACAGAGATCAAAACTTGATGAAATGCAGGAAGATTCGGGATAAAGTGTGAGAAGAAAGCTGGGATTCCTGACACTATATCTGTATGGATGAAGCCAAAACCAGGCACTCTGGTGACTCCGAGGCCAGGGCTAATATCTGTAAGCCATTCTACAGATACCTTGTTTTGTAAATCAAATTCGAGCTTCTTTTTGGTTCCATATTGCCACGAAAGCATGACGGTCAATGACAAAACCAGCAGAACAACTAAATACCAAGCTCCCTTGTGGAAATTCAGAATGCAACCTGATACATACATCACCTCAATCGATCCAAAGAAATCAGACAGCAGATGGATTGAAACAAATTCTCCTCCCAGTATAAGGCAATCACGAGTGACATCAGACAAGTCGTTACAAGCATGTCAGAAATTACAGCCAAACTTGTGGAAGGTTCAATTTCATCAACTAATGACAGACGTCTGAATTCCCAATAAATTAAACGCATTGCTGGAAATAATACTAGTACCTGTTGCGGTACCAATTTTCACAATGCTATGGAAACCAATTGTGACAGTGAGGCTTAGAACCATGAGTAGCCAGTTGATATCAGGAATGTAAACCTGCCCGTTGATTTTATCGGATGTGTAAATAACTTAGACTCTGGGGAAACAACCAAGTGCCAGGCACTGCTTTATGATGGAGAAGCTAGCTGTTATGGTTGCTTGGCTTCCCACAGCTCAAGCAAGAAGGGAATATGCTATGAACCAGTTGCGAATTCGTTCTGAACATTCCATATATATATATATATATTTATGTGTTAGATGTCTAAAATATGCATTTAAGGCAACAAATGAAGAGAAATATGTGTACTACAACTCACTAGGCATGGATTCACTGAGATGACTGAAGTGTTTAACCTGCAAGTTTTTGGAGATATATGCAGCTTGACCCGCATAGCATAAAACTAGGACTGGATAAATCAAGCATAAAAAATGTAATCTTGATTGATTTCTTCTGAAATGACCTAGATCCGCAAACATTGCCTCTGATCCTGCAACAGTTAGTTTTTTTTTCCTGGATTAGAAACAATAAAATTGCAGATTTTTTGACAGTGGGAAAATGAAGCTGTGAGAACATACCTGCTACACATAAAAGTAAAACGATGCTGCCTAATAATCTCCAGCTGCTAATATTAAGGTTTCTGACAAATCTGAACATGTACATTGGGGAAATGGCATGGATAATTTGTTTATTCCAGTAGAAAATGTTATACACACCCCCTCCACTGATGAATATCAGCCAAATGACGATAATTGGAGCAAAAATAGACCCGATTTTATGAGTCCCGTAGTGTTGTAGTGTGAAGAGGCACACCAATATAGCAGATGCAATTGGAACCGGGACATCTGAAATAAGTAAGATTCGAAGTGAAGAAAGAGAAAAGTAATTAAGAATCCAAACCATGACCACAAGGACTACAATGATAAACAACACAAGAAAGAAGACTCACATTTCTCAAAAGCTCTTGATATGGCCTCCTGTTTTTTAGGTGATGATGAAACTGGTAATCACCACAAGATACAATTTAAGTGTTGGAGTAATGATTTTCTATATTTTGATCAAAAGGGATATACATTCCTCTAGCTGAATTCATAACTAGCAAGCTCTTACATTTGTGTGAAATATCTGACAATGATCTCTGAACGCCTGATGAAACTGAGTAGACTGGGAATAAAAAGAGAGAAAAAAAGTCATTAAGTCTGAAAATGTAAGTTCTCTTTTACACGAGGAAGAAATTTTAGAAAAATTGCCAAACCAGAAAGAGAGAGCAAGAAACAACATTAAATAGTGGCTGCTTTTATGTTTTTCAATGGCCCTTCTTGCCCTTGATTCCACCTTTGTTTTGAAAGGGCTGCCAGTCTCATACTGCATAACCTCACTGGCACTGGTGTCATTTGGAAGAAAACCCACTTTGGAATGCCTACATAGGAGCGAATGCAAAGCAAAAGTACCCCCTGCAATTGTTGAGGAAAAAATTATTTGAGGACCAATTAAAAACATGACTCCTTTGCTTTCCTTTATGAAGATACTAGTCAATATATTACCTTCTCCATTATCATCAGATCTTAGTACAATAAAGGCGTACTTAAGTAAAGAAATGATGTTAATAGTCCAGAGAATGAAGGAGAATAGCTCAATGACTGTATCCTCCGATTTGATATGCTGTACATCCATTGTTCCAAAGACATATAAGGGAGCAGTGCTCAATTGACAATATATTACTCCAAGGTTCTGAAATGACAAAAGAAGGATATGCTTCCATGTCTCCTGCAGATTATAAACTCAAAAATTAGATGATAAGGTCAGGCCAAAGATAAATGATGCAATTTCATTGGCACAGGAAGCAATTAGGAGTATTTCCAGTTTTCACAGAACACAAACATACATGAGCATGTGATCTAATTGATCAAATACAACACCAACAACTTCAAAATTAAATGCAAAAGAAAATTTAGTAAAGCAGAAGATATCATGGGTGGACGGTTTAGATCTTGGGTTTGTTTTTTCCCAAGTCAACTAACTATAAGAACTAGGACCCAAGAAGGAGAGGGATCATGGATGAATGGGATCAGCAAGTCACAAATAGCAGGAAATTTGTTCAGAAATTAAATAAGCAAGCAAGAAAGTTACCTGAACTTGAAGTGGTCGGACAAAGTAGGAGAGGTGATGAGCTGAGGAGGAACCATGAAAATGTATGTCTGGAATGTGTGGACAGACTAACTATAAATAGCCATGAAAGGAAAAAGGTAAAACTGAATAAATAGCCATCACCTGGGAATGCCAAACTGAATAAATAGCCATTACCTGAATAAATAGCTGAGGAGGATCCATGAAAGGAAAAAGGTAAAACTGAATAAATAGCCAAAAATCAAAATGTGTGGGGATTGTATGTATTACAAAAGGCAGCTGGGAATGCCAAGCGACTTAAACAATGTCTTTATACACGGACTTCACAACGCCCGGAACACAAATCCAATCTCTAATTCTCCACACACAGAGATCTCACATACTGTCTGTTTTTCCATTTTGTTTTTTCAAAATTTGTGGAGGGGAGATATGGCAAACTGAAAACGACACCTCCTGTGACTTTGAAGAACAAAATTTTGTTTTATTCTATTTTTTAATTAATAAATATTTGATTGGTATTTATTTATTACTTAATTAATGGTAGAAGGGCAGCCAAGGCAATCCACACCAGATGCCTTTCCGTTTGGGGTAGGAAAGTAGGAAGAAGTAGGAACAACAAACCTCAACCTTCACATGTTGTGTGAGTAATTATTGATTTGCTGCTGGACTTGTACTTTGTCCAGCTCCCCTTCTTGTTGTTCTTCAGTTTCTTCATTCTCTAAATTCACCACACAGGAAATAAAAATACAAAAGGTGGGATTTTGTTTGAAAAACACAAAGAAAAAGCCACTTGAATAAGATGGATCCAAAAAATACTTCCATATTCAAAACAAAAATGTGGAGTTTGCTCAACATTCTTCTGGGCTCAAAAGACAATCTTTCATCCCAAATGCAAGAAACAATTAAAAGACAGGGCATATACTACTACTAATCCCCATCTGGCGATGCATGTCCTAAATTTACCAAAATATTGATCTGTGGCTTCATTCTACATCTGTCTTTATTCATAAGCCTTCTCCCAATCATCAACCACTTCAGATGTATCTGCAATATTTCCTACATGCTGCATTGCTACCGAAGTCGAAGTAGAACTTGAACTGCTTGCATTTGATTCCAAACCCAGATTAAAACGACCCAAAGATTGTTTTCCAGAGTGCTCAACTCTGGGAGATGATGCAACAGCAGCAGCAGCAGTAGCAGCGGATGAGCCCAAAGTCGAATCACTGTCTAGTACACTCCATCGATTCAATGTGGCAGCTATTGGAGCTTCTTTTTTCCAAACAGATGGCTGCTGCACATCAGCAGAATCACTAGACCACTCTTCATCACCCCATGAATCTTCCCTCCAACCAGATTCTCGATTAACAGCCTTCTTCCATGGATTGCCCCTAGGCATTGTCGAGGGTCCTCCTCCTTCCTTGCCTGTCCCCAATCCACCCCAAGCATTAGAACCTGAAGATGGCATTGATGCACTGCCATTTGAGATAGCTCCATGATATAGTGTACCATTATCCAACCTCCTCATTGCAGTTGCCGCACGAGCAGGGTCGTGAAATACTGCTAATGCATTCTTATCATTCAACCACACTAGCTCGCATTCCCCACCAAATCTCAAGACCAGTGCACTTATATCTGCATCTCTAGGAAGATCTGGGAAAGATACTACAAGCCTGGGATCCATGTCGACTAAATTATCATAAGCCGGAGGCTGTGGTGTACTCACTGCCATTGTACCCTTAACCCCAAGCAACCGAGCTGGAGCTTTCGATTTTGGTGTCACATGAACCACAATAAACCGCTTGGGCTCCCAACCAGCGGCCTGAACTACAAGCTTCCATCTTTCAGCAATCATCCTAACCACATCTCTTTTTTCCTTCAGCATTGGACAGAAAACATGAACCCTAAGACCACTTGTAGGACCTTTGCTCTTGCCGAGCACCAAGTACTTGCATTTCTCTTCCACAGATATTACCCACTTAGGATCACGTCTAAGGAGGTCTGAAAGCAATTCAGAAACAGCAGAATTCTCACCAAAATGGAGTGCATCCAAGTTTGGGGAAGCTACATTGAAAGCATCTGCAAGAACCCGCTTCCGCTCCAACCTAGCACATTCATCATCACACATAAGCTTCCTCTGGCCAAGTGGAATTTTCTTGCTAGTTGATTCAATTGGTTGAAGTGGTACTGGCAACCTTTGGATAATGGAAGCTTCGTACACAATATCAGCCTTGAAACTAGAATTGCTGCCACCAGAATCACAAGGAACAGTTGCTGTTAACCGGCCACAATAACAAGTGATTGTCACAGGGAAATCACATCTGCTATCAGGACAAGGAGCATAAGGGTGACAAAGTGCAGTACATGTGTGCCTGCAATCTCTTCTAGGAGCTCCGCATGTCTGTCCACAAGAAGATTTTGAACCTGGTTCCACCGAACAGTTAGTAGTATCACAGGGCGGTGGGTGACACGTCCTGCCACAAGCATGCATACCACACTGCCTTGTCTTCCCACAGAGCTTGTTACATTTAATGTCCCTCGACCCACAAGGAATGTTCCTCAGGACCACATGCCCACCAATGCACTCCTTAGCCACAGGCACTGAACAAGGTGGACAGTCTCCAAAGTGGCAGCTGTGAGAAGATGGATGACCACAAGGCTGAGGGAATGAACATGGGAGCTCACATGAGGGGGCTAGCGTCCCGCATGGCAATGGAGGAGGGATTGAAGTCCTACCACATGCACAGCTCAAATCAGTGAAGATTGTATCAAGGCAGGGAGGGCAATGACCACTGTGACAAAGTGACTCACAAGAATGCTGCCCACACCTCAACTTCTTCCGACAGAGCATAGAGCAAAAGTGAGGATCCCAGTCCCCTGAGTGAGAATTATTCGAATTGGAGAGAGGACAGCACCTCTCACTGCACCGGTGCCTTCCACAATTCTTCTTCCGCCCACAAGGCTTATCACAAGTAAACTTCTCATTCTCTATTGTGGTCTTAAAGCACTCCACGGTCCGAGAAGTTGATCCACAACGGCATTTTTGGTTGACTTTAACCAAACAAGGTGGGCAATCCCCATTATGGCATACCTCTTGACACTGGTGCTTCTCACAAGGAAGGGACTTGCCACATAACTGTGAACAGGTTGGAATAGGATCCAAACAACTCTGTCGTTCCTCTTGCAAGCTTGTTTTCCCACAATGACATGTCTTGATCTTCCCTGGCATTAAATTGCACTCTCCACAAGGGCCTGGATGGCAAACTTCACCGCAGGCATGATTACTGCAGCCAAGCTTCTTTCCACAACTGGAACTGCAAGAAAAAACGCCACCTTCTGCTTCCACCTCTCCCTTCACAGTCATGTCTCCACAAAGAACAACTTCCACCATTTTCTTGCAAAAGCAAGAAGCATTAACCAGAACCTGACAAGGATCACAAGGGCCTACATGGCAAGCCCTCTCACAACTGTGACGCCCACAATCAAGAAGCTTATTACAATCCTGACCACAAGTCAGAACAGAAGTCCGGTCAGAGCATCTTGTTGTAATAGTTTTCTTGCCACAAGGGCATAAACGTGGCGGAGCAAATGCTTTACAAGGAGGGCATGGACCTGGGTGGCACTGCAAGACACAATGATGAGGGCAAAGATCATCCTTACTCACACCCCTACCCGGGACCTCCCTCTCAAGTTGCTTCCCGCAAGGCTCACCACATGAATGCGGTGTCAAATACAAATCTGAAGGTGGGTCTGTCCTCTTACCACAAAAACAAACATACCGAATCTCCTTAAACGATGTGAGCTGCACAGACTGACAGCCAGGGCACCGCCAATTGAACCCCTGATTCTTCCCAGCAGACATGTCAATAGAAGTGGGAGCACGGGCCCATTTCTTGATGCAATTCAGATGGAAAATTGAGTAGCAGCTTGAGCAAGACCAAACAGGTGCAGACCTCCTCACCATATCATAACAAATCATGCATTCAACAGTACCCTTTGTCAGCTTATCCTGAATTTCTTGCACAAGTTGAGGCAAATTGAAGTCCTTCAATCCCAACCCCTCCTGATTCTCACTCCTTCCCCTCTCCCTTCTCTGGATCATTGCCCGAGCTATATGACCTCTAGGTCCATTATTTCCTCTATGCTGTCGATTCTCTGATGAAGCAGAACTATAATTGGGCTGGCCTACATTACCATTCAGGCTGTTCGGATTGAACCGTGGTGGCTGGCCTGCATTTGCATTTGGGTTGCTTGGATTGGACCTTGGAGGCTGGTTCACGGCAGCAGTGGTAGGGTTGGAACCTCTAGGGATCCACTCTCGACGACCAGGCTGAGAAGGCTGAGCAGACTGAACAGGCTGAGCAGGAAACCTGGACCTATCCCTTCTCTCAGTTTGGACCTGAGAACTCATATTCTGTGAAACAACGGAGCCCCCAATCCTCCTATTCTCTGACAGTGTGCCGAAATAGGCTGATCGAACCCAAACAAACACCAAAGATTCAAATACACAATACTTTACAGTAACTGCATCAAGCAGACAATTAAATCAAATTAGGATCTAGCAATTAACAAAAGTTCAACAATCAAAAACCCTAAACATCGAGAAATGCACCAAACGAATTCTTTAATTTAAATTCAAATCGTATTGGTTTCTAATTCCAATAAAGCCTAAAAATTTCCTACATTTCTGGCACGCAGCCGAGACCTTAAGCAAAAACAACAAACCACCCGACTGAAATCAAATCAAGAAGAAGAAAAAAAAAACTAAATTAAATAAATTACCTGATCGGATTGCCCCAATTGATAACAAGAAAGAGGGAGAAGATTGATTTTCCCGCACTTTCTGTGAGAGTCTCTCTAGCTCTCCTCTCTTTCTGGGATTTCAGGTGACCAAATTCAAAAGAATTCTCCTTTGTTTCTTTTTGCTGTTTGTGTGGTGGGTCCCGGCCTGTGTCGCCGTTAAAGCTAATGGATATGTTTTGGGTTAGCCTGGGAAAACAAACCGACCCGGAAATGAGATGGGCGAGAGAGAGATCGGAGTATTTATATACAAGGGTTTGGCTTGGGGGTTAAGGAAAAACGAAAGGGGAAGGAGGTGAGCGTAGTTCGTCACCTAAATCGCACGCTCTGACCTTTCGTTTACTGCCACTTGTTTGTAGTCCTCTCCAAGTATTTGCGTGGTCACCACACCACACTCAGCCGCCAGGCCCACCGTCCCATTCCCAAGCCCATGGGCTTGCTTACAAAAATAAACTGAATCCAATCATGGGCTTTCTGACGCATAAGCATATGTGAATTGCCGTCTCCTGAGGCCCCAGAAAGTAATACTTGCATCTGTATACAAGGGCCTTACTTTCCTCCTCCGCCCGCACCTCCTTACAGCCTTACACCACGTCCCATTTCAACGGAGCAAACGGAAAGTCTAGTCCCCCAATTTCTAATTATGCTGGGCTGGGTAGATTTCCCCGTTCGGCCAATGTTGAAATATGAACTTTAAATTGCAAAATTTTAAAAATTACGCATCCGAAATTTATAATAACGATATGGAATGAATCGGTGAATTAGGCTTGAAATATCATAAATAGTATGTTGGCATTAAAAATGGATAAATTTCGAATTGCCTTGCTCAGCTCGCTTGGTTCGCTCTCGTAATAGTAAGACCTGCAGTGAGAAGATAAAAATAACGGAGCGCCAGTATGAAGCTAGCCTAATAGTCTATGATATTTAAGTTAGTTTAGATGAGGTTGGTATTATAATAAGTTAGACAACGTGAAGACAAGATTGTAATTACTTTTTGGAGGAGAGTTGTCTTTGTAATTATTAAGGGTGACAGTTTTTTACACGACTTAAAACTCGAACGAAATTTACATGGGTCAACTCACACGATTAAAATTTCGGATCATTTTCGAGTCAACCTGTTATGACACGTTTAATAAACGGATTGATTTTGGGTCAACATGTTAACCTGTTTAATGACATATTAACTCATTTAATAAATTTGTAGATTTTGGGTTAATCCGTATATTAACCCGTTTAATAAATGTGTCATTACTAACTCATTTACCTATCTAAATACCTATTAAATCTTATAGTTTAAATATATTAAACATGTTAAACATATTAAAAGGGTTAAGCGTATTATAAATTAATTGGGTTTTCCAGTACGATCTATTTATTAAATGAGTTATACTTATTACCTGGGTCAATAACATGTCGAGTTCGGGTTGGATATTATTGTCATGATTATTAAATGGGTATGATAAGGGTTGTGCATATTTGGGTAAAAGTAAAATAGAGTTCATGACACGACACGAACCCGGTACGACATAACTCATTGCCAACCCTGGTAATTATAGAGGCATTGAATGTTGTAAGTGGAATAGTTTGATATGGGATAAATGTTCATGCTCCTAGATCTAATACTTGTCCTAATGATACCGAGTCACATGATTATGTTTGGCTTGATCGGTTGAGGAATAAATAGGTTGATCAAATCTAGTCGGCCTAGCAGTTTTTGGTGTCTTTGTCCATAGTTAGGCTGATGGGATGTATCTCGTGTTGTGGGTATGTATTAAGTTGAGTCGAGGATAAAGTATAATTTTAACGAAACTAATCGACTGTTGTCAAATTAATTAAATCAGGTTTGAACACGATATGTTAATAGTTTTGAATATAGTGCGCAACTAAACGCTGCGTTTGTTCCTTTATAACCCACCCTTCTAATTGGTCGAGTTCAATTGTTTTACTATAAAAATTCCTATACTAACGTTGTGTCAATACAATTGATGTGTTTCAAATAGTAGGAACCCAAAATTAGGGTTTTGAAGGATTACTTGAAAGAATCAAATTGGGTTGCAATTGGGCGAGTGACAATATTGTCTCATCGTTGTCAGTACATCTTTTTGAAATGGGCACATATGCTTTGGCACAGACTCGTCCAATACCAAAAGCAACAATTAATTAACCAACATGGGTTGGTCCTACGGAAAGGGCTTGACCCCTACGTAAATATTCGAGATTCCATTTTAGGACTTTGTATATGAAGTAAAATTCGGTTTAGAAAGATCGTAATTGCTAGTATCTAATAATACCTCGAAGAAATTAGTCTATATCATCTTAACGGAGACATTTGGGCTCATAAAAAAAAAGTAGCAATTGAAAAATAAAATGCTTATCCAAATTTCCTAGAAACACCAAGCATCGTCCCTAGGCAGCATTTCAGAGATTCATCATTGATCACTGATCTTATTTCGGATATTATATTAAAAAAATTAAATATATATGTCTTTTCATATATTGTGCATTAAATTATCTTACTATCGGATCAAGATTTTAGCCAGAGAAAATAAAGTTGAGTTACTTTATAATCAAATAAATATAGTATGATCGTACCTTGTTTAAAAAGATGTATGTACATACGTGCATGTTTGGTATACAATCAGATCAAACACAAAGTTTAAACACGAATGATTGATAAGTGTGAATATAAATGCGATTTATAACTTTCTTAATTTTGATCATTTTCATAAGTGAGATCTCACTGACATGCTAGGTAAACCTAATTTCATCTCGGGGGTAAATTTTAGATCCTATTTCGGATATTATATTAAAAAAATGAACGTATGACGTAAAAATTTAATACAAATGAATTCATTTTTAGCAATCCAATAATTAAGAAAAGTTTGAATATTATTTCCTACATCGTCCATTATTATATCAAGATTTTAGCGAAAGGGAGTAGAGATGGGTTACTTTATAGTTTGTATGTTTTTTCGACTCTAACCGAATAAATACCGTATAATCATACATAGAACAAAAAGATGTATGTACATATGTGCTGGTTTAGTATACAATCATATCAAACACAAAGTTGAAACACTGATAAGTGTGAATAAAAAGGTGATTTATAAGTTTCTTAATTTTGATCATTTTCATTTGGATATCTAAAAGGAAAAAGAAAAAGGAACTTTGCTCAGCTCGTTTGCTCAAAAAAGGCCGCAATTGCTCCATCAATTCGTGTAGACATGTGTGGTTGATGCAAATCACACTTCCTTTCCGTGTAATACAACCTCCATTAACTTTTTTCTTTATTTCCAATTGGAGAAAATATTTTTATATAATACTTTAAAAAATAAGTGATTTTTTTTGCCAATTTAAAGCATCCTATAAGCATATCATGGAAAAATGAGCACATCCACTCAATATAAATTTAATTATACGTACGCTAACTATTTTATACTTCGGAATTCAATCGTGAGAAATGAGCACATTCACTTTTTTTTTTTGTTATTATTCTACTTATAAATTAATAAAACAAAAATTCTTGCTAAAATTAAGCGGTCCTTATTTATAATTATATGAATGCTTGACCCTATTCAAATTGAAAAAGGAAAAAATAAAAGAAATCCAACTCATTTTTGTTTTCCGTGCCACAGACGTAATGGAACGGCAGCGATAAGAAAACGTAAGACTAATGCAGAAAAACAGAGGAGTGTGGACTCTCACTCACTCACTCACTCACCCGCCTATTATTAATTTCAATCCCAAGAGCAGAGCCTAATAAGGGAGCGCCAAATTAAGCCCAGGTCTCAAAAATTCATAAAATCAATCCTAATCTTTGGGTATTTTCTCTTGGCTTCGATTTCGTTTGTGAAAAACCAAAAATGTCTCAGCTTGTGACTGATCTTCTCAACCTCGACCTATCCCATGTCACTGACAAGATCATTGCTGAGTATATATGGTACCCATCTTCTTCTTCTTTTTCTTCTTTCTTTTTTTTCTGGGATTGTTCATAATTAATCAAACTTCCTATGACTCTTTAAAAAAATATATATATATTATAAAACAGGATCGGTGGGTCGGGGATAGACATCAGGAGCAAAGCCAGGGTAATTTTATTTTTTTATTTTTAATCCTTTTACATAATTGTTTGCTCATTATATCATATGAAATGTGTATTTTTTTTTTCTAATTTGAATTGTGTATGAGACAGACTCTTCCTGAACCAGTCAGCGATCCTTCAAAACTTCCCAAGTGGAATTACGATGGTTCAAGCACCGGCCAAGCTCTAGGCAAAGACAGTGAAGTCATCCTATAGTTATGCTTGCTCTGTATTTTTCGTCTTCTTTTTTCTTTTTGGTGTCACAAATTTTCAAATCTTATTCATTGATGTAAATTTTCTTGCTGTTTGTTGGTATTTTGGAAATAGCCCACAAGCAATTTTCCGGGACCCATTTAGGAGAGGCAGCAACATTCTTGTAAGTCCTCCTCAGTCCTCACAAAATTATCAACAAACAAAAAAAAAATGGAAAAGAAGGTATGTATGATTGTTATTGATAATTTGTAGGTCATATGTGACGCATACACCCCGGACGGTGAGCCAATTCCGACCAACAAGAGAGCCAACGCTGCCAGAATTTTCAGCCATCCCGATGTCGTAGCTGAAAAACCCTGGTAATTAATTTTTTTAAATTTGTTTCGTGAATAACGTTTGGGGTTTTTAAAATTAAGTTCGATCATGTATACAATGATACAGGTTTGGATTAGAGCAAGAGTATACTTTGCTACAGAAAGATGTGAAATGGCCAATTGGCTGGCCTCTCGGTGGATTTCCCGGGCCACAGGTGACTCTATTTGTATTATGTACTTATGAGCTCCCCGGCGGCCGCCGCCGCAGCCTCCTCCGCAGTATGTAACCGGATTTTGTTGATAAAAGCAGGGACCATACTATTGTGGTGCGGGTGCTGAGAAGGCGTTTGGGCGAGACGTTGTAGATTCTCACTACAAAGCATGTCTTTATGCCGGCATCGACATCGGCGGCATCAATGCTGAAGTTATGCCTGGCCAGGTAACTGAAATATGCCAGAATTGTTCACAGAAGACAGAACACACTTGTTTGTTGTCTTCTCGAATATCTGTTGGATTTTAATGTTGCCGATGTCGATTTTACAGTGGGAGTTTCAAGTTGGACCTACAGTTGGCATCTCTGCTGGGGATCACTTATGGGCTGCTCGTTACATTTTGGAGGTATTTTATAATACATCGAAGAGATCAATCGCATATTCCCTGAATCTTTCATGTTGATAACCGGTTATGGTATGTTTTACTGCAGAGGATTACCGAAATAGCTGGGGTGGTTCTTTCTTTTGATCCCAAACCTATCGAGGTTACAAATAATACAAATTTTTTTTTTCTTTTTTCCTTTCTGTGTATGATTCGTGTGATTTTGAAGTTTTGATTTGTGTATGATTAGGGTGACTGGAATGGTGCTGGTGCTCACACAAACTACAGGTATGGAATGGCGTCATTTTTCTTGCATATATTCAAATTAATTTCTGACGGTTAGATTTAATTAGACGGTAGAAATACAATGATGCTCATAATAAGTATCTTTTTAGATCTCTAAAGGGTCATAGTCCATTTTTGTTACTGAATTTAACTGTGAATTTCAGCACTAAGTCGATGAGAAACGAGGGAGGCTATGAGGTGATAAAAAAAGCGATTGAAAAGCTTGGATTGAGGCACAAGGAACACATTGCTGCTTATGGTGATGGCAATGAGCGTCGTCTCACCGGACGGCACGAAACTGCAGGGATCGATTGCTTCACATGGGTAAATTTACAGCATCTTCGTCTATTTGAGAAGTCTATGATATTTCTCCACACTTTAGGGCCCAATAAATGTTTTGACAATTGACAATTAACAGGGAGTGGCAAACCGCGGAGCCTCAGTTCGGGTTGGGAGGGACACCGAGAAGGATGGGAGAGGTTATTTCGAGGATCGTAGGCCGGCTTCTAACATGGATCCTTATGTTGTGACTTCCATGATTGCTGAAACTACCGTCCTCTGGAATCCATAGGTGAAGAAGATGGTTGAAGATTATGGATTTGTGCCATTACTTGGTGTCCGTCCACGGAATTCTATATGGGGAATGAATAAATTGAGTGTATTTACCTCTTTTATTTAGTAGCGCACTCACGAAGGCTTGATTCTCCACTCAATTGTGCCACTGAAATGTTTCTTACCACAATAATGTTTGTGACATTGAACGTATTGAAATTAATTCAGTATTCGTATGTAAGTTGAGTTTTGAAAATTATATCGTGAGTATCTGCAACTGAGTAGTCAAGTTTAATTTTTAAACAAATTTAATCAAAAATTTATCAAAAAAAACTTGCAACAAACTATTTAAATTTAATATTTAATTCTTTTAATTGAGACTAGTAGCTAATAGCAAGCTGTCTCCCTCTAGTTATTTCTTCATCTCGTTTCTCTCTCATATCAATTTCATCATATTCATCCACTTTTCTTCACAAACTCTATTCTTCCTTCCCAAAACTCATAATTATTTGTAATTAAAAGCTCTAAACTTTTGTTGTTATCAAAAAATTGAAAAGAAAAAAAATTCCAAATTTTTCTTCATTTATGGGTCGTTAATTGACTCGAACTTTTCGAACAAGTTGTAAAAAAATTGATTTTTTCCCTGCTATTTGGAAAATTGAGGTTTTGATGTTTCACAGCTGTCAAGTGATAATCTGGAAGGCCGCGTTGTCGTGAAGAAAACTTGAATATGATAATTTTAACGCATTCAACAATTAGGAGGAAGAAAATCTAAAAAGTTTAACATAACGGTGGCAACATTGAGAAAAATGATATTCTTTACTTTTGGAGGCAGAAAAAAATATTTCGCCACATATATCACAAATAAAGGACTTGAAGCTTAGGGTTGTTACTTTCCTTTACTCTTGAGATGGATTCCCATTTGAAATTTTAACTATTGCGTTTGGCTTCAAATTCGTTTTATCTAATTTCACCAGTAAAATGGATATATCTATTTGAATAATTCAAAAACTAGCTATATATGTAATAAATTGTCAGAATTATGAGCTGGATTTTGCATCAAAATGGAAATATTTATTTAAAACAATAAAAACTAACTTTTGTAGAAAAATTATGTTGTTATATATTCAAATTTGAAAAAAAAAATGAATTTAATATTCAAAATTAGTGAAAATATAAAGAGTCTGATTTTATAGCAGTACAAAGTGACTAATTATTAATAATTTTTAGTTTCGTTTAAAGGACAATTAACTCATAGATCCTTAGCAGTGTATACGTTTATTTAATAACTTGCATATAGAAAAATTAAACTCATAGGTATTTTGACTATGCAATTTAAAATAGACAATAGTTTTTATATAAATTACAACTAATGACATCCAATTGTAAATTAATCCAACAACAATCTAAAAAGGTCTTACAAAAATCTATAATGATTTCAACATTACTTTATTTTTAAATTTTTTTATTATTATAAGATTATATTGAGGACTATGAAAACATTACTCCTATTTATAATTTTATATTACTTGTTCATTTTAAAAGTAATATGAATATCTAATATAATTTAAAGTAATAATTCTTCAAAAAAAAATTAATTTTAAATTTTTTTTTCTTCCGATATTAAATAATTTCGCTTTACGATTTTCCACCACCATCTTTCTCACCCCCCATGACAGGACCCGTCCCAATCCCACCTGGGACCACCCGGGGACGTGACCCGCTCCCGTCTGACAATGACTCTAAACATACCAAAAGTGCCCTTAAATAAAAACCGAAGACTCACATAGATAGATAATATACAAACACAGTGTTTAAAGTGCTACTGTCAGACAAGGGAAAGTAAAATACAACATGTGAGCACACTAGTCAGAGTACATTTATTCGGTGCTCAACCTACCCACAAGTGGGTGTACAGGTGCACAGCTAGGCAAACTAAACCTCTTCCTCCTCCTCCGGATCCTCCTCCTCTATGGCCGTGTCAGGGTCTGGAGGGGTCAGTAAAACAAGGGTGAGTGGGCCAAAAATAACAGTTTAGAAATCAATTTAATAATAAAATAATCATAAGGTTTTACCCCTCCGTTTTCCAAATCTTGCATGCAGTGAAAACATCATATATAAACCAATGAACCACAATAATAATCGTAAGGTGAAACTAACATATCAGTGCACTGTAAAAACCCAACCCAAATGATGTCACGGTTCTAAGGCTACGTGTTGCCACTCAGGGTCTCACACCCGAGACTCTCTAGGTACATCAGCTCCCGGTATCCCGGTCACTGCCCGAGGTATATGAACATGCCTTCCTGAGAGTAAGCAGCCCAACGGGAGTCAACTCCACTCAGTCAGAGCCCCGTGACTACTCCAGGGTCCACCCAGGCCAACGACCCTCCCTGGAGGAGACAATATACACAGGTAGGAAAGTACAGTACAATAACAGTATAGTTTACCCTATGTCCCCCGGACATCCCAAACAAAATCCACATATAATCCAGACGGGTCTCATGCCCAAAACATTGTAATAACATATATAAGCAGTTTATAAGTCTCATCAGTGGAAATAGTAAAACAGTTTATGCATGCAAGCCTTTTATAAATCAAACAGCCCACTCACACTCGGTCCTTGCTGCTCAACGATCTCTATAAACCTGTATTAGTATTCCTGAGGGTTACTTAAGGACCCTACAATATCAATACCAAGACCCTAGAACAGATCCGCCTCAAAAACGCGTCCCGGGCACTAGTCCCGGTGCTTCAAACCCCCTTTTGACCAACTTAACGATCTCCGATCGACACGAAACCACCGCCATTGTATCCGTATCGTCGAAACCTTGAAAATGGTACCGGCCCCACCAAAATTACTGTTCACACGCGCCCCCACGCGCCTGGTCAACGCGTGGGTCAACGCTGCTACAGTACCGCTGACGTCAGCATGACGTCATCACTGACACTTGTCAGGTAACACGTGGCACGTTCTGATTGGTCCCTGGTCTGACAACATCTGACAGGATGACGTCATCATGACGTCAGAAGTGACGTCAGCAAGATGACGTCATCATGCTACAGTACCGGGTCGACCCGTTTGACTGGAACCGGGTCGCCGTCGACCCACGGTTTGACCCGATTCCATCACACAATTCCGGCCACCATTTTCAACGGGGTTGATCCCTATGGGATCGTCTAGGTCTGTCCTACGGTTCTACAACCTCAAAACACGAAGAAAGTGGAAGAAAACTCACCAGAATATCTCTGAAACTCACGGTCACGGTCCGGTTGTCTTCTCCGGTGATCCACGGCGTCTCCGTCGTCCAACCCGGTCCCAAACGACTCGTCACTCACCCTAGGACATGTCTAACACCTAACAATCCATTTCTAAGCATTAAACACGATCGGGTCGAACAGGGAAGGAAAACGGGCTTATCGGGTTTTGGGTCTTACCGCCGCCGTCACGCCGCCGTGGCCCTCGCCGTCGTCCAGTTAGGCTCCTAGAATCCCCACGGTGCAGACTGGAGCTCCTCCCGCGTCGAGGTGAGGTGGTTATGGAGGTTTGCTTCCTGGATCGGTTTCCTTGAGGTTTTCCGGGTCGTGTTTTGGACGGGATTTTCAGGGCTGGGAAATGTGGTGGTGGCTGCCGGTGATGCTCGGGGATGATGAGTAGATGATGGTGATGCAGCTGGTGATCGGTTGGTGGTGTGAGAGAGGCTGGTTCGATCGCCTTGGTCGAGAGAAAAGGGGAAGAAAAACACGGTTTGTGAAGGGGGAATGGATGTGTTTGTGTGTGTTTGTATGCAAAGCAGAAAACAAAGAGGTGAGAACGTGCATGAATCAGAAAAATCAGACAAAATGAAGGGCCAAGATGCAGTTGAGTAGATGATCCAACGGCTAGGGTGAATTGGAGGGAAAAGAAATAATATAAAAATTGATTAAATAGTGTTAATAGCTTTATTGGAATAGTAAGCCTTTGGATGGGTGACACTTGTCACCAATCCATCGGTTTGATTTAAATATTAATTTGGCACGGATTTCCGTAATTAATTAATATTTTATTCCGTTGTTCTCGGTTCTTAAATTCCGCTAAAAACGCTTCCTTGACCATAACTTCTTCATACGAACTCCGATTTCGGCGTGCCGCCTGTCTACGGATTCGTGACGTCCCGATCTACGTCATAGTCATGGGTTAAAGTCCAAATTATTTCCCGAGAAAAAGTCAAAGTTTCCCCCCAAGGGTAAAACAGTCTTTTTACATTAAAATATTATTATTTTCGGTTCGGGTCGTTACACCCCACTCCCCCCAACAAAAAAAAAAAGTATACCTTACTGTTGAACCTCAGACAATACGGACTTTACTTTTTATTTTATAGAAAGATTTCAATTGTAACTATCTACAATATATATATATATATATATATAGTATACATATAAAATATTTATTATATGTATAATATAATAAATGGCCTAAAAGACAAAAGAAATCAAACACTAAGGGGCACATGGAGCAAAGAGGATAAAAAAATAATGTTATTTTTAATTGTTTAAAGAAATTATCAATAACTTATTTATCCTTTTTACTGTGATATAAAAAGATAGAGGTAGAATTTATTGCTTACAAAATATATTTATGGACTTTTGAATAATAAAAATTTAAGTAAATGTCTTATTTTATTTAATATATAAGCATTAATGATTAAAAAAAATTGTTAAATGTGTAATAATAATTTACTCTTATTTTAAATTAAATTTATTTTTAAATTTAGTTAGTCTAATGTGACGGTCTTATGCCACCGTTTGTCTTGTAGCCTAGCATATGGTGGTTGCCGTTGGTACTGAAAACTAGTCAAGAGGTTTCAACAACCTCCGCAATTCGTTGAAAAATCTCACTATTCACAATTTTAGTTGGGCCAAAAGATATTTTCTCTTTATTCATAAAAACCAGCAACATTTTTTAGGTACCGAGTCATTTCGTACATAGAAATATCAACTAATATTGCCTTCTCATTTAAAAAAAAACACACACACACAAGAAAATTCATAACTGGCCGAAGCCTATATCATATATAATCAACTCTCTTGTTACCAATTACAGAGCTCAAATTGTTATATGAATTAATTCTCTTGTTACGAATTACACAAATTCAATCTGTATCGAGATGATTTGCACAAAATTAAAAGGTGTCATCCATGAAATTGAAAAGAAGCAAAATTGTCGTAGCAGAAACTAAAACCATGTATTATATTTACAAGGAGATGAGAGCTTGAGAGTAAGAAACTAGAAAAGAAAATAAAACAGGGGAGCAAGAGCAGAAGAAACAGAGCAAAACCCTCTGTTTTTCAATTCCACTAAGAAGATGCATGATAAACTGACATCCCTCAAAATCCCCATCTTCATCTTCACTCAGTTACAAGAAAACCAAAACCAGCGATCCGTCGCCGTCTCCTGCTCCTAAGAGTCGCCAACGGAGATGGGCCGGCAAGAAATTCCTAGAGGAGACCGAGAGATCTGCCTTGTGGGGCTTGTGACCTCCCTAAGGACAGGTCTCATCTCCGGCTTTCCCGGTAACCAATCAATAATTTTCTCGGATTCTTGCTTGATCTTTCTCACTTGGCTGTGAACCGGAAATCCCAGTACCTCAAACCCCTCGATCTGTCCGTTCTCCATCTTCTTCTTCCTCTTGTGGGTCTGTGGATTCACAAAGGCTCTGCGCCTCCGGCTGTAAACTTATCTAATTCTATCTACTAGAATTCTATGTCTATAATTCTATATATCTATATGCGTATGTAAATTCTACACAACCCGCTGGGAAGTATGTCGGTATTTATAGAGAGAGGAGGATGAGGCGTAGGATGGAGGGAACAGGGAAGTTTGGTGGAGGAGTCGACTCTCTAGGACCTTGTTGACACATCAAGTTTTAATCCCCTGTATACAACCCATATACAACCACTCGATTGCCAATCATAGTACACGATGAAATGTTAAAGTCAAACTTTTTTGTTGGACTGTCATGATCGGACGGGTCAAAAATTTCATGTTCGCAGAGCCACGTTTTAGCTGATCTCTTCAACCATTTGTGTTTTTTTTTTTTTGGTAATAAATCCTCAATTAACTAAATTTTATAGGTGAAGGGATGTCAGATTCCGATCCGGACGCGCCGGTGATATCTCTGCGTTCAATGAATAAGCGAGGATTTGGTTTCGTGCCGCAGCGATAGAGCGTACCGGATAATTCCCTTTTTGAATTTTATGGGTGGGTTTTGGGTGTGTACATGTAAATTTCAATGAATATTTAAGGTCAAAATTTTTATATTATAATTCTTTGCTCTTTTTTTTTTTGTCAAAGTATTTTGGGATATTTTGGTTCTTTGTTGCCAAGAGGTTTACCAAATGTATACCAAACCTTCTAGGGCTATGGATTCTATTATTTGACTGCTCCCTTGTTTTTTATCGAATAAACAAGAATTTTATTAATAAATAAACATTACACAATAATAAAAATTCACACACGAAATATTTTAAATGAAATATAAAGAAACATACAAACAACACCAAATTTATGTGCAAATAAGTCTAATAATATAAAATTAATACAACTCAAAAGTAATCCAAGATCTAATATATGAAAAACTGCTATCACCCAATTCACCGCCTTTAACCGTCGCTTGAGTCACCGCTAACCAGCAAATACAAATCCACTAGAAGTAAGGAAAGTGAATGTGAAATCGAAAAAATCCGCGGAAATAGGGGTGAGTAAGTCACATGCGCAAAGAGCGCTCCTATAATCCAATCGACGAGCGCAAAACGCACTTTGAAAACAACACAATACCAAAACAGCCATTGGGTTAAGATATGGACTTCGGTAGCAAAGTATTCAAGGTCTAGCGCCGCCCAGAGCATTGGATGAGGGGTAAGGAAAGGATTAAGGCATAGTGGAAAGAAGTTGAAATGGAGATGGGAAAATAGATCTCAGAGGACTTCGAAAATCTTCAATGAAGGAGAGGGAAAAACCTCCACAACAGAATGGGCCAAAAAAGCACCACAGGGGACGAAGGACATAGCCGAATGAGGAAAAAAAAAAGGGTTGCTAAAAACAAGTAGCAGAAAAACAAAAACAACCAAACAAAATTGAAAAAAGAAAAAAGAAAAAAAAAGAAAAGTTGAAAGCCTAGTCCAGGTTGGTTATCTAGATTTGCAGAATGGCCCAGCATGTGAAGTTTTGAATTGAACTGGCCTTGACACTGATTGAAATGATTTGGCCATGGAAACATAGTGGCAAATGATGAAAGAGATTTGTTGGTTTACGCTTAAATATATAAGAAGGTGAAGCATAGGGTATCGTGCTACTGAAGTTGGAAGCTTGACCATTAAAACGAAAAGAAGTAAAAAAAAAAGGTTGATTAAACTTCAAATCTACACGGTTTCACGAGAATCTGGAGAAAATTTTATTTTCTCCAAAAATATATCATTGTAGAATTTTGCAATGTGTTGGAGACCTGAGTAGACCTGAGTGTCCCACAACCGCAGCACAAATAGCAGAGAGTATCTCTGCAACCAACAACCAGAAAAAAAAATTCACTGCGGTAACTAGCCACCAGCAGAGAGAGTCATTGCAACAATTAATAGAGGACTGGACAACGGAGAGGAGAAACCCGCAACAAGCGACTAGAAAGACCCCCGAGCTGGATAGAAAAGGGGTGAGATGTGAGACCACAACCACCGCCTCCCAGATCTCACCAAAAACTGAAAAACTAACGAGAGTGAAAATAGGGGAGGCAGTGAAACGACCGAAAAGAAAAGTAGGGGAGGCATGGAAAAGGGAGGGGAAGGGGAAGAGAGAAAGAAAATAGAAAAAGAAACAAGAAAAGTATAATAAGAAGGGGACGAGGCGCTGCCATCGTGATAGGACCCTCTCCGTAATCACCCTTGATTAACGTGGGAGGACCTGCTCCCTTCTAACTCGACTTTGTCAAAAGTCCTTATTACCCTCGGGATTAAATCAACATTCTAATCACGTGTCAGACCATGGATACTAGCATATACTAACTAGAATAATCAGAGTATGCTGAGAGGACCTGTCTCGATCCCCGAGAAATCATAGAGGAACGTGTCCTGCTCTCATTTGACAATCATACTCAAAATATCGAAAAACCCTTTATGGGTTCAAATATAATCATACAGAGTATACTACCACATTGTCAGACAAGGGATACGTATCTATTACACATGATCGAGCATATATATATATATATATATATATATATATATATATATCAGTACAATACAAGTACTAGAACCTACCCCGTGAGGTGTCAGGTTAACAATGCCCAAACTACACATTAAATCAAGTACGTAATTCGAGTATTATGCAATTTAAACCTTTTTGTGTAGATATAGTATTGCTAAATAGGGATCGTTCTTAACCGTGAAAAGGTGGACATTAATAATATGTTAGTTAAAAAGAATAATGAATAATCAAAGAATAAAGAAATAAATAATAAAATAATAAAAAATTAATGAATAAAAGAATAAAAGAATTAATGAATAAGAGAATTAATAAATTAATGAAATAAAAAATAAAATAATAAAGAATTAAATGGGAGGTTTGTAAAGATTGTAATCATAAAATAAAGAAAACAAGTAAAAATAATTAAGAACTTAATTCTACTTCTACTTTAACTTTTGTGCAAGTGAACTTTCTTCAAACATATATGTTTACCAACACACTAACATCATGCTCATATTGAATCAATCACGAAATCCTACCTTAATCATCTCAAATACATGCATATATTTTTTAATATTATAAATGCACCGAACATCGGTCATAAACACTTATAATACGATTCACCTTATGTTATTGATTTTAATGTGCGTCAAACATTTAAATCTCTTCAACCCTATTCTAAGTGCACCGAACAATAGTTATAAATACTTAGCGTTAAATTGAAGGTTAAGCGCTAAAACATATGAAGTAAATGAAATTCAAAAAATAAAACACATGGAGATTGTATTCACATTTACAAATGTTAGAAAGAAAATACCAACACATATATTGAAATATAAGTAAACCGAAAAAAATAACAAGAATTTAAGTAAGGGAAATAAAGTTACACTTTCGGAACCCAAGAACAACTTGTGATTCCGAAAGTGGATGGAAACAATGGAATGTTATTCATAAGAAACACCGAACAACGGCTGGAACCTTATGAAGATGGAGGATAAAACATAAGAATTCAGACTTAAATTCTAAAATTATTTCGGAAATACTTGGCCTAGGTATTTCGTAAGGAAAGCATAAAAATGTATTTAAGAGATCTCAAAGAAAAATCACAATAACAAAGTAAAGAATAAATGAAATTAAGAATAAGAATTAAAAGGAAATTAATTAATAAGAAAATCTACAAGAAGTTAAAATGGTCCCCAAAACAAAGAACAAAATAAAAGAAGGTGAACTAAAAGAAAAGAGAAATTAGAGAGAAATATTAGAACCTAAACTAAAAAGAGAAACAAAATGGGAAAAATGGGGACCCTTAAACAAGTGAAATGCAACCTTATTTATAGGGAGAAAAATCTACCAAAATTAAATAAAAATAAATAAAAATGAAATGATGAACAATGATGACTAATGATGATTTTAGGGATGGTTTATGGCTGATTTTTCAGAAAAAAAAAAACTGAAAAACTGCTACAAATGGAACAATTGAAGGTTTGGTGAGCAGCTGGTGAAAAAAGACAATTATTTTGATGTACTGTAGCAGCAGGAAGCAGGTGGAGTTGGTAGGGGTCTACTGGGCTGACAGAGGAGACTCGGCGCACGCGTGATGAAAGAGGCCGTGCGATTCGGGAAGCATGCGCCGAAGTCTGTGCAAGGGACTCGACAGTCCCTGATCGACGGCTCTGATGGGCTGGGTGGAACTGTGATGCGGGTAGGTGGGCTCGCGGGCTTGGGCGCGCTGGGCTACTGGAATTGGGCTTAGGCTAGAATTTGGATTGAGCAAAAGAATATTAGTTTTAAAAAAATTAAATTAAATAATTCTACCGATTTTCGTCCATAATTTTTTCGTTATAATTTCGTCAATAATTTTGGCTATTTTATGAGTAGGCTCGAAAGATTGATTGAATATTAATTAACGGCGAGTCAAAATCAACGTTCAAAATCAAAAGCCACGGGTTAGCAGTTAAACTCTTGACACCGGCCAACTCCGTCTATTTAAGGATAAAAGTCAAATTTTCGTGTTTTTGTGAGGGTAGTTCCGTTATTCCATACCGACTAATTGGTAAGACATACGATGACGTGGAAGATCAATTGTGGTCATTGACGTGGCGGGTTGGGGCAGTTAGTTTGTTGATTGGGCAGCCGGCAGTCGTCAGCGTGAAGTTATAAATTATTATGCGATGTGCCTCGTGGATTCGTTCTCTATCTCTTACGGATAGGCTCGTATTTCAAAATTTTAAAACCAAAACCCATCAAGATGATGCCACCTGTTGCATGAGCGTGCATAGGCAAAACCCAAACCACTCAAGATGTTGCCGCGTGCACAACTAATTGCATGATATGGTCTTTCTTTTATATACCGTAGATATTCTCCAATTAATCAAATAAAATCTATAAAATATTAATATAGTAACCAACTGTTATGATGTTATTTAGTGATACTATTTTGAATTTGATACATTATATAAGGACTTAAAAAATTATTATTTGATTTTATTTGTATTAATTTTTCATTATATAAATTTATACGATCAAATATTATATGGTTCATACAAATTAAAATAATATTCTTAAAATTGCATCTATTAAATAATCAGATAACTAATAATTTCAAAAAGTGTAGTAGCTAGTAATAATATTAATATATCAATAATTAATTAAAATAAATAACAATATACATAATTTATATTTATTAATAACTATAATATAATACCGCCCGTATAATATTGTTAATATTTTAATATAGTAAAGTACCAAGTACTCGACTAAATAGTTAGTTTATCCGATGAGCAGATTAGTCTATCCGACTGAAATAATTAATATAATACAACTCAAACGAGACCTATATATGTATGTATTAGCATGTAAAATCGATCTCCCGTCATCTAAAGCAATATATAAATAGATGCAAATCCAACCTAACAACTAAATTATCCAAAATGAGTGACTATTATGTGATATGTTGTAAACTTGTTGGAGTGATGCTTAAGAATCATGATAATTTAGTAAGTGCAATTTATTTATACAAATTATATATATATTTTTTTTTTACCATCTTAGAGTGAAATTTAAGCATTAGATTTGTAACCTTTTTACAATTGTTCTTTTGGGCATTAGTGACTTGATGGGATTGAGTGAGACCAAATCAATCATGTAGACGTAGAGGTGATTTCCTCGTGTCCAAAGCTCGTTTGTTCCATCGCATTAATCAATGACTCCAATGACTCCAATGACCTACACATGATTCGCCAAAATGAATTGAAATTTGGGCGTTTTGCAAAATGTCACTACTTTATTTCATTTTCATCATTTGTTGCTTTCATGTATGGGTCCTCTTGTTTAATTACTCTCATATTATAAACTAATCAAATTTCCTATGAATTTGATTTTCCGACATAGACACATTTCGACTTGAAAACCCCATTTTCTAAGCATATTATTTTACTTTTACATTCGTCATTTGAACATCACGGACCAAGTATTAGTCAATTACTTTCCTATTGTAAACTAATCAAACTTTCCTATGAATTTGATTTTCCGATCTAGACACATTTCGACTTGAAAACCCCATTTTCTAAGCACATAATTTTACTTTTACATTCGTCATTAGTCAATACACGTCGATTACAGTATTCTAGTAGACTTTTTAAGTCAGAGTATGTGAGATTATAAATTAAAATAATTTAAAAATACATTTAAAAATAACTCAGCATTACTTGACAACTTTTGAATCAAAAGTTATTATGGCTGAATATAAAATAATGTGAGCATCCGAAGGAGGGTGTTTAATCAAAAGTCCCTCATGCTATCTACTTAGGCCATCCTCAAACAAACATGGCTTGAAGCTCACCTAACTTCCCCGATGACCTTTTGAATCCTTGAATTGAACTTTTGTATGTTGCCGACTTCCCATGTTTTCACTCAATGTATTCGAAAACCAACGCCCCTTCAAAATGTATTATAATTAGGAGATGGAGATTGAAAGTAACCATAAGGAAATTTGGTTGTTTCAAATATATAATATTTTTTTCGCATATTATAATACATGTGATTGATAAATAAAATGATAATATGAAATGTTACAATTGCTAATTGCTCTTTTCAAATAAATTTTTTTCTCAAAAAAAAAAAAATTCCAGTGATATTTTTTAAATTCGGGGAACCTCTCTGTCCCCTAGTATCTATAAGGATGTAGTAAATAACTGAATAATCCAACCAATGTCCCCTAGTATCTATAAGGATGTAGTAAACAACTGAATAATCCAACCAATTTTTTGGGGTCTAGTTCACTAAGATTTTTTAATCTTCAAACTTAATTTTGCATTCTATTGTCATGATGTCATTTATGGTCACTGGAATTTCGATGCTCTAATGAGTTAGATTACCGATAAAACTCTTGTATTCAGGAGTCTGACCTTCCTTCACCTAGTTTTTGCACATAATGCAGCTTGAAGTTTTTTTTTTTGGAACATGCGAAATAGTGGTGAACAGTATTTTTTATTGTCTTTGGAATTTCAAGTGCCGGCAATAATGGACAACGGTGAAAGTGACCCATTTATATATATTTTGAGTTGGGGGAGTTGGCCGTAATCCATAGGATACCTATTGCCAAACGTTGTAACCATTGGGCTGGCCGATACATCTTATTGGAGAACAGCCCATTAAGAATTTGGGTCTCCTTCTTTTATTGGCTATATTCTACTGGTTTCGTGTGCTTAATTCATTTCGATCACTTAGCCATGAAAGAAAGCATACACACAAACAAAAAAGGAAAAAAAAAAGTGGTTAGTTTTGTTGATAACGTGATATTGAGTGCTGAGGTTTGAGAGCTCCACACAATTACAAACAATTAACAGAAGCAAAAAATGAGAATTCTCACTAATAATATGAAAGAAATCTATAAAAATTGAGAATTCTCACTGATAAATCGATAAAGTGAGAAATCTCGCGGATAATGTGAAAGAAAAAACCATTGAACCCAGTTTCTTGTTTAGAAACTACAAATTGTTTGTGCTTTTTTGTTTGTCAAGTAGCTGTTATTTGTGTGGAACAAGATATGCCTGATCGACATAAATTATTAAAGGTGCCGAGAAACAAATGATGCAAAGCCAAAGCAAAGGCCAAGGAAGGGCCTACACTTGTGGGTTATGTCCCTTTTCGCAGGGAATAGGACATTTTGGTGAAAGATACGGGCATGAAAGACACACCAAGGGACAAAGACTCGAGATGGCACTTCGGCCACGTCGATCCCAACTCTCAATTTACAAAAGTTAAATCCCTTTTCCCACAACTTGCTCCGTGATTATCTTTTGGACTCGTCTTCCTTGTCAACCTAGTAACTTTGTGATCGAATATTCTCGTATCAGTAATATTTTTTTACAATGGCAAATATCGAGGGTTGTTATCGATCTATCTTTAACTGTCATATCAGCCAGCTGGTTCGATCGTTTGTGCGTACATCTTGCCATTTCAGGTCGTGGTAGAGCAACCATGTGGCGCACCAGCTGGCTAGACATGTTATCTCTCAATGAAATGGAAGTCTCGATCAAATTAGGACTTAATTGGTTACTTCACTTGATTAAGGTTGATTAGATTTTTCTTTGGTGTGCTTTTCGTTGGTTTTTGCTATTTTACCTCTATTTATAATGCGTCGTATTGATTTATAATGCGTAGTATTAATTTAATAAATGGACTAACTTAATTTTAACTTGCTGGACTCTTTCAGACATTCTTCTCGTGGTGGTGGTGGAAACTACATAGAGAGAGGTAAGAGTAAATGAGTACTGGTATAATGCATGTCTAATAGTCCCTGATACTTAAGTCAGATTAAGTGTGGAAGATATTTTAATAATTTAGGTAATTTGATGGTAAGATTGTCATTACATTTTAGAGGGGATTGGAGATACCCTTGTATTTATATTAGTATTAAATGTTGTTGGTGTAATATTTCAATGTGAGATTAATGTCGTTGTCCTGTGAGCTGACACGTATCCTCATGTGGTTCCGAGAAGTATTTCTAACTTGTCTGGCCGAACAATTTGGCAGGCCGATCAGTTGTGGTCGGTGATGGATTATTCCCTCCATTAAGTGGAGGAGAATTTGGATTATTCTCTCAATTAAGTGGGGAAGAATTTGATGGGTTAATCCATCTATTAAGTGGAGAAGAATTAATATGATCTTTGGAGTTCCCCAAATGTAGACTTTTGATATCTCAATGCACATGTTATGGTTTGTGCATGAATGAGATTTTGAATAGGTTCATTCATGTGCTTGAAAACAAAGAAAACTTTTGATCTCCCAACTTATTGTTAGAGATTACTATGGTTATGGGAGTTACCATGAGATTAATTGGAGCTAACTTTTATGCATGACTATGCATTGATGACTTCCTTCCATTCATCCCTATATAAAAAGAGGGATTGATCATTCTCAATCATCCTCCAAGCAACACGTTATCCACCAAAAGTGAGAGTGAGAAGAGAGTTTCTCCTTGTGTGAGAAATATAGAGATAGCCTCATTTGTGAGGAAAAAAAAAAGAAGAGAAAGTGAGATCATATTGAGTGAATCCAGGAGAGAGTTGTGTATCCACCATTGAGTGCGATTGTACTTATAATCCCATTATTCACAATGAAGAATTTTGGAGCTGCTGTCTGAGGACATATGCACATTGCGGAACCTCGTTAAATTTCAGTGTTCTCTTTTACCTTTTTTACTTCTACTTTACGTCAACCAATTTATTTACTCAATTTATTTTGAGGGTGGGAAAAGTTTAATCTTGGTGATTATAATTATCTATTTGATTTGTGCATCTTTCCCAATAAGTGGTATCAGAGAAACACATGCTCGTTGTCCGTGATGGCAGAATTGTCGAACTCATCATCCTCAACAATGATCAAACTCACTTTTTCAAACTATTCCATATGGAGACCACGGATGGAGGACATCCTCTATTGTAAGGATTTGTACGAAGTATTATTGTGCAATGGAGAGAAATCAGAAGAGAAATATGACAAAGAGTGAACCATTCTAAACCAGAATGCTATTGGAGAAATCCGTCCATGGATCGACCAAAGTGTTTTTTACCACATTTCAAAGGAGATCAATGCCTTCCAAATGCTGACAACATTGGCGTCGATGTACGAAATGAAGACTCCTCAAAACAAAGCTTCGCTCATTCGTCGATTGGTGAACTTGAAGCACAAAAACGGTCGAAGTGTTTCTGAACACTTGAGCGATTTCCAAGAATTGGTGAGTCAACTATCAACCATGAAGCTGGTGCTTGAAGATGAGTTGTTAGCACTTTTGCTACTTAGCT
This sequence comes from Prinsepia uniflora, assembly GCA_032719365.1. Lineage (NCBI taxonomy): Eukaryota > Viridiplantae > Streptophyta > Magnoliopsida > Rosales > Rosaceae > Prinsepia > Prinsepia uniflora. The sequence goes on along the minus strand of CM064865.1, from coordinate 81,802,741 downwards.
TTCTACCAGATACCTGAAACACACTCGTGGTTTCCCTTAGTAACTCTGCTCCTCATGGTGTCCTTACTCTACCATTGGTGAATAATAGTTTATTAAATGAAGAAGCGAGGAGGAAAAAATAAGGGATATCAACTGAGTCGGAGACTCTTGTTACAGAGAATCGTGGAATAAATTTTCAAAGAAAATCCCACAACCGTGACAGCTCCAGAGTCAAGTCAAGAGACCATTTCAAGGGCACCTACAAGCCAAAGAAGGAGATAAAATGTTACCATTATGGCCAAAAGGGTCACATGAAGAGAGAATGTAAAAAGCTCATGAAGGAGCAAAGAAATGGAGCCAATAAAAAGAATGAGCTTTTGGGTATGTTCATTCATGTGCTTGAAAATAAAGAAAACTTTTGATTTCTCAACTTATTGTTAGAGATTACTATACTCGTAGGAGTTACCATGAGATTAATTGGAGCTAACTCTTATGCATGACTATGAAATGATGACTTCCTTACATCAATCCTTATATAAAGGATAATGATTGAGTATTCTCAATCATCCTTCAATCAATAAGTTATCTACCAAAAGTGAGAGTGAGAAGAGAGTTTCTGCTTGTGTGAGAAATATAGAGATAGCTTCATTTGTAAGAAAAAAAATAGAAAGTGAGATTCTCTTGAGTGAATCCAATGGAGAGTTGTGTATCCACCATTGAGTTAGATTGTACTTGTAATCCCATTATTTATAGTAAAGAATTTTGGAGCTGCTGTCTGAGGATGTAAACACATTGCCGAACCTCGTTAAATTTCGTTATTCTCTTTTACCTTTTTTACTTCCGCTTTATTTATACCAATTTATTTACTCAATTGATTTTGAGGGTGAAAAAAGTTTAATCCTGATGATTATAATTATCTACTTGATTTGTACATCTTTCCCAACAGTCGCCCTATGCTGCTTTGATCCTGACACTTAAGGGTGGCAATTTTTGACCCGACTCGATACACGACTCGAAACTCGCACGAAATTTATCCGGGTCAACCCGCACGATTAAAATTTTGGGTCATTTTCAGGTCAACCCGTTATGACCCGTTTATTAAATAGGTGGGCTTCGGGTCAACCTGTTAACCCGTATAATGACCTGTTATCCCGTTTAATAATGGGTAGATTTCGGGTTAACAGGTTAACCCGTATATTGGTTTATATATTGAGCCATTTAATAAACGTGTCATTACTAACCTATATATCTATCCATTTACCTATCTAAATATCTATTAAATTTTATAATTTAAATAGGTTAAACGATCAAACGGGTCATAAGTTAATTGAGTTTTGAGTATGACCTGTTTATTAAATGGGTTAAACGGGTTACACGGATCATTAACAGGTCGGGTTCGGGTTGGACATTCTTGACACGATTATTAAACGGGTCGGATTCGGGTTGGACATAAATGGATAAAACAGAATTCATGACACGACACGAACCCGACACGACACGACCCATTGCCACCCCTACCGACACTAGATGATGTGGCTGGCCGAGGATGTTACTTGGCCGAATAAGATGTTGGTTGAGCCGATCTGCTCAACCAATGATGTTTGTGTGAAGACTTGGCTTTGTATGATCTATCAAGTTTGAGGACTTGGATATTTCTAAAACGAGATTGTTCAGTTTTAATTCAGACTAATCAGATTAAGTACAAATACGTAACATTCTTTTTTTTTTTAATTGAGATGAAATTCCCAACAAAATTTTAAAGAGGCCACTATTATTGCACCCTTTGTAATTTTATTGAATGAAAAGAAATTACAACTTTTCTCAAACCAGAAAAAAAAAAAGGCCAATCATATCAATCGGTCGACGTATATATTACATATTACCATCCATTCTTTAACTAGCTAGTTACAAAGTAGTTGTCTATGTCAGTACCATGTGCCTTCTAACTATTGTTCGGCTGATTTACCCACTTGAGAAGACAGTAGGAATCTAATCAATAGCCGAAGACATTAATGGTTGCCTTAGTCACTTACAGCACAAAAATTGTGGATGGATACAAATGGTTTAGATGGTGGCCTGGACACAAATTGTTTGTCTTCTAATTGAAGACATGATTATTGACAAGAAAATTCAAAAGTGATGGAGATGAATCCATTAAAAATATTTCTGCTGGGAAAATTTTTGGTTGTACATACGATGGATGTGATAGTATCAAATAACTAACATTTAAATTTACTCGATCTCCAATCAATTGATTGGTGTTAATTAGGAGACCAATTCGATTTTTCAAAAAATGAAAAAAGGGATCGAACTCGTTATAATATGCATGCCAACGCGCAACCCATGAACTCATTGTAAAAATTAAGATTCTCATAGGAAATCGTTCATTTAGTTAATATATATGAATTATTAAACGGCTTTCATTCTCATTTATTTTTTTTTACGAAAATGATCTTTTTTTTTTTAATTTATTGAGTTATCTTTATATATATATAATTAATGAAACTATTCATTTTCTAAATAATAATGTATGCCAATATCATATTAAAAAAAATCAAAAAAATTGAAAGTCGTTTAGTCAATCATATATGTCAAATAAATTAAAAATTATTATAAGAATTAAGATTCACATGGGGAATCTTCCATTTAGTTTATATGTATGAATTATTAAACGATCTATGAATTATTAAACGATCTCCAATCTCATTTATTTTTTACGAAGATAATCTTGATTTGATGATTTAGAGAACAAATAATTGTTATTATAAAGAAAGCGATCCGCTTTCATAACTAATAAGGCGTAAAAGAAATGAGTCTCTGTATTCGTTCTAACAGAAGGAACTTTACTTTGACTAACGGCACCGTAGTTTTTAACCGACAGTTTCTGTTTAAAACTTTCCCTTTCCTCACGAACATATGTATAAAAATATTTCGGTAAATTGAAAAAATGATATGAGAAAATATCATAATAATGAAATGTAAATATTATATATATATATATATATATCCACGTTTTGGACGTGCTTTAAAAATGTTAGGGTTCGCAAATTAATTAGTTTGGTCAACTTAGACTGAAGACCAGATCGGTCGATCCACCATGCATGTTTCATGCATTAGTGCTCTAATAAAATATTATTATTATTATTAGCAATATTCGTTCATATAGTATAATATTAAAATTGACTTCAAATTTATATAAATTATAAATGACCTAATTATTATCAGATCATGAAGCATCGAGCATGGGATGCTACATTTGAAAACGCTTAGAATACAATCAATACAAGACTTCCATCCATATATCCTTTCAACATTCTTCTCTACTTGTGAACATGAATGTTGCCTCACGAGAGTGATATTTTTTGTCGAGCTTAATCCGTTGATTTTATGTTATCCGATGAATGGTCGTCGATGAACACTATTTTGGGTAAAATTTATATTACTTGACGATCGATCTTCATCAATTCGTCGTTCAAATTTCTGGCCCGACGACGACGAGTTGGCGATAGGCTACCTAACAGTGGCTCGTCAGGTTTGATTTTACCCGATTTGCGCTTAATGCTCGAAGAATATTTTTCACCGAGTTAAGGCTTTGCAGGGAAATTATACTAAGGATTTTTAATTGATTAGTCTTTAATAACATTATTTTTATTCAAACATCTTCTAACCATATTTTAGGAACTTCGCAATCCCTACTCACCATAATAGTTGTTTAAAGACCTTTTAAGATTTTTAATCCATATTTAGTAGTTTTTAATTTTTCTTCTATTTTATAAAAACATTACTCCTATTTATATAGTTTTTTCATTTGTTAATTTCAAGGAGTAATGTAAGTACAATCCAACTTAAAACGAGATAATTAACAGTAATAATTCTTCAAAAGATACGGTAGATGAAATTTTTGTATCAACCAATATTAAACGGTTATGTTAGTCATTTATAGCTTATGGTTTAATTCTTGACTTTCGTGCCAAAATTCAAGAATTAAACCCTAAATCCTAAGTTAACGCGCCTTATTGCCCCTACCTAAACGCCCCACCACTCTTGCGTAAACACTCCCCACTTCATGTCACGACCCGGCCCATCTAACACGATATTATCCGCTTTGGGCCCAGCCCTTACGGTTTTGTTTCTGGGAATTCATATGCAACTTCCAATAGGTCACTCATCTTGGGATTGCACCAGCCCAAACTCGCTTAAGTTTGGAGTTCCCAAGGAATCCAAAGCCAATGAGCTCCCAAAAGGCCTCGTGCTAGATAGATACGTGCTCACACATTTAAGACACTTCACCTTTCCCTCCATGAGCATTGTGGGATTGTTCATCATTTTTCACATGCCATGGGTCTTACAATCCCAACCTCCCTTGGGGCCTAGCGTTCTTGCTGACACACTTCTAGTCGGGGGTCCAGCTCTGATACCATTCTATCGCAACCCCACCCATTTAGCATGATATTATCCGTTTTGGACCCAGCCCTCACAATTTTGTTTCTGAGAATTCACGTACAACTGATAGGTCCTCAAATAAGCATTATTTTATATTATTTTATACCCTTTATACTTGACTTTTAATATTAAAATATTAAATAAATAGATAAAATAATTTATTTTGTGTTATTTTTGTTTAAATAAATAAAGTTTGTATTTTGGAATATTTTGGCGAAAGAATCGTCTCGATCAGAATTATAACGAATAAATTATGGACGAAATTTGCTGAAAATATTAACTAATTTACATTTTAAATTAAATAGCTGCAACCCATTTTTGCAGCCCAAAAAGAAAACCTTAGCAGCCCAGCCCATTCCGGTTTGTGCAGGCCAGCCCAACAGCAGAAATAAAAAAAAAATAAAAAGCCCAGGCCCGCGGCCCGTCAACCCAGCGGCCCAGCTGCTGCCCAACCAAGTGATCCTTCGGACAGCGCCTGCCGAAGCCTCTCCCTCCCGCTCGACCAGCGCCCGCCGAACTCCCCTGCCTCCTTCAGCACCGCCCAGCCGGTTTCTCTCTTCCTTTCCAGCGCACACATGTCGGCCACGCCTCCACTTTCCAGCTCCCTTTGGCCGAATATTCCTTCCCTTTTAAGCCGTTTCTGACAGCCCATTTCCAGCAGCATTTCTTTTGTTTTTTTTACATCTTTTCCCCACAAACACCACCCAATCTCATCATTTCACTTTTTAATATTTTTATTATAACTTTTATTTGTTTTTTAGAGTATAATTAGCTTTTCCCCCTATAAATAGGGGTTCAATTCTTGTATTTGGAAGAGTCCCCCATTAGCTCCATTTCTTCCATTTTGCTTAGTTTTTAGTTTTCTTCTTTTAGTTCTTTTGTTTCTTTCTTTTGAGAGACATTTTTGGGGACCATTTTAATTTCTTGTAGATTTTCTTATTAATTAGCTTTCTTTTAATTCTTGTTCTTAATTTATGTTATTTTTATTTTTCTTAATTTCATTTCCTCTTTACTTTGTTCTTGTGATATTTCTTTGAGATCTCTTAAACACATTTTTATGGTTTCCTTAAGAAATACCTAGGCCAAGTAATTCTAAGGCAATTCAAGAGTTTTAAGACCGAATTCCTCGTATTTCTTCTTCCATCTTCACAAGTTTCCTGCAGCTGTTCGGTGATTCTTGTGAAAATCCATACTTCTCTACTTAAATTCTTGTTATTGTTATTGGTTTTACTTATAATTCAATATATGTGTTGGTATTTTCTTTCTAACATTTGTAAGTAAGAATGCAATCTCCATGTATTTTACTTTTTGAGTTTCTTTTACTTCATATGTTTTAGTACTTAAACTTCAATTCGAAACTAAATGTTGATCCGCTGTTCGGGGCATTTAGGATAGAGTTGAAGAGATTTAATGTTTGATCGCTGTTCGGCGCATTAAATCACTTACTTAAGGTGAATCATATTGTAAGTAATAATCCGCTGTTCGGTGCATTTATAATATGAAAAATGTATGCATGTATTTGAGATGATTAAGGTATGATTTCGTGATTGGTTCAATATGAGCATGATGTTAGAGTGTTGGTAAAAATATGTGTTTGAAAGAAATTCACTAGTACAAAGGTTAAAGTAGAAGTAAAATTAAGTATTTAATTATTTTTACTTGTTTTATTTATTTTATATTTACAGCTCTTTTCAAAACTCTCCTTTTCAATTCTTTATTCTTTATTCTTTTATTCTTTTATTCTTTTATTCTTTTATTCTTCTTTTCTACTTTTAGTTTATTATTCTTTGATTCTTTAATCTCTTTATTATTTTATTCTTTAATACTTTTAGTTTATTATTCTTTGATTAGTTAATTCTTTAATTCATTTATTCTTTAATTCTCAATTCTTTTATTCTTTAATTCATTAATTCATTAATTTGTTAATTATTTAATTATTTAATTATTTAATTCATTATTCATTTATTCATTACTCTTTCCCACTAACACATTATTAATGTTCCCTAATTTCCCCGGTTAAGAACGATCCCTATTTACCAATACTACATCTACACAAAAAGGGTTTAAATTGCACAACACTCAAATTATGTGTTTAATTTAATGTGTAGTTTGGGCGTAGTCAACAACTTCCCAGTAGGTCACCCATTTTGAGATTGCACCAGCCCAAACTCGCCTAACTTTGGAGTTCCCAAGCTTAACTTTGGAGTTCTCAAGGAATCCAAAGCCAGTGAGCTCCCAAAATGCCTCATGCTAGATAGATACGTGCCCACACATTTAAGACATTTCACCTTTCTCTCCCCGAGTGATGTGAGATTGTCCACGGTTCTTCGCAAAACACGGGTCTTACACCTCACCCCCAAACACTTTTTATATTAGATTTTTTAAACTCCAAACAATACAGATTTTATTATTGGTGTAAAAAAATATAATATATAAGTTTAATTATAAAAATGTTTTAAAGTTAAATAATAAAATCAAGGATTAGAATCCTCATCATACATTGTATAACAAAATGACAATGAACGTGCATGACTAAAAAATAGTACAACGACCTTAGAGCTAAGAATTATCATATTCCAATTTTTAAATAAGGCACAATATTATCAAAAATTAATTAGTCGTTTACTTTTAATGCCAAAGACGTCCAAAAATATTAGAATTCTAGAAAAATCCAACAGAAAATACCTGATTTCGTCCCTATATACAAGGTAGCGAAATGATTGGATCATGAAGCATGTGACAACCTTCATACATTCTTTCAACATTAATCCTCCTTACGCGTGAACGAGTTACACTTAAAAACATACCAAAAATTCTAAAACAGCCAACTTAGATACCTGATTTTGTCTTAATAACAATGTAGACCCCCTTTTTCCTCCTTTGAATTAAACTTAGGAAGTCTCCTTCACATTTCGAACACACCCAATATATTAGTTGTCAATTTTGGTCGATACTTTTATATATATATAATTAATAACAGCTTTAACCAGCTTGAACTTAAAAGAATTTAACATGTACATGTATCTATTTTCCATCTCTTTTATTTTATTTTATTTATTTTTTAAAAAGATACGGAAAAAATTATAATAAACATCGATGTCGGACGTCAAACGCCTCCTACATAACACGTAGAGAAATGAATACAACTAGATCATCATATTAAGTAGCTCTCTTCTCTACAGTGCTGGCCCTAGCCTAGGGCAAACAAGATGACCGCTTTGGGCCTACATAGGAGGATCCAAAAAAAATTAAAATAGTACTATTTTTTATGGAAAAAAATTAATATATATTTTTAAATAATTAATTTAAGTTGTAAGATTCTAAATTTAGTATTTTATTAATATATGTATGTATGATTAGCGTATTCAAACCCTTAGAAATTTGTGTGAATTTATTATAAAGATGGGAAAATGAATATATATATAAATAGTGCATATATATAAATATGTAAAAAAAAAAATAAGAATTGACAGAAATAATTATATAAATTGAATTAGATTTAACTAATTATAAAAATTTCGATTTAATTATATAATCTTTGAATTTTTTTACTATTTTTGATTTAATTGGAAAAAGAGACTATTGAATGAATATTGAGTTACACAAGAATTAATAGAAATAATTATTTAATTGAATTATAATTTTTTTTTCCAATTTAACTAATTAGAAAATTTTCGATTTAATTATATAATATTTGACAAAATTTTACTGTTTTATTTATAAAAGTATTACAATGAGATTATATTTTCGATATATATGACTAACGTATTTAAACACTTAGAAATTTGTGTGAATTTACTATAAAGATAGAAAAATAAATAAATAAATATATGTATATATATATAAAGTGCAAATATATAAAGATATAAAAAAAAAATGTGTAATATAAACTAGGTGGGTACATTTAAAAAAAAAATGTGTAATATAAACTAGGTGGGTACATTTAAAATTTTCACCTTCGACTTCGGATGTCTTCGACCGGCTCCTTTCTCGACTTAGATTTGAAGTAACGGGCGTTTCGTTAGTTGGCACAAACAGTGACGATGTAGCCGCAGACAACCAGTGCTTCAGTCTTAAGTAACGGCTTTTCAAACCGTGTGAGGGTCGATCGATCGGTTTTTTTTTTTTCAATTTCCGTCATCTCACGGTCTCGGCCCACATTTTTTATTTTGCTATTTGAAAAAAACTATGTGCGACTGGACCGATATCTAAAACGCGTCACGTACACGTTCGTCGATAAGCCACGGCTTTCTCCCCACACGCATGGCCCGACTTTTGTTTCTTCTCACCTCCAATCATGTTCAACACAAAATAATTGAGAGTAGAGTGGAAAATTCTACTGCTATACTCTCTCCACGGAGCGCGTTGACTTCACACTACTTCAGATATTTTCCACCATTGATGTGCTTGTGTTGTGTATGAACAAACGTGGAGCATATGGAACCGAAAGACTAAACGAGGAGCTCTCTCTCTCTCTCTATATATATATATATATATAAATATCAGTTCCAATTTCTAAATTATATAATACCGAACAATTAAAATTTTAGCGAATTAACCAATACTGAATCATGCCTGAAGCTAGTATGAGTCTCCTCAATTCACCAATCGCTCCAATTGATAATAAATGTTAGGTAATATATTGTAGCTAAACGTTAATTGATATTAGAGTAGTTGAATAAGTTGTGCAATCCTTCATATTTTGGAGATTCAATTGAGTAAACAACGTGCATAAATACATGAGCAAAATGTTATTTAGATCATCCAACTAATTTTTTTTATTAAGAGAAATTAGAAATGAAATTATTAATGCCAAAACGAAGTTGCACGGTAACTTTTTTAAAAAATAACAAAAAAAAGGTAAAATTAATTTGATCAATAGAAGTTCTATCTAGTTCTAGTAAAGTTTTGTTATTTTTTGGTTTGGATTTGGTTATGGAAATTTGCCATATATTTTCGTTTTATTACTTCATTTAACATTCTAAACTCCAAACAAAACAAAAAAAACTACAAACAGAAAGAAAACAAAAGAAAATACCAAAGTGGGTGAAATTATTTAAAGATAGCATACACGATCGCACCTCTTGACACACAGTGAAAAGAGAGTCCTTGTCAACCGTCACCATATGGCGCGTCCTTTGTCGTTTCCACGCATTCGCCTATTCCCCTTTAATATAAATAAATCATCATCTCCAACGCAGATTGAAGAAGAACAACCAGTTTCTCCTTTCTTCACTCACTCAGATTTGCAAACACACAGAGAAAAAAGGCTCTTCCTTTCCTTCTCTCTCTTCCACTTTCGTCGCTGGATATATCCCAATATCTCTTTTTAGGATTCCTGTTTTTTCTGCTTTGCCGAATTTGGTGTCTGAGAATTCCCCTAAAATTGTGTGTGGGTCTCGTCTCTCTTCTATTCTATTGGGTTTTGCCTGTTTGTGACTTGCGAGAAGTATTCCATTTTTTACCTTAACTTTTACACGTAGCGAAGGTTGTGCTTGGGAATTAAGAGAAGTGTGGCGATGGGCCTCTTTCTTTCAAAAAATCTTGCCAATTTGATTTGCTCGGCCTTTCCCCTTGTCTCTAAGAAAAATGGCGGTGCCAATTTCATCCCCATGCAATTTGAGAACGTCGTTTCCTTGGTTTCCCGGACCGGAAGGCAATTGCAGCGTTATGATAAAGGCTGTCGCCAAGTTGTGGGGTATGTTTCATATTTTATGTTATTTTCTCTTGACATGCTTTATTAAATAATGAAGGAAATTTTGGATTTTTGTTTCATTAGAGGCTGAATTGAGAAAATAGCCAACTGGGTTTTGTTAAAGGAATCAGCTTTTGAATGCTTGATGAAATTGAAATTAGAAAGATACCTTCTTTTAAATTTTGGGTCTAGTAATCTAATTATCTGTTGTGATTTTTGGAATTTTGCAGATGCATACCATACAGATATAAAACAAAACAATCTTCATCTATTGAGGAATTAGAAGTTCTTGTGATTAGTTCACAAAACGGCAAAGGGGTTCTGTTTCCGAAGGTACCATTTTTATCCCGTTAATTGTTTTTTAATGGATGTGCTTCCTATTTTGAGTAGAAGCATTTTCTGGGTTATTTCATTGTTTCATTATGCTTAATAGTTAATTGCAATGTGGTTGATTATAGGGAGGTTGGGAAATCGATGAGTCTATTGAAGAGGCGGCCAAAAGAGAGACTCTGGAGGAAGCCGGTGTCGTTGGCAAACTTGGGGTAAGTATCCGCAAAACCTATAAACCAATCTTTGTGTTTAATTTAGTTTAATCTTCATTGAATTGAATTGTGTCGCTTTGCTCATTGATTGTGTCGCTTTGCTCATTGATTGTGTCGCTTTGCTCATTGATTGTGTCGCTTTGCTCATTGATTGTGTGGATCCTCTTGCAGAGTAAATTGGGTAAATGGCGTTATAAGAGCAAAAGCCAAGGCACATTTCATGAGGGGTACATGTTCCCTTTGCAAGTCCAGGAGGAGTTGGACTTTTGGCCTGAGAAAAGTGTCAGAAAACGCGAATGGGTACGTGAAATTGCAATGCTTTACGTTGGTTGAGTTGTGTGAAGAATCAGAATGAAGATGTCTCATTCATTGTATTAGCTGTTCTAAATGTATTGTGTATGTTTTGCAGATGACTGTCGCCGACGCTAAAGAAGCATGTCAAAATTGGTGGATGAGGGAAGCTTTGGATAAATTAGTCTGTTGACAAACGCACCCCCAACAGAAAGAAGAAGAAACAGCAGAAGTCGAAAAAAGTACATAGACACACAGCCAAGCTTTGGTTTTTTGCCTTTCAAGTTTTGGATGACCAAATGGTGTAGGGAGGGAGAACTAGTTTTCTTTTTCAAAGAAAACTCGGTTTAGAAATGAGGAAGTCAAGTAGGAACAACCATAAGAGCTCGTTTGGTGCACAAATTAGAGGTTTGGGATGGTTTCGTATTGCTCATATTTCAGCAGTCCGACACCCCAAATGAAATGGACATGGGAATTTGCATTGCTCAAGTCGTTTCCGAACCAAGCGGACTCTAAGTTGCTCGCTAACCTCTTATTTTGTTCTTCCCATCTGTTCTTCTGTAGCTAAGTTGTCACCGAAATGGTTGATTGTAAAAGTTTACAATGTAGTTGAAGGTCTTAGTGACAGGACAGAACATGTTGTACGATGTAAAAATCCCATCCATTCTTTCATTTCAATTGATTGATTTTTTTCCTAAGTGAAACTTGAGTTGAGAATTCTTTGTTCTTGAATTTCTTTCCTGTTTTTTATTTTATTTTTATGTTCTTCCTCTAATCTCTGAGAGTCACAAACACCAGTACACACATTAGCATCATACATCATTCAAATTGCAAAAGCCCGTTTAAAAAAAAGATCCAAAGCAAAAGCATCAATCAAATCGGTCAAGTAAATAATCGAGAGCACAAATTATTGCATTCACTATCATTAGGAATTAAATGAAATTGATAACTCACGCTCCATGTTTATACTTAGATTATCATCGAAAAATATTTATTTCAAGATTAAGTATCCAAAAAATTAACTTAACGAGTGATTAAATAATTTTTAATTTTATTCACTTTTTATAGTGATGATTTTAAAATAATAATCTAATAATGAATAGTTCCGTATGAAATGAAAGTAATCCAACGGTCATTATTGAATGCGTGCCTTTTTCGTACATAATTATTTCATCTGTGCCCGAGCTTTGTAGAGGGAAATTGAAAGTGAATCGAAGCAAAGCAACCATGGGGAAGCTCCAAGCTAAAGCTGACTATGAAAATGCCAGAAATGCTCGAATTTTGGAAAACCAAGTGAGTCCTCTTCTCTATTATTGGCATTCTCGAATGTTTGAATTTTGAGTTACAAAATGGTGCATTACAATTTACAGGCTAGGTTGGCTTCGTTGGGACTGCATAAAGCCATTAACGAGCTCCGGTCCATAGCTTCATCTGCAAAACCATCCCGAACCCATGTCAGAGATTACAACAAGAAGGTCTATTCCCTCACCTCTTTGCGCCGCTCTGATCGATTGAAGGGAATAGCTAGCACTCACACTTCAATGCAAGGCGCAGGGAGGTTAAGAGGCAGACCCGGTAATCAATCCCCCTTTAGATTTTTTATTTTAGTTCCCTTTTGCTGTCTGGTATCTGAGAATGCCTAGGAAAAAAGGAAGAGAATAGTTTGGCTTTTTTTCTTTCTTTTGTAACTTATAAATTGATTTTCCGTTTGATTTTCATGAAGTGAGTTTGGCCGAGGGTGAAAGTGAAGAGAGGAGGCCTGCAAATGCTCCTTTGGTGGAAATTGAGGAATCAGAGCTCCAGATTTCGCCTGAGTCTTCGGCTAAGCGTTGCAAAAGCAAGGGCCGTGGCAGTGTCTATCACCCTGTGTTTGGGATCAGCTGCCATTATTGCAGGTTTTATGCCTTAACCTTTTCTCCTATTGCCCCAAGTTTTTTTCTTTTTTCTTTTTGGGTTAAAGTGTTTGTTTTCAGTCTATAGTAAAATCCAATAGATTGTGATTGTAAGATATTCGATAGCGAGGTGAAAGTGATAATCTTTCATCTGGATTTTGTTTTGTTTTATTGATTGATATTTGTTATTGCCTTATTGGTGTGGACAATTAGCTTGCCTATCCTTATTTCTATGAGCCGGATATACGAAGTTGACCCATCTTTTCATAATTTGCGGAGGGTTGCGAGTAAATTAACTAGTTTGTTTCACGAATGTTAAAGATCAAAAGAAAGTTGCCTAGTGCCTAGCTTCAGCCATCAACATTTCTTGCTCTCAATGTCAAAGTGTTAGTGAACTAATACTAATAATGCTTTTGATGTTCTTAACTCTACACTACTAAATCTATTCTATTATCTTATTACTAGTCAAGACTGTACTTATGCATGTGCAGGCAAAAGAAATTGTGCGGTGAAAAAGATTGCAAGCGCTGCGGCGATCTTGATATGGACCAACCATGCATGGGTGAGTTCTCAAAAGTGATTGATCATTTTAACATTCAATCACACCTTCAATACTTCTGAAATTTCTTCAACCTACTTGCTTAGGAAAAACGGATTGTTCGGTTTGTCATTCTAGCAGAGGTGTTCATTGTCGAGGTTGTCTCAAGGTTAGGTATGGGGAAGGTAAGCCCTTTCTTATACGAAGACATGCGACTATACCAGTAACAGTTACATGAATCACATTATGAGGAAAGTGCTTTTCTTTGTCAGAACTGAACGAAGTGAGAGAAAACAAAGAATGGATGTGCCCACATTGCATAGAAGAGAAAGGAGTAAAGCCTTACTGGATATGTAACAGGTATATCTATATCTTATTGAGAATCTTGACAGAATGCATATATTTTCTTTTCTGATTCAACAGATAATGTGATTGGCTTAATGTCTGGTATCCTCTCAAATGATCATAATATATTAGTTCGATTTGCCTAAAGAAGCGAAAGATGGTTCCAACTGGAATTGCAATATACAGATGTATGTATCTATCAGTTCTCTTCTCTATTTTTGAGTATCATTCACATGTTCTTGTTATCCTTTTACTTTAAATCTCATGTTCAATGCTTTATTCTGATCTGCATACTTTTTGGTTTCTTTCCTTCAATTGATTTCAAACTGCAGGTCAGGAGATGGGATACAAGTCAGCTGCACATATGCTGATGGATGAGCTTCAACGAGCAGACAAGACCGCCGGAAATCATCAACATGATGCCCTCTCTATGAAAGTGACCTAAACAGTGCTAGAAGAAGACTTAGTTTTTGTACATTTGTTTGATGACTGGTGTTTTGGGACCAAATGAATCTCCAGTCTGATCAGTTGCATTAGCTCTGATCTGGATATTTTGAATGAATTGTTTTGATCTTGATATATCTAAACGATTAAATGATTTTTAGCTTGATTGAAATTTTACAAACCTTAGGTTCCACATAAAGATGGAGCTCAGCTCAGATCCCATGGGTACTCAGAGGAACAACGAGAGCCGATTCAAACATTTGAAATTTAGATCCTCTCCAACGGGTAGGGGTCAAACTGTCAAACAAAAATTGGGCTTGTTTAGCCCAACGCACGTGTAGGTCCCAGACGGATAAATGAGCCGGTCCCAGTTGGCCCAGATCTTCTTTATTCCTCCGGCATCCCTTCTTCTTTCTTCAGCATCAAAAATTACCTATATACCAACGGATGGATTCTTTGCACTGTTCACCAGCAGTGTATTTCTGATTTTGCCGCTCTTCCACCTCCCTCCTTTTTCTTCCCATTTTCTTCTTCTTTCTTCGCGATTTTTCTTGGGTTGATGTTGAAGTTTTGTTTTCCCTCAAATTTCTCGGTCTCTCCTCCTTTCTTGCGTTGTGTTGATTTAGAGTTCAGTCGATTGATTTGTGCTTCACTGCTTTTGTTTTATTGATTTGTTCTTTAGTCATCGTTTTCTTCAGTTTGCTTCAACAGCTGTGTTTCCATTATTTCGATGGCATTACCTATATACTAAAGCTGAAACTGGGTTTTGCACTGTTCATTAACAGTGCAATAGTTAGCAGGTTTTGCATTGTTCATTAACAGTGCAATTCTTGATTTACCTTTAAAGAAACTCAAATTGGGTTGAATAATTCTTGTGTATATTAACATTGAAAAAAATTACAAACTTATATGAACTAGGATGCTATCAAGCTCCTAACATATAGCCTAGAATTAAGGATACAATCAAAATAAGAATGAAAGTAAATAACATCAAATATTTACAAATGTTGACTATCTACTAATGCCTTCAGTTTCGCTCCGATTGAAGAAGGCTTTGCTCCGGACGAAGTGAAGGTTGATCATCGTCCTTCATTATTATCACCACCGACTATCATATGAATGGTTCAAGTTCAACAACTGAGGAAAAGCAACTTCCTTTCATCCGATTGCGAAGGGAATTTCAAGTTTTTCTCCTTCCCACCGTCCTTCCATCCAATTGTTGCTAAAACACTCGCCATCCTTCCATCGAATCCCTGCTAAACTAAACACTTGTCGTTCTTCTCACCGCCCTCGCCATCCAATCCTCGTGTTGAACGCTGCTGCGTCTTTGGCTTGCTAAATCTCTCCCTTCTCTTGTCACACCACGCCTCGATACAAAGTCGTGGACATCGTCGTTGTTGCGCCCAGTTGCTGCTCTACATGTGTCACTTTTGCTGTCAGCCGCAATTCCTTGAATTAGCGCCTCTCACTTTTGCGACATGTTTTGCCCCTTTCAATTTTTGCCATAAAACCGACCTCTTTCCATCTGTCCTTTCTTTTTTCTTCAGTGTGTAGGTAAAGCTTTCTTCTTTTAGTGAAAAACAATCTTCAATTTTGTTATCTTTTACTAAGATCATTGTTGTTTGTTTGTTTTTATTCACAGCTTTTTGACGCAAGTTCATTGCAAATTTCTAAGATCATTGTTGATTTCTCCGTTGTTCGTTTCATTTATAGGTCATCTATTTATATAATATCTTCCTCAAACATCATATTTTAATACCTTTGATTTAGAATTATGAGCAGCTGAACAAAGTTTGTTTTCTGTTTTCATCGTACTATTTTTTTCATGTCAATTATGGGTTCTGTTTGGCAATTAAATACTTACATTGACATGGACAATCAACAATTTGTGTAGTTATGGGTAAAATTTCTCATAAGAAAGTGTTAGCTTATAATCAATTCATGCTTCTATTTTCTTACGAAGTTATTAGGTGACGGCCTTGGTGGGTTTTCAAAATGGGTCCTCAAGTGTTTCATGTGTTTTTTTCGTCTGTATTTCAAAGCGCAGTTTAGAGATTGCAAATATGAATTCATAGTTTGTTGTTGAAAACCATTCTCATGGCCTTTCCTGTTGTTTTTTACAACAATTTAGCAACGCCGTGTAGGGATTGGATTCCATTGTTAGGTACATTGTGGTTTGAAGAATTCAGTCTTGGGTTTTTAGTCCATGGCCAGGTTTATTCTCTGTATTTTTATTCGTATTGATCAATTTGAGTTATGGTGCACTGAGTTCTTAGTATATTGAATTTGGATATTCAAAATTTCACAGCTTTTGGTTAAGGCTGCGAACTTTTCAGCTGATTTGCACCCGTATGTTCCTTATTTCTTGAATATTTTTGTACATGTTACATAGTGTATTTTGATTTGAAAATTGAGTTATGCGTTTATGAGTTGGCCTTCATTATGTTTTCATTTTTCTTTGACAGTTTCACAGGAAGAAAAATTGAGCGAGCAATCTGACCCTTGCTTAATTTTAATAGTGAGTTTTTTTTTTCATGAATCCAGCTCTGGCTTTGTTAACTTATTTTAATATATTTTTCTCTTTGTTAATAGATCACAGGAGTCACAAATGTTTTTGATGGATTAGTCATGTCTTATAATGCATTTTGATTTGCTGTAGTTTGATCCACTTTCTTTCATTTTTGTCGTAATAATAATAACATATTACAGCTGAATTACTATCTCTAAGGTGGATTAGTCAATTTCAGTCTGTTCTGGATTTACTCTTAATTCTTTCATCTGTATAGATTTGTTTTATTTGAAAGTGCATTATTACTTAGGCTTAAATTTCCAGATATCAATTAAGGTTCTGTCATGAATGAAGTCAAATAAAAAAACACGACATAATCACTGTGCCTGATCGATCGACAAAGCACACACCACATCGCCTTATTCTCCGATATTGTTGGCTTCCGACCGGTGGGGCTGGTCGACATTCACATGGGTCTATCGCCCGCCTCCATCTGTACATGGATCTACCACCCACACTTATTTTCTCACATCGAGCCACACATCAGGATACACCTGAATACAAGTATGTAACATTTCAAATCAACAATTTATTCTAAACATCATAAACATAATCAGCATACATATAAACATACATGCACACCCATACATGTCGACATACATGCACTCATACACAAACTCATACCTACTGACATACATGTCGAGCTTACATGAAATTGATACATGTCGAGCTTACATGAAATTGATACATGTCGACATACATGCACACACATGTCGAGCTTACATGAAACTCATACGTGAACTCATATATGTCAACATATATGCACACATACATGTCAAGTATACATGAAACTCATACATGTCAAGTATACATGAAACTCATACATGTCGACATATATGTACATATACATGAAATCATATATATGCTCAACACATTATCAAGCGCTCAACACATACCGAACTGTTTAATACATTACCAAGCACGCTTAAACTCAACACATATCGAGCTTTCCAACACATATCGAGTTACTCAACACATTATCGAGCATACACTAGCTCAACGCATACCGAACTGCTCAATACATTATCGAGCACACTTAAACTTTGCACATATCGAGCGTTCAATACATATCGAGCTGCTCAACACATTACCGAGTATACACTCGCTCAACACATTATCGAGCTACTCAACACTTGGCCTCGACTCGAACATTAAAGTTAGAGTACATGCACCCTCGACCTACACTCAACACTCGACCACTCAACACTCGACTTATGCTCAAACCATTATCGAGCCCACTTTCCAAGCTAAACTTAGCCAACATGCCAACGGGCACACATATACAACACATAATCACCGACAAGCATTTAGACTCATACATGGAATCATACTCACTAGGGGATTACCCAAGCGCAATCGTTACAATATCATTCTACTCAAACATACAATAAACTACAAAAGACGTCTTCCCGCCAGCATCCTACCTCGACCGATGATAGTGCACTGAGTGGAGCAGTGCAAAAGTGGGGAGTTGCTCGGTCAATGCACTTTACTTAGAAGTCTTCAACCAAGGTAGTCCATCTCAGTCAAGAACTTAGGGACTTGTTGACGTTACAACTGATCGAACAACAGACCCATTTAAGTAGACTCGGAAGAATACATCAAGCCTATTTTCAAGGCCCATCTCTGAGACCCATCATCAAGGCACATGCCTAAAGGCCACTACTATAACTTAACCTTAGACAACTCCTATAATTAAGGAGCCTCCTCCTTCATTCATAGGGACTCACCTTTTTTCCATTCTCTCTACAAACACTACAACCTTCTAAAAGCTCATAGCCTCATATACTTGTACAAACACATATATTATTAATGAGAGTGGAGTAACACCGTGAATGTAGCCCGATTTAAATGTACCACGTATGTTCTTATATCTTGATGTGCATGTGTGCTTTTACAATCTTTTTAGTACATTTTATGCATCAACAATAATTATGTAATATCTCGATTGCATTTCTCAGCTGTTAATTAGTATCTTACTATAATCAATTTTTGGTTTTTTGGTTTTAGTTGATTTTTCTTAGACGCTTCATTATATTATGCGGTTATGAGCTTATTCTTCTTTGCTTTTTTTATTGTACTAAAATATACCCAAACCATTTCACAATCCCGCAGCATCGCGCGTGTAAAAGGGCTATTTCAATCTAAAACCTCTGCGAACCCCCAAAACCTGTAAATCTTTGTCAACATCTCCAACAATTCCAAAATTTAAGATTTTAAGCAATGCCCATATTCCGAAGCACCGGCATCATCTCCAATCTCCCGCCAATTCCCAACTCTGCGGTTCTACCTCCGCCTTACTCTTTGAGCTGCTCCACCCTCAGCTCCGGTGTTTCTGCATTCTTCACCGGAAAGTTCAAACCCAGTCACGTTCCTTTCCTCCATACGAATCAGCCCCCACGCGGTGCTCGTTTGGTCATCAAGGCCGCCGCAACCGATTACTATAAGACTCTCAACGTTCCGAAAAATGCCACGTTGCAGGAGATCAAGTCCTCTTACCGTAAGCTCGCGCGTAAGGTTAGCTTCTGCATCTGTTTGAAAGCTTAGTAATTAGCAGGATATTTATACTTTCAATCGGGAAAGGGTATTTTTTGTTGTTGTCAATCATGTTGCAATCAAGCCTCTTCACATCGCATTGAAAATTGATATCCTAATTATTGGAACATGGAACAGTATCATCCAGACAAGGGCGGTGGAGCGGAGGACAAGTTTAAAGAGATTACTGCTGCATATGAGGTATTACAATTTCTAGTTTTTCCTCTCCCAAAATGCTTGTTTTTCATTTTTTCTCTTTTTTTTTTCATTTTTTTTTCCATTTATGTTATCATTGCTCTGATGCCCAGTTTGATGATGTAATGTCAGAAGTCGAGTAAAGTTGATTTGGCTGTTGTTTTGTGGACCTATTGAATATATTGCATTATGTATCAATGCTTGATTTTCCATTCATATGCTAATGAATAAGTTGTGTAGGTGCTATCAGATGATGAGAAAAGGTCTTTGTATGATCGCTTTGGTGAGGCAGCTTTACAGGGAGAATATGATTCTTCGACCATGGGTTCAACAGGGGTACGATCTTTCTGGTCTTGTCAGCAATACAGACATGTGCGCATGCTCATACACACACATACCTCGTGTATTTAACTTAGTAGTTTCATTTGTTTTGCTTTTCTAGTGAAGTATATTTAACTGGATGCTGATGCACCACCAAAATTCGGTAGGTGGATCCTTTTAACGTTTTTGATGCGTTCTTTGGAGGGTCGGATGGGATTTTTGGAGGAAGAGGTGAAGCAGGAGGCTTTAGCTTCAATATGAGGAACCGGGCAAACCAGGGTCTTGACATTCGGTAACCCTCTAGCTGCATTGTTACTATTGAGTATTGAATGATCTGTCCCATTCTATTCATTATTGAATATAATTATTTTACACATGTAAATAATGTATTTGAATACTGAAATGCATAATCTACATTTTTTTTTTATTTGAGGCATGATTGTTATGTTTTCCAGGCATTCTTCTAACTTCCTTCCATGTTGCAGATATGATATGCATCTGAGCTTTGAAGAATCCATTTTTGGGGCTCATAGGGAAATTGAAGTTTCTTTTGTTGAGACATGTGATAATTGCGAGGGAACAGGTGCTAAATCTGATAAATGCATAAAAACATGTGATGGTTGTGGAGGAAAAGGAGGAGTGATGAAAACTCAGAGAACACCTTTTGGCATGATATCACAGGTGATGAGACTTGCTTAGAAGGTGGAAAATGATTTAAATTGCATTACATCCAATTCTAAATAAATTTTCTTCTCCTCGTAAGGGAGAAACCATAGGTAGCTTGTAGGGACACCTCCCATTTGATATGTATATGACTGTGTGGTTTGGATGTTCAATAGGTATGTTGAGCTTTGCTGTACAATTTTCAATGTAAATGTTGGTGGTTCCTAACAATTGCCAATGTAAATATTGGTGGTCCTAAAATACCTATCAATTGTGTCAACATGGCCTGTGAAGTATTTGAAATTTTTGAACAATTAAGTAGTAGTTTGATTAGAAAAAGGTGTAATCCGTTTTTGGAAAATAGGCTGTGATAGGAGATAACCTAAGTAACGTGATAGTGGGTGGATTTTTTCTTCCTACTTTGACGAGTCTGAGCTCGTATGGCAGCGACAGTCTTTAGTCCTATTATAGGCATGGAACAATAGGTGTCTAAGTGTCTGCAGTTCCAATTTATCTATTAAATCTTGTCATCTTTGCACAAACTGTTATGATTCCCAAAGGACTTATACAGCTGTATGAACAAACAACTTGACTTCTTACACTTTGCATTCTGGAGTTTCAGTTAAGTCAATAGCTTGTATAATAGATCAAGTCTGATAGTCGTATGAGTCAATGCTATGTATGATACTTAACAACTAGTTGGTCAAAACATATCTTAATTAAGCTGCTGTCATCCTATCATTCTTCAAGATTGTGCTCTGTGTTAGAGATATGCTTCATAGATGATATTTTATATTGAATAGGTATCGACTTGCTCAAAGTGTGGTGGTGATGGTAGAAGAATCACTGATCCTTGCCAAAGGTGCAGCGGAAGCGGGCAAGTGAAGTCAAAAAGAACTATGAGTGTGACCATCCCAGCTGGTGTTAATGATGGAGCCACGATGCAAATGCAAGGGGAGGGGAATTATGATAAGAAAAGGTGTATACTAAGTTTAATTTTTATGTGTAAATCAATAATGTTATGCTTATATAGTCTTTACATTGGGATCTTTGAAGCTTCCCCAAGAAAGGCTGCTCATCAGATTTGTCTGTTGGTTTATGGGACTTGGTTTTAAGGTGTCCCCTGCGCTTATCTTTATTATCTGACAGGGGTATAGTTGGTGATGTATACATAGTGCTCCATGTAGATGAAAAGGCTGGAGTTCGGAGAGATGGTCTCAATCTCTTCTCAAAAGTAAACATTGACTACACCGATGCCATTTTAGGGACTGTTATAAAGGTAATTGTAGCATTTACAGTTGGTAGAGTTGAATGTTGTGGAAAAAAACATTTTAGTGCCGCATGTGGAGATTTAAATCGATGGGGTCTAACATAGAAATTGTAACGTAACTTCAGGTGGAAACTGTTGAAGGCCTAAAAGAGCTTCAGATTCCTTCTGGAATTCAACCTGGAGAAACAGTAAGGTTGCGACATATGGGGGTTCCAGACATCAAGAAACCTTCAGCTCGAGGAGATCATCACTTTGCTGTCAATGTTATGATCCCAAAGTTAATCAGGTTTGGAGCCCTTATCAGCTAGTTTAAAATTTCAAATTTATTAGTTTAACTTGGCATACAGCTAGAAGATCTGTGTTTATTGCAATCTGATAGCGATAAGGAACGTGCACTTATTGAAGAGCTGGCTTCACGTAAGGCATTTAGAGAAGGCCATTCAGTTCCTTCCAAAGGCAGTGGTATAGTTTTCGAGCCTATTATCAACCACTCTAATTTAAAAAAAACTAATTGTAGGTTTAAACGACGACTAGGAAGAATTCATGCTTTGTAACATATGTTTTGGTCCTATTTCAGGGACACAAGAAGGGAACGTTGGCATGCATAGAACCAGTGCTTCAAGCCAACCCAAAAAACGTGTTGCATCCTTGTGGGACTCAATAAAGGGCATATTAGGGTATTGCCTCGAACACAATTCTTTTCTGAAGTTCTGGTTTGTACTCTTAAATTTGCCTGTACATGTCCATTCCCACGCTTATCGAGTTATCGTTATGCGAACTTGGAATAGTCATGGTGATGCCTTTGAAGTCGTCTTCCATACACACAAGCCTCCCCTAACTATTTGCTCATTTCGCAGGGAGAGGCAGTCGGGGGAGAAATTTGCATCAGTTAGTGTGGTCATGCCACCATTACAATGGAGGTCAATCAAGCCAAATCCATCTTATATGGCCTCAATTTTTACCGTTTTAGTTGTGACTTGTATTTGTACCTCGATGGGAAAGACCGGTAAACGGTGGTTCTCCTCGTACTCGTAGAACACAAAAGAACCATGAGATACTTTAGTCTAACATGATTCAGTTGCTAACTCAGATGTAAACGTAATGGTTACCTGCAAATCTACAATACAATATACATTCTTTTTCAGGATTTCAGGATTTTCCTTGCAATTTACTTTCTTTTTCGTTCTTCCTCGAGAGTGTTTCGATTCTCCAGCTGAAAAGTAAAACTGCATTTTTGTTTAATGGTTTGGTTTAAAGGGAAGAAATCAACACTTTTCTGCTTCAATAGATTGGTTTAAAGAGAAGAAATCAATCCTCAGTCCAGGCCCGACCCGAGCCACTCAAATCCGGGAACCTTATTGGAGCTAATATCAGAGAAAAGAATTATATATGTGAGCGTTGAGTTTGAGATTACTAGAATTATAAATGCGAGACTCAATAAGAACCGTCACTAGAAGTTGACTATTAATAATGGGCACTGAGCAAGGGGGATTTTACGGGCTGGTCCAGACCTGAACGTGAGCCCAACTTCAATTTTAGACGAGAAAGCCCATTCTATTTTATAAAGTTAAAATATCAAATTAAACTGACAAACCCTAAAAAAGCCCACCCATACTATATATAACCAACCTTTGCACCTTCTCTAGGGTTTTACCAAGGCCGTTTCTGCTTGACTGAGCCTCATCTCCATTCGAGTGTCAAGACCCGCCGTCGCCATGGTACCTCTATCTCTCTCTCTCGAAAGTATTATGCTTTACTGATAGTTGTGGTCTTATAGATTAGTCATCTGCTGCGTTCGATTCTAATTCTGTATCTGTTCATTTGGTGGTTACTGAGAAAATGGAGCAAATATATAGACCTGCTTTATATGAGCATATACAGGACTCATTATGTGATGGCTGCCAATGTTTTTTGTTTTCATTTTATTGGTTAATGTTGGTGTTTTTATTTAGGGGTATGATCTGATTGTATATGATGGATTCAAAATATGAATTGTCATCAAATTAGCAGAGATTTGCTTTAGTTTTAGTTCAACATCGCAGAAAATGGTAACTATTCTTGGAGATTTTGATATTTCAATGATTCGTTCTTTCACAGCTGGTCTATTTGCGTTTCTTCGACTTAAAATTTAGACAAATGGTTGGGCATGTAATTTTGGGCAACAAATTGTATTAGGGTAGTTGTTTTCTGCTTTGATTTTGGTTATGATTTATCTGTATAGTAATCTTGTTCTAAGGCTTTAACGATGTTTTCTTACTGCCTTTTGTGCTTTTCTATAATATGTTCTGAACATATCATGTATCTATGTTATCCCGTTTATACTAACTGCTATAATGGTATTTGTTTACTGTGTTCTGATGTTTCATATTGTTAATTGATGGATTGTTTTTAGTATTTCCTTGTGCATGGACTCTAATTTGGTCTTATTTTCCAGATTGTATGATCCTGTTATAGTTATGTGTAATAGATTATAAAACATGTTATATTGTTATAATGTTCAGGTGAACGTACCCAAAACCAAGAAAACTTACTGCAAGAACAAGGAATGCAAGAAGCACACCTTGCACAAGGTTACCCAATATAAGAAAGGAAAGGACAGCCTTGCAGCCCAGGGAAAGAGGCGTTATGATCGTAAACAATCAGGTTATGGAGGTCAGACAAAACCAGTCTTCCACAAGAAGGTAAGCTTTGAAAGCATGTGTCCTGGAACCGCAGATTGACTTGGTCGGTTAATATGTTACAGTTCCTTTCAAGAAATTTCCTGCTTAACTTTATATTTCTGAACAGGCTAAAACTACCAAGAAAATTGTGCTGAGGCTCCAATGCCAGGGTTGCAAGCATGTGTCCCAGCACCCAATCAAGGTTTGTCCATATGATGTTAATAATTTGCGCCTTTCCTGATTGTTATCATAGATGCTCTGCTAATTTCGACTGTTGGAATTGGTTTTCTGCAGAGGTGCAAGCATTTTGAGATTGGAGGAGACAAGAAAGGAAAGGGAACCTCTCTTTTCTAAATGCTACTGTTTTTGCTTTACTTTCTGCTCTTATCAATCTTCTTGGGGGAGCTTTAAAACGGATCCGATAGGATCTGTCTTTATTTTCCTTATATCTGTTAAACATCCAAGTTTCTGTGACAAATATTCTTGCTTTCGGAATTTAAGTTGAGATTTAGAAGTTTGATTTCAATGTGCATCTTTAGCACGATGGTACTAATTTGATCAGTTTTTATGACTTGCAATTCCTTCTTGAAGGGGATGGGATTTTCTTCTTAAATGTTTATAGTCAGTATGCTGTTAGGATATTAATCCTTATTATCAAAATCATCTGGGATTTTTATAAGATGCAAGTTTTGTAGTTTAAAATTTGAAGCCTAATGCTTCCAATTAGGCCTGGGCATGTGAAATTGAAAAATTGAAATTATAACAAACCGAAAAAATATCAAATAATGGATGGTACGCTTTGAAATCCAATGGATTCAAGTGGGTGCAGTTTCGTCTCTCATGTTGCTAAAAATTGTCCCATACATCGAGCTGGTTTATTTAATTATTTTATATATAATTAAAAACCTAGCTATTAGAATTATTTTTTGCCGACTGTGTCTAAATTTGATACTCTTAAGCACGTTCTCATTGGAATTGAGGATGTTAGTCTCCTCATTTTGAGAATGTGATGATTGACAAATGAAACTGAAATCCAAAATACCCTAAGTCGCTGAAAATTTATCTCTCTCTCTCTCTCTCTCTCTCTCACAAAATGAAGTTGCCAAACTAGAAGGCAAAAACCCATGAAGCTATATGAACGAAGCTGCGAAACCAGAAGGCAGAAACCGATATCAAATTCATAAATTTCTCTCTCTCTCTCTCTCTCTCTCTCTATATATATATATATATATCTTTCTCTATCTTTCTCTCAGTCTCTCTTTCTCGTTCAGAATGAAGCTGCGAAACCAGAAGGCAGAAACCGATATCAAATCCATAAATTTCTCTCTCTCTCTCTCTCTCTCTCTCTCTCTCTATATATATATATATATACATATCTTTCTCTATCTTTCTCTTAGTCTCTCTTTCTCGTTCAGAATGAAGCTGCGAAACCAGAAGGCAGAAACCGATATCAAATCCATAAATTTCTCTCTCTCTCTCTCTCTCTCTCTCTCTCTCTATATATATATATATATATCTTTCTCAGTCTCTCTTCTCGTTCAGAACGAAGCTGCGAAATCAGAAGGCAGGAACCCATAAATCCTAAGAACGAAGTTGTGAAATCAGAAGGCAGAAACTCATATCAAATCTAGAAAGACTCTCTCTCTCTCTCTCTGACTTTCATTGTGAGAGCGGAGCTGTGAAACCATAAACTCTAAGTGCGAATTGTATATATATATATATGTTGACGATGTTGTGCTTTGGCAAATTGGATTGACGGAGAAGGTTATGAGAATTGTTTATATTGTTGTGTTAATGACTTGAAGACGTTGTTGGTGTGTTGAATTGCATCATGTGTGATATATATGCTGATGGTAGATTATTATTTGGTAGATAAGAAGTTTAAAATGATATTTCACAATGCAAGAAAATTTAGGGAATACAATCGATATGACGTGATCCAGTATGGATTTCACATTATGTGATACTTAATTGTACTAAATTTATTAAAATCAAACGGAATAGTTTCGATATAAACTTCATACCAAACTTGACGAACTGTACCTAGGGGAGTTCAGGGTCGTCCCAATACTAACCGAGGCCTAAGACGAAAATCTAAATGAGGCTTTCTAGCTCAATAATAATTATATTACCCTCTTCGTTTGAGTGGGATATTTGATACTCTGCAAGAACTTTAAACACACTGGGCATTTGATGTCAAACTCTGCACAACTATTGTAGCACCTTTGACACTTCAGGTGGTACTGCCCTGTGCAAAATCAAGGGAATGAGCATTCCTTCAACTCTGTATGACCCAAAGGTAGGAACATGATGCCAGCACCAGTTGAATGGCGCGTGAACCATCTTCTTGTCCCACACTATTTAAATAAAATGTGTGGTTAAATTGGATGACAAATGACATTCTTTGAATTGAAGTAGACATTTATGATTCAATATTTGATAAATTATAACAAGAAAGAACATACAAAGAGGTGCATTCACATAATCGATATCAAGGAATATCCGTTGACAACAACCACAGAATACGCGGAAAGTGATGTTGAAGCAAAATCTTCAAGCAAGACCTTCTTGGATCCAAATCCATGCATAAGAAGGCCAAGTCCACAACTAAGAATAATAAAAGGGGTGAATAAGAGCATGCAAACCAGTTGTTCAACATCAGTACAGAACAGTATAAGCTAAGAGATAAGTGTAGATATATAAACCCCCATTCCAATATGGTCAAACACAATTCCAATTATATACTAAAAACTTGTAGCATGTGCAGCTTGAAAAATCTTTATGTTCTCTATTCGCACTAAAAATTAAAAGTTTAAATAAGAGCAATTGGAAATTTATGATTAAACTACAAGGCAAAGGATTACCTAAGCTCAAAAGTCCATTATGGGGACGAACTCTTATAACTATCCATTAAGGTCTTGACCTCTTTCTCATGTTTGAGTTCAATTTTAGATTCTGCTGCAATGAGTTCCTGCACATTGGAAAACCCACACAAAAAAGCATTTAAATGAGCCAAAGTTTCAAGCTTTAACAAAAACTAAGCTAACTAACAAAAGATGAAAGATTATGGAGGAATTGAAGGCAGCCCATCATTACCTATTCGTCAACGATATCAATATGAGAGTTTAGACTGAGATTTCTTGCCAGAGCCCCGAAGCTCTTTTGCGAAAAAGTAGTTTTTGGAGAACCCAAACTCGTCGTTCTCGCCATCGTTCATCTCCATGGCTTTGATTTTCAATTTGATGGAGCAGAAGATATTTTTTTTTTGTGAGCCATGAGGCAACGGTGATATGCCTATACTACAAGCTATGGCTTCTGCAATCGGTAGGGTCTCCGTCTGCACCTGCCTCTCTGGTCATAGTCAAGCTCACACTCCTCATCTCACATAAATCCATCCATTACCCAGCAGGGTTTCATGTCTGGTCAAAACGTGCGTTCATGGTTAAACTTAAGTCTTTTAATGGGCAGAGAGGCCGCCATAGCAGCTATAACAAGAAAGCCATCTATTATCCATACAGCTGTCTTATAAAGTTTCTTTGACGTAAAATATTTGTGGGCTGTTTTCTTTATTTCTTGGGCTGTTTTCTTAGGTTAGCTACCTACATAGTCATAGTCTCATAGAGGTATCATTATTCTTTTCTCAAATCAATCCAACTACATTATAGGCGTGTCATGTGATGGAATTATCCCTTACAATTTTGAGCTCTCGTCTTCCCAAACCTTCCTCCCACGAATCACGTCACACTTTCTCTTTCTAATTTCCATTTTTGTGAAAATGATACGTACCAAAGTTGCGAGTCACAACTAACTAATAACTTGTGCAAACAAAACAATCCTCCTACGTACATAGTCTCATAAGAGTAGACATTCATTTGTTCGCGTGTTGAAGTAATGCATGCAATATTGTAATGTCCAAGCCTCGCATAGATGGAAACCGACCCAGCTTATTTGGGTTTTTAAAACCAAAGAAATAATTAACTCTCCTAATCTAAATCTAACTCCAAATCCAAATCTAAATTCCTTCTTGTGAATGAAAATAGCAAGCACAATTCTCTCTCTCTCTGTCTCTCTTTGTGTGTGAGCTGCCTGCGCGCATGTGTTCATGTTGCTGAAATGAATGAGGTGTGAGAGTGAGGGAGAGCATGAGATGGAAGAGTCGACAGGCATGAATTTCGGCTTTCCAACTAAAAAGCCCGTCCCTTCTTCCTTTCCCTTCACTAAACAAACAACTATAATTTTCATGGGTGTCATTAATTATTATATTAATGACACCGTTATCCTTAAAAGAGCATAATCTACAGTGTTCGAGGAAATAATAGGTTTCTCAAAACCATGTACTTACAAAATGTTTTCTATCTTTCCCATATTTTCTCCCATGTTTTGAAAAAAGGTTTTTTTATATAAGCAAGGTTCAAAATGGCCTTCGGCGCTCCTAGATTGATCGATGGGGCCTAGTGCCTAGGCAGTTAGACGGAGCCTAGATAGTTTTTTTTTAAAAGCTAAATTCAACAAACTAATAATATAATAAATATTATCAAATAATTTCAAAACAAAATTAATTATCTAGACGCATCTACCTAGGGGCTCAACTATTGTGCATGGTGGTTTTTCATCTTTGAGCGCCTAGGCGGTTGCCATTTTGAACAATGTATATAAGAACAGCAGCATAAAAAATAAATATTGGTCCATTGGAAAAATGGGCTATTTCGAGACAGAAAGCGAATTTAAGAAATATTTTGTTACAAAATCAAATTTAGACTTTGCTTTAAAATTAAAGGAATCCCCGTTTAAAATTTCATTTGAAATTAAAATTTAAGGAACATCTTAAATAAGAAGTCAATTTGACATGAACAAAAGTAAAAACGATCGTATAAGAGAGTAAAGCTCAGAAGTGATACCATTCACTTGTTGTCGTCATTAGCAATTTAGCATTACTTACTATCATCGACAAAGAAGGACAAGGCTTCGGTGGTAGGATTGCGTTAAATGGTATGAGCATCCAACAATTATGGAGAGGTGAGGTGAGGTGAGCCCCAAAATAGAGGGCGAATAGTTTGCATGCCCATATCATTCAATGGTACGGAGCATTGAAATCTAGGCTGAGTAGGAAATATTTAGTTGCATGAATTCTCATTTTTTTTTCCTCTCTTTTTTGTTTTGGTAATTAACAATGGCTCCTTTCATTAAACAATTTTTTCATTACATTACATGGTCCCTACTCCATTGATTTGAACACCCTCACCATCCAAGCCAAACTGCTGTTCTTCTATACTCACTAATAATTATTTTGAAAACAAAAAAAAAAAACTTAAAAAGCCACCACCCACTTATTCTTATTAATTTATTAACAATGGATTCATACTAGGATCACCAATAAAAATTTATACATAAAATAATATATATAATTCGAATCATGAAGCTACCAAATATATGATCCAAATAATAAGAAGCTCCCATAGGAATAGAGTGGCGGTAGTCTTTACTAATTAGGGTTTGTTGAAGAATAATACTTCCAAGTTAATGCAAAGCTTTTGGGTTAGCTCCAATAGTGAATATTGGGTTGGTGAGAAAATAGAGGGCAATTTAGTTGGGTTACAAGTTAAGACAATAGATCAAGTACTTGATCTATTGTCTTTTTTTTTTTTTTTGATCTATTGTCTTTTTTTTTTTCTGAAATAATTAACTTTTATAGTAAGTAATAATATGGTCGGTCGTTTTTATTGTGTATTTTGTGTATATTATTTTTAAAAATATAATTAATTAGGTAATTTTACATGTATACAATACAAATTAAATAAAAAACGATCACACCATACGTATTTATGTTTGATTAATATGTGGGAAGAATAATTCGTAGGCATAATTCTTCCAATTTCCGTATTGCTAGGAATTGGAATGTTCTCCTATGGGAGATGTGTTGAGCTCTTGTGAGTTGTTTTTTTTTTTGTGCCTTGCACATTGTGTTGGGTTTTTACCCTTTAATATATTTTGAATTAACAAAAAAAAAAGAAAAAGAATAATATCCAATGGAGAGGTTGATTGATGATTAAAACAAGTAGACAAGGTAGCATCTGGCATCCTAGAAGTTAGAACCATATAAAATTCAAATTAAATAAATAATTTGATAATCCAATACCTTGCAAGTTAAATCATTTAGTTGGTAGATATGCCGTCTTAATCAAAATTTTAATTATTTCAATTTGCAACCGCAAATTTTTTCTTTTTTTTTTTTAAGAAAAAAAAATCTTTTCTAGAACATGTATATAACTTGTAGCGTGAGCCTATGTAAGACATGGACCAGGCCCCACCCACGGTTGGCTTGATAAGATCATTCCACCCCCAACGCCGTGACTGGCCGGTGGCCACCGCCATGCATCCGACAGCGGCCTACCGCGCGATCCAAAACACAAACACATTCTTTATCGTTTTCGTTATTAATTTAATTTATTTAATAAATAGGTATCTTTCGAGTCAACTAGTAATTCATATAATGACTTATATATTAACTTATTTAATAAATATTGCAATTACTACCTATATATATACTCATTTAACTACATATATACCTATTAAATCTCGTAGTTTAAATAGGTTAAACAAGTTGAATGTGTTAAACATGTCATATGTTAATTGAGTTTCGAGTACAACCTGTTTATTAAATGGGTTATACGGATTACACGGGTTACCCGTGTCATTAATGGGGCGGATTCGGGTTGGATATTGTTGATAAGATTATTAAATGAGTCTAATTCAAATTTGGAATATTTGAATAAAATACAGTTCATGACACGATATGAGTCTAACATGACACGACTCATTATCAACCCTACCTATAAATTGATTATGAATCATTTTTTAGTGTAGAGACTAAAAATAAATATTAATTTCTATTCTTTTTATCTCTAATTTTATTATTTTTTTATCTAGGTACTATAATTTCTTTCCTACTGAATAAAAAAATATGTGTATTAATAAAATAAAATTTGTGTATTAATTTATCCTTGCTTACAAGGTGAGAGAACCTTTTGGGAATTATCCCAAGAAATATAAAATCAACACCCAAATCACATTATGCAAATTATATCTACTTCTGTCCTACAAGATTATCAAATAAGCAAGGCAGTGCCCTATTGCCAAACTCTCTCCACACTAGACATTTTGTTTTGTCACTAAGTTCTTGCTTTTTAGAAAAACAGTAAGGTGATCTTAAAATGCGACAAAAATGTGTGTAATTGAACAACCAAAATGACAAAATGTTATTTTTTTCCCTTAAGTTGAAAGTTGGGATGAGAGATTTTATGTCATTTCACTGTCCTCTTCCAAATTATAAGGATCTCCCGGTATTTAGCGGTTGGGTGTGAATTTGATGTTTGAACTTATTAAGTTTTTTTTTTTCTTACCCTCTGTGAGTTTACTTTGATTTTAATCATTGGGTTTTTCCCTTTGGATTTGCTGTTTTGTGTTGTCAAATTAATCCAGATTTTTTTGCAATTTTTCATCGGTTTGGAGGACTCCACTTAACCTTCAATTTTTTTTAAGTTCCTTCGGATTTATTTTGGGTCGAGTTTTTTTATTTAGATTGAGGCTTGTCATTTTTGTTTATGAGTTTGTTCGTGGACGTACCTAAAATGTTCTTACGTTCTCCTAGAGTATACCCTTGTAAACTTGTAGTTCCAATTTTTTAATTATACTATTTACCTAAAAAAAATTATAAACATCTCCCAAATGCAATGTTCCCTAGAGGCTTGAGTACTCTACATATTTTTCAAAAAATAATTCCTTAAATCTTTTACCCTTAGATTGTTGGGGAAGTTTAAATAGAAATGGTAGTCGTCTAAAAACATCTTCGTAATCCTTGTAAATAGTAAATAAAAGATAATTGAAGTTAAGGTTGAAATCCTGAGATTATTTAATTAAGAACAGTCCAATGCTTAAATAGACTTTAAAAGAGAAATAAGAAATACTTCGAAGCAAAAAAACGACTTAAGCATTGAAGTGTTTTTGGTTAAACAGCCCCCCGGAGACTTCAACTTTAATTTCGATTGTCTCTTATTATTGTTTGTAGGGATTTCGAAGACTTTTTTCAGGCGAATACAATTTATGTTTCAACATATATATATATATATATATATATTAGATATTGACTTTATTTACAAAAATCAAATTTAAAATTTTCTATATAAGATGTATAGAGAAATACTATAAATAATAGCACTATTAAATGACACTTATAATATATTTTAGGTATAATATATAGTACAATTTTGATTGAATATTTGTTACCGTTTTTATTTGAGAGCGCAAGGATAAAAAGATTCCAAAAGCCATTTCTTAAACAATTTTTTTTTTTTGGTGAATAATCATCTAAATTTTAGGAAACAAACAAACAAACCTACCTAACCAACAATCATCTAAATTTATCGGGAGATTAGCAAAGAAATATTTAAAATAATCCAGTAAAAAAATGAATAATAAAGCAAAAAGGAGAAAAGCAAAAGACAAATAAAAGCAAAGGAAAGAGAGAGAGAGAGAGAAGAACAGTTGACTCCCATATACCATCCAGTGCATACAGCGAGCTACTAGGGTTTCTTACTTTATTTGCCCGACTCAATTTTCACTATTTAGTATTTACATCACAGCCTGGACCTCTCAGAGTCTCAGTCTCTCTCTCTCTCTCTCTCTCTCTCTCTCCCTGAAAGAAAACCAGGAGGCCAACAAAAAGGCCAAAAAGGAGAGAGCAAATGCAGGTCCCAAAACAGTCTCTCTAGTCTCTACCTTCCTCTCTCTCTTCCTCAGAAACCAAATAATGTATGAGTTTTGAAAGAAGAAAACAAAAAAACCCAGATATCCACAACTCCATCCAACCAAAC
The DNA here is from genome assembly GCA_032719365.1 of Prinsepia uniflora. Classification (NCBI taxonomy): domain Eukaryota; kingdom Viridiplantae; phylum Streptophyta; class Magnoliopsida; order Rosales; family Rosaceae; genus Prinsepia; species Prinsepia uniflora. The sequence continues at coordinate 81,769,489 of CM064865.1, read as the reverse complement.
CCAACTGGGTTTTAATCAAAATGCATTCCCGAAGCCGAAGGCTTTCGCTTTTTCTCTTCTGTTTGCTGATTTTGCTTCCCATTGCGAAACCAGATCTGACTTCTGACCGCGCCGCTCTTCTAGCCCTCCGTTCCGCCGTGGGTGGCCGGACCCTGCTCTGGAATGTGAACAATCCCAGCCCATGTTCATGGGCTGGTGTCAATTGTGAGAACAACCGCGTCACTGTGCTTCGGCTTCCAGGTGTGGCTCTCTCAGGCACCATACCCACCGGAATTTTCGGCAATCTGACCAGTCTTCGCACACTCAGTCTTCGTCTCAACGCTTTAACCGGTCCTCTCCCTTCAGATCTCTCCGCCTGCGTTACTCTTCGTAACCTTTATTTGCAGGGCAACTTGCTATCCGGAGAAATTCCCCAGTTCTTGTACACTCTTCATGACTTGGTTCGTCTTAACTTGGCTGCCAACAATTTTTCTGGAGAGATCTCTCTGGGTTTCAACAATCTCACCCGCCTGAGGACTTTGTACCTCCAAAGAAACAAGCTTTCGGGGGCTATTCCCCAGCTGAAGCTTCCCAATCTTGACCAGTTCAATGTATCAGAAAATTTGCTAAATGGGTCTATTCCAAAACAATTACAGACTTTCGCTTCGGGCTCGTTTCTGGGTAATTTGCTATGCGGGCGTCCCCTTGATAGTCCTTGTCCTGCCGACAGCGGGGCTGATGGTCCGACCGCGGAGGTGAACATCAATGACGGTCACAAGAAGAAGAGCAAGCTGTCTGGTGGCGCAATTGCTGGTATTGTGATTGGATCTGTTCTGGGTTTTCTACTGATAATTATGATATCGATCCTGTTGTGCCGTAAGAAGAGCAGCAAAAAGACAAGCTCGGTCGACATTGCCACTGTCAAGCACCCAGAAGTCGAGATTTCTCGCGACAAGCCGTCCGTGGAGGCTGAAAATGGGGGCTACGGTAATGGGTATTCAGTGGCGGCGGCAGCTGCGGCCGCGATGGTGCCGAATGGGAAAAGTGAACCCGCCGATAGCGCAGTTGGTGCTAAAAAGTTAGTGTTTTTCGGCAATGCGGCCCGGGTGTTTGATCTGGAGGATTTGTTGAGAGCTTCAGCTGAGGTTTTGGGGAAAGGAACTTTTGGGACGGCTTACAAGGCAGTTTTGGAGGCCGGGACAGTGGTGGCTGTGAAGAGGCTCAAGGATGTGACGATTACCGAGAGTGAGTTCAAAGAAAAGATTGAAGCTGTGGGAGCGAAGGATCATGAGAATTTGGTCCCTCTAAGGGCCTACTACTTCAGCAGAGATGAGAAGCTCCTTGTCTATGATTACATGCCTATGGGAAGCTTATCTGCCCTTTTGCATGGTCAGTCAATCTTCCTTCTTTTTCTTTCACTTCATTTACTGATCCATACATTCCTCTTCCATACCTTTTCAGTTATATGATTATTGCTTCAAGTCTTTCCTTGCATTTTGAGGATGATTGTTTTTCAGTCCTGTCTTATGATTGATTAGGCTATTAGCTTAACTAATTTGAAACATCTGATTTGGTTTGCATAGTTGTGTGTAGTTGCTATAATTTTACAACCAATTCTTTATTTATTGATATGTATGGTGAATGACATCAATATTTCAAGGCTTGTATCTTTTCGGAAATGTTAATGAAATGCATATTTGGGAACAGAGTTATATATAACAGAGCTTTATCTTTACTATGATCTTGTTTTTGTATCTGTCCAATGCAGGCAACAAAGGAGCAGGAAGGACTCCTTTGAATTGGGAAATCAGGTCCGGCATTGCCCTTGGAGCTGCCCGGGGAATTGAATACCTACACTCCCAAGGACAAACAGTTTCCCATGGAAACATTAAATCATCCAACATCCTCCTCACAAAAACATATGAAGCCCGGGTTTCTGATTTCGGCCTCGCACACCTTGTTGGACCTTCCTCCACTCCCAACCGCGTAGCTGGCTACCGGGCACCGGAGGTGACTGATCCTCGCAAGGTGTCCCAAAAGGCCGATGTATATAGCTTCGGGGTGTTGCTGTTGGAGCTGCTCACCGGGAAGCCCCCAACCCATGCCCTTTTGAATGAGGAAGGAGTTGACCTCCCAAGATGGGTGCAGTCCATAGTGAAAGAGGAGTGGACATCCGAGGTTTTCGATCTTGAGCTCCTCAGGTACCAGAATGTCGAGGAGGAGATGGTCCAACTTTTGCAACTTGCCATAGATTGCTCAGCTCAGTACCCCGACAAACGCCCTTCAATCTCCCAAGTCACAAGGCGCATTGAGGAGCTACGCCACTCTACCCAAGATCACGACCGACAACCACATCCGGATGTTTTCCATGATGTCGGCGAGGTGTCTTCCCGATGAGTTGTTGGCCTGGGACCATCTTCCCACTCCATCTTCTTTGCTGTGTTAAAATCTGGTGCTTTAATGTATGTCAATTACTTCCCTTAGGTGCCGACTGTTATTTTTTGCTTTCCACCCTTGTGTTCTCCATTGCACTAGTTTTCTTCTTTCTTCTTTTTTTTGTTTGTGTTTTTTTTTTTCACATTTTAATTAAATACACTTTTAGGGTGGATATGTGTTCCATTTGTTTGTTGGTGGATGATGGTTGCTGTAATTATTACTTCAGCTTTTGGGTTTGCCTTTATCGCATTCACAACTGTTGTTGAGCTTGAGCTATTCAAATTAAGATGTTTTTTTAGTTTAGTTGCCTTCATGTGTTGGTTGTGATGTCTTGCTCTCCATAACAATGTCCCCAAGCAACCTTTTTTCTTGGTTGTAATGTCTTACTTTTTATGTCTGATTCACGCTTTGGTGACACATCTATAATTCCAAGCAACCAAACTAGGTACTGAATTACAATACTCGTTGAGTCATCATGTTCACGTACTCGGTGCCAAAACACATGAACTACCAACTGGATTTAAATTAAAGATAAAAATCTTGAAAAAAGAATCATGTTCTTGCGAGTCTCAGAAAGTGGGTTGGTGTCCCTGTGAAGGTGATGATGAACATGAAGCAACTACCAACTGAATTAATTTTTTTTTTTTAAAAAAAATCTTGAAAGAATCATGTTCTTGTGAGACTCAGAAAAGTGTGTGTTGATGTCCTTGTGAAGGTGATGATGAGGATGAAGAAAGGCTCTGTGGTGGACCAAACTGCTGTTAGATGTAACATGTAAGTGGAGGAGAGGGTCAGATTTACATGAAGTGGTCCTCTCGCATCAGTTTGGTTCGCATCCAAAGCCAAAAAGATTTAAAAATAGGTCCCTCGGGTAGGGTGTTTGAAATCGCCAACTAAGAAAATGGTAGAAAACAAAACATGGAGCTTCCAATTTTCCAATATAGAATGTTTTTGTCCTTGGCGTGGGCTGTCTTGGTCTTTTTCTCACGGTCTTATTCTAGTTCAAAACAGTTCCGGACTAGAAACGATATTAAAAAAAAACGGAGCTTTGGCTGCATTAGGCTTGATCATCTCACTATAGGCAAGGGCGAAGGTATAGAGCAGAGGGACCAGATGGGCCCAGGAGGACCCTCATGCTATTTTTTCGTTGTCTATTTTATTTATGTACATGTAAATTCTACTAATATGGTAAAAATTCTTAAAGTTTGGTTCTTTGCTACTGCTTATTTCTTTCTAATTTTCTATTAATAAGCTAATTTCACTTATTAAGTATTGATAATTTGAGTGCATGAGTATTTGTTTTACACTCTTTTGAGCACTTAAAATAGATGATTATCATAATTACTTTTGAAACATGGATAACATATATGCTTATAAAATTCTTTTTAACTATTGACATTATAAAAATAATTTTGTGTTTTTCCTATCATGTGTTGTATACATAAATATAACATTAACGCCTTAATTAACAATGAAATTAAAACACATATTTTTCTTTACGCTGAACAAAATTCTAAGCATTTATCCATATAAAGAGCCTCTCCTGACTTAAATTACTGGCAACACATTTGACTATAAAGTTACTATAATGTGCAGTTAAAATATTTCGTGAAATCTCAACAGTCGCATTTTTTTTTATAAAAACTGTCAGTTAAAAACTCACGATTTCTAGTTTGTTTTTGAAATTTCGATAAAAACATCAACATATTAATCTAATTTTCATTCTCATTACCCTATAATATAGTTTGAAGTTGATAAATAAGATTTCTAATGATTTTCTGTCCCTAAAGTTACCTTCAGACTCCGTTAGAAAATTTCATTAGATTTCGTATTTTGTGGCTTAAAATATTATTTAAAATTAGTTAATGGACATTTTAAATGGCAAGACATGTTTCAAATGATTTATAATTGTGTTGTTAATGTGATGTAGTAATATTTCACGAAATCTTAATAGTCGTTTTCCTCAAAACTATGAGTTTTAACTCACGACTTTTAATCTTTTTTTTCAAATTTCTATGAAACCGTCAAAATACTTATCATATTTCCATTCACATCACCTTATAATATAGTTTGAAGTTAACCGAGAAAATTTCTGATTACTTTCGAGCCCTAAAGTTATAACAAAACTCAAGGTTTAAGTTTGTTTGGATTAGTTTAGTATTTTAGGTTTAATTTTGGCTTGTTATTTATTTTTTAAAAAATTAAAATTTAGTGTTTTTTTTTTTGTTTTTTCCAATTTACTAATTTTCAATAAAAAATTTTGGTTTTATTTATTTATTGTTTGGATTTAGTAATTTAGGATTAATGTTGATGGTTTGTTAAAATTGTGATGTTTGGTATAATTTAGAAATTGGTATAAACCTCCTAAAAACCCTGAACTTGGCGAGAAACGCAGCAGACGGGAGTGAAGAAAACAGCGGGAGAGAGGAGCTCAAGAACGATAGAGACTCCACGATCCAGACTTGGAGTATTACAAGATGATCATTCCAGTGCGATGCTTCACCTGCGGCAAGGTAGCCCTCCTCCGCTCTCAAACTAACTGTATCCCCGCCCTGACCGTCCTTAAACTGACCCTAGGTCTGGGGTTTCGTGAAACGTTTCGATCACTCTGAATTGGTAGCTTTAGGGCTTGTTGGAAGGAGTATTAAATTGATGGTTTCTATGTTTGATATAGGTGATTGGAAACAAATGGGATACGTATCTTGACCTTCTCCAAGCAGATTACACCGAAGGGTAAGTTGCTCAAATTTTAAGCGTCTCATATTCCCCCAATTTTTCAAAAATCAATAGTCATTGATCATTGCGTTTGCTTTTGTTTATTGCACCTTAACGGTTGATAATGAGCTGCATATACGGGCCTGTTGTATGAGCTAAATTGCAAAATTTAAGTTTAAAACGAAATCTTTAATGCATATGCTTAACATGCCTGAGATATCGTGGGTTGATTCTGAAGTAGAAGGTCCTTACTAGTCTGGAGTCTGGACCCAATTTCTGTTATTTTTTTATTTTGTTTTGACGGAGTAATTAGTGGGGCGAACTTTATAATTTCTTGTAAGTGCATAATTTACTATTAACATCTGTATACACACAAATGTAGTTAAGTTGGAATAAGGATTAGAAGGTCCTCACCAGTATGGACCCAAGTAGTGTTCTTTTTCGATTTGATCGAGTAGCCAGTCGGGTGAAGTTTATAGATTCTTGAAAGGTAAATAATCGAGGGTTAACATCTGTATACATACAAATTTATCTGTACATTGGAGTTTGACAACCTTTTGCTTTGCAGGAAAACATGTGTTGGTGTAAATTTTAGGAGTCTTTTCACTGGTAGTAGACAAAGTCTTAAGCAGGGAGGAAGGGAAATAAGGCCCCAGTGGGGCTCGTGTTTCCCTCGGTGTATAATTCTATGTGGATTGTTTTTAAAAGAACAAGTTACATATGTTCAAAACTGTTGAAATTTCAGTAAATCTTTGAACTTACTATTAGGAGCTTATGCGTTTGATGTTCTGCTATCCCAAAATGTCCTATTTCTCAATTTAGCTTTTAACAACTAGAAAATCTTGAATGATATTGTTATTATTTATTGGTCCCAATGATAGTGTAGTTAGTGGTTCTAATTTCTTGGAAATGCAGAGATGCACTTGATGCGTTGGGTCTTGTCCGGTATTGCTGCCGGAGAATGCTTATGACTCATGTTGACCTCATCGAGAAGCTTCTGAACTACAACAGTAATTCCTCTTTCTTTATCTCTCTCTGTCTCACACACACACATACACACTCATATGGAACACAGAATCTACTTTTAAGTGTAGCTGGTAAGTTAAGTACTGACACTGTATCTTTTTACAGCTCTGGAAAAGTCTGAAACCAGTTGAGGAAGCTTATGGTGAAACAACTGACCAAATGGTGGCTTTCTTTGCTTTTCTGTCAAGTGTCCAACTGTGTAGTAAATTTCATGTCGTTTTGGATGAATCACTTTTGTAGGAAGATGGTTATGGATGCCCTTGGGGCATACTATTGCTGCACTAGTTCTATATTTATGCTGTAATGCGCATGAACCTATCAACTAGAATGAAAAACTTATTTTTATGTGATTTCAGTATTGTTGATTTGGTTAACAAAGTTTTCTATCAAAATCGTTTTAATCTGTTTTTCCTTTTTTTTTTTTTTGAAGAATTCGAATTTCAAAACCAAAGCTTTTCAGTCAGACTGATTTTGTTATGATTCTTGTTCCTTCAAGGTTAATCGATTTTTGATCTTTCATCTTGGTTCTTCGGGTATTGTTACTTGATAACCTTGAATTGTTGATTTAGTCAAGATTTTGTTAGATCAATTTCATCTGAGTTGTTCTTAGAATGGTCTCGAGTATTCCTGAGCTGTTGTGAGGAGCATACGTATAGGAGTAGTGGATGGTAGTCGATGAGCATTGTTTATGGCGTGCACAAGGTATAAGTGCTTTAGTTTAGTCTTGGAGATTGAGCATGAGAATACCTTGTATATGAACTCAGAAATTATTGAATTGCATGGTCAGCCGAGAGACCCCATATTTTCCCATATTTTGCCTTGAGGAAGGTTTATGAGTATCAAAGTTCTTGGTCTATTGATTTTTATTGTTAAATGTTTCTACATGGATTGATTACACGTTGAATGTTTATGTGAATGCACACAAATGACACTTTGGTCTATCAATCCATTTTTTTGAAAAACTCTTAGCTATACTGCACAATTTTTAATTGATTTTTTAAATTTTGATGAAACAATCAAAGTACTTATCAAATTTTCATTTCCATCGCCCTATAAGACACTTTGAAGTCGACAAAGGAGATTCCTAATTATTTTCAAACCCTAAAGTTATTTCCAAATCCTGATACAACGTCGTGTTTTTTGGGTTTATAAATGATTTAAAATTAGTGAATGGGCGCTTTAAATAATAAGACATATCTCAAATAGTTTATTATAGTTTTGTTAAAATGCAAAACAAATATTTAGCGAAATCTCAATAGTCGTGTTTTCAAATATTTTAAAGCTTCAGACGTGATTTTTAGTCAGATTTTCAAATTTCGGCGAAACCATCAAAGTATTTATCAAATTGTCGTTCTCATCACTCTGTAACATAGTTTGAAGCTGATAGAAAAGATTTCAAATTATTATCAAACTCTAATATTAATTTCGGATCCTGATACGAAATTTCGGTGTATCTCGTGTTTTTCGAATAAAAAATTTATTTAAAATTAGTTAACACACACTTTAAATGGTAAACATTTCTCAAATGGTTTGTAATAGTGTTGTTAATATGCGATAAAAAAAATTTGTGAAATCTCAACGGTAGCATTTTTCCAAAAAACTGTGAGTTAACTCACAATTTTAGCCGATTTTCAAATTCGACGAAACCATCAAGTATTTTACAAATGGTTGATAATAGTGTTGTTAATGTGTAGTGGAAATATTTTACAAAATATCAACAATCGCGTTTTCCTAAAAAAAGTATAATAACTTATTGCACACAAAAAAACTTAAGATTTCTAGTCAGCTTTTCAAATTTCAATGAAACCATCAAATTACTTATCAACTTTACATTCTCATCACTCTCTAAGATAGTTTTAAGTCGACAATGAATTTGTCTAAAAAACTATGAGTTATAACTCACTATTTTTAGTTGTTTTTTTATATTTCAACGAAACTGTCGAAGTACTTAAAAAAATTACAATCTCATCATCTTGTAAGATAGTTTGAACTTGACAGAGAAGATATCTAATTATTATTATCAAATCCTAAAGTTAGTTCCGGACCCTAGTACAAAATTTTAGAGTCATGTTTTTTGGCTTAAAAAAGAATTAAAGTTAGTTAATGGGCATTTTAATTTGCAAGACAAGCCTCAAATAATTTATAATAATTTATCTATAAAAACCGCATTTAGTTGGTTTTCAAACTTCAATGAAACCATCAAAATACTTATCAACTCACTATTTTTAGTCGGCTTTTCAAATTTCGACGAAACCATCAAAGTACTTATCAAATTTCCATTATCATCATCATGTAAGATAGTTTGAAGTAAAAAATTATAAATTATAACTCACGATATTTAGTCAGTTTTTCAAATTTCGACGAAACCGTCAAGTGCTTATTAAATTTTCATTCTCATCACCTTGTAAGATAGTTAATGTCTAATTATTTTCAAACCCTAAAATTATTTTCGGACCCATGTACGATTTTCACTATGTTCATATTTTTTGGATTAAAAAATTATTTCAAATTACTTAAGGGGCACTTAAAATGGAAATATAGGTCTCAATTAGTTTATAATAGTGTTATTGATGTGCGGTAAAATAGTCTCGTTTTTTCTATAAAAAATTGTGAGTTATAACTTATAATATTTAGTCAGTTATGAAATTTGACGAAAGCATCAAAATAATTACTATATTTTTATTTTCATCACCTTATAAGATTGTTTCAAGTTGACAAAGAAGATTTCTAATTATCTTCGAACCTAAAGCTACTTTCAGAGCCCATTACGAAATTTCGTTGTGTTTCGTATTTTTTGGCTTGATAAATTGTTAAAAATGAGTTAATAGGCAGTTTAAATGGCAATGCATATCTCAAACGGTTTATAATAGTGATGTTAGTCTACAGTCAAAATATTTTACGAAATCTTAACATTTTTTTTTTCACAAAAACTATGGGCTATATATAACTCACGATTTTTAGTCGGTTTTGAAATTTCGACGAAACCATCAAATTAGTTATCATCTTTCCATTTTCATCACCATGTAGTTAAAATATTTCACGAAATCAATTAAAAAATAAAACATATTTTATTTTGCTTCCCATTACTCGATATGATATTTTCAAGCTGGGAGAAAATAATTTAAGTTATTTTTTATCCCCTACAGTTATTTTTGGACCAAGTTGCGAAATTTCAGTGTTGTATTTTTTGGATTAAAAAATTATTGAAAATTAATAAATGGGCACTCTAAATGATAATACATGTCTCAATTAGTATATAATAGTGTTGTTATTGTTCATTAAAAATATTTTGTGAAATCTCAAAAATCGCATTTTTCACAAATATTGTGTTCTATGATTCACTATTTGGTCGACTTTTGGAATTTTGTCTAACTCATCAAATACTTATCATATTTTCATTCTCATCACTCTATACCATATTTTGAAGTTGATAGATAAGATTCCTAATTATTTGCAGTTCCTAAAGTTATTTTCGAACTGCATTACAACTCTTTTTTTTAATGAAAAATTATCTAAAACTAGTCAATTGGTAACCTAAATGACATGAAATGTCTAAAATTACTTATATTGTTAAACTTCGGTTAAAATATTTTGTGAAATCTCAACACTCGTATTTATCACAAAAATTGTGAGCTACTTACGATTTTTAGTTGATTTTTCAAATTTCGACGAAACCATCAAAATACTTACCATACATCCATATTCATCACTACAAGATAGTTTGAAGTTGACGGAGAAAGTTTCTTTTTATATTTGAACCCTAAGTTAATTCTGGACTCCGTTGCGTAATTTCAATGTGTTTCATATGTTTGGCTTACATATTATTTAAAATTGGTTAATGTGTACTTTAAATGGCAAAAAAATGTCTTAAAATGGTTTATAATAGTGTTGTTAATATGTAGTTTAAGTATTTCCTGAAATCTCAACATTCTTGTTTTTCTATGAAATTCTGAGTTATAACTTACGATTTTTAGTTAGTTTTTCAAATCTTGACGAAACCAACAAAGTATTTATCATAGTTCCATTTTCACCCCCATGTAAGATATATTGGAGTTGGAAAAAAGATTTCTAGTTATTTTCGAACCCTAAAGTTACCTCCAGATCCCGTTTAAAATTTCATTATGTTTCAGGCTTTTTTACTTAAAAAATTATTTAAATTAGTTAATGGGCACTCTAAATAGCATGAAATATCTCAAATGACTTATAATAGTATTTTGAATGTGGAATAAAAAAATTTCGCAAAATCTCAATAGTCATATTTCTTACAAAAACTGTGAACTATAACTCACAATTTTTAGTCGGTTTTTAAAATTTCGAAGAAAACTTAAAAATACTTATCCTATTTTGCTTCACATTGGCCTATATTTTACTTTTGGATCTCGTTACGAAATTTCATTGTGTTTCATACCTTTTCACCTTAAAAAATTATTTAAAATTAATTAATGAGCACCATAAATGGCAAGATATATCTCAAACGGCTTATAATAGCGTCGTTAAAAAATTTCTCAAAATCTCAACAATAATATTTTTCACAAAAATTATAAACTCACAATTTTTAATCGGCTTTTGAAATTCTAGTGAAACCATCAAAACACTTATCATATTTTGATTCTTATTATAGCTGAAGATATTTTTAAGTTGATAGAAAAAAAAAAATTGATTTCCGTCCTTGAAGTTACTTTTGTACCATGTTACAAATTTTCATTGCGTTTCATGTTTTATGGCCTAAAAATTATTCAACATTAGTTAATGGGAACACTAAATAAGAAGTGTCTTAAATGATTTATAACCTTTTATTAATTTGCAGTTAAAATATTTAGCGAAATCTCAACATTCACATTTTCAACCAACATTGAGTTATATAACTCATGATTGTTAGTCGGTTTTCGAAATTTCGACGAAATCATCAAAATATGTATCGTATTTCCATTATCATCTTTTTGTAAGATATTTGCACTTGAAAAGAATATTTCCAATTAATTTTTTATCGTTGAAGCCACTTTGGACCCCATTACAAATTTTCATTGAGTTTTACATTTTTTGGCTAAAAAGTATTAAAATGACATTTTACCGTTTTGTTTATATATAATTTAAATTTCAAAGTTGCACAAAATAAGTAAGGTAGTAAATAATAAAGGCAAGACATGTCTCAAATTTCAATTCTACAAAGTCATTAGAGGGAATATAACTACTCAGTACTATTTTGTAAAATCTAACTGCACTTTTCATTAAAACTGAAAGATATATATAACTCACAATTTTCAGTTGATTTTTAAATATATTTTCATAAACGCGAAAGCTATCTAACTCTGCGACTTTCAACTAACTTTTAAATTTCAACCAAAAATTGAGAAATCTTGTTTGTTTCAGTGCAATTTCCATCATGTTATAAGCTTCTTAATCTTAACTATGGCATTCCATATATATTTTTTTTATCTCCAAAGTCACTTCCATACATTTTTAGATCTCAAAATCACGTACCGAAACCAAGAGCCACGGCTTGGCTGTGTAATGTGTTAATAAAGCGATTTCAAGATCTGATTTTCCAACGTCTTATATAACTTGCACTGGAAAAACGTTAGCAGAGGTCAAAAAATTGAGCCCAAGAAAGATATCCGGTGAGGATGTGTCGTTACATCGCAATGGGGAATAAAAAATCAACACTTCATCTTAGGACAAAGAATCATCAAACAACGTAGGGGATATTAATTCTGTTACATCAAAGTCCTCGAGATACAGAGGGCGACTTAGCCGTCGAAAAGACGCCCCTCGTTTTCTGAGGAAAGAGCTAATCCCAAACCAGTTACAGCATTTTGAGTATTCTGAGTTCTCCCATCTCTGCAAGTTCAAAATGCTGACTGCACATACTATAGAAGAAAAAAGATGATCACAAATTTTGATGATCCTTGATCCTATATGTACAGGTATACAAACAACAAAGAGGTGATTAGGCCCTAAAACATGCCCAAATCAATTTAGTGCCACAATCCTCTACCCTAGCTGCTTTTGACGAGTAGGAGTACGTTGCTATGCACTGTGATTCAATGATGGGTCATCCTTAAAACCCTTAGAAAGCAGATCGTAGTTGATTGATGCAAGCTGGGAGAGATTCTGAACCACAACCAACAGAACCAAAAGTGAGATAAGTTCGAAGAGACAGAAGAAGGAAAGGAAGATTAGTTTGAACAATAGGAGAATCAGGAACTCCTAATCAGCATCGCGTTAGAGAGAGGAAACAAATCATTCAGACAAAAAGCAAAGATCACTTCGATATAGGGAAAATGCCAATAATAACATTCAACTGTGGTATATATTGTCTCGAGATATCCTATCCATGAGAAACAGTAAAATTCATATTCTATAAAAGTCAACGATAAAGCATAAGAGACCAAGTCATGCCTACTAACTACACAAGCACCTTGGGTGGTCATTTTGGAGATGATAAGAGGAAAATAACAGCTTAGTGAGTCAAGAAATACCTTAAATGAGAAATTGCTGAAAGAGTAATTGATATTAGAGCCTGACTCGAACTCTGTGAGACCCGCACATTCATCACCCTGCCAATGAACATTACCAAGACCACGTCAATGATGAAAGATATATGTAACTGCAGCACATAAAAAAGCACATTCTCATCTTTTGTTTAAAATGCTAGTTTCTGGCGATGTACCACTTCCTCATGACGGTTGCTCAAGCAACTGCTGCTGCCACTTAAGCTACCAGAATCACTGGAATCATCAAGTTCGCTGGCTGGATAAACATGTTCATCTGAAGGGTTCCATGAGTAACGACTGGTGAAGTAACTGGTATCCAGTGCACTCTCTGAAGTGGGAACAAATGCGGCCTGCATGATGGAGTGGTGTTAAATCTAAATGAAAGTGAAAAATATGTAGCTTCATGGTTATGATGTAAAAATATGCTGTATCAAACCTTCTGCCTGGCGAGTGTATCCCAGTTGATATCTTTAAAAAATCGATGCTGCTTCACCTTTATCATATATTGGGTTTTATTAGTTTATCTAACATAACTCTAAACGAATGAACAAGACTAAACCGAAACCCACAAATACCTCTGACGCTCCTCTGGCTCCAAGTCTCTGATTAGGATCTTCTGTCAATAACCTAGAAACGAGCTGTATCAGCATCAACTAAGCAACCATCCTAATTACTAAAAAAAAATTTAGACACACATAAAGATATATTATTACTGATGCATTTCAATGCTTGAAAATTTATGTGGTGAACCTGTGCAGCTAACAAGCCTACACATGTCATAGAGCAATTTCATAGATTTGACACAAAAAGGTATGCTAGGTTTAGGCTTATGACAAAATCAGAACATACTTTCTGCAGAAAAAAACAATAATTCATCTTAATTACTGAAGGGGAGTTCAAGAAAATTGAGAACAGTATCTTAAAAAAAGACCAAAATAGAGCAATCAATTGCCTAATTGACATGTCTTAATTGAAAAATTATATGCATCCCTAATGATGATACAAAAGGAAAGCATAATCCTAATTCTTAATCTACAGAAACATACAAATAGGATAGTCGATCTGTAAAAAACACTGAATGTAGGCTATACTAAGTAGGTGGTGTAACATATCAAAGCAATAACATAACATAAAAAGACCTTTGATGCTTCACTTACTGATCAATAAGATCCCGTGCTTCAGTACTCATCTCTCCAGGCGCAGGCCAAGGTACATTACGGTTGAGAATATTATCAAATATAGTCTTCAAGCAAATGAAAAAATGAAAAATAAAAAGGTTAACAAAGAAGCCATAGGGTTGGAACAAAAAACCATGAACTCACAAAAATTTTATGGTACAGCATATTTTAGAAGCAAGGTATTAACCTGAGGATGCTCTGCATTGAAAGGTGGAATTCCAACAATCAATTCAAATAAAATAACACCAACAGACCACCAATCTGCAGTTGCACCTGTGGATCATAGAACAATAGCAGACTGTTAGACTGTTAATACCATCATAGAATTAACTGCACACCAATAAAGACAACAGAAAGCTGTATGGAAAAAACACATGCATACTGCATGCGTGCTAAATACTTAACTCAGCAACCGATCAAATAAAAGAATAACTACATGTTTGAGCAAGGTTGGTTTGGGTGGGGGGGTGCGCGTGTGTTGGTTTGTGTGTTTTTTGTGTTGGGGGGGGGGGGGGGGGGGGGGGGGGGGTGGGGGGAAGATGAAAAAGAGCATTATGATAGGGTTTCTCTTAAATACATGAAAGCTTCCATGCAAAACTAACAATTCTACTAATAATTGGAACCTTCTAGCACATAGCTGAATATTTGATAATTATGTTTCTTGATGTTAAGGTTAAAGTGTTCAAAAACAAAATAAAGAAAATAATAGCACCTTAAAATTAGAAAAGGCTATACGAACCATGTCCTGTTCCCAAAAGTATCTCTGGTGCCAAATAGTCAGGCGTACCGACAGCAGAACGTTTTTTCCGGCTTTCTCGCTGATGTTCAGACAGAGATAATTCGAGTTCATCCTCCCCAGGTAGGGGGCATGCTACTCACTGCTGGACCAGATAAATCATCAGTGCTGTTGATGAGACCAACTTTTGAAAGCCCAAAGTCTGTCAACTGCTCAGATAGAATACAAAAAGAGTTAAAAATTTTGGGGAAAAGACAAAGGCAAAAACCCATAACTCTTAATGAACAGCTACACAACTTCAATTCTTTCTAACTCACAAATTACTGAAATCACTCTGAGATCGGAGCTAAAGAAAGAAAAGAATTGAGTACAGCCTCACGTGTGCCTGTGGAAGTGCTAGTGCTCTAGAATATAATATGAAATACTTGAAAATGAAACAAAAAAATTTAATTCATCTTAATCCCGCTGAAACATGTTTAAAAGTTTTAAACCATCACCAGCTCTAGCAGAGATTTATTTTCAAATTTCAACATCCTGGTTCAACTTTAGAAACCCAACTACATAAGAACTACTAATATATGTATAATTGGATATATGGATATTGAATGTCGCATTGGCCAGAAATGGAAACATAACAAAGAAATATAAGAATTAAGATATACATGTACACACCTTAACATGGCCATCATGAGCAATTAACAAATTATCAGGCTTCAAATCTCGATGAACCACACGAAGGTGAATGTAAATACTCTAAAGCAAGCACCTGCAAAATCAAACATAGAAACATTCAATCAAAGTATAAATTTGAACGGCAATGTATGCGGTAAAGATATCCTGAAGAAGATGCATGCCCATACCACTTCGGCTATATATACACGAGCAACCTCCTCATCTAAGCAGCCTAAATTTCTCAACAATGAGTATAGATCTCCTCCATTCAAATACTCCATCACAAGATACAAGTTTTCACGGCAAGTAAAAGAATAGAAGAAGCGAACTGATACAATTTAACTTCGTGTTAAAATAAACCAAATGTTTCTCAAGGCAAGGTAAAACGCTTTGCTAGAACACCTGCTCACCACAAAAGGATTGCGAACTGAAATCAAGATGTCACGTTCTGCTA
Organism: Prinsepia uniflora; assembly: GCA_032719365.1. Lineage (NCBI taxonomy): Eukaryota > Viridiplantae > Streptophyta > Magnoliopsida > Rosales > Rosaceae > Prinsepia > Prinsepia uniflora. The sequence goes on along the minus strand of CM064865.1, from coordinate 81,753,799 downwards.
ATATACTTTCAACAGCATTCTTACGGATCATATCTGCTTTTTTAAGAACCTGTCACAAATAGTATGAAATTAGAGTGAACAAATCATATTCATGGTCAAAGATGGGACAAAACCAGCACGGTTTTTCTCTGTTTTGGGGAGTGTAGGTGGGGAAGGGAATTAATTTACGGGCTGGGAAAAAAGAAAACAAAGACAGACGAGGTGTGCATCTAAAGCACGCTTTTCATCAATTATGGTACTTGTTATAAAACTGTATGCAGATTCCAACCAAAAACAGAACCTGTGCGTATAGTGCTGAAGAAACATTAAACTGGTGTTTTCTATTCCACAAAGCTTCCAGAGGTTCAAAAGAAAAATAAAAAATAAAGATAGAAAGATGAGAGGGAAACCATCCTGCTAAAAACCACACAGAAAAATGGATTTAGAAAAGTAAGTCTGTATATTCTCCCAAAGCAATTTAGTGATATTTCTGAAGCATGTACCTAACGAAAAAAAAGAGGGTGGAAAATTTTGAGTATAACATGAACAAAGCACATAAAAATTAAAAGTAAAAACTCAAAAAGGCTAGGAAAATTGGTATCAAATAGATAGAAGGAAGCTTAACCAAACTAGCATAGATAACAGGAAGCATAAATCTTCAAATAATAAGAAGCATGTCTAATTATACACACCTTAATAGCAAAAAGATCCCCGGTTGTTCTCTTTTTAGCTAAAAAAACTCGTCCGAATGCCCCACGACTGATTGGTTTGATAATTTCAAAGTCATCTATGGATGTTCGGGTCCTTGGAGAAATGTATAGGGCTTGTGCGAACCACATCATCTTCTAGAGGAGCTTCTTCATCAATCACAGTAGTTGTTATATCAACCTTTTCATCCTCCACTAACTCACACAGCTGCAAATACTTCTCCCTAGAGTATCCACATTTCCATATCAAAAAATTAAATTAAGAAAAAACCCAAACAGCATGTAGTTTTGAAGATTTCCCAATGAATTGCTTAATAAAACTTTTCAAGAGAAATATAGATACCATAGTTCAAGTATATTATTGAACACTTTAGTTGAAGGCTTGAAGCTTGTAAAAACCAAGAAAAATAGCAGCAAGTACCCACCGAATCAGCTTCTCGATGCGTGCCCCAAATGTTTCCACGGTAAGTGAATCAAACTTCTGCGGTCCATAACTACTCTCAGGTCTTCAAGACAAGACAGTAAATATGGAATGGAGCGTTCATCATCCAAAGGAGTATTTGCTACGCAACGAGCAATATCAGAAAGTTCATTCATCTGCATCATGCAAAAGGAGTTTATCTATGATAGTTTACCTATGATAATTATAAAAAATACTACTTTGAGACAAGGAATATCAATAAACATAGCACATCACATACTAAATTAATCAAGTTTCATGCTACAATCAAACATACATCAGTCCTATTGTTTTTACAGATGGTGCATCAGAAAATCTCATCACACATGACATACAACAAAACACACGCATAACCTACATGTGTTGATAGATGTATGCAGGCAAATAACATATACATCCCCATTTCAACATCTGCAGAAACATATAATCTGCATGAGATGATATGCAGTCTATTTAGGTAATTCACTTTAATCTTCCTTTAATAAGAAAGTTCTAGGACTCGGAGATGAAAGAAAAATGTTACTGCTGCATTTTGGATTTGAAAAAGATGATAGTTCATGTATGAGATTTCCCAAATACGTGCTTGGGAAACTCCGAAAGCAAAGAAGTATTCATAAAATAAAATAGATAAATGAAATACCTGAGGAAGATCGTCTTGCTCAGAAAAAGAAGCCTTGCCTGCCAGGAGCAAGTCAATCTGGCTGGCCCTAGGTGTCAATAATGGAGACCTAGGAGTCATGCTGCCTGCAGATGATGTTGTCATTCCTTGATCAGACTTTGGACCAAAACGAGTTCTACATGACATGGAAGGTAGACCTTTCAGGTCATCCATAAAAGCTACGTTATCTGCTTCAGGAAAACAATCAAGCATCTCCTCTGAGCCTCTATGTGACCAGTCACTGAGTTTTGGAGATAGGACATCAGATTCTTCAGTCACACTTGAATTAGAAACTTTCGCAACGTCTGGACTTCCTACACCATGCTGGATATCCTTTTGAGCAAAGGACTCCATCAATTTTTCAAGGGTCTCAGAAATTCTGACAAGACGCTCATTCACATTTACACCCTTCTGATCACATCGATCAGCAATCGCACAAATTCTTGAATGGTCTTCCACATTTGCAGTTGGAACCTCCTCCTCACAGATACGACAGATTATAGAAGTGTCATCAGATACATTTGGTTGTCCCCATCCCCAAGAAGGTTTGTGTTGGTGCTTGGAAGAATGCTCACGAGAATCCTTTCCAGAAGGCTCAGGAGGCTTCACAGTAGCCAGATCAAAGGCAGACACCCCATTCCTGCTGTCTGAAGCTTTCAAATGTTCAACCTTACCATCACTCTGCTCCTTCAACTCAGGAGCTTCTTTCAAGCCTTTTGCAACGCCTTTTGCAACTGGAGACGGGAATTTCTTCCAAGATGTCATCCGGTCTCTACTAGCAGGAGACTCCGCATTCTTTGAGGGTTGCTCGGCAGGAGCTGAGAATAAGTTTCCAGGTTGTATATGGTCTCTCTTCCATTCCATTCCATGTTGCTCCTGACTGTAAGATTTCCTAGCTGAAGCTGCTTTAGAGGCCTTTGTAACACTTAAACTCTTTGGGTCCTTAACCAAACTTGGAGGAATTCTTTTATCCGCAGAACGCAAAACTCTTGATTGACGAAGATGGAAAACATGTTCATCCTCAGCCAATCCACTTTCCTTATGAAACTGCAGCAGCCTAGTACACCTTGTAAGTATAAAAAGCATGCGAGTGTGAAGTTGCTTCAGCATACCCGGAGGAAGTTCTTGGCGTCTATCGTCCAATTCCTGAACTATTCCTTCACACTGAAGCCAAAACTCTCCAGATGATGTCATAGCGCAACTTCGTGCCAAAACCAGCAAGTCCTCAAGGGTTTCCTGCCACTCTGGATGATTATCTGCATTTTTTTCAAGAATTCCAACTAAATCTGCTGCAAATATAGCAAGATCGGAGTTCACTTCTTCCTTTGCTTTGTCGAACTTTGCCCGAATGACAACCAAGACTTCCTGCATATAAGCAACATGATTGATTACAACTTACAAGCAAGTCAAGCTTTCTAGCTCAAATTCATCTGCACATAAAAAACATTACACAGGAGGAAGAAAAAGTACCTCTAGGTTGTTCAAGCCACGTGGCTTCCAAAATGGGAAAGGTCGTACACCTTTTGAATTCAGTTCATGGGAAAAACTTTTTATATCGGCAGGAAACCTTTTTCTTGGAGCACTCGTTAAACGAAGTATAGCTTGAAAACGAGGAGATTCAGACTCCTTGGGATTTTCACAATCATAAGCAGTCTATTAAGGTAAAAATCACATGCAAACACATTACGACAAGAAATAACAGAATATGGAAACAATCAGAAATAATACAAGGAGAAAATAAATAACATTATCTTTACCAGTACCTCTGGTGTACATACGTCGGAACCTCTTAAGCCACCAGAGTGACTCCAGGATGTTATGCTTCGCCCTGTTTAGGATGATTGAGGTGTCAAAAGCCCTCAGTGCGAAACAACATGATAGGCATCCCACTCATTATTAAAAATGAAGGTATACACAAACTTCAGTAATTAAGACCAAATGATAGTATTAACTTCTGACTTCTGAATGAGATAAAGTGTCACTACACATGACCACATTTGTAGTCCATGTGTTTTTATGCTTACAAAAAATGATGGGAGGAACAATAGAGAAATATGGTAAGCTAGATTCATCTAATGGAAGGAGACATCTACTTGAGCAGGAGCCATGATAAACTAATTACACCTTTGCACACTCATATAAATATAAATCCTTTGTTGGTCTCTCTAGGTTATTCCAAATCAATGCCTTGTGCCTCTCCTTCGATATTCACGTTTTCCATTCCCATTTATCACTTGTATTAAAAATAAACTTAACCCACTATGTAAGCAGAAAAGTAATATTTTGGATAGAGGTTCCATACTGAAACAGAAGTCGAATTCCCCCAACTAATACGGAAATATTTAAAATTTCCACATACTCTGATTGGGAAGTGTTACTCTCTTACCAGTTACCATGATGTCTGATATACTATAGTTCATTGCTTGATAAATAGTTTCAAAACTAACTATTGAGCTTAAAACACTGCTATTTATAGCTAAAACTAACTTTAGAAACTTTTTATAGTGTGTTTTGGAGTTCAAGTCATCTTTGTCGTAATGCCTACAGGAGTGAATAGAATGTAACTCCCAAGTTACAAGCTCAAAACACGAGCACTAGCCCCAACCATACCTCAGTACTTATAGCATAAACTAAATTAGTACAACTTAATAGAACAGACCGCATTGCACTACAGCTCAAAATCATACCAGCTTCAGCAGAGGATTCTCCGTTGTGCAACCGAGATGGCGCCGGCATGTTGGGGCTCTGGTCTCTGGAAGGCCCGCTGCCAGTTGACATAGCATCTGAATTACTGCCATTATCAACCCAGCTCCCACTTGCCACATTCTCATTGAAACCAACCCTACTCAGACTCTGACTCTCAGTCCCCTTCTTCTTTCCCCCACTTCCCGACCCTAAGTTCGCATCGCCAACAACGCCCGGTCTCGACAAGTTACTCGAACCCAGAGACGACCCTTTGTCGCCCCTAAACCCGAAAAAGCTCTCCTGCGGCAACGGCCCCGATCGCGTCTTAATCCTATTCAACCCCAGCGACGAAGCTAAAATGGGAGACACAGAAGCCGCTGGCTCCGCCGCGGCCGATGCCGATGCAGACGACTTCTTCGGAGTCGAGCTAGCGCCAGTTGAGGAAGACTTTGACGGCGATTTGACCTGAGCTAGACTTTCTTTGCCCTTTGCATCCTTCTTCTTTGACACATCTTTGGCCAGAGTTTGGCGACTCTTGCCACCGAAGCCTCCGCCGGAACTAGTAGTCGGGCCTTGCGGGTCGTCTTTGGATGCGGATTTGGGTTTCTTCTTGTCGGATCTGATCGGGGAGTTGGAACCCAACGATCGTGGACTGTTGTGTGACCCATCGGGACTGTTGGAGGAGTCCGATTTCTTGGAGGAGAAGAATCTCCCTTTGAACACCATTGCTACCGTATTGTCAAAGATAAAAGTTTTAGGGCTTGTGAAATTGACTGATGCAGCCCTAGCATGGGAGCATAGGGCTGCTGTGAGAGAGAGAAAATGTAAAGTTGTTGGTACTCGGAAATGGATATCGATGCTTTGAATGTAACAGAGAAGAAGAAGAAGGAAAGGGTTGAAGCCACTGCGATGAAATGAAAAGAATGTGACTCGGAGTCGAAGGCCGTGGATATAGCGCCTTAATGGCCTCCCGGTGGAGCCGTGGAGCCGTGTACTAATAATAATTGCCCAAATCCTAATTTCAAACTTAATTAAAACGTTAACAACATATTCTAATTTTGTGCGGTTTCTTCTTTTTACTGCGATTATTGGTATTTGTTTTTTTATAGGGGAATTTTATTCGTATAATAAATATATATATAAAAAAAATTATAATAATTTGATAAAAAAATATGAGTAAATAACCTACGGTGAGTGATCATGATCAATATCTTTCGAAATAGTCTAGATGGAATAACACACAAAATAATATCAATAATGCTAGAGGCACCATCTAAAATCCCACATTTTGCATCCTAACACGTGGCATTTCATCTCATCGTCTTCAATTTTTCCATCTCAAAATAAATCCCACAACATCGTTGCCTATCGTTTATGCTATTTCCACCTCAGTAGAATTCCGAAGAGGATAAGACATAGCTTATGTGTTAATATGTCGTGATTGAAACCAACATCACCAATAGAGTATCATGATTGTTCAATCAAAATGCACCGGGCCGCATCATGAGTCAAGACCTATTAAGGAAAATCAAGCTCTTGAAATCAAAAGTTTCACCGACTACATGACATATTGGGATGTCAACTCGTTACCATGATTGACACCGTGACGATAAAGTACAAACAAGAAAATGAAGCTTCAAAATGAACAAGCTTTAGTGAAATCGACATAAAAACTAATTAGATTATTCAATTTATTTACTATATTCCTATGAAAACAAAGGGGAATCTTTTAGACCCAACGAAGAGAAGTCAAAGTAAAGTTTCTTAAAGAATAATCTTTTCTTGGAGAGGGAGCGGGCGGCATATGATTATTGGCTTATGCGCGCATGAATGATTTTAATCGTTTTTGTGATGGCTCGTATGTTACCATTTTTACTTTCTATTTGTACCAAAAATTTGTCTACTAATGCATTATAATTTGATGCAATTACACATTTATAGAAACTCGGAATAATAAATCATTTCAGAAAATATTAGAGGGACCGTTACCATGTGTATTTCCTTTTTTTCTCCTTTTTTTTTTTGCTGCATTGGTATAAAAATGGAATCAATCCTTATTCTTATAAAATAATCTCTGTTATTATCGAGGGTAATTTTGGTGTTACAGGCTTGACCAATGTATTATAGGTTTTAATATTTAATTATTTTAATTATTTTAATATTTTTCTCCTTAAGTCAACTCATTATATTTGATAGCATTTATGGTCAAACCTTCATAAGCTAAAAGCTGAGGTCAGATTGAAATTCGTGTCATGGACTGGTCTCTAAATCAGAAAGAGAAGATTTTTGAAGAAAATGAAGATGTAGGTGGAATTGGTCCCCTAATGGGAAATCAAGTACTTCATTTTCTTTGGTTCGGCACATAGGGCTTTAGGCTTGAATCCAATCCACGATTGCGTTGGAAAGAGCAAAAAAAAAAAAAGGAAGCATAGGGTGGAAGTCAATAGTCAATACTCGAGAATAAAATGTATGGAAGTGAATATTAGATGTCGACTTTAACGAAGAAATTATTCGATTCAGACATAATCAACAATTCTGTTGGACATTTCTTACTAACTACATGTCTATATTATGTATTTGGGCTCAACCCTGCATCCTTGACACATTACTTAGCTTGATCAAATAATTTCAGTCGTGGGAAATTTTTTTGTGAGGGAATTCTATAATAGATGTGGGATTAAGTGTAAGAATTGGTTTATCTCAGTTGGTGCTTGAGACGGACTCTTTGGTCTGTGCTGCTGCCTTGAACAGTCGGTGCAAGCTTACTCTCCTATTTGACCAATTCTAAATGATGCTGGGTTTCTTATTCAACCGATGCAGCCACTTGTGATTATTCATATTCAAAAAGAGGCAAATGCAGTAGCTCATAAGCTGGCTAGGTATGGATTGCATGCGACATCTTGTCAACATTGGGTCGGTGAAACGACTTCTTGCATTTCTGATTTAATTTTGAAATATTATTAAGTGATTTAATTGTAACGTTTAACATGTAGCGGTCACTTTAAAAACTGGCCCGTTTTTCGCGTTTTCTCTCGGGAGGTGGGGGAGGTCAATTTCCTCTACACTCCATGGGAAGCTAATAGGGAAGCTAATAGGGCTGCTCATAGGCTCGCCATAGTGGGCATGGATTTTCTTTCTTCTGTAGTGTGGTTCGAGGAACCTCCTGACATTATTCTCGATCTTTTAGTTGAAGATTCTCAAAATTTTCAGGTGTAATTGGGAGGATGCGGGTCACTCTTTTTCCTTGATCCGGGTTGAAAGCCCCAGCAAGATTTTAACGAGGCCACCTTATTACATCACCCGAAGGTTGTACGATTAGCACAATTTCCCTATCTTTAATGCAGCTTTGGTTTTCCTCTCAAAAAAAAAAAAAAAAAAAAACTGGCCCGTTAAAATACCGTTGTGGGAACTCTTTAATAGACTTTTTTTTCTTTCGGTCGTTGGAGCGGCCAGTTTTTGAAGGGGCCTCAATTTTTTTTTGGGGTCTAATTGAAGGGGCCACTTTGAATAAACCCAGTTGTACTAAAACTATTTCTAGTATAATCGAATTATCTTTTCTCAAAAAAATAAAATAATAATCTAGGCCTTTAGGCTTCCGAAGTGTGTTGAGGCTTTAGATGCTAAAAGCCCAATACAGATCCGTTGGGCTTACCTTCTTTACAATCTGGGATGCTCCTTCGTTACTGGATGAAGTGGGCTTCGTGGGCCATAGCACCGGTCCAAGACTTCAAAATTGCGACATTTCATTAGAGAAAAAAAAAAATTCTCATATTTAAAATTAAAATCATTTTATTTTAACTTTATTTATTAATTATTGTTTTACAACAGCTTCAAATTTCCGATGTGGTTCTTTTTGTTTGATCATGGAGTTTGATATTGCTCTTGTTTTTTCCTATTGGTATTTATCTCTTGATATAGGAGTCATGCAAACTTTTGACAATCATTATAGGTACTCGTCTTTTATTCTAAATATTAATGTTTATTTTTTATTCTTCTCATTTTTTGGATTCGGTTCTTTTTTAAAGATGTTTAGTCTTTCCATACCGTATTAAGCGCGTTGCATTTTTTTTCTCATTAGGTTTTTATAGGAAAAATTTATTGACGATAGAATATTATACACACTTCACAAGTGTCACTCAGTTTCTGAATTGTATATCGAGGCTTTATTCATAGTTACATTATATTTGGATTGCAATCATTTTTTTTTTTTTACTTTCTTCTAGTTCCTAGTAAACCTAATTTAGGCACCGATGTTTTACTTACATATTGTGTTGTTGACCTTGATATTAACTATTGGATTCTTGATGGACTTATTATCAATTTATATTTTATCATAAGATGTTCTTGACTAAGACAACTCTTAATGCGTTGGTTTTTTTTTCCTTCGATTTTTTTCCCATTAGGTTTTTATAGGAAAGATTTATTGACGATACAACATTATACGCACTTCACAAGCGTCACTCAGTTTCTGAATTGTATATAGAGGCTTTATTCGTAGTTACATTATATTTGGAATGCATTCATATATATATATTTTTTTACTTTTCTTCTAGGTAATAGTGAATGTAGTTTAGCCACCGATCTTTTACTTACAAATTGTGTTGTTGACCTTGATATTAACTATTGGATTCTTGATGGACTTATTATCAATTTATATTTTATCATAAGATGTTCTTGACTAAGACAACTCTTAATGCGTTGGTTTTTTTTTTCCTTCGATTTTTTTCCCATTAGGTTTTTATAGGAAAGATTTATTGACGATACAACATTATACGCACTTCACAAGCGTCACTCAGTTTCTGAATTGTATATAGAGGCTTTATTCGTAGTTACATTATATTTGGAATGCATTCATATATATATATATTTTTTTACTTTTCTTCTAGGTCATAGTGAATGTAGTTTAGCCACCGATCTTTTACTTACAAATTGTGTTGTTGACCTTGATATTAACTATTGGATTCTTGATGGACTTATTATCAATTTATATTTTATCATAAGATGTTCTTGACTAAGACAACTCTTAATGCGTTGGTTTTTTTTTTCCTTCGATTTTTTTCCCATTAGGTTTTTATAGGAAAGATTTATTGACGATACAACATTATACGCACTTCACAAGCGTCACTCAGTTTCTGAATTGTATATAGAGGCTTTATTCGTAGTTACATTATATTTGGAATGCATTCATATATATATATTTTTTTACTTTTCTTCTAGGTCATAGTGAATGTAGTTTAGCCACCGATCTTTTACTTACAAATTGTGTTGTTGACCTTGATATTAACTATTGGATTCTTGATGGACTTATTATCAATTTATATTTTATCATAAGATGTTCTTGACTAAGACAACTCTTAATGCGTTGGTTTTTTTTTTTTCCTTCGATTTTTTTCCCATTAGGTTTTTATAGGAAAGATTTATTGACGATACAACATTATACGCACTTCACAAGCGTCACTCAGTTTCTGAATTGTATATAGAGGCTTTATTCGTAGTTACATTATATTTGGAATGCATTCATATATATATATATTTTTTTACTTTTCTTCTAGGTCATAGTGAATGTAGTTTAGCCACCGATCTTTTACTTACAAATTGTGTTGTTGACCTTGATATTAACTATTGGATTCTTGATGGACTTATTATCTATTTATATTTTATCATAAGATGTTCTTGACTAAAACAACTCTTAACGCGTTACATTTTTTTTTTGCCTTCGATTTTTTTATTTTTTCCCATTAGGTTTTTATAGGAAAAATTTATTGACGATACAACATTATACGCACTTCACAAGCGTCACTCAGTTTCTGAATTGTATATAGAGGCTTTATTCGTAGTTACATTATATTTGGAATGCATTCATATATATATATTTTTTTACTTTTCTTCTAGGTCATAGTGAATGTAGTTTAGCCACCGATCTTTTACTTACAAATTGTGTTGTTGACCTTGATATTAACTATTGGATTCTTGATGGACTTATTATCAATTTATATTTTATCATAAGATGTTCTTGACTAAGACAACTCTTAATGCGTTGGTTTTTTTTTTTCCTTCGATTTTTTTCCCATTAGGTTTTTATAGGAAAGATTTATTGATGATACAACATTATACGCACTTCACAAGCGTCACTCAGTTTCTGAATTGTATATAGAGGCTTTATTCGTAGTTACATTATATTTGGAATGCATTCATATATATATATTTTTTTACTTTTCTTCTAGGTCATAGAGAATCTAGTTTAGCCACCGATCTTTTACTTACAAATTGTGTTGTTGACCTTGATATTAACTATTGGATTCTTGATGGACTTATTATCTATTTATATTTTATCATAAGATGTTCTTGACTAAGACAACTCTTAACACGTTGCATTTTTTTTTTTTGCCTTCGAATTTTTTATTTTTCCCCATTAGGTTTTTATAGGAAAGATTTATTGACGATACAACATTATACGCACTTCATAAGCGTCACTCAGTTTCTGAATTGTATATCGAGGCTTTATTCATAGTTACATTATATTTGGAATGCAATCGTTTTTTTTTTAAACTTTTCTTCTAGTTCCTAGTAAACCTAATTTACCAACCAATCTTTTACTTACACTTACAGATTGTGTTGTTGACCTTGATATTAAGTATTGGATTCTTGATGGATTTATTATCTATTTATACTGACTAAAACAACTCTTCTATTAAAAAAAATCATCAAAATAAAAATTATTTTATTTGCAATAACATGTAGAACTCATACCTTGACCGGTTGACCACTTGATTAGTTCATTAAAAATACTAATTATGGTATAATAAGAAGGAATACATCGTTAACATTTATGGAAAAATCCAATTTTATACTCTGATTAATCGCAAGTTAACATGCATTATGCGAAAAATATTGGATTTTTAAAGAAGGAAAGTACAAATGTGTTGCACAAGTCTATTTTATACAAGGACCACATGCCCCATGTATATTTTTTACAATACAAAATTAGGTTATTCAATTCACAAGTTAGGAGTTAGGACCCCATGAAATGAAAGGGACTCAACCCATAAAATATCATGGACCTTGAAGGAACTTGTGAATATTCATAAGTAGACATGGCGTTGAATATTCACAACCCAACGTTTATTAAAAAAGACCTCCAAAAAAAATAAAAAATAAAATAAAGGGAGCATTTTCGCAATGTTACCTGGTTCGCGGGTCGGTTCGGTACGAAAAATGGGTTCTGGTACGGGGTACGATAAATTAAGAAGATTCCGGTATGTTATGGTATATATAATCCGTACAGAATTTTGAGGAAATGATTCCATAAACTCAACACTTATTCAGTTTGCATAGGTAACTAAATCATCTTTTACCCTCAATTTACCTTAAATTTCTGGGTCGGTCGATTTGGTGATTTGGATAGAAACCGTACCCTATTTGGGATCGGGTGTTTCGGATCACGGGTCGGACACCCTTTCACCGAACCAAGTAACCTTGATTTTCGCTTACCATGCCTTACCAGTATTCAATTATAGTACCCTGTAGAGAGTGGTCTTCCAAAATCATGTCATCAGTTGTAAAATTAGCTTCACGAAGAATTTAGTTGAAATGGATCCACTGAAATTGATGGGAGAAAACCCAAATATCCAGATTCCAGAACAACCATTTTGAGCTTACAAGGTAAAGAGCAGCTGCAATAAAAAATGCTTCCCAAATAAATAAAATAAAATAAATAAACCCCTTGTCACACGTGTCGGTACCAGCGCCGGTCCCAAATTTCAACCCAGCTGGGTTTCAACTGGCAACGCCCGGTCTCCGATCGAACCAGCCGGTCACCACTCCCAGAAAAATACAATCTTTACAATCAGACGGTCCAGATTAACAGACTCGCCCAGTTGAATTGCAGAAAAGGAAACTATTGGAAGTTATTATTTAACCTGTCCTCATCCATGACGTCGCTCTCTTCTTCACTTCGTCTATATCCAAACAAGTAGAGCTTTTAGCTCTTCGTTCTTCACGGTTTATTAGGCTTGAATTTTATTTGGAAGTTTATTTATGTTTTTGGTGTAATTCCGCTCTGAAATTTTAGTCGGTTTGAGCTGAAGCTGAAGGATTACTGGAATGGAGAGGGATTTTCTGAGTTTGTCTTCAAGTTTAAAAAGTGATTATGCGATTGTGAAACAGGAGGCCAAAGATGAAGCCAAGAATTCAGGTTTCTTTTCAATGATTTGTCTTCAATTATTATCACTGGAATGTTATTGACTTTGCTTGCTGAGTTCATTTTATTTCTGGGATGAAATTCATTGTTTTGGATTTGGAATTTTGATTGTGCTCCCTTTGGTTGCATGTTGAGAGCTAGCCACTAAGGATACTAATTTGTACTTCTCTGGCCAAGCAGGATACTAGTTTGTACTCAATTTTCCCATGAAAGCATCAATCTTTTTGGGAAAATTTGAGCATGTTACAGTAGTTGTTCCCGTTTAATTTTCTTTTTTTTCATCGAACTCAAGAGAATATAATGTTCTTACACATCCATGTAAGTCGAATTGACTAGGTTTGATTGATAATAATACTCTATTTTAATTAACCTAATTTATGGGAATATTTGAATTTGTGTGCATTGGATCACATTCGATCTAGCCAATGTGACTAAGCTCACAAGGGCTTCGGTTCTTAGAATTTTGACCATTCTAAGACAAATGACAATTTTTCTAAACTCCCCATTTTGTGAGTCCTCAACAAACATTGATGAAGAAGAATTGCAGTGTTTTTATTGTTTTAGGGGTAGATTTCTATACATTAAAAGGTAAAATGGGCTGCTACCTTGCTGTGATTGTGTTGACTTCTGGTCAGTGAGTGAGTCTGGTAGAAACGTTCAGTTGGTTTTGCCGGTGGAGACTCGGTACTAGGAACATGGGGTAGTTGTCTTTAGTTTTATAGTCTTTTTTGGTAACATAATGCCATATGCCTTTTCTTTTATATTAATGAAATAATTTAGTTTGTTTGGTTAGGCAGAGGATGATGTGCTTTTGCCTCACATGCCTATGAGATGTCATGTTTTAAAGCAATGTGGCACGTTGGTGGTACACTGTTTCTAATAAACAAAACTTAAGCAATAATAAACATTTAATTTAAGTTATAATAGGTGAATTTAATAACGCAATCCGATTATACTATCTTTGTTAGAACATGAATTGTGGAGTTCTGCGTTTTATATATTTTGTTCAAATCTGCTGTTGTTAATACTTATTGCCTGTCCAGATGGTACAACATTTATAATAAAATACTCACTAAATAAACATACATAATATGAAGCTTACTCATCATAATACTTTAAAGTGTGTGGCTGCTTATCACAACGCGTGCAGCGCAAATGTTCCAAAGGGAGGATTTAAATATTCTAGGAGCTTGCTAGTTGTTTAAGTTCATTTGTTGTCCTTTCTTTCTTCCTCGTATATTTAGAAATTTACATATTTGACAATGTGCATTAGATTAGATACGGCTGTATTCACAATTTCATATTCATAATATGGTTTACGGTGATGAGTGTTCTCTTTTAATAAAGGCTCATTTTGACAGCTGCGATAAATGTGCATGCGGATAATGTATATAATTGCTTTAACTACATTCCAAGAAAAATATGTTCGTGTTGGCATATATTTACGGGGCAATTTAACTTAAAGATTACCATAATATATTTTTATTTCTGAGGTACTTTGAGCAAGCATCAAGCATTGTTAATTTATTCGTTCAAGCTCTAAATTAATTGGTCTGACGCTCTGTGTTTATTGATTTTGCAGCACTGCCTAGAAGTTCAGGGATGCAGTGGTCATTTTCAAACAAGGTTTCTGCACTTCCAAAATTTCTGTCTTTCAATGCTCCTCAAGAAGATAGGCCAAGAAAAAATGTTCATGATACATCTGCATTTATGACTATATCAACTGCTGATGCTTTTCACTCCAGCCAGAAGTCATTCTCCGGTGTAATACAGGTATTTCCTCTCATGCTTTCTGAATCTTCGTGCAAAGAGTTTGGTTCTGCAAGAACTTGATTTTCCTGTATCATTTGCACATATCCTGTAGAGAAATTTCATTCTTGGTAAGCAATCTGGATGCTATTATGCAATGACAATCTTATCCTATGCAGCAGTTTGATGCACGTTCAGTGCATCAATCTCAAGACATGAAGACATACCCAGTTGTCAGCCAACCCAATCAAAGGATTCCGATTGCTTTTAGTGCTCCCATTCTCCAATCCCATCCTCCGGTTGGCCAGAACATGGATGTTTCTACCACAAAACTGCAACCCCTTAGTGGAGTTCCGGTTCTTGCCCCTGTATCTGTTCTTTCTTCAAAAAATTCTGTAGTTGGTACTACTGATCTCAGGTATTTTAACACGGACCATCTTCTGCTCGTTCTTAGAATATGACAATGGTTGAAATCCTAGAGGCTAAATTGAGTTTCTTATGTAGGAATGCATCCAAATCTATTGGGGCGTCTGCTCAGTTAACCATCTTTTATGCTGGTTCTATGAATGTTTATGATGATGTATCTCCTGAGAAGGTATCTTTATATTTGATTCTTTTGTTTACTACATTAGACTTTAGGTTAATTTCTTTTAATTGCTTTATTTCATTATTTAGGCACGGGCTATTATGTTACTGGCTGGAAATGAATCTTCTCCGACTCACTGTCTGTCACCTTCCATAGCTCAAGTGCAGGCTCCGATCCCTAAGACTTCCACAGCTGATGGTTTTTTTCGGAACCAGTCCCATATTACATCTTCAATCTCTGGCCTTCCAAGCCCTCTATCTGTGACCTCACATGCTAGTTCTCATTCTGGAGGAGGATTCAAAAGCACCAATGAACCAGCTATATTGAAACCGGCAGGACCTTCACCATCTCTTATTGTCCACTCAGAGCCTTCTAAAGTTGCCTGTTCAGTGGGATCTACTATGACTAACTTGATTCCGGCAGGTATAAATTTGGATATTTTCTTTTATGTATGTCAATGTTACTATAATATCGGTAATATAAGCCGTCTGGCTTCCGTTCTCTTTTTTCATTGAAATTGTACAACAACAGCATGAAAATATCTGTTTATATGTTTGCAGTACCTGTGCCTCAAGCCCGCAAAGCATCCTTGGCTCGATTTTTTGAGAAGCGCAAGGAAAGGTAACTTTATCTTTTACGAGTTATTTCCCCTCTTGAATGTATGTTCACATTCTCAATTTTCTAATTCCAACACCAGTTACTGGTCAATCTTGTTTCAATATGTTTTGACATTGAAAAAAAAAGGAAGGACATCTAAACTAATTATGGAGCTGAAGGAAAAGTATGAACCAATTTCACTTTATTGAATTCGTGATTGTTATTCTGTTTTCACGCCAAATTCAAAATGTTGAGTTTTTGAAGCCTTTTGTTGTGCCTTTTACATGATTTTTGTATGGCTAATCCCTGCTTGCAGATGTTATCATTTGTAGGCTGGGTCAATGTCATGAGTTTCCTTTTATTGCTTCAAAATTTGAGCTTTATGTGCCTTTATGATGATAACCATAAACCGTTGCCTGACATAGAAATTTGTGTGCATTTAGGATGACGACCACTTTGCCCTACAATATGAGCAAAAAATCTCCAGACTGCAGCAGCAACACAGCTGGATCTGATGGTTTGAGTCTCTCTTTCAACTCCTCTGGTTCTTATCCTCCACAAGCCACAAATTAGCGCTTAGAGAGGTTGTTTTTTATCATATATTATATTATGTAACAATTTCACTTGTGCTTGCTAGTTTGTAGTTGTAAGATCAAATTTTTCTAACCTCAAGGCATAGATAAATATGATATAGTAATATACATATGGTTCAAGTACATGTTGTGTTTGTGCTTGTTTGCATTTATATGTTGTAAAAATTATTGCTTTTGCATTTGAAGCAGCCTGCACAGTTGTAATGTCCATGTTTTTGTATTGACATGTATTAAGCTAAAATTTGCTAGCCATGATTATTCTTTAACTTGGTTTTGGCGCTTGATTTGATTGTTATGCTTGCATAGATTTAAATTACTATTTGAATTAATATTATTTTGTGTTATTGAAATTGATCACTTTAATTGCATGAACTATAGATGAACTTGCATCAATAGGTTAAGCGAAGAAGTAATCTTCTTTAAATTCATGACACTTTTAGAATTGCACATCACTTTCTTGAGTTGTGAGAAGGAGCCTGAAGGTTTAGCTGATTTGGATGATACCCATGTTTGTGAGAAGTTTTCAATGCCTATTGATTCATCTGTTCTGCGAAACCATAATAGAAGAAGCCAATGAGGAGATGAGCTTCAAAGAAGATTGAAAAAGTTGAAACAAGATTTCTCCTTGGAAGTCTTAGCCGGACTTTTGCATGGTAGTGGTGCATAAAGTGCCTTACCTAATTAATCCTATTAAGTATTTTATTTAATTCGTTTTATTTTTAGTTATGTTAAACCGCCCTCCCCTCATATATTGTCTGTTTTATCCAGCAAGTGTGCATCATGTCATGTACATGTTGAAATTTAAGCATTCCTTTATATTTGTTTTTATGGTAGAATGTGAAATTTCATCCTACTCACATCATTATGCAATTACCATTACTACTATTTAGTGGTATTGTGTCCATACATTACGTAGAAGGTGTCAAATTCAATTTTCAGAAAATAAGATGTTATTAATGTGTATAATGTAATTTTCCTCCTAAAAAATTAGTGTGAACCAACCATAAGTAACAATATAGTGGTTCAAGATTTGTTATTAAGTCCAGCGTTCGAATATCTCTCCGGAACCAATTATTTACATGCAACCAGTGATGAAAATATCGTCGATTTCGTCAATATATCGCTCGATATATTGGTGCATTTGGCTGGCGACACATAAGAGAAGGGGGAAAGAAATTGAGCGAAATATCGACCGTTTTCCTTGTTTTAAGTTCATTGATCTCCTTATTTTATTAAAACGATCGAGATAGGAACAAATTTCATGAAAATCGAATGTAAAACCAGTGAGTTACAGTCGGGTCATGCCGCCGAATCAAAAAAACCCTAATAGCAGACCCGCGCAAAGTAAGGTACGACTCTTTTTAAGTCAGTAAGTTTACTTTATATATTATTTGGTTGAATAATTTTTCAATTGGGCTTGTTAGTTGAGTTGGTTTCGCTTATGTTCATTAATTAATAGGTACACGCTTGCGTCTGTGTTCGACACCCCAAGTGCGTGCATTTTGCTTTTTTTTTTTCATTTATTCTTTTTTTCAATTTTAAATATATTTACTCATTTTTATAGTTTTTCTTCCATTCAAATTTTTTTTATGCTTATTGTTATGTTTTTAATTATATTAACATTCAATTATAGTAATTCACTTCAATTTATGTTTATGTTTAGATTTTTTTATTACTAGTCATCGACATAACCATATTGTATCACATTATTCATCATATATTTATTATATCAAAGTTATTTTATAGTTTTTATTAGTCTTATATAACCATAAATTTGGAGCGAGATATCCGTAAATTTGACTAGCGATATATCCGTAGATATAGATATTTTAATCCTTACATGCAACTAGTAAAAAATAAAAATAAGCTCCCAAATAAAAAACACATGCTTTTTTATAAATTATAACTCCAAAAAATCCTGGGAAAGAAAAAACCTCACCCCCCCTAAAATTAAAAATATAAGGAATTTGATTCCTAAAAATTTAATTTCGGTCACTTGCCACCGAAGTGCCACACCGCTAGAGTCGGCCAACGGCAAAAACCAGCAGAACTAAACAGAGCGTTGTCTGACGAAACCCAATTTCAAATATTCCTTCCACAAGCTTTTTGCGCTTTCAGCTTTCTCTGAAAAAATGATTCTAGAGAGAGATAAAGAGAAAGAAAATGGATGCTGCAAAAATAGGAAATTTGAAAGAACTCATCAGTCAGTGCAAGTCAAATCCTTCAATAATCCATAGCCCTTCTCTTGCCTTCTTCAAATCCTATCTCGAAAGGTATCGATACTTATTAACTTCTTCATCCACCATATGAGATATGATGTATGTGTAAAATTGTACATGATTGGTATGCAAATTCGTAATCTTTTGTTTGAGGCATGTGGGTTTCTTTGTTTGCAGCCTTGGCGCTCGAATTCCGCCGATCCCAAAAATGGTGAGCCTTATTTCTTCACTATAAAGCTTCAACTTTTATACCAATTTAAAAAATTTCCTTGTATTTGCGTTTAGAATATATTGTTATTTGCATATTAGGAGCAATGGACTTCATACTTTTAATTCAAGCTGTTATGGAAATGCTATACTTCTAATGAATGAAGTTAGCCAACTTTCCCATGTTTTAAATTTGCATAAAACCTTTGAATTTTATGTATTAGTTTCAGTGGGATTTTTTCTTCAAGTAACAGGATTTCGGAGTTTTTCCTCTGTTGGTTTTAGAAATTTGACACACAAGCAACCTGAGTATTCTTACTAAGAACGTAGTTCGGTTGCATCCTGTGGCGATCTTCTACTATGATATTTTATGTGTTAAACTAGACAAAAATAAATGGATATGATCAGTCATAGTGCTGATTCCATAAAATTCCGATCGCACGGTTTTATTCTTGTTATTTTTCTTGTTTGCGTGGTTGCACATCTTGCTTGATATTGTTGTACTGTCTATATCGGTAATAGGATGACGTTAATGATGACGTGTCAGACACAAAAGAGCATTTCGATGCCAGAGAACCTGATCCATCTGGGGATAATGGTGATGACATTGTTGAATCTGACCTCGAGTTGGATGTTACTGATGTCTTGGAGCCGGATAATGATCCTCCGCAGAAGCTATTGGCTAGAGAAAGATTGAGTGATGTGATTGAAGCCTAGTATTTCAGCCTGGACTTTTTTCACCATAATTGTTTACCTCTCTAAATGATCCTGCCTTGAAAATCGGTGCCTTATCTATATTTCAAGTGCAGATGGGAAACCCGTCAATTGAAGTTACAGAAGAAATGCAGGATTCTGCCCAAATAGAAAAATCAAAAGCTATAGATGCTATCTCCGAAGGAAAGGCATCTGCTTGTTGTGTTTACCGATTTTAGTCCAGATTTCTTGGCTTGCCTTTTTCCTATCCCTTAATTGGTAGTGTCTTCTTTTAGGTAAGATGAACGAAGCCATAGATCATATAACAGAAGGCATCATGTTGAATCCAACTTCAGCAATCCTAAAAGCAACCAGAGGTAAGTTGATTGTTGTTTTTCTTAAGTTTAGGTTTATCTTTATTTCGTTGTGCTTTTTACTTTTTTAGTTGTCATCTATCTTCTCTTCTTTTCTCCTATGTATCAGTCTCTTAGAAGCTTTGTATCCTTGCTTTCAGCTAGTATCTTTGTCAAATTGAATAGGCCAAATGCAGCAATTCGTGATGCTAATGCAGCTTTAGAGGTTGGTCGATGATCCTCCCTCTACGTGCTCTTGTTGAATACTGTCGAGAATTTAGAATTTTGACAGTAATGAACATTGATAAATGAGTTATGTATATACTTTTCTAGATCAACCCTGACTCTGCAAAAGGATATAAAATAAGAGGAATAGCGAAGGCCATGTTGGGTCACTAGGAAGAAGCGGCAAGTGATCTGCATGTAGCATCAAAGTTGGATTATGATGAGGAGATTGGTTCAGTGCTTAAGAAGGTGGTCTTTCCTTATACTAGAAGGAGAAGTTTCCAGAGAATCTGTTGCTTAATAACTTCATTTTGATTGTAGGTTGAACCTAATGTCCACAAAATTGAAGAGCATCGGAGAAAATATGAACCCTTGCATAAAAAAAGGGAGATAAAAAGAGCCGAGCATGAGAGAAAGCGGCAAGCTGAAGCTCGAGTGAGTGTTGTATTAGAGCAAATATGTTCTTGTGCTTAGGTTAAGAAATATCATCTCTCTTTGATGGTCAAATATTTTGTTGGCCTACATTTGGTTGGGGTGAGCAGAATGAGCAGCTTTTTGAAAATGAGGCTTATGATACATTTGATAGTGTGTTGATATTAGTTAGCATAATGATTTATAACCAAAGCATTGGTTTAAAATGCTAAATCTAAAAGACGCGCCCTTTCTTGTTTATTCATCCATTTATGTTTTGCTTTGTGGAGACTGGTGGATGTTGGCATTTCCTACTAACTCCACAAGGATATAGAACCTTCATACTAAATTACAAGTTTTTCAATTTCATGCAGGAACGGGATGCGTTGTCAGCTCTTAAGGACGGTATGTCATTTCTTTTTTAATTCTTGTTTCCGATAATAGTATACTAATACATGTATCTTTATAGGTCCCCATCCTTCATTTCAGAAGTATCTGCAGTTATCTATGTCAACTTCATGAAATCATCCTGTAGTGCCAGATATCTTCTATTTAATTTTGATCCTATTTATCCTTAACACATCTTGTTCATCGAATTTTCCCTTGTCTGACACTGTGGACCATATTATATATGGCAGATCTATTCGACTTTTATGGCTGTTTGCAGAATCATTTTGACATTACGTGATGAATTGTAATCACCGACCTATATCAACGACTACACTCCATTTCACGAAGAGGACTTGGATGATAAATCTTGTCACGCCACATTACAGGGTGTCCTAAGTCCCATTGCAGGGTTCTTTTAATGTTTTATTTTTTGGTTCAACAGGGGAAGTAATTGGCATACACTCAGCAAGAGAAATGGAAACAAAGTTGAATGCTGCTTCAAGGGCTTCTCGTCTTGCAATCCTCTACTTCACCGCAACATGGTGTGGTCCTTGCCGTTTCATATCTCCTTTGTATACAAGCTTAGCTAGAAAGTACCCAAAAGCCGTTTTCTTGAAAGTTGACATAGATGAGGCAGGAGATGTGGCTGTAAAATGGAATATCAGCAGCGTTCCAGCCTTTTTCTTCGTAAGAAATGGTAAGGAGGTTGACAAGTTGGTGGGAGCCGATAAAACTGCGTTAGAAACGAAGATTGCACACCATGCCGGCTCAGTGTGAGATATTAGTCCTTGCGAGATGCTCCTTGCTTTTGTAATAGTACTTTGTTAATTCATAAATCGAGAGAGATGTCCATCTGAGAAGATTGTTCTATTCCTGTAAAATGACTGACAGAAGTTGTCCTAAAATTACAGATCTATATATGTTAACTGAAAATAACTGGATTTTTTTTTATTGGCTGTATTCGTGGGAGAAATTCCATTCTGGAATGATCGTGCTTTTCGTGGGAGAAATTCCATTCTGGATTTCTGAAATGATATTTCAGAGCACCATTATCTTTCTCAGGCACTGGCAGGGCAGTTTCCTCCGCTTCTATTTATATATATGATCCAACATGATCAAAAATCAGAATTTTATGCTTTTATTATTTATGATATTAGTGTTGCACACAAAAAATTTTGGAACATAGCTTGCCTTCAAGATCTAGCTTTGCCTGCATGATCTATGAGTTAAGTAGCAGATATCACCTCCGAGAACGAATAATTTCAAAGCAGACCTCATTTCCTCTCATTCTTGGAGTAGAATCTGAGAACCATGTAGAATAAGAGCCTGTAAAGAACACCCCAAGCTAGCAAGATTGCCATATCATACCAGATATTATCTATACTGATATCCATGGATGATAACACATCTTGTCCAATAACCAGACAGTTCTTGTCAACCAGTTGCGATGTGTCGTGCAGCTTACTGCGCTTGAAGGCTCCTAGAGGTCCTGGGGAAAGATCAGCCAGCGAGCCATTGTAGCATCTTATTCCTTTGAATTCATTTGATAGCATTGCCTCAAATGGGTACTTGATTGCAGAGATGTAATGCACCCACCTCCAATAAATTGGGATCTGTTGGCGCTTCAAGAAAAAGCCGCAAGTCAGAAAGAAGAGAGCAGTGGTAGCTATGACAACGGCATAGCCTGTGATGTAACTCGGTACCAACGCGCTCACAAGCATGACATAAGCATTGGTGGTAATGAGTGAGGCGTAAAGGATGATCCAGAAATAGATGACACTGCTTTTGAGGTGCAGCATGTACTTGGTAATGGCAGCAAATGTGAAGCCTTGTATGGCAAAGAATGGGAGATATACAATGAGGGAAGAGATGACATATGAAGAAGCACGATAAGCATTGTGAGAAGTTTCCCTGATGAAAATGAACCGCTCTTGGATGAAAGTCGGGACAGCATCATTGGAGGAAAAGAAAACCAAGCAAACCGAAAAGATGTAGAAGTTGAGAAGCCTGTTTATCTCTAGGAACGTAGGTTCACCGAGGTTTTGGAAAAGGGAAGACAGAATGAGTGCCATAACTGCCAGCACAATCTCACGGGAGAGAAAGAGTTCAGGGGTTCGAATCACATTGAGTGCAGTCCGCCATGAGAGGACTGCAACCTCACGAACCCAAGGGTTTGCAAACTTAGGCCCGGTGTCTGGCTCATCAAGCTCTTCATCTTCCATTTCAAAGTCTTCATAAGAAGGTGCATAGGAGTCATCTTCAGTGGAAGGGCTGAAGACTACAGGGGGAGTCTTAGTATGTCGAGTAGCATATCTTGGTGGCAGGCTGAGCTGAGGTGTGGGATATTGGCTTGAAATATTAGCACTTCTCTTAGACATTGGTGTCTTTCCAGGTGTCCTCCCTGGAGTTCTAGCAGGTGTCCATGATGGAGCGCGCTGAGGGGTTCCTTTGACACCATGGTAAATCCAGACTGAGAAGTCCTTGTAGAAGTGTGAAGCTAGGCGAGGATTATAGACGCCGCTACTCATTGGTGTATAATGAGCTGATTTCCTTTCAAGGGAGTTGTCAAAATTTCCTCCTCCTCACCCTCAGCCTCATCATCATAACCAAACCGGCCAGGTGTCCTATTTCCCAGCGAAAATGCAGAACTGCGCAGGCTAATTGCGTGCTTGGATGTTGCAGGGGTCTTCCTGTATGGAGTCGTCTTTGCAACTGGAGTTCTAGTCCCCGGGTCAGGTTTGATCCCATCGCGTTGATACATCACCAGTGGGTCTAGCCCCACAGTTGATTCATCATATTCTTTTATCACATCGAGAAGATACTCAAGCCCGTTCTCACCATCCGGAACTGGCCTTCCAAATCCAGAAAGATGAGCAGACAAACCATGTGGGCTTCCCAAATACACCAGTCTCCCTCTGCAACCACATCAAGGTACACATGTATGTATAAAATTACAAAATTTTCTTTAATTTAATGGATATGATGGTCGAAATTTTGAACCTTTGTACCTTGCTAGGATTGTCATGCGGTCCAAAAGCATTTGAATACGGTATGAAGGTTGATGGATGGTCATGAGCACAATGCTTCCACCTCGAGCTATCTCCTTCACCTTTTCCACTACGCTGAAAGCGCTTGTGGAGTCCAGACCAGAAGTTGGCTCGTCAAGAAATAGCAGCGAAGGCTTGTGAATGATGTCAATTCCTATTGACACCCTCCGCCTTTCTCCTCCCGACACTCCTCTCCTCCCCTCATCACCGATATAGGTATGAGCTGCACTCTGCATACAAAGTACATGCAAGTAACCTCCCCCATTAGAATGATTTTTTTTTTTCCTACATAATTTGTGCAATTGAATTTGAATATTTATTACCTGCAAACCGAGTTGGCCAAGGAGTTCATAGACTCTCTTCCTCTTTTCCTCCCTGGAAAGGGAGGGAGGAAGCCTAACCTCAGCAGCAAACATGAACGTTTCGAAAACAGACAACATAGGGAAGAGCTGATCATCTTGCATCACATAAGAGGACACCATCTTCATGTAGCTTGTAGTAACCTGAAAATAAATACAACTAGAGTTATAAGATCGGTGAGCATATATAGCAAACATATTGATATCAGATATCAGATGAGTACCGCACCGTTCTGGCATCAATTCTAACGGAGCCTTCCAAACTCCCTGAGCTATTCGCCCGGCCAAGGCATCAAGAAATGTGGATTTTCCAGCACCACTGGGTCCCATGATGGCCATGATCTCACCCTTCACTGCCTGCCCAGAGATGTCATTAAGAAGGTAAGCTTCTTTCTTGATCCACACGCCATCTTTTTTCAGCTTCTTTATGACACTGTATGAGAGGTTATTGAACTCAAGGCCTTGTCCTGGAATCATCTTCGACGGTCGAAGTGGCACCGGCACCTTTGTGGCCACTGAACTGTCCATGTCAAGTAAGCTCTCGAGACTCCGATTGGTTCCTTGCCTTCCATTCTTACTTTCGCTCATTGTGATTATGCTCAGGTGGAGCAAATGCACACCTTGCCCTTTGCCCTTCTTGTTGGCTTGGGCCTCAAGAAGTTTTTAAGACCTGAGGAATGAGTTGGGAAATGGTATAAATGGAGGCAATGCCGATGGACAAAACGTGACGGTAAAAATCAAAGTTAACATTGTTGGTGGGTTGTGATGAATCAGACGGCAAGACTTATGGGATTTTTTTTCTTTCTTATTTTTATTTTTTTACTGGGGCCATGTCTCTTTCACTCTCCTTTGGGTTTGTCGGTAACTAGCTTTGATATATCCGAATGGTTTTCTCTCTGTTCTTGTTTCATTGTGCACAAACTGACAACTTTCCTCTTCACTGGCGGTTGGTTCCCTTCACATTAAAGGGCTATCAACTTCCATGGCAGCTTCACATAGTTTGATCCTGCATGCAAAACTCACTAACCCAAATCCAACCTTTATGTTTTATATAATTAATTAATTTTATGATATTATTAACGGGCAAAATTACACATTTAGCTACGCATATATGGCTTTTCTCTTTGTGAGAAATGAGAAATATGTAAGATCTTGATTGAGTGAGTATGATTACGTTACGTATATGTAAGATCTTTAGTTTGGTATCGAAATGCTTCATATTGCTCACGTGAGACTATCATAGTTTTGAATATGGCTCAGTGTAAATTTTTTCCTTCTTAGTGAATAACGTGATTGAAACACCTCACAAATTAAACACTTTTAAACGCCTCGCACGACTCACATCAGACCAACATAATTATGGTTGATACCCAACGTACGTAGAGTTAACCTTTCTCGCGAGGGTACTTACACATCCAATGTGCTCGAAACACGTGAGACAATACTTTTTACTTTCCAATAATACAAAAAGTGGGTAGAAAAGTCTCATCTGGAATTTTAATTCACTACTGTCTTAGCTAATAACCAACCAATGTTCTTGTTTAATATAGTTGGTGTGTGTACTATGAATGTTGTCCCGTAGTCTCTGCGGTGGATTTTCTTAGAAGAACAAAGAGAATCAAAACCATGAAGACAAACCTGTGGAATTGAATTTAAGGAAACAACAAAGACCGCACAAGATTTCCGTTGGCAATGGCTCCAAAATGAAGGGATCAATGTCCGGAAAGGTAGAAGTTTTGGTCTGTCAAACTGAAAGCATGCAAGAAAAATTTTTGTAGGTTCCTGTAATTGAGGAAGTGCCATTAGCTGTACAAAAATGGAATGCTTCTTAAATCAACTGCAGCTGTGAGCTGTCATTTTTTTTTATTAATGTTAAATCTTAATTAATTATTGCCGGCATTGTAGAGATAATGACAGATAGAATATATACAATTTTTGGAAAATGCCTTTTTTTTTTTCCAAAGTTTCTCATTGTTTTCTTCAGGTTCTTGGGGTCCCATTTTTAGTAGGAAAAGTTTGTTCAGCTCATGATATATTAATGAAGAACTTGTGTGAATGAATTAAGCAGCAGTATTCATCCAAGTTAAGTTAATTTTCACGAAGCACATATGCATTTACTCTAATGTTGCATGCACGTAAGCTATCAATTGACATTGGCACAGTTCAACTTCACCCTTGTGTCGGTCCATGACTCCATCGACTCCATGGTTTGATTGAACCATGCCAATATCAGATGCTGCCAAACTTGCAATTACGTACTAATGTTGCATGCAGGTAGGATATTGATCGGTATTGGCACGGTTCAATCTCACCCTTGTGTCGATCCATGACTCCACCGACTCCATATATGGTTTGATTGAGCCGTGCCAATATCAGATGCCAAACTTGCATTTACACTAATGTTGCATGCACATAAGCTATCGATCGATATTGGCACGGTTCAATCTCACCCTTGTGTTATCCATGACTTCATCAACTCCATGGTTTGATTGAGCCGTGCCAATATCATAAGCCTTCAATATCAACATTGGCACGGTTCAACTTCACCTTTATGTTGATCTATGACTCTATCAACCCCATGATTTGATTGAGCCGTGCCAATATCGGATGCCGCCAAACTTGCATTTACACTAATGTTGCATGCACATAGCATATCGATCTACATTGGCATGGTTCAACTTCACCCATGTGTCGATTCTTAACTCCATCGATTCCATGGTTTGATTGAGTCGTGCCAATATCGGATGCCAAAATTTTAACTGTTTATATTGAGAATGAACACCCGTTCTAAATGCCAACTGATTAAACACATTAAGATTCCTAATTTCTTAGAAAACGAATAACAAAATAATTAACTCGCGAATCAGACGTGAATATATGTCACGAAGCAAAATGATAAATTTGGATCCAATATGCCCATATGATAAATGTGCTCTTACAAATGAGGAACAAATCTCTACGTATATATTTCTGATGTATAGAAACCACATGCATATAATGCATTTCTTAGTAAAAAAGCTAAAGGTTTTCTAGGGTAAAAATCACACAAGATCTTTGGGTTCAACTCCACGAATTTCACCCAAAAAAAATATAAATTCCATGGAAAAAAAGTCCCCAAAAAAAAAATCTGGATCAGAGAAAGTCTCTAGCTACCGAAGAAATTACTGTTGCTGAATGGAGCAATAGAAGGAATGGGAACACAACTCGTGTGACCAAAACCAACCCTACAAATAGAAGTTATTAGCGGCTGTGTCTATTTGCGTTGACTCATTATAACAACACATTGAACCAACCAAATTCAATCTCTCACTTTCCTTTGATTTTGTCTCTCAAACATGGCTTCGATTTCGACCCACTTGTTTCTGTTTGTGGTTGTTTTGGACATTGTATTCGGTTCCTCTGAAGCCCGAAAGCTTAGTGTTGCAAGAAGGCTGTTGTTAGATGAAGAGGAGGCGGGCGGTGGTAGTGGCGGTGGCAGTGATGCATCAATGCAGTGCGTGAAGAAACTGATCCCTTGTCAAACCTTTTTGAAGCAACCGGAGAAAGCCTCTCCGGCGTGCTGTTTGCCACTGAAGCAGATGGTGTCTGAGGATTCCGACTGCCTTTGCAAGCTCTTCGGCAGCCAGGACATGATGGGCAAGCTTGACATCACCCCGGAAGATGCATTGAAGCTCCCCAAGGCTTGTGGTGCCAATGCTGATGGTAATTTAAAGTTGAAACTAATTAAAAAAAAAAAAGAATCAGATCTTGTATTGAAAAGTTGTCTTCTTTGTTCGTTGTCAACATGATTAATGATTAAATTCATGCATAGAATTTGAAAGGGTATGCTATTTAAATACACTAACAATTTTGGAAAGTTTAAGGTTCAATCATTCAGGGTCTTTTTATGTATGATTGTTTATGTCTCTGTCTATTTTGCATGATCGGTGCTTCATCACCAGCAACTTCACCTGCTTCTAACAACAGTAAGTTGTTCTTCCTTCCACCAGGTTAAAATCCCAACAAATTTAAAACACTCATTGTGTAGCTGTTTTTTGTTATGTCAGATTCTTCTTCCTCAGGCAAGTAGGCAACGCTCCCGGCAGTTCAAAGAGTGCAGCTTGTGCGCCTGCTCGCTTGGGGAGATATGGTTTTGTAACCATGTTTATGGCTGCAGCCGTTGTTGTCACAGCATTTTAAGGAAGCCATTTTCATTTTGGTCACTCACTCGGTCCAAAGCTAGATTTAGAAATTTGTGCCTTTAAACATGTAATCTAATGCAAATCTCACTTGCTATGCTTCAAGAATCAAGATTGAAAAATTCAGGCGCTTCATCCAATAATGGTCCAATGTTTTTGGATTCACAGGTCTGAATTGGATACGCAATCAAATAAAGTCTGTAATTTCATAATTGAGAATGACGAAAAAACAATGTTTCTGATTCAAAGATTGAACCTTTGATTACGAGAAGAAAAAGAAAGACAAAAAAAAAAAAATTGATGGAAAAGTAAAATGTACGAGCATCTGAATGCGGGAGTCGTAAATGGTGAAGCGACACCTGCAAGCATAGATGACCACAAGTATCGGCAACGAACAGGGCTGGCCGCGTTATTAGTCCGAGGACTAAACGCAGCGACGCTCTCCTGATTGCCATTTTCTTCAAAAGAAATTTCATTGCACTCAAATTCAATCACAAAAACCCAAAATTAAAACGAAAATAAGATATGTTGGCAAAAAAGAAAATAAGATATCAGAAGTTCAGAACTAAATTAAGACAGAGTTAAGACATCGCCGACAGTAACAAAATGCTTAGAGACTTAGAGAGGTTGCTGTCCGAACAAGACGAAGTTTATATAGAGGGGTGTAGCTACTGTGGCGGGCTTGAAACCCTAGTTAACTGGAACATGAAGTTGGGCCTCTTTGGGCTTGAACCGGGTATGATGTTTTGACCCGTTTTAAACCACAAAGGTGTCTGCTTGGAACATCGCACAGTTAGGACTAGGGAATAATAAAGTTTCAAAATTGAACGTTGACAGCAAGCAGAGTGAGAGGCGGGTTCAAGCCTTCGTGTTCTCCTCGATCACAGCAAGAAACACAGCCAAATGCCAGCAGATTCATCGACATGGCAGCAAAGACCTCCATTGCTAAAACGATAACTAAGTTCTATTGTAGTGCGTCCCTCTATTCTTTCCCCAAACATTTGGCCTCACTGCCCACCACCGCCACTCGCATTGTCCTCTTCCTTCTTCAGCTCATCTCCTGCTGTTTCCTCAGCACCCGAGTCTCAAGCAGCTGTCTCCTTCCAAGCTCCAGGTGGGTTTCTGAAATTGCTCCAAAAATTGATGCTTTGTTTATTAATTTAGATTAATGGGTTCTTTTCTGGTTTGCGTAGATGAGGAAAGGTCGACATGGTCCAAATGGTTCCTGTTTCTTCCTGGAGCTATCACTTTTGGCCTTGGCACTTGGCAGATCCTCAGAAGGGAAGAAAAGGTGATTCCTTTTTCTCATCCTATCTTTTCAGATATCAGATTAGCAATCTTGGAGATTGATTTTAACAATATGCATATAACTATTGCACAATTTTAGTTACCCCTATAATGAAATTGTATATTTAAGCCATTTGAGCTTCTGTGTATGTGCTTATTTATGATGGTTAAGTAGTGCCTCGAACGTTCGATTTCTTTAGTATTCGAGCAATTTGACAATTTTATGTTGTGATTTCTCTCAATAATTGATTCCATGTGGACTTAAGTCTTAACATTCGAACCATACAATTGCATTAAAGAAACTCCTATTCAAAAGTCTCTTTTGTTGCAGATAAAAATGCTAGATTATAGACTGAAGAGGTTGGAAATGGAACCTATAAACCTTAACATTGTCTCTCCGTCAAGTGAAGAATTGGATCATTTAGAGTTTAGGAGGGTGATATGCAAAGGATACTTTGATGACAAGAAGTCGATCTACGTGGGTCCTCGATCAAGAAGCATTTCTGGAGTTACTGAAAATGGCTACTATGTCATCACGCCTCTTATCCCAGTCTCTGACAAAACTGACAGGTAGATGCTATTTGGGTTTCATTAACTACACAAACCATTGTGATATCATAGCCTGCTACATATCAAACTGCTTGCATTTCTCTCTGTTGTGTGCCAAAAGGTTATTATTTAACATCGAGATGTCAAAGAGCTCGTCCTCCATATTTCACGTTAAAGAATCTGTCTCTATCATCTGATGTAGCTGTACCTTTTGTTGTGATTCAAATGCTATTTGATAGGTCGCTTTTATTGAACATTGGATTGAAACTTTGAGAAATTCTAATTCATTTGTTTTCCCTATTCTAGCTTGTGCATGACTCAACAGACTGTGTCATTGTTATTTTTTAGATTTCTGATGGATTGTAACCAGTAACAACCGAGCAGCTCAAACTGGAAGTACTACTGTTGTATATGCACTGTAAAAGAAAAAGAAACTATGTTAATCCAGCCGTAACATATCTGAGTGATTTAATGTGCATCTTTTATGACTGGTGCTTTATTGTCAACCTTAGGTTCTCTAAGAGTTGGGTATGTCCTTGGGATATGAACAATCTGTTAATGTATCAGGATCGGGTTCTGCGTCCTACGCAGTATATAGAGAACATAAAGATTACGTTACTTCTCTCGAAATCACATGTTTTTGGTAGTAATTTATTAATCGACTTCCAAAAACACTGCATTCATATCCATTTGCTGATATTCATATAAATATAAATTCTCCAGTGTGCAGCCACCAGTTTTGGTGAACAGAGGTTGGGTTCCCCGAAGTTGGAAAGAGAAGTCTTTACAAGTTTCAAAAGATGGTGAAAAACATTCCAACTTACCACCCTCTACCCAAGAGGAGGAAAGAAGATCATGGTGGAGGCTCTGGACTAAGAAGCCCAAAGTTGTTGAGGTTGTTTTGTTTTCGTTATATCAATCTATGTTTACTTGTCTGATGTGGAAAATATTGAAGGTCTAATCGTAGTTCATGCAACTTACAGGATCAAACACCTGTTTCTGCTCCTGTTGTAGTAGTTGGAGTCGTTCGCGAGAGTGAGAAGCCTAGCATCTTCGTTCCACCAAATGATCCGAGTTCCTCCCAATGGTTCTATGTTGATGTTCCTGCAATTGCTCGTACATGTGGACTCCCTGAGGATACTATTTATGTCGAAGACATAAACGAAAATGTCAATCCAAGTAACCCTTACCCGCTCCCAAAGGATGCCAGTACCTTGATCCGGAGTTCAGTCATGCCTCAGGACCATCTCAACTATACTTTGACATGGTATACTTTTATTTCTTGTATGTGCTGATATTGGAGTTATCGACTTACCATCATTTTCATAATCTTTCGTTTATCATGGCCAGGTATTCCCTGTCTGCAGCAGTTACATTAATGGCTTTCATGAGACTAAAACCGAAAAAAACCCGGAGATAGCAGTCTTTTATCGAAAGAGATTCATATACTACCGAAATTTCTCCATTGTATGGAAGGATATATTTGATTCCCGAGAATTTTGAGCCGTCGATTCAATTGTGTATGCTGTGATCAAATTGGATCATTAGCAGCAAACCTTCTTGTTGATTGGAAACCAGAAAACACTAGCAGGTGGAATTATCGGCTGTTTTCGTTATTAAACTTGGAAGAGCAAGGTTGAGGTCTTTATAACGGTTGCGATCCTGGCATAATGTAAAATAACAATAAATTTTCTCTCCACAATTTTGTGACCATATTTCAATTCGTTGAGAATGTACATTATAGACAATGTTCAAAATGGTTCTAAGCGCTCTCAACCAGTCGATAGGAACCTAACGGTTAGGGGGCTTAGGCATAGGGACAGCTTCTAAATCTAATTTTAGAATGAGCTAAACTTATCGGCCTATCAATTGTAAAAATAAAA
The DNA here is from genome assembly GCA_032719365.1 of Prinsepia uniflora. Classification (NCBI taxonomy): domain Eukaryota; kingdom Viridiplantae; phylum Streptophyta; class Magnoliopsida; order Rosales; family Rosaceae; genus Prinsepia; species Prinsepia uniflora. Next base: position 81,721,784 of record CM064865.1, on the reverse strand, counting down.
AATAAAATAAAAATTCGATAGTACGAGTGAATGTTATTAAAAAACATAAAAGATACCCCTAGATGGGGGAGACGTGCTAACTTTGCTTCGCACAATAGTAACTAGGACATAAATGCAATCATCATAATCTTGACTCAATTATTCCTATAAAAATCCTAATTTCAACATTCAAAATTTTCAAGTTTTCAAAACTTAAAACAAAAAATCCTCAAATTCCCAAAATCAAAATTATATATTCAATTTCTATTGAAATTCAAGAAAGTATTCAAACTCAAAGTGTCTAAAGCAATCATAATGCTACTATCAAGTAACTTAACTGAAAATAAAATATTATGACGATTCAAACAATCAAACGGGAACTGATGCTAGATTGCTAGATACCACCAATTCCTAAACCCCAGCTCTCTATCAAAGACTAAATCAATATAACACAATAAAAATTATTAAGCTAGCTAAAATGAATAACGAATCTATAATAATATGAAATTAATTAATTACTATAAACTTGAAGGAATTTTTTGTTAACAAAAAATAAGTACTTCATAGATTATGGAATACATAGATCTTTATTCCCATTGATGAAAATGTCGACAATATCACCGATATATCGGAAATTTTGGCCGGCGGCATGTAAGAGGAGAGGGGGTGGGGGGGATTGAGCGAAATATCGACATTTTCCCTTATTTTAAGACCACCGATCACCTTATTTCATTAAAACGATCGAGATATGGCTAAATTTCATGAAAATCGGACGTAAAACCATAGAGTTTCAGTCGAGTCATGCCGCGCTGGTCAAAAAAACCCGAATCTCAGACCCGCGCGAGGTAAGAGATAACTAGTTTTAAGTTAATTAATATAGTTTATATATTAGTGGGCTGCTATATTATCAAACTGAGCATGTTAGCCTCAGTTGGTTGTGGGGTGTTCTGGCCCTTTATTAAATGTCCAGCAACCTGGATTCGACCGTACGTGCCGCAAGTTGCCAATTTTTTTTTTTGTTTTTTCTTTATTTTCTTTCAATTTTATTTGTCATTGTTTTTTCAATTTTAAATATATCAATCATTTCCAACTTTTAAACAAAAATTGACTTTTTCATCATTTTTTTTTTCAATTTTACATATATTTATTCATTTTATAATTTTTCTTCCATTTTAATTTTTTTTATGCTTATTGTTATATTTTTAATTATATTAACATTCAATTATAGTAATTCACTTCAATTTATGTTTATGTTTAAATTTTTATATTATCAGTCATCGACAGAACCCTATTGTATCATATTATTCATTATATTAGTCATTTTATAGTTTTTATTAGTCCTATATAACCATCATTGGGTACTTAAGTTTTCCCCAAAGTTTCATTTTAAATTTCCAACTTTTAGATCGAATTTCCATCATTTTTGTTGACTGTAAATGATATCGATATCGATATTTGGGACGAGATATCTGTAAATTTGACTAGTGATATATCCGTCGATATCGATATTTTCATCCTTATTTATTCCAAATAAATAGAAAAATACAGATTTATTCCTAATTCAACGAATAAAGCACTTCAAAAACCTTAATTTTTGAAAAGAAAGAATATTTGAAATTAAACTCACCGCTCCTATCACAGGGCTCATATCCTATAGGGAATTGATACTCTCGTTCAAAACAAGAAAGTCAACACTTTGTACACTAAACAGAAACTGATCCAAATATGCTTTAAAAGAGACTATGAGGTTTGAACAACTCCAAAATGCATCACAATATTCAAGACCAAAACATCGTGAAGAAAAAAAAAAAGCTGATATGAATATTTGAATATGAAACATATAATGAATATCTTTCTTTTATTGCTTTTTTTTTTTAAATCTAAAGTATAATAGACTATCAAATTAGGTTTGAGTTAGACTAATTAAATTGAACAAATTGAACTATATTAAACTTAAAATTTTAAAAGGCCAAACCTTGGGTGGGAAGGGCTAGAGCCCCTTCCAACCCAAGGCTACCATCCATCCAAGCTTAGGCGGTTTTTTTTTTTTTAAAAAAAAGACAAAATTTAACAAATTAATTACTTGGATAAATAAATTGAATTAAGAATTATGAATGTTGAAAATGTAAATTTTTATTAATTTTATTATTCAATATTCTATATTTTTTAATTTAATATCTTTGTTTTAATTAATACTTATATTATTAACTAAGTATTTAACAAATAAAATAGAAGTAACATGAAACATCATCAATTGACACTTATATTTACACTTAAGTTTACACTCTTTTTAGGCTTTTAGATTTGGGATTAATCAATGTGTTCTAATTAGAAGTAATATGAAATATCATTAATGCTTAATTTAAAAGAATTTTTATTTAATAATTTCTTTTTTAATTAAAAACTTCTTAATTTGTTTTAACTAAAATTTATTTTCAAAACAAAATTCTTTATAAAACAAAAAGAATCATAATTGAGAGTCGGTCTTTTATTTTTTTTCGCCGATTTCAAGCCGTCCTCTTCGACCTATACGCTGCAATTTCCCCCACTCAAGCCGTTGCGTCCTCGTCGTCCTCCACCGCTCTCTAATATATGTACCTTTCGTATCTGTCACTCTAATGTTTGATGGGAGATAGAGATAGTCCCTTAAATTATTTTTCTGTTTTTCCAAATATTGGAACAGGTCAGAGATTCCAATGAAGAGGTTCATGAATTAGGAGCTCGCCATCTCCCTGTCGGAGGGTTCCCAAGTCCTCGGTTGTGAGCAGTCGATCCGTCTGGATCATGAACTGGTTCAGGAAGACCGTGTATAGGCGGTCGAACGAGTCGATAGACTGTGGTTCGCCAGGGCGATAGAACCAATTGAGCGCGGGCCCCAGTGAGGGTGGAGCTGAAAATCAAGCACTTGCGCTTCGTCAGAGAGATTCCTGAAGGCGAGCGCTGAGTTGTAATTGTTGATATGGGTGTCTGGGTCGCCTTGTCTGTCATATAGGGCAATCTTCAAGGGTTTGACCTCCGTTTCATGGCGGTACCGCATGATGCGGTCCGTGAAGGGACCAATGTTGGTCCGAGGTCGGGGTAGTGTCCCAGTTTTGAGTCTGGTGGCCTCCAATTCCCGCACGCGCTGGAGGAGTTCCCGGACCACCTCGTTTGAATTGGTCGGGTCGATCCGCCCCAATCGGGCGGTCGCCAATTGGATGATTTGCGCTGCCCGCCTCTGGGCTTCCCGGGTTGCGCCGGTCGGCCGCCCGGACGATGGCCGGTGGTTGAGCTGGCATTGTCTTCTGGCTGGTGCCTTGCCGACCGGCGAGGAGGGATTGCCTGGAGGCTGGACGGAGAGCCGCGGAGGCTGTGCAGGTCGGCGTGCCGATCCAGACCTTGACCGGGCGCCCTGAGATAGCACAGGCAGAGGTGGTTGTGAGCCTGGATGCGGGGGTCGTGGGTGGGGTAAGTCAGACGGTTGGCCGGAGTCTGCGTCTGTCTCCTGTCGAGCAGCTCGCGGGGCGTCACGGTAGATCTGTGTTCCCGAGGGGCCAGGCAGGTCGGTCTGGTGGAAGAGCAGGCGACCGGACGCTTCGGGTCGGCAAGTGTCGCCGATCTCAACTCGGCAGGCATCGAACTCCTGCCGACGAGAGATGCAGCGGCTAAGGCATGTTTGGTTGCCTTCCCGCTGTTCCTCCAGTTCCTCGCGTGTTGGACTGCAAGATGGCCAGGGTGCTTCCATGCTGTTCCCCCCACACGTGGTTTCTCTGCTCTCGATGGCAGCGTTGTTTACTGAGTTCGGCAACCTCCGACCGGAGGATCCTCAGCATCTCGAGCATGTCATCGGAAGGTAGGCTGGCTCGGGTTCGGCCGAGCGATCTCCCTGAGGGTGTGTTGTGAGCTCACCGTCATCCCGTTCGGCAGACATTGTTCGTTCGGCAGAGGGTCTGAGCAAGGGTATGTGAGTTAGTGGGTGTTTACCTGATTTCCCACAGACGGCGCCAATTGTTTGATTCTGAAATGACCAACTCGATGAGACCCGCTGGGGGTTCTAGGACCAGCCGCGTGGTGTCTCGGGCCCGCTGGGAGCGTTGTGATTCGGCAAGGATCCTGCAAAGACTAGACACTGGTGTGGTGCTGGCCAAAAGGGCTCCGATGCCTAAGTTAGTATCTGAGTGCCGAGGGGCAAGTAAATACAGTGCTCTGGATCGGTTCTGAGTGTCTTACCTTTGTGAAGGGTTTCAGGGTATTTATAGTAGCCATAACTGCGGTAGGTGGGCTACTGTTACGGGAGCAGGTGGTGCTTTGTGGCTGAGAGCCGTCTGACAAGCCCTGGACATCCGGAGGAGGCGCCAGCTGGATTCCCAACCTGCCTCCATCAGGGAGTTGGTATGGCAGAGTTGGTTAGGTGACTGTCGCAGCCAGCTGTCGACTGTTCATTGTCAGATGCCGAGTGGCGGGTCTGTAGTTTGGTGCCGATCGGCGGACCGTAGGCCGTGAGGGTGCCGATCAGGCGAGATCGGTCGGCGGCCTTCCTGTCCTGGCGGGCCCTGTGCTAGGGTGGTCGGTCGATATTGTATCAACAGGCTGTAGCAACCTTTGGGATTAAAGCCAAGTATGTGAAATTAAACTGCCTCAACATATATCAAGTCTGAAAGAAGTACAAAACAGCATGGATTACCTCATTTCCAATTAGGCCCCAATGCTTATGGTAGAAGCTTGCATTAAAACCATCAGGACCGAGGATTTTGTAGGATGAATCTGCACAAGTGCTCTTCGAATCTCCTCATGTGTGACTGGCCGAATCAAGGTCGCATTTTCTGAGATAGAAACCCTCATGTCGATGCAGTTTGTGACTTCCTGGAATTGGGAGGGTAGCGAGGTTGTGAAAAGGTCCTGAAAAAACCATTAGCAATCACCCCCAAATCCTTCTCCTTTTCTGTCCAAATTCCCTCACCATTGTAGAGACCCTAGATACGATTAAACCGTCGTCGCTTCACAGTTTTAGCATGGAAAAATCATCCTATATTGAGTTCTTCCTCAAGCCCCTTCACCCGTGAGCCATCAAAACACATGGCTTGGTAACATCCAGCGAGCTGGTCCTTTAATTTTTTATCAGCTTCTGGGAGTTGCAACCTTCCTTTCTTTTCCAATGCACCAAACCTCTACGAACCCATTTCAATTTCTCAAAAACATTTTGGCATGGAGAGCCATTCCTATCCACCCTCCACTCCCTTTGAACAACATCCTCACATGCCTCCACCTTGTTCCACCGCGGATCATAAATAAACCGTCCCCGTTTCTTTCGGGGCACCAGGCATCATGTCAAGAGCAAGCATAGAATAATCGGACCATGATAGCAAAATGTGGGTAACTTGTGCCTGAGGGTAGGATGACATCCATGTCTCAAATGCCAGGCCACGATCTAATCTCTCTTGTACAAATCCAGTATCTCGTTTGTTCCTCTAGGTGAATGGGTGCCCAGTAAAGCCCAAGTCCAAGAGCCTCCCATCTGCCACAAAATTTCAAAAGGCCCTCATACTTGCCACTGAGCGAGGGTTGCCTCCTCTTTCTCCCTAGCATCAAGAATATCATTGAAGTCCCCCAACAGTAAACAGGCATCAGACTCCCTTTCTAGTCGTTTCCTTAGAGTGTCCCATTGCCTCAATCTGATACTATCATTTGTACTAGCATAAATCGAAAAGAATCTCCACTTAGTGCCCATTTCATCATCATTAACGAGGACCTCAATCAAAAAATCAGCAAATTTAATTAACTCAACCTGCCCTACAATTTTCTAGAGAACACACATAGCCCTACTAAGCCCACGAGGTTCCACAGCATGCATAAAATCCACCCTAAACGCCTTTTCAAGAATTGAAATTGAGAACTTTTATTTTTGGTTTCCAATAGGACAATAATACCCGATTGTCCCAATCTATTTTTGAGTCCTCATATATTGATATCTACAAAATGAATCAGATGATGAGTTAAAACTTCAAAACTAAGTTCGAAACTAAACAAAGGAATCACATACAAACCTCCTAGACACACATTCTCCCTGCATTGGCATATCATAGAGAACAAACTAAGTTAATACATAATATATTATGCCACCGAACATACATCTTTTGCTCTATATCCCTGACAATTCATCAAATCTTACCATAAGTCCATTCTATCTTAATGTACCTTGATTTGAAACTTACTATGAAATATTCAACCACCTACTGGAAAGCGTCGCATGTTGTTTGAAGGCAAACCAAGATTGTAACCAACCCCACCACCACCCCGCCCCCCCTCCCCCCCCCCCCCCCCCCCCCAAAAAAAAAAAATCCACTTTCTTTCACTCTTTCCCAACACAAAATTCAATCAGAGGACCAGTTCTACCCTTCCTTTCAGTTCCCATTGCCAGTCCTGATGACAGCCATCTGGTCTGGTATTTCCTGCAAGGCGGTTATTGGCTTCTCAGCCAACCTATTAATACTTCAATCCGAGACTTACTATGAAATATATTCAAGCACCTAATAGTTTCCTTTTCCTTTTAAATGGACAATTCTTCCTCATTTCTTGCAAAAAAAATTGAAAACTGAAAATTCATAAAAATTGAAAAACCAAATATGTATTGGAAAATTTCTCCAAATCTAAAGAACTTACTCAATCCTTGCAAAAAAATTAACATGAAAACTTTATAAAGAACTGACAAAATCAATCTCAGTAACAATTTCACAAGACTTCCATAAAATTGAAAGGGACCAATCTTACACTCGTCAATCGGTCTGGAACATCACTCGCCAATTGGTCAGGAGCATCCTCCACTCGCCAATCGGTCAGGTAGAGTGATCTTCTATAAAATCAACTTCTATAAAATCAATCTCCTAAACCGCCGCCTCTGTTTGAGCAGAATCTACATGAACCTCTTTACTAGAATATTTGACCTGTTCCAATATTTAGAAAAACGAAAAAAAAATTAAAGGTACTATCTCTATCGCCCATCAAACATTAGTGACAGAGATAAGGGTACAGATATTAAGAGCGATGGATGGGGGAAATTGAAGCGCATAGGACAAAGATGACGGCTTGAACCGGCGAAAAAAAATAAAAGACCAACTCTCAATTTTGATTCTTTTCGTTTTATAAAGAATTTTGTTATGAAAATAAATTTTTGTTAAAACAAATTAAGAAGTTTTTAATTAAAAAAAAAATTATTAATTTAAATTCTTTTAAATTAAGCATTCATGATGTTTCATATTACGTCGAATCAGAACTTACTTCTAATCAGAATCATTGATTAACCACAAATCTAAAGACCTAAAAAGAGTATAAATTTAGGTATAAATATAAAGGTCCTTAATCCTAACTCTATATATATAACAACTTACATAACTTAATAAATATATATATATGAATGGACACATAAATTTACCTAGGTATCTAGCATTATGCATCCTCACTTTCAAGCGCTCCTCAATTTCGAGCGTTTAGGCCAAACGGCTGCCGTTTTAAAAAGTGACTATAAGACACTACCAATGCCAAATTTTCCATTCGTTGAGAATGTACACTATACAAAATTGTACATGAGAAAATGAAACTGCCTAAACTAGGAATATAAATCAGAGAATTCCAGGCCGACGACTCACACTTTGTAGAAAACAGAGGAAAAGGGGAACAATTTAAAAGAATGAAATGAATATGAAACAAAATCGTAAGCCGGTGAAGGAAAAAATAAATTGAAGCGATCATGATATACATCGTACACGCAAAGGGGAAAAAGTCATCCCTGCATGGATGGCCTTCAACAACGCCACGAACTTGAAAGGACTCTCTTCGGAAAACCACTGGAGCTTCCATGTCATGGAGCCTGGCGCCATCTTTTTATTATTTACACTGGAGTCTAAAACGTCCGCTCTGGCTGAGCCTGAAGGACAGAACTCTGACATTGCACGCTCAACATTTAGGGTTACACACCGACTTTCCCCGGCATCAAGAACCTGGAAATACAAGCCCAATTATGAACATACGAGGCATGCTATTTATGATTCTTGTTGCTTATCAAGTATCAACGATTGCATAGATAGTCAGTGGTTAGGAATATAGGCGAAATTTAAAGGGAAAAGCTGCAGTCAATAAGAGGCATTACCAACTCAGATATGTCAGCAATAGAGCAGCATAGGTCGAGAAAAAAATATGAGGGCAAAGCCTCCTCCGAAGATAAAGAGTTGAACTTCCTAAGGTCTTCAGAGCACAGAAATACATGCCCTTCAGCAACGAATAATGATCTTGGAAACCATGATTCACCTGTCAGATTTCGGATACGAATGTTATCAAGAAATTCTATCTCTTCTTGGCTAAAGAGCTCCAATTCAATCTTTGAAAATTGGACTGCAACAGTTGAAAACTTCATCATTATAAGTCTTCTCGACATACTTACCTTGGTTTCTCATAACTCTATAAGGTTCTGGACAAATTTACCAATATGCTTATTATACTTCACTTGAATGATTACAACTGTTCACTATGAACATATATAAACTGATCACCAGATTGAAGAATTTAGAAGTATACCTTCATAATAACTACACCAAAACCGCACCATAGAATACTGGAATATGCTTACTTTTGAACCTCCACATATTTGTTTTTCAAACAACTCAACCTGAACCTGCTCCAAACTGCCATTTAAATTTCCAAAACCCCGGTCTATCATAACAAAGAAATGAAAATATGCACATTGCTATGGAACAAATTGAGTAAAAAACAAAACAAGAAACAGAGACCGTATATAAATTTGTAAGCCCAAAACACTTTCAAAATGTCTGAAACAAAAAAGATATCTACCTTCTTAAACAAAAATCGCCATTTGGACCAAAAGAATCGATAACTTTTAAAGTGGAAAGTAATTGTCTTGATTTCTGCATGCTTCTAGTTTTAAACAGGTAGGTTGTACCACCTGCAACATACACCCTGAACAAAAATAGACACAATTGTGAGACAAGTGTTCACTTAGCTTGTATACTCATTACATGAGTACCAAAATTCACTAACCTCACAACCTGGAGCCCTATGCCAACTACAACCTCTCTTATGTCGTCAACACTGTGGCAGCCCTGTAAATTTAAGATAGTTCCTGCAGAACATGTTCAGACTGGAAATCAGCAGTCAAAGAGCTAACCAACCAGCCAACAAAAAATGAGTGTCCAACAGCAGAACAAATTGTTCAAAGTAATCATTTTCAAATTGGAAATGTAATGTAATATAAGTCCCTTGCAAAGACCTCGTAGCCTAACCTGACCCATCTCCTGCAGCACCAATAAGTAGCACATACAGCTTGTTTTCACTGCTAAGTAAAACAGAAACCTCTCTGCATGGAAAATAAAATGATATAAGCATATAAAAGAAAGAAAATTTGGAAAACCTGCCCAACATTAATACCATTTTTTAAACATACAGAAAAACCTTCAAACAGAGCATATCTTGTACGGGTTGAATTTTAGAAGGACAAGTTCAAAATGTTCACCTTTCTCTGTCAAGGGAATCGAGCTCTAGCATACAATAGCAACACATACACTGCATACAAATTTCATGATTTCTCGAGTCTGCAACATTTTTATTGAAATAACTTTCAACAAAAGCATCACTCCCCAATGATAAGCATTCAGCCCCAGAAGATCCAGTAGCATTACCACTTTGTGGGATATTTCCTATATTTGCCAACATCTGTTTCTTATGAATAACTTCAGGAAAACCACTCTCATGATTTCTCCATTTGGTTGTGATGATTGCCTAATCATGTTATCATCTTCTGCTAGTGTAACAACTCTTTTTCTAGTTTTCTGTCTTCCTTTTCTCCTCTCCAGCAAATCAGCTTCTTCATTAATGCCATGAGAAATCTCAACATCATGTGCACAAACAGGAACATCATGGCAACATGATTGCAAATAGTCATCTGCACTCCGTCTGTTGTTTTCTCTTCCTTGAGGAATCTCATGCTTCATGTCATAATACTCGAAACGTTCTGAACTTGCGTGTTCTTCAGCACTTTCTTTCATCCAGTTCTCACTCAGAAACTGATGAACGTCAGGAACCGACTGCCTAGATTCACAATTATCATCTTCACTAGAGCTGGTAATACTATCAGATGATGCCACCGAAAAAGATTCAGCTGATAACTGTAAAATTTCCTCCTCTAAGTTATGGCGACGTTGAAGAATGTCCTCTTGATAATGAGGCGGTGATCCTGGGAAAGCAGATGATGAAGGAGACTCGGAAATATCATCAATGACAGACAAGGTAGACGTGTTCAAATTTTCAACCATCCTAAAACCTCTTTGAGTGGCGATTGAGTGAGTATCGAAACTTTTAGCTTGTGCACTGACAGTACTAGTCCCTTCATGTGAATAAGCTTTGAGATTCTCCTTGAGATCTCGACTATCCATGCCAACTAGACTGACCCTACCGGCATTCCCCATTGAACCAATTTGTTCAAAGTGATGGCCATGTGAACCAGTAGATATATCCAAGGAGGATCTGTCTGGTTCTAAAACATTCACAGTAATCTCATCTCCAGATGCTCGAACATAGTCTGAAACATATGGTGATTGTTCACCAAGCTGTCTCCACCTTCCCTTCGTTTTTACATAATTTTCCCTCTCGAGATTCCGTGTGGCCCCACTATATCTACTGCTGTCCAGAGAATTATCAGAAGCATGATCCAACCATTCCTTGAACTCCCGCAACCAAAGAACAGAACGCTCTTTCTTCATTAGCTCAACTCTAGTCATCAAATCAACAATTTCAGCTTCATTATCAGATATGACAGTTCCCTCCCTGCTTTGAATATCATTTTCACAAGACACAGACTCCTGTTCAGAACATAGATATGTACCCTCTTCTTCATTTACAATAGCAGCAAGACGAGATACTGTTTTCTGAAAATAAGTAAAAAGGCAAAACTTTATGATTATTAAGTCAATGATAGAGTAGATGAACATAGACAAACATCGCAAACTAATGTTTTCTTCTTATGAAAAAGTTACACAGTCAATTTATCGGAAAGATATTGTTAAACAAGATAATTAAATTTACAAATTAAGCAGCTACTTTCAGACATATTCACTAATCACTTTACCCTATTAACTTATGTGTAGGTTATACGAACAATCAAACCCAAACTCTCATTGGGTCAGTAAGATTTTTGTTTTACTCATGCTAGTAATAGCCTCGAAACAGTTTTAACAGTACATACTCTTTTTCTGTTGATAGTCGAATCTTCTTTAGTGTCACATTTTGCAGGAGAATAAAACCCAAAGCTGGCAGGCCGTTTGTGCCTGCTGGCAATAATAAGTTGCCTCTTCCAGAACTCTCTGGTGCTGATTTCCTTATCATCTAACTTCAACTAACCAGTGCGACATACAGAAAATAAGTAGGAAAAGCATCAATAACAGATGGAATGAAATATGTAATTAACGCTTTAAATGAAACTCAACAGACGACCGTCTTTCAGGTCCAAAAAGAACAAGAAGATAAATCATAACTTACTTTTTCTGGATTAGGAAGATAGCTGAATACTTGTGGCCGATACCAACGGGCACAACATAATGGATTCCCTTCCAACCACAAGCTTTGCAGGGAGGGAAGTCCAGAAAGGTATTCTAACTCTGTAAAATTGGAAATAATATTGTAGGAAACATCAAGCCCTTCAAGTGACTTCAAATTCTCAATCCCACGCAATGAAGTCAAAGCATTGTTCCTGAGAACAAGTTTAAGTATACGACAGGAGACCTGCACGATCCAACATCGGAGAATAGGTCGAAAACTAATCCCTAAATAACATATTTGAGGCAAAGACAAAATATTTGGGAATCCAACTGTAGAAAAGCACCTTCAGTAAATAATAACAGAATAAATCCTCTCTGACTAATACCAGAAGATAAATGCTGGGGAAAAGTGATCATTCTCAAACTAATTTATGCTTCAAATTTCTCAAAGCAATCAAACGGAAACTAAGTACCTCGCTAAATGACGAAATAGATCTAAGCTGATTGAAACCGAGGTCTAGGTGCTTCAATTTGACACACTTGCGAAGATTATCAACCTTTGCAAATTTGTTTCGGCTCAAGTCAAGAGTCTCAACCGCAGGAAGAAGTTGTAAAGACTCATCCATGAGAACCAAGCCATTACAAGCACATGAAACAAATGACAAGCGGTTCCACTGCGGCGAGTCTTTTATCTCGGCAATTCTACTAGCAAATACATGCCTTAGAGCATCCTAAAATATTTAAGTTAGTCATATCAGATATCAACCAAAAAACTCAAGAATTTCAACTGCTCATCCAGTAGCTGAGAAATTAACTAAAACAATTCTTCAACAAAATTAGAAGAAAACAGAGAAAATGTATAAAACTCACAGTAGAATTATGGCAGATCATCTTCTCCAAGGTGTGCCTCAATTCAAGCAAGCCTTTCGCAGCGGTGGTGGACAAATCGCATCTTCGAAGCTCCAAAACCCTTAGCCTCCCAAACGGCCAAAACGACAACGGCGTAGGGTCTCTGGCGGGAGGCGTCAGCACCGAAACGACCTTGAGGGAGGTCAAGAGCCTAAGAATCCTCCGAAGCTGCTCGAGCGCTCGGTGGTCACCGAGGTCAGAAACGTAGGCTCGGAGATAGTCGACGGGAGCGCCGACCAGGAGGCTCTCGAGCTCTTGCAAGGCCTCGAGCCGCGAGTTCACGTAGTAGAACCCCGCCGGATTCAGCTTCAGCACTAGGCTCCCGTCGATTAAAGAACCGGTCTGTCGCTCCACGAAGTGAACCAGCTTCTCTAGATACCGATCTCCGGTCACAACCGCCATTGAAGTCGGCGATTTCTCCGGTCAAATTCGGGATTTCACCACGCGGAATCGCATGCCGATGTGTTATAGAAATCTCAAGCTGGAGAGACGAAAAAGAAGAAGGTTACAGTTTTAGAGAGTGAGAAGGAAGAGGGAAGCAGGGCCATGGGCGTGGGTACGTGGAGGAGGAAGGTGTGGAAGACGAGACGGTTTTATTTTATTTCGAGGAATGGATGAACGCTAAGCAAAAATGGGCGTAATGATTGGGTTCGGCCGTTTGGGTTTCACGGTCATCTCGATTTGGTAGCATTTGCGATTGGGAAGTTACAGAAAGAATTGAAAATTAAACAAAAATGAAGGCGTAATTATTTGGTGACACCTGGCCTACATGCACTTAACAGTCCAGCATCGCTGGGACCCTCACGCGTTGTTGCTCATTTTTTATTTTTTTGTTTTGAGAAGGCGTTTGTCCGTTAACTTGTTCAGGCGCGCAAGTACACGGTTCACCCCCGCCACGCAACTGCCAGTTTCCCGGTTCATTCCCTTGGCCCGGTTTATTCTCCTAGGCAATTACTAGCATTATAAATTTAATAAAAATTTACAAATTTCATAATTTACAATTCCATATTTATAATTTCAAAATTTTTAAATTTTAGTGTTTTAATATCAATTTTTAAAAATCATGAAAATTACAATTTCACTTGTTTCAACTCATAATTTGAATTTTTTTTTTTTTGAGATCCTCAAAACCCTCCAGATTCTTTTCTAAAAATTTATCAAATTTTAACTCAGTTTCTCAAACGAGAGAAAACTAATTTTCTGCTCACTAAATGTCGTGCCAAATAATCTATTTATTTTTTTGGAGCCAAGCACACCTAGTATATGATTCAATTGTATTTCTCTCCACTGTTCGGTATAACTTTTTGGATTCAGATATCTTAAATAACGAACTCATATGCTAAACCTATACATCCCTTACTACGGATAAAAAAACTTGTAACAATGACATTCATGAGAAAGATTTCAAATTTTAACATCACAATATCAATGTGCATGATCATATTCGGATATGACATTTAAAAAACTAAAATGACATTCAACGAAAGATATTTAAAATTTTACGTCATAATCCTAAATATTATTAATGCACAGGCTGCTGTATGGACTGAATTTAGTTGGGAATACATGACCAACATAGTTAAGACTTTTAAGTAACAATCTAATTATGGTAGCATGTGGACGTTGTGAGCACACATAGTTTCAAGGGAAAAGGAAAAGAAAAGGGAGACCTGTGAAACCCAAAAGCCAAATGAACCGTATAAACCACACCGACTGGTGTGTCAACGTCCCTATGATTTTTGTCTCTCTCGTCGACCTGTGAAATGTGAAGTATATTCGCCCGTGTAATGCCAAATGCGAGCTATTGGATCACGATTGAAATAGATTTAACTTTTAAATGAGAGTCTCAAACACATTGTTAAATGTCAACTCTTGCGTGCTAATTTTGAAGTACATAAAGTTTTGATGTGCATAATGAAGAGAATTTGACATTATATCTGTATCACTTTGCCTTCTGTTGTGATTTGAGGTTTGACAGATTACAAATTAGGAAGCTTTATAATATTTTGTGTGCCTCACACTATAGACCAAGAGTCATGTCAGGGACATGAATGATGGGGATAAGTAAGCTTTACTTGACCTGCTCACCTTGGCGCCTCTTCTCTTCTTCAACTTGTTCAAGCAATGCTTCTAATTCTGCTTCTGTTAGGCCTTCTAACCGTTTCTGCAATATTCACAATTTCGACAGTTGATAAGGCAAAGGCTAAATCTCCATTTAGTTAGGGTTCAAGATAACAAAAAAGTAATATCAAATCATGTTAACAGCAGTAATTTCATAAGCTATAACCCACATATTCATTTCTGCTATCCAAAAACAACAGTCATTGTGAGCTTTCCAAAATAGAAGTAACACAAATTTCGAAAGTTTCAGACCGATTATCTTTAAATTGTAGACTCCACTAATATATTCAAAAGTCAACGGAGGTATAATGAAACCAAAAGATGTAAGAAAAACTTCTGGGAAGTATGCGACCTAACCATAGTTCTATGAATTATCAATATTGAAAGCAATATAGCAGCATTATCAATACTGGCTGTTCACAGGAAACTCATTCCCTTTTGGAACAAAAATGTATCCAAATCCAAAATTTCAAGAACAATATTGAGAACGAAAAAAAAAAAGAATTTGATAAAACTATACTTGAGAGGAGATCAATTTAAAAAAATACCTCCATGACTTTGCTTTCATAGTCACGTATTTGCTGTGCGTATGTCATTTCCTTATTTGAAACTCGAAAAATGTAAGTGGAAATCCATCCAATTGTCAGGCCCAACACCAGTACCAGCTGAACGACATTCCCTGCTTGTAAAGGATCAACTCCAGCATACTGGATAAAACATCATAGCAAGAAGAATTTCATGACTAGAATATGAGCTAACTTTCAAAAGAAAAGAGAGATATCAAGGATAGAAAGTTCACAAGAGAATAAAGTACGTACCTCTAATCCACTTTTCAGGCCTATGCCGATAGCAGTTACTCCTAATCCAATCAATAAAACATCTTTCCTTGAGTATCCAAAAGATTTTTTCTGAGGGAGGAGAAAATAAAAACAAATTTAGTTAGAACATCTTTTCTTCCCGAAGATATGACTGAGTGTTAGAACAAGGAATAGAACATCTGTCTCCCAAAACCCCCATCCTACCGACTAAATGGACCAGCTATATGAAATCAGTGGACACACCAAATCCTTGTCCATGTGGGGTAAAATATGTAAGAGAAGTCGGTGGGATAAACTTGTATTCATGTTACAGAAAAAAGATTACAAAACAAATCATTCATTAGCAGTTGCGGATACATGCCTTGGCCTGGTCAGAGGAGTCATCTTCACTGCCATTAGAGTCCGAGGAACTGCTACTTCTAGGGATGGTTAAGATCAACCTTTTAGATATAATGCTGTTGATGCTATTGGGTCCTTTTCTGCGAAAAAGGGATGTGCTCTTTCTAGATAAAGTGTGAGGTATAACTCTTCCTGATAAAATAAGTATGAAGCATATAATATCAGATAAATGGCTGGTTTTACAAACAAAATGTTTAACTTAAATGCACTCCCTTTCAATGAAGTAGTATAGTGCATGAGATTAAACTATATAAATGTTCCTTGATACTATATTATACGAATGCATATGATCAGACATTGAACATAGATGATCTCAAATAATGTCGCATATGAACGTAATATAGGAATTTCTAAAATTCCTAATACTGTTAACTATAAGAAGCCAGCATTTTTCAATCATACAGTATGTGAAAAAATTCATTCTTTTAGAACGAGCAAGTAATACAATAGAAACATAGATCAATGTCCCAGAATTAGAATTACAATACGGCATGGAACACAAACTTCTCCATTCATGAAGAGAAGAGAGGGACAGTAAACTCAAGAAAGATAAGGAGGAACAGCAGTCAAAAGATCATATCTAGTCACCAGACAGGGGCAACCAAAACCTCTAAAAGTGAATATTAATGAGAAGAGGGATTTTCTTATAATTCAGTCCTACAACCAAGCTCAAGTTAGATTACATACAGCTCTTATCCGCCAAATTAATGCCAGAGCCATAATCATGATTCATGCATGACCATTTCAACAGGACAGTCATCAATAAGCTTGAGCGTAAGAATGCATATTATGTTCTCTACAAAAAACTTTTCTTTCTGCTTAGAATGTGCAACCTTTTAATAGTTACTTATGTCTAAAAACACTTCACGTTATTTCGAACAAGTAAAGCATCCCATAAACAACTAGTATCAATCAAATGAAAAACGAAAATGCCGACATTCTATTAGAACTCACCAATACAAGACATGTCAATTTGAATAATCAGCAAGGTTATACAGCAGCTCTATGGTAGTACCAATTAGACCCAAAAATAAAGGGGAAATCTTTTGCAGTAAACCCAAGTAGCTAGCTGAAGCTAAAATAACTCAAGAAAGACAATCAGCAACTGACCTCTCATTAAACCATCAAATGCCCTGGCTCTCGCTTGAATCGATGGAATAGCAGAAATTCCCGCAAAGTAAATCGGCCCTCTTTCACGTATCAAACTACAACTTGGAGAATTTCCATGCGGAAAAGATGCCATCCCTGCAATATTCTTCGCATTAGCACAAAATATAAAACAATCCCAAGAAAAAAGGAAATTAATTTGAGCATTAGACGCATGAACTAAATAAAATCCAATCGCTTTATCCCTAAAGGAGGCACCTTTTTCTTTCTTTTCCAGGTCTTGCTTACTTAGAATTGATTATAGTTTAATGAAGAACAGTGGGCACAGATCTAATTAAAGAAGTAGACTTTTTAAAGATGAAGAAAGAAGAAAGAGGAAAGAGAGAGTCAGAATACCGGATGGAGGGAGACTAAGCAGCAGCAGGAAACTTACCGATAACGGTCAATGGATTGGAGATGACTGGTATACAACTATACAAGCCCTTCCCTCCACCCCCATCGTCTGATTCAGCAATTTTCTTCTTGCGGGGTCCCACCTTATAAAAAAATATCAGAGGCTACTAATAGTTTGAAGTGTATTTTTAAGGGATGTTTTAGGTTTTAGGTCTTAGGTTCAGTTTTTGCAAAGTGGAGGCCTTTAAATTTGATTGTAGTAAAGGGATAATCTTAAATTTGAATAATCATGGCTTCATGGACATGTTCCCATTATATAAGCAAACAAGCAAACCCATGAGGATCGAAGAGATCAAAAATGACCAGACCTAGGGAACCGCTCCCGATTTTGAGGATGGCAAATAATATGACAATCATACACACCAGAACACGCTTAGGAAAGAGATAAAATAGAATTATCAAACCTATAGAAACGTCACAACGATTTAAGAAATCAAGGGAAACGGATATAACGAGGTCTTCTCACAAGAAGACAATAAATGGACACTGGCCAAACAATTTGAATCTTTATGATCAATTGAAAGCATAAAAAAATAAAAGTTTTAAACAAAGTCAATATCCAATATAGTATAATAAAAAAGTTTGAAACTTTTGTGTTTTTCATTTGTTTTCCCTCTAGTTCCCTTTGTTCTTGTTCTCTCTTCTCCATTTGGCATTTACACCTAGTAAGGAGATCATTTTCACCATGGATTAGGGCATATATGCCTATAGCAAGTTAACAACAATCGTTCATAAGATAATTTGTTGCTCTATAATCAATCATTTGGAAATCAGATTTCAAATCACATCCATCACCAGTTTGTGTTTATTTGGTTGCAAACCATTCACCCAACTTCTATTTAAATATTACCTCATCCACACCTAAACATTTAGTTCAATTTATTTGTGGACGACTTAGAACCATGAAGCTGCTATTAGTTTTGACCAAATGAATCCCCACAGTCAGGCACTAGCTAGCTAGCAAGCTAAGATTTCCCAACTAATTAATTAATCATAGAGTTTAGATTAGAGAACAGTTCCAAATCATTAGTAACATGTTTTATTATGGAATATTATGCATGCTATTAACAGCCTGCCTAGCTATCCTTGGATAGTGATTACATAACTTGCACAGATTTGACTGTGTAATTGACAACATTTTTTAGTCATAAGCAAGCTGCATTAGGATAAGAATTCGTCGTATTCTTCATATGAAAATACCATCTCGTTATATTTACCAAAAAAAAAAAAAACTACATTGTCACACTAATTATAAGTGCGCCTCTCTCTGTATATATTCCTCTAATTAAAATATATACACATTTATTGCAAAAATAGGTACACAAATATAAAACATACACCATTATAATAATCCAATTTTTTTTTTTTTTGTGAGAGCCTTAGTTGAAAGAATAATATCAAAGCAATTCTTGGTAACCATGTCCAATCATTCGTTTGGTAGTGTCCTTACGTGACCCCTTCTACATTGCCTAACCATTGCTCCATGCTTCACCCCATGTGCCCTCCTTGCTGACCAGTTCATGACAATCCTATACAAATCTTATGCACGTTAAATTACATGATTGGGAGGTAGGACATATTAGGGTCACCCCTCTTTGCATCGCCTTTCCATGTGTTCCATTTCGTTATCTAATGCCACGTTCACATATTCAAATATTCCGATTAAAGTTAAAATAACTATTTATGATTTGAAGGAAAATACTTACATATATCTCACTATAATCGCACTTTTTCGTATCATTTTTTTATTTATTAAATTATCTTTGTACATATATCATAACCAGAACTATTCATTTTTCTAAATCATTATGTCAAAATCATATCTGTATAAAATCAACGAGATTGGATATCGGTTAGTTATTTATATGTGTCAAATAAATCAATAGTTTTTGTAAGAATTAAGATCTTTTATGGCGAACTGTCCATTTAGTTTATATATTTGAATGCCTAAACGACCTCTAATCTCGTTAAATTTTTTCGAAAATGATCTTAATATGAGGATTCAGAGAATGAATGATCTTGGTTAGAATATATGTACAAAGATAATTCGATAAATAAAAAGAATAATATAAGAATGTACCATCAATTTGAGATGCAAATGTTGTTGGAACAAGTTCATAACATTAATATATATGAGATGTGACATACAAACAAGTTTTTCCCTTTCAAATGAGTACCTAAACTATCTCAATAGTACATCAATCTTATAATATCGAAATAAGGAGTACGAGTTTGAAGGAAGGAAGAAATCAACTTGGGATTTAGGATAAATAAATGAGCGTTGAGTGAGTGAGTGTAAACTATATACATAAATTTAGTTAAATGTTTAAACTTCGTAAGCCGCGTTTCAAATAAAACAAAGTTTAAGCAATAAAATTTTAGGTTCTACCATACCTAGCTTAGCTAAGACCATAAAATATAGTCTTTGACATGGTTCGATATGGTTAGGTATAGATTTAGGATTATTTTAACATGTTTGGTACGACACGGTATTCCAAAATATAAATTGATATCAAATCGTACTGTACCAATTGTGTTCGGTACAATTTCGAAACGGTTTCAGTTTTGAGTCAAAATTGCACAGTAAAAAGTTGAGTCAAAATTTATACAAAATTCATCGGGCAATTTATCAACGAAGATAATTTATCATCCATAGACACTCATGCACACTGTACTCAATCAGTACATTATAGGAATAGTTTACTTTCTGTTCAATATAGTGTGGCATTTTGCATAAACAAAACAAAATGTTATCAGCAGGCTTCCTAAATAATGACAAGTACAATTTTTGTTTCTCAATAGTACGTAGGTACAATCTTCGACTCAATATTTCATCTTTAGTATAGCTAGCAATGGGATCATCTACATTCAACTCATGTAAGACAGAAATTCTGAAATCAAAGTAAAAATTATTGCGCGGAAGATAAAGAGAAGATTACAAAGCTTGATAAGTGAAGAGTCTGAAGGTAGTGAAGGACTGAAAGCTGAAGTGAGGAGTCCATTAGGGTTGTGAAGGTAGATTGTATTTTTTTTTTTTTTTTTTTTGTGTGTTGGATAATATGCACGGAGCTAATAAAATGGTTCTAAAGTTACCTTAAGGGTTGTGAAACTTCCATACTTTAAAATTTCTCAGGGTGACACGTGTCATTGTAGTACTAGATAGCCGACAAATCCATCTAACTTCTTTCTCTTTCTGTCAATCAATGCTCAACCGCTCTCATGCATGCACACAACTTCACCTATGTATATATACATATATATATATATATATTCAATGAAACACTGCCAAATAATCCTCCCATCTACCATACATTGTTCTTTCATTTTCTTTGCTCTCAATTATGGGAAACGCAGCGGCTTCTTGTGCTCCTTCATCGATCGTACTCTCAAGCAATATCAGCCATGGAGTTGCAAAGGTCCTGTCTTTGAATGGAAGATTGGAAGTTCACACAAAACCAGTCAAAGCAGCTGAGCACATGGTAGAGAATCAAGGGCAGTTTGTTTGCAACTCAAGCAACCTCAAAGTGAGCCATGGGGTTCATGGCCTTACAGCCGACGAAGAACTCGAAAGATGAAAATTTTACTTTCTTCTTCTCATGGATTTACTATACTCAGTCCTAACACGTGAAGAACTCACCTCTCTAACTTGCAAGGCTTCAAGGGCACTCAAGCATAGAAGTTCCAACAATTTCAGTAAGATTTTTCCAGTGCTCGGTGACTTCTCGATCTGCTTGTTTCCTTCAGAATCGAAACGGTTAGATTGTGATATTATTACTTCTGCTTCGTCGAGTGATTCAGTTGATGACGATGAGCCAGTGCTTGTTGAGAGATCTTCAAAACAAAGGTCATGGCATGGAAGCCTGCGTTGGAGACCATCGTGGAAACTTCATGTACGCATTGATATATGATTAATTATATTCTCTTCATTTTTTTAATGAAATTTTGGCGTGTTATTTAATTTGTCTTTGATCAAATATTTGCAAGTAATTAATTAATTAAATAGCTTCATCATGAACTGGCCGGCTTAATCAGGTGAGCCAAATGAAGAATTTCACGAGGGAAACAAAAGGATTAGTGCGCTGTTTCTCATTAATCCGCCAATTAGTTATAAATGTACATATAAATTAATAATATACTAAATTTTTTTGTTTATATATGCTTGGTTTTTAAAAATTAGTTGTCTTCCTCCTGTCTGAAGATGTCTTAGTTTTTTTTATTATGAATAATTTATTCAATAAGTGGTAGAAATATCATAAAAGATAGCCATATTAATCATTTTTATTATGAATTATTTATTCAATAGATGGTAGAGATATCACAAAATAGAGCGATATTAATAATTCCTCTAATTTAATTACATTCTCTTCATTTTCGAAATGAAATTTTGGCGTGTTATTTAATTTTTCTTTGATTAAATTTTTGCAAGTAATTAATTAATTAATTAGCTTCATCATGAACTGGCTTAAATCAGGTGAGACAATGACGAATTTCACGAAGGAAAAAAGAAAAAAATAATTAGCGGCTGTTTCTAATCCAATTAGTTATAGCTTTACATAAAATTAATAAGTTTTCCAAAAATATGCTTGGGTTTTTAAAATTAGTTGTTTTCTTTGTCTTCCTCCTTTCTGAAGATGACTTAGTATTTTTATTATGAATAATTTCTTCAATAGGTGGTAGAAATATCACAAAAGATATCCATATTCATAGTAACATTCGTCGATTGTTACATCAACAAGGTCATTAAATATAATCAATCTAGTGTATCCAAATAATACTACACTATTAATAATTACGAAATGTAGTAAAATATATAAGTCGGGTATTATTTGGACAGTATTAATTAATATAAAAAAATGATGAAAATTCGGCTATTTTATAAATTTCAGCTTATTTTATTGTAAAACATATAAGATTTTTTTTAAGGAAGGAATAATTTCATTCTTTAATTATCGGATCGTATCGGATTTGTTTATGGTATAGATTAATTAGATATGTAAGACTTCCTATAAATAAAATAATTATTTTGTCGATGTATAAAGATACGTATTCCCTGTATATTCAATATGGCAACAATAATATTGAGAATTTCTACTCTTTCAAAAGAAATAACACTCGAATATGTTAAAATAATTATATACGATGTAATTATTTAAATTTGTCATATATATGCTTCTATTCATTATTGGTAACATTAATCATTTGCTCTGTTTTTATTTAATTTTGTATTTCTCATGACGTTTTGCTTAATGAACAAATAATAAATCCCTGATATTCACACCGATAGTTTGGGTGTGACGTATCAGAAATTCAGATAATTTAGGTAGTTATTTAAATTGTATAATTATTAAAATCGTATATTATGCTTTGTATTTTCATTATTACAATGAATTGCTAATTAATTTTTACTAATTACGTTTCCAATGACATTCTAATTAGCTATTTACGATTCACATGACATTCTTAGTGGACTTTGAGCGTTGGGACGTGTCAATTTAATAGGCAAGCCTTTAAAATGGTCCAAGGCTCAAGAGTCAAGACATTGCATTATTATTCGAACCAATTTGTGTTGTCGCAACTCACAAGTAAAAAATGTAGCTAGGCAAATGGAAATCCACCTAAAAATAAAACCTAGATTGGAATGATTCGCTTTCATGGCTACTTGTAAAGAGCAAACCATAACGCAAAGTGTGATTTAATTATTGTGGCTTGGTGTAAAGTAATCCAAGGACAACCTTTTCTCCTAAGGATACTATAGTTTTAATTTCGTTTTCGGAAAGTCGTTTAGAAATTTAAATTATTTTAAATTTTGAATAATATTTTTAAGACAATTTGATCATGTCACTATTGTTTCAAATAGTACTTGTGGGGCAGTCTGGAACAATATTACCTGGTTTACGGGTTGGTTCAATACGAAAAATGGGTTCTGGTACGGGGTACGATATATTAAAAAGATCCTGGTACGTTATGGTATATATAATCCGTACAGAATTTTGAGGAAATGATTCCATAAACTTAACATTTATTCAGTTTGCATAGGTAACTAAGTCATCTTTTACCCTCAATTTACCTTAAATTTCTGAGTCGATCGATTTGGTGATTTGGATCGAAACCGTACCCTATTTGGTGTCGGGTGTTCCAAATCTCGGGTCAGACCCCCCTTTCACTGAATCAAGTAACCTTGGTCTGGAAGCCTTATATAACGAGCCAACGAGGACATACATTATATTCATACAATGTAAGATTATCTTTGTTATCCGTCAAATTCATCAACTTATGCAAATTTTATATTGAATTTAATGTGAAATTGAGTTCGAATTCACTTCCGCCAACTCTTCCTCTCCTTATATCCATTTGCAACGTGAAACTTCATCCACCGTCAATTTCATACAATATTTGTGAGTATGAAGAGAAGAAAAATATGAAGAAAGGAAAAGAAAAGTATGAAGAGAGGAAGAAACCAAACACAAATGGCCAAAATTTTCTTTTGTTTTCATTTTCATCTTCACCAATTACACAAACTAAATACATCGAGACAAACTAAAAGAATAAAATTCATGTCATTAAACAGTGAAGAAACAAGAAAAAGATCCCAGACAGAGAGAAGGAAAAAAAAAACAAAAAGACGGAAGAGTTTTATGCTACACCACCGCCACTACAGATGGCAGTGAGGGAAACCGGGAATCTAGAGAGAACACCAGCCGTGGATGAAGTGGTGATTCTATCATCAATATTGGACGGTGGAAGCACCCTACCATCGGCAAACAGCATCCGTCCATTTGCAGGCTGGCTCACCACGGCCCCTTCAAGCTCCGCCGCCGTATTGTAGAACGCGCCGTCTCCGAACCTCCTCTCCACCTCAAGAAACTCGCCGAGCGAAGCCGGCTTGGTTCCGTCGTCTCGGCAGAGGCGCCACCACCTCCGCCGCCTCTCCGCCACCGCACCCACGGCGGATGAAGCGGCGGTGCTCTTCTTCTTGGGCTTCTTCGTCTTCCTGGACCCCCTCCGGCCCGTACTGGTTCCGTCATTGTTGTTGCTGTTGGGTTGCGGTTCGCGGTGGCTTGGGGCTCTGAAGGTGATCGCCGGGAAGCTCACTCCCATTAAAGTTCCCAGGGTCGTGCTCCGATCGTGAAAGAATGAGCCTGTGGACTGTGAGTGAAAAATCACAAATTTATGAAAATGAAATTGAAAAATTGAGTAAAATCATAGTAAAGAGAGAAATTCGAGGAAAAGAATGCCTCGGTGTCGAGATCGGAGGAGGAGACGGAGGAGTTGGTGGGCGATGACGGCGGTGGTAGCAAGTCATTTCTTGGATCTTGCATTTTTCCACTCTTTTCAAATTCCAATTGTGACTCTGTGATCTTTTTTTTTTTTTTTTTGAAATATGAAGGTTTATTTATGAGACCCGACGAAGGGAGGGAGGGATGAGATGGTGATAGTCTGATAGATGGGATTTTAATTTAACTGGAAGTCGGGATTGTGTTTTAAATCATTAATGTTGGGCTTTGGTGCTTTGTCCCTTTCATAATTTCATCATCTTCACTTGTATCTTTTCTTTTTTCTTTTTTTCTTTATCTCTTTCCTTTGGTTTTTCTTTTTTCTTAGGACACTTTTTTTTTTTTTTTTGGAAAGCTCCTTAGGAGACTTAAGGCTTTATAAAGTTGCTTAATATCAAATAAGCCTCCTAAGTTTCTAATTATCACCAATCAAAATGATAAGGTATCAATTAGGGTTGGCACCAGAATAGGTTGGCCCAATAATTACGGTGTTCCTAAATTTAATATGCTCATCTCTACTAATGAATTTTTTAGTTGTGCGAAGGAATGCACTAAAATTCATTTTCTTAGGGCACATTCACTTCCCGGGAATAGAAATAATGGATAAAGGAATAAGTAAATAATCAGAGTAGTAGGTAATCGAAGTAATGAGTAATCATTCCCGTTAAGATGTTTACTAACAAAAAATAATCAGAATATTAATGGAAATGATTTTCATTATTATTGTTTACTACCCATTTTCAATCGGAATGAAAATTAATTGATTACCAAAATGCCCTTATGTTTTTCCAATTTTCTCAATCTCTTGTTTTTTTTTTCTGATCATTATCTCAAAACTCATTTAGTGAAAATTCGATTCATTAATAAATAAATAAAGTGTCTTTCTTTATTTTTTGAAAGATTATATTTATTAAAAAAAAATTGATTTATTTACATGTATAGAAATATACTTGAAGTGAAGTGATTGACGGAATTAATGCTTGAGTTAGATCTCGTTCATAACTTAAGTTGGATTTGGTTGTTCTAATTTCAATTTTTGATGTTGGCCTTGTGCATTTATTAGTCTCATAGGTTCTCACTGGCCAAATAGAAGACTTGGGAGGGAAAGCGCCTATTGCAGGTTTTGTACCAAATGGAAAATTCAAAAGCTGCCGACACCGGTGAGTCAGTGACCACAAGAGTCATGGACCTCATGGATCCAATTGATGTGGCCTTCTTTCTTCTAATTACTAATATCAATTTAAAGCTTCATAATGAATTTGTTTACCCATTTCAGCCGGATCCGATCTTAAACCCACCCATCTTCCCAACAATCCATCATCTCCGGCTAGATGTGCTCTAATTGTTTGTTGATCTATTATACTAAATGTGTCATATAGTATTATGGTATGGCTAGAGCTCTACTATTTGGCCTTGTTCAGCTTCGGTTGATGTGGGACAGTGGAAAGGGAAAAGCACAGGTACTGTTGCTAGGAAACTCGCATTGACTTACTCTGTTTACCATATTTGGCAGGAGCAAAATTTTAGACTGATTTGTAACAATCAGAAATCTCTGAGGTAATATGATTTGTAGAAAACTTTGTACGTTGAGATTTAAGTTTAATCCTTTGAATTCTTTTACTTCTAGGATGTGGAATGTATCCTAAGTGTTTGCAGTTTGTTCCTCTTTCGAGATTTGTTTGGCCTTGGGCTTAAAGTGGGCATCGTATCACCTTTCAGCCACATAATCAATAAATCCACGACATATATTTAAACGGCAAAAAACGACATCATATTATCAACAAGAACCGGATGTCCGGCGTAGAAAAAAGCTATGTAGGTACACCCCACGCAGGTATATGGAATATAAGCTGAGGCATGGGACAGATTCGGGGACCCAATTCATGTGAAAAGTTTCATGGAGATGAAGTGGCATTCAATGGATGCAAAGAATAACACAAAAAAGAGTACTACCATTACCGCTCATTTGCCTCGACCATTAGAGAAGTGGCTGGCATGGCCCCTCAGAGGCGTGCACCATCTGACCGTCGCCATAATTCATTCCCTGACAATAGCCACCTGCAAGGAACAAGTACCCAGTTTCTCTCATTATGCTTTCCATCCATGTATGTACCAGTAAGGAACCTGGAAATAGTAAGACCATATTAAACAAGTAGATCCTGTTTAATTAGGCAGATTAAACCACGAATATAATTGACCGAATAATCACTGAGAATAGTGATAAAATCATCTTGAGATTACATGAAACTGTAGATCATCAACAACTTTAATAATTCCTTTCTCTTTCTACCACACACATGCAAAGCCATCATTAAAGTTGCTTGCTACATCATTCTTCTGGTTTTCAGCTGTTGGGACTTAGGAGTAGGGTGGAAGAGACAGCAACAGCAACATTAAACCCTCCTCCAAATGGTTGCTTTTGTGAGAAACAAAGCACACTGTTATCTACCAATATATTTCTTTTCCTATAAACACAAGTTTCCAATGTACATGGACAAAGTTTTTGTCTAGTTGTCACGAACCCAGGAAGCCATCCTAGCTTGAAACTATTATCACCACACTCAATTGATCCCCATGGGAGATAAATCATGGATGTAGTCATCCCACATTTCAGAGGCAATCGAGTCCCGCAACTGTGAAGTGAACTCTAGTTCTTCTGCCTCAAAAGCAATGTCCAAAGGAGAGGCCTCAAGATGCATGATTGGTTGTACTTGTTCAACGTCTAATGGAGGCAACGATTCCTCCATTTCCAGTATGCTATCTTTTTCATAAATTTTGAAAATCCAATCATCTGGTTTCTCCCTGCGGATGAGATTGTGTAGGGCACATGTTGCCACAACCAACTTGACTTGTGTTTGTAATGGGTATGGAGGAGGTGATGTCAATATAGGGAAGCGTGCCTTCAAAGCCCCAAAAGTACGGTCAGATGCATTCCGTAACAATGAGTGCCGCTGATTGAACAGCACTTTCGCATCTTGAGGTTGGTACCCACTAGGAAACTCCTTCGAGTGATAAGGTACATCAGGATATGGAGCAAGGAAGCCTGGCATGTTTGTGTACTTGTTGTCCACAAGGTAGTATCTACCTGCACAATTACAATTTTTGTAACCCACATAAGAACCCGCAGTAGTTGTCAAAGAATTGGACAGAATGGCCGTTTTCATTTTCTTATATAAGTTATGTTGCATACACATTATCCAGCGTACATAAATTCCTATCTATTTTTTGACAGTACATTTATTTCTAGAGATCAGTCTAATAAGTAAACTATCATCTTAAAAACTTTCTAATATGCATTGAATTTATACAATGGAAAACGAAAAATCCACCACATCCACTCCCATGACCATGTAAGGTTGTGAGCTAGCCAAGGCTGCCCTTTGCATTTCAAAAAATATACCCAGAATTGGTTCTAAAATGCTTCTGCTAAATCGCAGCATGTCAAAGGAAGATGGGACAAATATGTCCACCAAAATGTTATACATGAATTAGAGAGTTCATGCTGTAGCTTGACTGTAAATTCATAAGAGTAGGAAAGGACACCTTTATTTTCAAAAAGAAATTCACGCATACTTAACATTTAAGAAATAACATGAATTATGGTTTTTATAATAGTAATAAACAGCTAACAAACAATATCAACTAAAAATAAGAATACAAGCAAAATTATTATCTTTAAGAGAAAAAACATAGTTTCCCATGTTAAATAGGTGTCCAACAGTCCAAGTCAAGTTAGCCATACCTTCTGGGGTCTGCAACTTGTTTCTTCTTGTGAGTGCAGAATTTAAAACTTGCAAATCGGATGCAGAGCCTTCCCAACCCGCCAAGACATAATGGAACTTGAGATCAAATGAGCAAGCTGCCAGAACATTTTGTGAAAGTAAGCCATTCTTGTTGCGGAAAGGTCCTTGCTCATCTAGGCCCACCATCACTGGGATGTGCATGCCATCAACTGCTCCCACACAATCCTATAGGATAATATTTTAGAATTTGTGAATCACATGGAAACGACAAAGGAGAAACAAGGCATACTTAGTTACAGTGGGATTACCTTAAAATAAGGATAGAATCTAGGATCTTCTGAAATTTCAGGAGGAACATCAGCTCCTGGAGGCTGAAAGAAATCTAATGATATTGCCATTACTGCGCTCAAGACATTGTTGAAATGACGACTGATGGTTTCTCCTGAATAACGGAATAACTCTTGAACAGCTCGAGTCCGTAGATTATGACCAATTATGAACAAGAACATGGATATTTGCTCCTCAATCTTTATTTTATTTGTGTGGCGCAGTAAGCCTTTTCCTTGCAAAATATCACACAACTTGTAGAAGACATGCTTATCCATGCGAAAGTTTTCTAAACAATGTTCATTTTGACCGTTAAGGACTGCATCTATAAACTTCGCGCCAGCAGGTGATAAAGCAAGACTGAGTTCTTTCGGTATATAATTCCCAGTCCCACAAACTCCATCTTTTTCATCTTCAGAGCTCTCCATTATAAAACTAACCTTCTCACAGAAATTTCTGCAATGAATCTCAGCATCGATATGGATGGAGTCATAAAAAGAATGAAAACACAAAAGGAAAATTTTCTATGTGCAAGAGAATACAAACAATGTGAAAGTGCCACTGGACAACAAACCTTACACACCTAATTATATCAAAATACATGATTTCCAAAATCAAAAAGTCATATGAAAAAGAAAAATTGTCAACTGTCAAACCCCATTTTAGAAAGGAGGAGGAGGAGGAGGGGAGGTGGTTGTGTGTTTGCTCTTAAACATTCTGCAACATTGATACTTTTGTGAATCACCTTATATCTGTAAATCTATTATTTGACCAGGAAAACCATGGACAGTGACTCGTACATGGAAAGTCATCATCTTGTAATGATGTTATGACTAGAACATCACTGGCCGCCCTCACTCCACATACGCACTTAGTGTTAAGCAGAACAAATGCATCAAGAAAAAAATGAAACGAGATAGAGTGTGAGACCACAAAAAGGCTAGAAGCAAAGACTAGGAGAGAAAACCCTCTTGGAAGAAACACAGAAGCCCTGAAGAACAGAAGTAATTTACACCCAACTCAACCTGCCAAGAAAGA
Organism: Prinsepia uniflora; assembly: GCA_032719365.1. Taxonomy (NCBI): domain Eukaryota; kingdom Viridiplantae; phylum Streptophyta; class Magnoliopsida; order Rosales; family Rosaceae; genus Prinsepia; species Prinsepia uniflora. The sequence goes on along the minus strand of CM064865.1, from coordinate 81,692,097 downwards.
GGGGAGACTATAGTAATAGCCAAATCAAGACCACACAAACTAGAAAAATAACAGAAAATGACATAATTTAAAGTTAACCAAATGTAAAAGTAGCACACCACCAAAAATATTTGATCACTGACAGGGCAACCAAGAATATGCAGAAAATCCTGAATTCTTTCTCAAAGTTTCAAATACAAAAACCACAATAAGGGGGCATCATATTTATCCTATCTAAGTTTCCATAATCCTTTTCTTCTTCATTTACATTGGCAACTTCAATTCATTTTCTTCTTCTAGATTATTATAGACGTACCTCCGCAGCTAAAGCATCACAAACGGAATTACGAATTCTATTTGACATCAACAGCAATTGTACGCAGTTGTGATGATTTCTGTTTCTCAATGAAGAACAGAAGCTCTCTAATAACAATTCCAATTAAATCAACCAAATGTAAAGTAAAACTCAAAGTCTGCACTTCAAAGTCGAAGGAACGAAACCAATATCTTCATCGAAGTAAAAGTGTAAAACCCAAATAAGAACATGAAAATTGAACCCATACCTGAAGAGAGCTACTACTTGAGGAGGCAAACGATGCCGATGGCTTGGATGGGCAAAGAAAAACAAGAATTGTTGGGTCACTGCTGACTAACGTAATACTTTTCCTTCATTTTTTCGCCAAATTGCAATTTGCAGTATCAAATATGCAAAGCTCCAAAGTCAGCAATGGAGGAGGAGGGAGAGCAAGGGGTTTGTCTGTCTCTCACACTCAAGTGCGCTCATGGCTCACTCTATTTGGATTCGGGAACAATCTATGAGCTTAACACTAAAGCCCACTTTCATAGGACGGCCCAAGTTGGTTGTTTAAACTTTTTTATGAAGGAGTTAGATTTTGGCGTCCCACAAATTATTTCTCGCATTTTTTTTCTTCATTTTTTATGATATTTAAGTCTCATTTGGTATACTACATTGTACTAATTATTTCATTTAGATAGACTAATATGTCTATTGAATAGACTAACTATTTAATATGGTGTTTGATACTTTTCCGGATTAGAATGACGATTATATTATAAAAGTTGATATGAAATATTTATATCTTAAATATTAATTATGTATGTTATTATTATTATTTAATTATTTTAATAATAATAATAATTACATTTTTATTAATTATTAATTTTTATTAGTATTTATTAAATTATTATTAATTGTTATTTTATTTATTATTATTATTATTATTATTATATTTTTTAAGATTACTAGTTATCCGACTATTTAATATGGACAATTTCGAGGGTATTATTTTAGTGTGTCTAGACCGTATAAAGATATTCAATCATATTAACTTATATGGTAACTAATTAATAAGACTGATATCAAATACTGATTTCGTACTATATTATTCTAGTAGTTGCCAAGCATTTTCCTTGGGCTTCTTTCTTTATTTCATGTACCTTCTGGGCCTTTAGCCAAATGGGATAGCTGGACTAAATTTGGTGGGTAATTAATTGCTTGTCCTAGCATGCTATATGTACCGATTAATAAAAGTGATAAATAAGATATACTTGTTGGTGTAAAAAATAATTAGCAAACGTTATAATATTATATGGTTATTAAATATATATATATATATCAATGAAAAAATTACCTAATTCTTTGAGTAAATTTTCACTGATTATTTACTTCCTCATTATTTATAAGCAAATACGTAGTATTTCACCGATTACTTTGTAAGTACGTTATATAAAATTTCATACAAAACTTGGTACACCTATTATTATGCTTGACTACGAGTTAGTTGAATTAAGGCATGTTCCAAAACATATAGGTCGATGTAGATGCACCACATAATAAAGTAGTCGGTAAGAAAAGATGCTTACTAGATCCGAAATTCATCGATGCATTAATTTCAATTTTGAAATCTAATATAATTCATAATCCAGCCAAATATGTGTTCGAACTCAAATTTTTCCGGTCACTAAAGAAGCCCTTAAATAATAGCTAAAATTACGATATTCGACCATGTAATTGATCACATTTGATGTAAATTAAATTATATTCTATATATTTAAGTTTTAAATTTTTTTTCTTTTAGCAAAGAATATGTCATATTAAGTGAATTAAATAAAATGATTAAAATTAGTAGCCATTAAATTATCTTATTCTTATTATTTAACTTCGCTAATTTAGCGAGATATTTTTTTATTCATATGATATGAATGTTAATTATGATGTATTAATGTATTGAGTTTCATATTAACTTTTGAAAAATAGATTATATGATTTACACCAAATATAGTATGAAACTCGTGTTTGGTACTATTCGTATTAATTAAGCATTATTTAAGTTAATATGGTTAAACGATTTTATACGATCCGGACATGATAAAATAATACCTTCAAAATTGTTCGTATTAAATAATCAGATAAGTAGCATTCTTGAAAATAATAATAATATAATAACTAATTAAAATAAATAATAAATAATAATATATATAACTAATATTTACAATATTTTTTTTATTAATTATTATAATATAATTCGATAAGTATAATATAATACATATTTTTATGGTTGAAAGTTGAAACTAATATCATCACGCCAACGGTTAATTATTAATTTATTATAAGTTAAAGGGCCTAAAATCGTGCCTACAGGCCAGACTTAAACCCGAACCGCCTTTCAACGATTTAGTCGACTGTTGAGCTTTGAGAGCGGCAAACCCTGGCGGAGTCATCCTACTCGGCTACTCCTCATTACATCATCCCTCCATCTCTTATCATCGTTCCCGCGATTTCGCCGGCATCGAATTCACCTTCAGCCGCGAGGGGCCTTCGTTTCTCCGGTTCATCTGATCGCTTTCTCTTATCAGCCGTCAGGTTTTTCATCTTACTTTAATTTCTTTGACAGTTAATTTATTCAGCTCATCGGTGTAATATCTCAAAGGTGGAGCGCATAGGCAGTGGGCGAGCCGAACTCAGCGCAAAAGCAAGGGGAAATTAGAGGGGACACAAAGGTAAGCAATTACTTATTGTAGCACTTAGAGAGCAAGATGTTAGATGTTTTGGCTTGAAGATGGAAGCTTTAATGGAGGTTTTCAGGAGTTGGGGTGGTCAATTGACCACCCTTGCCTCTTAATAGATCCGCCCCTGTTGAAATCTATTCTTTTGGGTGCAATGGGTTTAAGTGTAGAGCTTAAGAAGTTGCACACCAACTGTTTGATACAGGTTGCCAACGTAAACACCAATGAACTAAAGATGGAGCAGTTAATTATCATTGTTCATCTATAGCTTTTATGCCAGTTCTTTTTGTCTGACGCTTAACTCAGAGTTTGGTTTTGATTATGCATGATGGTAGGTTTTCAAGTTTTGAATTGATTAGTACTTTGTGAAGATACCAAAGATTGGGACATAGGGAGTATATTCAGGGTTGAAGGTTTGGTTGGAAATAGTTTTTACTGTTATATAGATATTTTTTTCTTTGTTTGGGCTTTCATCTTAATTGATAGAATCATTGAACTAGTGTGATTAAGGAATTACATTGTTTTGCTGCCTCATTTAGTAGTGTAGGTTTATTTTGATGTTTTGATGATTCCGGTATTTCCTTATGTTCCAATTTTCTGGCTTCCTGAAGACACCGTAATGAAAGATTTCAATTAAGTTTTTATGGCTGAACTTTGATTTATTTGCAGAGATGGGAATTCCTCCCGTGAAGCCACCTAGCATCTCAAAGTATCTAAAACCTTATGTCCTGAAAATGCACTTCACAAACAAGTACGTAACTGCCCAGGTAATCCACACACCAACTGCCACTGTGGCCTCTTCTGCAAGTTCGCAGGAGAAGGCCTTGAGAGAAAGCATGGAAATCTGCCGGGATGTTGCTGCTGCTGCAAAGATAGGGAAGATATTGGGGGAGCGCCTGCTGCAAAAGAACATTCCTGCTGTCTCCGTCCACTTGAAGAGAGAACAGAAGTATCATGGTAAGATTAAAGCTGTCATTGATAATGTGGTGGAAGCCGGTATCAAACTACTCTGATTATGATGGTTAGACGACGAAGAATTACTTGAGTTTGCTTAGTTAGCCGTAGTCACTAGTCATACCAGGTAACGTATAAACTGGAGGATTGTGTTGTGGGATCGTCTTTCTATTGTTATGCTGTTCTGACCTTGAACGCTATTAGGAATCTTCAATCTTGATGCAATGCACACTTATCCTAAAAATGTTCTGGTTGGATATTGCTTTTGATTCCAATGATTTTTTAGTAATGGGGTTTCATGGGAATGCACCTCTTCATTCTTTAAACATGTTCATGTTCTTCATTCATCTGCTTGGTTTGATTTGTTTATGACTGAAGAACTGGAGAACTGAAGAATTTAAGGACATGAACATCTTTGAAGAGGTCGAATGAACTCATTTTCCCGATTATAAGTAGGCTGAATGGGCTGTGTTAATTTAGGTGGAAATTTGTAGAACGTGACCGGCCCAAAATGGGGAATAAGACTCAAGTGTCATAAGGTATAGGCCTAAAAGCCAGTGACCCAGCGGGTCCTCGTAATTTTAATTATATATATATATATATATATCCATTTTAAAATTTAGAAAAAACTACACGAAAGATCCTAGATTATAGGATTTATCACATACTCGTATCTAAATTATCAAAATTTTTAAATAATTATTTAAACTATATGATTATCCACTTTTAACTACTTTCATTGATTTTTTCATCCATTTGATCGTTAAAATATCACCTGTCAAAAATTTTGCTTAGCGGGTAACTGATGTGGTAAAAAATAGAGGGATATTTTTGGGATTTCAAAAATACCAAAATAGCCAAGAAACCCTAAAATCTGAAACCACCTTCCCCCTTACCCCCAATTCGATTTCCCAGTCCCCTTCCCCTCTACCCCACCCACATCCCCAATTCCACCATCGCAGTCACCTACTACCAGTACTTAGAAGGCGATAATTCTTAGAATAAAATCGATTTTGAGGATTTAATCAAGAATAGGACAATGGAAGACCAATCCCTAGTAAGGGACAAGTTGGGACGACGAAATCGATTATGAGATTTTGGATAAGGACAGTAAAATCGATCTATGAGTTGATGACCAATCGATCTATAAGTTGATGGCCAATCATATATGCTAATCGTATTCGTATAAATTGGTAAATCATCATATATGCTTCACCACCAAAGCCAAGGACATGAGTACATGACACATTTCTTCTCAAGCACAGGTAGCAAAAACGAAAATTTCTCGAGTTCCACCTGGGGGGTCGCGTCCCGATTCGTCAGATGTGGAAGTTTCTAGCTCCTTTTAATTGGGTTCGTGGGTTGGTGTTCGGGGTAAGGGATACGAGTACTGGCTGTATTATGGTGACAGGTTATTGTTCCCGATGATAGGTATGCCTCTAGCGATGTGCCATGAGCTTCCTTGAATGGGCAGTGGTCGTAGCCCATGTAACATCATCGTCGAACGGGTCATCGCTAGAAAAGGAGTCGGAAGTCATAGCCCAGGTAACCATCATTGTCGAATGGGCGAGTTGTCTCGGTGGTCGGGATTGAGTTGCCTTCTAAAATTGATTTGGGTTTTATTGTTTTTAATTTTAAATTTTTTTTCACCTCTGGATCATCTATGGATTTTCTGTGCGCTGCTTCAAATATATTGAGATGCGGTGCCTAGAGTTGCGAAAACAAATTTCATAATCTAGGTGTTGAGCTGGCGAACGAAGCTAGATAAGTTGCTGTGTTTGAAGTACTTGGGAAGCAAATCTCTAGCGAATTTGACCGGTCGCCAGACTATGATGGTCGATCCATCCACAATCAAATCGTCCACTAGTTGATACGTTTTGGTCAAAACGACGTTGAAAGAGATCTCTGCAAGTCTCCTCCTCCTCCTCCACCACCATCACTTCCAACCGGCGCAGACTCACCATCCAGCTCTGCCAGCAATGATGTTCCACAGACTCACCACTTCCAATCCTCATCTTTCTGACCCCTCAAAGAGGGTCGACGGTCAACAAATGAATTTGGGGGGTTGCGAATTCCAATTGGGTGGAGAGGGACCGGGAAATCCAATTGCGGGTGAAGGGAGGCGGTTTCAGATTTTAGGGTTTCTGGGCTATTTTAGTATTTTTGAAATCCCATAAATGCCCCTCCATATTTTGCCACATCAGTTGTTGATTACACAAAAATTTTGACACTTGATATTTTAACGGTTAAATATTAAGAGAAGTAGTTAAATGTAAATGGTCATATAATTTAGGTAGTTATTTAAAAATTTGGATATAAGTATGTAGTGGACTCTATAGTCTGTGATCTTTTATATAATTTTTCTAAAATTTAGTAATAATTTTTTTTTTAAATACTCTCGATTGAAAAGTGACCTTCAAACTTTCTATAAATTAAGAGGTACAATGATCATTTTGTCACAAACTTCTAATTGGGAATCGTTTTTTTTCCTGAAAATACCTCTTTATTAATTAAGCGCGAGTAAAAACGTCAACATCCTTAGCGAGAAGGTTAAACAGCCAAGTTGGTTCAAGATCGGCCCAAACATCGTACCCACTCTTACACTTGACATGATTAGCAACATCATGTGCCACCATGTTACACGTCCTAGGGGCAAATTGGAAAGTAATCGACATAAATGACTCACAAAGTACATAGATATCATGAAGGATGTTGGTAAGCGTACTATCAGTGCCCTTCTTGTATAACAATTGAATCAGCTGTAGTGAATCAGATTCCACAATTATCGTAGTATGACCAGCAGTCACACAAGCCTCCAAACCTGAACGAACAGCCAAAACTTCCGCTTGAAGAGCCGACGAACATGCAAGCATACCAGCCCCCCCCTCCCCCCTCGAAGGAGCCTAACCATGATCGAAGAACCCAATCGTATGCCCCCTTGTATGTGCCTTTAGACCAAGCTCCATCACAATTGAGTTTGAGGACTCCGGGGATGGGTCGCTACCAACTTTGGCTCTGTACGCTCTGACAAGGCCCTAACTAAATCCCATCTTGGAGCTTAGTACAGTCTTACACATTCAATCCACTACGACGCTACTCCTTATTTAATTAATTTCAGTACCTAATTTTTTTTTTTCAAGATGGGTCGTAACAATTTTTATTCTTTTTTTTTGTTTTCAAAAAATCAAAATTCCCTTCTAAATAGATGAAAATGGTTGGGGTCACAATTCCTGTGTGTGTGTGTGTGTTTTTTTAAAAAATTAAGGTCATATTTTACTTAAAATAAATTATGTGATGACAAATTAAAATTATTGTAAAATTTCAGATGACAATTTAACCAATTTTGCAAAAATAAATTTAACTATAAAGAAATATTTAGAATATCGATACATATACTTATATATAGAAAGTAATAAAATTGAAAATATTGAAATATAATAATTCTATGAAAGTAATTAATTAGCATGGTGACTTGGTGAGTAATGTTCAAAACGACGCTAGGAGCTCATAGGGCGGTAGATAGAGGCCTAGTGCTTAGACAATCAGGCGGGGTCTAAGTGGGAGCCTAAATGGTTTTTTTTTTTTCAAGACAAAATTCAATAAACTAATAATATAATAAATATTATCAAATAATTATGATATTAAAATTAATTAACTAGATAAATAAATTGAGTTGAGAATCATAAATATTGATGTAAGTTTTTTTATTAATTCTATTATACAACATTCTATCTATCTTTATTTTAATTAATAATTATATTATTGACTAAGAATTTAATAAATAAAATAAATTATATATATAAATTTTAAATTGGATGTACAAACTAAAAAAATTTATAAATGAATCTATTTAGATGTCTAACTAATATATTGGACGCTTCTTCACTTTTAATTTTTTTAAATGTCAAGACACCAACTAGACGAATTAAACAGCAACCATTTTAAACCGTGATGGTAAGTCAATCTGATACTACGATTATGATCGTCAAAGAATAATTTTCCTTTTTCCAAAAGTAAAATGATTTTGTCACCACGTGACTAGAGTGAAGAAAGTAAATTAATATTTACGGATAAATGCGTTTCCGACGTGGCGCATAAGGATTTGAGGTACGGAATAAATGAGCTTCCTAGTTGAGCCGACGTCTCTTTCGTCGGAGGGATTCCCGCATAAGCCCAAAACAGAAATAATCTATTGGAATTGCACGCGCCAAAATGTAGCTGTTCACTCTACTCCCTCCACTGCCTACATTATAAAATTCAGTAAAATTTAAATTTGCAATTATTTTCATAAAGAGTGAGATAAATACTTAACAAATATAATATAATTTTCATTTTTTAATATCATTGAATTATATTTCTTAAACAGAAAAATGAGATTCGTGAGACCAGGGTGACTCACCCAAACTAAATAAATTACCGTTGAAAATTGCTTAATTTTAGTTATATTTTTACACTATTATATATTTTTTCAAAATTAATGGCCATATTGGCATAGATGAGATAATAAATCGGATTCATGTTCATCGTAATGAGAATCAGACATAAAAGAAAATTTATATCTTCTAATATTTTAATTTTGAAGAGTCGAATTTGATAAGTTTTCTTGATTTGATGAGTCATTTGGATTCATCCAATACAAAAAACTAAATATTTCCACTAAGATTTAGCATGAGAAGAAAAGCGTGTAAATGTTGTTTCCACTATGCTCTTTGACACAAATGGAATTAGGGAGTCATCCAATATAATTAGGATTGACAATGAGTCTTGTTATGTCAAGTTTATTTTGTACTATGAATTCTATTTTACCCATATTTGCCCAACTTAATAATCGTATCAAAAATGTCCAATGCGAATCTGACATGTTAATGACCTAAGTAACGCGTGTAACCCATTTAATAAACAGTTCATACTCGAAACCTAATTAACTTATGACCCGTTTGACCCATTTAATATGTTTACTCTATTTAAATTATACGATTTAATAGGTATTTAGGTAGGTAAATAGGTAGATATATGAGTTACTAATGACATATTTATTAAACGGGTTAATATATATATGTCAATATAATGGTTAACATGCTAACTTGAAATCTACCAATTTATTAAATGAGTTAATATGTCATTATACGGATTAACATGTTGACTCGAAATTTATCCGTTTATTAAACGTGTCATAACTGTTTGACCCGAAAATGACCCAAAATTTTAATCGTATGAGTTGGCCTAGATAAAGTTTGTGCAGATTTCAAGTCGTGTAAAAATTTACCACCCTTAAATATAATCCATTCTAAAACTCTATCAAAACTAAAATAAAACCATTAAGTTTTAACGAAAGCAGAAAATTAATAACCACTTATTCTACGTATTTTTTGGGATGGAAATCGGAGAAACAGATCCACAATATAAACAAATGGATGAATTATCTAATCCAATTTCATCAAAATCATTTAACAAAAATGACCATTTAAATTGAGCGGAATCATTTAACAAAAATGACCATTAAAATTGAGCGGAAGCCGAAAGTTCCTGTAACTGTTAGTGTTAGACCCTTTTTGGCGCGAGTGGGGAAACTTGTCGATGATGGAGACGTGGATGGCTTAGGAGTTAGGACTGGGTTTATGACGCTGTTCCACGTCACGCAGCACCCTATGCCTATTTGATTGGTTTGATTCATCAATATTTTATTTCGTCCCTCCAAAAAACGAAGGTTTCATCCCTCCATAGTCCGTACTTTTTTTTTTCTGATCAATCTCCGTTGTCCAGACTTTTTGATCAATCTCCGTAGTCCATACTAAAATTGATTCATTTTTTTTTTTCTTTGCGAATTGCAACGCTTTCAAATTGACCCGATCACAGTCGTAGCGTTAATCCAAGCGAAGCAGAGCAAAAGGCAACAATGGCGTTCCACGGTGTTGTTGGGTTCATCGGCTTGGATGACTTGAGCTTGGACCTAGCTTCTTCTCTCATCCGCAGTGGCTACCAAGTCCAAGCATTCGAGGTCTCCTTCATTTTCTATTTTTTTTTTATCATTTTACTGTCGTTTAATTCCATTTGTATTATTCCGGCGTTTTTGGGGTTTTTTTTTTTATATGGATTTGTTGGAGATGTGAATTAGAGATTCTTTGTCAAGCCAGTTGCAATTTGTAATGCGATTGTTCCATCTCCAGATGCACGAGCCTTTGATCAATGAGTTTTTAAAGCTTGGAGGATCTAGATGTGGCAGCCCAAAGGAAGCAGGGAAAGGTCAATCGATATCTGACTCTAATTTCTTCAGACTATTTAAATTCTTGTCTGTATTAGATGTTCTTAGTTTAGCCAAATGTTTCTGTTTGGTGGCAGATCATCGCATATATACCTATATATATAAATTCGCACACAATCATAGACACATTGATATATTGGGAGCTGTTATTCATACTCCAAAAAGTCATCATGCACTCCGCGTGGTTCTCTGATTCATTCATTAAATTGATTCATTTGTGTATGTATGTGTGTAGTATAGTTATCAAGGCTGTAACTTAGTCAGACCAACAATCTTAAAGATCACGTTGGCATTCCTGTTTGGATTGTAAAGTGTCCTTTTGCAATTTGGAGATGAGTGTCAGATGGATATTTAAATGTCTGCTTAGATTTCATATAAATCTTAAATCATTATATTAATGCCCTATCATATGGCCTTTCATCATTATTAAAAAGAACTGGCATACGGATGTCGCTATTTGCTCTTACTCTTCCTTCTATTCTTTTGTTCAATTTCTTGCAGATGCTGCAGCTTTGATGTTGTTAATATCTCAAGCAGACCAAGTTAATGATATAGCTTTTAGCAATGAGGATGCATTGAAAGGTGTAGCTTCTTGACGTTATATTCCATATCCCACAATTTTTTCTAGTTACTTTCAACTTATACTGATTTCGTAGCTGCTTGGGAATGCAGGGTTACAGAAGGATACTGTTGTCATTTTTCGTTCAACAAAATTACCATCATATATTCAGAATCTGGGGATGAGTTTCACAGGCAATTTAAACCCTAATATTGTTGCCACTGTGTGATGACCAATTGCCTAGAATTTGTTTCTATTTTCTAAGCTTTGTTCACTGCTTTATTGTTGATAATTCATGTTTTTAGTAATGGATCTATCTTGTAAAATTTATAACCTTCTTCTGGATCTATATCCTTTTTTGAGATTTGAGTTATCATTAATTTTTTAATTTTTCTTGCAGATGATTGTGAGACAGCTTATCTAGTTGATGTGTATGCCATGAAGGGAGTATCTGATGGTTTAAAAGGAAAAATCATGGTAAGAATAATTACCCTTTTCTTGCTTTTAGTGGTGGACGCAAAGGTTCACCTCTCCCCTTCCCTCCTTCATCTAAACTATTTTGAGTAGAGTGCTGATATTTTCATAACTTCTTAGATTGCTTCCTCGGGAAGGTCAGATGCCATTTTAAAAGCAAGACCACTTCTATCTGGTAATCTTGATTTAAACAAATTAAACTACTGATATTGGTAATAACCCTTTGTTTAACACGTCTTTATCATCCCTCATTCAATTTTTCTCTTGCCGACAGCAATGTGTGAAAAGCTTTATGTTTTTGAGAGTGAAGTTGGTGCTGGAAGGTGTGCATTCTTCTTCGTCTTGAAAATCTCTACAAGATTAAGAATACAAGTGAACTGCATTTTCTTGACAGTTGTATAAGCAAGTGTATATATGTGTTTTTGGCTCTGTTCAAACATGTATATATAAATATACACATGCACATATTTGTATTTTTAGATTTTTATTAGGCCAGTGTCTCTTCATATTGCAGTAAAGTTAGGATGATTAAGGAACTGCTTGAGGGTATTCATCTTGTTGCTTCTTTGGAAGCTATTTCTCTTGGCACCAAATCTGGTATTCATCCATGGATTATCTATGATATCATATCTAATGCTGCGGGAAACTCATGGTGAGTATTCAACTTATCATCTAGTTTTTAAACGAGACTAACGATTGTTTCATGTTCTATCGACAAAATTAAAACACAATTGAGAATATGTTTTGTTGTTCAATGCTACATATTAATGTATTAAATGACTTCAATGCTATGATTTTTTTATCTCTCCGAGACTCCTTTCTAGTGGGATTCACATTTGTTTGAGATTGAATATAAACATTTATCTGCAGTATAGACATCGAATTGATATTCATAAGAATTTTATCATACATGAACTTTGCAGAGTCTGCAGTCAACCAATTCCAAGCTTCTCCAAGATTAAAAAAGGAAAAATGTTGTATGAGAGTAATTTTTAACATTCACTATAACTGTAGGAAAGAAACTGTATATAAAAACATAAATATTCTAGGATCCATATGCTGAAACAATTTTCTGCCTCCAATAATGAGATACTTATTGTACTTACATGTTTTTAACACTTAATATTGTGCCATTATTTTATGAGTTAATTTATTGCAGGGTTTTTAAGAATCATATTCCTCAATTGTTAAGGGGTGTTGCCAAAGATGATTTCAGTACTCTTGTTCAAAAGATGGTAAGATTACCACTTTATATGCCAGGCTTTATATCACCTAGTTCCATTCTAATTACACCTATTTTGCTATCAATTTGAGGTACACTTGTGTCTTTATATTTGGGCAACTACAGTAATTGGTGTTGACTGTTCTCTTTAAAGCAACATCTTGTATTCTTTCATTACAATCAATATTCTTCTTGGATCAACTTACAATGACATTCTATCAGCTTGCAACCATCTGCCTAATTGTTTTCCTCACGATGATGCGTAAGTCTGATAGCACAAATCAGTAAATTTGGAGTCTGGACTTTCATTCATAATGAAATTTTCACATTGATATTGTTTTAGCATGACACTTTTAAGTAATGATCCTTCTATGCTAAACAGCACTGAACTGGCATCTTCTTACATTGATCTTCTATTTAAGTTGCTCTATGTTCCACTTTCCACAGAATGGACACACAAAGGCTAGGTTAAGGCTAAAATGAACTACAAAAGATTACATGGAGGGATTGAAAATGCACATGAATGCATTACAGAGCCACTGCATTAGATGGAGAGATTTCATAATTACAAGACATAAAAAAGGGCTGATCAAATTCTACCTTTCAAGTAGTGATTTACTAAGTCCTCTAAGTGCATTGCACCATGTTCATTATGCCCATTTTTAGTCATCCCTCTAATTTTTTGTATTTCATTTTACCCTTAATCCCTTTGGACTTGGTAATCCCTCATCCAAACTTAGCCCAAGAGAATTAGGAATAAAACTGTGAAACATAAAAAAATATTCTGACTAACCAGTATCCTCGAAACTTATATATTAGATTTTGTATCAGTTGATTTTTGGAATTTGAATTATTAAAGTTTAATTATGGTCTTTGTCTTAGTTCCTTTAATTATATCTCTCATTACACATGGCTCATGGATTTTTTTTTTTTTGTATTCCAGAGGGTTATATTGGATCTGGCCAAATCACTCACTTTTCCTCTCCCACTTTTAGCAGTTGCTCATCAACAACTTATTCTTGGTGCAGAATCTTAAAACACAATCAAGTAACTTGTATAAAATTGTTCGATGTTTGGAAATGAATATCTTTGTGCTTAATATGTTATTTTGTTCGTAAATATCTTTTTCAGGGTCTTCACATGATAACACAGATATTGAAGATGCAACATTGATTAAGGTTGTCTTAAAATTCAGATTAAATGGGTCTGATTAAGAGGTTTTTGTGGTCCAAATTCCGCCCATGTTACATAAAACTTGTTTTGAAATATGCGTTTCATATTTAACTTTACTTATTCTTTATTAATTGGCACTGTACAACTGTTTACAGGTTTGGGAAAAGAAACTTGGAGTTAGAATTTCAGATGCAGCAAATGCTGAGGCTTACATCCCTGAGCAATTGGCAAGCGAAATTGTTGCCAAATCCAATAAAGTCAACCGAGTTGGATTCATAGGTCTTGGAGCAATGGGATTTGGAATGGCAACTCATCTTGTAAAATCAAACTTTACTGTTCTTGGTTATGATGTAAGTCCTCAGTTTGCATTCTTACTTTCATTCCCAAAATTTCCTGATTGAAGCAAGAAAACGGTATTTATTTGAGGCTCTCTTTTCCTTTCATTTACATCTTTCATTCAAAAAAGTTCGTATGTCATGATGTAGAATAATATCCACAAGCATACACATGTACACCATAGGCTAGTATACAGCTGTTACACTTAGTTAGATAATTTACACCTGTCCCAATGTAATTAGATGACCTCTGTATACAGCTGTTACACTTAGTTAGATAACCTACACCTGTAATTAGATGACATCTGTCTTATCAGTTAGTTTCGTAGGCAGTTATGTTAGAACAGATAAGGTAACTGCTCCTTCACACCTGTACAAATCTAGCCGTTTGGCACTGAAATGAAATCATCTGATTTCTGTCATTTCTACATGGTATCAGAGCCCTAAGTCTGACCACCATAAATCGATCTTCTTTTTACCCACTTCCCTGTCATGGCAACAAATTCTTGCTCTTCTCCCACCATTTCTCCTACTCACGTTTCCACCCTAACTGACAGAAACGAACTACCTTCTTTGGGAAAGCCAAATCAAACTCTTCCTTATTAGGCACAATTACTGGCGTTTCATTGATGGAACGCATCCTCCACCCCCTACTACTCTGCTATCCTCAACACCTGCTGCCTCTTCCAATCTGACAGTTCTGTTTCAGTCCTCTCCAATTCCTCTGTCCCTATACCAAACCCTGCATATAATCTCTGGTTTCAGATTGATCAAACTTTGATCAGTATGCTTCGTGCCACACTCACTGAACCAATCCTGTCACAGGTTGTTGGCCTCCAAACCTCTCGTGAAATCTGGGAGTGCCTTAGACAAAATTTCTCCCAGCAGTCCTTAGCCAATGCAACTGACCTACTCTTTCAACTCATGTCACTCACAAAAGGCCATGAAACCATATTTGAATACCTTTCTCATGCCAAAACCCTAGCTGACTCACTTGCTGCCACAAAACAACCCTTTACCCCCAATGACCTGGCCATTGTTGTTCTGCGTGGCCTAGGTCCTGAATATACTATGCTGGTTACTGCCATGCTAAATTTCCCACCCTTGCCTCCCTTCTCAGACCTCCGAACCCGTTTGCTCTCCTTTGAGGCCCAACAAACCTCCACTGCTCATCCTGCAGTAGTTGTTCCTCCCACAGCCTACTATGCTGCTCCTGCCACTACAGCCCAGCAACCTTCAGCTTACTACTCTGCCCGTGGGCGGTCACCCTTCCCACGTGGTACTCGTCCAAATCGCAACCAATGATTTGGTACTCGCAGAGGTCCTGGCCGTTTTTCCAATCCCCAAAACTCTGCTGGAATTCTTGGTTCATACCCAAACCCTACTTACCGCCCAATTGGGCCGTAGTGCTGGTCTTGCAACTGCCATAGTCATGTGGCGGCCCAATGTCCCAATCTTTCCCAGTCCACTGATCATGACCTTGACTAGGCCTTTGCTGGGCTTCACTTTGCCACTGTTGCTGATCCAAACTGGTACCCGGACAGCGGTGCCACTCATCATATGACTCAAGCCCCTGCCCCCTCAAACCCTGCCACCCAAGTCCCCAATGACAATGTTATGGTTGGAAATGGTGCCACACTCCCAATCACTTACACGAGTAACATTCACTTCTACTCTGGTCCCTACACCTTTCATTTGTATGATGTTCTCCATGTCCCTTCCATCTGTAAAAACCTTCTCTCTGTACCCCATCGCTCCTACCTATTCACTGCAAAAGCAAGCCTTGCTGACCACTACATCCTCCTCCATCTCGAACAAATGTTTGGGACATCCTTCTCACCAAGTTCAGCGTGTTTTGGCTACTTAGACTCCAGTCATACCTGCTGTTCATATCCATTCCTCTAACTTATGTAATAGTTGTGCCTTAGGGAAATCAACAAGATTATCTTTTTCCAATGTTGTACACATCAATAAAACCTTTCGAATTGATTCACTCTGATGTTTGAATGTCTCCCATTCCCTCTATTACTGGTTATCGATACTATGTATTGTTTACTGATGATTACACTAGGTATACTTGGCTATTTCCTCTAAGACTCAAATATGAAGTATTTTCTCAGTTTATCAAATTCTTAACTTATGTTCAAACATAGTTCTCCACCACCATCAAGGAATTCCAGAGTGATGGTGGTAAGGAATTTGTCAATCACTCCTGTGAGAACCTCTGTACTCAACGGTGCATTAACCATCGCATTTCCTGCCCCACACCCCACAACAGAACGGCCTAGCTGAAAGAAAACATAGGCACATTTCTGAAATGGGTCGTACTTTACTCCTAAGTGCTGGCCTTCCCTATTCCTATAGTCTTCCCCATCAACATTCTTCCCACTCATGTCCTTAATTGGACCTCTCCCTACCAACAACTTCATGTCAAAACTCCACTATATACCCTCCTTAGGTACAACAACTAACACTCTGGTTATCGTTGCCTTCATGTTCCTACCGGTTGTGTCTACATCAGTAGACATGTTCGCTTCAATGAGAATGACTTCCCCTTCCATAACCCCACCCAACCAGCCCCCTAAGATTTTTCTGTTGTCCATGTTCCCTCCATCATGGAACCACCCACTCCACACCCACACACCCCACCGTCTTCTACACCACAAAACCTCCAACTCGTGCCCCCCTGCCTCTTCATCCACCCATTCCTCTTCTTCATCCACCTCAGCACCTCCCCATAATCCTAGCCCCTCTCCACCATCACCACTTTCTCCTCTTGTCCCCACTCGCCCTCCAAACACTCACCCAATGGTCACCCGTAGTAAAGCAGGCATCTCCAAATCCAGAAACCTTCTCTATGCTTCCTGCTATCCCATTCCCACTACCTTCCTAGCCACTGTAGCGTCCGATACAGAACCCACCACCTTCAACCAAGCCCCCAAATCTCCCAAATGGACAGAGGCCATGTAAACTGAATTTATTGCCCTCCAAAACCAGCACACCT
Organism: Prinsepia uniflora; assembly: GCA_032719365.1. Taxonomy (NCBI): domain Eukaryota; kingdom Viridiplantae; phylum Streptophyta; class Magnoliopsida; order Rosales; family Rosaceae; genus Prinsepia; species Prinsepia uniflora. Next base: position 81,675,108 of record CM064865.1, on the reverse strand, counting down.
GGACTCTGGTTCCCAAACCTCCACAGGCCAATGCTGTTGGCTGCAAATGGGTCTTTTGTCTTAAAAGACATGCTGATGGATCGATTGAACGATACAAAGCACGCCTAGTTGCCAAAGGTTCCCACCAGCAACCAAGACTTGACTACATAGAAACTTTTCGTCCTGTTGTCAAGCCTTCTACAATCAGAGTTGTTCTTACTCTTGTTGTCACACAAAACTGACCTATTCGCCAAATGGATGTCACCAATGCCTTTTTACATGGCACTCTCCAAGAGGAGGTCTACATGGTCAAACCCCTGGGTTTTATTGATCCTAAACACCCTCACCATGTCTGGTGTCTCCATAAAGCCCTCTATGGGCTCAATCAAGCACCTAGGGCCTGGTTTTCTCGTTTCAGTACCTTCCTACTCCACTATGGCTTCATCCAAAGCAGAGCTGACCCTTCCATGTTTGTCTACACTCTCAACTCTTGTCTAATGTATCTTTTACTTTATGTTGTTGATATAATCTTGACAGGAAACTCTGATTCTGCCCTAACCACCTTCATGAGCACCTTAGCCCGTGCCTTTGCCATAAAGGACTTGGGACCCCTCCATTACTTTCTGGGTGTAGAAGCCCGCTCTCATTCCCAAGGTCTCCACCTCACACAAACCAAATACACTCTAGACCTCCTAACCCGCATTGGACACAAAGACTGCAAACCTACTCTTACACCTGTGGCCCCCAAACAAACTCTCACTACCACCAGTGGAACGCCCCTCCCTGATCCCTCTCCCTATAGACAGCTTGTAGGTGACCTACTGTACTGAACCTTAACGAGACCAAATATCTCCTTTGCTATCCAGCAGGTTGCCCAGTTCCTAAGTACACCCACAAATGTTCACCTCATTGCTGTCAAAAGAGTTCTCCGCTACCTAAAGGGCACTCTTGGCCATGGGATTCAAATCCACAAGTCTGTCTGTCCCCTGCACATTCTGGCATTCTCAGATGCAGATTGGGCAGGTTGCAAAGACATCAGGCGGTCTGTCACTGGCTTTTGCATCTTCCTTGGCCCCATACTGATCTTTTGGTGCGCCAAGAAACAGAAGACGGTATCCCGCTCCAGTTCTGAAGCTGAATACCGTGCGCTGTGTTGTAAATTCTGTCCCATTACTGATCATGTTTCTTGATAGACTTAGGTGATTATGCAAACAATAGGATGATGCGAAGATAATGCGGAATATAGATGAACAATAAAGTAAACACACCACACAGGAACACAAGAATTTAGTGAGGTTCGGCTAATCTTTGCCTACATCCTCATGTGATCTCCTTGAGAGATCACTAGCATTATGAAGATAACAAAATTACAAGAACTTATGTAGAATTCTGACCTAATCCCCAAACCCTAGCTCACGATCTCTCAAATCACTCTTTTGCTCTTATACCCGTGTATGACTTCTATGTTTACTGCTGTCTTATTTTTCTGTGTGTATGTAAGCCTATTTATAATGTATAGGACTTAGGTTACACTCCTTAGCATATTACAATTTCTATTCCTCTTTGGAGATGGAAAGATAGCTTATTTCCTAATCCCTAGAGGGCTATGGAATACTTATTCTAATCCTATATGGAAACACTAGAAAAACTCAGATTTCCTAGTTCAACACTTAGAATCTTAGTCAAACTAAGATTCCTAGTCAAACTCTAATTCTTGGTATTTTGCTGAGCCAATTTTTTCAACAATCTCCTCCTTGGTGAGTCAAAAAACCAAGAAATGACCGTTGAAAACCCAGAATGTTTTCGAACCTTCTTGAAGCAACCCTGAAAAAAACTTCAAGAACCTTTCGCCTTTCCAAAAAAAAAAAAACCTCCTTTTGCCCCACTGAACCTCATATGAAGAGGTGCTCCACCCAACACTTTAGCACGAGGTAAGGTTGAGTAAGTTCAAGCGATACTTGAAATTCTCTGGTATAACTGTTTTAGTAAGATAGTCAGAAGCATTTTCCTTTGTATGGACCTTTTCGACTATCACCTTTTTAGAGCCGACCCAATCCCTTATCTTGTGATAACGAACATCAATATGCTTTGATCTTCCATGAAACACTTGATTCTTTGCTAAGAAGATAGCACTTTCACTGTCACACCTAATCACCACAGAATTCTGAATGATTCCGAACTCCTTCGCTAAACCACTTAGCCAACTACTTCTTTCCCAGCTTCTGCCAATGCAATGTACTCTGCCTCTGTTGTAGGCAACGCTGAAATAGATTGTAGAGTAGACCTCCAGCAAATAGGGCCACCACCACATGTGAACACGTAACCTGTCGTGGACCTCCTTCTGTCTAGGTTCCCCTGCGAAGTCTACATCCACATAACCCAGCACATATGCTTGTCCTTGCTGTTTTTCAAACAAAATGCCCAGATTCTTTGTTCCCTTCAAATAACGAAGGATCCATGTAACTACAGACCAGTGCTCCTTTCCTGGATTTGCCATATACCTCGAGACAACGCTCATTGCTTGAGCTAAGTCAGGTTTGGTGCAAACCATTGCATACATAAGACACCCTACTGCACTTGCATATGGTACTTTCTTCATCTCCTTCAACTCCTGTTCTGTAGTTGGACTCAATTGATAGTGTGCTGCTAATGGAGTGGACACTGGCTTTGCTTCATTCATGTTGAAGCACTCCAAATACTCTGAATATACTTTGGTTGTGATAACCAAATCTTTCCCGCTGTTCTGTCCCTCCGTATTTGCATTCCAAGTATCTTTTGTGCAGGTCCTAGATCTTTCATGTCAAATTCCTTACTTAGTTGCATCTTCAACTTCCGAATTCTAGACATATCTTGACATGCAATCTGTTAAGGATCCTGTTACAGATCCTGTAGAATCAGAGGAGATTGCAGATCAATCTCCTCCTTAATACCTAAGTTGTATCTTACCTAGTTAGGCCCTTGTTTATATTTTACCTAGTTAGGACTCTACTAGAATCTTACCTAGTTAGGACTCTCCTAGAACTGTATAAATCTGCCACTACTGTACAATTAAATTTATTGAAATAATATCAGAAAATTCAATACCTTTTATGGTATCAGAGCCCTAAAAGCTCCATCGAGCAAACCCTAGAAAAAAAACCCTAACCCTAATCCATGGCCGCCCAACCTACAGCAGCCGCTGCTCAATCCACAGCCGCCCCTGTCAACCCTACTCTCCCACCACCAACCGACACCACCTCTTCCCCTCCCGCCCTCATCACCATCAACGCCGCCGCCCAGCTCCCTGTCAAACTCACCTCCACCACCTTCTTCCCTTGGCGCGCTCAGTTCAACGCCCTCCTCCGTGGGTATGAACTCATGGGTTACGTGGATGGCACACATCCCTGCCCACCTGCAGAAGAAACAGCCCTTCGGGCCCTCTGGATCCGCCAGGACCAGTTGCTCCTCCATGCCATTTTGGCATCTGTCTCCCCCCAGGTCATCACCCTAATTGCTGCAGCCCCAACATCCGCTGCTGCCTGGACCCGTCTCACCCGCCTCTACGCGAGCACAGCCCGAGCTCGGGTACTAGGACTCAAGGAGCGTTTGACCCTCCTTCGCCAAGACTCCCGGCCAGTCTCTGAATACCTCCAGGAGGTACGCATCATTGCTGATGAACTCGCAGCCATTGATACACCCCTGTCTGATGATGACCTGCTTCTCCATGTCCTCAATGGCATTGGCCCTGACTTCAAAGACCTAGCTGCTGCTGTCAGGTCCAGAGACACATCTGTCCCTTTTGAGAACTTGCATGACATGCTGGTTCAGCATGAAAATGCAGCCAATCGAGCTGCCCCCAACCCCCCTCCCTCTACCATCACTGCTCATGTCACCCAAACAGCACGTGGTTCCAACTACAACCGCCACAACCGTGGTCCCTCCGACCAACGATCCTCCAACCAGGCTTGTGACAGCCGTAGTTCCTCTTACCAGCGCTCTGGTCTGCCCCCCAGCAACCAGCGCAGGTCCAACAGCACCCAAGGCAGTGGCTACCGCGGGTTTTGCCAGTGGTGTGGCACCCAAGGCCACAGTGCTAAGCGCTGCCCCCAGCTCCAGCACCAATCCTCCCAGCCCCCCGTGGCCAATTCCACTATCCAGACTCACTCTTCTCCTTGGCTCCTGGACTCCGGTGCCTCCCATCATGTCACCTCCACTCCTCACCACCTCACGGAGGTCCACAACTACAATGGACCCGATGACATCATCCTCGGCAATGGTAAGGGGATACCCATAACCCACACTGGTACCCTCACACTCTCCTCTTTCTCCTCTCGTCCTTTTCTCCTTAAACATGTTCTCTGTGCTCCTACCATGACCAGAAACCTGCTCTCTATCTCCCAATTTAATGCCACTAACCACACTTCAATTGAATTTTATCCCGACTTTTTCCAGGTGAAGGATCTCAGCACGGGGGCGGTGCTTCTTCAAGGCCCGAGTAAGGACGGTGTGTATGAATGGTCCCCTACCTCCCTGCAACCGCAAGCTATGACTGGTGTGGTGGCATCCCCTACTTTGTGGCATCGTCGTCTTGGTCATCCTAGTGTTAGAGTCTTAGAGTCTGTTTTTCGTTCTGCTGCTATTTCAGTACCTTTAAAATCCAACCTCTCTGTATGTCCCTCTTGTCAATGCAATAAAAGTCATCGTCTCCCCTTTGGGGAGACTTCTCTTACAAGCACACGGCCTCTCCAATTAATTTTCTCAGATGTCTGGGGTCCTGCCCCCTACAAATCTCCTGAAGGTTTTACTTATTATGTCATATTTGTTGATCATTACACCAGATATACATGGCTTTACCCACTCAAAAAAAAATCTGATGTTTTTCCCACCTTCCTTGATTTCAAAAAACTGGTTGAAAATTATTTCCAAACCTCCATTGTCACTCTCTACACTGATGGCGGTGGAGAGTTTATCAAACTCAAAGCCTTCCTAGCCACCCACGGTATTCACCATCTTCTCACCCCCCCTCACACACCCCAACATAATGGGGTGGCAGAACGGCGTCACCGCCATGTTGTGGACACGGGTCTTACTCTTCTTCATCAAGCTCATCTCCCTCTCTCCTACTGGCCGTATGCCTTTAAGGCTGCTGTCTATCTCATCAATCGCTTACCCACCCCCACTCTCCAGAACTCTACTCCCTACTCTACCCTCTTTCACCAGCCCCCAAATTACTCACGTCTCAAAGTATTTGGTTGCCTCTGTTTTCCCTGGCTACGTCCCTACACCACCAACAAAATGCAACCAAAATCCACCCCATGTGTCTTCCTCGGCTACTCCCTCAATCAGAGTGCCTACCTCTGTTTTGACCCCTCCTCTAGTCGTCTTTATGTGTCTAGGCATGTTCAGTTTGATGAGTCTTCCTTCCCGGGTATCCCTTCTCACTCTACTGCCCCTCACGTCCATTCTGATCACTTTGACCAGTGGATGTCCACCCTTCCTCTCGTCACTGCTCTTCCCCCATCCCCTGCCACTACACCAGCACCACCACCGGCGCCTGCAGCATTACTGGACCACACTGACACACTGCACCTGCCTGGTCTTGGCGTAGCACCGTCTCCAGCGCCAGCTCCCTCCCTGCCCCAGCACCAACCCGTCATCAGCAACCTCCCTGTTTCCTCCTCTGCTGCCTCACCTGCTCCCGCTGCTGTCAGCCCCTCCCCACCACCCCCTGCACACCCAATCCGCACCTACACCAGGCGTCCACCCCGCCTTCCCTCTCCTCCTAACCCCTCCCCCACCCTTCCCTCCCCCCCACCACCACCGCCCCCACCCCCAAACACTCACCCTATGCTCACCCGCACCAAAACCGGCACTATTCCCCCTGTACCCACCTATGCCCTCACTGCAACCACCTCTACACTCCTCACCTTGGCCGAGCCCACTTGTGTATCCCAGGCCATCAAGGATCCTCTTTGGCGAACCGCTATGTCTGCAGAATTCACTGCCCTGATCCAAAACGGTACCTGGGAGTTGGTACCTTCTCACCCACACCAGAATCTGGTTGGCAACAAATGGGTATTCAGGATCAAAAGACACCCGGATGGCACTGTTGACCGCTACAAAGCCAGGCTAGTAGCAAAGGGCTACCACCAGCGCCCAGGCCTAGACTTCACAGAGACCTACAGCCCTGTAGTGAAACCCACTACTATACGAATTGTGCTCCATCTTGCTGTGACTCATGGCTGGCCCATCCGGCAGTTGGATGTAAACAATGCTTTCCTACAGGGCACCCTCCATGAAGATGTCTACATGGAACAGCCCAAGGGGTTTGTCGACCCACAAACTCCTACCTATGTGTGCAAGCTCAAAAAGGCCCTCTATGGTCTAAAACAAGCCCCCCGGGCCTGGTATCAGGAACTTCATCGCTTCCTCCTTCGACAAGGGTTTGTTACTATTCACTCTGATGCATCTCTCTTTGTTCTTAAGCAGGGACCTCATGTTCTTTACTTTCTGGCCTATGTGGATGACCTGATCCTTACGGGTAATGACCCACCACTCCTCAACTCCTTCATCCACACCTTGGCTGCCCGGTTCTCTGTCAAGGATCTTGGACCCCTTCATTACTTTCTTGGTGTGGAAGTAACCAACACCCCCACGGGTCTGTTTCTCTCCCAGCATCGCTACATCAACGATCTCCTTCACATGGCGGGTATGGAGGGAGCCAAACCAGTCTCAACCCCCCTGGCCGTGAGCCCTACATTGGCTCTTCAGGATGGCTCCCCCCCGGCTGATCCTACCAGATTTCGCCGCATCATTGGCAGCCTTCAATATCTCAGCCTTACTCGCCCTGATGTTTCCTATGCTGTCAACAAGCTCTCCCAGTTCATGCATGCCCCTACAGATCTACACTGGCAAGCACTTAAACGGGTCCTACGTTACCTACGGGGCACCATTCTCTACGGACTTCATCTCCACAAGAAGTCCACCCATCAACTTCGTGCTGTCACCCATGCATTCAACACATTAGCTGCCTTCTCTGATGCTGATTGGGCTGCTGATCGAGATGACCGCAAATCCACCACAGCTTACCTAGTTTACCTGGGTGGGAACCTCATTTCCTGGAGCTCCCGGAAACAAAAGTCCGTCTCTAGATCGTCTACAGAGGCTGAATATCGCGCAGTTGCAGCAACTGCAGCAGAACTCACGTGGGTGCAGTCCCTCCTCACAGAACTGGGCCTCTCCATCTCGGCCTGCCCCAATATCTCATGTGACAACATTGGCACCACCTTCTACTGTGCCAATCCAGCCCTACACTCTCGTATGAAACACGTGGACATTGATTTTCAGTTTGTCCGTGATCATGTCTCTCGTGGCCTACTCACTGTCTCCCATGTTGCCACTGATGATCAGCTTGCTGATGCCCTCACCAAGCCCTTATCCAGACCCCGGTTTCAGCTCCTACGTGACAAGATTGGTGTCGCAGATGGCTCCACCTTCTTGCGGGGGCGTGTTAAGGATCCTGTTACAGATCCTGTAGAATCAGAGGAGATTGCAGATCAATCTCCTCCTTAATACCTAAGTTGTATCTTACCTAGTTAGGCCCTTGTTTATATTTTACCTAGTTAGGACTCTACTAGAATCTTACCTAGTTAGGACTCTCCTAGAACTGTATAAATCTGCCACTACTGTACAATTAAATTTATTGAAATAATATCAGAAAATTCAATACCTTTTACAATCAACATGTCATCTACATAAAGTAGCAATAGTATAATCTTACTATCTTCGAACATATGATAGTAAACACAACAATCATATAAGCATATTTGAAACTCAATTTTCAGCAATATAGGAATCAAAACGTTTCTACCACTGCCTTGGAGATTGCTTTAGCCCGTAAAGTGACTTCTTCAATCTGCAAACCATATTTTCCTTTCCTATTTCGACATACCCCTTTGGCTGGACCATGTAGATGACTTCTTCTAAGTCACCGTGTAGAAACGCGGTCTTCACGTCCATTTGTTCTATCTCCATGTCTTGCTGAGCTGCTATAGATAATAGCAATCTAATTGAAGTATGCTTAATCAAAACCATACTTTTCTGGTTTCTTACGATACTTTTCTGGTTTCTTACGATTTCGAACAGGTTTGTCCAATGCTATGATCCTCTGAAACTGTTCTACAGGTTTTGTGTGATCCAGGGAGTCGTGGTTCTGCACGTGTGGCTTCACCTGCGTCTGTACTGGTGACTGCTGCTGCTCTACTTCTTCCGCATCAAACTCCTCATTGTAATCCATTTGCTCATGCTCCACCTGAGCTGGATTTTCTTCCATGACTGGTTGGGGTTGAGGAACTTCGGTTGTTTCTTCTTTAGGTCCTTTCATTTTCCTTATTCTGGTTCAAGGGCGTAGTCTTCTCGTTGAATATTACATCCTTACTTAAGACTAGCTTCTTGTTTACGAAATCCCATAACTTGTAGCCCTTCACTCCTTCACTGAAACCAATGAATATGCACTCGAGTGACTTAGGCTTTTACTTGGTTTTCTCATCACTTGGAATATGGACATAAGCACTGCAACCAAAAACTCTTAATTTGAGTAGTTAACGGGTTTTCCAGTCCATATCTCTTCTGCACACTTAGAATTGAGAACCCTTGATGGTGATCGATTAACCAAGTAGCAAGCATGGTTGACTGCTTCTGCCCAGAACATAGCTGGTAATCGAGCATGAAATCTCATGCTTCTCTCTCTTTCCATGAGAGTTTCGTTCATCCTCTCAGTAGCACCATTTTGTTGGGGAGTTTTCTTCACCCTAAAATGTCTTGTAATACCTTGTTCTTTGCAAAACTCTAGGAAACTGTTGTCCTTATATTCAATTCCGTTGTCACTCTTTAGGTATCTGATTTGTCGTCCAGTCTGATTTTCTACAGCAGCTTTCCACTCCTTAAACTTAGTGAAAGCTTCAGATTTGGGCCACATGAAATAGACCCAAATCTTCCTCGAAAAATCATCTAAGAATGTGATAAAATACCTGGAACTTGCCTTGGATCTGGTTGGAGCAGGGCCCCAAATGTCTGTGTGAATATATTCCAACAGATTTTTGCTTCTTTCCTCACTATTCGCAAGCTTGAATGATGTCTTTGTTTGTTTCCCAAGAATACAGTACTTGCAGAAATCTAGTTTGCAATAATTGACACCTTCTAGCTTATTCTTTTTGTGTAACTCTTGCAAACCGTTTTGACTCATGTGCCCTAGCCTAAAGTGCCAAAGCTCAGTCTTGTCGTCAGTATCACCCTCTATAGATATTGCTGCTCCACCTACTACTGTACTTCCTCGAAGCTTATATAGTTGATTAGGTTGGATTTCTCCCTTCATTACGACAAGGGATCCTTTGACAACCTTTAGTATCCTTCCTTCAGCTGAGTACCTTAGCCCTGCCTTGTCAAAGGTGCCGAGAGATATAAGGTTCTTCTTCAATTTTGGAATGTCTGACCTTGTCCAATGTCCTAACAACCCCGTCCTGCATTCTGATTTTAATTGATCTAATACCTTGGATTGTAAGTGGTGAGTTATCATCCATTAACACTTCTCCACTGCTGGTTTCCTCATATGTATCAAATCATTCTTTGATAGAACACATGTGGAATGAACATCCCGTATCCAAAATCCACAATTCGAAAGCACTGGAGCTGGATGATACTGCAAGGAGCTCTCCGTTGTAATCCTCAGAAGTTACAACACTGGCTGCATTTGAGTTCCTTGCCATCGCCTTTGCTTTCCTTTCTTTCCATATGTTGCAGTTCTTCTTCCAATGATCTGAAGCACCACATACGAAACCCCTTTTTATCCTTTCCTTTGGATTTTGACCTACCCCAGTTGCTTGATTTATCCGGTCTTTTCTCTGACCTGCCTCTCTCTGTGCGTTAAACATAAAGGTCTTGTGCTTGAGAGCTTTCAGTGTTCTTGTCCATCTTTACATAGGACTGAATAGCTTCGGTAACCTCATCTAACTTAAGAGTATCATTACCGAACATCAATGTGGTCATGAGGTGCTTGAACGAAGGCGGTAGAGATCTTAGCATTAAGAGTGCCTTGTCGTCGTCCTCCTATTTTGCATCCACCTTGGATAAATTCGCAACACAATTCTGAAACTTGCTTAGGTGTTCTTTCAAGTCTCCCCCTTCTTCCATCCGAAGGCTAAATAGTTCATCTTTTAAAAAGAGTTTGTTGAATAAAGTTTTACCCCTGTAGAGCTTTTCTACCTTATCCCAAGTTTCCTTAGAATTCATGTCCTCATCGATATGAAGCAATACATTATCAGTAAGGTGCTGCTCTATAAAACTTTTCGCCTTCCTGTCTATCTTCTGCCACTGCGCATCTGTTATGCCAGTTTGCCTCTTCTCTGTACCAAGAAGAACCTCTTGCAGATCTTGTTGGATCAGGACGTTCTTCACCTTTCTCTGCCATAACGTGAAGTTCTCTTTCCCGTCGAGCGACTTGATCACAGTCTTCACGTCGTTGCTCATGTTTGCCTTGGCACCCGCCATCTCAAAAACACTTTCCCCGGGAGCTCTGATACCAATTGTTGTAAATTCTATCTCTTTACTGATCTTTGTTTCTTGATAGACTTAGGTGATTATGCAAACAATAGGATGATGCGAAGATAATGCTGAATATAGATGAACAATAAAGTAAACACACCACACACGGGAACACAAGAATTTAGCGAGGTTCGGCTAATCTTTGCCTACGTTCTCGTGTGATCTCCTTGAGAGATCACTAGCACTATGAAGATAACAAGATTACAATAACTTATGTAGAATCCTGACCTAATCCCCAAACCCTAGCTCACGATCTCTCAAATCACTCTTTTGCTCTTATACCCGTGTATGACTTCATTGTTTATTGTTGTCTTATTTTTCTGTGTGAATGTAAAGACTTCTAAGAGGCCTATTTATAATGTATAGAACTTAGGTTACACTCCTTAGCATATTGCAATTCCTATTCCTCTTTGGAGATGGAAAGATAGCTTATTTCCTAATCCCTAGAGGGCTATGGAATACTTTTCCTAATCCTATATGGAAACACTAGAAAACTCAGATTTCCTAGTTCAACACTTAGAATCCTAGTCAAACCCTAATTCTTGGTATTTTGCCGAGCCAATTTTTTCAACACGCTGGCCTATACGTGTGCTGATATTATTTGGCTCCTCAACCTCCTTCAAGAACTCAAGGTCCTGTCTGCCCTGCCTATTCAGATGTACTGTGACAATCTGAGCACCAAATACATGACCAGCAACCCCGTTTTCCATGCCCTCACCAAACACATTGCTCTGGACTACCACTTTCTTCGAGAGAGTTGGTTCAGGAACTCACCATGTTCGGTTTGTTCCTTCAGTTCATCAACTAGCAGATCTCTTTACTAAAGGCCTCCCAGTTCATCGTCACTTGTCTCTAACATCCAAACTTGTCACCCACCGGGTGCCTAGTTTGCGGGGGGATGTAGAATAATATCCACAAGCATACACATGTACACTATAGGCTAGTATACAGCTGTTACACTTAGTTAGATAACTTACACCTGTCCCTATGTAATTAGATGACATCTGTATACAGCTGTTACACTTAGTTAGATAACCTGCACCTGTCCCTATGTAATTTGATGACATCTGTCTTATCAGTTAGTTTCCTAGGCAGTTATGTTAGAGCAGATAAGGTAACTGCTCCTTCACACCTGTATAAATCTAGCCGTTTGGCACTGAAATGAAATCATCTGATTTCTGTCATTTCTACACATGATGTCTGCTATCTGAGAAAAAAATAGGCCGAAGGGAAAATTTTTCACTAGAATCAAAATCTCAAGTTCAAGCTGAGCTGAGTTATACAAATTTCGATGCAGAACCAACAAATATACAATTGTGCCATTTTAGTCTCTCTCTAAAGTGGTCATTCCATTTGACATTGTATGTTCACCTGATTGATTCTCGTCATGCATGTTTATGCTTGTGTCTGAAAGTGTTTTGTAAACCTATGCGCATGTGCATTTAGGGATTCACGTATGGTTGTGTGTGCATTAATTTTGTTGTCACCCTTAATTAAGTTCAAGATTGTTAATACTGGAACTGATCTATTTTTCCGCCTTATTTGGAATGTAGGTTTATAAACCAACACTAGCTCGATTTTCCAGTGCTGGTGGCTTGGTTGGAAGCTCACCGGCAGAAGTATGCACAGGTATTTGGAGGCACATGAAAAGTATTAAGGATTCTCCAGAATCAGCTCCAGGATCAGCAGCAGATCACAGAAGATTGATCCTCAATCTTCCTGATCGACTGACCCTCCAAAGTCAACAAGAATCATCCAGATTATTTCCTGGAGGATCCTTGCTGATTCTGGAGAATCCTTAATAAAAGGTTCCTAGAAGTAGAAAGCAACATTGCCCCTACACATGCTATCTAACAGAATTTAAGTTATCTACGGAAACTGTTTCTGGTGAATAACCTATTTGTTTCTGTTGCATTGCTCTCCAAGATGTCGATGTGCTGGTATTAATGGTCACAAATGAAGCTCAAGCTGAGAGCGCCTTATATGGAGATTTTGGTGCTGTTACAGGTAAACAAAACAAATTTTTCTCAGCGTACCTATTCCGTTTTGTTTGCACTAACCCCTATGCATGTGTTTTATAGCGCTTCCAGCTGGAGCTTCTATAATCCTTTCGTCCACCGTTTCTCCTGGTTTTGTGAGCCGACTAGATCTGCGTTTGCAAAGTACGTATTTACATTCCATGTCACACCATGGAATTATTCTTTATGTTGTAATGAAATTATAGTTTTAATTTTGCAAATGTCACAGAGGAAGGAAAGAATTTGAAGTTGGTGGATGCCCCTGTTTCTGGTGGTGTTGTGAGAGCCTCCATGGGGACACTTACGGTGCACATAAATAATCATTGCTTTAATCCAAACAGCTAGGGCAAATATTTCTTCAGATCTCTAAATTTATGTATCTTTCTCAGATTATGGCATCCGGTACAGATGAAGCTCTTAAGAGTTCTGGTTCAGTCCTCTCAGGTACTGAGCTTGCTGTATAAGGTTCATCAGAATTCAGGTTGTGGGTTCTCATAAATAATTTGTGACTGGTACTTGTTTTCTTACTGTGAACAGCATTAAGCGAGAAGCTTTATGTTATCAATGGAGGCTGTGGGGCTGGAAGGTACTTCTGAATCAATGTTTATAGTATCTTTCATTGTCTGTTCATATGATTATATGTGTTTGCAGATATTGTTCTATTTATGATGTAACTTGTGTCTCCTGTGGAAGTGATATTCCATTACTTATTCCTCTTATATCTTGTTCTCTAGTGGTGTAAAAATGGTTAATCAATTGCTTGCTGGAGTTCATATAGCGTCGGGAGCTGAGGCAATGGCGTTTGGAGCTCGACTGGGTCTTAATACAAGAATGTTGTTTGATTTTCTCACAAATAGTGAGGGATCATCTTGGTAACTGTCTTACTTGTTCTAGTAATATATTTGATTCATTTAATATGCAAATGTTTCCTTTCGATTTTTAATTTGCTTTTTGCTTCTAGCTTCCTATTTTGAGAGTAAATGGGTGGTTGTAGAAATGATGAATTTCTGATATATATTCATATGGCCAGCGGCTGTATATATATATATATACAATTTGACAGGGAGATAAGATCAGGCAGTTAACCTTGTCCTGAACTTATCTGAACAGCAGTTAGTAACTAACTAACTGTTGGTAACTACCTAAGTCAGGTAGGTATTTCTAGTGTACACGTGTTGCCTAATTACATGGGTCTAGATATCAAAACAGGTCTAGAGTTAGGCTAGCCTACATCTGTACATACGGGTCTAAGATTACACTGTCCTACATCCCCCCGCAAACTAGGCACCCTATGGGTGACAAGTTTGGATGCAAGTTGACTGTGACGGGCAATGGGGATTGGGGAGGCCTTTGGTGAGGAGATCTGCCAGTTGATGAGCAGAGGGGACGAAGAGAACTTTGTGTGTGTCAGTAGCAACTCTTTCCCTGAGAAAGTGATAGTCAAGTGCGATGTGCTTGGTTCGAGCGTGGAACACAGGGTTTGCTGTCATGTGGGTAGAGCTCATGACATTAACAGAGAACTTTGAGGCCTGTGCCAAGGGTTCCTTTGAGGTACCTGAGGATCCGCTTTACTGCCGTGAGATGGACATCTGTAGGGCTACTCATGAATTGGGCAACATTCTGGACAACATAGGATATATCTGGCCATGTGAGTGTTAAGTAGAGAAGGGCACCCACAAGTTGACGATAGATGGAGGGATCAGGTAGGGGTTGTCCAAGGATTGCTGAAAGTACTTGCTTGGCTGCGACATGGGTAGGTGCAGGTTTGCAATCAGCCAGGCCACTGCACTGTAAGAGCTCAACTGTGTATTTTCTTTGAGTGAGATGGAAACCAGTAGGAGTAGAGGTGGCTTCAACACCTAGGAAGTAGTGCAGGGGACCCAAGTCTTTGATGGCAAAGGCATGGGCCAAGGAAGTCATAAAGGTAGACAGTGCACTTGGAGAGTTCCCTGTTAAGATTATGTCATCTACATACAAAAGCAGATACATGATACAGTTAGGGTGATGGAGAACAAACATGGAAAGGTCTGCCCTGCTTTGGGTGAAGCCATATTGGAGGAGAAACGTGCTGAAATGGGCAAACCATGCGCGTGGGGCTTGCTTGAGGCCATAGAGGGCTTTTTGGAGTCGGCAAACATGATGAGGACGGTGGGGATCAATGAAGACAGGGGGCTGAACTAGACCTCCTCATCTAAAGTGCCGTGAAGAAAGGCGTTGGTGACATCCAGTTGACGGATTAGCCAGCCAAGTGAAACAGCAAGAGCTAGGACCACTCCGATGGTTGTTGGGTTGACTACGGAGCTGAAGGTTTCATGGTAGTCAAGGCCCTCTTGTTGGTGAAAGCCTTTGGCAACAAGGCGTGCTTTGTGGCGTTCAATGGAGCCATCTGCACGCTGCTTAATTCAATAAACCTACTTGCAGCCCATGACATTGGCATGGGAGGGTAGGGGAACAATGGTCCAGGTGCATTGCTTCATGAGAGTATCATACTCAGCCTGCATTGCAGCCATCCAGTCAGCAGATTTGGAGGCTTGAGTGTAGGTGGTGGGTTATGTGAGATGGACTTTGGTAGTGGTGAAAGCTTGGGGAACGAGATACTTGGAAGTAAACAGTAGGTTGCGGGATTTGGAAATCCCAGCTTTGCTGCGGGTAGTCTTATGATGAATATTTTGTGGGTGGTGAGGAGGGATGTGGGGTGAG
The DNA here is from genome assembly GCA_032719365.1 of Prinsepia uniflora. Lineage (NCBI taxonomy): Eukaryota > Viridiplantae > Streptophyta > Magnoliopsida > Rosales > Rosaceae > Prinsepia > Prinsepia uniflora. Next base: position 81,659,833 of record CM064865.1, on the reverse strand, counting down.
GGGAGCAGGGGAGATTCAGGGGAACTGACTGAAGTGGACAGGCTGGGAGAGGGGGCTGGTGAGGGTGACAATGGTGGTGAGGGAGGTGGGAAGGAAGTAGGGGGCGGAACTGGTGCAGTTGGGATTGGTGGGGCAGTAGAAAGGCTGATTTCGACCAGAGGGGTGAAGGTGAAGTTAGAGACAGATTGTGAGGACTTTGGATAAGGGAAGTTAGTTTCATTGAAGACAACATGGTGGCTGATGTAGACTCGACTTGTGGGAACATGGAGGCAACGATATCCTGCATGGTGAGGGTTGTAGCCTAGGAAAACACATGGCGGCTGCGGGGTTCCAGCTTATGTTTGGTGTAGGGACCAAGGAATGGGAAGCATGAGCAGCCAAAGGTTTTGAGGATGTGATAAGGAGGGGTGCGACCATAGAGTTTGGAGTATGGGGAGGTCCATTTAAGAGTAGGAGTGGGGAGAAGATTGATGAGAAAAACAGCAGTAGTAATGGCATCTGCCCAATAAGAATAGGGCAGACCTACAGTATGGAGGAGTGTTCTACCCATTTCGGAGATGTGACGGTGTTTTCTTTCTGCCAATCCATTTTGTTGAGGGGTGTGGGGACAAGAAAATCGTTGGTGAATGCCTTGAAGAGAGCAAAAGGTTTGGAATTGAGTGCTGGTGTATTCTGTGCCACTATCACTATGAAACTGGGTTATTTTGGCTTGGAATTGTGTTTGTACATAGGAATAAAATTTAGTAAAATGGTTGTAGACTTCAGATTTATTTCTTAAAGGAAAGATCCAAGTAAAACGAGTATAGTCATTAGTGAATAGGTCATAATATCGAAAACCAGAGACTGAAGGTACAGGAGACATCCAAACATCTTAATGTATTAAATCAAACGGTTTTATTGGTTGATGAACAACAGAAGAAAAGGACAGTCTAGTGCTCTTGTTTAGAGCACAGTGAGTACAAAAGGGTACAAAATCTAAAGATACAGGGGAAGATAGGTTGCTGGTGGCTGCCACCATGCGAAGAACTTGGGAAGAAGGGTGTCCTAGCCGCTGGTGCCAAAGGGAGGGGGCTGCGGTAGTGAGGAAAACCTGTGGTGAGGTGGATCGTTGAGGGTGGATCATGTAGAGACCATCTTTACAAGGGCCTTGAAAGACAATTTGATTGGTGAGCAAATCATGAATAAGAAAGTGGTCGGGGAAGGTGACTTTAACTTGGTGGTCCCTAGTGACTTGAGAGACAGAGTAGATTCTTTTGAATGGAGGGGACATAAAGGACATCAGAGAGTTGAAAAGTAAAGGGGCCAAAGGAGAAGGAAACTGTACCAGTCTGGTGGATTGGAAGAGTTGTAATGTTACCAACCATGATTTGATCTGGGGAAGGAGTAGTTGGCTGTTGTGGGCAGGGAGGATTCTTGGTAACATGATGAGTGGCACCTGTGTCCGCCTACCAAGTTGGGTCTGAAACATTGGAAAAGTGGAGGCCAGCGAATTCTTGGGACAGATTGTGGTCTGCAGATTGGGACAGGTACGAGCATTGAGCAGCAATATGGTCAAGGCGGTTGTAGGACCAACATTGAGGACCTGTGGGATGGGTGGTGGGAAATGGGGAGGATCCCAGTACACCAGGGGAGGGATTGGGGGAGGAGAAGCGTGGATAACCGCGGAGGTTCGGGAATCTGGAGCCATGACCAGGTCGACCTCGCTGAAAACCAGAGCGACCACGTGGAGGAGCAGGTTGATGGGAGGCAGATGTGGGCGGGTTGACAGCAGCAGGTTGGAGGGTGGAGGCTTGTTGGGCCTCGAAGGAGAGAAGACGGGCTCTGAGATCAGTGAAGGGAGGGAAGGGAGGAAAGTTGAGCATGGCTGTCAGAAGCATGCTGTATTCTGGTCCAAGACCACGTAAGACAACAGTGACCAAGTCACATGAAGAGAATGGTTCATTGATGGCAGCAAGGGAGTCTGTGAGTGTTTTGGCATGAGTGAGGTATTCAAAGATGGATTGGGAGCCTTTTGTGGGAGACATGAGTTGGAATCTGAGGTTAGTGGCATTTGCTAGGGATTGTTGGGAGAAATTTTTGGCGCAGGCATTCCCAAATTTCACAGGAGGTGTTCAGACCGACAACCTGAGATAGGATTGGTTCTGTCAGCATTGCGCGAAGCATGCTGATGAGAGTTTGATCAATCTGGTACCACTGGTGGTAGGCAGGATTAGGAAGAGGATTCAGTGGTGTCCGAAGAGGGTAAGGTAGGAGAGGGGGGGAGGGAGGGAGTGAGTTCCATCAATGAACAGTAGTTATGGCCGATCAAAAAAGGCTTGATCTGACTTTCCTAGAGAAAATAGTTTGATTCGGTGAGTTTGATAGGAACTAGGGTTGAGACATGGTTCGGTGAGATTGGAGGAGAGGCACATGAGTCACTACCCATGGTAGGGAAAGGAAGGAGGATCGAACTATGGTAGTCAGACGTGTATGCTCCGATACCATGTAGAAATGATGAATTTCTGATATATATTCATATGGCCGGCGGCTGTATATATATATATATATATATATACAATTTGACAGGGAGATAAGATCAGGCAGTTAACCTTGTCTCGATCTTATCTGAGCAGCAGTTAGTAACTAACTGACTATTGGTAACTACCTAAGTCAGGTAGGTATTTCTAGTGTACACGTGTTGCATAATTACATGGGTCTAGATATCAAAACAGGTCTAGAGTTAGGCTAGCCTACATCTGTACATACGGGTCTAAGATTACACTATCCTACAGTGGTTGATGTCAAAAATCTTTCTGTTAAGAAGTGAACTAGCTTCTCTCCACCACCTAACACATGGAATCAACATAGTTGGAAGCTTGCAAGTTGCAAACAAAAAGATTTAAACTTAAAAGTTCCTATTCTGATACTATATTAATTTGTGTTAGTTTACTACTGTTCTATAAAAGATATGATTGTAAATATGGGCAAACTATTGCTTTATGTTGAAACCACCTTAAGGTCATTCCCATTTTGGGCGGAACGGATCTACTAATTCATTGATTCCAGTTAGTATGGGTCTTTAAATAAAGTATCTTTCAGCCTTTCCTATATTTCAAACGAATTAGATTTCCATCCTGTTGTTCAATCCGATTCAGAAAGGTCAAGAAATCAACCTATCCTAGTATTCCTAGCCTCTATCGTTAGATTTTACGTGTAGCATGTCTTCTTTCCTATGTTTATTAGATTTTTTAGTTGGGATTAATGACCTTAACAATGTGACTAATCGCGTTTACGTTTGAAAATATTTAGTAGCATCTGTTAGGGCATTTTCTAGGTAAAAGCATTTTGAACTATTATCATTTTATTATAATCTAAAAGTAAAACTTCATGGATCCCTTCATACTCGAAGATTAAACTTTGAGAAACCATTTTGTATTGCAGGATGCTTGAAAACCGTGTTCCACACATGCTGGACAACGACTATACTCCACATTCTGCACTTGATATCTTTGTGAAGGATTTGGTTAGATGGACATCCACCCCATGCGGTGTTTAGAAAGTAACAACTTTATTATAATAATAAGCTATTATCAGGTTATTATAATCGTCTTCCAATAATCTACAGGGAATTGTTTCTCATGAATGTTCAGTCCGAAAAGTTCCACTTCATATTTCGACTGTTGCCCATCAACTCTTCTTGTCAGGTTGCATTTCATATTATTTTTAAAATAACTGTAATCTTTATGCTCTATCTTTTTCCTTCGCAAACTGAGGAAACATATGCATGAGTTAATGGAGGATATCCAACAATCATGTGGGAAAGAAAAGTTTTAATTACCTTATAACATCCAGAAATTTGAATTTTTCAAAATTATATAATCTAAAACTTAAATGAGATAGGACAGTAAAGATCATTGACTATACTTTATGGAATATGGTGGAAAGTTTGTGGGAGGAAAACGTTCAGGTGATAAATATAACACTGAAACGTGAACAGAAACCAGAAATACATGCAAGTTGTAATTGTTATATCTGTGATGATAATTTGCTTTCAGTATTATCAATGTTAGCCTTTGGGTTCCCTGTTAAGTTGTGAGCATGCATATAGAAACTAATACTTGATGCAACTGTCAAGCAGGTTCTGCTGCTGGTTGGGGCCGGCAAGATGATGCTGGTGTGGTTAAGGTATGTACAAAGCCTTATTGCTTTTTCTTTCAGTTGAGGGAAATTTATTTATTTCTTATACAACGATAGTTTACTCTAATGGGAAGGAGATGATTTGGGCTAAACCACAGAATGAGCCAACCATAACTGGATATCAAGCTCAGGTGATATAAATCATCATTGCCCCATCCATGTGAGTTTCCAAGTGAGGAGGAATACACTAGGCTGTAGTTTTGGTGTAAATGTTTATTGAGTACGTGGAAACTACTAAAACATAGGTCCAGAAATACAACTTTCCTCTATTAACTACTCTTAACTGGGAAACCTTTTGGCATATAACTCATTTTGACTTTACTACATAAGTTGAAATATCAAATAATGGAATACAAATGAAGATGAACACACTGTAGTGCTTGTGGAGACTAAATATTTTATATGGCTGTAGGTTTATGAGACACTCACAGGTGTTAAGGTAGAAGGAAAACTTCCGGTTCTTAAGAAAGACCTTGCCTTGCAATCTCTCCCAGTTGAGTGGCAAGTAGATCCCATTGGTGAAATACAGAGACTAAATCAGGACAGTTCAAAAACTTTGGTTGTTCTTGACGATGATCCAACTGGAACTCAAACTGTTCATGATATTGAGGTCCTAACTGAATGGTGAGTGTCATTAATTGTCTCATGTGTAACTTTGCTATATACTGCTTTTCGGAAATGAGAAATGGGTCTAAGGTATTACAGATGTTATTAAGGATATTAAATACTGTAGGTATATAGTAAATTTTTTAGAGTGTATTTGCTGCAAAAAATTGTTGCATGCTATAGGCATATAATATTTGTCTCATGTGTAACTTTGCTATATGCTGTCTTTCGGAAACAAGAGAAATGGGTCTAAGGTGCTACGGATGTTATTAAGGAAAACTTATTTTATAGGTATTTTTTAAAGTATTTGACTCTGCTATTCTTATTATGTTATGTAGTAGAAATCATGTATACCATTTTAGGAGTAAATGGGCAGAGATTCCAGATTTGATCTTAATTGGCCATTTGTCTTTGTAGGACTGTTGAATCACTAACGGAGCAGTTCAGAAAAAGTCCTAAATGCTTTTTCATTTTGACCAACTCCAGGGCCTTGAGTTCTGAGAAGGTAAAGGACTTTATGTAAGCACATCAATGTGCACTCTGTAAATCATGTTTCGTATTATGAGAGAGAGAGAGAGAGAGAGAGAGAGAGAACTCACTAAATGCATCCTTCTCACTGCAAGGAGTGCTTTATTTTTTACTTTTAATTATTTCAGTCATATTGAGTAATATATATTGATGTTTTTGCAGGCCACCTCATTAATTAAAGAAATCTGCAGCAACGTGCACACTGCGACCAAATCAATTGAGAATGCCGATTATACAGTAGTTTTGAGGGGTGATTCAACTTTGCGTGGCCATTTCCCAGAGGCAAGGACCATGACTTTATCTCATTATGTCAATGGAAACTATTGGAATGAGATTTCTTGCATTATTTGACGAGACTATCTTGTCTGTTTAGGAAGCTGATGCAGCTGTTTCAGTATTGGGTGAGATGGATGCATGGATCATCTGCCCCTTTTTTCTTCAAGGAGGGCGTTATACTATTGGAGACATACACTATGTTGCAGATTCTGACCAGTAATATTCATCCCTCTTTTTATGTTAGAAAATACGTAATGATGGTTTTGTGGTGAATTAACATTGCTCACGGTTCTTGGGGTCTTTAGGCTTATCCCGGCAGCCGATACAGGATTTGCTAAAGATGCAGCTTTTGGATACAAATCTTCAAACCTTCGCGAGGTCTAATATTTATATTCTGTGCTTAAAATGCATAGATAAACAAATAATACTACCCATATTTCTTTGATTTATCATTGAACTTCTTTGATAGTGGGTTGAGGAGAAAACAGCGGGCCGCATACCAGCCAGCAGTGTTACATCTATTCCTATCCAGCTTTTAAGAAAAGGTGGGCCAGAAGCCGTTTGCGAGTGTCTTTGCAGTTTGCAGAAGGTACCTTCTCTTTTACATTCAAGAAAAATTCATGAAAATGCTTATATGTGTGTGTGTCTGTGTGTTTATATATATATATATATATATATATATATTTATATTTATATCTCTACCAGGGATAATAATTGTTGAGCTACTAATGCTATATGTTTTAATTGAGGGTGGAGATGTCTCTGAAGTGTCAATTCTGTATCTGGTTTGACGTTAAAGACCGCATGATTACACAATTTACATCGACCAAAGGAAAACAAATCTGTGTGATAAATGTAGTATCTGGTACAAAATAGCATGTCGTTCTATTATTTGCCTGTTACTGGTGGTGGTTACAAATTCCGGAGTTTATAGGTTTACATAAGGAACACAGATTTCATTCATCATCTGAGAATTATACCGGCGATAACTAGGAACGTCTGCATAAGGGTGAGAAAATGGTAGATACAGTAAGCAATAAATGCTTCTAATGTTTCTTTCCATTTGTGGAGTAGCTAGCATCTTATCATTTCCTTTTGATTTGTGGGTTTAATTATGACTGCAAGTTGCAACATCATTTCTAGCTTTTTTGCAAGGACTGTCTGAGTAATTGTGCATGCTATATCCCATGGTGAGATATTGGGTACTTGTATCCTATGATTCTAATTCGTCAAATGAAACAGGGATCAACATGCATAGTTAATGCAGCAAGTGACAGAGACATGGCTGTTTTTGCAGCTGGAATGATCAAGGCAAATTCCCTACTAATCTTATTCCTTTTGGCACCTTCCTTTGGTATACTTTGAATACTCTGTGGTAGGTCCTTTTATGACTATTTGTTTGATGGGACAGGCAGAACTGAAAGGCAAGCGTTTCTTATGCCGTACTGCTGCTAGCTTTGTTTCTGCCAGGATTGGAATTACCCCCAAAGCTCCAATTTTGCCCAAGGATCTAGGAATAAACAAGGAACGGAACGGTGGTCTCATAGTTGTTGGTTCATATGTTCCAAAAACGACAAAACAGGTTGAACTGGTTATCTGGGTATCTGTTGTGAGACTAACTCTCCTTTATGTTAATATTGTCTCATGGTTCACATTTATAATTCATAGGTTGAAGAGCTCAAATTACAATGCAGCCAGATTTTGAGAAGCATTGAGGTGAACGGACATAATATAATCTTTCTAGACAGACAATTACAAATAAAATATGGCCATTGGATACTGGTTCATATTTTGTCTAATCAACATCAAATTTGACCTATTGAATCCTAAGTCCATTTGTAACTTCATTTTAACACGAGGGATCTGAATATGCCATAATTAGGTTTCAGTCAATAAAGTTGCCATGAGTTCTACTGAAGATAGGGAGGAGGAAATCAGTAGAGCAGCTCAGGTGGCAGATATTTTTCTTACAGCTCGGAGGGACACTCTAATAATGACCAGTCGGGAGCTTATTACTGGAAAAAGTTAGTTTCCTTTACTTGTATATTTTCTTTCTTTTTGTTGAACAGTGTACAGAACAGTGTACACTTGTCTCTAAGACAGATCCGTGTTCACGTGTTCAAGAATAATTGGATATAAAAGTTAGACTAGACACCTGTACCCTAGTTAGTTTATAGCAGTTAGTAACTTAGGACAGATGTCCTAATCAAATTTAGATGGGAGATAACTGTCAAATCTTATCTCCCAAACAGATGTGTATAAATATGCCTATTTGGCTTGTAAATGAAACATCAGAAATTCATACCTTTCTACACTTTTCAATATTAGTTATGTTTCCTACTTTGTTGTGGGAATGATTTGATCTTATAAGATGGCATGTTGTGTATCATATATGTGTTTGTGTATGTAATTCTATCCTGAGGAGCAATTTTTTGTCCATTGAGCAGCTGCCTCAGAGAGTTTGGAAATCAACTTCAAAGTTAGCTCTGCACTGGTGGAAATAGTTAAACGCATAGCTACAAAGCCACGCTACATTCTGGCAAAGGTACATCTATGTTTCCCAATGACTATTATTTCTATACCTCTTTTGATATGGAAATTATTATGGAGGGACAATGTCTCTGGTGATTTGTACAATAGTTGGTTTTAATTTTGTCTTCAAAATAAGATTCTAAGTTTTTATTTCATGCCTCTTTTTATCACTTTTATCATGAGCAACAGCTAAGCTCATGCAACTACTACTTGCTTTTGTTTCATGAGTTTTAATCCTCCATGCTGAATTTGTACTCCATCTAGGGTGGAATCACATCGTCTGACCTTGCTACAAAAGCTCTTGAAGCAAAATGTGCAAAAATAGTGGGACAAGCCCTGGCTGGTGTTCCCTTATGGCAGCTAGGTCCTGAGAGTAGGCATCTGGGAGTTCCATACATTGTTTTTCCTGGTGAGTTCTAAATTCTTGTGCTAGATTTACTGAAAGTGTATATTAGAATAAAAAAAGTAGTTGGTTCACGTCATTAAAAAAATTAGTTGATTTACTTAAGGTTTTGCTAACAGTGGTACATCAATATAAAATTATCATGGCATCAGAGATCCAGAGCGGGAGATTTTGGCTCAAACCTTGCAATTGTAAACTCTTAATTTATGTTTTACTCCGCATGTTGGGATGCCAGCGGTGCAAAGACACCCACTTGTGAGGACGAGTGTTAGAAAACAAAAATAGCTCGCACTACATCCACATTCTATGAGTTTAAGTTTTGGACAACGATAAACCAACAAAAATAATATATTGGACTTAGAACTTATTACAATTCTCTGTTCGTAGGTAATGTTGGTGACAACAGAGCATTGGCGGAGCTGGTCAAATCCTGGGCTCGTCCAGTCAGATTTTCATCAACCAAAGAGCTTCTTCTGGTAAGGAATTAACTTGAAGCTTCTTAACTATTTTTTTTAGCATACTAACAAATTAGTATATTTAAAGGATGCAGAAAAGGGTAGATATGCTGTAGGAGCATTCAATGTTTATAATTTGGAAGGAGTAGAGGCAGTTGTTGCTGCTGCAGAGGAAGAACAAAGTCCGGCTATATTGCAGGTTAGAAATATTATATCCTTAGTTAAATCAGATGATATTAATAATATTCCTATGTTCCTACAAGACGGATTGTGTGATTATTTCTCTGACTTGCCCTTACATGTTTGAGTTCCAGACTAAAATTGGATATGGCTTGCCTAAAAAACCAATGGCTCGAGATCGACACCCAGATTTACCAACTATATGTGCTGGTTTAATAGGTCCTGTTAAGTAATTTTTATGGTTCCAAGGACAGGAATAATGATGGATTATTAACTTAACTTTCTAAACATTGAACATAATCAGAAATCAATCTTCCAATTTCTGATGAGATGATTGCATGATTGGACATCTCTTGATGGAAACAGAGCAAAATCCACTTTCCATTTGTCTTGTGTTTCCTTTGCGTAGATCCAGTTTCCTCTTATAGGCTTGAGCATATGGACTAGGAACATGCTGTCTCTTTTCTAATTGAATATTCATCTATTGTAATGTATAATGACTCATTTTAATGCACAAGAGATGTGTCTATGTCCATACGATATATATAAGTTTCAATGGAATTTAAAATAATTTACTAATTGTCCACTATTATATAGATCCATCCTGGGGCCTTTAAGCAAGGAGGGATCCCGTTGGTTGCTTGTTGTATCTCTGCTGCTGAACAATCCAGTGTGAGTGGCACATAATTTATGTTTCAAGTTATGACCTCATTCTTTTATTTCTTTAGACAAAGGCTATTATCTTATCAGATGTTCTAAAACTGATTTCCGCAATTTTCCTAAGTATCATTCTACCATGGAAGCTTTTCTTTGGTGGAATTATTGCTTACAAAATATTGAAATTATTCTATGTTGGTCTTATGCTGTCATTACCGAACCTTATCTCAGTTCCTATTAGCGGGTATTGAGGATTCATGGAAACAGACTTCTGTCAATTGGCTCGTTCTGTCTTCTAGGGTTTAGTCTATAACAACAGGCATGATGGTATTGCTTTCTAATAGTAAATATATAATATGGCAAGACATTACCAATTTGTGACAAATGTTGCCGGAATTGAAAATGACAAAACTTCAAAATGCTACTTTTGGTATATATATCTCTTTTATCACGACATAGCACATAATGTATATATTACCGCAGGTTCCTATAACTGTACACTTTGACCATGGAACTTCAAAGCAAGATCTGGTAGAAGCGCTGGAGCTGGTAAGTCAACGTTTTACCATTTGTTCTCATGTTGCATTGATTTGTACTCAGGCTCTAATCTATATATTGTCATAGAGCATTATTAATTGTATACCTTTCCAGGGATTTGATTCTGTCATGGTGGATGGTTCACATCTTTCCTTTACCGAGAATGTTTCATACACTAAATTTGTATCATGCTTTGCTCACTCGAAAGGTGTGCTAGTAGAAGCAGAACTAGGGAGATTGTCAGGGACAGAAGATGATTTGACTGTTGAAGATTATGAAGCTAGGCTGACTGATGTTAAGCAGGTTAGTTTTTTCTTGCAATGTTTGAAATCCGCGTTCATTTACTCTTAAAACTTCATCAAACCCATCACACGGGCTTATGAATTTCAGGCTGAAGAGTTCATAGACGAAACCAAGATAGATGCTTTGGCAGTGTGCATTGGAAATGCGCACGGGAAATACCCTGCAAGTGGCCCAAAACTGAGACTTGATTTGCTTAAGGTCAAGTATAATGTCTATTGATTCTTAATAATTCTAGTAATGTTGACTATTCATCAAAATCATGTTCCATGGATAGCAACCAATATGCAATCCCTCCCCACCCGAACACATCCTCATTATCTACGTTACTGATTTCGATTTCCCCCTATGTTAGGATTTGTATGCTTTGAGTTCGAAGAAAGGAGTCCTCCTAGTGCTCCATGGTGCTTCTGGTTTGCCTAAGGAACTTATAAAGGTAAACTGTCGATATATATATATGCATTAATATGCATTCCTCTAGTTAAAGCATAAACTGACTATTCCAAGATAAACAAAGGTTTGCGATGCCTTAATTCTGAGTATTTGAACAGGAATGTATAGAGCATGGTGTGAGAAAGTTCAACGTAAATACGGAGGTCCGAAAAGCTTACCTGGACTCCCTTAGCAACACTAAGGAAGATCTAGTCCATGTTATGGCGTCTGCAAAAGAAGCCATGAAAGCAGTGATTGCAGAGAAGATGCATCTTTTTGGTTCTGCAGGAAAGGCTTGATAAATATGGACCATGAGCCTCGCATCGCAGATATGCATTATAACTGTTAATAATTTTTTTTTGTAAAAATAAATAACTAAATAAGCTTATGAATAATTTGAATTGGGGACCTACTAATAAAAGAGTAGTCCTTTCGGTTTTCCTTGTGTACAACATCTTCATCATATTTTGTACGGGTGGGATAAGGTTGGTCTCTCTGAATCAATGTTTAAAATGACGCTAGGCATTTTTAGGGCGGCGGATAGGGGTGGAATCTAAGTGGTTTAAAAAAAAAACAAAATTGAATAAATTAATAATATATTGAATATTATCAAATAATTTTAGAACAAAAATTAATTACTTATATAAATAAATTGAAATGGGAATCATAAATGCTTAAAATGTAAATTTTTTTATTAACATTCTATATTTTTTTTAAATTTATTATCTTTATATTAATTAATACTTATATTATTAAATAAGTATTTAATAAATAAAAAAACTTATGTAACTAAATATATATAAGAAGTTATAGAATTAAATATATATATATATATATATGAATGTATACGTAAATTCATCTAGGCGCCTAATTATTATTCCGGACGGTTTTTCACCTTTGAGCATTTAAGTACTGATGTTTTGAATAATGCTCATAATATGTTAACGTGATCAGTAGTGGGCTGTCGAATATTCTCATCTTCCTCGGTATACAACAGATTTGAGCTTTTGAGCTTGCGAATTTTTTGCATATATAAATACATACAAGTTCTTACTAAACATTCCCTAAGGACAACTTACTTGAACTTAAACACCAAAATGAATACCTTAATTATATTCATTTGCCTACCTAATCTCTATGCTTTTGCTCTTATTATTACCCTTCTTGGCTTCAAACTGATCCCACAGTGTTCTCTCTTTTTCTTTTTCAGTCTTAACCCTGTGACTGCTCTCTATAAGTAGCCGTTTATTTCTCAACACGTTACCCTTCACCTTCATGTACAAGTTGTGATAGATATGCCCATCTATCTTCTTCGATTATCGGTACTTTCGCAGCAAGTTCCTCAGTACTCTGATCCTCCTAATCCACACGAGCTTTGATGGCAGCCTTGCCTCTTTGGTTCCTTTCCTCTTTCCATTATTCCATACCCTGAGTGCCTGCCTTTCTTCTTCGCTTCACGGCCGCCTTCCCTCGTGCGCGCCTTTGAGTGCATTTTCATTTGCTTCCTCATAATCAATCCATCCTTTACGAGCTTCCTTACGTTCATCCCTGTAATTCATCACAAAGCCTTGTTTTATATACAGTAATATAAATAGAAAATTGCAGTTTACCATCGTGTAAGTGCCACGTACTCGAATTTGCAGTGCAAAGGTCAATGGTTTCGTTGGGGTCGAGCCATACTCTTTTCTTTCCACAGTTGAGTATGCTTGCGGTGAGCCGCTTCTGCAGCCTCAGAGACACCGTTGAGATTAAATAGGTACAGAGTGCTGCTTCAAGTTGTTTTGAACTTTGAAGAGAATGAATATGTATATTAATATGTGATACAAGTGCTTCAGGCAGGTCCTGTAAAATGGAGCTGAGAGTTAGCTATATTATATACACAAATGAAATAGATATAGCACATGTTACTTGGGAAGCAAGTCTCGTTCTTCTGGTAAAAAATTTGGGAGGCAAGTCTCTTGCTTTGGTCAAAGACTTGGGAAGCAAGAAAACCTGGGAGATGAACCACTTGCAGGAGAAACAAGGGAAGCTCTTTTCTTTTATTTTTGCTAAATATACTAATATAGATACAAAAATCAAATTATTCACTATATTTTTTTCATTAAATGCATCCATTCTTATAAAAAAAAATAAAGTTGATGGATATAATTTCTATGCTTAATTAACATGGTATAAAAATAGAAAACTTCCCCGACACAATATGGGGCACCACAAACTCACTTATTTCTTGGAAAAAAGAGCACTGTTCGGTGCGACTCAACCGACTACCTCATTACAACCCCATATTTATAATGTCACTTCAAAATAAAAATTCGGTGGAACTAGCCGAACGAAATAGCTTCTGTTGGTGGCAAGATACCAAGATTGCTTCTTTTCTTTTTTTCAAGTGTCGTTGTCACGTGCGCGGAGCGTGAATTTGACTGGGAATCTGAGAGGATAAGTAGTAAATTACTAAATTAGACTCCAGATGAGAAGTGATTAGATTAGAGAGTCAAACAGTGCAGGATATACTAGGATCCAAGTGTATATGTCGCAACTTATCTGGGAGAGATTACGTCACCCAACAACTTCAGAAGACTGATCGAGCATCAGAATCCGAAAACATCCCTGTCTCTCTGTGTTTCGAGGATCGGAGGAACACCAACAACAATGGCAGATCAGAACAAGAAAGCTGAAATCTTTGAGCTCAACAATGGAACCATGCGTGCTCTCATCACTAACTATGGCTGCACCATCACCTCCTTGTATGTTCCTGGAAAAGATGGTATGCAATTGGATTTCCCTTTTTCCTTTTCGTTTGTGTTTTTGATGAGCTGAAAAATGTGACTGATTATGATGGGATTGTGAATTTTGAAGGAAAATTGGCCGACGTTGTTCTTGGATTCGACTCTGTTGACTCCTATATGGTACATCTCGTTCACCTTTCTTCGTATTATTTGTGATGTCATGTAAGATTTGGTTTTTCTTTGTTAAAGTTATGAAATTGTTGATCCAAAAAGAAGAAGCTTGGCGATTTGATGTGAATATTCTGTCCACAAAAGTTATGAATATGTTTGTTCATTTGTTGGTTGGGACTTATGTCCTAGACTTTAAGATTTGGATTGAGAATGCTGAGGTATTATTTGTGATGTCGTGTAAGATTTGGTTTTTCTTTGTTGAAGTTATGAAATTGTTGATCCAAAAAGATGAAGCTTGGCTATTTGATGTGAATATTCTAACCACAAAAGTTACGAATATGTTTGATCATTTGTTCCTTGGGACTTATGTCCTAGACTTTAAGATTTGGATTGAGAATGCTGAGCCTTTGTTTTAATATGTATTTTTGTCTTTGAATGTGAATGTATGTGTGATCAGCAAGGGCTGGGTTCTTATTATGGCTGCATTGTGGGTCGAGTTGCAAATAGAATCAAAGATGGAAAATTTACACTCAATGGAACTCAGTATTCTTTGCCTATCAACAAACCTCCCAACAGTCTTCATGGTATGGAATTGCCCAATTTTTCATTCTCGAGGCCCGTTTTCTGTTTGCTTCCTTTCAATTAGCCTAACTTCTCTGCTACATTTACTTTTGTTTGATCATGGATGACGCATATTATCGTCTTTTGGAGCTTTGTCTTGAATATATCTGGAATTTTTGAAGTTCAATAATGTATCTCTTTGTTTGGTTAAGTTTGTATCCATTATCTGCATATGTTGCGTTTGTGATCCCACGCGTTGGGGCCCAAATCTGTAATTTTAGTAGAAAAAGCTGATTCCGGGGATGACATTTTCTGTTTGCTTCAGATAAAAACATTCCCGAATAACAATTATAAGTTCTTCACTTCACTAAAAAAGAGATTTTTGCTGTTGTTCGTGTTATACGTTCTTGAAGAATCCAGAAGATAGGGTGTTTAGAAAATGGGGTTTATTGGTGTTATTATCGATGATATATTGTTGTCCTTGCGTATATTTTCATAATTGAAGTCATGTTTTGATGTTTTCTCATCAGGTGGTCACAAGGGGTTTGACAAGCGGATATGGGAGGTAGCAGAACATAAAAAAGGCGACAAGCCATCCATCACTTTTAAGTATCAAAGTTGTGACGGTGAGGAAGGTTACCCAGGAAATGTTTCTGTGACTGCTACTTATACGCTTACTTCAAGAACGACAATGAGACTTGACATGGAAGCATTGCCTGAGAACAAGCCCACCCCAGTCAACTTAGCTCAGCACACCTACTGGAACTTAGCCGGACATAACTCGGGGAACATCCTTGACCATGCAATTCAGATATGGGCAAACCATGTTACTCCTGTGGATGAAAACACGGTCCCAACAGGTGAAATCAAGCCAGTTAAAGGTACACCCTTTGATTTCACCGCTGAGAAGAGGGTTGGTGAGTCCATCCATGAGGTCGGTATAGGGTATGATCACAACTATGTGCTTGACTGCAGGGAAGAGAAAGAAGGCCTGAAACGTGCCGTAAGATTGAGGGACCCGTCCAGCTCAAGGGTCCTTAATCTATGGACCAATGCGCCTGGAATGCAGTTTTACACTGGGAACTATGTCAATGGTGTTCCCGGTAAAGAAGGTGCTGTTTATGGGAAGCATGCCGCGCTTTGCTTGGAGACACAGGGGTTCCCAAATGCAATAAACACACCGAACTTCCCATCCATTGTCGTTCAACCGGGTGGGAAGTATGGTCACACCATGTTGTTCGAGTTTTCTGTTGAATGAGTACATGTCATTTTATGCGGTACTCTTCCAGCCTTTTGAACTTCAGATATCTGAATATAGCTTACATCTCGGTGTTCTTGCTTCCAGGACGTGTGTCTCGAACTTGAATGATAGTATCCTTTTAATAACAATAAAAGTGAATGAGATGCTTCAGTTTTTGTTAGATTTTACAGATTGCTTCCCATATTCTTGTGAATCTTTTCTTTTGTTGAGATTTAAATGCACTTGCTTGAGTACTTGACCTGGAATGTGTGGGGTTTTCCCAGGTTTTGAAGCTTTAAAAAACCTTACCTGTTTGAGATTATTTGAAACTTCATTTTCTTGAGGAAACATGTATAACTCAATCAATAGAGAACATCATTTTATAAGGATTTCAAATGTGTTCATGTTCACAACACAAGAGTACAATGACCAGCAACCAAGCTCAAGGCAAAAATTATTCTTCTCCCTGTAAATGTGTTTGATTTCTTTATATCTTACAAACCTCTGTCCAACTCCTATCACCTCGTTCGAACAAGTTCAAGCGGTAAGGTTTCCGTTGCAAGCTGAAATTCAGAACAAAAATCAGATAGAAAATATCTATGAGCCTGAATTCGAATAGGGTTTAGGTTTCAGGAAGTTGAGTACAAATCTGAAATGATGCTCACCCAGAATCTGGGAGTTGTGGGATCAGATTTGGACTGCAATTTCGCAACCTCAGACTTAAAAGTGATCACTACGACAACTTTGAATTCGATAGAAAATGGACTGCACAAAGTGTACACCAAAGAGTTGACATGACCAACTTAAATGAGATCATAAATTTATGCTGAGTTTTGGTAACCTTAACAAATAGGGGTGATTCTCTAGTTGAGAATAGTCAAGGTGAAAAACATCTAGTTAGGAACTAACCCTGCTAAGGCTGTAGGGCACGTCAAAAGACGGGGAAGTATAACATAAATGGGTAGAGTGATATTGCGACAGACATCTCCATCTGCTATCTGACATATCAAGAGGAAGCACGAGAATTATGTTAATGGAGTAAGTTGAGTTACATCATTGACACAATTTGAAAGGGTGCACACCTGTGTGGTTTGAATCAGAGATTGTTCAGTTATGATTTTTTCCCCGACAAGGATTGACTCTACACGAAGTAAGTGCATGTCAATGGAAGAAATTGGAACTGCAGATGCTTCTACTGTTAGCTCACCAGCAATGGGATCTGATAAGGAACATTGAGTGGACATTTTTCCAATAACCCGGAATCCACCTACTCAGCAATACATCTCATAAGTCATTGGATCGTGTCACATCATATTCAACATATTGCAAAAGGGTAATAAACCGCATAAATTAGAAGATAAATGCAACAAAGTTTTTATAGGTATATTCTTTTCAAATGCATGCAAAAGAAATACAATATTACTGCTAAAGATGAAAACAATGCTTCAAAGTTTTCAGAACACTAACTAGAAAGGATGGAAGATAATGTAAGACAAGAAGCAAACCTGACTTTAGCTCAGGAAGTAGTGGATGTCTTTGAGTATCCTGCGTGAGGTAAAAGATAACCATCTCCGGAGAAACTGGTCGCTCAAGAAGATCAACTGAGACAAAATTACCAAGGCATTATCTTAAATTGATGCATCTAGATGAAATCACAAAGAACAAAAAAATACCTTCAAAAAATTATGTACGTGAATATGTGTACATATATATAGAAAACATACCTTTATCACTTTCAACTATGAACTCCATTGTTGTAGATAATGACTTATGGAGGTACCCTCTCGATATATCTACAGTTAGTAAATACTGAGCAATACTATTCCTCAGTTTTCAGATAAAGATGAAAAAGATAATGCATTACAAAGGAGGGAACTTGAAATTGACACCAATGATTACGCAGTCAGAGTATAAAGCACTGAACATTTTCACTTTTCTAAGATACAAATATGCACCTGAATGTTAATATTTTCTCCATGGAAGGTTTCATAGAACCTTTCTAGGTTCTTTTCTCCCGGCTGCTTGATATTCAGGGAAAATGGAATCTGCCACAAATATGAACTGTAATTTGAAACTGGCACAACAGGAATTTTCATCCAACTAAGATCAAAGTAGCTTTGAATGCAAAACATGATCTGTAACTCGAAATGTTAAGAGAAGCCATGGCAGTCAAATTTACTGGTATGAAAATAGGAACAAAAGTGCAACTGAAACAAGACTGAAAAAATACTGTTGAAATTGAACTACTTGTCGCAGATACCTCTGATGTGCCTGAAGCTATCTTCCCAGAAGGTCTAACCTCGATAATCTTATTCCTGTTTCCAAGTGACAAAACTAAATTAGTTGCGGAATACCTCATCTGAGTAAAAGGGGACAAACACGTCAGAAAGAATCAATATTTGAGTCCATCTCCTGAAATCTTTACATAACCAGAAACAAGTTTGAGTTCATCTGCTGAGATATCTATATAACTGGAAACATGACAATATTTTATCAAGGCTAGCCTCATATCTATCACATTTACAATATTGTACCCTAAGGAAACAAATAAAAGATGCCTGGCTACCAAGAAACAATTCTTTTGTTATTTTAACAGATTCAATCTAAGGAACCGAAATTACCAAAAATTAATAAAATCAAATGCAGCATAATAGTTAACCCGTATCAGTATCAATTACAATTCTTCAGAGGGCAAATATAAGTTGAAAACATAAAATGAAAAACCAGAAAAAGTAACAATGTCCAGGATCGATGAAACTCCCACTCACAGAATGGAAATTGGCTTGGCAGCACCAACCAATGTCTCTATAACTCCTGCTGATCCTCCACGGACCTATAAACAAACAACAATGGTAAATGAACCATACATTCCTAACAGAAAAGGAACTCTAAGGCCATGTTTGGATACTGAAAAACTGAAATGTATCACGCAGTTTTCCTCAGTTCTATAGTTGATCTCAGCTATCTTCTTTTTTCTTTTTCTTTTTTTCGATAATCAAACGGGGCAAAGGCCCAACGACACAGCAACTCTCAGATATCTTTTCATTTTGAAACATCAAGTAGTAAAAGATGCAAGTTTCAGAGGCCCAAAAAAAAAAGCCTTCTTTTACATTGATTTTGTCGGAAACCGAACAGAGGGCGGAATTTGAACCTGCAAGTTGACAGATCCGTTAACGGCGATGCGAATTCCATAGTGGGAGATTGAAGAAGACGATTTCACTATGATTTTGCCTTCAACAATTTCCTGAAATTCCACTAACGCCATCACCATCACTATCACATGCAAAAATTTGTTGCATAAGTAGTCATAGAGAGAGAAGTTACGTACAGAAGGGCGATAGACGCGATTAATCCGGGAAAGTTTGAGCTCTATCGACATTGTTAACGCCGCAGCAGGTGGCGGGAGCTCAGCAAGTCAGCAAGCTATGGCGATTATAGTCTACAATCGTTATATTCTACAGAATGTGTATGCACAGTGGTACACCTGCTTGCGTGGCGAAGAATAATTGGATAAATGACTGCATTCTACGTGGCAAGCAGCCAAGAGGCAACTAACTAAATTCTTCAAATATTACATTATTACCCCTATCGCTCAACTTAATGTTCCCGAACTCCCCAATCATCTTCTTCTTCTTCATTCATCGATTCTGTTGTTTTGGCAAAGCAATGAGTTCTGCAACTCGGAAGCTCATCTTCGCTCTCTTAATCTGCTCTCTCTGCCCTCTCTCTCTATTTGCTAGACCCTTTGTCCTCGTCCTCTCTCAAGACGACCTCTTGAGCGCGCCGAACTCCCCTGGCGACTCGCCGCCCGCAGATTCAGCTCAAAATGAGCCGCCAGAATGGGACGAATTCGGCGACTCTGGCGCCCCACAGTCCGAGGAGGAGCTCGACCCGGGATCCTGGCGCCCAATCTTCGAACCCGACCCCTACAGGCCCGACCCGGCAACCCACCCCGATAACCGCTACTACTCCACCGTTTCCAAATTGATCAAGTCCGTCAGCTCCGGAGACACGACCCTTATGGACGACGCCGTTTCAGAGATCGAGGAATCCGCATCCCGCGGTCTCCCTCACGCGCGGTCCGTGCTGGGGTTTCTGTACGGTACGGGGCAGATGAGGAAGCAGAACAAGGCTAAGGCCTTTACGTACCATCATTTCGCCTCCGAGGGTGGTAACATGCAATCGAAGATGGCTCTGGCTTATACTTACTTCAGGCAAGATGTATGGAAAGCCTGGCTGGCTACAAATTTTTATCGATCCCTCTTTGGTTGCTAGGATTATCAGGGATTGATTTTTATTTGTATTGTGTTTGCTTTGCAGATGTTTGATAAAGCAGTGAAGCTTTACTCAGATTTAGCTGAGGCAGCTGTGAACAGCTTCCTGATTTCAAAGGACTCGCCCGTGATTGAACCAGTGAGGATCCACAATGGAGCTGAGGAGAACAAAGAGGCATTGAGGAAGAGCCGAGGCGAAGAAGACGAGGACTTTCAGATTTTAGAGTATCAAGCTCAGAAGGGAAACTCCGGGGCAATGTATAAGATCGGCCTCTTTTACTATTTTGGACTGAGAGGGTTGAGGCGCGACCATGCCAAGGCGTTGTCTTGGTTTCTCAAGGCTTTGGAGAAGGGAGAGCCTCGGGCAATGGAGCTCCTTGGAGAGATTTATGTTAGAGGAGCCGGGGTTGAGAGGAATTACACCAAGGCTTTGGAATGGCTTACACTCGCAGCCAAGCAGGAGCATTTTTCAGCCTATAATGGGATGGGCTATTTATATGTTAAAGGATATGGGGTGGAGAGGAAGAACTACACCAAGGTAAGAATTCACCTTTTTTCTCTATCTCTATCTGTTTGAACCTTTATGGTATATTTTGTAACTATGTAGTGTTAGTGTTTTTTGTTTCCATTATCATTTTCGATTAATGGTCATGGGAACAAAATCCCACATTGCTAGGATAATTACTTTCTGGAGAATTTTCCTGTAAAATTTCTTTCTAATTTATTGATAGGTTGATTCATTCATATGTTACAACCTTTTAATTACAGGCAAAAGAGTATTTTGAGAAGGCTGCTGATAATGAAGACGCTGGTGGGCACTATAACCTAGGAGTAATGTATCTCAAAGGAATTGGGGTAAAGAGAGATGTTAAACTTGCATGTCAATACTTCATAGTGGCTGCTAATCATGGTCAACCTAAGGCATTCTACCAGTTGGGGAAGATGTTTCATACTGGAGTTGGGCTTAAAAAAAACCTTCCCAGGGTAAACTCACTGTCCTTTTTCACTTACTTTGTTTGGTTTGTTTTAGCCTTCCATGATTTTATCTTGTTTAAAGCGTCTACCTAGAGTCAATTTTTCAGTTTGGGATTAAGAACAAGACATGTAGGATAAGTGGTTTTAAGAAGATTAGTTTGTAGTCTAATAATTTGAATGAAAAGGCTATTTTGTCATTTAATTCCTAGTAAATGATTTTAAGATCCACTAGCGCACATATGCACTTATTCAAACCAAATCATGGATAAGATTCAATTGGTTTCAGGCCACCGTATTATACAAATTAGTTGCAGAAAGGGGACCATGGAATTCATTGTCCAGATGGGCACTGGAAGCATACTTAAAAGGGGATATGGGCAAGGCATTCTTTTTGTATTCAAGGATGGCTGAGTTAGGCTATGAGGTAGCACAAAGTAACGCCGCATGGATTCTTGACAAGTATGGAGAGCGTAGCATGTGCATAGGAGAATCTGGTTTCTGCACAGATACTGAAAGACATCAGCGTGCACATTCATTATGGTGGCAAGCATCTGAGCAGGGTAATGAACATGCTGCTTTGTTGATTGGGGATGCATATTACTATGGTCAGGTACGTGTCTCTAGATTAAAAGTGAGTGTCTCACACTTTAGCTTCCCGATGTGTAATTTGAGTTATGCAACTTGATCACTCCTGTATCGTTTTTCCCTTCTTAGGGTACTCTGAGAGATTATGAACGAGCGGCAGAGGCTTATAAGCATGCCAGGTCCCAGTCTAATGCACAAGCCATGTTCAACCTTGGTTACATGCATGAGCATGGACAAGGGCTGCCTTTGGATCTTCATCTTGCTAAGCGTTATTATGATCAAGCCCTGGAGATTGATCCGGCAGCAAAGCTGCCCGTCACACTAGCCCTTACAAGCTTATGGATACGAAAAAATTATGCCGACGGTTTCCTGGTTAGTTCTTTTTCTTATTGCCTTCTCAAAACATAGTTTTAGTAATCACTAAGAGGGGTTTCTTGCAATATTTCAAGTTTATAGTAGTGTCAAGAGTGTCTCAAAGTATAGCCTTTGCCTTATGGCTGGAACTGCTTTTAATGTCATCAATAGTGTCTCTACCCTCTTCAAATATGTCTTAAAACGTGGGTTGCTTTTCTCATTCCTACTCATGAAGACTATTCTTCTGAATGTGAGCAGTTATATTTATTCACATGATTAAAGTCTAAAACACTGACATACTCTGTGCTTATCCGACTCCTGCGGGGAATTAAATGGGCATCTGCCTTGAGTGATCAAGTTCTAATAATTGGATCACTCTAAGGTTGCTTCTGGTTGTTATGGTCTTCAAACTAAAATCCAGACTCCACAGTTTTTTAAATTTTCAGTTACCAGATAAAAAATATCCCTGGTCCCTGTAAGAAAATGTGTGGTGCTAAATTTGCACCGTGGGAAAGTAGAACCACTTCTAGTGATTTGAATTAGTGGTATCAAGTGTGCTTACTGAGCAAAATAAGAATTAGTGAAACTAAGAATTGCTCCAATTCCTTTATAAGTAGTTTAAATTTGCCTATAATGTATTCACCCCGTAAAATGCATGAATTCTCCCCTTGAAATCCTGCCTTACTATTTTTCATTTGGGTATACATATGTAGGTGCATGTGATCGATTCATTGCCTGAAGTTTATCCCAAGGTGGAAGAATGGGTAGATACTGTGCTGCTGGAGGAAGGAAATGCGACAATATTGACTCTGTTTGTTTGTCTCCTTACTGTTCTATATCTTCGTGAGCGACAACGAAGGAATGTTGCTGCTGCTGCTGCTGCCCCTGGTGGGATGGCGGTGCCGCACCACCCGAATGACCATATTGCGCCTGCTGCACCACCCATAATGTAGTTTAATTTGTCATCGATGGAGTGGTCTTGAGGTACCACTAAGGCTCTTTTTGCCATTCCTCTAGAATACATATGTACAGATTGTCTGATGCTCGTAAAATTGATTTGGAAGAAGTCTCACTCTTTTGGATAAATTGTACCATAGAGACGGATTTGAGCAAGGAGATAACAATGCTTTGTCTCACATATTCAATACCATGTAGCTTTTTACTTTTTACCTCTGTTGATCTTCTTAACTCATCTTCGGAGTATCCGAGTGACGACAACTCATTTCTGAATTGTGAACTTCCGAAAATGTAAGGTGGCTTCTGGTTGCCGATGAAACCAAGGAATGAACTTTGATAAGCTGTGGACCATCCATATCGAAGCTAAATTTTATTTGAGTAAGATTAAACAGTAAAAACCCACCACCAAATTCCAACGCTTTTGGATTTTCCAATAATGATAATATTAACATTAACATCAATCAAACCAAACCTAGAGTATGAGTGGGTAGAGTGCGGTTTGATACGAATATATTTTCTAAAATTAGAAATAAAATCATTTAACGGTTTGATTTAGATCGAAATGGTTTCAAACCGTTTATGTATAAAAAAAAATTAAGGATTAAAATATAAAAAATAAGGATATAAAAACTAACATAATAATCAATACTTAAAATTTTATATATTAAGCTTACAAATTGCAAACATTATCACGGTATTTAAGATTTATCAAACAAATATTACCACTTAATAATATTTTAATATACTCTTATTTGGATATACATACATTCATTTAAATATATCGGAATATCTTTTTATTTTTATTATTTTTACTATCTTAATAATATATTTAAAAATTAATTTATTTTTTAACAATTTGATTTGAATTTAACGAATTTTCAAAATGAAAATCCAAATTCAAATCATTACCAACGAAACAATTTAGATTCTCAAATATTTGACTCTTGTTGGATCAAATCTAAATCGTTGAATAAATAACGATTCAAAGTGAATCCTTCGAATCGATTAGCGATACTTCGAATCGATTAGCGGTTTTAATAAATTTATCTCCACCCTACTTGAGAGAGGTTCTGATTGGTTTTATGGGTTTATTAGGTCCCACGTTACCACAAAAAAGAAACCATATGATATATGCAAAAGCTCCTAGAAAGAAGGCTCCCTGAATAATAAAAAACAATCGTAGAGACTATTTTAACTACTTACATCATTTGCACTGCAGATTTCTATGTGCCCGGAGTATAAATTCAGGCCAGCAGTATGGTGCCAAGTATCCGGTACTGCCGACTTCCAGAATCATCACTTTCAGATTTTAGACAAACTCGCACCCATGGCGGATTTCTTAAAGTGTCATCTTGCTCCCCGTCACTGCTTACAGTTACTCCTAACAACGTATTGCGTGTGCTCTCCAATGCCTCAACAGAAGAAGACTCGGCATTAAAAAACTTCACCTATCATAAATAAAAATGACAATGAGGAGAAAACATTGTGGATTCGAATACAATTTGAGTTACGAAATCAAGCTCCTACCCCATCTTCTGCATACGAAAAAGCGTGGATTCTAGCAGTTGAGTCCTCCAGAGTCAGCCTAATTCTGTCAATTTCGGCAGGAAAGCCGAAGTCCTGAGCCTGCGATGGCAAAGCTGATACGACTCGAACTATACACTTGAAACTGGATGTAACCTACAATGTAGCAGTAAAACAGTAAGACATTTTAATCAACACACAAAGATTCCAAACTGAAGAGACCATCTGGAAGTTTGCAACTTCCAAGCCTTTAGCAGAAATATGAGAGTAGTTACTGTGAAAAAAACATAACAGAAGGAGCATTAAGTATGGGGTAAGTGAAATGGATAGGATACCTCTGAACTTGTAATAACGTCCATTAAGGTATGAAAAACTGCATGGTTGTTGTCGCCGTCGTCATCATCGTCATCAACTTCTGAGGGAGGAAATAAACAATCAAAAGAGATTATCCACATAAGAAAAATTCAAAGATAGAGGTGATGGTTTCCAAGACTTGAAACATAGAAATGAGAAATCCAAAAATTCCATTCATGATAAGGAACAATACAATACCTATCACTTGAGAAGGGAAGCTCCAAATTGGGGTCCGGCTTAAACTTTTGGGACTTTGAGATAATCGTTTGTCATATTGGCTGATCCATAAATAAATAAGCAACATCGGAGCTTAAGTTAGGAAACATAATAGTGCAATGCATGATAATCAAATATCTACTAAAAGTAACAACCTTTTCCGCTGAATTACGAGACGGTCATCATTTGGTGTATATCGAAGCCTAGTGAAGGGTGTCAACACACAACGCCATAATCCTGCATGTTTTTCGCATAACAGCTTCACAAGCTTCACCCACTCTCCACTCTTTAGCTTTTGAAGGTTGTCATTCTCCATTTCTTCAGATGTCAATCTTAAAACAGTTCCAACAGAAGGAAAACTACATAAGGAGTCTCTCGACAGCGGCGATGATTCCAAATGTAGGGGAAGTGGGTGATGCATTTCATCTTCTAACCTGTAGTTCAGAGTTACGAACATTTAATACTTGGACAAATATAGAACATTAGAATACTACAAGGAAGTACGTCTTAAAGATCAACTAATTTTTATAACTTCAACACTAATTCAACCGAACGACTTTCAATTTGTTGCACAAGACAGAGGGCAATAACAAAGTGTCCCAATATTTTATTATTAATGATGTAATATGAAAAAGAATAAACATTGGCAGCTATCAACTCACTGTTGAACAATCTCAGCTGGTGGAGCATCAGTTCCGTCCCAAGCAAAAGCCATCCACCCGTTTATAGCATCCTCATGGGTATGGATTATCTTGAAGTAGAAAACAAGGAAAGCAATTCAAATTCAAATGTGCCCATTACATGGAATAATCAGTGAATAAAATACTTAACCGAGTTAAATCAAGAGAGTTAACTAACTTAAAGAATAATTCAAATATCCTGATGTATTTCCTTTTCTCAGAACTGCTGTATTCTTTATCAACAGAGAAAAAAACATTATTAGGTTGTATTCATTTAACTAGTGCACATATTTAACAAACATGGTTGACTTACTTTACAAACCATATTAAAGGCTTCATCGGTACTTATATCTTTGATTAATTTATAATCATTTGCACCTGCAAAGCACATACATTTACATTAGAAGAGATGAACAAATAGATATATAAAGAAAGCTAATGAGATAACTCTATCGACCATGAAATCAAAAGTTTCCATCTTTCTTCACATATACAATTAGATCAGAAATTTGTGTACCACTTTCTGTGAGATCCTATACTTTACACTCAAGTATTTAGCTGCAATCCTAGAATCACAACAGTACGGTAGTTCCTATTTACTAACCATCAACAGTCTACATGAGTATTTAAACGACAATTTTGGAGTCTTAATACCTTTTCCACAACAATCAAAGCAAGAACAAGAAAAATGCTCCAACCTAACCACCACAACAAGTGCAAGGAACAAAAATATAATACCCCTTTGCACAATCTAATCTATTTCACAGAAACTTGCTCCCTCTGATTATCGACAAAATTTATCACAAAGAAAAGTAACTATATGTAGACAGAAAAGAGGTCAATAATAATACTTGAGAAACAATACTTAGCAAAACAACAAAAGAGAAATTTCGATTCTTACGGGGTCCAGAAATTTCGATTCTTACGGGGTCCAAAAATTTTGAGCCCAGCATTAAATACGAAAGATCCCTAATTAAATTATTCACAAATTTTAGCAAAAAAACGAAGAGGCATTTCAATTCTTATGGAGTCCAAAGATTAAGTCCTGGATTAAATACGAGAGATCCCTAATTAGATTATTCACCAGTGGGAATGACATGCAATAAAAAGGGCACATTTATCACCAACCAAGTTGATGTTGTCCAGAAAACACAAGTTCAAATAAATACATCTAAATCTACGCAAAAAATGCACATGCCTACATTCTAGAATATTATTACAAAAAACTAATCCATGTGGGACTCTCAACAACTATTATTTTCGCAGCCCTAATCATGTAGCACATCAAAATTCCACATTCTTTCACCCTTATCAACAAGATTGTAATACTTCTTGCGAACTAGTTCATTAGTATATATTAAAATTTGAATGACAATAAATCTCTATTTAAAACAAAATACTTCAAGAATACCTTCAAAAAAACCAGAGTTGTGCAGCCATCTTCTCAAATCTCTCACAGCAGTCTTGTCTAGATCTTTCGGGCGAAATTTTTCAGAAGCTTGGTAAGGAATTAGACTGCTACCATCATTTCCATCGTATATAGCAAAGGTTGAGTGCTGCTTGATAAAAACAGCTTCCTTGTTTTTGTTAATATATTTTATCTTCACAAGCGTATCCCCCAAGTCAAATACAACCATTTGTCATAATGCAATGTCTGCTAAGGTCCGAGGGGCCTTTGATTTGTACAAAATTTGCATGCTTTTAACCAAATGGGGTACAGACGATAATACATAAAATAATGATAACAGAGAAAACATGATTTAATAGGGAAAATGATGAAGGTGAAAGGAAAGAATTGGTTCATTTGAACCAGAGATTGGAAAAAAATGAAAAGTAATCGTGCAACATATGGCACTAGTTTAAGAAACATTCTGAATCAGCATTCTTCATTAACAATCACATCATGCAAGCATCAATATTAAACGAAAAAAAAGGAGTTTTGAGGCCCGAACTTTAATGTATTTTCTGCTTTCATTCATAGATAAATAAGACATACAGATTCAACTATTTGTGGTAACACAGAAATGGCAGAATATTAAATGGATTTCAGCTGGGGATTACCTCAACCCCTTGGAACTGAATTATGTCTCCAAGGGACAAAATTTGGGGAAGTTTATCCCTACAATCTGCAAATACATTAACTTTAAATCCTGGATTTTGCCATGTGTTATCCATCATATGAATGCCGCAATACCAATCTGCAAAAGAATTTTAGAAAAATAACAAATTTGTGAACGACGATTTATTCAAAGCACAAAAATGTTCATTTCTTAATGCTAATTGAAAAAAAAAAAAAAAAAGTACCTGTGCCCCTGCATTTCCACCGACAGCCGCACTCGAGTACGGCGCCGATGATATTCACTATGTCCCCTAGAGAATCTTTTGCCTTCTGTAAGCTGACGAATGCATTACTGGTGTAACGGCGCTGGCGCTGGCGCAGGCGCCGGCCCCGGGACTGAGGCTGGCGCGGCATATCTCCAGGAATTTCTTGGGCTCTAGCTCTAGAACTTGAGCCTTCTTCCATGGGTTTTCTCGAATGGAGTTTTTTTTTTCTCTCGATTTTTGTTCTCGTATTCTCTGAATGCAGGGAAACAATGATGATTCCTTGTTCCGTGAGAACACAAGAGAAAGGCGAGTAAATGAAAAGCCTTTTTAGGGTTTCTCTAATTGCCGATCGAATTTTGGAAATTTTTCGTACAATATGATATTAAGATTTGAATTTGAAATTAATTGTTAGTTATATCTCATATTTTTTTATTCAATGTAATTATTGATATTTCGTGAAATATTTTAAATCTATATTAGCCAAAGTATTAAATGTTATTTGAGATATATCATATCATATAAAATATCCATTAATTAATTTTTATGCATTTTTTAAGTAAAAAAATCAAATTTCATTGAAATTTAATAATAGGATGCAAAATGAAGGTCTTCAGAAAATATCTTCATCAACTTCAAAGTATTTTACAGAGTTAAAAGAATAGAAATAAAATAAATATTTCGATGTTTTTGAAGAAATTTAAAAAACCGACTGAAAATCATTAGTTACATTTTTTTGTTAAAAATGCAACTGTTGAGATTTCTTGAAATATTTTGTCTTCACTTTGGCCAAAATATTAAATGACATTTGGGACATGTCCGGCTATTCAGGATACCCATTAGCTATTTTTTAAGCATTTTTTAAGCAAAAAAACTCGAATTTCATTGAATTTTAGTAGTAGGGTGTGAAATGAGTGTAGGGTCTAAAGGGCCTTACAAAACAACCCCCTCAACTTAAAAGCATCATAGAAAGTGAAGAAAATAGAAATATAATAAGTATTTCGATGCTAAAGAAATTTCAAAAACTGACTATAAATCGGGAGTAGCTCACATTTTTTTTGTAAAAAATAAAACTGTTGAGATTTTGTGAAATATTTTAACTGCACTCCATCCAAAGTATTAAATGTCATTTGAGACATGTCTTGCCATTTAGGAGGTCCATTAACTATTTTTTACGTATTCTTTAAGCAAAAAAATCGAATTTCATTGAAATTTCGTAATATGGTGCAAAATGAGTATAAGATCTGAAAGTCTTTAAAAAACATCCCCCTCGATTTCAAAGTATCTTATATAGTGAAGAGAATGAAAATAAAATAAGTATTTCGATACTTTTAACGAAGGATTTCGTGAAATATTTTAGCTACACTTTAGCCAAAGTATTAAATTCCATTTGGGACATGTTATGTCATTCATAATGCCCATTAACTATTTTTCATACATTTTTTTACTAAAAAAATGCGAATTTCATTGAATTTTGTAATAAGGTCCAAAATGAGTCTAACGTCTGGAAGTCTTTAAAAAACAACCCCTTCAACTTCAAAGTATCTTACAGAGTAAAGAGAATTGAAATAAAATAAGTATAAATCGTGGCACGTATTTTTTAAAAGTTGCAACTGTCGGAATTTCGTGAAATATTTCAACTGCACATTAGCCAAAGTATTATATGTCATTTGGGACATTACTTGCTATTCATGACAGGACCGCCCCCGAAAGGGGCATCGATAACCGTGTCCGGTCCTGCTCCCGTCTGGCAAGATGACTGAAAATCCCAAGTTACCCTTAGTACTTGCCAAACCAGGGATAGCCACATGTACTTACTCATGCCTCCGCCCCTCGTACAGCCTCGAACAACGCGCCACGACCTGGAGGGTCAATAAAAACCAAAAGATGTGAGTGGACAAAAAGAATTCAGTTTCGCAAAACAGTTACAACAGACGTTTTTACCCTCCGCGTAAAAACGAATGCATGCATACAAAAATCATTTCACAATCTTTTTCATTTTCAGCATAGGAAAAACCGTGTGTCAAATTTCAACATAAGGAAAACTCGTATGAAACTCCAAAGCATTTTTCCTTCCTCAACCATCGGGTCTTAGCCCGCAATCATAAACACCGGGCCTCAGCCCAAAACCACAAATCAAAACCAAGTACACAACATAATCCAAAACCATCAACCACATAACCGGGCCACTGCCCAACACATCCGAACATCATAGAATATCATTGAATCACAATCAATCAGTTTGCTGGATAACAAGTGCGCCCGAGTCTTTAAACTCAAAACCATGCGCATAATCAGGTCTTCCCGGGATTTCAACGAGTCTTTAAACTCAAATCATAATCAATAGGCCTCGGGGGTATCACAATAACCGAGTCTTTAAACTCACGAGTCTTTAAACTCATTAAGGGCCCTCCCCCGTCATCAATTAACCGAGTCTTTAAACTCAAAACGTGCTCCAGCAATAGCACCGGGTCTTTAAACCCAAAACAGTTTTCAACGGGTCTTTAAACCCAAAACATTTTTCAATCACAACAACGCGGGGTCCATCCCGAAACCACATTTTTCACAACAGGACCCATGGTCCTAATTTCCACATTCATTTTCCCAAATCATACTTCACAAACATAATCAAATTATCATTAAACACGGGGCATGCAAAATCAAAACAAATCACTTTATTAAATCCTTTCCCTTTCCCGAATTCGAATTCGCAACAATGATTCCGTAAGCCGGCATCCGGAAGCATCATCCCGAACCCGAACCAAGAATCCGTTTTAAATTTTCGAAAACCGAAATCTCGTAAATCAAAGTTACTTTTGTGCCCCGAGCATCAAGCCCGAAATCACCTTTTTCAAATCCATTTTAATTCTTAGAAATCACTTCTTTCTCAAATCTCATTTTCAACACATCAAAACCACAATCATAATCACCAAAATCACGATCCAATCAAAACATACTCAAAACCATTTTTAAAATCCTCAAAATCACAAGTCTCATTTCAATTCCCAGATTCAAACATCAACAGTGATCAAATCACAATAACTCGAAATCTCGTAAATCGTGCAAATCCGGAACGTTCTCGAAAAACGTGTCAAAATCGTAAGTCATACTCACATTCATATTCAAACCTTATTATGACATGGCACGCGCAATTCATGTAAAACCATTCGTTAAACCATCATCAAGCATAAGAGTAACCATAATCTCGAAATACGAGTATTTCCACATGGATAGTAAAATATGTATAAATACGGGAATCAAATACGTATAAATATGGAAATCGAAATCAATCACAGCTTATAATCATAATCATAAAAATCATAGAAATAATTTATGCATGCATTAAATTTGAAAGCAACGTCCACTCACACACCGTTCAATAAGCTCGTTTCCCCGCGCTGCGCGCATTTCCGTAATTTCCGATATTTTCTAGAAATTTCAAATCCTGCCCGAAAACATACTTTAGTGTCACTAAGGGCTTACATAAAAACATACTAATTTCCCATAATTTTCCGGGAATTAATCGTTAATTACAAACGTAACGGAAATCTTCGGACTCTCGGAACTATATTGAAACGGTGTCCGATAAACTCGAAATCAACGCTAAAATGTTCGTCACATCGTGTAGGACAGAAGTCGTTTTGAACTCACCTTAAGAAACCGTCACACGCACCCTCACGAGCCGCCGCAAGTGGCTGCGCGTGAAAGCCACGCGCCTGCTACAGTGCGGTGTACAGTCGTCGTTCCAACCCGGATTACTGGTAAACAGGCCATTTCACCCGCGACTCGACCCGATCAAATTCCTGCGAGAAACCATCAAATTTCTTCAATTGATCCCACATCTAGACTCGCAATACACTCAATTAGGGGTCTGTAATACTCATTCAAATCGACACGGTCTAAAACCAACTCAACTGAACTCAAATCGTACTTGAAGTTCATCATCCCAGTTCAACACGATGTCACTGATTCCTTCAATTGATTAGTGGGGAAGCATCGTAGACTCACCCTCACGATGGTTGTGAACTCAATTTCACAAGAGCTTACCTCCATGACCACGACTCCAAGCTCGGTTTTTCTGCAACACAGTCGTGACTGTCCATGGCTCCCCAGGTTTCGAGCTTCGGTCCCCTTGATCTGGATCGACTAAGTGATGTCCCAGAAGACTGAATTGAGCCTTGAATTGGCTTGGGTTGGCCTGCAAATCGGAATTGGATTTTCCCTCCGTTTTTCCCAGTTTTCCCGATTCTGTCCTCCACTCATGTTCTTCGGTTCTTTCCTCACCAAAATGATCCTCAGAGACTCGCCAATGTCCACTAATCTCTCATTTTTCAAACCGGGCAGCGAACAAGTCGTGGGAATCATCCTGACTTCTCTGAAATTTTGTTTCCCGCAGAGGACCCAAACCCATTACCCGTGCTCTGTTCGTTCCATTCAACACCACCACCACTTAGTTCCAAGTCCCAATTCCTCCCAACTCTTGTCTGCCCGAGCTCAGGTCACGCCACACACTGCATAAACAATTCAACCCGTGCACACAACCATGGCCACACTCTGTTTTCTTGTCAATTTTTAAAACATCAGCACAGTACCCGTGCTAAGTTCAAACACTCATTTGCATAAACAAACCCATTAGTGCGCTGCCCAACCAGCCACTAATCCTTCCTAGTTAAATAATTCCTGCAGTCCATACTCTGTTTTTCTAATCCAAACACCCACTCACGGCTGAAACCAATCTGCACCCATGAAATTACCAGTTTGCCCTTGTGAAGAAAATTACCAAAATGCCCTCTAACTTCCGTGACCCGTAACTTGGTCACCCGATGTCCGTTCCACGCGTGCCGCCTGTCGTTGTACTCGGGGCATCGAGACCATCCTAACGGCCCTCGGCCCTCGGCCATCGGACCCCCCGATCAAAAAGTCAACATTCCCCTTTATTTCGTCCAAATTACGAAAATGCCCTTGGACATCCGAACGTCATAACTTTCACCACGAACGTCGGAATCGAACGTGCCACCTGTCTATGAACTCGTGACGTCCCAAACTACGTCACGGTCATCGATCAAAGTCCATTTGACTGCCCGAATAAAAGTCAACATTTTACCCACGACTAAGGGCAAAACGGTCATTTTGCACCGTTCGTCCGATTTCGCCCAACTAATCACCGATTAACCCTCATTAATCATGATTAGTTACTAACCTAATCCCGAATTCTGGGACGGGTCATTACAATTCAGGATGCCCGTTAGCATTTTTTTATGTATTTTTTTATGCAAAAAACTCGAATTTTGTTGGAATTTCGTAACAGGGTCCGAGGTGAGCCTAGGGTCCGAATGGCTTTAGAAAACACCTCCCTTAACTTCAGAGTATCTTATGAAGTGAAGAGAATGGAAATAAAATAAGTATTTCGATGCTTTTGAAGAAATTTCAAAAATTGACTAAAAATTGTGAGTTAGCGTGGGTTGTTACGCAACTCTGATCTAAACGAGGCCTTTTGGGAGCTTAAGTGGCTTTGGGGGGGATTGGAATCCCAAAGTTAAGCGAGTTGAGGCTGGTGCAATTCCATGATAGGTGACCCCCTGGGAAGTTGCACTGTGAGCTCCCGAAAACAAAACCGTGAGGGCAAGGGCAAGGAAGCCCAAAGCGGACAATATCGTGCTAGATGAGTCGGGACCTGACAGAGGAGGGTCGGGTCTTGGCAGAATGGTATTAGAGCCAGACCCCGACCTGGAAGTGTGCCAGCGAGGACGCTGGGCCCTAAGGGGGTGGATTGTAAGACCCGTGTCCTGGAGGGAACAGTGAACGATCCCACATTTCTGCGAGAGGGGAGTAGTCTGAGAGAGGAATGGTAGTGTGCCTTAAAGGTGTAGGCACACACCTATCTAACACGAGGCCTCTTGGGAGCTCACTGGCTTTGGATTCCCGGGGGAACTCCAAAGTTCAGCAAGTGGAGGCTGGTGCAATCCCATGATGGGTGACCCACTGGGAAGTTGCACCGTGAGCTTCCGGGAACAAAGCCCTGCGGGTGTGATGGTGCGCCCTGCCTAGAGGGGACAATATCGTGTTAGATAGAGTGGGCTGCTGCGCAACTCTGATCTAAACGGGGTTTTTTGGGAGCTCAAGTGGCTTTGAGGGGGATTGGAACCCCAAAGTTAAGCGAGTTGAGACTAGTGCAATTTCATGATGGGTGACCCCCTGGTAAGTTGCACTGTGAGCTCCCGAAAACAAAACCGTGAGGGCAAGGGCAAGCAGGCCCAAAGCGGACAATATCGTGCCAGATGAGTCGGGACCTGACAGAAAAAGGTCGAGTCTTGACACCAGTCTAAAAGTCTTTAGAAAAAACATCTCACTCAACTTCAAAATATCTTACGAAGTGAAAAGAAAGCAAACAAAATAAGTATTTCGTTGTTTTTAAAGAAATTCAAAAAATTTACTAAAAATCGTGAGTTATCGCATTTTTTAGAACAAAAGAAATGATTCTTTCAGGATTTCGTGAGAATTTTAAATGCACATTAGTCAAAATATTATATGTCATTTGGGACATGTTCTGTCATTCATGATTGCCATTAACTATTTTATTTATTCATTTTGTAAGGAAAAAAATTCGAATTTCATTGAAATTTTATAATAGAGTGCAAAGTGAGTCTAGGGTATCAAGGTATTTATAAAACAACCCTCTCAACTTCAAAGTATCTTATAGAGTGAAGAAAATAGAAATAAAATAAGTATTTTGATGATTTCGAAGAAATTTCAAAAACCGACTAAAAATTGTGAGTTATATAGCTCACTTTTTTTTTTGGTAAAAAATGTAACTGTTGGGTTTTCGTGAAATATTTTAACTGCAGTCTAGCGAAAGTATTAAATTCCATTTGGGACATGTCCTCCCATTAAGGATGCCCATTGACTATTTTTTACCCATTTTTAAGTAAAAAAACTTGAATTTTATTGAAATTTCGAAATAAGGTGCGATGTGAGTCCAGGGTCTGAAGGTCTTTAGAAAACATCTCACTCAACTTCAAAGTATCTTACGAAGTGAAAAGAATGCAAAAAAAAAAGTATTTCGATATTTTTGAAGAAATTCCAAAAATTGACAAAAAATCATGAGTGCTCACATTTTTGTGAAAAATGAAACTTTTAGGATTTCGTGAAAATTTTAAATGCATAGTAGCCAAAGTATTAGATGTCATTTGGGACATGTCCGACCATTCAGGATGGCCATTAACTATTTTTTTATACATTTTCAAATAAAAATATTGAATTTCATTGAAATTTCGTGACAAGGTCTAAATTGAGTCTAAGGTTTGAAGATCTTTAGAAAACAATCCCCTAAACTTCGAAGTATCTTATAGAGTGAAAAGAATAAAAATAAAATAAGTATTTCGATGCTTTTGAAGAAATTTCAAAAATCGACTAAAAATCGTGAAATAGCTCACATTTAAAAAAAAAATGCAACTGTTGGGATTTCGTGAAATATTTCAACAACACATTTACCAAAGTATTAAATGTCATTTGGGATATGTCCTGCCATTCAGGATGCCTATTAACTATTTTTTAAGCAAAAAAAATCGAATTTTATTGACATTTCGTAACAGGGTGCGAAGTGAGTTTAAGGTCTGAAAGTCTTTAGAAAATATCTCCCTCAACTTCAAAGTATCTTATAGCGTGAAGAGAATGGAAACTTAATAAGTATTATGATACTTTTGAAGAAATTTCAAAAATTGCCTAAAAATCGTGAGTAAAAATGCAATTGTTGAGATTCCGTGAAATATTTTAACTACACATTAGCCAAAAAATTAAATGCCATTTAGAACATGTTCTACCATTTAGAACATGTCCTACCATTTAGAACATGTCCTACCATTCAGGATGTCCATTAACTATTTATCACGCATTTTTATGCAAAAAACTCGAATTTCATTGAAATTTCGTAACAAGGTGTGAAGTGAGTCTAGGGTCTGAAAGTCTTTAGAAAACATTTTCCTCAACTTCAAAGTATCTTACAGAGTGAAGAGAATGGAAACAAAATAATTATTTCGATATTTTTGAAGAAATTTGAAAAATCAACTAAAAATCATGAGTTATAACACACAATTTTTGTAAAAAAATGTAATTGTTGGAATTTCGTGAAATATTTTAACTACATATTAGCCAAAGTACTAAATGTCATTTAGAACATGTCCTTCCATTCAGAATGTTCATTAACTATTTTTCAGGCAATTTTTTAGAAAAAAAAATCTCGAACTTCAAGAAATTTCGTAATATGGTGCGAACTGAGTCTAGGGTCTGAAGGACTTTAAAAAACATCCCCTTCAACTTCAATGTATCTTACGGAGTGAAGAGAATGGAAACAAAATAAGTATTTCGATGTTTTTGAAGAAATTTAAAAAATCGACTAAAAATAGCTCACATTTTTTGTAAAAATTGCAAATATCGAGATTACATGAAATATTTCAACTGCACATCAGCCAAAGTATTAAATGTCATTTGGGACATTTCCTGCCATTCAGGATTCCCATGAGCTATTTTTCATGAATTTTTTAAGCAAAAAAAAATCTAATTGCATTGAAATTTCGTAACAGGGGTCGAAGTGAGTCTAAGATCTGAAGGTCTTTAGCAAATATTCTCCTAAACTTCAAAGTATCATTCCATTCAGAATGCCCATAACTATTCTTACGTATTTTTTAAGTAAAAAAACTCGAATTTCATTGAAATTTCATAATAAGGTGTGGAGTGTGTCTAGGGTCTGGATGTCTTCAGAAAAAATCTCCCTCAACTTCAAAGTATCGTACATAGCGACGATAATGGAAATAAAATAAATATTTCGATGCTTTTGAAAAAATTCCAAAAATCAACTAAAAATCGTGAGTTATATAGCCCACATATTTTGTAAAATTGCAACTGTCAGGATTTCTTAAAAATTTTAACTTCACATTTTACAAAGTATTAAATTCCATTTTGGGACTTATTTTGTCATTTAGGACGCTCATTAACAATTGTTTAGACATTTTTAAAGCAAAAAAACTTGAATTTCATTGAAATTTCATAATAGGATGTAAAGTTAGTCTAGGGTTTGAAGGTATTTAGAAAACACCCCCCTCAATTTCAAAGTATCTTACAAAGTGAAGAAAATGAAAATAAAATAAGTATTTAGATAATTTTGAAAAAATTTCAAATACCAACTAAAAATCGTGAGTTATAACTCACATTTATTATTAAAAAAAATGTAACTGTCGGGATTTCGTGAAATATTTTAACTGCACTTTAGTCAAAGTAATAAATGTCATTTGGGACATTTATTGCCATTTAGGATGCCTATTAACTATTTTTTACACATTTTTTAAACAAAAAAAACACGAATTCGATTGAAATTTTGTAACACGGTGCGAAATGAGTCTAGGGCCTGAAAATCTTTAGAAAAAATCCCCCCACAACTTCAAAGTGTCTTACAGAGTGAAGAAAATGGAAATAAAATAAGTATTTTGATGCTTTTTAAGAAATTTAAAAAACCGACAAAAAATCGTGAGTTATAGCTCACATTATTTTTTGTAAAAAAATGCAATTGTTGGGATTTCAGGAAATATTTTGACTGCACTTTAGCCAAAGTATTAAATACGATTGGGGAGATGTACTGCCATTCAATATGCCCATTAACTTTTTTTACGCATTTTTTAAGCAAAAAAACTAGAATTTCATTAAAATTTTTTAATAGGTTGCGAAGTGAGTCTAGGGTGTCCTGCCATTCGAAAATCGACTAAAAATGTGATTTAAAGTTCACGTTTTTTGTAAAAAAATGAAAATATTAGGATTTCGTGAAATATTTTAACTTCACTTTCGCCAAAGTATTAAATGTGATTTGGGACATGTTATGTCATTCATGATACCCATTAATTATTTTTTATACATTTTTTAACTAACAAAATTCGAATTTCATTAAAATTTTGTAACAGGCTCCGAAGTAAGTCTCATATCTAAAGGTCTTTAGAAAACAACCCCTTCAAATTCAAAGTATCTTACAGAGGGAAAAGAACGAAAATAAAATAAGTATTTTGATACTTTTGAAGAAATTTCAAAAACTTATTAAAAATCGTCAGTTACAACTCGCATTTTTTTTGTAAAAATGCAACTCTTGGGATTTTGTGAAATATTTTAACTGCACATTGGACAAAGTATTAAATGTCATTTGGGTCATGTTCTACCATTCAGGATGGCTATTAACTATTTTTTACGCATTTTTTAAGTAAAAAAACTCGTATTTCATAGAAATTTCACAACAGGGTGCGAAGTGAGTCTATCGTCTCAAGGGCTTTAGAAAACATCACCCTCAATTTCAAAAATCGACTAAAAATTGTGAGTTAGCCCACATTTTTTGTAAAAAATGCAACTTTCGGGATTTCATAAAATATTTTAATAGCACATAAGTCAATGACATTAAAGTATTAAATGTCATTTGAGACATGCTTCCATTCAGGATGTCCATGAGCTACTTTCATGATTTTTAAGCAAAACAAATTTCGAATTTCATTGAAATTTTGTAACAGAGTTCGAAGTGAATCTAAGTTCTGAAGGTCTTTAAAAAACATCCCCCTCAACTTCAAAGTATCTTAGGGAGTGAAGAGAATTGAAACACAATAAGTATTTTGATGTTTTTGAAGAAATTTCAAAAATCGAATAAAAACCGTGAGTTAGCTCACATTTTTTTGTAAAAAATGCCACTGTTGGAATTTCGTAAAATTTTGTAATTACACATTAGCGAAAGTATTAGATGTCATTTGGGACATGTTCTGCCATTTAGGATGATCATTAACTATTTTTAACGTATTTTTTTAAGCAAAAAAACTCGAATTTCATTGAAATATCATAACATGGTGCGAAGTGAGTTTAGGGTCTGAACGTCTTCCAAATACATCCCCCTCAACTTCAAAGTATCTTACCGAGTGAAGAGAATGAAAATAAAATAATTATTTCGATGTTTTTGAAGAAATTTAAAAAGCTGAGTAAAAATCGTGAGTATAGTTCACATTTTTTTTTTGTAAAAAATGCAACAGTTGGGATTTCGTGAAATATTTTAATTACACTTTAGCCGAAACCTTATTTTCCATTTGCGACATATCCTTCCATTCAGGATGACCATTAACTATTTTTCACGCATTTTTTAAGCAAAAAAACTCGAATTTTTTAACAGGGTGCGAAGTGCTTTAGAAAACATCTCCCTCAACTTCAAAGTATCTTAGAACGTTAAGAGAATGAAAACTAAATAAGTATTTCGATATTTTTATGAAATTTCAAAAATCGACTAAAAATCTGACGTTATAACTCACATTTTTTGTACAAAAATATATGCAATTGTTGGGATTTTGTGAAATATTATTAACTGTACTTAAGCCAAAGTATTAAATGTCATTTGGGACATGTTCATCCATTCATGATGTCCATTAACTATTTTTTATACATTTTTTAACCAAAAAAACTCGAATTTTATTGAAATTTTGTAACAAGGTCCAAAGTGAGTTGAAGGTTTGAATTTCTTTTGAAAACCCCCCCCCTTAACTTTAAAGTATCTTACAGAGTAAAGATAATGAAAATAAAATAAGTATTTCGATACTTTTGAAGAAATTTCAATCGACTAAAAATCGTGAGTTATAGATCACATTTTTTGTAAAAAAAAAAAGCAACTGTTGGGATATCGTGAAATATTTTAAGTGTAATTTAACCAAAGTATTAAATGGCAGTTGGGAAATGTTTTGCCATTCATGATGTCCATTAACTAATTTTTATTCATTTTTAACCAAAAAAAAATGAATTTCAGAGAATTTTCGTAACATGGTCGGAAGTGAGTCTAAGGTTTAAAGGTCTTTAAAAACTGACTAAAAATTATGAGTTATGACTCACATTTATTATAAAAAAAAATGCAAAAGTTGCGATTTCGTGAAATATTTTAAATGCACTTTAGCCAAAGTATTAAATGTCACTTGGGACATATTCTGTCATTCATGATGCCCATTAACTATTTTTTAACCAAAAAAACTTGAATTTTATTGAAATTTTATAACAGGGTTCAAAGTGAATCTAGGGTCTGCATTTCTTTAGAAACGTCCCCCTTAACTTCAAAGTATCTTACAGAGTGTAGAAAATGAAAAGAAAATAAGTATTTTGTTGCTTATGAAGAAATTTCAAAAATGAACTAAAAGCTCACAGTTTTTGTAAAAAAATGCAACAGTTAGGATTTCAAAAAAAAAAAAAACTGTAATTTAGTCAAAGTATTAAATGTCATTTGAGACATGTTCTATCATTCATGATGCCCATTAACGATTTTTTATAGATTTTTTAACCAAAAAAATTGAATTTCATTGAAATTTCGTAA
This sequence comes from Prinsepia uniflora, assembly GCA_032719365.1. Lineage (NCBI taxonomy): Eukaryota > Viridiplantae > Streptophyta > Magnoliopsida > Rosales > Rosaceae > Prinsepia > Prinsepia uniflora. Next base: position 81,619,451 of record CM064865.1, on the reverse strand, counting down.
TAGGGTCGGAAGTGAGTCTAAGGTCTAAAGGTATTTAGAAAAAAACCCCCATCAACTTCAAAGTATCTAACAGAATGAAGAGGATGAAAATTAATTAAGCATTTTGATGTTTTTGAAGAAATTTAAAAAACTGACTAAAAATCGTGAGTTATATCTCACATTTTTTTGTAAAAAATGCAACAGTTGGGATTTCGTGTAGTATTTTAACTGCACTTTAGCCAAAGTATTAAATTCCATTTGGGACATGTTATGCCATTCATGATGCCCATTAACTTTTTTTTATACAATTTTTAACCAAAAAAACTCAAATTTTATATAAATTTTGTAATAGGGTCCGAATGTCTTTAGAAAACATCTCCCTTAACTTCAAAGTATCTTACAAAGTGAAAAGAATGAAAATAAAATATGTATTTAGATGCTTTTAAAGAAATTTTAAAAATCGACTAAAAATCGTAAGCTATAACTCACATTATTTGTAAAAAAATGCAACTGTCGGGATTTTGTGAAATATTTCAATTGCACATTAGCAAAAACATTATATGTCATTTGCAACATATTCTGTCATTCATAATGCCTATTAACTATTTTTTTATACATTTTTTAACCAAAAAAACTAGAATTTTATTGAAATTTTGTAACACGGTCCGAAGTGAGTCTCTAGGGTCCGAATGCCTTTAGAAAACATTCTTCTCAACTTCAAAGTATCTTACAGAGTGAAAAGAATGAAAATAAAATAAGTATTTCAATTCACCAGCCTTGCCCGGTTTATATATAAGAGCACATCTAATGGGGGAGGGGCTAAAGACAAGGGGCTAGGGCTAAAGGCAAGATTTAGCCCTCCAAAATCTACTATTCATGAGATCTTGCCCAATGCAAGATTTAGTGTTTCTAATGGGGAGGGGCAAGAGATAAGAATTCAAATTTTTATTTGAATTATTTTCTTACAAGTAATTAAAACATATATTCTAAATTAAAACATATATTATAAATTAAAAATATTACAATAAATATAACATTACATGTTTCCTTCTCTTGCCCAAATGTGTCCAACTAGATCATCTCGGAGGGCGTTATGAACAATATCATAGTGAATTTGTGCATATCGAACCATAAAACCCTCAAAATTATGTCCATCTCTTCCCATAGGCTCGAAAGCCTCTGGTGGTTATTCATATATTCTCACTCTCCTTGATGCAATGGTTTCGGCTCGTCATCCTCTAAACCATATTTGTCCCGTTCATCCTCTACAATCATATTATGCATAATCACGCAAGTCATCATAATGCTCCGTAGAGTAGATTTATTTCATATACAAGTAGCCCCCTGAATGATGCCAAAGTGAGCTTGTAGTATACCAAAACATCTTTAATGTCTTTACGATATGACTCTTGGTACCTAGAAAATAATTTCTTCTTCTCATTAATAAGCTTTGGAAATTATTTAACAAGCGTACCCCATTTCGGATAGATACCGTTCGCCAAATAGTAGCCCATATTATAGTTGCGGCCGTTGACATTGTATACCACCTATAGCGCCTGTCCTGCTGTGAGTTCATTAAACACTGGTGAAGCCCATAAAACATTAATATCGTTATGCGAACCTGGAGTTCCAAAGTAGGCATGCTAAATCCATGTGTCATATAAAGCAACAGCCTCTAAGATTATCGTAGGACTTTTTTTTGTGGCCACGATAAGCTCCTGCCCAATTTTTTGGACAATTTTTCCAAGTTCAGTGCATACAATCAATACTATCAAGCATGCCTGGGAAACTCCGTTGCTCAGCTTTCGCTGCAAGTCTTTGCAAGTCTGTGTATGTCGGAGATCAGAGGTATTCATTGGTGTAAATGTCTTCAATTGCTTTGCAAAAGCGTGCCATGGATTCAATAGCTGTTTGAACCTCCAACATGCAGATCTCATCACATTGATCTCCAGAGGAGCCATATGTTGGCATTCTAATTGCACATGTAATCTTTTGATGAGGTGATAATCCGAGTACACCTACGACATCTGGCGTTTGTACGAAGTAATTGTCATAAGCGACAACAACTTGAAATATGCGGTCATATAGGTGGTGCTTCATTCTATAACGCCTACGAAAATCATGATTGGAATACACCGGTCGCGGCACAAAGTAATCCTCCATGAGCAAAGGGGCATATACATGCCTATGCCGATTCTTAACTTCGCGACCAAATTGTGAACCTGGTTGGACAGATGAATTAGAAAATGAATTTTGATATTCTACCACAGTGTCAACGATAAGCATGTTCATTTGACGCCTATGTTCTTCATCTTCCTCTCGATCTTGATTACTTTTTTTCAACAAAGAAACAAAACGCACCGTTTGAGATCGGTCGCTTATTGAAAAGGGAGTCTCTCTCTCTCGAACTCTCTCAAATGCTCATCAGTCGTCCTCTCGATTGAAACAGAAAGCAACGAGAGATGGGGAGGTTCAAAAGCAGTCCATTGGTTCGCGACAGGTCAAGAGGCTGTCGAGATGTTCCAAAGCTTCCAGCGACGATGGTTCGAGGGTTTCGTTTTCTAGCGACGATCGTGAGGTTTTCCATTCCTCAGGTTCAAGAGGTTAGATAGCCGATCGAAGTGAGTGAGTTCTGGGTTTTCGAAGCAAAGGTGAGTGAGTGATTGAGTAATTTTTGTTTTTGCCCCAAATTGTAGCCTAATACAGATGAATTGTTGGTTTGTGTTTGGTATTTTCTCTTGTTTGTTTTTTTTCCAATTTCTGTTCATCCTTGAAGGATTGCATGTTTGGATTGTTGAATTGATTGAATAATGTTTTCTAAATTTTGTTCATCCGTGATTCCCAATTTCATCTGTTCATGTTTGGATTGATTTCTAAATTTTTGTTGGCTGCCCAATTGATTTCTGTTCATCTGTTCATGTTTTGAATTCTGGATTTATGGATTTTTGGATTTGACGATCGTGACAAGCAAAAGTAGCCGTTGGACTGCTCTTGCTTGGTGCGTCATCAGTTGCCTAGCCTGGGCATGGAAGGAGGCCAGAATAGCCCCAGGGCATGCCTTGCTTGGGCTATCCTGCACTCCATTAAAACTTAAAACCCAGAAGTAAGAGGCTAGAATCAGCCTTGCCTGGGCTAGGAGATACCCGTTAGATGTGCTCTAAGAGACAAGGCTAGTTTCTAGACTTGCATTTGCATGGTTCAAATTAGGGGTGTTAATTCGAAACCAAATCCGAATTGGTTGGAGAGTCAATTCCGATTCGGTCTAGCTCTTAACCCCATTCCCAAAATGAACCAAAAATTGGTTGAACCAGTTCAGTTAGATTTTGGACCAATTTAACTGATTTTTTCCTGTTCCAAAATAGTAGCACACGAACAAAGATCGAAAGCACACAAACTCAAACTAAAACTCAATTCAATCTCAATCTCATATTCTTCAGTCTCCGTATGTATATAATTTGAACTAATTAATCAAATACCCAAAAATAAAAATTCAAATACCCAACAAAGATCAAATACCCAAAAATCAAATAACCAAAAAAATCATATGACCCAACAAAGATCAAATACCGATCATATAAACCAAAAGATGGAGACGTCTTCGTGATTGGATGGGATTGACTTCAGCGGTGAGAGTCCGAGGCGAGGCGAGGTCGTGAAGTGAGACGGCGACTTCGTGAGGTAGGTATGCCGTAAGGTAAGGCGTGAGGTCGTGAGGGAGGCGTCAGGCCATGAGGGCGCGGGGCCGTGAGGTGAGAGAGATAAGACGTTTGAGATTTGAGAGAGATGAGAAAGATGAGGAAGATGAAAGGTTTGAGTCGAGACTGAAAAGATCGAAATTGAGGTGAGAGAGATGAGAGGTTTGAGCTTTGAGCTTTGAGCTTTGAGATTTGAGCTTTGAGCTTTGAGTCGACTGAAATATGATCGAAGATCAAATGAGAAAGATGTTTAAGTTTGAGATTGGGCTAGTACCAATTATAAATATATTTGCAGTGGGCCAGTATCAATTAATTGGCCCAGTACCAATTATAGCAAAAATTCAGAGAAGCCATACATTCGGTTCGATACGGTTTTATTAATACAAAAAATCGAAACTGAACCAATTTTGATTCGGTATGGTTTGGTTTTATTTTTTCGATTTTGGTTTTGCTTCAGTTCGATTTTTTCGATACGATTCAGGCTCGGTTCGATTTTTCGGTCGATTTTTCAATCTGATTAATAGCCCTGGTTCAAATTCATTGCGCTAGAAAGAAAAAGGTGGAGGCTATAGACTAGGAGATGTCTTGCCCAGTCCAGTTTGAGTGCATTAGATATGCTCTAATGTTTTTATATTTTGAAGGTTTTTTTTATTGTAGATGTATTATACACTAGCGACTCTTAAAATGCACCAAGAATTGCAACTCGTTTTACTATACACTAGAAACGTTATTTATACTTTCAAGGAGGCCGTCAGTTAAATGGTGCTCCACCTGTTCTTAGTGCATAGTGGAACAAATTGCGATTTTTGGTGCATTTTGAGACTCACTGGTGCGTTCCTTGTGCATTTATAATAAACTACTTTTTATATTTTTGAATTTATTCAATAATAATTTTTTTTGTCATTGACACACAATAATTGACAATAAAAAACTAATCTACGCTGGGAGCTGGGAAGACTCACACATGTACTGCAATGCACCCCCTGCTACAATCAGGATATATCCCAAGGGGAACGGAATCCAGGATTAGCTGGGAGCATATCGAGGTTGGGAATGTCCTAAACTGAATTTACAAACACTACGTAGGTCACTTCAATAAATTAATAATTTTTTTTAACGAAATAACACAAGGTTAAACATGAAATATAAATACAGTTTTTATAATGAAATTGACTGAATAGCAGAAGGGTGAAACATGAATTTAAACACATGGGTATAAGTGACAATTTTTATAATGGAATTAAGAGAATAACGGACGGTGGAACATGAAATATAAGCATAGGGATAAAGTGAAGACATAATGAATTCCAATGAACAAGTGCATCTAGGTGGTAAACACAAAGAGAAATCAATAATAAGCCTTAAAAAAAATGTATAGTTTTAAGTTTTTATTCAATTCTTATTTTAACATAAGCATTTTCAAATTATATGAATTTACCACTAGGGACAATCATCTTCATCAAGAAAACATCATTAGAATTAGAGTTGAAAGTTGAAGGCACGTTTCGTATCTTTGTAAAACGAATAAACAAGTAGAATTTACATTTTAATATTTGAGAATCTGTTTGATTGTTTATTCCAAGTATGGTTTTGTAACAATAAAAAAGAAAAAACTTTTGCGATACAAATATATAAAATTTGAAAAAGTATATACCTTAGACAATGATTTCTAAATATAAAGGTTATAATAACGACGATGAAAATCGTAATAGTAGAGATAATGGTATTATGATGCGATAGAGGTGAAGGCCCGAGGTGGAGGTGGCTGTGTGGTGGTGGCAGTAATGGGTGTGGTAGTAATGAGTGTGGTGGTGTGGCAACAGTAGTAATGGTAGTGGTGGTAACAATGGTAATGATAGCGATGGTGGTGGTAGCTAGCGGGAGCGGCAGTGAGGTGGTGGTAGCTAGCGGGAGTGGCAGTGAGGTGGTGGTGGGGTTGGGGTGGCGGTGATGAGGTGGTGGTGGGTTAGTGCCATGGTGGTAGTGTTGGCGGTGATTAGGTCGTGGCAGCAGCGGCAATTAGGTGGTGGCGACTGTGATTGGGTGGTAATGGCAGCGATAGTAATAATGATGACTATTGTAAATTTGTAATATGATGTCGTGCGGGAATTATGCATTTTATTTCTATATTTTTTGTTATATCTAAAATTTCAGAAAATATTGATTTGATGTTTTATAGAACATAACCAAATTATTGTATCATGTGTTTTAATTTTTTAATTTTTGTGTCTGAAAACGAAAAACTATACTGAAACAATACCAACCTTCCCATAGAGACTATATGAATTCATTGGCTACACAGGATTCCTGCCAATGGCATAGGCAAATAGCTAAAACTCATGCCAGGCTATGAAGGCCGAAATTTTGTTTGTAGAAGGCCCTCCAGTGTAAGGCAATGCACAAAACCGCAGACATCTCCTGCTTTTCTCACTTTAACAAACCCCGCAGGTCATCGTGAGTGATAATGTCCGGCACCAACAGCCTCAGCAAATGGCCTAACGTGGATGCCTCCATAACTGCTCCTCGTACTCAGTAGTTGCTTCGGGGCGTTTACAGTTGCATTTCAGGCAGGTTGCATTTCTACCATAGTTCATGAAATCACATCTGCAGTACACAAATCAATTTTGTAAAGGATTCAGCTAACCTCGATATTGAATCTAAACAACGCCAGGTTTTTGCAGGCAAACGAACAATGAGGATGACACTATTAACAGAAAGACTCACGAGGGACAGTCCCAATCTGCAGGGTTTTTCTTGGGCCGTGCCTCTTGGCAACGAAAACATTTTCTCTTGCTTGCGAAATTCATGAACTTGCACCTGAAGAACATAAGCTAAGTGACCAGAATAAAACTAAATTACAAGTAAAACTGACTTATGTTAGACATGTCTATAAGAATTTATTTCAATATACAACTTGTCTGATGTTTCATCCACCTCGAGTGAAATTCAATCAATTTTCGTACTAAAAGCGAAAAATTACAAATAAACGATATTAAATTATACATACTAATGATATGCTGCAAAAATCTCAATTTCATGAGAAGCAACGAACACTAGTTTCACAATAGTGAACTAGCAAGCTCGGTTTAAATGATTCAGAATTCCTGAGTTCCATCGGTCATGAGGACAAAAAGAAGACTTACTTTGGGCAGTTCCAATCTCCTTTCTTCATTTCAACAGTATCTGCAGTGATTCTCTGTGGTCCGTCAGCTTTGCATTTTAGGCAGCGTACATTTCTAGAGAAGTTCATGAAACTACATCTGTAAAACAACGCAGGCCAGAAAGATATGTTAAATCCATAAAACAAGCAAAATTATTTTCTAAATCTGTCCATGTATCAGCAATCTATCAAAGTCAAACAATTACTTTGTCCCACATTATTGCTCCATCTCAAGCCACAGAAAATCTCTAACCGGAATTATATAACACAATATAATTAGCAAGTCACAAAGATAGACATGAATAACCTTGGGCCTATTTCTATGCTCTCGGACGGTCACAAAGAATCAGGTTTGAACTAGTCAAAACGAGTGTGAAGAGTTTGAACGTCAGCCTTCTACACATACATGTACCATGAAGACACCTTGCATTTCCAAGTTCCAAACTGTGACTAGCTAATTCCATCATCCAAAGCATTGGGAAAACTAAGCAACTTCTTGATGATTGGATCAACTTCGGAACAGTAAGAAAGATCATTGCATGATTGTTTGTATTAAAAGGGACTGAACAATGATTTCAGAAACATTCTATATGAAAAAACGATTACAAGGTATTCCTCATGCAAAAGAAGTAGCTTACCCAGTGCAGATCCAGTCTCCCTTTTTCATTTCTAAATCACCAGTATCAGCTTTTCTCGGGCCATCTTCTTTACATTGTAAGCATCTTAAATTTTTAGCAAAGTTCATAAAATTGCATCTGCAACAAGGTAGAAAGAATAACAGTCCATAAATTAGTGAAACCAAGCATATTTAATTACTAGGAATGTGCTACAAGTACAATCAGAGGGGGAAGGAAATTATACATCAAATATAGGAACACTATTGAGCAATCACAACAAAGTAGTTCTACAGTAAAATGTTCAGGAACATACTACCTAGTGAATCCGTTCGGTAGGATGGACATAACCAGGACGTAAGCTAACAGTATTTAAATAAATACCAAATGTAATAAGGGCAAAGAACATTGTAAAGACTAGAAGATCGAACAATAGTTCCAATGACAAAGTTTTACTATATCTATATCCGTTATCATTCCCAAAATAAAGGTTACACAAGCCCCAAATTTGTATCATAAATTCAGAGGAAAAGAGACTGGATATGTCCTATGTCACTTCAGGTAGTATTAGCACCATAAAACCACACACATACACTGGCATATAATCATGTGCATTACTACAGTTATCTACCGCAGACAAAAAATAAAACCCTCCTAAGAGCATATAACCTCCTCCAACCAAGTCATAAAAGTAATGCAGACGGCCAATTAAAATGGAAGAGACAAAAGAGTTAAGTAAGAAATGACCACGGTAACTTGGTGTGCTTACTTGGGACACATCCAATCTCCCCTCTTCATTTCAACAGTGTGAGATAGTTCATCATCAAGGAAACTTGCATGAGGTTTTTTCTGCTCAATAGCTTTGGAAGGGGGCTTTGGAAGTGATGGATCAACAGCTGTTTCACTGAGCTGAAGTAACTCAGAAAGCAATTTCTTTACGGATGTTTCTAGATGGTTTCTACCGACAGGCTTCTCTCCCGATAGAACAAGTGGATCCAGAGCATGAAACAATAGTATTCGCACAATATCCACTGTACGTGCCGCTGCTTCATTTTCCTTGAGAACTACATAAGCTCTGTCACAGGAACCTTGCAGATTGCAAACACCACAAACCTGTATATGCATTATGCAAGCACCATCCATATCAAAAACTACAACTCTCAAGGTTTATATCATGAAATGCCCCAAAAAGTGATGAAACGAAAATTGAAAAGTACATAAATAAACTACAGTTCTAGAATAGTTTTTATGTCATAACTCCGGTAAATGCACTTCCGTCAACAAATGTGAGACATAAATCGAATAAATGAGGGCGACTACATACATCTGCTTCATCTAGTCTCAAATAGAATCTCAATCTTTTGGCTGAATTCACAGCTTTCCGCAAAAGATTGGGACATCCAAGCTCCACAACTGCTTGAATATCTTCCATTGACAATGATCTGCACAAAAATGAAAAATAAAAAGGTTATACGCAGTTATGCAAAAAATTAACACATTCAGATGCCTATGTAAAGAGTGTGGAGGGCTCAACAACAAATGGATAGAACTCAATCAAATTATGGATTCTTTTTCATCAGATCTTCTGCCTATTTCTGAACATGAACTTTGGTGCAGTCCCTCCTCGTCCTCAATCACGTTGAGGGAGAGAAATTTGGGATCCTGGATGGTTATATATACCATTGGTCTATTCAAATTTGGAAAAGTTTATGTGCAGAAGGGGAGACAAGAGCAAATGAATTTTACAGTAAGCCAGTGGATAAGTTAAAGCCCACATATTGTTGACATTTAGAAAGCATGCCTCTTGATTTCTTCCACCCCACACAACAAATTCCCAACTCTCACACAAAAGCTCCATAGCAATTAAATTTTCACAACCAAAAAATGGAAAAAATATGTAACTTTCTCACCCTCAGAAAACATCACAATTGAACATAATCCTCAGTTCTATATATTGGTTGGTGGACAAACTCAAGATAACAGACTTCCTCATTGTTTGCAGTCAAGCTATCTGATCCAACTAGTCAGCTCTAATGAAATCAAAATTTTACTTTTCGGTAACTCTAGAATTACAAAACTACTATTTTAAGCCAAACATCTCAAGCTATAACTCACATTTCCTTGACAATAATCACAATAGCAATTGCAGGTGAAACTTAACAAATGACAAGAATAGCAATAACTAAATGAAACATCAACTAAGACTTCATTTTCCAACATTTCCTAGGCAACCAAACCAGAGCAAACTCAACAACATCGATAAAAATCCTTACTTGAAAACATCGTAGCGGTCACGAGCAAAGCTGAGGCATGCATCCTTTATTTGATTCATGTCCGTGTAAACATCATCACTGCCAGGCGGCGGGGGTCGGATAAAGTACCCCTTGGTCTTCAAGCCGTCGACGAAAGCCACCCACTCGGGCCAGGGATGTAGCAGCGGCGGCTCTGTGCTGTTAGCGGTGACGGAATCAATAGTATTAGTTTCAATTGCAGCCAAAGAAGAGCTGTACCGAGGAAAGCGTAGAGATGGTGAGGCAGCAAAGGGTTTGAGAGAGAGAAATGAAGGGGAGGGAGAGAGAGTCCTTATGGGAGCATTGAACAATGCTCCAAGGCGTATGAACTTTGAAGCAGCTGCCATTTTCTTTCTTTCTTTTTATTTTCTGTTGGGATTTTTGTTCTGTGGGAGAAAGGGTGTGTGAGTTGAGTTCAGAGTGAGTGGCCGGAAATGCCCATGGAAGAAGATGGCGGTAACTGGTTACTGGTGTGAGAGTAAAAAATAGGAGAGGGTTTTGCCAGGTGTGTTTCTTTGGGGTGGGATTAGATTAGGACATTTATATATGTTTAAAGATAATTTTTTAGTTCAACTTTTAAGTCTAATTTATAAATTAGTTCATTCAATATATAAAATAATTTATTTATTATTTTTTAAAGATTTTTATTATGTTCTTTTTATAGTTTTATTTTTTAAAATTTTTAAATATTGTTTATACCATTTTTTCAAATGAGGAATTTTTAAATTTTAAATATTATTATTATTTATTTATTTTTCAAAATTAATTAAATTAAAATAATTCTAACTAAATTTCAGAAAATTTATTTTATATTTGTTTTATCGGATAACATCTTATACTTTTGAAGAGTCGGAGAGTTACATGTACGCTATTTATCTTATTACTTTTCGTAGGTAAATTAATAAGAACATGTTTATTTTATTTTCTTTTGAGAGATATATATTAAAAAAATATATAGCTATTATGATACAATTATAATTTCTATATATATATATATATATATATATATATCTTATTTATACGAGATAGTTAAGTAGGTAATATTATTTAATTTACCTGTAAGTCTAGAATAAGATATTGTTAGGTATATAAATATAATATGTGATGCCACACCGGTATTTAAAAATAATGGGAAAAAAATGATATAATTTGATAAACAATAAAAAACGTTATTTATTTTTTACTGTCTCTATTTATCATAATGGATTAACTTATAATTTGAACTCAAAATTTGTACCTATTTATAATTATCTCTTTTTTTAATGATTAATTTTAAAGATATTTTTAAAATATAATAAATTGATATGGACATTTGGGTATTATCCAAAATTTTTTTTATAAATCTTATTTTGGACTTTCTCTTTATTTTGACAATTTTTTAAGACATATTTTAACAAATTTTGGTGGACATCATGATTTTTCCATTTCATTATCTTTTTTTGCAATGGTTTCTTTCATATGAACATTAATGAATGAGCATATCTCTTCATCATCATCATCATCTTGAGTCACACATTCAGCAGAGACTAGTATTACACACTCAGACTTGTCACATTTTTTCTATTGGAATTGTTCACACTTTATAATTGATCTATTAGATACTTTTGAATATGTTGGATGCTTTTGAATATGTTAGATGCGCTTTTGAATATGTTAGATGCTTTTGAATATGTTGGCTGCTTTAAAATCATTCTAAGGTGGTTCTAGAATTTTCTAGATTTTTTCTTAATTTTTTCTTAATTTTATAGAAAATCTGGGATTACTATGAAGTTTCGTCACTCAAAGTTGAGGAACACTTTTGGTAATGAAAATCCTGAAGAACACCGTGGAATGGTAAGTGAAAGATTTAAAATTCATTATATTTTTATATTATTCAAACAAGAAACTTCAGAAATTCTGTAAAATTAATTTACATCAATTTAAATTTCATCATTTTATAAGTTTTTTGTAATCTTAAATTTTTCCATTTCAACACGCCCTGTAGGAATGGTAAGTAATGCAACTATGAATTTCATGGACAGTTCGATCTTGGCTCAAGATGAACCCAAAGGGTATGCTTAACACATGCAAATCGAACGAGTAGTGTTTTCAATAGCGAACAAGTGAGTAACGTGTAAAAATTTGCCCTTGGGTGGGGAATAATAATTGGAAACGAATGCTAATACCTTGTAGGCTGAGGAACAAAGGGAGGAATCTGCCCAAAGAAGGGCTCGTGGCTCGTGTCTGATTAGCTAGTTGGTGAGGTGATAACTTACCACGGCAATGATTAGTAGTTGGTCCGGGAAAATGATCAGCCACACTGGGATTGAGACACGGCCCAAACTCTTACTAGAGGCAACAATGGGGAATTTCTGCAGTGGGTGAAAGCCTGACAGAGTAATGCTGCGTGGAGGAAGAATAAGGACACTGCTAGAATTTCTTTATTTGGAAATCTCCAAATTAATTAAAAAGTATATTTTAGAGATTCTGTTGAGGATGCTCGATGCCAAATAATAATTAGGATTACTATTTACCCTAAAAACAACCATAAATTAGGATCGTAGATGAAAACACGCGGGTGACGAGATCGCAAAACCCCACACACAATTGGATCACAAAAACCAACATAAACCCTTCTCTCCTTCTCCCTTTCTCCGGAAGAGTATTAAAAACTATCAAAGCAATCAATCAATCAGCGCTTCTACCTGCTCCGCCATGAGAAGGGCTTCCACACTCGCCTCATTCCCCGTTCTCTCCCGATCTCTAGCCACCGTTCAAGGCGACGCCGCTGCCACGTTAGCCCCCTCCAGCCACGGCCTTCTCCAGGTGGCTCTCTACGGCACCTCCAGCACTAACGTCCGCCGTCGATGGTTCGATTCATTTTCTAGTGGTCCAGCTCGGAATCTTGCTATTGGCGTTGCCGGAACTCTGGCGTCGGTCGCTATTGCCACGTCACTCTCTCAGGAGGTCTATGCCAAAGAGCCGCCTCCGGTAGAGCTCCTTCCGAAGGAAGTCGTACTTTACCAGTATGAGGCCTGCCCTTTCTGCAACAAAGTTAAAGGTAAAAAAGTGTTATTTTTTCTCTCATTTCGCAGAAGCGTTCAATTCTTTTAGTGACGTATCAGAAAATGGACGATATTGTATGAAACATTCATTTGAAGTTCTCTGCAGTCTCATATATAACATGAAAGGAATGAAATTTTACTTGGTAGTTCATATCCTTTTGGAATGGAATTTATTCCTTAAGAATTGAACTTAGTTTCCAGAATATTACAATGTGACACTTTTGCTGGTTGTGATTGGTGATTAGTGATACGAGCATGCAATAAATTTAGAGTGCCACGCTAAAAACGTGTCCTTTAATGTTATTCTTGAGCAGCTTCAATTTCTCCTGTTGTGTCATTTTTCTTTTTTCTGCTTCCATAATAATATGCAAACATCAATGGTAATTTTCATGGATCTTTTCGGTTTATTGTGCTGTTAACGAGGTGATGATACCTTACTGTTGTCTCAGCATACTTGGACTACTACGATATACCCTACAAAATTGTGGAGGTCAACCCACTAAGTAAGAAAGAGATCAAATTTTCTGAATATAAGAAGGTTCCTATACTGATGGTGGATGGGGAACAGTTGGTTGACTCATCAGGTACCTGTCCTTGTGTCTGTTCTTAAATTATTTGAGTTTTCTTGGTTGGATTTTTAACTTTGGTAGGACGATATATGCACGTTGAATATATAGGTACCCTAATTCCATATCACAATTAAAATTGAGCATGTGTCTGTTTGCAGCTATAATTGATACCTTGAATGATAAGATTCTTCATAAGAAAGCAGCTGCTGCTTCCTCAGATGACGATGAAGAGAAAAAGTGGCGCCAGTATGTTATATTTTCCTCCTCTAGCTTAGTATGCTTATATTAATGTTTGTTAATAGTGGAAAAAACAAAAAGTATACGTATACTTCAAGTAGATCTAGGGAAGGTCGCAGGATAGTTGGACCCTGACCTTATAATCTACTTATCTAAGAAAGAACAGAGAGAGAGAGAGAGAGAGAGTTGTGGAATAGCTTTTCACCTCCCAGTAGTGTATTGCTAGGAATATATACTTTATTAACCACTTTGAAGTTATATTCATCTCCAGTCCTTCAGATCACTAACTTTTCAGCCCAACTTCCCCCAGCTTCAGTGGAAGATTCGCTAGTTTATAGAATGGAACATGTGCTCAGGTGCTATTCTATGAGAGTGGGCCATTTTGATTAAACATTAGTTCAGATAGAACCCTTGGGAAACACCTAAATAGAGCAATGCATTATGGTCAAGTTAGTTATAATATCGGTCCTTATGAATTTGGTTGGGCAATGGAACGTTCCCATATTATTTGTTCTAGTGAGTAGTTGCATATTAATCTTATCATGTAGTTTCAGCTATAAATCCGGAAGAAGATAAATATCAGCTTGTGCAGATCGGAAAGAGTTATACAACATGCTCTCAATTTTATACTAACGCACTAACGCATATTCATATTATGCTTATTCAAATGCAACTGTCTAAACATTTGAAAATCATTGATATTCTTCTGCAGGCTGTAGATTTGTGTTATCTTCTTAACTTCTGTCACGGGCATCATCCTTTAACTTTTACTTTATGGTTTCATGGCATCACTAAATTTTGCATTCAGGATCCGGCATTAGTTGGTAAACTGTGCACATGATTCGGTGCAGGTGGGTTGATAATCATTTGGTACATATGTTATCACCAAATATATACCGAAATACATCTGAGGCCCTCGAGTCATTTGACTATATCACAAGCAATGGTAAGTACATCCCATGTTATGCGCCACATTTTGTGGGCATCCAGATGCGATCTTAATACATTCTTCAGTTTGTACCTACTTAAAAATGGCTTTCAGTTTTCTCTGGACCCTGCTGGAGGATTAGATGTTCGTGATTATTTGTTTTTTGATGTAGTTCCCCTGTAACTGCAGGTAATTTTAGCTACACAGAAAAAATTACAGTGAAGTATGCAGGTGCTGCGGCTATGTACTTTGTGTCAAAGAAACTGAAGAAGAAATATAACATTACCGATGAACGTGCATCCCTTTATGAAGCAGCAGAAACATGGGTTGATGCTCTTAATGGGCGAGATTTCCTTGGTATGTGCTCTAACTTGTGTGGAAAAGTTTTCTTTTTTAAATTACAATGTAATATTTTATGACGAGAACACTACCATTACCCGAACCTAAAAAAACTAATGAAGTCTTTTTGATAGTTGATTTGAGTTTGTTGCAGGAGCCTCAACTTTTTGCCATGAGGTTACCTTTAATAAGTAAGATATGACAATTAGGGTTTGTGTTATCTCTTTCTTGTGTCAGGGGGGTCAAAACCTAATTTGGCTGACCTTGCCGTTTTTGGGGTGTTAAGACCAATCCGTTATTTGAGTTCCGGAAAAGATATGGTTGAACATACACGCATAGGCGAATGGTACTCAAGAATGGAACGTGCTGTGGGAGAGTCTGCAAGGATCAAGGCCGAACTTTGATTATCTTATGCAGTTGTAGCTGGTTCTATACTTCATTTTTGAGTTGGCCGCTCTGTGAGCAAACTACATCTACATACGAAGAAGAAAAGATTTTTCAGGAGATACTCCTCAGTTATATATCAATTTGAATATAGGCAAAATGTTGCCATTATTCTGTTATCTGGAAAGCTAATATTGTTTGTTATTACCTTAGGTTTGATAATTTAGCAGTATAAGAAATAAGGACTTCACAGTATGAAATTTTTAACAAGGGTTGTGTACCTTGTGGTAACTTCTTAGTTTCAATCGTAATTACTATTTGCGGCTATTTTTTTTGTGAATAATATTATTTGGACACACTAAATTGACCATATTCAATGATTGATTTGATATAACAATCATTAAATGGTGTTATTTTAATAAATAAAATAAATTGATATTTATTTAATTCTATTGATTGATTTTCATATCAAGTGTTATTAAATTAAATGTGGTTATTTTAATGTCTAAATAAGATTATTCATTTTTTGTGGTGCTACGGGCCATTTTGGGATTGCTATGTGTTTTTGAAAAATTATTTTAGCTGTACTTTTGTCACAAGTGATTTCTACTTTATTTTTATAATAAGTAGTTATACACTAATAATTTTCGTAAAACTAATTTTCAAAAATAATATAGATACGGCTTTTAAAAATTGTTATCAAAAGCTAATTATTTTAAAAAAAACAAGATTTTTTATTTTTAGCAAATAAAGGGCAATGTATATTAATATAGTCACTTGATTGTGATATTATTCCGTAAATAATTAGATTATTTATTATATACACGAATTAAGTGAGTATGTCGGTCCCTAGTGCTCGAGCTTGAGGTGGATTCATGTCCCATGTAAACAAAAAACAAGTACTGATTTGCTTCTTTGTATTCAGGTGCACCACAAGTGGTCAGTCTAAGAAACATAAGACCGACAAATGTTGAGGACCTATTTGAAAAAGGATGAAACTTTGAGGACCTACCTGTGTGAATACGATACAGTAAATGCGGATGTGCTTCTCTGTCTTCATGTGCACCGCAAGTGGTCAATCTCAGGGACATATTTTTTGGTTTTTGGTCAATAATTTCAGGCACATAGGACGGCATTTAACTTACATTAGACTTAAAGTAAGGGATTTCTCTGATGGAATATTAAATATCGTTTTATTTATTTTGTTTTTCAAAATGAATTTAGTTATAATATTTTATTAATGATATATTTAATTAAATCGTTATTTCATTCCATTAATTAAGTTAATAACTGTATTATTATTTATACGTGTTAGTCTCTAATTGACTGATAAGTATTTATCAAAAAATATTAAAATTAACACAAAAAATTGGGAAAAAATACTTAGTGAATCTGAATTCATCGTCTTCTTCTTTCTTCATCTAACAATATTCAATTCTAAATCATAATCCCAATTTAAATTTAATGGCATTTTGAATTTCTCAAATCCTCAGACGAATCTCATATCCTAAATCTACAAAAAAAAAAAAAAAAAGAAGAACATTCAACCACTCAATCTGTATGTTTTTTTTTTTATCCAATCTAGGGAGGTAAGCACCACCTAAATTCCCATCTTATGGCAAACTGGGTTTTGCTTCCCGTTGACACCACCGTTCTTTTCCGCCAGCGACGTCAATGCCATCCCCACTGCCAATATCGCCCCAAACTCTCCTCCGAGCTCTCGCAGCGCTGCTTTCTCTTCCGAAGTCACACTTTCGTCAGCCTCAATATTTCTCAACACCGCTGATGAGTCAAGCCGCGAAAATGGCACCCTTTCAGGCAAGGAAACTGCCACCATAGCCTGAACTTCAGACAATGGGGTTTCCATCTTCTCAACGGCGTCGAATTTCTCGGGTTCCGCCAGGGGTGTCGGGTCCCGATTTTTCGGATTTGGTGAAAGTTTCTGGCGTGGTTCAACTGGGTTCGTGGATTGGGGTTCAAGGGAAGGGATGCGGGTGCGGTCGGGTTCTGGGGTGCTACTCGAAGAATAGTGGCATTCTAAACCATCATTCAATTGCACAAGACGACCGGCTAAACAAAACATCATTCTCACATAAGCATTTCTAAACCTCTTCAGATACATCACCGATGATTTTGCCCTCATTCGCAGTTTCGGGGCCACTCGAAATTTCCAAATTTTGTCACCTCCCCGTTCATCCTCCACGCTTCTCAGTCTTCGATACTTTTGTCTGCATATTTTTTTTTTCTGAGAGAAATATATAAAAGCTACCTATACATATACATTTACAGAAATAGTATTATGGGAATGAAGATGAAAATTAAAAAAGAAAATGGTAGCTATTTACTCATAGGAAAAAGGCCAGCTGCGGCTAAGAATTTATGAGATGCAGGAAAATGCCACAACTATCTGTGTAAATGTGTTGGCTTTGTTGTTGGCACCAGTCACCACTTAACACCCAAATGTTCCTCAGAGTTGGGTTGCGTTTTTCACTATTCATCCATGATCTACATTGAAGCGAGTTGACTAGATTTAGTTGCTGAATTCATGTGCCTTCACAATTACTCCATGACAACTCTCACTTTGGTTTCTTCGTCAACGAATTTCGACCCGCGAGGTATTAACATTCACTATTCATCTTGTATTCTATTCGAAATATCCAATTCCAAGTTGGTCAGCTTTTGTGTGTTTGAAATTGTAGATGGGCAAAGGTTAGATGAAGAAAAACCTAGATTGGGTTGCTGGATGTTCTTTCATTTTTATTTTTTGCAAATTTAGGATTTGACATTGGTTTGCAGATTAGGAATTTGAGAAATGTAAAATGCCATTAAATTTAAATTGAGATTAAAATTTAGGATTGGATTTTGTTAGACAAAGAAGATGATGACCTCATATTCACTATTCATCTTATTCCTAATTTTTTTTGTTAATTTTAATATTTTTTGATAAATAATTGAACAATCAATTAGGAACTGACACGTAGCAATAGGAACGCATTTACTAACTTGGCTAACAGAATGGAGTAACGGTGCAACTAAATAACAGTTGTGGTAGAACATTTGAACTAAATCCGTTTCGGAGAATACAGTGATATTTAATGTCCAGATAGGAGAGCAAAGTGAGCAATAAGTCTAAAGTAAGGGTGGTAATTTTTTGACACGATTCGATATACGATTTGAAATTTATACAAAATTTATCTGGATCAATCTGCACTATTAAAATTTCGGGTAATTTTCGGGTCATCATGACACGTTTAACAAACAGGTGAATTTTGAATCAATCTGTTAATTCATATAATAGCATATTCATCCATTTAATAAATGTCAGGTTAACGTGTTAATCTTTATATTAACCTATATATTAATCCGTTTAATAAATATGTCATTATTAACTCATATATCTACCCATTTATTTATATAAATACCTATTAAATCTTATAGTTTAAATAGATTAAACATGTTAATCATGTTAAACGAGTCAAACGAGTTATAGATTAATTGAGTTTCGAGTACGACCTATTAAATCCGTTACACGGGTTAACTGGGTAATTATCAAGTTGAGTTCGAGTTGAATATTATTGATACTATTATTAAATGAGTCAATTTTGGATCGTATATATTCGAATAAAAAAAAATTCATGACACAATACTAACCCGACACGACATGACGCATTATGAATTCAATCTTCACCTGACCGACGTTTAGGACCTATTTGAACGTTTAGGACCTATTTGAAAAAAGGAAGAAACTTTGAGGTCCTACCCCTTATTTCACTGTATGAATACGATACAGTAAATACTCTGAAAAACCGTCTCCGCCTAGGTCACGCTGGCTGGTCACTGCATTATCCTCTTCTTCCTCTTCCTCTTCCTTTCCTGCAATATAAAAAACCCGACTCTTATCACTTCGGCAATTCCGTAGGGCTTGGAGAAATCATAGACAGACAGAAATGGGGTCTCAAGCCGCCAATTTTTGGGTTCTACTGGGTTTGGGTTTGGCTGGGATTCTGCTAATGACAAGGAAGCTGAAGAAGGCCATCAGAGAAGACTTTGGCGCCTTTATTCAGAGGCTTGAGCTTCTTCCTCCTCCTCAGCCTGCTCCTCCCAAAGCCCCGCATCCCCTCACTGGCCTCACCTTCGCCGTTTCTGACGTGTACGTTCTCTACCCCTTGTTCCTCTTTTTTTTATGTTTGTTTTCTAATAAAAGAAGTTGAAACCCAACATATTAAAACAATAGAAGAAGTAAAGGTGGAATCTTGAAAGTTTAGTCTTTGCTTTTGCCTAGCTTTATGCAAACCTAATGAAGTTATGGTTACTATAATAAGTTCCAAAGGATTGATTGAATTAGGATGGAACCCATGTATTGAAAAATCTGAATTTCAATGCTTTATTTTTCTTCTTTGCTGTAGGTTGCTTATCAACGTCCGATGCATTGATAAGAGGGCCATGCTGATTTTGGTTAAAAATATACGTTTTTTTATTTCTTATTGAACAGAAGTGGTTGTTGCTTTGTTTTAGCGATAGAGAGGGTGTGTTTAGTGTTCTAAAAAAAATAAAACCTTTATCTGGGGGGCATAGTATGCCAGTTACGGCTGAATGTGACCTTAAATAAGCAAATGACCAACTTATCTCAACATTGACTCAGTATGCATAGAGGTATAAACAGGAAGAAGCATTTATTGCTTTACTTTGCAGTTATTAACATTTGATAATCATGCTTTGTATTAAAGTCGATTTTGTAAGTTGTTTGCAGATTCGATATTGAGGGATATGTAACTGGTTTTGGTCATCCTGATTGGGGAAGAACACACGATACAGCTTCTCAGACGTCTCCTGTGGTTTCCACTCTTGTAGAAGGAGGTGCCACGTGCATTGGGAAAACTGTGGTAGATGAGTTGGCATATAGGTATGTAACTGATGAGCACACTTTGGATTCCATCAATGTTATGAAGGTGCTATTCTTAATTGTTGTGAGGATCTCCTGTCAAAATGAAAAAGAAAATTTGTTCTGAGTATTAACATTGTCCATTTTATTTTAGACTTGGAAATATGCTTATTGTATCCTCCCTCTTTATTTTACTGCTATAACTGTGCTAGTGTCAGATATGAGTGCACGTATCTCTATTTTCCTTTCAGTTTCTCCGATTTTACTTTTGTTTGGATTAATAATGTCAATTCTGCATGGCATGTTTATTATTCAGTATTACCGGAGAAAATAAGCATTATGGTACCCCCACCAACCCGGCAGCGTCTTCAAGAACACCAGGTGGATCCTCTAGTGGAGCTGCTGTGGCTGTAGCTGCTGATCTTGTTGACTTATCACTGGGTGAGCTTGTTTATTTTTCTTATCCTATCTGAAATCATTCTTCATGTTCATTACATTGCTGGTGGAGTTTTCGTGGAAAATCGTTGAAGGCACATATGGAGGTATTCAGGGTGGTTATTTTCTTGTTAAGACCGACATCAAATGCAATTGAGCTGGTGGCCCCTTGGTTTATTTCTATCTTATCTGAAAATTCTCTTATTCATGTTCGGAATATTATAGCACCCCAAAATGCTCTTCTTTCAATGGCGCAACATATTTAGTTTGTTTTTTCTCTAACGTGTTATGGTCAACATATACATGCTTATGTATCAATGTTGAAGTACATGTTAGCTCAAAAAGAAGAATACCAGATCTCAAACTAATAATGGGGATATAAATATCATGGTGCAGGTATTGATACTGTTGGTGGCATTAGAGTACCTGCTGGGTTTTGTGGCGTTCTTGGTTTCCGACCTTCACATGGAGCTGTTTCACACATTGGAGTTTTACCTGTTTCTACAAGTCTTGATACTGTCGGTAAGGACATGTATAATTTCATAGGCTGCCATGGTGCAGGAATATATGCCATAGTGCAAATATGTGGACCTGAAAACTTATTCCGTGCTCTGTGTTAATTTCTATCAAGGAAATAGAACTGACTGGAGTTTGATTCAGTTTGTGTTGATTCTGGCATCGGGCTAATTTTTTCTTTCTTTCTTAATTTTTCCATAACTTGGGGTAGATATCATCTTCTTATAATCTTATGCATTGATGATCCTGCATGCTTTATTTAGAAGACATTTTGATTCATGGGTGTTAATGTTAGACAATTTAGAATAAAAATGGTAGATAGTTTTGGATCAGTGCTTGTGATTTGGTAAATGATCATCCATATCCTAATGGGTCATTACAGGTTCTATGTTACTTTTTCCACAGTTGGATTGGTTTTCTTCTTAATAATAAATCTCCATTGTAATAGAAGTTAGTGTTTTCAATTTTCCGTAGTGTTTGACTCGTAAGATGACTTTTGCAGGATGGTTTGCCAAGGATCCTAGTGTCCTACGTTGTGTTGGACATGTGCTGCTTCAACTTCCTTATGCAGTTTCGCGCAGTCCAAGACAAATTGTAATAGCTGATGATTGCTTTCAACAAGTAAAGATTCCTGTTGACAGGATCGTTCAAGTGGTCATCAAATCCACCGAGAAGCTTTTTGGAAGTATGTTCTTTTCCCTTGACTTAGAAATCTGCTCTATGCTCCCTGTCCATGGTGATCTGTTGTTTTTGAAAATTCTGATTATTTCTAAATGAGCTGGTTCAGGACAAGTATTGAAACGTGAAAATCTTGGGGACTATTTCAATTCAAAAGTTCCAAGCTTGAAAGATTTTCAGAGTCAGAAGACAAATGGTGAAGTGAAGACATCATCCACAAAGTTGCTTGCCAATGTCGTGCAGCTTCTTCAAAGGTGAGGCCACCGGTATCTCACCAGTAATCTTCTGCATACTCCATAAATTGTTGAAGTTATACCTCCTAATAGAGGAAAGAAGAAAAATAAAAATATGTTTACCTCCCTCCAGTCCCCTTGCATGAATGGTCTCAGGAAAGCTTGGGACTGAAGGTTTCTGTGCTTATATTTCTTTCTTCTATTCCATTTATCTTTCTTCTATTTTTATGTTGGATTTGGAAGGGGGAAACTGAAACTGTTGAAGTGAGGTTAAGTTTGCAAGATGATAAGATGTAGAAATAGTACTTTCCTGCCAGAAAAAAAGCACTAGACAAAGTATATAGGAAATAACCAGAAAATGGGATGGAACCCTTAAGTATTATTCTATGTACTGAGATTAGATATAAAATGACCAATTATATAATTCTTATCCTCTTATTCCTAGATATGACAATGTATATGGTCATTTAATTAATATGATATAATGAACACCTTTTGCCTCTTTTATGCTGCACTATTTATGTTTTCTTTTAGAAAACAGTTTTCACTTTGTTCATTCATTCGTTTTTTTTTAAATTAAAAAATTGCTGGATAGTATGCTAATTGAGGTTTCTTTTGGCTCCTTTTATCAGACATGAGTTCAAAAACAGCCATGAGGAATGGATTAATTTGGTGAATCCTGTTCTGGATACTGCTACTAAAGCACAGTTATGTGGGCCACTGGAAGCATCAAATGAGGAAATTGAGATCTGCAAGTCAATCAAGAATGAATTGCGTGCAGCTGTCAACTCTTTGTTGAAGGTCGTAGTTTTTTTTAGTATCGAGTTGTTAATGATTTTGTCTTCTGCATTTTGCCTTCATATATATACAAACACAATCTTGTTCTGAAAAGTGATTATGGTTTGGTGTTTGACTTTCTTGTGTAGGATGATGGAATTTTGGTGGTCCCAACTGTTGCAGACCCCCCTTCAAAACTTGGTGGGAAGGAGATCCTTTCTGAGGACTTCCGGAATCGTGCTTTTGGTCTATTAAGTATCGCTAGCCTGTCAGGTTGTTGTCAGGTTGTTATTTTTCCCATCTCTTGGATATTTGATAAGCTGTTTTTTCCTGTATCACTATGTCTTCGTTACATTCTGATAATTACTGACTCTAGTTTCTCCTTATCATTTATACTCTGTTGATGTGTACTGTTCAGGTCACAGTACCGCTGGGATTTCATGACAAGTGTCCTGTTTCGGTTTCTTTGATAGCCAGGCATGGGGGTGATCGGTTTTTACTAGATGCAGTCCACACTATGTATACATCTTTACAGGAGCAAGCTGATATTGCTTCAAATTCCAAATCATCCAACATTTCTCTCACCAGGGAGCAATCTGCTGAAATTGCCAAGGAAAAGGTAGATCGTCGCTATCATGATTGTTGTCCATGTTTCTTTTTAGTGGTTTCTTTGTTTTTGATTTTCTTTGCAATGTAGCATCATGAGACTGAATCTCTATATTGACCATTATTTGGTAACAATTTGGGATGTTGGTGACTTGGATCTTTGGTCCTGATCATTTTGTTGTCGAATTATGAATTGACAACCAATTTTCCTATCAAGCTATGTTTGCATAATGGATATGCATGCATTGTCTTTTGGTATTCATTTTCTTTCCTAAATCTTCTTCTGTTATCATTACAAATTACTTAGGGAAACCAAGCATACAAGGTTAAAGAGTGGCAGAAGGCTATTGGCTTTTATACAGAAGCTATCAAACTTAACGGCAATACTGCAACATATTACGGTAACAGGGCTGCAGCATATCTTGAAATTGGAAGGTACTGCTATCTGTTTGGGCATTTATTTTCTCCATTGATTTTTTGTGATATGTTTTTGACTTATTTATTTCTCCCTACCAGTTTCATTCTTGCCGAGGCAGATTGTACTAAAGCTATCAACCTTGACAAAAAGGTAACTTCTTTTCTCCCAAGAAGCTTTATGGTTTTGTACACGTTGTTAATTGATTAAAATAAATTATTGTTCTTTACATCAGCTATACTGAACAAGATAAATATAGTGCGGTCTTGTCTCAATTGATGATTATATATTCTTGATCATCTTTTGTAGTGATACTTTTTTTCATGGTCTTCATTGAAAATCATTGATTTCGTGTTCATATCTAAATTACAATCTCACTGCTGCCTACTGCTCTGTTTCTTCAGAATGTTAAGGCTTATTTACGAAGAGGCACTGCAAGGGAAATGCTTGGATACTACAAGGAAGCAATTGACGGTGAGATTTGCTTGTTTATTTATTTTTTTACTTATGACATTATGCCTCTATCATCTTTGCTGTTGCTTTATTCAAGCCAAAATGCAAGTGTAAAAGGTCTATAAGGGAAATAGACATATTTGAGATTGGAGCTGAAAATCGCATAATAAAATAAACTCAGTTATAAATTCCTTAAGGTTGTATATCCTAGTAATAAGTTGACAATGCGCTTTCATCCTGCAGACTTCAAGTATGCACTTGTTCTTGAGCCAACCAACAAACGAGCAGCCCAGTCTGCTGAAAGATTAAGGAAGCTGTTTCTGTAGGTGATCAAGTAAGGCAGTGATGAACATGTTATCGTCCCGGAAATGCTTGAAGTTCACTCTGCCCAGAGAAGACCCATTTAGACAATCCACAATTTACCATATATCTGAAACCATTCCGATGCGAAGGGACGTGTGAGACATCTGAGTGAAGCTGAGAATCTTCGTTCTTGTGAGGGTGTTAGGAGCATTAGATTATTGTTATGTGACCAAAATATGCAACTACAGTCCAATTTTGTTTACAGTTGTAATTGTAGCTTGGAGATGAGGTTTAAAGCTTGCTGTTTTTAGCTCCGCCGTTTTGATTCTTCGGCAGTTAAATCTATTAGCTGGTAATAATGGAAAATATCTGGCCCTTATTAATATCCATGGAATACAATTTCTAGAAATAGGAATTTAAATTTTCACTTTCCCAATATGTAATCTTTTTTCGCCGCATGATATTATGGTTTCATCTCCACTCTTTGTATAATGGTAGATTTAAGTTCGACTTTCATAAAATTCAAAATTACTTGGAAATGGTTGTAATTCTCATGCTATTACCATTTTACCAAATTTAACAGCTACATTATGTAATTGAGATTATTGTAATCCAAGGAATAACAATTTCTTCAGATTCTAACATGTAATGATCTTTACAAATCTAAGAGCCATCATGTAATTTATGTCCATGTCCTTGCCTCAGTCAAATTCAAAAAGATCCAGCTCATCTTCTGTATACTCTGTGACTGAAGTTCTCCAAATTAGAGGCTGTCTCTGCCTTTTAGTTCTAGCTGCTCTCCCAACTTGTTCTCCATCAACTGAACCCGAGGGTGCTGAGGAAGCACCAATAGGTTGTGTCATGCTCAATGGATTCTCACCTTCAACAACTCTGCCAAGATTGCGTTTCTCAGGTCCCACAGTTGCATGATTCATGGATTGAGTGAAGCTGGATAGATTGCCTCTTCCACGGCTCCACCAGGGTTTTAAACAGTTACGTGGTCATCATCAATACTTTCCTCTCTAACCGCCACTCCAGTGACCCCATCAGGTATAACCCTTCTCACCAATGAAGAAAGAACCTCTACCTCCACAGCATTTTGGCTTTCGAGCTGCTGGTGCCCCGAACAACTCATTCCTTGTGCACAACCATCATCTGTTTCCATAAGTTTCTCAATGTTAAGCTCACTCGCTCTTGCGTTAGAATTTTGTCTTAAATAATTCATGATTCTTTCAGTGCTTTCCTGCGAGGGAGGGAACTTTTCTTGTGGAATACATAAGTTGTTACAAGTTCCTGTTATGAAGAGAGGAGATTATGAAGAATCCCATCACTCACACAGTATCACCACAGCATTTATATAGAAACAGGAAAGTAAATTTTCTCCGCAATACAGGATTGAATATAAAGAAATACTGATTTACAACTTACCATGATTGGGAGCAGGATTGTTGTCTGATGTAGTGGGAAGAACTTTTGTCCTAAGAGGCCCACTTTCCTTGGAGATTACCTGTAAAGGCAACAATTCATCAACACACTCCTTGGAGATTACCTGTAAAGGAAACAATTCATCGACATACAGCACACAAAGTACGTGAAGCTTTTCTTTTTTTCTGTTCTGCAAACTAACTTCACATGAATTGTGGGACCAACAATATAGACATGAAATGTTGGATGTGCTTCGTAGCCAAATAATTACTAGTGACTCGCTCGAACAAAGAAGACCTTATGTTTATCTCAACATTGCTGTGTTAAGTGCAGAAAGGAAGGAAAGAGTGTATCAATAATACTAGGTGCTGTTAAATCTGATACGTGATTTTTGACGAATTGAAGATGCATATCCAACATTGGCAGAAAGCTTGTAAACTTAAGCTGCCTGTCCTACGTCAAGCTCATCCGGTGAAATATGAAGACCATCAAATGGAAAACCCTCTAAAAGGTCAAGCAAAGTGGGGAGGAAAATGCAAGGTCCAGGTCTCCAGGCTCAACCTTAAATTATCAAAGTTGACTATTTGAGTTCGTCTCACTACCAATATTCAAATACCTGTCGAATACAAGAAAACACACGCACCTGAACCAAGTTGTTCTTGGTTATATTTAGATAACATGCAGAACGTGAGGGGGAGAACACAGCAACCTGATAACCAAACATGTCCTTTAATCATTCCCATGGTGTTGATAACAGCATTAACTTCAGCTTAAAGAAGACTTCATTTTCCTTATATTTGTAACCATATATTTATTCATGTTAGATATTTTTTTTTTTTGTGTGTCGAAGTTCATGTTAGATTTCACTAACTTGAAACAGAAGAGACGAACCAACCTTCTGAAGTACTAAAACTGCACCAACAGATATGCTCTTCCCTAAGTCTCGTTCAGAAAGGGCTGTGTGGTGAATGCTAGCACCAATTGTACCTGTAGGATCCTGATACCAAAATTTAAGCCACATAGCTATGTCATATTGCACAAAGTGAAAAAAATTGACGCCAGCAGAAATATTTTAGGAAGAGAGAGAGGCAACAAAGCAAAGAAGATTGAGCTTTATTAGTATCCATATCCAAAATAACCTTACATTCAGAGTCAGCACCAGATCACCAAGACCATTTGGGTTGC
This sequence comes from Prinsepia uniflora, assembly GCA_032719365.1. Classification (NCBI taxonomy): domain Eukaryota; kingdom Viridiplantae; phylum Streptophyta; class Magnoliopsida; order Rosales; family Rosaceae; genus Prinsepia; species Prinsepia uniflora. The sequence goes on along the minus strand of CM064865.1, from coordinate 81,592,303 downwards.
AAGATTTGATTATAGTAACAACCTAATGAACGAGCAACCCACAGAAATGAAATGAACAAGCTCAAAATCATGAGACCTAATAATTAGTGATAAAACACAAGTAAAACAGAGTAAGAAACAATTGGATTCCAAGAAGGAAAAAGGGAGTTTCAGCATATAGCAATCAAGCAGATAACGGTTTGGAAGTACGATAATTCTTGCTTTCCAGCGTTTTCTCAGGACCAAACAAAATGTAAGGAGGGTTTCCATTTCTGTTATTTCTCCAATACAGCAGATTAGCAGTCATGGAATCTACAATTGATTGCAAAAATTTAACCGAAACAATAATGAAAATACCTGAGCTACTCTGTGAGTTTCAACCCCCTTCCTGATGGAGCCCAAGGGCGTTGGAAAGTCAGCACCTTGTCTTGTGACAAAATCGAGAGCACAAAGCCAGGGATTCTTGTTGAAATCAGCATCTTGATCATCACCATCCTCGTCGACTCTCCGCACGAATTATTGGGTCGAAATAAGCTCCTCCTCATGGGCGTGGTGGCGGATGATTTGAGTTCTGAGCCGCATCGCCACCTGTACTGCTCCGGCGGGTCCCGGAATGAGCCTCGGAGAGAAGGAAGAAGACAAAGAAGACGAGAGATTGGGCTGAGGATTATTTAATTTGAGGGAATGAGAGGCGGAGCGCTTGCAGGGACGAAGGCTGAAAGAGATAACGTCAGAATCGTCCACGTCTAGCTCCTCCCCAGAGCTCCATTGTTCTTCTCCCTCAGCTTTTGCAACCTGCGAGTGAAAGCGCGGGAATCTGGGGAACAGCAAAGTATCGTAAAGGTTTTTAGATTGGGCTTTATTTATTGGGGTTTTAGTTTTTCGTTGGGCTTGATTATAATACTGGGCTCCGAACTTAGGCCCAGTTAGTTGAGTGCATGAAAGTATCCACGCCCAGAAAAATTAGGCAAAGCACATTCGGGAGAAATCTTTTTGGCGTTAATGTAATATATATATATATTTTTTCTATTCTTCTGTGGACTTTATCGTTATGAGTTGGGTTCATAGAAAATCCACACAACGTGAATCACGTGATCAACTCGAAATAGAAAAAAGTAGTGAATTACTGAAAAGTCCTTCGGAAATATAAATTAATTAAGTCAATAAAAGTCAACTAAGCTAAATGGAAAATAGGCTGTACTGAGTATAAATGATACATCCTAATTTATCCATCCATATAAAATGCTAATGAGATCTTTTTAAGAATATAATTTTTTTGGAATTAAGAATATATTTAATGTTGTGTGACAAATTAATATTATCCATAATTTATAAAATAATGGAATTTAATTTGTCTAAAATGTTCGAAGTTTTTTATTTGAATAATATAAATTAAAAATAAAATTTAATGTTTTTATATAAATTATAATTATAAAAATGAAATTTAAGAAATGACACCTCTTTATATGAAATTTAAAATTGAGAATGGGATAAGTTTTTTCAATTTTTATGAATCCAAATTAAAAAATTGATGTAAAGAAATTTTAAAATTCTGATTTTTTACCAAATTCCGTTAGTAAATTTGGTACAAGATTTGACTCTAATTTCCGTTAATATTTATAATCTATCAATTTTTTTTCATTTCTGGTTTGGTTGGATTCATCTCTTCCTCTCACCTCACCTGGATGAATGTTTACCAATCTCAATAGGCAATTAGGCATAATAACTTCTCATATAAGGAAAAACTTCCAAACAATAGGTAAGCTTTCTTTAAGTGTGATGCAATTTGAAAAGGACAGGACATGACATGCTTGGTTCCATTTTCATAACCACTATTTATTTTTGTTTGATTATTAACTAATTCCAAATGAGGGAGTGCCTTGGCACGGGGGATATCCTTGCTAATCTTGGAAATCTTCGTAGCGTTTAGTTTTATCTCCTATCAAGTGGCTCAGGCCCTCGTTCATGAGGGTCTCCAATCCCAGGTTGTTGTGCAGTGGATTGCTCCGACACCACCATGGCTCGAAATTTTATTTGAGTTTGATATTTCTGTTTGGTTTTTGCTATTGATGTAATTGTGGGGTGGAGTACTTTTTTTGCTCACTGAATTTATCTTGAATTAATCAGGTTTTAAAGTGAGGTTTTAATGAGGCTCCTCATTGTTATTACCCCTAGTCACTGTACTTCTTCTATTATCAATGAATTACCTTTTAATAAAATAAAATAAAAATTGTTTAGAGACAATTCAATATTACTGTGTTAAAAAGAAAACTAATTATAGCTATGTTATTTTGAAAAATGATTTATATTTTATTTTTATAATAAATAGTTATAAATTAAAATATTTTTTGATAAAAATAACTTTTAAAAACAACTGAATATTACTTTTACAAGTTATTATAAAAAATAAGATTTTATTATTTTATTATAGTGTTTCACTTTTAAATAAAACATTTTTTTAAAATAATATCAAACGGCCTTAGTGCAATAAAATTTAATTTTTTTTTTAGCAAAGTAGTGACTTTTGAGGATGAAATAAAAAGAAATCAAATTTTTTGTTATTTAGTAACAAAAATTCAGTTATGTTAACTTCCCATCTCAACTAATTATCATATGTTTACAGCATAACAAAAAAAAATCAAAATTATGGTTATAATAAAATCAGATAATGATCACACCAAAGCCGCCACCGCCACGACAGTCCACGACGTCGGACAATAATCAGTTTAAGACAGCTTCATTTACGGCCCTCGAATATTTGTTAGTCAACGTCCATGGCCACATGCGTTTTTTTTTTTTTGGGCACCCATAATTAAATCCCGTCCATTGCTCCCCAAACTGACAACCGGATCTCCCGGTCACCTACTCCCCAAACTAAAACGGCGAAAAACTTAAAACCTCCCCATCACCACCACCTCTTCCCCGCCAATCATCACCTGTCCGTTTTTACCATCGTAACTTAATTTACCGTCGTCTTCTTGTCTTCTCCTCTTCTCGTTCACCAAAAAAAAACAGTAAAAAAGACGAGAATTTCATTTTTACTGAGAAGGCAAACAACAGCAAAAACACGAAGAAGAAGAAAACAAACAGAAGAAAACGAAAATTCAATATTCCTTGTACCAACTTGGCCGGCCCAGGTTTTTTTTTTTTTTGGTCTCAGAATTTTGAATTATTGGTGTTTCGTATGTTTTTTTACTTTTGAGTGTTATTAATTTGGTGAATATTTAACTATGTGGGTTAGGTGATTGCGAAGGTAATTAACAAAAACAAAAAAGTTTAATCGGGTGATTAATTATTAGTAGCATTATAAAGCGGAGGGAGACCCGAGAGGAGACGATGTCAGAAGAGTCACCAAAGTCACAGCAGGCGAGGGGAGGCAGCAAGTCTCTCATGGAGAATTTGCTCGGTCTTCTCCGAATCCGCGTCAAGCGCGGTGTTAATCTCGCCGTCCGCGACGTCCGTAGCAGCGACCCTTACGTCGTTATCAAGATGGGTAAACAGGTAACGTCCTCCTCCTCCTTTACTTCTATTTTCCCATTTCCCTGACAATCTTAGTCACATGTTTCAATTTTAATTTCCTTAATTTTTTACATTGTCGCTTTAAAATTCGATTCATATGTTTAATGGCCTCATTTGCTGATGATTAGATTTTCCAGTTTGAATTGCTCTGCTAATTGCTAAAGTATAGTGAAATTTTGTCGGTATCTGAGTCCCTGGTGCTAATGTAATGTTGATATGAATTGCTACTGCTCTGTTAAATATTGGGTTTTCAGGTTGAAAAGGAGTTCTGAATCATCAGACATTCAAAATACCTGGTTAAAAATCTCGTCTTTTATTGTTTATAGTACCCTTCAATTTCTTTTGTACTTGAGGTGTTCGTGTTACTGCTTTTAATGAGATCTTCGTTTCTCAAGCTTTTCTGCAATCTACTCTCAATGATGAATTAGAATTATCTGACTTGCTCTCTCTTTCAGCTTTGACAATTGGATTTTGTTACTTTTTTTGTTGCTGCATGTTCAAATTGACCTTTGGATTCTTTCCTTTCAATTTTATGTAAACATCAAACCTTTTTGTTTCGTTGCTGCATATGTTCCTTCCTTTCAATCTCATGTAAAAATCGAACTTTTTTGCTTCGTTGTTGATTGATTTCAAAATTCTAATTGAGAATTATGTTCCTTTCTCTTAATTGTATGAAAAATTGAACCTTTTTGTTTCATTGCTGCATATATATGAGATCAAAATTGTAATTGTTCCTTTCTCTTGTATGTAAAAATTGAACCTTTTCAATGCAGAAACTTAAGACTCGCGTAATTAAAAAGGATGTTAACCCGGAGTGGAATGAAGATCTTACCCTCTCTGTTACAGACCCAAGTGTTCCAATCAAGCTAGTAAGTTCTTCTCGTCTGTTATTTTGGCATCAAAAAATAGTAATCTTTGTTTTCATGATTCTGAAGTATAGTTCCTTCGTTGAAGTTTGACATTTCGTGTGTGTGGCTGCTGCAGACTGTGTATGACCATGACACATTCAGCAAGGATGACAAAATGGGAGATGCAGAATTTGGGATCTCACCCTACATTGAGGCATTGAAGATGAACTTAGAAGGCATCCCAAGCGGGACGATCATCACCAGAACTCAACCGTGTAGGTCAAACTGCCTATCCGAAGAGAGCCCCATTCTGTGGAGGGATGACAAGGTGGTTCAAGATATGTGCCTGAGACTCAGAAATGTGGAATGTGGCGAAGTCGAAATCCAGTTGCAATGGATTGATCTTCCTGGCTCTAAGGGATTATGAGGGCACCAGCTCCTTCAATTTGGCTTGTCCGCTGCTTAATTTCTATTGATCTGCATAATGTAATGTTGTGCCTCCTGGATTGGTTTGTTGCTAAACATTTATATATATATTGGGTTATATAACAAACCAACTTTGTAATTTGTATGTACTTGTATAATTTGACAATGCTAGTAATGGTTTCAACTTGTAGCTTTTCGAATAGGGTGAACGTTATAATAAGAGTGCCTTGTCTTCCACTTTTGCTTCTCCTCTTGATCTTTTTCATTTCTTCTTTCTTAAGTTTGAATAACATTCTCTACTGAAAAATATAGGAGAATTTTTGCATGTTCACGCGCGAAATAAATTTTCTGGTCTCGCCGGCCATTTTCATTTAGCGAGCTTGTCGGCCTACATATTTGTATCCAAAGGCCGCGGATCAATTACTCCATTATCAAACTGTTCTAATAACCTAAACTTAATTTCAAATCTAGCTCTGCTTGAAAATGAGAACTAGAGAAGAAAAAAATACAAAAGGGTAGGCGATGTAGGACAAGATAGGAGTCGATTAAAGCGGAGAAAAGTATTAAAAATGAAGTGATCACAAATTGGCAAGAGACCACGCAAGAAAAAAGATTCGCAATCAAGTTGCAATTATATCGTGAGGAAATAGATGTAATTTTTAGATTGCTTAGGAGATTCAAGAAATAAAGATTAATTAGATCATTTTAGGAGAGTTTAGGATTTTGGGTAATTTTAGGTTCTTTATCTTATGAAGTATTGGTTAGCTTATTTGGGTTGATTAGGTATTCCATATATATTTTCTTTTATTAATTAGGTTTCAATTTTTGATAGAATGGCGGGAGGTTTGGGATTTAAAGATCTTCGTATGCTGATTAAGATTAGCTGGAGAATACTTAATTATCCTGAAGTTTTGCATGGCAAAAATTTCCCTGATGGTCATATCATTACGTGCCAAAGAAGTGTGAGGAAGTTCGTGGGGTTGGACGAGAATTCTTCAGGGTTTACAAGTTCTAAATGCTGGGCTCAGATGGCGGATTGGGGATGGCAAATGAGTAACTTTACTTACTGACCCCTGGATGAATACTAGTAAACCCTTCCTCCCTTTGTCTCGCCATGAACTTATGCCTCATTTCGTTGCTGGTCTCATTGACGATGAGAGCAAGGCTTGGGACACTACTTTGGTTACCCGGGTTTTCAATCCTAAAGAGGCCCACTGTGTCTTAGCCACGCCACTTAGCTTCCTTGGATGTACGGATAGGTATATATGGCATCCTGTCCAGGATGGGAGATATAGTGTTAGGTCCGGATATTTTGTTGCTTTGAATTTATTGAAAAATGGTGAACTCAAGCGAAAGCAAGGGTCCAGTGAATCTAGTGCCCCAACCCAACAGTGTGATCTTTGGGCCTCCATTTGGATAGTTGATGTGCCTCATAAGTTGAAACTTTTCTTGTGGAAATGTTGCAAGCAGTTTTTGGCTGTTCGAGCAAACCTGATCAAACGTCGTATTTTGGTTGATAATATTTGTCCTTACTATGATGAGGCAGAGGAGACCAAGGTACATGTTTTTTTTCAATGCAAGTTTGCTCACATTTTCTGGTATTGTAGTCCTTTACAACTTGTTATGAGTGCCTTGAAGGTGAAGACTTTGAGTGATACTGGAAATTCATTATTCATAAGTTCTCTTTGCTTAGCCATCTGGGAACCGCCCTTCAGATATTCAGCTTTGGCTTATGGAGGTTGTGGAAGTGTTGTAATTTGCGCTGCTATAATGATGTTGATATTGATCCGTGTACTGTTATTCATCTGATGTTAGACCATATGCATGATTTATAGAGGGCTAAGTCTGCTAATCCACCCCTTATCAATTCAGTTCCTATGCCGCCCTCCTGGAGAATTCGTGAAAATGAATTGTGATGGTGCCTTTAGTTCAGTGGATTGTCAGGATGCTTATGGGTGGATTCGTCGCTCTTCCATGGGTGAATTCATCGTCGCAGGAGGGGAGAATTTTTGAAAATGAATTGTGATGGTGCCTTTAGTTCAGTGGATTGTCAGGATGCTTATGGGTGGATTCGTCGCTCTTCCATGGGTGAATTCATCGTCGCAGGATGTGAAAAAGGGAAGAGGGGGGGGGGAAGAGATTCCTTGCACTAACTCTCTGCAGGCTGAAGCTTATGCTCTGGGTGCTGCCATGGTTGCTTATGTGGACTTTGATTGCAAGAAAGTTATTCTCGAGACTGATTCTAAAAGTCTTGTGCAGTTTGTGACTGAGTGTGGAGTGGAGGCTAACATTGAAAGTGTGATCCATGATAGCCTAGTCATGCAACCTCTTTTTGAGGTGGTTTAGTTTCGGTACACCTCTCAGAGACATAATGATGCAGCTCACGAAGTTACTGTTTTCTGTAAACATTCTAAACGTTGTTTGAGATGGGAAGGCCTTGAGCCTCCTTGGTTGTTTAATATTCTCGTTAAAGATGTAAACATTTCTATTCGTCTGTTTTAATGAAGTTTTTTTTTTTGACAAAAAAAAAAAATTATGGCTATATAAAGGCATATCTTAGTATGGTAATTTTTTTTATATTATTCAATCAAATTGAGAGTTTCTCAACTATTTTATGGTGGATTTTAATTTATATTCTTTTAGAGTGTATTTGGATAAAAAAATTTATAGTTTAATGAGAATTTACAGATTTCATCATTAATTTGTAATTTATAGTGTTTTGGATATCAATTTTAAAAATTATGGAAATTATAATTTTACTTATTTCAACTGATCATTTGAAAAACATCTGTCCCTTGAGATAGAATTTCAACTCATCATTTGAAATACTCAATTTCCCCAAAATTTTCTTCTGAAAATTTTCCAAATCCGGACTCAATTTCCCAACGAAATAAAATTGATTTTTCGCTCACTAAATGTTTCCCTCGTATCAAATATCCTCTTTTATTTCTTGAAATCAAACCCAGAGATTACAACCTTCATGATTTTACGCTTATAATCCCTATGAATTTGTGCTTGTAACTCAGACACTTCTGGAAATTGGAATTCATTGGTTCCTCTGCAAATAAAGACGAGAAAAAGAATAAACGCACAGCAGGTTGGTAGTACTCGATTGACTTTCCTTCTTATTCCCACTAAACGATGCTTGAGTAGAAGTGCTTATGACACGGATTCGTAGATTTTTTTGGGGGTAATATTTTACAGCGCCGACATCTGTTTTGGGCCAATAAATCATCTTCCATTAAAAATTTTCTCAAGGAATTAGTGATTAGAAATTGCATATATATATATATATATTTTGAAACTATACAAAAATGCATTAACGAAATCAAACTCGTACAAAGCTGAATGGTGGAACAAGCTGGTCTCATCAAAACCTTATTGGAGTTTTCAACTCAAATTAAGAGAAAAGAGTATCACGCACATACAAGTTACGAAGAAATGAAATGCTCGACTAAAACGTCTACAATGATATCAGGGGTTCCTCGAACCATATAATTTGTTGGTCTAACGAGAGACCCAACTTGGCCAGCCTATCAGCCGCCATATTAGCGGGCCTTGGGGAGAAATTGAACAAGATCAGTTCGAGGCATCCTGCAAACTGCTTTGTATCTTCAATAACAGGGCCAATGTCGGACAGGTTCGCCCGATCGTTGGAGAGAGTAGGAACTCGTAGATGTAGGTATTTAAGGCAGGAACACGTAGATCCTCCAGGTAGAGGTAGATATTAATCATGTTATACGTGGCAGTGTCGCAGGCTCTCCCAGACATGCAATTAAGTTAACTTGTGATATTGGTGTCTGGCTTTAAGCAATCAGAAGTAGCAGCTCAGCTATGATCAGAAGCTTGTATCTCCGAATAGGTACATTTCTCTCTTGTCTTCAATGCACTGCTACCAAGTTTCATTGTAAGTAAACCATCTTGAGTGTCCAAGTGGTAAATGGCAAAAATTTTAAATGCGTCAAATTTTGAGTTCAACTTTTTTTTTGGGGGTTGTCTCGTGCACTGACGTAAAAGAGTTAATTCTAATGGACCACTAGAGCATATAACTGCAAATACAGCTGACATAACTAGCTATTTGATTTATTGGTTGTGTCACAGGATTTATTGAGATTTTTAAGAGATAATACAAGTGAATATTTTTGGATATAAAACTCGTCATTCTAAAAAATTCACTTTAAAGATAAGAATTTGAACAACTCGACACTCAATAAAATCCACTAAAGAGATGAAAGAAGATAGTTAGGAAGAACAATCTTCATTAAGAAATTATTTATCAAATAATTCTTGGATGATTCTTACTCTAAATGAGAGGGAGTATTTATAAGCTAGCTATGAACATCCCATGAATAGGTTTGACTCTTTAACAAATAAGGTGCATGAATGACTCATGAGAAATATATACATGACTCATTGAAAACCCGCAATACATAATTATTTGTTTAACTTGAAAACACTTAATTCTAGACTAATTAATAAGATGAAGGCAACAAGGAATTAAGATGAATTTAACCATGTGCCTTGACAAATTAATTGTCCATTCCAAATTTTGTATCAGGCCAATTTGCAAATTCCTGATTAACCCCCTCTTAACTCTTGTCTAGTGATGTGTAAGGACACAAAGTAGGATTTTCATACTTGAGAGTTGAGGTAGGGTCGGTCCAATAAATTTGAGGTCTAAAACGAAATTTTTGGCTTCATCTTCCTAGCAATATACCAAAAAATTTCAAGAATTTAAGCACATCAATCATAGAAAATATCGTTGTCTTGCAATATTATATTTTTAAGAAAATTGTGAAATTTTAGCAAAAAATTTAAAGTTAAAGTCCTAGTGACTAGATAACTATGCATTAATCAAAATAACTCTTCATAATATATCAAGAATTTAGGCCCAATTTTTTTATAAAATATTTATTCAAACTCAATTTATATATTTTTCAAAAAAAATTAAACATTCTTTCATTTTTTTCTCCATAAAAAATAAGTCGAATTTAAAAATTGTGTGTCCTCTTTGTTCATGGGCCCAAAGCGGTCGTCCTTGTGGCCCTAAACTATGGCCGGTCCTGACTTGAGGCACATCTCATGTGACGCCTTTGAATTACGTTTTCCTTGAATTAACCAAAAAAAAATTCTTGTTTGATAGGCCAGAGCACGAGACAGGGTTTTAATCTTGCCTGTGAGGCCGTTCTGTGGGGATTCAATCTTACTTGATAATCTTGCCTGTGAGGCCAGAGTACATTCTGTGGGGATTCAATCTTACTTGATAAGACAGAGCATGAAGTTGGAATTTCATGCATGATGCGCGTCTGATGTATGTCTCCCTACTTTACCAAAATAAAATTCATTGTACATGCATGCAGGGCTGATCATGTGTTCCAAGATCCCTCCATGCTTCGATCATTATGGATCATTGTTCAAAGACACGAACGATGTAGTCAAGAGATGTACTATGCGAAATCCCAAATACAATAACCCTCCATGCATCGATCACTATGAATCATTGATCATTACTCGTCTGCATGTCTATTATAAGACCCTGTGATATACGTATAGATATATCGATCATCTATACGAGACAGTGAAAGATACAAACATATTAAACAATCACAAATAGATGCTTAGCTATCAGAAGCCTGTGTCTCCGAATAGACACGTTTCTCTCGTTTACAAGTAAATTTTTAGAAGAGGTTATTCTGAACGAGTTATTGTACATAATTTACTTATAAAAATTTTACTTGTACGTAAAATGAATATATAAATAATTATTAATTTACTTAAAAAATAATAAGAAGGGGAAATGATTAATAATTTATCTACGAAAGAATAAAATAAAAAACTTTATAAAATAGATAAAGTACATGTAAGTCTGTATTTATTCAAAAACATCAGTTAATATTTGAGAAGTTTTGTGGATTAAAATTATTTTCATTCCTAAAAAAATTTGGAAAAAAATGAAATTTAGTTAGAATTATCTTATCAAATTATTATTTTTAAAAATAATTTATTTAGATTTTAAAAGTTACTCATCTATATATAGAAAAAGAGTATAAACAATATTATAAAAAAAATTTAAAAAAAAATCCAATAAAAAGATACAGTAAAATTTTTAATAATACAATAAATTAACTATTTTATATATTAAATAAACTATTGAATATGTTATAATTAGAAATTAAATTGATTTATAATTATTTCTTTAAAGAAAACCATGAGATTAATTAATTCAACCACCTCCAGTTACATGTAGATACTAATGAATATGTCATACGTGGCAGTGTCGCAGCCTCTCCCAGGCATGCAATTAAGTTAACTTGTGATACTGGTGTTCGGCTTTAAGCAATCAGAAATAGCTGCAATATCAGAAGCCTGTATCTCCCAATAGATACGTTTTTCTCTCTCTTGTCTTCAATGCACTGCTGCCGAGTTTCATTGTAAGTAAACCAACTGCACTTCAAATGGTAAAGGAACTGTATCAAATTTTGAGTTTAATTTCTTTAGGTTATCCTTATGTAGACGACTAGAGCATATAGTTGTACATATATGCATAGTCAGTTGTTGGATTCTTTGGCTGGTTTGCATGTTCGTGTTAACGCCGCTCTTAGCCCTTGCATGGTTATGTCAGGACATAGAGTGAAGTTTTCATACTTTAGGCGTATTCAATATTTCATAATTAACGAAAAAAATCTTAATGGATAAGGTTAGAGTACGAGATAGAGTTTTCAACTATGTATGTGAGACCAGACTAAGATGTGGGATTTCAATCTTACTGAGTTAAGTAGTAGCATGAAATGAGAATTTCATGCATAAGACCCATCAAATCTAGTGCGTCTGATCTATATATATATATATATATATATATATATATATATGTTTCCGCAGTTAACCGAAAAAAAAAAAAAAAATCATCGACATGCAGGAGGCTAATCATGAGGCCCAAGATCCCTCCATTCGTATCGATCATTATGAATCATTGTTCGAAGACACGATATATAGTGAAGAGATGTACATGGGAAATCCCAATATGTATTACGTACGTACACAAAATCTCGAATACAATAACCCTCAATATATAGCAAGTAAATATATCAAGTCATACTAATACTATATATAGGGACTGGTAATCCGTACAGTACTATGAACATGAAATGTTGCCTTCATGGGCGGAGATAGGGAGGGACGAGGGGGAGCCTGGGCCCCATTTAATTTGTTTTTTTAATTGATTTATTTATATATGATATAATATAATATATTTAAATATTTATTATAGAGTAATAAAGATATTTAGTTTTTTTAACTAACATGCATAATTTTTTAATTTTTCTTGTAAATTTGTTTTAATTTTTGTACGTATCTAAAAAAAATTATGTTATATGTGATACTATTCTAATTTATTTTATATATATATATTTAAAATTTCTAAAATTTCTAAAATTTTAATCCTGTTTGCCTAGTTTGTTAATTTTTTTTCTTTTTCTTTCTTAACTACTAATATTTCTAAAATGTATTTACTCCATATTTCCAAATGGTTCAGTTTTTAATTTATATTTCTTTATTTATTTTTTTCATTTATCAATGTTTACAATGATAGTACGTGAAGCTTATAAACTCTCTTAAATTATTGTTTTATTATATATAAGAGTATGAATATATGACTTGCAATTTTTATACAAATAATAGAATAAACAAACGGAAGTAGATGCTCAGATATCTCGATTGTCTTCAATGCACTGCTACCAAGTTCCATATTGTAACTTTGTAAGTAAACCACCCCGCTGGTCCAAGACTTAAGTGGCATACGTTTAAAATGTCACAAATTTTGAGTTCCATTTTTTTTTTTTTTCATATTTGAAGCGCATCCAATGGTGGATTTAAGAATTTTTTTTCTAAAGAGCCAATCATAAAAGGTAATAATTTTATAAAGAAAAAAAATTATAAATCATAATTGTCTCTGATAATTTTTTTATTATCATCGATCAGGGTCATAAATAGCTTTATAGTACTACCATCGCAAAAGATCCCATTTTTTCTCTGTATACACTATATACGTAAATATATATATATATATATTAAGTTCAAAATATTATCAATTACTTCAAGATATATTCGAGCCTTTATGTTACAATTTTGTTTCTTTATACATGATTTTTTTTTTTTTTAAAAATATGAGAGGTTTCGTTTCTCATTCAAAATAACGATCCTTTAAAGATAAGGATTAAAATGACGTTTTATGATTTTTCATCGCCTAAAATGCCATCGTTTAGTTTTCATCACTTAAAAGTATCATCATAGTATGGTTTTCATCATAGTATGATTTTGAAGTGAGAGCCGTATAAGGAAGCCTTCTACATGTTATAAGCTGGGGTGTAAGTCTTGTAAGAAGTTAAGGTTCCACCCCAAAACCAATTGGCTATGAGGGGAGTAGCCCAAGATCTTATAAGGCACAAATTGTAGTTGTGCTTTTCCGATGTGGGACATTTTCCTCACATCTCAACACGCCCCCCTCACGTGTGGCGGATTTTCCAGCCTATCACGTGACGATTTGATTGGGCACGTGTGACACGTGTGACAGTTAAGCCAATCACGTGAGATAACCCCGCTTTGATACCATGTAAGAAGTTGAGGTTCCACCCCAAAACCAATTGGCTATGGGGGGAGTAGCCCAAGATCTTATAAGGCACAAAAACCAATTGGCAATAGGGGGAGTAGCCCAAGATCTTATAAGGCACAAATTGTAGTTGTGCTTTTCCGATGTGGGGCATTTTCCTCACATCTCAACAAGTCTCAAAGCATTAAGGTGTAAATTTTTTGTATCTTAAATTATTTAGAATGTAAAATAATTAAAACAACATAATGTAATTCAAGCACAAGACGCCACTGGCAAGTATTACTTGAGAAACAAAAAAAAAATGGACAACATGTCTTATTCGATCTCATCTTTTCGCTTCCCCTATATCACCGAGGCAACTTTGTGCAATTCACAAAACAGTGATATGCAAATACCTCTACCTCACCTCCAAGGTGCGCCTCGAAGAGAACAATTCCATTAGCAACAAAGGAGCTTCTCATGTGTCTTGAAATTTCCCCCCACCCAAGGTTCATTGAGGGATTTTTTCGAACACGTTGTGGACAACTTCAGGGCAAGTTTTTTGCGGGAGGGAAGGGTTCAACTTCCTACCTTGATAGCCAATTTTCCCTAGTTAACAAAAATAATAAACTTGTCTGATGAGGCCAGAGCACGAGACGAAATTTTCAATCTTTTTTGTGAGGTTAGAGTATAAAACGTGAATTTCATGCATGAGGCACATCAAATGTGGTGCAACGTGAATTTCATGCATGAGGCACATCAAATGTGGTGCATCTGAAGTATGTTTCCCCACTTAACCCAAAAAAAAAAACGATGTACATGCATGCAAGACTGATCGTATGTCCGAAGACCCCTCCATTGATCGATCATTATGAACCATTGCTCAAAGACACGTTGTGTGGTCAGGAGATGTACTATGGGAAATCCCAATATGTACAATAACCCTACGTATAGTAAGTAAATATATCAACTAATACTTTATATGGGGATCGGACTCCTACAACTACTGCCTGCTGGGCAATGCAGGCATTAGGCATCCCCATTCTTCGAGGAGCTAGCATACTCCGTAGTCCATACAGTACTATGAATATGAAATGTTGCTTTCATCGCCTCCCTTTACTCATCATCTGCAAATCTATTATAAGATCCTGTGATATTATACGCACAGATATATCGATCATCTATATGAGACAGAGAAAGATACAAAAGAGTAGTGGCCAATCCTGAATATGTAATTAATTACTTCTGAACCCATATATTTATATGGACGAACCCTAATGCATGAATTATCCATTAAAGTAGCTACTACTTCCGAACCATAGTACAGTTCGATACGTCAATTAACTTTGAATATGTAGATGAGTAATTATGTATCGTTGCATGAGCTGTTAGTTGGCTAGCTCTATCTTCTCCACTTGGAGTAGTCTACACTCCAGAGTAAATATTTTCAATCAAAAATGGTAAAAAAACGATAAACCACACTTTTTTAATTCTCGAGTACTTATTTAAGTTGAAAGTTACCTAATTTGCGGGTCAGTTCGTTACGAGAAACGAGATTAGATACGAGGTACAATAGATTAGAGAGATTTCGATACGTTAGGGGTATACATAATCGGTACGAAATTTTAGGTCGCAATTTTTTTAGTTCATATTTTAGGAAACTTAAGATTAGTTTAATATAAACTTGATATAACATAATTGACTACACTAATTTATTAATAAAGTGAACTTAATACCAAACAAATTCCATTAAAAACAACAAGTTGCCAAATCAAATTCATATATAACAATCTAACAAAACTACAAAATAATAAAGCCCCCAAAAGTAATCCAATGAAATTAACAATTTTAAATAATAAAAAAATTGAAAAGGGTGCTTAAAATTTGGAAAGGGTGCTTAAACGAACGGACGGAGGAGACGACTCCATGAACTCAACATCTCTTAGCACTTCGTACAGTTAACCAAGTCATATGCTACCTTCAATTCATCTTGAATTTCCGGATCGTTCAATTTGGTGAGTTGGATAGAAACCTTATTCCATTTGGGATCGAGTGTTTGGGATCGCGAATGAGTCCTCATTTGACCAAACCAGGTAATTTAACTTCTTTTAACCGCGGAGTAAATAGAAATAAAATGTATTTGATCGAAAGGGTGCTCAAACGGACGGAAGGAGACAACTCCAAACTCAACATCTCTTTGCAGTTCGCACAGTTAACCAAGTCATCTTCTTCCTTTAGTTCATCTTGAATTTCCGGATCTTTCAGTTTGGTGATCTGGATTGGAAATGTACTCCATTTGGGTCGGGTGTTTCGGATCACAGGCTGAACCTCATTTGACCAAACTAGGTAATTTAACTTCTTTTAACCACGGAGTAAATAAAAATAAAATGTATGGGTACGTAAAAACAAAATGAAGAGTGGACGTCCCAAGACTCGGGCTCATATATATAGATATATATATATATAGAGAGAGAGTGAGAAAGAGAAAGAGAGAGAGATAGAGAGAGATATATATATATTGAGTAATTGCATATTGGGGCAACTCCTTGTTTTAGTGTGGTGGAAGAAATATATATAAGATATGGAGAGTTTGAGTTGCAGAAAGAATGAGAAAGAAAAAGAAGATGATGACGCGGCCCTAATGAAAAGGAGAATCTCTAGCCATCCTTTGCTTCAAGTTCACCTGCAATGTTTGAAGGTACGTACAAATATCTCATCCATCTTCTCCATATAATTAATAATTCTTCACATATATACACAACAAAACTAAATCCCCTTAATTAGATCCGGCGATGTACACTATGTGTCTTGAGTCAGTAACCCTACATATATATATATAGGTATTTATTTAAAAAGAAAAAAGAAAAAAAATGGTTCTCAATTGTACTTACGGATTATTGAATATATAAAAACACGTATTATATATTAATTATAATAAATTTAACTGAAAAAAGAAAATATTATAGTCTGATTAAATAAGATAATGAAACAATTTATGATACTGGATTAATCTATATATATATCTATAATTTGTCACGATTTAATTTCTGATGATTATTTTCAGGTTAGTGGTGATGTTGTACGTTGATGATGATGACCTAGCTGATCATGATCATGATCATGATGAGGAGGAAAATGATAACATGAAAAACATGATGAAGCAGCTGCAGCTCCACACCATGTCCAATCTAGGGGAGCCTACACAAGATTCCGACCTCGATCACTTCATGGTAATTATCAAAATAAAACAATTACTAATTAACCTAGCTAGACTTAGTTTTGATGCAATAATATTTGAAAGAAAAAGTAGCAATGTTAGTATTTTTTTTTTTATCAGAATATTGAATACTACTGATACAATAATAATAGTCAAAATTGAAATTTGAAAATTGAGACTATTCAAACTTATTAAAAGAAAATCCCTGATTTTATTGAAATTTGAAAATAAAATTCTGGATTGTCCGAATAGCCTTACTTGGGAAGTCTCTCTTCCGATTCGCGCTTGTGGAACTTAGTTATTTAATTTATCGAATAATAGTTGCTCCCGTGATTTTGCTTTTTAGTCTTCACTTTAGCATAAAAAAAAAAATTCCTAAGAGATATATTATTGAAATTTGAAAATAAAAGACTGATGAAAGAATGATAAAAAGATGTACACGTGTACGTACGTGATGCATGCAGAAAGCATACTGCCTGGCACTTGGGAAGCTGAAAGAAGAAATGGAGGAACATCAGCAGAACTCTATGGCCTTCATAAACACCATGCACTTAAAGCTCAAGGACCTAACACTCGATCAATCTGAGACTCAGGCAACCAAGCTTCCAGATCCACAACTGTGAGTGTGAGGGATCAAGCTTTCAGAATTGCCCGCTACTTTATATATCTTCCATTTGTGGAAATTGAGATATTTCAGTGTGACGGTCACTTTTATACTGTTGTGTTTCTTCATGATTTCTATTAATTTTGGATTATCAATTTCAATTTCTAGTGTTCATTTGATGAGTACTCTAACTATGTAACTCTGATTTTGTATCAACAAAGACAACGTACTCAAATATTATCAGATTTAACCACAATAAGTTGACCCAGTGATTAGGACGTTCTAACTCAATGGTTGAGTTAAATGGGTCTAGCTTAAACGATTATAACGTTAACTTGTTGATAACTGATCTCAAGTTCGAACCATGATGATATATTATGTGGTAGATTTTCTCCTCTGCCATAAATAACGGGCATTTAACTATTTTTTTTTAAAAAAAAACTGAGTCGAACTCGTTAAACTAAGCCGCAATCCAAATGAAAATTAGACCTACGTACCATCGATGGACATAGTTATCAGCTTTTGTAGAACACATTAGATCATTCGTTTTATTTTTGATGCAATGATGATGATGATCAGATAACATTTTTTTAAAAGAATGAGCAAATCTCTTTATATAAAAATGTACTTTAGTTACCCCAAAAGGTTAAGCCATAGTCAATTTTGGTCGACGCCCATAAGTCACAACTTCAATGTAATTATTTACTTTATATATAATATATGTCCCCATTTCCAACAAAATAAAAGCTACTTATAACAATGGAACTGTCCACAATCCATACGGATCTACACTAATCACTTGCACTATAAAAGGAGCTTTATTACGTGACTTTTCTCTTTAATTTTCTCATTTTATATTCAATATCTTACTTTAAAAAAAATTCAAATTTATAAAATTAACATGTAAACAGTAATTTGTATCGATTTTAATACTACTATTGAATGACATGGTGGTAACTCGTGTTATTAAAATTAAACCCTTTTAATAATTATAATGTGATTCAAAATACAAAATAATAAACAAACCCTAATATTGTGTTCGTGTTTTGAATTATCAAATAATTTGTTTAATCGGAATTATTTAATTTTTAAATCAATATTTCAAGATTATTTACTTAAAAATATTAATTAAATTGAAGATTATTTAACTATTTATACATATAAATTAAATGCGTAGGTCATCCTGAATTTTTTTTATTATTGTCAATATCATTGATTTGTTTAAGATATATGAATGACTAAATAATTCCCAAAATTGTTGATTTTTGTGTGGAGGTGAGCTTGAGATGAATATTTACTAACTGAACGGTTCAGATTTTATATATTAAGAATTATTCGATATATATAAATGATAGTCGATTAAGTACCACCGATGTTAGATACATGTATTATTCTATATATAAATATGGACAACATTTGTATCCCACCCTATTGGTACATCCTCCTATCACATTTTCAATTTATCAAATTTTATTTATGCGTATATTATAATCAGAACCTTTTATTATTTAAATCATCATATTTAAGAGTATCTCTTAAAAGATCAATAAGATTGAAGGTCGTTTAGTCATTCATTTGTATAAAATAAATCAAAAAATTTAGTAAGAATTAATATCATAGTGGTCAATCGTCTATTTAGTTGATAAATATAAATTATTAAATTATTCCAATTTTACTGATTTTTTTTACCGAGATGATACTGAAATAATATTTTAGAGAACGAATGGTTTCGATTACGATATATCCACAAATACAATTTGATATATTAAAAAATGTGGTACGAGAAGATGTGGAATCTTAAGTATTTTCTTTATAAATATTGGTACTTTGGTATACAGTCAGAAAAATAGTTTTGTTAATAAAGCACACGTGGAGTCCATTGAAGGATTGCACGTAATCACAATAGTTTATGGACCTAATTAAAGCTTTAAGCTTGTGCTTTTGTCTGCCATCTTTCCCAAAGCTATTTCCAACTCGCATGGCTAACAACATGCGCGCGGCATCTTAATTTGACCACTCTCATATATGTCTTCTCATAATTACGCTCTTTAAGTTTAATTAACGTTAATTTGTTCCGTTTTTACATAATTATCATAATTAAGTATGAATATGAAATTAAACATGCTTAATAATATTGATCATTTTTTAAAATTTATTTATGACTGCCCATTATTTCTTTGACAAAACAATAATTAAGGAGGAGCCATGAATGAAAATTAAGTAGAGAAACATGCGTCATGTTTCGAAATATATGTGTCGCTCTACGATGAGTTTGTGTTTCCAATCTCATGTTAATTTCTTGGTTTCATCACATATTTGGAAGTTGGAAACCAAGATGTGATTATTTTGCATGGGAACCCAAAAACATTACTCAATCTCTTCTAATTGAACATTCCCAAATTACGTTGCTTGCTTAATCAATTACATAATTCAACCACAACATATTGGCTCAATAGTTAAGACGTTTTTAGCCCATGTACACTTCTGATTAGTCTTAAATTCGATTCTCTCAGAGTTGTATTCTAATTGTGGCCAGATGTGCATTGTAACGTGTGTGTGAGTCTTCCGACCCTTGACGCAGATTAGTCATTGATTGTTAGTTTTGAAATACTGACAAAAAATAAAAAATTCAATTATGTACTTCTATCACCTACCAATCTTTCTATACTTTGTCTAATTTATTCAAGTGTACGCAATTATAAATTAAGTATTAAAATTTCTGATAGGTCCATTTAGAAAGTTAATTTTCACATTCTATTTTTCATTTGTTGCACTCAATTTATTTTTAAAAAGGACAAAAGATAAAACTAGAAATGTAATGCACGGGGTAAAAAATGAAGTGTGAAAAATCAGTTCATTTAATTTAAACGTGAAGGTAAATTTTCTTTCATCGAAAAGCTTTATTAAAATTTAGGCAGAAATTCATAACTACAATATGAGTACAATAAATTCATATAAAATAATAAAACCCAACAAGCAGCTCTTTTTTTTTTTTAGCGAAAGGTATTTGGAGAGGGGGGAGGCAGTCCACCCAATCCAAGAACATTATAAACCTTCTGAGACTCGCAGGAATCCAACTAACATCTGGGTCATGCACCCCATCAGTGGGGTAGATAGATCCTATGTGGCCCAAGATTTTCCACCTTACAGGCCCTGCAAGCACTGACAGTCGGGTCACTTTTAAAACCAGACTCCCGAGAGATGACACAATCACCAACATTCACATGGATCCCGCTAACACCCGACACTTAAACAACCTCTCTACAAGGGATTTATTGAAATTATTGGTGCTCGAACCTTGGATGGGAGTTCCAACCAAGGCAAGATCCTTGCCAATTGCCAATCATACCAACCCCTTCAGGTAACCCAACAAGAAGCTAGACATGTCAGGACCCACCCCGGTTCCACCCCGAAAACCGGGGTAAATCCTACTCCCGTCTGACACCCCGACACGCAACTAAAGTAAACTCACAAAAAACCCCCAAATTACATGCCAGACGCAGGAGAAAAATTTAAACATCCCGAAATCAAAGTTTTACAGAGCATAATACCAAATACAAAGGAAAGAAAACCGATAAACAAGGTACACGCACAACGAAAAATTTTAAGCACTCCGGGGTCACTCTCGAGTATTCTATGCCTCCAACAATGCCTCAACGTCAACCCCCGCGCTAGCTCCACGATCTAGAGGGCAATTTAAAACAGAAGGTGTGAGTGGACCATAATTAACATAAAATTTCGAAAACCGTTTTATAATCAAACCAGGGTTTTAGCCCTCCGTTTTAAAACACACATGCATAACCCATTTGCTGAAAACAGTTATAAATCACATAAAGATCGTCATAAAAACAGAATTGAAAGCAGTTACAGAAATCACATCATAAACATCATAAAACCATATCATAAAACATAAGTCTCAAACAATCATTATTCGATCAAACCTGTTGGACCTATCCGAGCCTTTAAACTCAACCCAGGCCTCAATAATATCCGAGTCTTTAAACTCCCGAGTCTTTAAACTCCCAAGTCTTTAAACTCAATCCGGGTCTTTAAACCCAATCCGGGCCCGTCCCCCGTCAAACATAATATCCGGGTCTTTAAACCCAATAACCAGATCCAGCAAATCCAATCCAAAAACCGTTCGAAAACCATTTCTAAATCCATATCCAAACCCGAATCAGAAATCACTGGTCTGACGTCATTCCGGCATCCAGAACCGTTATTCCGAACCCAAATCCGGAATCCACTTTCCAACTTTAAAACCAAATTCCGTTTTCCGAAATCCGATGCTAAAACCGAAAAACCTCGATTATCAATCATGTCTCAAAATCCATTTATAATCATTGAAAATCCCAACTCATGGAATCGAAATCAGAATCTAAACTTTTCTCGTAAAACGTGCTGAAAATCGTACTTTCTCGAAAAACGTGCAATTAAGCAAAACAGTTATACCATATTCCAATAACCATGAAATCACATATAAAACCATAAAACAAGTAATGAAAAGCAGTTATGCATGCTCAGTTATAAAGAAGGGGTCCACTTACAGTCACCTGCACGTCACTCGCGCCCCGTACGTCCCTTACGTTCCTCAGCTTCCTCGGGAAGTCCCGATCCTGTCAACAGTCACCAAAGAACGTCACTAACACGTCTACCAAGACTCTCTTAATTTTCCCCAAAATTCCTCGGGTCCTAAACGTAACGAACCTGGACCCTAAACCTTCAACCTCGTGGAGCGAACCTGGACAACCTCTAGACCAAAAACCTAGTTGAAAGTTCCCCCAGAAAACACCCCACGCGCCGCCCAAAGTGGCTGCGCGTGGGCCTCACGCACCTGCACACAGTCACTGTTCATCGTCGTCTTCAATGGGCGAACCGGTCTGAACCGGCGTACCCGGTTCTCTGCCAACCTTTCACCGTTTTCCTCCTTTTCTTCACCCATCTCTTTGTCCAGTCCTAAGCAACCTATTCCCCTACTCCAAACACTTCGACACAGCTTCTAACCTGTCGTCCCTAACTCGAAACCATAACTCATTCAAACCCCTGTTTGACAATCCGGTCACCCAAGTCTTCCCCCGTCACGGTGGCTACACTAAACAACTCCTAGGAACCTACTGAGCCTCACCCAACTCACAGAAACCCTCGACTCAGCCCCAGACTTCACGACTATTGGTTTGAACCTAAATGACAAAACAGAGCAAAAATACGGGGATGAGAAATTACCTGTGCTCAGGCCGCCGTCGTGAGCTCAGCCGTGTGTATGTAACTCCTCTCGTCCTCCTTTGTCCTCTGGACACCACCACCAGCCTCGATTGATCACTTACACGGCAGCACCACCACTCAAGTTCCTCTTTGTTTTCTGGTTCCCGTGAGCTCACACTTCCTCCTCACACACTCACGATCACACAAAACCCCTCTAATTCACTCCTCAACTCTCCCTTAATCTCTCCTCTCGTTCACCAGTTCACAACACCACACACCGCCTTCACCTGGCCAATTCCCTCTTAACCTCACTCTGTCTCTGTTTCCTCTCGAATGCACGGTTACACAACCCAAATAATTGGGACCGTGCACACGCCTAGAATCCACTAGGCCCTTGCCACATGTCACAATCCCCTCAGCCCTCTCACAAATATCCCAATCTCACCTGTACACTTGTCCCAATCCGGTTGCACAATTCCCAATGTGCAAAAGACCAAAATGGCCCTCTTTTAAGTCAAAATTACAATTATGCCCTTACCGTTTTAGACCCGTATCTTACTCACCCTAGGTCAGATGAACATGTGCCGCCTGTCGTTGAACTTAGGACGACGAGATCTACCTAACGGTCCTAGGTCAACGTGTCAAAACCCGATCGTACGAAAAGTCAACTTTTCCCCCTATTTTAGCCAAATTACGGTAATGCCCTCAACCTTCCGAACATCATAACTTTCTCCTCGGATGTCGGAATCGGGCGTGCCACCGGTCTGCTGATTCGTGACGTCTCGAACTACGTCACGGTCATCGGTCAATACCCAATTGACCACCCGAACTAAAAGTCAACTATTTGCCCAACCTAGGGGCAAAATCGTCATTCTACGCTAACAGACCTACCGTAACCAACTAACCACCGATTAAGCTCACTAATCCCATCTTAAACACTGTCTTAACCCTAATTTCCGGGACGGGTCCTTACAAGAAACAATAAATCTCAAAATATGAAATGAAATGGAAAATAAATTGTCACAAAATTTAGGCTGATAAGCTAAATAAAGAATAATTTGCTTACTTTGTTTTGTCTCAAACTTGAGGTACACTCATTCCAAATGGTAAAAGGTTATTCGGTTTTAAACTTATATATCGATACCGCTTACGTATTTACGTTTGTTAGTTTTAATCAAAGGTTAGTTAGTGGAAAGTAATAACTCAAATACTTCTAAAATAGGGAGGTTTGGGGTTCAAGAATGCTGGCAGTATTTTGGCCACCAAATAAACCGTTTAAGACTTTGTTAAAACCAGAAACGGTGACCAGTTTCATCTTTCAGGTATAAGAACACCTCATGGTATGGCCAAAATAAAAATTATTCTTAGCTTGTTGAGTAGAGTATCAGGGCCAACCATGGCCTAGGACCACAAGGACGATCGCTCTGAGTCCATGAACAAAGAGGACAAAAAATGTTTAAATTTGACTTAATTTTATGGGGGGGAAATGGAAGAATATTTAATTTTTTTGAAAAATCTAAATTGAGTATGAAGAAATATTTTATTAAAAAATTGGACTCATATTCTTGAAATATTATTGAGAGTTATTCTAATTAATGTATAGTTATCTAGTTTGTCTTATAAGGTCATTAGGACGCTAACTCTAAATTTTTTGATAAAATTTCACCGTTTTCTTAAAAATATAATATTACAAGACCATTATGTTTTCTATATATGATTACTGTGCTTTAATTTTTAATTTTTTTTAGTATATTGCTAAGAAGATGAAAAAATAATAAAAATTATATTTTTTATGTGTAAATATATATTATGAGGATATTGTATAATTTTCACTCTAAACCTTGGATTTATTGGACCGGCTTTGTAGAGCACTCAATTTGGAGAGTGAAGAAGAAAATGGGGGGTTGTTTGTAGGAGATAAGACGAACGAAATGCATGAGAATTGTAAATTAGAAGTGGAGATAATATTAATTAGTAAAAATAAATATAAAAGAGAAACTAAAAATAAAAAAATAACAAAAAGAGGTGTCCATTGCGATTGCGGGGTGCGTGCAATGAAGACATGGTGTTTGGAGTTTTGGATATTCAAAGAGAGTTGTAAGATGAAGACGTCGATTTGTGTCCCCCATTTGCTTTCATTCTCTGTGAACCCCGAGCCCCTCCATGCATGCTTCATGCTCCTCATCATTAACTTCAAAGCATGCTCCTCTCTCAGTTTTCATTAACGTGCTTCTAGGTTTAATTAATTAACTTAATTTTATCTAATTAATTAATTATTAATGAGTCTCACCTCCCAACTCCCAAGTTTATTTCAGACCAATCATATGTTAGAATGTCAGTATTTAACATAAATTAATCTGTGTACCTGTCAAGATATTGACAGAATGAAAATTAATTTGTTCGCTGTATCATCAAAACTTTAGATATATTTATATATATACATTACTCTTCTTTTATCTCCTGGCAAATTTTACTTGAATTCGAGTATTTACACATTATAATATATTCATATATAATTTTTCAAATATTATAATTATTTTTGAACTCTTTCAAACCCGTTTGATAAATTTCCTGTCATAATTTCCGTTAGATGCTATTGTAGTTTTTGTGAATTCTCGAGTATTTACACATTATAATATATTCATACATAATTTTTCAAATATTATAATTATTTTTGAACTCTTTCAAACCCGTTTGATAAATTTCCTGTCATAATTTCCGTTAGATGCTATTGTAGTTTTTGTGAATTCTATTTTTCAACCTCATTTAAAATGCATCTCTATCAATTTACCCATTTTGAAGCCCAATTTAATTTAATTTTTTCCCGGCCCTTTTTCTTACTTATCGAGAAGAAAAAAAAAGAGTAAATCGACAAATATGTCATTTTAATGGGATTTGGAACAGTTGAAAAATGTGACTCATAGTATCTAACGGAAGTTGAAACGAAAAATTTATACGGGGTCAAAGTGTCACATTTTAAGAGTTCAGATAGATAGTTATAATATTTCAAAGATCAATTATGTATGTGTTACAAAATGTAAAATTACAATATAAATAAATGTATCTTGCCCTATAAAATGACAAACTGATTTATGTTAAAAATTTGAATATTTTTACCCGGAATAATTTGATAGCTTTCGAGCTAGCCTGTTCTTGAGAAAAAAAGAATTATGCAGCGTTTGGTTGGCATCATGTAAACATGCTTTTCTGCTTTTGAATATTTTCATTGTCTATCGCAAATTAACCTTTCAATTAGACAACAAAGCTTAAATTTTCTCGAAAAAAATCACGTTCAGATCTGCACGTATTAAGCATACGCGAGCCTTGCTGTACCGAGGGATTGTATGAAAACAATATATTACCGAACGATCAATCTAATAAATGAGTGATGGGAAGTGATCGAGAGTGAGACTGTTGATGATCATGCATGAATCCAATACATGTTGATAGATATATGTAGACACAAATATGTGCTCCAAAAATGAGAGAGGCCTACAGATTGCTCTCTTTGGCTATTTGCTTCCAGTAAATTCTGATAATTGGCATCGATCTAATCATCTTCACCTAACACAGTGACATGCAGTGCTTGGAAGTGCAAAGTATGAAGTGTATATATACATATATGTAGGGATTTTTGAATACGGACAATTTTGCAGCCACGTGATGGATGATGAACCCTAGCTAGCTATTATCCTCGCTTCTCCCCATGAAGATTATATAATTTCACCATTTTGGAAAAAAGGAATTTAAGCCATGCAATTTGCAAGTACTAGTTAGTATAAAATATTCTTATTATTTCTCATTTGCTTGTGGAGGATTGTTTTTATTGTACAGAGATAACTTAATGTGTGGTGTTTTCTTCTTCTCCTTTTAATCTTGTGTGTGAAGTTCATCCTCTCTTATGGGATGAGTATTCTTGTTTGTATCGCTACGGCTTTAGGGGGGGCCAGGAAAACTCAATTATCATCGTGCTAAAGATTTAGTATCAATTTCTTTGACCCACGAAGATAGTGAGGTCAGTTATTTGCACTAGATTTTTGTTTAGGGAAAAAAAAAAGGATAAGCTGATGGAGGATTATGGTAGTCCATCTTTCTAGAAAATGGGAAGATTTACGTCCGTTTTTCAGCACACTCCTAACTATAATAAGGAGATACACTAATAGAGACTGAACTTAGGAAGAACTGAGAGCACTATCGCATTATGTTCTCCGATCTATATGCAATATCACATCTTTCCTCGTGAAAAACTAGCTTACTAATGAATAACATCTCCACGTCATTTTTTTCTCATTCTCCATCTTCATCTTTGTATCGTACTTCCTCTTTGTTTTCAATTAAATCATAATCAAAATCTTATTAATTTCCCTAAAATCTTGCAAAAAATTTCTTATCCAAATATATAAATTATCTCCTAATTGATTATCGAAAGTTTCTTATCTAAATATGAATTTTATACTACGAATAACTTTAGTAGCAATTAAGAAACTCATCATAACCGCCAACCTAATTGATACATTTAAACGGTTAAATAATTATCAATTTTTTTAATTATTTTTTTAAGATATAATTTTTATATAACATTTTATGAAATTTTCCGTAATCATTCTTGGAAGGAGTGAGCATATTCACCTTAATACGAATACAAGTATTGCAGAATGAAATAATGTAATAAAGCAAATCAATTGGGAAAAGATTGAGAGAACCCAAGAAGAAAGAGAGTAAAAAAGGAAAGATGCAGAAGGTTGTATAGAAATCTTAGAAAAGGTCCCAAGCAAAGCAATGAAACAAGGAGTTAGGGACGGAGCCACCTCCAACCAAATTGCTTTTCCTCCACTTTATGCAACCAGTAGACCCATCACCACAGCATACACCCACACACCAACTTACAAATACACAAATTATTTCCCCATCTTTTCCTAATTTCATCCCCTAGAAAATAAATACCCCAAAAAAAAAAAGCCAATAAAAAATAATTAAATAAATACATTATAAAAAAGCAGCACACTTTCTGATCAACTGAGCTCCGCTAAGCCCTTGCTTTGGGGTCTCTGCAACTCTCAAAGCTCTCAAAGCTCTCAAAGCTCAAAAAATATTGCTGTCTTCTCCTCTGCCTTATTACCCACCCACTACCCCAAAACCAAAACCACATGCTCTCCTCTTCTCCTTTTCATCATCACCCCCACCTCCTCCTCCATTCTCCTTCCCGTCCTCCTCCTTCAATAACTTTGGTTTCACGGAAACAGAGTTTGCTTCGTTCATTTTCATTTACAATTTTATCTCGTTGATTTGGGTTATTAGTAAGTTATTGTTATCCGTCCTCAACTACTTTGAAGATGATCACATTATCCGATTTCTACCACGTTATGACGGCGGTGGTGCCGCTGTACGTGGCCATGGTCTTGGCCTACGGCTCCGTCAAGTGGTGGAAGATCTTCACCCCTGACCAATGCTCCGGCATCAACAGATTCGTTGCTCTGTTCGCCGTCCCTCTCCTATCCTTCCACTTCATCTCCAGCAATGACCCTTACAATATGAACACCCGCTTCATCGCCGCCGATACTTTGCAAAAACTCATCGTCCTCGCCGTCCTCGGCGTGTGGTCTAAAGTCAGCAAGCGGGGCTGCTTGGAGTGGACCATCACTCTGTTTTCCGTATCGACCCTGCCCAACACGCTGGTCATGGGAATCCCTCTGCTTAAGGGAATGTACGGCGATTTCTCCGGGAGTTTGATGGTCCAGATTGTCGTGCTTCAGTGCATAATCTGGTACACTTTGATGCTGTTCATGTTTGAATACAGAGGAGCCAAGTTACTGATTTCTGAGCAGTTCCCAGACACGGCTGGCTCCATTGTCTCCATCCATGTCGATTCTGACATCATGTCTTTGGACGGCAGGCAACCACTTGAGACTGAAGCTGAGATCAAAGAAGACGGCAAGCTCCACGTCACGGTGAGAAAATCAAACGCTTCAAGGTCGGATGTTTTCTCGAGAAGGTCTCAGGGCTTGTCGTCGACGACTCCCCGGCCGTCCAATCTCACCAATGCCGAGATTTACTCTCTGCAATCTTCCAGAAACCCAACTCCGAGAGGCTCCAGTTTCAACCACACCGATTTTTACTCCATGATGGCCGCCGGGAGAAACTCAAACTTCGGGTCTAATGACGTCTATGGGCTCTCTGCATCCAGAGGCCCGACTCCACGGCCGTCAAATTTTGAGGAAGATGGTGGCGGTCCGGTCGGCGGTGCTACTGGCAATAAACCAAGGTTTTACCACGGGGGCGGTGGGCAGCAAGGTACCAACGCTGCCGCGCATTACCCGGCTCCGAACCCGGGGATGTTTTCGCCTACCGCATCGAAAAATGTTGGCAATAACAATGGGATTCCGAATGCAAAGAGGGCAAATGGCGGGCAAGCGAAGGCGGAGGAAGGCGGTGGGAAGGATCTTCACATGTTTGTTTGGAGTTCAAGTGCCTCCCCTGTTTCAGATGTGTTCGGAAGCAATGAATACGGTGGTGCGCATGACCAAAAAGAAGTGAAATTAGCCGTGTCTCCGGGAAAAAGTAACTTGATCAGACTAGTAGTCAATTACTTTCTCTTATTTAACAAATTAAAAGTTTTATTTTTAACATGGGTTTTGAATTTGCAGTGGAGGGTCGAAGAGAGAATCATCATCATCATCGAGAAGAGTATTTAGAGAGAGATGATTTCAGCTTCGGAAACAGAGACCAGATGAACATGAACGAACAGAGCGAGAAAGCAGGGGTTGATGGGATCGGGAAGACGAATAGCAAAGTGATGCCGCCGACGAGTGTGATGACGAGGCTCATTCTCATCATGGTCTGGAGAAAACTCATCAGAAACCCCAACACTTACTCCAGCTTGATCGGCCTCACCTGGTCTCTAGTTTCTTTCAGGTACGCAAATATTTGAAATCTATTGCTCAACATTTCAACTGTTTCTTTCTGTTTCTGTTCATAATTTTTTATATTATGTATGTAGGTGGCATGTTCAAATGCCAGCAATTATATCGAAGTCCATAGCCATACTATCTGATGCAGGACTTGGCATGGCAATGTTCAGCCTTGGTCAGTACATAAATTCTCTCTCTTTTTCTTTTCTTTCACCTTTATTCATGAAAAAAAATCTTTAATTATTAAATACATATGATGAATTGTTGAAGAAAGTGGGAACAAACTGGTAAAAAAAGCAAAGACCAAAGAGTTAGGTTTGGTTTCTTTTGATGAAATCTTTTTCACTTTTTCGCAAGTTTGTGAGTTGGGCTTCTGGGGGATTGGGTTTTGGCATTGATTTGATGTAATGGGTTGGGGTTGGTGATGGGTGGTAATGGTGGTGGTGATGATGATAAAAGGTCTTTCAAAGATGACTGACTGTGACTGACAGACAGCAGTGGAAAAAATGGAAATTGGTGGTGGTGGTCATCATGGTGTCGCTCTGATTGATTGAGCATGCTTTCTTTTTGATTTGATATTTTCTTTTATCTTTTTATTGTGCAGGGCTGTTTATGGCTTTGCAGCCGAGGATCATAGCATGTGGAAATTCCATCGCAGCTTTTACCATGGCCGTGAGATTCCTTACAGGACCAGCTGTCATGGCAGCTGCTTCCATTGCTGTTGGCCTAAGAGGCACCCTCTTACACGTTGCCATTGTCCAGGTCATCATCATCTTCTTCTTTCTCTATCTGCCTCCTTCCGACACAACCAAAGCAATCCCACATATGCTCCCCTCTTAAAAAAAATTAAATAAATAAATTTTGGTAGCTTTAAGATAATATTTTTTTTTTTTATATATGTTTTATCTCTTAGGATTCTTTTTTTTTTTTATGTTGATTTAAATAAATAGGGATTTCATCATGGCATATTGGCATGGCATCTCACTGCCTTTCAGAAATTCCAGTGCCAAAAGACTAATAAGCAAGGACTTGTTTGGACATATGTATTTATCTCAAGTATACAACAATCATGCGTGCCATTTTTAACTTGTTTATTTTTTTTTTTGGTTGTCTTCCCAAACAGGCGGCTTTACCCCAAGGAATTGTCCCCTTTGTCTTTGCTAAGGAATACAATGTACACCCTGATATTCTCAGCACAGGGTAAGTATATATTAATTAGTTAATCAAGCTCGTTTTGGTTAATTAATCACTGATTCGAAATGATTTTGTAGGGTTATATTCGGAATGTTGATCGCATTGCCCATAACGCTCGTGTACTACATTTTGTTGGGGCTTTGAAGAAATGGAGGGCAAAAACGGCTTTTTGTATTTCATGGAAATTGGAGGCAGCAAGGCTGATCACTTAGAGGCTGCAGCCTGCAAGACAACAACAAAAAAAAAATGAGAGAAATAGAAGAGTACGTGGAATATGCATGCATGCAATGGAAGAATATGAATGAATGAATGAAGGTTTAATTATTATGAAATCGTCTTGTCTTTTCTTTTAGTGAAATTGTAAAATCAGTTTGTAGTGAATTTGATTATAAAAAGAACGTTTCTGTAATTTTTTTTTTTAAATTAATTATAATTTAATTGCCTTAATTTTTTTTTATATATATTTTTGAAGGAAAAGTGAAAGGAATAAGTGGATGATGTGATGGTAACTTATTTTATTCCTCTTCTATTCCCAGTTTTATCTTTTTCTATTTGTCCTCATGAAAAAAGGTGAAAATTAATTGTATATCTGGAAAAATTTATTTAGAAGAAGATATAAAGCTGAGTTATACTATTTTTTTTACCATTAGTAAAAGTAAATGAAGGGAAATTAATGGATGAAACAAAAACCAACTAAGAAAACCCTAATTTGAAAAGAAGAAAAAAAAATTGTGTATACATAGATTTTCCGTACTTTTCTTACTACTACATCTTATGACTTCAGTATCGTGTACGGTTCTAAATACGTTAACAATACTGAGCTGATCATATGCATCGTGTACGTAGAATCGTAGATACTAGATACGACTAGATAGTGCAAGAAGGGCCCTCAATGACGACGGCGACATTACAAGAATGGGCCATTGAGAGAGGGTTTATTTTTGATGGGGACCTCTTTGGAATATTGTGAGACAATAGTCACAATCCAAGTGATCCTTCCTTTTCTCTCACTCCTTTCTTTCTTCCATCTCCTTATTCTTTTAGTTACACACATTGCCTTTTCCTCACACCTTTCCTTATCACCGTTACTTTCATCATGTCTCTCTAGGGTTTCTAATAAATAAAAGCAAACCCCCTTTGTTAATTTCTCTGATTTTACCGATTAGGATGTAGGCAACTTAGCGGAAGGACGAGCTGCACCATACTTGATAAATATTTGATTATGAATTTGATTGGTATACATGTTTATCGAGTTTTGATTTAAACGTTTCTTAGTCGTTATACGTTTGCATAAAGGATCCCAATATATTGGTTATAGTGAGTCCGAAAGGCTCTGCCTTGGTAGGATTTGGACATAAAAAAATAAAATAAAAACTCTGATTTATATACAAAATTCAAATTCGAATATATTTTTAAAGAAAAAAACAATTACAATTACTCTGATCAAAATTGTCACTTAGTCAGTATGATGGCTATTAGAAACTATTGAGTGAATGATAAACTCGATGAGTGTAGGCAAACAATATTTACTTCTACAATATGATTTTTTTTAATAAAAAAATATCATTGTATATTATAAGAAAGTGGTACAATTATATTATCAAAATCAAGTTATGATAGTAAGACCCACAAGCCAAATTGGTAATATTAGTGCAGATAAAATCGCACTAACAATGAACAAATCTATATCACTAAAATTATGTAAAGTTACAAATTAAGCTCACAAAACCCAAAACAAAAACAAAAAAAAACAAAATCTTAATAGCGTCTATAACTCTAAACAAACTACATCCACGAAAAGAAACAGTCACTGTCATGAAACTCATCACTACATCCACAAAAAAAAAAACAATCACTGTCATGAAACCCATCACATATGTTATTGAATAACTGAAAAACATAGCAGATATGAGAAGGATTTGATCTCCAGCGATCCAATTGCGTATATAAGCAAATAAATGATAAAAAAATCATAATCTAACTACTGTAACCAAAACTAATATGAGATATTACGACAAAATTCATACAATAGTAAGGTACACTATTTGAGGAAGGAAGAAATTTTGAATGAAGATCTTGGGTAAAGAGATTAATTGAAAAAATAGTAAAATAATATGATGAGAATTCAAATCTGAATATGAATTAGATCAAATAGTCATCACAAAAAAATTCTTATTTTCTCCTAGCTCCTCTCCCACGGTCGAGTATTTCATTATTTTTATGTTGAATGACTATACACGAAAGATTTGTTTTAGTGTTTTGTGGACATCTATGTATGAATATATAGGCATGCAGCTACCCTAATTGGCCCATCACTAATAGTTATATTTAAGATTAAATTACACTTTAGTATTATATATATTATATAAAATTTTAAAGTTATATTCGATTTAAAAAAAAATTATTTACGTTTTTAAATTTTCTAAAACATAAAAATTTAGTTTTATTATTAATTATTCCATTAAAAAATATGTTAACCTCTTACTTATTCTTCACTTTTTTATTTTTTATTTGAATTTTAAATTATTTCATTTAGGTGGGAAAAAATTATTTAAAAGATAGGTACCACAAGTAACAGTTCACCACTTAACGAAATAGCTAAATACGTAACCAATTTATTACGTTTTAAGGAATGTAGGGTACATAAATATGCATAATTTAAAAAGTTAACCTAATTGTAAAGCACGAGTTCAGATACGTATTTTACACGGGTCATCCTGGGTTCGAGTAGTTGTCCTAGTGAAAATGCATGACTTTGGGGATGGTTGGGGTTGAAATACCCTATAGTCTTTTCGGGTCCCGAAGAGGGGTGGATATACCTGACTTGTCAATAGTTTTCCCCCCTTTTTTAGAAGAAAAAAGAAAGATATAATTATGAAATGAAGTGTAAAATACGGAGTACTAAAATGTAATTTGTTCTATGTTTAATCTTCCTTTATTTTGAAATACATTCATGTAAATATCATATCTACTTGAATTAATAAAGAAATAAAATTGCACTGGAAAACAACTTATATATAAGGATGAAACTATCATTTTTCATATAAATATTGAATTAAATTTATTGGAAAATATTTCGATTTCAAAATTATTGGATGTTTGGTCCAAAACTTAGAAATTTTGAATTGAAATTTGGGAAAATATTTGGCGAAATATCGTATAAATTTGGTTGTCCGAAACTTAGAAATTTTGAATTAAACTTTCAAAAAATGTTTGTCGAAATATCGTATAAATTTGGTGATGTTTCTTTCCCCTTATTTTTAGGCTGAGACCTCTAAAGATACCGATGCCTCCGAAAAAATTAGGATTCCTTGTCTATTTTTATGCTGATATCTCAAAATATGGACATATCCACGAATCTATCAAAGATATTTTCTTCTATGCTTATATCGCAATAATTTATGGATATGTTTAATTATATACCGTACAACAACAACATCAGCTGCATGGGTATTATGGCTACTGAGCATGAACATGGCACTACACAGAGCAATATATTCACCATTATTGTTGTTAATGCTAAATATATATAATGTCAGTGCATTATTTTAGGCATTGGCTCTGCTCCCCAGAGTTTGCCATCATCCTCATCTATGGCCTGCCTGCCATTGCCTCCCTGAATTGCACCAAAAACCCAGCATTTCTATAAGAGTAAAGATCTCCCCCTCCATTGCTGTTCAGAATTTCCAACAGTTACAAATTTTTTATTTTTTTTTTTGCGGTAGTGGATTTTTAGTATTCATATTTTATTCCTTGTTAATTAGATATGAATCTATTGTAATTTTTTTTTATTTCTAAATGAAGTTCCCTTCCTTACAAAAAAAAATAGATATAAATAGTTTTTTAATATGTAAATATATATTAGAACATCGTCATCTAATGTAATTAAACTTAAATAAAAATACATATAGATCCGATATTTCTAAATTCATAAAATTTCAGAATTTCAAACACTCCGTCAAAAAATATGAACAATATTCTTCGTTTATTTTACAATACATAAATTGAAATGAGATATAATATGTATATAATATTTTGAATAACAAAATGTTTCTTCAAATATAAAAGAAAAATATCAATATCTATATATATATATATATTTTTATCAATTATATCAATATCTATATTGATCAGTGAAAGTAATGGATTCCAATCTAATCCAATCCAATCCATCAGATGTTCTAGAAACTGGATCTTCTTCTTCAAAATGGCAGCACAAGTCATAATCACGCATCACTCGATCATAGAGTACTCTATTAATATAATTAGTGGCTGTGAGGTTGTCAAGATTTCAATTTAAAATGAACATTCTATAAAAAAAAAAATTAAAATATATATCTATAAAAAAAATTTAAAATATATATCTATAAAAAAAAATTAAAAATATATATCTATAAAAAAAATTAAAATATATATTTTTAATTTTTGATGTAATTTGATTCATAAATTATTCAAATCGTTTGCATCAACATAATAAAATCAAGTTAAATACAAAAAGTATCATATTTTTAGTGACTTTTTACATTAAAAATAAGAAATTATAAACATAAAGTTTACCTGTGTAATAATTAATAAATTTATTTATTTAATAAAAGTAAAAGTATAATGTAAAAAATAAATTTAAAATAAAATTAATTTAATAATTATCTTGGTGTAATATATAATAATTTTTATTATATATATGTATAAAAACTTACACAAATAAAAATGAGACGGGCTCTGGACCCCCCTGGAGACCTCCTTCCTCCCTCTAATTAATACAGTCCTTTTTGAAGAAATCTATGACTAAATTGTAAGCCAAGTTTTTTTTGTTTAGAATTTTTTTTTTCTTTCTAAGATCATCCCTACAAAATTATATATATATATATACAATATAATATTGGTATGATTATCCCACTAAATGGGATATATCCCTGGATATGTCTTTTCCATTACCTGGATGCAGTTTTTTGCCCTATCTAGTCATACCACTACACACTATGGCGGGATCAAATACTTCGGAAGAAATTAAAATTGCTGAAATTATGTGCGGATAGATATGGGCGTTTACATGGAGTAACAAGTTTTATGGTTTGAGGAACCGTCCGATGTAATTATTGATGTACTAGTTAATAATTTTTTGAATTTGTAACTTCCGTGTGCATGACATCTTTTTTTTTCAATCAGATTGAAATTTCTGGTAAGATTTTAATGAGACTACCTAATAATCCATAATTTCGCAAACTGATTTGTAATTTTGGCAATTTTTCTTGATTTACGCAATCTTTTGGTATCCATCTTAAATGTGAAGTATTTCATTAACTTCATATATAAAATTCATTATATAAAGTACTTTTTTTTTACAAATTAAAATCTTTCATAAATTAAAGACGAATAGATACATTGGTTTCTTCAGCCACAATATTAAACATCCATTCTGGTAGATCAAAGAAACTCCAATCCTGCGATCATCCAAACTCTACCCATAAACGCAGCAATTGAGTGAGCCCGGCCCAGTTACACATACAAGGTGTAAACCTAAATTGAACCCGTTGGACCAACTTAGCCATTTGGCTAATATAAAAAATTATCGCATCAACTTCTGCTATGGGCTTATGAACACCATGAAGAATATTGATGAGGGTACAAGAGTCTTGATTCTACAATTATATCCATGTAGCCCTCTTGTAGAGCTAATTTAGTGGCCCCTCTTATTCCTTATGCTTCAATGGTAATTGCCATCGAGCTTCGCAGCCCACCGATGCCCTCCGGCCCTCAAAAAGTCCCATAACTATCTCTAGCATCTAGCCAGCACTACCAAAACCCAGTATGACTACACCAAGCACCATCGGAGTTTAGCTCAATCGTATTCATAGGTGGTTTAGCCCATACATGTGCATGGCAAACCCCCATCCTCCTAGTGGGATCATCCACAGTTGAGGGCGCAGTAGGTCCGAGTGCATCCGTAAATTCCTGCATCTAAGATTGCATCAACTTGACTGCAAATCCTGGGGTTACTTCTTCCCGCTAAAGACCCTGTTATTTTTGCATTTCCATAATCTCTAGCATCCAAAGCTTAAACATCGGGTAAGTCTTGGGTTGATTCCCTCCCTTCAAACCTCCGCATTAGCAGTTGTCAAATCCCCTGAAAATCACAATCCTCAAGCCGTGGTATCCAAGTTGAGAGGGCTAGCAAACCAGAACATCCTAGCAAAAGAACACCAGAAGAGCAGGCGTGTCAATTCCTAGCTTTTTCTTCGTCTTTTCTTTCTTGTTTTATGCTTCATGAAGAATATAATCTAAAACATGTACTCATTAATCCCCATGGTAATATAGAGAAAAAGTGAAGTTCGGAGGCGAGCAAAATTAATTATTGATGGATGATAATAGATTGTGTTGGGTTTGTATCGTGTCAAGAATTATATTTTAATAAAATAGGTCATATTAAAATCGGGATCTGTTTAGTAACCGTGTTAAAAATAACGAATTTGAACCTAACTTGTTAAGGAAACATGTAATTCGCATAACTTATTTAGTAAATAGATTGTGTTCATGACCTGATAAATCTACGACCATGTTTAACTAATTTAGATAAATATGTATATATTATAGGTTAGTAACTGATACATTTATGAAACCAGCTAATAAGTTTACCTGAGACTCATCCATTTGTTAAGTCTATTGACTCAAAAATGATTTGATTAATTATGCGAAATTGCGGAATTAATCTAAATAAATTTTATGCTACGTACCATAAATTGACATAATATATAACCGCACAATACCTAAAAGAAAGTGGTAAAGTTTTGTTTAAGGAAAGGGCAGCAACGTCACTTATGAAATTTAGGTCATTAGGCATTCGAAGCATGCGTGCAGCTAATTAAAGCAAGCTACCAATAGACTATAGGCTATAGCTAGCTCCATCCAAAATTCCAAAGGGGAAGTCTCTCATTCCCATTCCCATTCCCATTTCCATTTCCATTCTCATTTCCATTCCATTCCCATTTCCACACACACACATGGAGAGCAAAAAGCAAAGAGCAAAGAGCAAAGAGCAAAGAGCAAAGAGATGTAGAAAGCATAGAGGGAAAGAGACGCAAAGCTTTGTGGGGGTAGCGTTTTGATTGTCTCCCACTAAACTCGTGTTGGGTCGGCCCTTCCCACGACAGTGCTTTCCCACTTTGTCACCTCAGTCTTTTTTCTCTCTTTTTTTCGCCTACTATATGCCTTTTTCCTTCCCTTGCGCTCCCTCCATTCATACATTGACAAATCACAATTGCGTTCAAATTAAATATCCGAATTAATTATATATATCACGTAATGATAATAGATACATATATTATGATCGATATTGTTGAAGTCGAATCTTACATATTCGCAAAATCTTCTTGATTTTTGGCAAACAACAAACAAAAAGGGTTTATCTAGATCAAAGCCGAAATCGTACACACTCCCAAAAGTCTCATTAATCTCTGCAAACAGCAAATAAAAAACTACCGTTTGACTCAATCGAAGCCGGGGAGATTGTTCGATCAAGAATACGGTGATGCTTAAGTCATCATTGAGAGATAAATCACAAGAACTTGAGAAGCGATGAAACGACTTATTCTGGAAATTGAATGAGCTCCGCTATTTATAGGGAAACTTTTGGAGTCACGGAGCGTTCTGATTTGTGAGTTGAATTTATAATTAATAAATAATATATTTTTAATAAAATATATTATTTAATAATTATGATAATTACTCATTATGATGATAAGTATAGCAATTTAATATTAATTTTTTATTATTAAGAATAATGACAATTAATTTTCGAAGAGAATATAAATATCTTTTAATCTGATTAAATAGTATATTCAGTTAGTAAATATATTATTTAATGTGTGGATGTTTATAACTTTGTAAGCCATTAATGTCATTGTCAATGACAATTTGGACATTTTAGAAATTATAAATCACGTGCTAACTTCATAATTTTTGATGATTTATAATTCCACAGATATACAATCAGTCACGATATATCAGAGATATATGAAATATTATGCGTGTAGGTTTGTGGTTGTTTTATTCCTAGCTTGAAAGGATTCCAACATCTTCCTATATGATCATATCCATTTGTTGTGATTAGTCGTGTCTCGGACCAAACACTGAATTTGGAAAGGGATATGAGAGGATACGAATAGCCTTACACTGAATGCAGTCTTTTTCATAAAACCATATATATATCTTGCATTATTCCCTTCACCACACTAATTATATATGTATAAGTGTATAACTACAAAATGTATGAATCATGCATGCTCTACCGCACGTGCAAATGGATTCTTAATTTACAATTTTCTATAGCTTCATCCATCTTTTCTTAGGTAAGAATTTATCGATGTGGGGGCCTTTTTAAATATTAGAAGAAAAAAAATGTAATTTATCTCATAATAATATATGTCAAATTAATAAAATAAAAAAAATAAAAAAAATCAGGTCATGTTTACTAATTCAATATAACTATATATAGTTGTCTTCGACTGATTCTCAGTTTGAAATCGTTGCATGCCCAAAATAGACTATGATTAAAGCATTACAAAAAAATAGACATGCTTACAATTTTAAAAATTGAAAAGAAAAAAACTATAATACGAACTATATACTTCGATATCAAAATTTCTCTATGATTTTTGTAAATTATATATGATAATGATATTTGTGTCTATTAAGAAGCCTGAAATTGTATTTCCAATTGAATAACAATCACAAAATAAATAATTGACTACAATTATATATTAATAAATTTTTAATTAATTAAAACATATTGTGATATATATATACATATTTTA
The DNA here is from genome assembly GCA_032719365.1 of Prinsepia uniflora. Taxonomy (NCBI): domain Eukaryota; kingdom Viridiplantae; phylum Streptophyta; class Magnoliopsida; order Rosales; family Rosaceae; genus Prinsepia; species Prinsepia uniflora. The sequence goes on along the minus strand of CM064865.1, from coordinate 81,553,012 downwards.
CATTAAAATATAAAATCAGTGGGAGCCTAAGACTCCCCTGGGCCCGATTGTGGCTCCACCCTTGTTAGTGCCACCAAATCCCATCCATTTATCTAACATGGTGATTCGTGTCGAACTCAAAATTATCTGAAAATTATGGAATTGTCACGTGGTTCATAATTCATATAATACTTAAATTATTTCTGATAATGACATTAATGGTTCCAAACACCCGCATATTAAATAATATATACTAGCTAAATATATTATCTAATTGGATAAGGCCTCAATAACAATACTATTATATTTGATAATTAATTGTTATTAAAATTGAATTAATAAATAATACCGTTAATTAAAGAAATTATTTATTAATTACAAATTTCATCGACCAATCGGAACGCATTAAGGCCTACGAGATTTCCCTATAAATACCGAATTCATTTCATTTCAAAGGTACTTCATTTCTCGTTTCGAAAGTTCTATTTGATTTCACTATAAAATCTAATTTAAGGATTATAACGTTATTGGGTTAAACAACTCTCCCGAGACTTCAACGTCGGCTTCGATTGATTTTTGTTCGTTGTTTACAGGGATCATGGAAAATTTTCTAGCGTGCTTAATTTTTGCTTCCACACATAGCATATCAAAGAAATTAAAATCATATTTTGTGTCCTTTGACATCTAGATTCAATATATTTGAAATAACTATGCAGTACTAATTAAAATGATTTGAAATGATACACGTACACAAATTCTTTTGAAATCCACTTGTTTTCTTGAATTGTGTGGGAAAATGAATAGGTTTTACTAAAATATTTTTGATGAAAATACCCTTAATTACTTAACGAATGTTTTAACAAAAGAAAATTTAAAAAACATGAACAAAATACTTAAAATAAGATATTTTAATCAAAATTTTAAATAATGATAGTTACTTTGTCTATCTTATTCATTTTTAATTTTTAATTTATTTTTATTTTAAAATTTTAAAAATTATTTACATACGCGTAAGGGAATACGGAAAGCTAGTATTTTATCATGCGAAATTAACAGTTAATTTCACAAAAGGAGAAAGGATGATCTCCTTGATTGATAATTTGTAATGATGCCTGAAAAAAGCATGTATATATCACTACTTCATTGTTGTTACTGGGAAGTTGCTATTTGATTCCAGTAGCATGCATTGACCTTGACCTAGACCAACTAACAATCATTAACATTAGGCATGCCTAAATGGGTTGATTAGTAGGACACAAATTAAACAACATGTGCAAATTATTGAGAATTTCTCAACTAATATAATTATGTAATTGTAGAAACATAAATTACCGGAAAATTATGGAACTGATCTGTGGCCCATAATTCTCCAAATGCCGATATTATTCTTAGTATAAAAGATGGCGACATGACACAATTTCCGTATTAATTTGACATATTTACCAGTTGAAGATATTAATTAATCAGAACAATGTCAATAATAAATAATCTCATTCAACCAATTAGATGTTTCAGTGACTCAATGTTTCATTATAAATACAGGGTCTCACTCACCTCTAAAAGTAATTTAAAATTCATACCAATACTTTCTGCCGGTTGATTCTATCAATTAAACTGACTTAAACATCAGAGGGTTCTTAGTTGAACCACCCCCTCCGGGCTTCAATCTTAACTCTGTTTATTTCTAATTGTGTGTAGGGATCGAAAATGAATTCTACAAGTTTAGACGATTTTTGCATCAACAACAATTAAAGTAACTTCACAGCCACATAAATCAGAATCTCATAGTATTTTATGTAAAACTACAATTTTTAAAACATGCTTTAACCTCTCAGTTTGAAAATAAGTTCATAAATTATCATAAAATAATCACCGTACAAACGTGCAGGTAAAATGTTGTTATAAAAGTCAAATTTAAGAAAGATATCCACTCATTCTTCTGATTTTGTATGCCTCATGTCCCGATGTTACTCCACACATTTCGAGAAGTTCTCAGTTGCTACTCTGATATTCACACCGCTAGGCTGAGTGTGACACATAAAAAATGGGGTAACTCGGGTAATTACTTAAACTTTATGATTATCAGAAAGTGTAATATGTTATGTGTTTTCATTGTTGCGATGCATTATTAGTTAGTTTTTACAAATTACGTTTCACACGACCTCCTAAAACTCACCGTTTTAAATGTTAGGCTTTCGTCATCTAAAAGTTGTCGTTCAGATGTCGGCAAGTGTACCTCGATTTTGGCATCCTTATGAACTTTTCAGGTTGGAATATGTCAATTTAATATGTATTTATTTTCTTTAGTCGAGTTCTAAAAATGAGAAATACCGATTATGTTGACTTTATATTAGTGCTTAGAATGATTCTCCATTTTCTAATCCCAAACTGGCTCCTCGCCTCCTCCTTGATAATGATCAATCAAGCCAATTTATGTTATGATACAATCCCAACATTTTGGGTCGGTATTTGATCTGAATCGCCACGTACCAGTTAGAGAATCAATTTGGGTCAGGTGATTGGGTCAAGATTTCTGGAGTAGATTGGGTCATGACGTCAGGGGATGTTCTCTCGTTGAAAGTTGAAACAGGCTTACCCTCGTATTCAATTTCCCACAAAAACCCAACTAAAATAATTGGAAGACTATCCACTAAGATAGCAATAGTGTTATCCAACTGCACAGAGTCTGTCCATGGGTTATGAGCCGGTTCATAGCCATGGACCGGTTATACAATCCAGAAGACATTCCTGACCCAATAAGTACTAGGCTTCGGGTCCAGGCATACAATATATTGACCCAAAAGGTGACCCAACACTTTGCCCCCCCAAAAAAAAGGTAACCCAACACATGTATGAATTGCGGCTTTGCCTGGTTTTTGGATCACTTTGGGATTTTGAGTTTATCCTAGTTTAGGTTTTAGTTCAAAATCTTTTTATTTATGGGAATTAAGTATAAAATAATTATTTTAAAAGATAAATAATAATATAAATAAATTAAAATACTGTAAATACAAAATAAAATTTATTTAAGATGTGAAAATTAGTGTAAATCTCCCGAATGAAAGAAATTTTTAAAAATAAAAGTTCATATTATATATATAATATAATCGGCAAAAAAATTATGATATTGCACTCATTTTGTGTAAGGGTGTTCATTTATGACACGACTCAAAACACGCACGAAATTTATCAAAATCAATCATAACTATTAAGATTTTGTGTCTTTTTCGAGTTAAACTGTTATGACATGTTTAATAAACGAATGAATTTCAAGTCAATCTGTTATAATTAACCCATTAAATAAACGAATAGATTTTGGTCAATCTATTAATTTTTATAATGACCTATTTATTAACCCTTTTAATAAAGGTGTCAATTACTAATTTATATATCTACCAATTTATCTATTTATGTATATATTAAATTTGATAGTTTGAATAATTTAAATAAATTAAACATATTAAACGAATTATAAGTTAATTGGATTTCGAGTACGATTTATTTATTAAATGAATTACACAAATTACTTAAATCATTAATAAGTGAATTAGACATATTTAACACAATTATAAAAAAAAAAAAATTAAATTAAATATATTTAAATAGAACAGCGTTTATACTATATAAAGTTATAAACTTACATGTCACCACACATTGACGGCCCTAATTCTCTATGAAATTTATTTTGTCAAATATCTAAGATCCAAATGGCTGACAACACGTGTCACCGTACACAAAACGACGAATTGGCATTGTTTTCTGTGTTTTTGTACGTCCCATGAGAAGAAAAAAGATAATCGACCCCGTGAATTTGGTTAGCGGTATAGCCCGGCAACGTAAAAGTCAATTATCGCCCTTTCACTATGCGAAGCGGCCTAGCTAGGATAAAGGTCAGCTACGTCTTTTCTCTTGCTGTCAATTATTGTCGAATCACGTGCCACCTGTTAATAAAATAAAGGACACGTGCGCTTCGATCATCAGTCATTGCGTATGGAAATTGGATGCTGTAGGAAGGTGGGATATGGGATTGTGTGCCTTAGATTAAAATACAACATCCTTTGGATCTCAATTTTTTTTTTATTCATAAGTTGAATTCAAATTTGGATTCTTCCTTTTCAATTATTTTGGAACTTATAAAAGAGATTCATATTTATTTTCAACTATATGAATGAAAATAATACAATTAACAAAATTCAAATGTTTTTTTTCCAACCAAAAGGAACTTAATTAAAATAGACAAATCATCTTTAATTAAGATATCAAAAAATTTAGAAGACTCATGGTCATCTTATCTATAACAATACATAGAGTATTTACAGAAAGCAGCAACTACACGAGCTGCTACGTTATGCATTCGAGAAGTGACAGGACCCACCCCGATTATCGCCTCGATAATCGGGAAGCATCCTGCTCCCGTCTGACAATCGAATCAAAAAGACCGGAAACTAGTTAAAATTACAACACACCCATTGTCAGACCAGGGAGATTAAACAAATACATCCGACTGGACGTCAAGTCCACAGTTTCACAGAGCAATATTACAAAACGAGTTAAAGAAACAAGTCCTACTCTGTGAACTAACTACTCCGCAACGGAAAAACTTTATGCCTCCGCCTCTGCCTCGGCGCTTGCCCCCACGCTTGTTCCACGACCTGGAGGGAATTTAAAACAACAAGGTGTGAGTGGACCGAAACATAAGTTTAACAGGAAAAACAGTTTTTCCGAAATTGGGTTCGCCCTCCAGTTTTGTAATCCGCATGCATAACCAAGTATTCAAAATTTGTGTGTTATACTTTTGAAAACTCTTTTTCCGAAACACAAGAAAAACGTTACAGGGATCGTCATCACTCATGTAAAGCCATGTAATAATACTAGATTCCAGAAATCATCATTTTGAAACATTATTTGCACAAATCAAGTGAAACATAAAACAATAATCATGATTATGCCGTTGGATCCATCCGAGTCTTTAAACTCAACATTAGGCCTTCCCGGGATATCAACGAGTCTTTAAACTCAAAACACGATTAATAGGCCTCGGGGGTATCATAATAACCGAGTCTTTAAACTCTCGAGTCTTTAAACTCAATTTTCGGGCCCGCCCCCAGAATCAACATACCGGGTCTTTAAACCCAAAACCAGATCCAACCATCCACCGGGTCTTTAAACCCAAAACCGTTTTTAAACATATTAAATCAGGATTCATCACAAATCTTTTTCCAACGTTATTCCAAAAACATTTCTCATCGTAACAGGACTCATGCCCGAATTCACATGTAAATTCCAACACATGCAATTAACAGAAGATTTCTTCACAATATGATCAAACATCATAAATCCGAAACATGCATATTCATAACCAGATACTTCATCAAAAATTATCACGCATGCATAGGCAAAAATCGAAATCTCGAAATGCGTGAAATACGATAATTACCTCGAAAAACGTGAAAACAAGTAAAACCGATATATCATCTCACCCTCGTAGAATCATATGTAAAACCATGAGATAATTAAGCAAAATAGTCATGCATGCCTAATTTAAAAATCAAAGAGTCCACTCACAATCTTAGGACACGTCAATCGCGTCCCGCGTGCTCCTCCGTAGCTTCGGAAGTGTCCGGGCCTGTGAAAACGTACAAGAAGGGTTACAAACATCTCAAAATAACTCGTAGGATTTTTCCTAATTTTTCCGGATTTTTCGGCGAAAATAAACTTAAAGACTTAATCTTCCGGACTCCCGAAGTTATCCCGAATGTCTCCCGATCGATTCGAACTCTAAAGATAAAATGTTATTTAAACTGTAAGGTTAAATTCTCATGTTGACCGTGATCGGAGTTGACGTCACACGCGCCGTCACGCGCCGCCCAAAGTGGCTGCGCGTGAAAGCCACGCGCCACGCTACAGTACCTTCGTCCTTACCCGAATCAACTGATAAACGGGTCTAATACCCGCGACTCAACCCGACCAGTTCAAGTCCAATTCTCAATCAATTCCTCTCGTTTTTGTTCCTATTATCTTCCCTAATCCTTTAATTTTAGGTCTGCAATGAAGGTTAACCTCGACTAGTACCCAAACGACCCAACTCAAACTCGAACAGTCGAACAAATCGACATTCTGGAACTCACCCAAACTAACCCCAATCTCAAATTAATTTCACCAGTAGGTTAAGGGGATTCATACGAACACAATGGTACTGTCAATTGATCTTGCCGTTACCTGGAAGTCGTCGTCCTCAAGCTCGAAAATACTCAGAACCAGGGTACTCCGTTCTTGGCCAATTCGTGAATGTCGTCCTTCGAATTTGACGTGGTTGGTTTCCTTTTGCTCCCAGAAGACTAGAATGGCCCCTGGTTTCGATCAACAGACCTCAGAAATCGAATTCAGTTTTTCCCTCCAACTGGTTCAACTCTGAACCGTAGCTCAGGTTCCTGGGCGAAACAGGCTCCAATCCCTTCAGTTCTTGCACCGTAGTGATCCTAACACTCCCAGAAGTCTCACCGTGTGTTTGGTTTGATCCTTCGACCCTCAGAATTTGAACTCAGCGATTTCCCCCCCAGAAACCCGAAATGGTTCAACACTGGTTCTCTCAATCTCTCTCAGTTTTTCCACCGCAGAAAGGACGCAAATGAGTCCCTAAGTCCAACAGCAATCAGAGTAACCGATTCAAACGGCCAGCAACTCGTGGGAGACACTCTGAAGTCTCTGAAAACGGTTTCCCGCAAGCACAGAGACCACGGCCACTCCTCACTCTCCCGTGCTCTGAGCTCTGCCCAAACGTGCACCAAGGTCACTCAATCCTGTTTCCACTGCCTAAAACTACATAAACAAAACGTCTGAGCAATCCACTAAGCCATAAACAATTGATCGCACAAACCCACGGCCGCAGCACTCTGTTTTCCACGGTGGTGAACAGTACCCCGTGTGGAAATTACCAAAATGCCCCCAGGGCAAAAATTACCAAACTACCCTCCAACTTCCGTGACCCGTAACTCGGTCGTCCGACGTCCGTTTCAAGCGTGCCGCCTGTCGTTGTACTCGGGGCGTCGAGACGAACATAACGGTCTTCGAGTCAAATGGATATCAATTGTCAAACAAAAAGTCAACTTTTTCCCCTTATAACGCCCAAATTACGATAATGCCCCTGAACTTCCGAACACCATAACTTTCACTCCGAGCGTCCGAATCGAACGTGCCACCTGTCTATGAACTCGTGACATCCCGAACTACGTCACGGTCATCACTCAACATCCGTTCGACCTCCAAATCAAAAGTCAACAAATCGACCACACGAACACAGGGGTAAAAACGTCATTTTATTCAATATTTAATAATATTACATTTCCAGAACGTCCGGGGCGTTACAATCTCCCCTCCTTAAGAAATTTCGTCCCGAAATTTCAAGGAAACAAGTAAGGGAACTGTTCCCGCATCTGCGCCTCGGGTTCCCATGTGGCTTCCTCCACATTCTGGTTCCTCCAGAGGACCTTCACCAGAGGAACGGTCTTCCGACGTAGCACTTTCTCCTTTCGATCCAAAATCTGTACCGGTTGTTCCTCGAAGCTCAAATCATCTCGAAGTTCAATGGGCTGATCCTCCAGTACATGAGATGCGTCAAACACATATTTCCGCAACATCGACACATGGAAAACATCGTGGACCTTCGAAAGCTCTGGCGGTAGTGCCAGCCGGTAGGCCACCGGGCCAATCCTCTCGGTAATCTCGTAAGGTCCAATATAACGAGGGCTCAACTTCCCTCGCCTGCCGAATCGTACTACACCCTTCCAAGGGGACAATTTCAGAAATACCCGATCTCCGACCGCAAACTCCAGATCTCGAATCCGATGGTCCACATAGCTCTTTTATCTGTCCTGGGCTGCCTTGAGCCGATCCCTGATGAGTTTGACCTTCTCGGTCGTCAGTTCCACCAATTCGGATTTAGTCAGCCTCCTTTCCCCCACGTCCGTCCAACACAACAGAGTTCTGCATTGCCGTCCGTACAAGGCTTCGTACGGAGCCATCCCAATGCTCGCTTGATAGCTGTTGTTGTAGGCAAATTCCATCAAGGCTAGGTGTGACTCCCAAGTGTCATGAAATTGCAAGACGCAAGCTCGCATCATATCCTCCAATGTCTGGATGGTCCGCTCAGACTGGCCGTCAGTCTGAGGATGAAATGCAGTACTGAAACGAAGTTTCGTCCCAAATGCTTCCTGCAGACTCTGCCAAAATCGAGAAGTAAATCTTGGGTCTCGGTCAGAAACTATTGATTCCGGAGTACCGTGCAAACGGATGATCTCGTCAATAAACAACTGGGCCAACTGCGTCATCCTGAAATTCTCTCGCACTGGCAAGAAGTGAGCTGATTTCGTAAGCCTGTCCACAATCACCCAAACTCCATCGTGACCCCTGGGTGTCCTAGGAAGTCCAAACACAAAATCCATCGTCAAGTGATCCCATTTCCATTCCGGAATAGGTAGTGGTTGCAAGGCTCCATAAGGTCGTTGTCTCTCAGCCTTCACTTGCTGGCAAATCAGACACCTGCTGACAAACTCGGCAATCTCCCGTTTCATTCCCGGCCACCAGTAGTGCACTCGCAAGGTACGATACATCTTGGTCCCACCAGGATGCATCGCGTAGGCCGCACTATGAGCTTCGTCCAAGATCTCCTTCTTCAGTGCCTCCACGCCGGGCACACACAACCGTCCTTCTTTTAGCAAAGCTCCATCCTCCCTGACTGTAAAGTCTAGCCGTTCACCGGCTTCCACTTCAATCCGAAGTACACATGAGACAGGATCTTGAGATTGAGCCTCAACGATCCGATCGACCAGGAGTGGTCTCACATGAAAATTAGCCAGCAAGATACCTTGGCCATCCAAACCCAAATCAATGCTATTCTTACGGAGTTCAACCAAAAGTGGCAAATGAACCGTCCGTAGATGTGCTACAGAATGCGTTGACTTCCGGCTTAGAGCATCAGCCACCACATTGGCTTTTCCCGGGTGGTACTCAATCGTGCAATCATAATCCTTAATTAGCTCTAGCCACCGTCGCTGCCTCACATTCAACTCCTTCTGAGTGAACAAGTACTTCAGGCTCTTGTGGTCCGTAAATATTCTGCAAGTCGCACCGTACAGGTGATGTCTCCAAATCTTCAATGCATGCACAATAGCAGCTAACTCCAAATCGTGCGTCGGATAATTGCGCTCATGCGGTTTCAACTGGCGCGAAGCATAGGCGATCACTTTCCCATGCTGCATTAGTACACATCCCAAACCCTGTAAGGATGCATCACTGTACACCTCAAATTCCCCACTGCCGTCTGGAAGGGTCAGTATAGGAGCAGACGTCAACCTTTCCTTTAGCTCCCGAAAACTATGCTCACAATCGTCATCCCACTCAAACTTGACTCCCTTCCGCGTCAGTCGCGTCAACGGGGCAGCAATGGTAGAGAAACCCTCTACAAACCTCCTGTAGTAACCAGCCAAACCCAAGAAACTCCTGACTTCAGTGACGGTCCTCGGTTGTTCCCACTTCGCCACTGCCTCAATTTTCTGAGAATCCACACTGATCCCGTCAGTTGAGATCACATGCCCCAAGAAACTCACGCTCGTCAACCAAAACTGACATTTGCTGAGCTTCGCATACAACTGGTTTTCCCTCAAGGTACCCAGCACCATCCTTAAGTGCTCCTCGTGCGCTTCCGCACTCCTCGAGTAGACCAGGATATCGTCAATGAACACGATGACAAAGTGATCCAAGTAAGGCTGCAACACTCGGTTCATCAAATCCATAAACGCTGCGGGTGCGTTGGTCAAGCCAAACGGCATCACCAGGAACTCATAATGACCATAACGGGTCCTAAATGCTGTCTTGGGTACATCCTCATCCTTAACCCGCAATTGATGATACCCAGAACGTAGATCAATTTTGGAGAAGTACTGCGCTCCTCGCAGCTGATCGAACAAATCATCGATCCGAGGCAACGGGTATTTGTTCCTGACTGTTACTTTATTCAGTTGCCTGTAATCGATGCAAAGTCTCAAACTCCCATCCTTTTTCCTCACAAACAACACCGGAGCTCCCCAGGGAGATACACTTGGTCGAATAAATCCCATCTCAAGTAATTCTTGTAACTGCGCCTTCAGGTCTTTCAACTCGGCTGGCGCCATACGATACGGAGTCTGAGAAATAGGTTGCGTACCTGGAACCAGATCAATAGTGAACTCAACATCTCGATGCGGTGGCAATCCCGGTAGATCCTCCGGAAAGACATCCGGGAACTCCCGTACAATCGGTATATCCTCCACCCGCAATGGTGCAGTTCGTGAATCCATCACTCGGGCTAAGTATCCCTGGCACCCCTTCCTCAACAACTTACTTGCCTTTAGGGCAGATATTACTCCGACAGGAGTTGCTCGCTGAATTCCCTGAAAATTGGTTTCCGGTAGCCCCGGGCTCCGAAAAGTAACCCTCTTATCGACGCATTCGATAGAGGCGTGATGGAGCGTCAACCAATCCATACCCAAAATGACATCAAAGTCGTGCAAGTCCAAGAGTATCAAATCTGCCACCAGACCAACATCACCTACCATTACGGGGCACTCCCGCAACACTTGGTTCACCACAAACACATCTCCGGTGGGCGTACTCACTCCCATGTCACAGTCCAATGCGGACACCTCTCTACCCGCCAACAACTCACAGTCCCGTGAAATAAATGAATGAGTAGCTCCGGGATCAATTAAAGCACAAACATCATGTCCAAAGATCGTGAGTGTACCTGTCACAACACCAGGCGCAGCCCTGGCCTCCTGCTGCGTAACGGCAAAAACTCGGGCCTGTGGTCCAGCTGCTCGCCCACGGCCCCGGCCCCTCTGTCCACTAGCCGCTCCGGTACCACCTCCTCGAGTGCTCCCAGTCCCAGAAACTGCAGCTGTGCTCCGTCCCTGCTCTGCTCCACCCCGACCTGCGCCACCACCATGTGGCAAAGATGGACAGTCCCTCCGATAGTGGCCCCGCTCGCCACAGAAGAAACAGATGACACTGGAAGCATCTCGAACAAAACCACCACTCTGCCGTCCCGTGGAAGCAACAGAAGTCGCGCTCGCCTGCGGAGCAGTCTGCGCCCTAGGCGCTCGGAATCCGGAACCCTGATAGTTACCAGGCCTGCCATAACGATCATTGCCTGCAGATGAGGCTCCACCATAACGTCCCTTCTTCGAGGCTCCCTGACCATACGATCCAGAATATGAACGCCCGCGACGTTGTCCACCACCAGAATACTGTGGACGTGTCGGGAGACTAGCCTCAACCCGCACCGCGGCATCAGACAACTCCCTGAGAGTAGCAAAAGCTCCGGCCGTCACAATGGCCCGTATCTCACCCCGTAGGCCAAGCTCGAACCTACGACATTTCTCAGCCTCAGTAGATACAAAGGTAGGAGCAAAACGAGCTAGCATCTGAAATTTCTGTTACTCAGCTACGGACATGCTCCCCTGCTGGAGCTGCAGAAACTCGGTCTCCCTAGCATCACGGAATGAACGGGGATAATACTGATCCAGAAACCGCTCACGAAAGGTCTCCCAAGTCACTGTACGGGCATCCCAACCCGACAACTCCAGAGTGTACCACCACTCATAAGCAGAGCCATCAAGTAGAAATGTGGCCAACACCACACGCTCCTCAAGAGGACAGTGCATCACAGTAAAAATCCGTTCAATCCGAGAAATCCAACGGTGAGCATCCTCGGGATCCGCTCCACCACTGAACACCGCAGCCCCAAGACGCTGGGCTCGCTCGATCGAAGCGCTCTCGGCATCGCCATTAGGTCGTGGAGGGGGTTCGCGTCGCGGAGGCATGGCCGGTCGTCCTTCTTTCTGTAAGAGGCATAAGTTAGTACAATAATCAAGGCACACCCGAGTGCCGGACACGAATCGTAAACCTAGGCTCTGATACCAATTGACAGGACCCACCCCGATTATCGCCTCGATAATCGGGAAGCATCCTGCTCCCGTCTGACAATCGAATCAAAAAGACCGGAAACTAGTTAAAATTACAACACACCCATTGTCAGACCAGGGAGATTAAACAAATACATCCGACTGGACGTCAAGTCCACAGTTTCACAGAGCAATATTACAAAACGAGTTAAAGAAACAAGTCCTACTCTGTGAACTAACTACTCCGCAACGGAAAAACTTTATGCCTCCGCCTCTGCCTCGGCGCTTGCCCCCACGCTTGTTCCACGACCTGGAGGGAATTTAAAACAACAAGGTGTGAGTGGACCGAAACATAAGTTTAACAGGAAAAACAGTTTTTCCGAAATTGGGTTCGCCCTCCAGTTTTGTAATCCGCATGCATAACCAAGTATTCAAAATTTGTGTGTTATACTTTTGAAAACTCTTTTTCCGAAACACAAGAAAAACGTTACAGGGATCGTCATCACTCATGTAAAGCCATGTAATAATACTAGATTCCAGAAATCATCATTTTGAAACATTATTTGCACAAATCAAGTGAAACATAAAACAATAATCATGATTATACCGTTGGATCCATCCGAGTCTTTAAACTCAACATTAGGCCTTCCCGGGATATCAACGAGTCTTTAAACTCAAAACACGATTAATAGGCCTCGGGGGTATCATAATAACCGAGTCTTTAAACTCTCGAGTCTTTAAACTCAATTTTCGGGCCCGCCCCCAGAATCAACATACCGGGTCTTTAAACCCAAAACCAGATCCAACCATCCACCGGGTCTTTAAACCCAAAACCGTTTTTAAACATATTAAATCAGGATTCATCACAAATCTTTTTCCAACGTTATTCCAAAAACATTTCTCATCGTAACAGGACTCATGCCCGAATTCACATGTAAATTCCAACACATGCAATTAACAGAAGATTTCTTCACAATATGATCAAACATCATAAATCCGAAACATGCATATTCATAACCAGATACTTCATCAAAAATTATCACGCATGCATAGGCAAAAATCGAAATCTCGAAATGCGTGAAATACGATAATTACCTCGAAAAACGTGAAAACAAGTAAAACCGATATATCATCTCACCCTCGTAGAATCATATGTAAAACCATGAGATAATTAAGCAAAATAGTCATGCATGCCTAATTTAAAAATCAAAGAGTCCACTCACAATCTTAGGACACGTCAATCGCGTCCCGCGTGCTCCTCCGTAGCTTCGGAAGTGTCCGGGCCTGTGAAAACGTACAAGAAGGGTTACAAACATCTCAAAATAACTCGTAGGATTTTTCCTAATTTTTCCGGATTTTTCGGCGAAAATAAACTTAAAGACTTAATCTTCCGGACTCCCGAAGTTATCCCGAATGTCTCCCGATCGATTCGAACTCTAAAGATAAAATGTTATTTAAACTGTAAGGTTAAATTCTCATGTTGACCGTGATCGGAGTTGACGTCACACGCGCCGTCACGCGCCGCCCAAAGTGGCTGCGCGTGAAAGCCACGCGCCACGCTACAGTACCTTCGTCCTTACCCGAATCAACTGATAAACGGGTCTAATACCCGCGACTCAACCCGACCAGTTCAAGTCCAATTCTCAATCAATTCCTCTCGTTTTTGTTCCTATTATCTTCCCTAATCCTTTAATTTTAGGTCTGCAATGAAGGTTAACCTCGACTAGTACCCAAACGACCCAACTCAAACTCGAACAGTCGAACAAATCGACATTCTGGAACTCACCCAAACTAACCCCAATCTCAAATTAATTTCACCAGTAGGTTAAGGGGATTCATACGAACACAATGGTACTGTCAATTGATCTTGCCGTTACCTGGAAGTCGTCGTCCTCAAGCTCGAAAATACTCAGAACCAGGGTACTCCGTTCTTGGCCAATTCGTGAATGTCGTCCTTCGAATTTGACGTGGTTGGTTTCCTTTTGCTCCCAGAAGACTAGAATGGCCCCTGGTTTCGATCAACAGACCTCAGAAATCGAATTCAGTTTTTCCCTCCAACTGGTTCAACTCTGAACCGTAGCTCAGGTTCCTGGGCGAAACAGGCTCCAATCCCTTCAGTTCTTGCACCGTAGTGATCCTAACACTCCCAGAAGTCTCACCGTGTGTTTGGTTTGATCCTTCGACCCTCAGAATTTGAACTCAGCGATTTCCCCCCCAGAAACCCGAAATGGTTCAACACTGGTTCTCTCAATCTCTCTCAGTTTTTCCACCGCAGAAAGGACGCAAATGAGTCCCTAAGTCCAACAGCAATCAGAGTAACCGATTCAAACGGCCAGCAACTCGTGGGAGACACTCTGAAGTCTCTGAAAACGGTTTCCCGCAAGCACAGAGACCACGGCCACTCCTCACTCTCCCGTGCTCTGAGCTCTGCCCAAACGTGCACCAAGGTCACTCAATCCTGTTTCCACTGCCTAAAACTACATAAACAAAACGTCTGAGCAATCCACTAAGCCATAAACAATTGATCGCACAAACCCACGGCCGCAGCACTCTGTTTTCCACGGTGGTGAACAGTACCCCGTGTGGAAATTACCAAAATGCCCCCAGGGCAAAAATTACCAAACTACCCTCCAACTTCCGTGACCCGTAACTCGGTCGTCCGACGTCCGTTTCAAGCGTGCCGCCTGTCGTTGTACTCGGGGCGTCGAGACGAACATAACGGTCTTCGAGTCAAATGGATATCAATTGTCAAACAAAAAGTCAACTTTTTCCCCTTATAACGCCCAAATTACGATAATGCCCCTGAACTTCCGAACACCATAACTTTCACTCCGAGCGTCCGAATCGAACGTGCCACCTGTCTATGAACTCGTGACATCCCGAACTACGTCACGGTCATCACTCAACGTCCGTTCGACCTCCAAATCAAAAGTCAACAAATCGACCACACGAACACAGGGGTAAAAACGTCATTTTATTCAATATTTAATAATATTACATTTCCAGAACGTCCGGGGCGTTACAAGAAGTGTATCTAAGTTTGACGCACTCAAATAAGGACTGTATCATCAGATTATCAAAGAAAATTCCTTCAATATTTGCATCCACCTTACTCATGTCGTTACACATTGCACCAAACATTTCGAATATATCTCAATGATTACCTTCTTACAATCATAATCCGCACAATCAATCATAGTTGCCCGAATGGCATAAGTTTTCGTCTGCAAGACAGTAACACAATGGAGGCTGCCACATCAACTAGCAGCGATAAAACTCTCAAGGGAGGATCTGTGCACCTAGCCATAAGCACCCTGACAGATCTCTTTTCAAAAAGCACCATCACAGTTCACCTTCACAAAACCATTAAGAGGTCTACTCTAACCCCGGTTAACATTGCTACAAATCAAAAGAGATCGGATCGAATGTACCAAGGGAGGCGTAGCACGACTAGTCGCATGAAACTCTCTAACTTGATCCATCATTAGCTAAATGGAAATCATGGGATCAACAACAATACCATTGAAGCACCTCAGATTATGGCACTTCCATATGCGCCACAATCCAAATAGAAAGAGTTACAAAATCCAAGATTTGATGCCCAGTTCCACCCAGAGTCGTCAAGAAGTGATTCAAGTACCACACGAAGTCATCACCATAAAGGCATATAATATCCACATGCAGAGGGCACCCAAATCAGAAACTCCGAGCATAATTACATTTAATGAAAAGTTGAGCCTGTGTTTCCTCTTATTCGCCACATTGAGGACAAATATTGTCCACCAAGATCAGGCGCCTCACTAGGTTAGCAAGCACCGCCAAAAAATGTTTACAACACTTCCACAAAAACATCTGAAGTTTAGGAGGCACTACAACAGACCAGATGGAGTCCCATAACTCAGATTGCTAGCTCATACTACTAGACTCTCCAGAGCCCTGCTTCTTCTGAAACTCGCCTTTTTTAGTAACTCCATAGCAACATAATATCTAAACTTAACAGAATAACTTCCATCATTGATATGATGCCATAAGTACCGATCAGAGCACCTAAGATAGCTAAGGGGAAGGAATATCACACTATGAGGTTCCTCCTGATTGAAAAAATTGTTGACAAGCTCAGAATCCCAACACTTACTTTCCACATCAATAAGGTCCATCACCTTGGAGGGCATAAGTGGGCGAGAGAGAGAGAGAGAGAGGAATGGCTGCCATCTGTTTAACTGCCATTTGGAACATATCATACCATTAACGATGACCATTAACTATTTTTTATGCATCTTTAAGCAAAAAAACTCGAATTTCATTAAAATTTCGTAACAGGGTGAGAAGTGAGTGCAGGGACTGAAGGTCTTCAAAAAACATCCTCCTCAACTTCAAAGTATATGAAAGAGTTAAGAGAAAGAAAACAAAATAAGTATTTCGATGTTTTTGAAGAAATTTTAAAAATTGACTAAAAATCGTGAGTATAGCTCACATTTTTTCTTGAAGAATGCAACTGTCGGGATTTCGTGAGATATTTTAACAACACATTAGCCAAAGTATTTAATGTCATTTGTAACATGCTTTGCAATTCAAGATGCTCATTAACTATTTTTGACGCATTTTTTAAACAATAAAAAAACTCCACTTTCATTTAAATTTCGTAATAGAGTGTGAAATGAGTATAGAGTTTGAAAGTGTTTAGAAAACATCCCCTCAACTTTAAATTATCTTACAGAGTGAAGATAATGGAAACAAAATAAGTATTTCGATGTTTTTGAATAAATTTCAAAAATCGATTAAAAATCGTGAGTTATAGCTCACAATATTTTGTAAAAAAAGAAACTATCGGGAATTCATAAAATAGTTTAACTGCACATTATCCAAAATATTAAATGTCATTTGAGACATATCCTGCCATTCAGGATGTGCATTAACTATTTTTTACGAATTGTTTAAGCAAAAATACTTGAATTTCATTGAAATTTGGTAACAAGGTGTGAAGTAAGTCTAAGGTCTGAAAGTATTTAGAAAATATCTCTCTCAACTCCAAAGTATCTTACAATATAAAGAGAATGAAAACAAAATAAGTATTTCAATACTTTTAAATAAATTTCAAAAATCGACTAAAAATCTTGAGTTATAAACTCACATTTTTTTTCGAAACAAATGCAACTGTTTGGATTTCGTGAAATATTTTAACTGTAAGTTAGCCAAAGTATTAAATGTCATTTGAGACATGTTCTGTCATTCATGATGCACATTAAATATTTTGTACACATTTTTTAGGTGAAAAAAAAACTCGATTTTCATTGTAATTTCGTAATAAGGTACAAAGTGAGTCTAGGGTCAAAAGGTCTTTAGAAAACAACTTACTCAACATCAAAGTTTCTCATGGAGTGAAGTGAATGGAAATAAAATAAGTATTTCGATCGTTTTGAAGAAATTTCAAAAATCGATTAAAAATCGTGAGTGCATATTTTTTTTTTTGTAAAAAATTCAATTATCAAGATTTTGTGAGATATTTTAACTGCATATTAACGAAAGTATTAAATGTCATTTCAGACATGTCATGCCATTCTGGATGTCCATTAACTATTTTTTACACATTTTTTAAGCAAAAAAAAAAAACTACACAGGGTACGAAATGAGTCTAAAGTTTGAAGACCCTTAAAAAACATCACCAAAACTTCAAAGTATCTTATGGAGTGAAGATAATGGAAACAAAATAAGTATTTTGATGCCATTGAAAAAATTTCAAAAATCGACTAAAAATCGCGAGTTGTTAGCTCACATTTTTTGTAAAAAATGTAACGGTTGGGATTTGTGAAATATTTTAACTGAATATTATCCAAAGTATTAAATGTCATTTGAGACATCTCTTGCTATAGAGGACGCTCTTTACCTATTTTCTACGCATTTTTTAATAAAAAAAACTCGCAGGTCATAGAAATTTCATAACAAGGTATGAAGTGAGTTTAGAGTGTGAAGGTCTTTAGAAAAAATCTCCCTCAACTTCAAAGTATCTTACAAAATAAAGATAATGAAAGCAAAATAAGTATTTCGATACTTTTGAAGAAATTTCAATAATCGACTAAAAATCGTGATTGACTCACATTTTTTCTTAAACAAATGCAACTGTCGGGATTTCCTGAAATATTTTAAATGCACATTAGCCACAATATTATATGCCATTTTAGATATACCCTACTATTCAGGATACTCATGAACTGTTTTTTTTACGCATTTTTAAGCAAAAAAATCGAATTTAATTGAAATTTCGTAACAGGGTGCGAAGTGAGTTTAGGACATGAAGGTTTTCAGAAAACATCGCTCTTAATTTCAAAGTAACTTACGAAGTGAAAAGAAAGGTAACAAAAAAAGTATTTCGATATTTTTAAAGAAATTTCAAAAATTGACAAAAAAATGTGAGTTATAGCTCGTTTTTTTTGTTGTAGAAAATACGATTGTTGGTATTTCATAGAAAATTTTAACTGCACATCAACCAAAATATTAAATGCCATATGGAGACATGTCCTGCTATTCAGGATGCCCAATAACTATTTTTATGCATTTTTTAATTTAAAAAAACTCGGATTTCATTGTAATTTTGTAACATGGTGCGTAATGAGTATACTGTCTTAAGGTCTTTAGAAAACATCCCTTCAACTTCAAAGTATCTTACGGAGTGAAGATATTGGAGAATAAGTATTTCGTTGTTTTGAATAAATTTCAAAAATCGATTAAAAATCGTAAATTATAGCTCACATTTTTTTTGTAAAAAAAAAAAACAACTATCGGAAATTCATAAAATATTTTGACTACACATTATCCAAAATATTAAATGTCATTTGAGACATGTCTTGCTATTCATGATGTGCATTAACTATTTTTTACGATTTTTAAAGCAAAAATACTTGAATTTTATTGAAATTTCGTAATATGGTGCGAAGTGAGTTTATGGTCTGAAGGTATTTAGAAAATATCCCCATCAACTTCAAAGTATCTTATGGACTAAAGAGAAGGGAAAAAAATTATGTATTTCGATGGTTTTGAAGAAATTTCAAAATCAACGAAAAATCTTGAATAATAACTCACATTTCTCACATTTTTTGTCAAAAATGTAACTGTTGGGATTTTGTAAAATATTCTAACTGTGCATTAGTCAAAGTATTAAAGGCCATTTGGGGCATGCCTTTTCATTCGGGATGCCCATTAACTATTTTTTACGCATTTTTTAAGCAAAAAAACTAGAATTTCATTGAAATTTCGTAAGAGAGTACAAAATGAGTCAAGGGTCTGAAAGTCTTTAGAAAACATCCTCCTCAACTTCAAAGTATCTTATGGAGTGAAGAGATTGAAAACAAAATAAATATTTCGGTACTTTCGAATAAATTTCAAAAATTGAATAAAAATTGTGAGCTGTAGCTCACATTTTTTGTAAAAAAATGCAACTGTCGGGATTTTGTGAAATATTTTAACTGCACATTAACTAAAGTCTTATATGCCATTCAGGATTTGTCCTCCTATTCAGGATGCCCATTAATGACTTTTTTACGCATTTTTTAAGCAAAAACACTCGAATTTCGTTGAAAATTCGTAACATGATGCGAAGTGAATTTACGGTCTGAAGATCTTTAGAAAATATCACCCTCAACTTCAAAGCACCTTAGGGGTTGAAGAGAATGGAAACAAAATAATTATTTTGTTACTTTTGAATAAATTTCAATAATCGACTAAAAATTATGAGTTATAACCCACATTTTGTCTTAAAGAATGCAACTGTCAGGATTTCGTGAAATATTTTAACTGCATATTAGCCAAAGTATTAATTGTCATTTGAGACATGTCATGTTATTGAGGATGCTCATTGACTATGTTTAACGCATTTTTTAAGGAAAAAAACTCTAATTTCATTAAAATTAGTCTACTGTTTGAAGGTATGTTTGATGCTTCAAAGTATTTTACGAAGTGAAAAAAATAAAAGTAAAATAAGTATTTTGTTATTTTTAAATTAAATTAGAAATCGACTAAAAATTATAAATTATAAATACACATTAGGATGTAATTATAGCTATGATTGGGAATTAGAGTGGGGACATGTAACACATGTTGTGTGGAGGAAATAGTGATGGGGACATATGCCATACTCGTATTAAAGTTGTTCAGTTCAAGATTAAACAATAAATTTAAATATACAAGTAAGTTATCTTAAAATTTGAATATTTTTATAGAATATTAAATAATTTTTGGTTTATAAGTAAGTTATCTTAAAATTTGAATATTTTTTATAGAATATTAAATAATTTTTGGTTTATAAGTAAGTTATCTTAAAATTTGAATATTTTTATAAAATATTAAATACTTTTTGGTAAATTAAAAATAATTAGAAAGCATTTAAGGGAAAATAATTCGCATGATTATAGGCTTGTAATGTAATATGGGAAAATAATAAATAATGAACTAAATTGGACTATAGTTTTGTTGGATTAAATCATTAACATTAAAGCAAGTTTCGTTTTTATGTGAGCCCCACAACCAACGTGTTATCGGCGAGGATAAATAAATAATTGCCATTTGGCAAAGTTGAATCCATTTGTTGATACCGTGGGCCCTCCGATGATTCAAATTAGGGGTGGGCACAGTTCGGTATGGTACAAAATTGATCGATACCAGAACCATACTATTTAATTTTAATCGGTACGGTACGGTTCGGTATTCAATATTTTGAAAGTGAAACCAGATCGTACCGTACCAATTAAGTTCGGTACGGTTTCGGTATGGTTTCGGTTTTGAGCCAAAATTTTGTTTGTGATTATAAAGTAAGGAAAAGACTAAAGAAAAAAGAAAACTACATTTATGAAGGATTTATGTTCTCAAATATGTATTGAAGAAGTTGCACTAAGTTGAAGATATCAACTCTTAGAAGTTAAATTAAGACATGTACGGTCATATCAACTCTTGAAGAAGGCCTAATAAACCAATAAGAAATAAATTTAATTATTAAAAAAAAATCTAATTCGGTACGGTATCGGTACGGGATGGTTTTTTAAAATATCGATACCGAAACCGTACCGAATTATATCGGTACGGTTTCGGTACCGTACCAATCATACAACGGTTTTACTATTCGGTTTTTTTTGGGTATGGTTTGATCTGAAATGGTACGGTTTCGGTATTTTGGTTCCATGTGCCCAGTCCAAATTCAAATTATATCTATACTCTGCCCCTTTTTTTATTTCTTTTCCTTTATATTTTTTTATTTCTTTTCCTTTTTTTTATATATTTTTTCTTTTCCTTTATACATATTAAAACAAATTTTTCTGCCTTTTTTTCCTTTCCTTTATACATATAAAAAAAAAAATCTATACTAAAAGAGAATTGGAAATTCAGTAGATCTACAATGTTTTTCCAATTCTACCTTTTTTTTTCTTTTTTTTTTCTTTATTTATTTATTTTTTACTTTGCCTTTATATATATTTTTTTCTTTTCCTTTATACCTATTGTGGAACTCAAAATCATCCGAAAATCATGGAGCCGCCACGTGTCCCGTAATTCCCAAAAATGACCAAATTGCCCTTGGCAAATAACGCTGATCATTTGAAAAACACTCATACATTAAATAATCTATTTACCAGTTAAATACGTTATTTGATCGGGTTAAAACCTCCGTAATATTGATATTCTCCCCGAGGGTTAATTATCGTTATTCTTAATAATGGATAATTAATATTAATAAATATCATTACTATTATAATGAGTCATCATTACAATTATTAAATAATATATTTAATAATAATATATTATTTACTAATTAAATATTCAACCGACCAATCAGAACGCTCCAAGGCTCCCAAGATTTTCCTATAAATAGGAAAGCACATTTCATTTCCAAGGTACGTTGATTCTTCGTTTCGAAGTATATCCCTTTCCTCTCTCAAAGCTAACTTAAGAATCGGAGTGTTCTTGGTCGAACAACCCCCCGGGTAAATCGATCGAGGCAACGATAGCTAATTGTTTGCTGTTTGCAGGAATTGTGAGGACTTTTCGCGACGAGTTCAATCTTTGATTCAACAATTGGTGCTTTCATTGAGAGCTATTGAGTTATACTCAGAAGAAGCTCTCTCATTTGTTCATCGTTCATCTTTCTTCGTTCGTCGTTCATCGACATTGTTCGAAGATTTTGAAAGTTGTTCATCACTCATCAAGAATTTGTTCATCGTTCATCTTTCTTCGTTCGTCGTTCATCGACATTGTTCGAAGATTTTGAACGTTGTTTCATCACTCATTAGGAATTCTTTCATCGTTCATCTTTCTTCGTTCGTCGTTCATCGACATTGCTCGAAGATTTTGAACGTTTGTTCATCGTTCATCTCCCTTCGTTCGTCGTTCATCGACATTGTTCGAAGATTCTGAACGTTGTTCAAATTATCCATCAAACAGCTTTCCAACTCAACATTCTTCGAATCGGCATGACTAAAGTTCGTCGATCCGTTCAGTCAGCCGGGGAAGGTGTTTCTGCCTCAACGGCCCAGACGAGGAATGAAGCTCACATAGAAACTCCGGAGAAGCGCCCAGCTCGACTCGGGCGTGTGTCCATAGAAGCGCCCTTTGAGACACTTGAAGGGAGGCCAACCTTCAGTTTTGAAGCATTCCCCTCTCCAGCTAACCAAGTACCCGCGCTAGGGGATGGAACTTCGACTTTACAATAGGCAAACGAGAGTTTGATAGGAAATGCATTACGACATGATCAACTCACAACAAGCATGGTCCTAAGGGAGTTTCTGGACGGGTGTCATGACATCTCAGGGAGAAGTCATCACCAACCTCCCCAGGACAACTTGGCGCAGCAAGTTGAAGGGTTAAGCAAACAAGTTCAACTCCAGTCAAAGCTCTTGCAGCAACTCCTAGCAGAGAGACCAATCCAGGAGCAGGACAGACGATCCACGTCACGTGGAAGACAAGAGAATGCCCAAAGACGTCCTAGGAAAAAGCAGGTTCGCTGCCAAACAATGTCACGAGATACTTCGCTAGACGACTCTGGAGAAGAAAGTCACGCTCATCGAGCGAAAAGCCCACAACGCCTAAAGCCGTTAGTACGTGAACAGCTAGGAGGTAGGACTGGGGCAACTTCACGGGCAGAGCACTCACAACACTCACATAGGAGCAGGGGGCAACTTCGAGCTCTATACAAAAACCCAAAACGATCTGCCCACGGTAGTAAAAGGGAAAATGAAGCCTACTCCCCTGCACGATCCCAGAGAACAGGGGGAGAAGCTCAAAGAGGTTCTCAACGATTAGCAAAAAGGGACTCATCGCCTCAGCAAGGAGCGTTGCAGGCTAATGATGTTCAAAAAATGCTGACATGCACCTTCGTGCTCAACAAGGTAGCGATCTAGAGGACGATCTACGTCGCCAGATACGGCTCTCTACGCCCTTTATAAGGGATATTGAGGAGGAGCCATTCCCCCAGAGGTTCGCAACGCCAAACTTCACTTCATTCAAAGGAGCCTCCGACCCGGTAAAACACATAGATCATTTTCGAGGAGTCATGATCCCCCACAGGTCTAAGGATGCGCTCATGTGCAAAGTTTTTCAAGCTTCCCTTCAAGGCCAAGCCATGACTTGGTTCAATCATCTCCCCCCCGAGGTCGATTGAGTCCTTCGAAGAGTTGGCTTTGACATTTGTGAAGGAATACGCACAACTTCGGACAATCGAGGTGAAAGATGACCATCTTTTCTCTGTCCGAAAGAGAGCAAAAGACACTCTGCGACAATACATACGGAGATTTTGTGAGGAGAAATCTCGCATTATCGGCTGTAATGACTTTGTTGCGGCAATGACATTCAAGCAAGGACTCCCTCGAGACAGCCAGCTTTACGGGGACATCGTCATGAGCAATGCGCGAGGTCTTTCCGAAATACTTTTGCTAGCAGAGCGACATGCAAGTTGGGAGGACGAGAAGCGCGCCGCTCATACTCATGGCCATGCTGGGACTAGCGAAAAGGCCTCCGATGAGGATGAACCCCATGGAAAGTCTGCAACTGGAAAGCTCAACAAGCGAAAGGCAGGGCAACACTCCCAAACGCCAGTTATGGGGAAGCCTAACTTGCAGCTATCTTTACCAGCCCATCAGATCCATAATGAAATTAAGAACAAGCCATGGTTTAAGAAGCCAGAGCTAGTCAAAGGCAATCAAGAGAATGCTGATAAAACCAAATGGTGCGCCTATCATGAATGTTATGGGCACAATATCAGCACATGTATATCTTTCGAAAGATATCTCCGAAATCTCCTGAGGGAGGGGCATTGTACAGACTACATCAAAAACAAGACTGTAAATCACATGGAGAACAAAGAGTCAAACGAGCCAGCGTCAAAGGTGATCCGCATCAACTAGACGCAAGTCAACATTAGAAAGACATAAAACTCTATGGAGCTTTTCAATTTTGCTTTTCAAGTTGCCTTCTGAATTCAAGTATCAATGAAATGAGATTAACAAATTGATTTGTTCACCATGTACAATTTTCAAAGCTTATTCTCTCTAGTGTAAAAAGCCTTCATGATCGAAGCATCCAAGCCTTCGTCATCGAAGCATCTGAGTTTTCGCCTTGCGAAGCATCTAAGCCTTCGCCATGCGAAACATCCAAGCCTTCGTCATCGAAGCATTCAAGCCTTCGCCCTGCGAAGCATCTAAGCCTTCATGATCGAAGCATCCAAGCCTTCGTCATCGAAGCATCTGAGTTTTCGCCTTGCGAAGCATCTAAGCCTTCGCCATGCGAAGCATCCAAGCCTTCGTCATCGAAGCATTCAAGCCTTCGCCCTGCGAAGCATCTAAGCCTTCATGATCGAAGCATCCAAGCCTTCGTCTTCGAAGCATCTGAGTTTTCGCCTTGCGAAGCATCTAAGCCTTCGCCATGCGAAGCATCCAAGCCTTCGCCCTGCGAAGCATCTAAGCCTTCGCCATACGAAGCACCTAAGCCTTCGTTATCGAAGCATCCAAGCCTTCGCCCTACGAAGCATTCAAGCCTTCGTCATCGAAGCATCAAAGCCTTCTGAGTCCTGCAAATTTCTGTGCAACAGGGAGAGCTCATCTCGAGTGGTATCTCGCTTATTTTCTATCAGCATCCTCTCTGCACGGCTCATCTCCAACTCGCCCATTTTAGCTTCCGATGTGAAATTGAGACCTCAAGTTATCTTAGTTATCGCAATCTCACATCAACAACATAACTTTCCATTTCTGCCTGCCCTTCGCATCAAGATGGCACATTCGTAGGGCCAGAACAGAAAGGTTAGGAAAGAAGTTGCTCGGTATGCTTATGGGTTAGGAAAGAAGTTGCTCGGCATGGTTTTTTCTCCCAAGAACCGGTAAGTCCTTGTTTATTGTCCTTCTTCTGAACAACGGTCTCCTTCAAGCACAGTGGAACGCACAACCACTCCTTGTTTGGGATGTCTGAAAGCTTCTCGCCATTCATGGAGAGAGTAGTCGGCTCATGTCCCGAAACTCTAGAAGAACATCTGTCGCCAAGCTCCACGAGAACGTCGCTTGAAAAGGAAATTTGATTGCGAGCCTTCCACTCCATGAAGTCTTCGGATTTCTCAGATTCCATATCTTCCCCTCGGAATGGACTTAGGCCACGAAAACCGCCACGCTCCCACAGGGCAAGTTTGCCGAGTCTCTCAGCACCTTGACGCATGGCAAGCATGTATGTGGTACTAGCAAGAGTCACAGTAAGTGTGATCCTGCCTACCGATGCTCACTAGTCACGTCCGCAAGTGCACTCGGTCACCGCCAAGTCCCCGTCGACTGTTCAGCCAAACTCCGTCCACCACGTGGCACCGGTAGTACACCCGCTCCAACAAAGTTTCTAAACACCTTCGACGGACTCTTGACGCGTAGCAAGCATATTTGCGGTACTAGCAAGGGTCACGTTAAATGTGAGCCAGCCTACCAATGCTCGCACGCACCGTCCAAACCACTCATTTTCCAGGACGGACGCACTTCCGTAATTTCCCACGCTTTCCGGGAATCTCGAATCCTGTCCAAAAAACAACATGAAAGGTCATTAATGACTCTAAAAACATCATATCAATTTTCCACAATTTTTCGGGAATTTAATAAAAATTTAAAACATAAACTAAACCTTCGGACCCCCGAAAGAGTATCAAAACAGTGCTCGATTAACTCGTACCCAACACTAAGTATGTTCGTTACATTAAGTACAGTAAAACACATGTTGAACACTTCCCCAGAAAAACATCCACGCGCTCTCACGCGCCACCTCAAGCGGCTGCGCGTGAAAGCCACGCGCGTAGCACAGTAACTGCTACAGTGCGTCTTCTCTGCCCGTTTCTCTGATAAACGGGTCAAGGGCCCGCGATCAGACCCGGAAAAATCTCCATCAATTCGACCTTGATTTCTTCCGTTCTTTCAACTGATCCCCTCTAGTCCAACTAAAATCAAGTTCTGTAAGATCAATTACCTCAATGAACGTCTAAAACTTCACGACTCACGATCAAATTTTGACGGGTCTCCTATTCGGGTTTATCGATTTCGTCCCTGATTTTCAAATTAATTCATACGGTTAGAATCGTGAGAGTATAAGGAATGATTTTACATGATCAATTTGATAAATCCTTACCTCCAGCTAGTAGAACTCAAGCTCGATTTTTCGAGGATTTTGAAGCTTCTGTTCTTGCTCGATACGGCCTCAATCCTCTCCGTTTTTGATTTGGATCGGTTTGAAATCGTCCTAAAAGACTCAATCGAGTCTCAATTTTGATCCTTAGAGCTCGCCAATCCGAATTCGAATTCTCCCCATAATTTTCGAATTTTCGAAAATCTGCAAAACCAGCGACCCCTCTGTCCTTCGAGATGGTTTTGCTCCAATTCAGACTCTCCAATCTCTCATTCTCACAACCGAATTGCTCTTCTATTTAACAATGGCAAGATTTGGACAAAATGATTAGGTTTTCCCTAATTAAGGGTTTTAGGGTCCCTAAATCCATGATTTCCTCCACTTTGTCTGGACAAAGCAGCAAATATCATTGGCAGGTAGCATGAGTCAGCGTCCACCGGTCGCCCGTCTCAAAAGGACCATTTTGCCCTTTGCTTCCAAAATTACGAAAATGCCCCTCGCCTTCGTAGACCTATAACTTTCGCATCCGATCTCCGATTTCGGCATGCCGCCTGTCTATGGATTCGTATCAACTCGACCTACGTAACGGTCTCTGGCCCTCGTCCTTTGGACCCCCCGGTTCAAAAGTCAACATTTTGCCCATACTTGGGGGCAAAATGGTCATTTTGCACATTATGTCTGGTTCACACCACTAAACCCAGAATAGTCATTCTAAAACTAAAGATTGACTTTTACCCTTATAACCAGGGGCAAAACCGTCAAATAAACACTGACTCGATTCTTGGACCCAACAGTAACCGGTAGCCCGGTAATATAAGACTCCAAACAATGTACATCCATCCGAATTCCCTGAATACCGAATCGATGTGGGGGCATTTGTGGAACCCAAAATCATCCGAAAATCATGGAGCCGCCACGTGTCCCGTAATTCCCAAAAATGACCAAATTGCCCTTGGCAAATAACGCTGATCATTTGAAAAACACCCATACATTAAATAATTTATTTACTAGTTAAATACGTTATTTGATCGGGTTAAAACCTCCGTAATATTGATATTCTCTCCGAGGGTTAATTATCGTTATTCTTAATAATGGATAATTAATATTAATAAATATCATTACTATCATAATGAGTCATCATTACAATTATTAAATAATATATTTAATAATAATATATTATTTACTAATTAAATATTCAACCGACCAATCAGAACGCTCCAAGGCTCCCAAGATTTTCCTATAAATAGGAAGGCACATTTCATTTCCAAGGTACGTTGATTCTTCGTTTCGAAGTATATCCCTTTCCTCTCTCAAAGCTAACTTAAGCATCGGAGTGTTCTTGGTCGAACAACCCCCCGGGTAAATCGATCGAGGCAACGATAGCTAATTGTTTGCTGACGAGTTCAATCTTTGATTCAACACCTATCAAAAAAAAATTTTGCCCCTTTTTTTTCTTTTCTCGTTCCTTTATATATTTTTTTCTTTTCTTTTTCCTTTATATATTTTATATTTTTTTCTTTTCATTTATACATATCAAAATTTCTTTTTTTTTTCTTTCTTTTTATTATTATTTTTTCTTTTTTTTTTATAAATATTAAAAAATTACTACTCATTTATATTATAAAAAATTAATAATACTCAATTTAACAAATCCACCGATCTAATTGCTAGCCACAACTTAAAATTACACTCGCATTATTTGTAGAGCTGCAAGCACAAACCCGAACCCGTAACTTATATAAATAAACAGAAAATGTCCATAAATACGTGGCGGCAAATTATTGGTTAAGTTATTATGTGAAGAAGGTTATTCAAACCACGGCAAAAAAGGGCAGATGGCAGCCAGGTTCACTGATTCAATTTTGTTTTTTTTTTTTGACTAGTCGGCACTGGTAACTATCGAGAAATTACAGAAAAATACGAGCAAGTTATATATAAAAATATAATAAAATAAAATTGAATTTATGATTTGAAATCTTCGGAAAAATTATTATTATTATTCTTAAATTTTATATATTTTTAATTATTATTCTTAAAATTTATTATTAATAGTATATATTTTTTTAATTATATCTAAACATGTATTAATTATTCTTTAATTAAATTTTTAACCTTTTTTTTTAAAATAAAAATAAGTTTTTTATACTATGTATGTTTTTTAACCACAGTTATTAAAAAAATTAATACAAAGTTCATGGTAACAATTTCCCGCTTGACATATTTACTGTGGGGCAGAGAGCTCTGGGTTTTTTGTGCGTCCCAGAGACAGAAATGGACGGCTGCTGATCGCGTCGTGGTATGGAAATAGGCAAAATTCATGAGAAACTCATAAAACGCCATAATCGAAAGTTACGAAAATGCCCCCGAGTGTTGTGTCCTTTCATCTATAAATGGCGTAGTGCAGGGCCCGAGTATCAAACTCAATACTCTCATTCGAGCCATATTCATAGCAACCGAGCGTGGGTGTGTGGTGCGGTGCCTATATATGCAGCAGAGAGGCAGAGCTCACGACCGCAGATCAAGGAGCTTTTCCCGATCTCGCATTGCTATTGAGGGGTCTTAATCTCTTATCGACTTCCCATTTCTCAAACTCTCTCTTTATCTCCTCTGAATTCTCAGCTCAGCCTCTCTCATTCGGCATTTTCATCGACAATGGCTGCTGCTAGTGGTATGAGAATATATGATGGGGCCATTTTCTTAGTTATGAGGTTAATTCTGTATGTGATTCAGATCTCCGAATTTCCCAGTTTTGTTACAATTTTGATTTTGTAGGAGAAGAGCGTGAGGTGCAGAAGAACTACTGGGTGGAGCACTCCGCCGATTTGACTGTTGAGGCCATGATGCTCGACTCCAAAGCCTTTGATCTTGACAAAGAAGAGCGACCTGAGGTACATTTATATATATAAATACACATGTAACGCTATAACTATGCATTTGTATATCAAAACGACAATGCTGATGAATTGGTGAGGTATTGGCCACAGAGGACTTCTTATTTCTGACGGTTATTATAATAATACTGGTTGGACTTTGGAACTACTCGCAATGGGACCTTGATTTTGAACCCAGGACTGATCTGTGACTGTGAACCCATTAATGAATAAGTCATATGGTTACGATGCCGAAGCTAACAGAACGTAGATCACTAAATGAAAAAGATACATTGGTTATGGACTTACGATCTAAAGACGATGGCTTGGGGTATAATCCATTTGGTAACCGAGAATTTCTTTATCAACAAGAGCTCTTTAATCCTCAGCCTTAAAATGTGGTGGCCAATAAAGAAAGAATAGAACATTTTGAGAATTGGTAATAATTGGCATTCAGATTATTTTACTGTCGATGTTTCTTTTTTATTGTTGTTTAGGAAGCAATGATTTGGTTATATGCGCTTAGTAAGCTTTTTGCTTTGTGATGTGAGGCTGGAAAATCACTTCATTTTGCAATTTTTGCTTTTTCTTATGTTTGGTGTGCGTTGATATGATGTTTTGAATGCAAGTATATATGCACTTACTCGATTTTTAGCCTTTATGATATTAGGCTGAGAAAGCCACTTCCTTTTGCAATAATTTGCTCTTTCTTTTCTTGATTTTGGTGTTTGATATGATGTTTTCATGTAGTCAATATTGTATATTCTGAACTTAGATTTAACTGGTTCTGATCAGGTGCTCTCCATGCTCCCTCCATATGAGGGTAAGTCGGTTTTGGAACTTGGGGCTGGGATTGGCCGTTTCACTGGAGAATTAGCTGAAAAGGCTGGTCAGCTTGTTGCTTTGGACTTCATTGATAGCGTGATAAAGAAGGTAACGCCAGGTTCAATGCTTGGGTTTTCAATTAAACATCTCAAGGTGAAAGCTTGACTGCCGTTTATAATAATTTTGATATGCTATTCTCAGAATGAAAGCATCAATGGACACCGTAAGAACGTCAAGTTCATGTGTGCCGATGTGACATCACCTGATCTGAAGATTACTGAAGAGTCAGTGGATTTGATATTCTCAAACTGGCTTCTTATGTATCTATCAGATAAGGAGGTAATTTTTATTTGTCACCAGGTCTTCCCTGTCGCTAATGAACAGTTATCCTTTTACTTCCTCCTGTGTTCTTCCTTCCTTTGCTGCCATGTGTAAACTGTAGCTGATGTGTACTGAAAATATTTTAATTAATAGGAAAAATATTCCATGTTGCAGGTGGAAAATTTGATAGAAAGGATGATGGGATGGCTGAAGGTTGGTGGATCTATCTTTTTCAGAGAATCTTGTTTCCACCAATCTGGAGACTCTAAAAGGAAGTACAACCCAACCCATTACCGGGAACCCAGATTCTACACCAAGGTTTGCCTTTCTTTACCACTTTGTTTATAACGTGCTATGGATGTTCTCAATTAGTTAGTCTCAATTCATTGTAGCTGCTAGGAGATTATTCAATTTATGCATTACGATGAATGTTCTAATTGAGACTCTTTCCTGTAGAATTTGTACTAAGAAATTGATGAGATGATATTTTCCCGCTTTCTAATTAGAACTTGTTCTGATTTACATTGTACTCTAGGCTTTTAAGGATTGCCGCATACCCAATGGTTCTGGGAATTTCTTTGAGCTCTCTCTTGTCAGTTGCAAATGTATTGGAGCTTATGTTAGGAACAAAAAGAATCAAAATCAGGTATCAAACTAGCAGAAGTTGATTTAGTAGTTTTTCTTTTTCACACTTGAACTTGTGACTGACAAGATGTTTGGTCCGTACAGATTTGCTGGTTATGGCAGAAAGTCGCTTCAGAAGATGATAGAGGGTTCCAGCAGTTCTTGGATAATGTCCAGTATAAAAATACTGGTATACTACGATATGAGCGTGTCTTTGGGGAAGGTTTTGTGAGCACAGGAGGGCTTGGTAATAACTAGTTTGCTAATTATATATTTTCCTGTTCTCTTCTGTTTTCCCTGACTCTTCCGAAATTGTGGATTATGAGCTGAGGTAGTTGATGTCTCACCATTTT
Organism: Prinsepia uniflora; assembly: GCA_032719365.1. NCBI lineage: Eukaryota > Viridiplantae > Streptophyta > Magnoliopsida > Rosales > Rosaceae > Prinsepia > Prinsepia uniflora. Next base: position 81,521,482 of record CM064865.1, on the reverse strand, counting down.
CTGAGTGATTCCTTTTCTTTTGAGCAGAAACAACCAAAGAATTTGTGGCAAAGTTGGATCTTAAGCCTGGACAGAAAGTTCTAGATGTAGGCTGTGGCATTGGTGGAGGTGACTTTTATATGGCATCCAAGTTTGATGTAGAGGTTGTTGGCATTGACCTCTCTGTAAACATGATTTCTTTTGCTCTTGAGAGTGCGATTGGACTCAAATGCGCTGTTGAGTTTGAAGTTGCTGATTGCACGAAAAAGACATATCCTGACAACATCTTTGATGTGATATACAGCCGTGACACCATTTTACACATTCAAGTAAGTTGCCCCCTTCTCCATAGGAATGATTCATGATCTTTCAGCACCTGAGCATCTACTTCTTTTCATGTTGATTTCGTTTTGCATTTATTGCCCTTGCTTGTCTGTCAAGAAACTGTTACTGATGACTGAGAGATATTTGAAAATTTTACAGGACAAACCTGCACTGTTCCGATCCTTCTACAAGTGGTTGAAGCCGGGAGGTAAAGTTCTCATCAGTGACTACTGTAGGAGTGCTGGAACTCCATCTGCAGAGTTTGCTGAGTATATCAAGCAAAGAGGATACGATCTCCATGATGTAAAAGCATATGGTCAGGTATGCATGCAATTCTGCATCTTCATTGCTTTCATTGGTCCACCGTATAACTATTAGATCATTATTCATATTTCCTTGACATAAACATATAGTAATACTTTTATATTCCCATACCAATTTTAGATGCTCAAGGACGCTGGTTTTGATGATGTAATTTCTGAAGATCGTACTGAGCAGGTTAGCATAAAGCAATTCTAGTTTTGCAATTCTACTTAAATGTTTGCTGTTTTGAGCTTTCTGACCTGAAACCAAATTGTTTTCTGGCACTTTAGTTCAAAGAAGTCTTGAATCGGGAACTGGATGCTGTTGAGAAGGACAAAGCTGCATTCATCCAGGACTTTTCTCAGGTCCCTTTCTTTCTATTTCCTATTCTTTTGTATTCATTACACACACACACACACACACACACACACACATATATATATATATATATATATATTTCATTCTATGCATTCATTTTTGTGATTGTTTGTGATTGAAATGTAAACAGAGGGATTATGATGACATAGTTGGTGGATGGAAAGCAAAGCTGGTGAGGGTTGACTCCAATGAGCAGAAGTGGGGACTCTTCATTGCCAGGAAGAAATGAAGCCTCATAATCTGAATGTCCCATGTTTTATTAGACTTGGTAAAATTGTTGCTGTCCTAAATAAAATTGTTGTGTGACTTGTCTTTGAATTCTTCTGCTTTGTAATGGAATTGGAGTTTGTATTTCTTCTATTGTTATAATAAGAATATCTCCTTTCAAGCTCCCAAATTTTGTGTTTATTCCAGAAGATCTACGCACAAAATCATTAATAAATTTCAATATATATTATATACAGATGAGTATATGAACATAAGAAATAAGGGAAAAATCACTTCATAAAATCTGTGACATCTTGTTTTGATCTGACAACAATCGGTGAAGTAGAGAGGCCATGTTGTAACTTATGCTCAACTTTCTGATTAACATCTTCGGACGACTTAGATTCTTTTGGGGACCCAAATATCTGCACCACTAAGCTTCCACCTAACATAAAATGCACTTGAATGAGTTCTAATGGTTATGAAACCAGAGCAAACCAGAACAGCAAGAAGAAGAGGGTCTTTACCGAGCACAAGAGCAGCTCCGGTCTATCCGAGCGCCCCCCACCTTTCACCAAGCAGAAACCAGGCAAAACCGGCACCCCAGAGTGGCTCCATCCCGTAGATTATAGCTGTTTCCGTGGCTGAAACATCGCGCATTGTTGCAATCTGAGATGAACCATTTTCACGGTGAAAACAAGTCCAGGAAAGTTTGGGTAAATCGAGTGCTTTCACACTGTAATTGCAGATTGAATCAAGTTTTGTGCAATATGAGCCAAGGCAGAAGCATATACCTCAATCCACAAGCATAAGCCAGTTGAAAATGCACCAGTGTAAAGTGCAGGTATCCATGGAAATGCAACAATCCAATCCCATAGCTCTGTCCATGACCATGGGGATTGGTTGGAATACTCAACACCATCAAACCACCCTCCAATTAAAACCCAGATTGTCGATAAGAGAGCAACAACAGAAACCTAAACAAACTCCGAAATCGTTCAATTCACAAATAGATCTCGATTCTACTAGGTACATGAAAAAGGAAGTGAGATGGCTTGCAAACCTCATATCCAAGAATAGCTAAGAAGTTCTCCTTCTTTGTGCTTCTGGATATATGCTCAGTTCGAAGCATGTGAATTCCGAAAAATATTGCACTCAAGAAGTTCAAAAGATCTCCCACCTGAAAAAGAAACTAGACATATGAATCATCTGCAAAGAGCCACATTGTGTGTGGATGAAGACGTTTCATCACGCTTACATTTGGGGGTGATCCACTACATTCCAGCATAGCAACTCCGAATCTCAAACAGAAATAATATTTCTAAGATGTTGTAGTCTTACTGTGAAGAGGGAAATAAATGATGCACGACCTGCATCAGATGTAAGCAATCCGAGTGCCTCAAGAAGGTACCCTAGACTGATCCAAAACCCTAACTCCATTCCTGCATTGCGCGTCTGGACATCACCCCTAGACCGAAACACGAATGGGAGAAATAGAATGGCTGACGTGGCAAATCGAACGGCTATGAAGGCTGCTGGGTCCATGACAGCTTCTACTTCTTTGATGATTGGAATGTCACTTGCTGCACAGTTTGAAATTTGAATCTCCAAAATACCTTATAAATTTTGGGACTTCACAAATTGGTCATGGAAAAGGCACATACCATAGACAACTGTGGTGAAATTGAGCAACATAATTCTCCTCATCTTCTTGGATGCAAAGAAGACTTTTTGCCACAAAGGTTGTAACTTTCTTGGAACAGATTTCGATCCTGTGTTTTTTTTTTATCCTTTTGTTCCCGCTCATTTGTATGTATTACTGAGAAAGTCCCCTTCTTGGCTCTCTGTATTTCAATAGATTTCTTTGGTGTCTTCTTGTAAGTAGATTTCTGAGATACTGAAGGCCAAGAGCGTCCAGAAGAAAAAGAGGGTGTTGAAGTTGAGATGGGGTCTAATGAACAAGTGATGAAACGTTGCCGTTTAAAGTGGCTGAGTCAGTTGCTATCGTCCTCCATGTTGCCGGTGAAGAGCAGGCCATGTATAAGGTAGAGGACTACAACAATAGCTTCTTTTTTTTTTTCTTTTTTTCTTTTTCTCTCTGTTGTTCTCTGGTCAAGTTCAAGCAATGAAAATGTAAACGGAAGAGAAGAAGGATCAAGTTCTCTCTGTTGAGCTCTGTAACATGAAGTTAAGGACATGGAAGAAGGAAGACTTATCACGAATGAAGCGACATGTCATGGGGTTTCTGAGTGGAAAATAGACAGAATACGATATTTCTATCCAGGAGGGAGAATACAAACGTGTGGCACGTGGGAATTTGATTTGTGGTGGACGGTGGGCCAAATGACTTCTAAAGATCACTACTTTTTGAAATGTTACTAATATTTCTCTCTTCAATATGAAAAATGCCTTGAAATTAAATGGGAAAAAAACAGTCATTTTTATTACACATAGGGCTTGAAATTAGATTTACCAGTCACACTTAAAAAACAACGATTGCAGTCGTAGATAATAATAGTAAGCAAAATCAACAGATTTTAGTTTTTTTTTTCTTTGACATAGTTATTGCTTGTATCATAAGAAACAGAAAATGAATCGAACACCTTCAGTTTTCAGCTGGATGAGAAGATCCCATTCCATCTTCGTCTTCGTATTCAACATCTTCTTCAATTGTGGCATCTTGGTATTGTTGATATTCTGCAACCAGATCATTCATGTTACTCTCGGCTTCGGTGAACTCCATCTCATCCATTCCTTCTCCAGTATACCAATGCAAGAAGGCCTTCCTCCTAAACATGGCTGTGAACTGCTCGCTTACTCTTCTGAACATTTCTTGAATGGAAGTCGAGTTCCCGATGAAAGTCGAAGACATGATTAGGCCTTGTGGAGGGATGTCACAGACGCTAGATTTGACATTATTTGGGATCCACTCAACAAAGTAGGAAGAGTTCTTGTTCTGCACATTCATCATCTGTTCGTCGACTTCTTTGGTGCTCATTTTGCCTCTGAACATGGCTGATGCTGTGAGGTAACGCCCGTGACGTGGATCAGCTGCACACATCATGTTCTTGGCATCCCACATCTGTTGTGTCAGTTCGGGGACAGACAATGCCGAGTACTGCCGCGATCCTCGAGATGTCAAAGGTGCAAATCCCACCATGAAGAAGTGAAGCCGAGGGAATGGGATTAAGTTCACTGCTAACTTTCTAAGGTCTGAGTTCAATTGACCAGGGAATCGCAGACAACATGTCACTCCACTCATTGTTCCAGAAATGAGATGATTCAAATCCCCAACTGTCATCATAAATCTTCCAAATTAATCATGGAGACTTATTATTTTACAAACCGAACTTGGGAAATATGAATGATGATTATCAACTTACAGCTTGGGGTGGTGAGCTTGAGAGTTCTGAAGCAGATATCATAGAGAGCTTCATTGTCAAGGACCATACACTCATCACCATTCTCAACCAGTTGGTGGACAGAAAGTGTGGCGTTGTAGGGCTCCACCACGGTGTCTGAAACCTTGGGAGATGGAAAGACGGAGAAGGTGAGCATCATTCGGTCCGGGAATTCTTCTCTAATCTTTGAAATGAGAAGAGTTCCCATTCCGGACCCAGTTCCACCTCCAAGTGAGTGACATACTTGAAATCCTGCATCAATCAAAGGTCTTAAATATCACTAATCACGTCCATTATATCTTTAACACTCAGTCTTCTTCATCCCTCATTTTCCTTCCCTTCTACATTCTAATACGAAAGTGAAAGCAAAAAACGAAATGGATACTGAAACGGGGAAAACAAGGCCAATATTTCAATCCTCCCTAGGTTGTCAAATGACTCAAATCCATGAAAGAGTGGATAAATTTTGTAGGTCAGATATCAAGCACTGATCAAGTTAATTAATTTTTACATAAGCTACTCTGTTATGAAAGTATATGTGAGAATCCAACGTAAACCATGAAAAGGAATCAGAAGGAATCGGTGTCGTTCATGAAAAATGTGAGTCCATAAAAATTCTTCATTTTCCCCTTCTGGAATTGTAACCAAATATTTCAAGAACAAAGACTACAATTTTCTGATTTTCTTTTGTCTCAAACAAGTTTATGATTTGAATCGATATAAAAACGAAAACTTTATATACCTTGCAAGCAATCACAACTCTCAGCTTCTTTCCTAACAACATCAAGCACCGAATCGATAAGCTCTGCGCCTTCGGTGTAATGGCCCTTAGCCCAGTTGTTGCCGGCACCCGATTGCCCGAAAACAAAGTTATCGGGCCGGAAAATCTGGCCATAAGGGCCGGCCCGGATGCTGTCCATGGTACCCGGTTCAAGGTCCATCAGGACCGCTCTGGGCACGTAACGACCGCCGCTGGCTTCATTGTAATAGACATTGACCCGCTCTAACTGAATATCTGTATTGCCGGTGTATTGGCCGGTGGGGTCTATGCCATGCTCGTCGCAAACAACCTCCCAGAACTTTGATCCTATTTGGTTCCCACATTGCCCTCCCTGAATGTGCAGAATCTCTCTCATTTTCGCCGACGGAGTGTAGGGGTGAAATGGGGAATTTATGTAATAACCGGCGGTGGTTTCTTGAAAGGAAGGGGCTCTGTCCTTTTTTTGGAGGGAAGAGGGAGTGGTGAGTTATTTATACGGAGGCAGGGGGAATGATCCACCGGTTATGATTGCATGATGCGGGGAGTTGGGATTTTGATCGGACGGGTGAGAAGTGTCTGTCTGGTGAGAGGTGCGGATCGCGAGTGGGTTTAGTGGTGGACGGTTTGTTAGTTTTGGAACATAAATAGTTGCCATTTGGAATTGTTTCATTCACAATCGCCGGCTTAACAGGGTCATCTTACGATTGGTTTCTTAATCAACGTTGTATTTAATCAAGTATGATTTTTAATGTTCTGAAATAAAACTATCTCTTCTAACAGGTGGGCCCTCCTACTACATCATTGGGCCAATTTTTAATGTTTGTAAGGAAAATAAAATATATATGACATCGAAACGAAAGCCAATTTCGAAATTGGTAGCTACATCGGCCCTCCTACTACATCATTGGGCCAATTTTTTGCATACAAACACAAATAGCAGTTGTTGGGCCGGGCCTTCGGCCCTTAATTCTTCGCTTTATTTTTATTAAAGATATAATATATGTTTTATTACTACTTTTACGTTAATGGTATTCCATACAATAGTATAGTGAGTGATTTCATAATAACTTATTCTTAAAGCATGTATGAATTCTATTTATTGTCTCGATTATTTACTCTTTCTCTGTATTTTAAATAAAATATCTTTTTTAACAAAAAAAATTACCGATAACTAATATATATAATTTATTTCCGACCATCATGAATTTTATAACAAGTGACTTATTTTTTAGTAAATGTCACGAGATGTCTCCACATCTGAAATGATGGACTATTTAGAACAAGTAGCCTGATTTTTTGGTAAATACCACGGGATATCTTCACACGAGTTTCACCATAATTATATGAATTTTATAACATGTGACCTAATTTTCAATAAATACCATGAAGTGTCTCTACACTGAAAATGCCGGATTACTAATTTATAACAAGTAACCTGAATTTCGATAAATACTATGAGGCGTCTCCACACTCAAAAAGTGTGGGACTAATCCCAGCTCGTGGCGATTTATCCCTAGCCACAACTTCTAGCGAATTTCAAAATTTTACAATTTGACACCAAAAAATTCAACCTCTGAAAGTGACAATTTACCAATTGCACTATATTTTATGGTTATATTCCTCAATATATCATTTATATAGCGTACGTATGTTTCCCATATTGATCATTCCTTAATTACTTACAAATAATTATTTTTTTGTCCAAAAATATGCAAAAGAATCATTTGAAATTCATGGTATATATTATTGACTTTATTTAGGAAAGAAAAATAAGAGTAGCTGATATATAGACAGATCATTGACTCATGTCCTAAATCCCAAATGAATACTTTAATGCACTTCAAAAATTAGCATACCGATTAAATGGTTGCAACCATCCCTTTAACCCGTTCGTCTATTTTTCAAATAAATTTTATTATAATTAAAATTTTATGTGAAACACACTTAAATTGACAATTTTATCAATTTTTTATTGAAATTCGTTTGATAAATAAACAGAAGGACTAAATGTAATATTAAGTTCAAAGACGAAAGACAACAAAATTGGAGTATAAGAATATATAATTTCTAAAATTATGTTAAAGTTCAAAAACGATTTCAATAATTTAGCTTTAGTAGATATATATATATATATATATATATATATATATAAGAAAAAGATAAATTAGAATGATGGAGTGAATAATGAAACAATTATGGGTGTGAAACCCTAGACGGAATTCACTCGATAAATGACTCATTCCATTTCCATATATCATAATGAGATCGAGGGGAAGCAGCTAGCTAGGGCCTTATAATATTTATATATAAATTCTCCAACTGCATAGTCTGCATGCATGCCCCCATCAGCCCCAGCACCAATTAAACTACCAAGACGACAACAGATCAACTCAGATACATACATACATACATGGACCCCCAAAGAATTCAATATCAACAGTTATAGAATTATTCAATCTACCAAGATGCCAAATGACTTGTGTATGATGAAGAGATGACACCATTGCTCATAAGTGTGCTAGACTAGCTGTCCTTTTATTAGGATGATTGTTAGTATGGTTAGGAGTTAGTTAGCTCTTGCTTAGGCTCTAAGTAACTCATAACAGCTTAGCTATATAATTATAAGCCTTCATTTAATCCTCACAATGTAATACAATTGATCATATTGAAATACTAACACTCTCTCTAAAATCTTCTCTGAAACACTCTCACATTCTCTCCTTCGTTCTCTTTCCCTCTCTCACTTTTCTGCTTCCCTCTTCTTCGACTCCTCACTTTCTTCAGTTCTATCAGTGTACACATATACATGGTAATTTTGGTAGCACGTACTTCTTCAATCACATTCTAAATCTCATTCTACATATAGAACAATCTACACACTTTACATATCAACGATACCAAAATGACTAATATCAATATGCAATTATTCATTTTAGGATTCGCAATGGATCGTGTCGGATTTGTATCGTGTTATGAACTCTGTTTTATCCAAATATGCTCAAACCGAATTCGATTCGTTTAATATTTGTGTCAGGAATGTCTAATATGAACCCGACTTGTTAATAACTCAAGTAAACCGTATAACCCATTTAATAAACAGGTCGTACTCGAAACTCAATTAACATATGAACCGTTTATCCCATTTAACATGTTTAACCTATTTAAATTATAATATTTAATAGGTATGTAGGTAAATGAGTAGATATATGAGTTAGTAATTGAAACATTTATTAAACGGATTAATATATAGGGCATTATACGGATTAGCAAGTTGACTTGAAATCTAGCCGTTTATTAAATTGGTTAATAGTGTAAGAAATTGAGGTTCCACCCCAAAACCAATTGGCAATGGGGGGAGTAGCCCAAGATCTTATAAGGCACAAATTGTAGTTGTGCTTTTTCGATGTGGGACATTTTCCTTACATCTCAACACGCCTCTCACGTGTAGCGGATTTTCCAGCCTATCACGTGACGATTTGGATGGGTACGTGTGACACGTGTGACGGTTAAGCCAATCACGTGGAATAACCCCGCTCTGATACCATGTAAGAAATTGAGGTTCCACCCCAAAACCAATTGACAATGGGGGGAGTAACCCAAGATCTTATAAGTCACCAATTGTAGTTGTGCTTTTTCGATGTGGACATTTTCCTTACATCTCAACAAATAGATCATTATTCGAATTAACAAGTTGACCAAAAAATCAAATTTTTATTAAACATGATATAGCGGGTTGACCTAAACATGACTTCAAATTTTACTCGTACGAGTCAACCCGGATAAATTTAGTGCAGATATTGAATTGTGTCAAAAATTGACACTCTTTATTCATTTTATACATGTGAATGTATTGATACATACAAAAAAAAATTGTATAAGAGAGAGAGAGAGAGAGAGAGAGAGAGAGAGAGAGAGAGAGAGAGAGAGAGAGAGAGAGAGAGAGAGAGAGAGAGAGAGTATGATTGGACAGTGTAGAATAGATGGGAATTGGATCAAATCGTTCTGCTGGGTAAGAGAGAAGCCTTCATAACAGCTTAGCTATATAAGCCTTCATTTAATCCTCACAATGTAATACAATTGATCATATTGAAATACTAACACTCTCTCTAAAATCTTCTCTGAAATGCTCTCACATTCTCCTTCGTTCTCTTTCCCTCTCTCACTTTTCTGCTTCCCTCTTCTTCGACTCCTCACTTTCTTCAGTTCTATCAGTGTACACATATACACAGTAATTTTGGTAGCAAGTACATCTTCAATCGCATTCTAAATCTCATTCTACATATAGAACAATCTACACACTTTACATATCAACCATACCAAAACGACTAATATCAATATGCAATTATTCATTTTAAGATTCGCAATGGATCATGTCGGATTTGTATCGTGTTATGAACTCTGTTTTATCCAAATATGCTCAAACCGAATTCGATTCGTTTAATAATTTTGTCAGGAATGTCTAATATGAACCCGACTTGTTAATAACTTAGGTAAACCGTGTAACCCATTTAATAAACAGGTCGTACTCGAAACTCAATTAACATATGAGCCGTTTAACCCGTTTAACATGTTTAACCTATTTAAATTATAATATTTAATAGGTATATAGGTAAATGAGTAGATATATGAGTTAGTAATTGAAACATTTAATTTATTAAACGGATTAATATATAGGGCATTATGCGGGTTAACAAGTTTACTTGAAATCTACCCGTTTATACGGGTTAACAAGTTGACAAAAAAACTTAAATGTTTATTAAACATAATATAGCGGGTTGGCTTAAACATGACTTGAAATTTTAGTCATACGAGTCGACCTGGATAAATTTAGTGCGTGTATTGAATTGTGTCGAAAATTGACACCCTTAATTCATTTTATACATGTGAATGTATCGACACATACCAAAAAAAATTGTATATGGGGAGAGAGAGGGAGAGAGAGAGAGAGAGAATTGGACAGTGTAGAATAGATAGGAATTGGACCAGATCGATCTGCTGGGTAAGAGAGAATCCATCTAGCTAGCTAGCACCTCAGGTAGGTTAAGGGAAACAACATATAATACGCAATATGTTGTTTGTCTTTGCATTATCATCAAGTGCATGTTCCATATATAACAAATATTGTAACACCTAGCTACGTACATACACGAAAACGAAGGATTAATTCGACTAGAGAGGGAATTGATAACGGAGGAGAGTAATATCATCAAAATTGATATTCGTTGATAATAATATCAAGGCACGTGTAATAAATCGATAAAATTTATTAGAGTAAATGGATATATATATATATATAGACTCTCGTATATGGTTATATATAATTAATATATTAGGTAAGGTGTATTTGAAAAAAAAATTAAATTTTTATATATGTGTGTAGTAAATGAGAAAAGAAAAGGGTAAAGATTAATTAAGGGGGGCCAAGGGCAGAGAAAGCAGGAAGGCAGTTCGGAACTTCGGATTGAGAATAAGTGTGAAAGGCACGAGACGTGAAGACAACAATAAATGAGAGAGAAGATGGTGCATGGTGCTTCCTCCTTATGATAAACCTCATGATCGTCACGTCGTTTTCACTCCCGACTCCCGAGAATTCCACGCCTCTCCCCTCCGAGAATTCCACGCCTCTCCCCTCCCAGAAATCCACGCCTAGCTTCCTCTCTCTCTCTCTCTCTCTCTCTCTCTCTCTCTCTCTCTCTCACACTACATTTTGCTTTTGATTGTTTCCTCTTTGTGTTACTTTGTCCCTTCCTTCTTTCTCTACAGACCAGCAGCAAGGTCAACAATATGGATTATACATGACATTTCTCTCAGTATGAATCAGTCAACCTTATATATATATATGCATATAATATTGTACACATATATGTATGTATGTATAAACTGTTGCATCATCTTTTCTCACTTTGTTGAATAACTTGCTTGCTATTTCATTTCCAACACCAAATATTATATATTCTTTTCTTTCTACTTTTTAAATCTTTGTCGACGATCTCAATCTCTCTTATTTTGAAGTTTGAATTCCATAAAATAGAGGCCGATCAGCAGCTAGTGATCGATCAATATTAATCTCCATCACTGAATGTCTGAAACTCACATATTACAACATACATCATATCAATAACGAACCCATCTCTCTCTCTCTCTCTCTCTCTCTCTCTCTCTCTCTCTCTCTCTCATATATAGCTAGGTCGCATCAACATATAACCAGACATGAAGTATGCCTACTCTCCCTCGCTACACCGGTAACCTAGCCAACACCCTGCTTTAAAATCCCCTATCTCCCAATTCTATCTCCCATCCTCCACTAGGTACTCCGATTTCCCTACCTAAGCTTCTTCCTTTTTTTTTTTTCAACTCATCCAACACCATCATCATCTTCTTCACTAATACAAGTAAAAAAGTACCCCTTTTAATAATTAGAATGCACCTCAATAGCCTTGATTTTAATTGTTCATTCTTCTTCGATCTTGTTCGATTACATACATAACCACTTACGTACGTACGTACACATACATTTTAACCGCCAGCAGATCCTTAAAATCTCTTCATCGATCTTATTGCTCCTTTTAAGTTGACCCTCTTGAGACAGGGATCGACAAAAGTCAAGAGAAAAAACGATAAGTACGTATTTAACCCTAGCATATATAGCTACCATATCAAAATGTGGATGATGGGTAACAACGACGGTGGCAGCCACGCCGATTTCAACATGCCTGATTCCTTCAACGGCCGCAAGCTCCGCCCTCTCATTCCAAGGCCGCTCCAGCCCGCCAACAACGCCACCACCGCTTCAGCCGTAAACCGAACAATTCACCACGGCGCAGCCTCTCATGATTTCCTCGCACAGTATCACCATCTCGCCGGTATATACGTTATGTTTATCATATATTCTCTCAATTATGTATCTGTTTGTTACTTAGATTACAATTAATATGAATGTTTTTAGTTACAGCTATGGCCGAACAGAGTAAGAGATCGGAGTTCATAAACACGCCTACGGTCGTCATGAGCTCGAGATGGAATCCGACGCCGGAGCAGCTGAGGGGTTTGGAAGATTTATACAGACGAGGGACAAGAACCCCGTCCGCGGACCAGATTCAGCAGATCACAGCCCAGCTTAGGAAATTTGGAAAGATAGAGGGCAAGAATGTGTTCTATTGGTTCCAAAACCACAAGGCCAGAGAGAGGCAGAAACGTCGCCGTCAAATGGAATCAAACTCTGCCGATCACCAGCAGCTGCCCTTACAAATATCAATCAATACCTCCTCAGATCATCATCATCATCATCAGAACAAGGAATCATTAGGTACTCATCATCATCTTCATAACCCCCAATATCTATATATACGTACAATAATAACGAATCAAATCTTTGTCTTCAATTAATTCATAAAATATTGTAAAAAAAGTAGTTGATTTGATTTGTGTGGCTTCAACTTTGATTGGTGTGGCTTAATCTATTAATATAAAGTTACTACTATTGATTTGGCTCAGTACGTGGTTAAAGCATTATAGGGAGGGTATGTTCTCGATTAGTCGTGACTTTGGGTTATATGTAAATTGTGATTAGAAATGCGTTGAAATGCGTGTATGAGCCCTTTCAACCCCCAACGCAGATTAGTGTTAGTGGTTAAAGTAACTATTAAACCCTTTTTTATTTAACCTATAATAGAAGACCAAATTTTGGGTTTTTTTTTTTAAAAATGATTTATTATTGTAGTTATATAGATAATTAAACATATATAATGAATCAATATATAATAACGAATCAAATCTTTGAGTGTAATTAATTCATAAAAAATTAGTTAATTAGTTAGAGTTGTGGATGAGACAATTTGATGTTTTGGTCGGTACGTAGCTTCAACATTGATTTGTGTGGCTTAATATATCTCTTAATAGAAAGTTACTATTGATTTCACAAAGTAGTTAGGACGTTCCTGGTACGATATGCAACCGGCTAGTCCTGAGTTCTATTCCTCATAAGTTATATTCTAATTATGATTAGGAATGTGTAAATTTTCTCAATCTTTGGCGCAGATTAATCATTAGTTCTGAAAGTTGCAATTAAACCCCTTTTTAAGTTGCAATTAAACCCTTTTTTAACTAAGCTATAATAGAAGACCAAATGTTAAGTTTTTGTAAATAATATTTTAAGTTAGCAAAGGTTTTTTTTAAAAAAAATAGTTAACATTGGATGTATATATATAAGATATGTTAGATATTGGATTGGGAATTGAATTGAAAGAGTACTGATATTGACGGATGCATGGATGTGTTGTAAAGTGGCATTCTTTTTGTTTTTCTTTATGTCTACACATTGCAGGTTCAAGCAGGACAATGTATGAAGTTGAACAGATCAAAAACTGGCCACCCACCATCACCACTACCACTCTTTCACCACAGGTCTCTCTTATTTCATCGCTTAAAAATTCACTTATGCACTCCCTTTTTTATCTATCATTCAAATCATCAAAACTCTCCCAAAAGTAAAAACAAGTAGTAACTATATATAGATGATATATAAGTATAGCAATTAGCCATGTAGCATCTATTGATCATGGTTATATGATTAGTTATGGGAATGTTCATTGATTCATGATTATTTGATCATCATTTAAGTAGAGAGAGAGAGAGAGAGAGTTATCAAGTTGCATTGTAATTTGGGATGTGTAGGGAATGGCAAGGTGATATTATTTAGGCATCTGATCGATGGAGTAGCTATGTAGGTATTAAGAAAAGTTAATACGTTGGGAAATGAAAAGGGAGGAGAGGTGCTAGGGTTAGGGTTGTAGATGTAGGTAAAAGCTGCTGGCATTCCTTCCTTTCTGTCGGGGCTGCTGTTGTTGTGTTATCAAACTTATTAGCTGGGATTTTGGGTCTTGTGCTCATTCATGTCATTCGGCTTTGGCCCCAGAGAGACACCCCTTTCTTTCTTTCTTTCGAGCAATGCCCTTAATTATGTACCCCAGAATCAGATGGGTTTAATTATTGAAAAGACAAAGATAAAAATGTTGTTTTTTTTACAGACATCTAAATTTATTTCTGATTTCTATATTAATATTGTTTACTCTTAACAAAAATATGTTGACAATTTTGTCCTTGATTGACATTTTAGAAAAAATATAAGCACTCAATAATATTTATATAAAATTAATACCTATAATAGAGAAATTGAGGGGATTTTTCTTTTCTCCCTATTTTTATGGTAAGACCCTTCACCTAAATATTGCGGATATTTTTTTTCTTCCTATTTTAATATTGAGACTCCAAAATACAGTTATATCGACAAAATTTTTACAGATATTACCGATATTTTCATCCACTATATATTTATTGAAATATTTGAATAAATTGAAACTGATAAAAATCATGATTTTGCTATGCATGCACGCATGCATGCCTTTAATAAAGATTAAGTATTAATTAATTATTTGAAATGGATTTAATTGTTTGATGATCGATGATCAGGAATCTGTGTCAATGGAAAGAGGAGCAGCAAAAGGAGGAGCAGGAATGGCAGCAGCAGCAGATCAGTGCTGCAGGAGGGATGGATGGATCCAATTCGACGAAGAAGAATTGCAGCAAAGAAGAAATAACTTCGTGGAAAAGAATGCCACGTGGCAGCAGATGATGATGCAGTTGTCTAGTCCTCCTTCTGATCATCACATTCACCCATCCCCATCTCCTACCGACCTCATAATAAACACTAGAAATAATAATCTTACTCCACCGGCCACCTGCAGACCCAGAGTTCTAGTCACAACTTCATCAATGGATGACCACATTATTGATGATGTTTCTCAAACCCTTCAACTCTTTCCTCTTCGAAGTGCCAATGCCGATGTCGATGCCGATGCCAATCTCGGCGAAAACATTAACGCCGCCGATCACCGTCGTCTTAAAGAGCTATCAGATGCTAGCATGGGTGCACATCATTATCATTACCCATTTTTTGAGTTCCTACCATTGAAAAACCAATTAAATAAGGATTCATAGATGGGGATATTGGTGTTTAATTAGTATTTATATTTTAATTATTGGAACTTTATTAATCAATGGAAATTATATTTATTTTAATTTATATCATGATTGTACTCCATACCTTCGTTGGGTATATAATAGCATAGTATGTGTGTCGATATCGAAGAAGCTACGTAGGTGTACCTTGCCTTAAAATGGAGGAGGACCATTTATTGGTAATTGTATCAATGGATGCGCCAAACTTACAATAAATAGCATATGGCAGAGGTTCAATATTGTCCATGGATCCGCACTTACGGACCTTGTTTAAGTAATTTCGCAATCACGAATTTTGTAAGTCGTATTTTTAATATGAATAATACATGCATCTGGTATCTTCTCATATTATATTTTCGATTTATCGGATTTTCTTTGTATATGTATCATAATCAGAACTGCGATCATTTTCTAAATCATCATGTCAAAAATATTTTCATAAAAAAATTAAGAAGATTGAAGGTCTTTTAGTCATTCAGATATATCATCAACTAAATTGACGGTTCGACACGAGGATCATAATTCTAAAAAAAAAACTATTGATTTATTTGATACATATGATTGACTAAACAATCTTTAATCTTGGTGATTTTTTTTGGAAAAAATATTGGCATGATTTTGGAAGTATTCTTATGCATATCATCCATTTGCATTGTATGGGAAGGGTAGCTAGCTATATAGGGTCCTCGAAAGAAGGGATGGAAAAAAGAGGTTGATGTTGATCGATGGAGAGGAATCAAAGCTGGGGAATAATTCATTGGAGATGGATGATGGATCGATGTGAAAGACGTCAATTTTGATGTTGAGAACTGAGAAGTGACCAACAATTTAGGTTTGAGAGATGTTTTGTTTTTTTGTTACAAATTTAGCAAATGATATTGTAATGATGTGACGTACGTGATGTATATTTGTGCACATTCCTTCCTTACAATTCATTTTTTGGAATTTTCTATTTAATATTTACTACAGTCTATTCTCAATCCTGCATGATATGAAATTAATGAAAAAAAAAAAAACTAATTAATTAAACATAAATTTAATTCAGTCAAACAAATTAAACCTGCAAACTTACATCAACATGAAATGCTCCATTATTTCACCTTGCACACTGTTATGAATTTATAATTAGAAATAAAATTAGGCTGAATTTAGAATTGAAAATAGATACTGATCGATTGATTTAAAATCAATTTTCTTAGTAAAATAGCATTTAATAGAAATTTAGTAAAATAAATCCTGTAATTTTTTCATATTTTTCTCACATTTGAATTGAGTTGGAGCTCATTCCAAATAATCCTAATTAAGTTCGTGCCTGTATATATAGTACCCAAAATAATAAAATAAAATAGAATCATTAACCGAGGGGTATAGAGTGAAGGAAGTGAAGAAAAAAAAAGTTGAGGTTTCGCATTAATGGGGGAAAATATCAAGCATTTTATAAGCCTTATAAAGATTCGGAAATTTTCCAACGTGAAATTTTTGTACTTTCCTATTTTCACATAGAAATAGGGACAATTTTTTATTCCATATGGTTGTATACTAAAATTAAAACTAAATCGTTAAAATTTTAACACTTTGTTACAATTTAAATTTATTTAAACAGACGCGAAACAGTTTCAGACTAAGTCATTATTTAATAGTTTAGTTTGTATCGGTTTGCGCATTTTAATATATAAGCATAAACATCTCCTTTAATATTAAAAGTGTACGGATAAATGACTACATATAAAGATTAATTAAGCTGGAATATTACGTACGATTATATACAAAATATGTCTTACATAAATTTTAAAAACCTTATTACATGTACTGATGATACCTTAACAAACATGTATAAGATGGTAACTAGTAATACCTTAACAAATTAACAAGTATAAGATTGTTCCCTCCAACTCCGACGTCCTCATCGATCAGGCCGCCGGGCTCTCTTCTCTCTCTTGGGGTTTGTAGTCGATATATATTAGCCATTAATAATTGTTCTAAGTCAGTACATGGACACACATAATATACTGTGTGTTCCAGCTGCTTACTGGATTGAAATTTTAAAAGAAAGGATAAAAAAGAAACTGTAAAAGTTTGACTCTTATATATATGTGTGAAGTTTTTTTTTTTGGGGGGTAAATAAAGGAGGTGTGAATAAGCTAATTAAGTAGGGCTTTGAAGCATTTATCACGATCGACAACAGCAGCAGCTGCTGGCCTGGGAATTCAAATTTGCAAATCCAAAGCAGCAATGACTCATTAGCTGCAGCTACTAGCTATAGCTGGTTATAACTACAAGTATATACTACTTAATTTGTGTTTGCTTGTTCACGTGAGAATGTTACTGTAGTAATTTAGGCAGTGTGAAGGTAGGATTGTCATTATATTTTGGAGGGGAAGTGTCTTTATATTTGTGGAAATATTGACTATTGGAGGTTAAATAATTTGTTGTGCGATAAATGTTTCTGCTCTTAGAGCTAACTTGTGTCCTAGATCCCGAGTCGCATGGTTGTGTTAATTAGCTAGATTAGTCGAGGGGCGGGTACATCAACTGTATGCAATCGACCTAGTGGCTTTAGGTATCTTTGTCTATGGCTCGGGTTGCTGGGGATGTACCTTGTATTGTGATTAATGTGTATTGTTGTGTTTCTGTTTAGCCAAAGATTAAGTGTATTTTTGGATAAAACTGGTCAATTTTTGTCAAGTTAGTCTAATTAGGTACGAATAATATTGCAATATTTGATAATCATAATTGTCTATTTCGTTGCTTACGTATTAGACTTGCACAGTTTAAAACGAAGGAGAACTTAAGTAGAAACTAAGGGCGAGGATTGCATCATTATAAGGTGTCCAGTGCAATTGTTATAAGTTAGGTTTTGTTGGTGTCTCATGTCTCGTGAGCCATATATATATATATATTTAGAGAGGGAGAGGGAGAGGGAGAGAGAGAGAGAGAGAGAGAAAGAGAGAGAGAGAGAGAGAGAGAGGCCGGAGAAGCCGACTTGTTGATACAGCTTTAGAAGGGTGCAGTAGAAGAAATACGTGGCGTACGTCTCAATAGGCATGTTACTTACATATATATTGACAAAGAAAATAAAGGAGAATGGCATGCATGCTGTTGCAATTGCAGCGCGCTAGCAGGCCTTAATTAGGATTAGGGTTTCAGCTTCACCAATATTATTAATATCGATATAATATTAATTAAACAAATTTTAAATAATTAATTATGATCATGGATCGAGCTAGTTATATATCTATATATATATAGACATTTGAATTGGTTGGAGTCGGTCATCCTCCTCGGCAATAAGCGTCGACGTCCTTTTCTGTGTCGCTCAGTCTCGCCATCAGCTTCCTTTTTCACTGTTTCATCACAGCAGGTTGCATGACCTACTTGCTACTTTTTCCCTGCTATATATTATAAGTTTCACACACACACATATATATATATATATATATGATCTCTTTACCGATTTATTGCCTTGAAATTCGTAGTACTGTGTATTGGTTTTATTTTATACGTACTTTTTTGGCAGTTCGTTGATGATTCAAATGCAAATGAAGCTGCTTCTGCTTAACGTACATATATTGAAAAAGCCAATTAATTAGCTTCTAAATTTGGTTAAAATTATAGATGAAAAGGGCAATATTCATAATTTTTTTATACGTATATCATATTTTGGGGTCTTGACATTAATTTAGGGGGAATAAATATCCTCTGCGTTTATGTGAATACAGGTATATTAGTCTTATATATATATATTATCAGAAGCTTAAGTTTTTTTCTAAATTTTTATTCAAAATTTTCAAATTTTGAGCTAAATTTCTAATATTTTTGTGTTGAGTGTAAATATATCAAAACCGATATTTCCATAAACTTAATTGTCGATATTTTCGTCAAAAATGATTTTTTCATCTTTGTAGTTATAATTATGGATGAAAATATCTGCATTTTGTAAAATTTCTGTCGATATATGTATCTATATTTTGGGGTTTCAATATTAAAATAAAAGGGGCAAGAAATATTCGCGATATTTTCGTGAATATACTCGTATTTAAGGGTCTTGACATCAAAATAAAAAATGGAAAAAAATCTTCATTCTTTTCATTATATAGATATTATAATCTTATATAAATATTATATTGAATGCTTAAACTAAAATTTCAACATTTTTTTGTTATGCGTAAATGATATCGATATCAAAATTGATAATTCTATAAATTTAAAAAACGATAATTTTATTTTTTATTATAATTTCTCGCATGTAACATATGTCCCCGTTGGATCTCAACTTTACCTAGCTAGCTAGTGGCGCGACAAGCTTGCGCATGTATAAGATCCAACAAATGGAACCATGCATCTATATAAGACTTAGATCTGTCAGACAAAATTTTACCCACATGCGCGCACCTCACCGACCTTTCCTTCATCGCAATTCCTCACACACAATAGAATGCACCTTACCAACGAGGACAATATTCGTAGCTACCGTATAACCTCAGTAATTATTACCTAATAAATTAACCTTTTCGATTAAAAACTATTTTCGATCAGTACCAATTTGGAGAAAACGTGATGGTATACAAATATATTTTTACCAAACAAAAAAAGTGAAAAATTATGTATGTCACTGTTAACTTGTGAATAAAACTTACCAATATATATGTTGTGTATATATTTTTGAGAGGTTACATTTTGGCATACAGGCATGCTGCTATCTAGCTAGTAGCTGCAAATTAAGTAAGATGAATTATATATATACACATATATATATTCATATATATATATATATATGTGACATGAGAGATCGATGAAGGAGGAGGAGGGAGCATGGAAATGACCGAGAATGGTAAAAAAACAAAAAGCAGAGGCTGAAGGGCGCAGTGCAGGAGAAGTTGACAATACCTAGCTCGCCATGGATTATATAAATGCAGAGAGACAACGAGACCACAAAATTTCTAACTCTTTTCAAAGAGCAAGACTTTGAACTTTCAAATCTTCACATAACCCTTTCTATTGAAGAACTCAAACTCAAAACGGAAAAAATTAAATCAGAAAATAAAAGGGTGGTCCAAAAGATAAGTGCACAAGCTTGAGATCCCAAACTTGGGCCCGATTCTCTTGGACTGGGACGTTTTGTATAGGTGGCTAATTGTAATAGGCGTAAATGAGTTGGTTCAAGTAGAAGATTGGAGTCGATAGCTATAAACACAGGTATTTATTAGCTCTTCGATTCCTTAATTAATTCGCGAGTTTCTGATTAATTTTTTCTTAGTTGATAAGGTCACGTAGGAGACGTCGAATATAATAAATCGAAGGTATATTTATTTCCCTGGCTAGTTCACCAAAAAAAAAAAAGCTTTAACCTCTTTACCATATTAATTTTTTTTCTTTTTCATGTGAGCTATTCTCCTCAATCACCTCGCCATGTGATCTTTCTCTTCTTGTAATAGTTTGATGTATGCTTAACTAATTATGATGAGGTCATGACTCATGACTCATCGTCGTCTCTTCTTCTTTCTCTGTCTCTACAGAGACTAGTCGTCTTCATCCTCTCTGACACCAATATTCTCAAATTTTCGACTCCCCCTCTTTTATTATTATTATTATATTTACTTGCCAAAACAACGACACACCACCAGTTTAACATTCTCTCTACGCAAACAAACAGAAAAAGAAAAAAGAAAAAAAAGTTTTCACTTTTCAGAGATGGAATTACTTGGAAAACAAGAATTTGTCCTCGAAATTTGAATTTTTTTTCCAGAAGGATGAAAAATAAAGTAAAAAAAATGTTGTTGAGGCCTCTGTGAACGTAGCCCACAGAAGAAGAGAATGATGTTGGAGAAGTTGTGAGTTGAAAACTGAGAAAGGAGTCCCTTATAATTGCTATCAAAATGGATTAATGGCTGAATTCCTTGGAAACAATTGGGCCAATACAACATGATTGAATCTGGACTGGGTCAACAAATTAGGACAGTTGTGCTATTTTGGTTTGATGACGTGGATATACATATTGGACATCAAACTAATTCTAATTCTTCGTGAGTATTGGACATATATATCATGGATATCAATATAACTAAAACATTACATTCCTCTTGAGGGTCTTGTCGAATATTCACGTAGGAAAATCTAACCAAAACAATATTAATACGTTCATAACATATTAGGGGATCACATGAAAGAAGACCAACACCCTCATCATTATCGATACAAAGAAGATCACGTCAACCTTGATCGGCTCTCTTCAACCGGCACCCCTAGTCGGTTCCTAGTGTCAACCAACAATGATATGATACCTAACAGGTTAGCGCCCCTAGGTTACGATTTTGACAAATCGCAGCAGCACCTCCCGGACACAGCACCAAGCTCATCACCACTAGGGGTGACAATGGGTCGTGTCGTATCATGAATTCTGTTTTACCCATTTATGCCAAATCCTAATCCGACCCGTTTAATAATCATGTCAAGAATGCTCAACCCGAACCCTGTAAAATATCTAGGCCCAAATTTCAAATATATCTACAAAATGTTATTTGAAGCATTAATGAAGTAAGTGGTTGTAGGTAAGTGGGATCCAAAATGTAGTAGGTGGTTGTAGGTAAGTGGGATCCAAAATGTAGTAGGTGGTTGTAGGTAAGTGGGATCCAAAATGAAGTAAGTGGGTGGGTGAAGCATTAATGAAAGCATTTAGATGGTTCCTCCTTGGCCTATATAAGGAGAGGTCATTTGCTCATTCCATCAATCTCATCCAAGAGAAACATCTTCCTCCAAGTAGAGAGTGAAGAGTGCCCACTCTAAGTTGAGAGTGTTGAGTGTTGTAGTGTTGGTAGCAAAACAAGTGTGAGAGAGAGAGTTTCCTTCAAGTAGTGTTCTTGAAGTTGTGCATCTCTTTGTATCCCTAATTTCATTAGTGGAGGTTCTTGTTGTTGTTGCCCCGTGGACGTAGGCATATTGCCGAACCACGTTATATCCGGTGTTCTCTATTCTTTGCTCTTTTATTTCCTTGCATATTTTTCCTTTTTTGTGGGTTGAGTTATTATTTCCATTCTACTATTTTCCGCAACAGTGGTATCAGAGCTCTAGGTTCGTTGAGAATGGAAGGCTCAAGGAGTACCATGGTTCGACTCAACCACTCCAATTGGATTACATGGAAGCCGAGAATGGAGGACATTCTCTATTGCAAGGATCTGCATGAGCCCATAGAAGGAGAGGAAGGCAAGCCTGAGAATATGGGAGATGCTGAATGGAAGAAGTTGAATCGCAAGGCTATTGGCCATATTCGTGAATGGGTGGATGATAGTGTGTTCCACCATGTGTCCAACGAGACTAACGCCCATGCTCTTTGGTTGAAGTTGGAGTCATTGTTCGAACAAAAGTCCGCATCGAAGAAAGCGTTTCTCATTAAGGAGCTTGTCAACATGAAGTATAAGGAGGGCGTAAGGGTGACTGAGCACCTCAACAACTTCCAAAGCACTGTCAATCAATTGGCCACGATGGACATGAAGATCGCGGATGAGCTTCAAGCGTTATTGCTTCTTGGATCTTTGCCCGACAGCTGGGAGACCTTTGTCATTACTGTAAGTAACTCTGCTCCCAATGGTGTGTTATCTATGGATAATGTTAAAGACAACATGTTCAATGAAGAGACTAGGAGAAAGTCATCTAGTTCCGATAATAGTCAAGTCTTTGTGACGGAGAATAGAGGAAGGAGCAAGAGTAAAGTTCCCAGTCGAGATCGCGGAAGAAGTGCAAGCCGTTCGAGGACACGATTCAATGGAAGGTGTCATAATTGCAATCTCTATGGCCACATGATGAAGAATTGCAACAAACTAAAGAATAACAAGAAGGATGGGAAAGATGGCTCAACCTACCAAAAGAAGGAGGACACAACCAATACTGCAGCTACCGCTACTGTGTCCAGTCAAGCATGTGAGTTGTTGTCTCTTGACAATGATTGCCTACATGCTGATGAAGATAAAAACATTTCTTGGGTAGTTGATTCTGGAGCATCTTTCCATGCCACGGCGCACTCGGAGTTCTTCACCACATACAAAGCTGGAGACTTTGGGGAAGTGAAGATGGGCAATGATAGCTATTCCAAGATATCCGGAATAGGTGATGTTTTGTTCGAGACTGATTTGGGCAACAAGCTGTTATTGAAAGATGTGAGACATGTTCCTGGTTTACGTCTCAATCTAATGTCAACCGGTGTGCTTGATAAACAAGGGTTCCATCATCATGGGGGAGATCAAAAGTGGAGGCTTACCAAGGGATCGCTAGTCATCGCTAGAGGGAAGTTGTGCTGCACCCTTTACAAGACATATGGGAAGGTTTGCAAAGGAGAGTTGAATGTCGCGGACGATTCTCATCCAAATCTATGGCACAAAAGATTAGGCCACATGAGTGAGAAGGGATTGCAAGTTTTGGCAAAGAAGTCTCTCATTCCCTTTGCCAAAGGTACCTCACTCGACTCTTGTGATTATTGTTTATATGGCAAACAAAATCAAGTCAGTTTTTCTGGTACCTTCACAAGAAAAGAAAAAATATTAGACCTAGTACATTCTGATGTTTGTGGCCCTATGGAAGTTGAATCACTAGGTGGTAATAGATATTTTGTTACCTTTATTGATGATGTTTCACGAAAGGTTTGGGTATATTTGTTGAAATCAAAAGGTCAGGTATTCCAAACCTTCAAGCAGTTTCATGTCATGGTGGAGAGGGAGACTGGGAGAGCCCTCAAATGTATCCGCAGCGACAATGGAGGAGAGTACACTTCGAACGAGTTCAGAGATTACTGTTCGAAGTATGGCATTAGGCATGAAAAGACAATTCCTGGCACCCCACAACATAATGGTGTAGCTGAAAGGATGAACCGCACCATTCTGGAGAAGGTCAGGTGCATGCTGAAGACAGCCAATCTATCAAAGCGTTTTTGGGCCGAAGCAGTGTCAGCCGCTTGTTACCTTATCAACCGATCACCAAGTGTACCATTGAACTTTGAGACTCCCGAATGCGTATGGACCGGTAGAAGCGTTTCATATTCACACTTGAAAGTGTTTGGGTGCAAAGCATTTGCACGTGTATCTGACGAGAAAAGATTGAAGATAGATGACAAAGGCACACCGTGCATCTTTCTCGGGTACGGCAATGAAGAAATGGGCTACCGCATGTGGGATCCAAAGACCAACAAGCTATTCAGAAGCAGAAATGTACACTTCTTTGAATATCAGACCGTGGCAGATCTTGATAAGGAGACAGTTAAAAATGCAGGCCAACTCACCTATGATTCATCACCGCTGCAACAAGAACCCAGTGGCAGAGCTCAAGAGGTTATACATGAAGACGTTCCTGACATGGTTGAAGCAGAAGGTGCTGAGATAGTGTCTGAACCTGAAGACGATGATCAGGACGATCAAATTCAGGGGGAGCCAAGCCAGGAGGAGCAACCGGAGATTTCCCAAGTACCAGTTCGTAAATCAAACAGAGTGCCGAAGCCGAATACTAAGTATCCTTCTTCACAGTATATTCTCACGACCAGTGATGGGGATGACCCGCATTCCAGATACATTCTGTTGACTGGTGATGGAGAGCCTGAAAATTTTGAGGAGGCAAAGACTCATGCAGACAATGACAAATGGATGTTGGCAATGAAGTCTGAGATGGAGTCTTTATTGAAGAATGACACCTATGAGTTGGTGGAGCTTCCTAAAGGCAGAAAAGCACTCAAAAATAAGTGGGTGTTCAAGTTGAAGAGGGACGAGAATGAGCAGTTGACAAAGTTCAAGGCTCGCTTGGTTGTCAAGGGTTTTGGGCAGAAGGAAGGAGTCGATTTCGACGAGATATTCTCACCAGTGGTTAAGATGACTTCTATCCGAGTTATTCTGGGCATGGCAGCTAGCATGGATCTTGAGGTGGAGCAGTTGGATGTGAAGACAGCATTTCTGCATGGTGATTTGGAAGAGGAAATTTACATGGAGCAACCAGAAGGTTTTGAAGTTGAGAGAAAAGGACACATGGTTTGTAAGTTGAAGAAAAGCTTGTACGGGCTAAAGCAGGCACCGAGACAATGGTACAAGAAGTTTGACTCATTCATGTTGGGTCATGGGTACAAGAGAACAGATGCCGATCCATGTGTGTATATCCAGCAGTTCACCGGAGGTAACTTCATCATTTTATTGCTCTATGTTGATGATATGTTGATTGTGGGGCACGATGTTGCTATGATTCACAAGTTGAAGTCAGATTTGTCAAAATCATTTGATATGAAAGACTTAGGTCCAGCTAAGCAGATTTTGGGCATGGAGATCACTCGTGACAGGAAGGCGAAGAAGCTATGGTTGTCACAGGAAAGGTACGTTGAACGAGTGCTTGAGAGGTTCAACATGAAAGAAGCTAAGCCAGTGAACTCACCTCTAGGTAATCAATTCAAGTTAAGCAGAAGTTTATGCCCAACTACACAAGAGGATATGGACAAGATGGCAGGTATTCCCTACTCATCAGCTGTTGGTAGTCTTATGTATGCTATGGTTTGTACTCGACCAGATATAGCACATGCAGTTGGTGTTGTTAGTAGGTATCTCTCTAACCCTGGCAGAGAGCATTGGGAATCAGTCAAGTGGATACTCAGATATTTGAGAGGCACTTCAAAGTTGTGCTTGTGCTTTGGTGGATCGAAACCGATGTTAGAAGGTTTCACGGATGCAGACTTGGCAGGAGACCTTGATGCTAGAAAATCCACTTCTGGATACTTATTCACCTTTTCAGGGGGAGCTGTTTCATGGCAGTCTAAGTTACAAAAATGTGTTGCCTTATCCACCACTGAAGCTGAGTATATTGCTGCAAATGAAGCAGGCAAGGAGATGATTTGGCTGCAGAGGTTCATTCAAGAATTGGGTGTGAAGCAAGAAAGTTATGTGGTACATTGTGATAGTCAGAGTGCTATTCATTTAAGTAAAAATTCAGTGTACCATCCTCGCACGAAGCACATTGATCTCCGTTATCATTGGATTCGAGATGCAGTATCAAAGAAGCTTTTCCAGTTGAGGAAAATTCACACCAACAAGAACACTTCAGATATGTTGACAAAAGTTGTTACACAACAGAAGTTGGAGTATTGCAGCAAATCCGCTGGAGTGGACTTCAAGTAGAAGTCACGTCGTTTTGACCTAGTTGGCCTAGAGGGGGAGATTGTAAAATATCTAGGCCCAAATTTCAAATATATCTACAAAATGTTATTTGAAGCATTAATGAAGTAAGTGGTTGTAGGTAAGTGGGATCCAAAATGTAGTAGGTGGTTGTAGGTAAGTGGGATCCAAAATGTAGTAGGTGGTTGTAGGTAAGTGGGATCCAAAATGAAGTAAGTGGGTGGGTGAAGCATTAATGAAAGCATTTAGATGGTTCCTCCTTGGCCTATATAAGGAGAGGTCATTTGCTCATTCTATCAATCTCATCCAAGAGAAACATCTTCCTCCAAGTAGAGAGTGAAGAGTGCCCACTCTAAGTTGAGAGTGTTGAGTGTTGTAGTGTTGGTAGCAAAACAAGTGTGAGAGAGAGAGTTTCCTTCAAGTAGTGTTCTTGAAGTTGTGCATCTCTTTGTATCCCTAATTTCATTAGTGGAGGTTCTTGTTGTTGTTGCCCCGTGGACGTAGGCATATTGCCGAACCACGTTATATCCGGTGTTCTCTATTCTTTGCTCTTTTATTTCCTTGCATATTTTTCCTTTTTTGTGGGTTGAGTTATTATTTCCATTCTACTATTTTCCGCAACAAACCCGACCTGTTAATGACCCGTGTAACCCGTTTAACCCATTTAATAAACATGTCATACTCAAAACCCAATTAACCTATAACTCGTTTAACCCGTTTAACATGGTTAACCTATTTGAATTATAAAATTTAATAGATATTTAGGTAGATATATGGGTTAGTAATGACACTTTTATTAAATAGGTCAATATATAAGCCGATATACGGGTTAACCTGTTAATCCGAAATCTACCAATTTATTAAACGGGTTAACAGGTCATTATACAGGTTAACAGATTGACCCGAAACCCACCCGTTTAATAAACGGGTCATAACGGATTGACTCGAAAATGATCAGAAATTTTAATCGTGCGGGTTGACCGGAATAAATTTCTTGCGGGTTTCGAGTCATATAAAAAATTGCCACCCTTAATCACCACATGTTCATCATCCGGAATTATGGTACATTTGTTAGCATCTTTCAAGGTGGCTCAAACCTCACACCATTACGTTCAATCATCATATTCATTACCAATATTAATACTACTCAAACCCTTCACAAAAAAGATAACTATTTTCATTACATCTATGCTGCCTAGTTCATGCTAGATCTTCCCTCCCTCACTGATTTAAGCCCTAGTTCATGCTAGATCTTCCCTCCCTCACTGATTTAAGCATTGAATTTTAGAAGTTTTACACCCCTACCATTGTCAAGCACTCTTACTAATATCTTGCAGGTCTCCTAGCAGACAAGAATAATGACTTTGCTCGCCAAAGGCATACCAGCATTAAGTCAAGTCCTTTATCACGTTAAGTCTATTTTAGGATTAAACATAATATATAATAATTTTATTTTCTTTTTTTTTATACAACTATAATTCGAAAGCTAAGTGCATGCATACAGTATAATCAATCTCGCTCATTATAAATATCAAACTGAAAAATCGAGTCGTACAATGCACCGCTAAATTCTATAGTTAATACTATAGCTTTTACCATGTGGTAAAAAAATTAGCTGTCTACTTGTCTGTTAACACTTGACCGTAATGAAAGGTAATTCCTTGATGGACGCTTAGCAAAGATCTAGCTAGGTCTGTTTACATGATTAATAAATTGAGCACAAATTAAATAATAAAGTACTAAGATTTAGTAGCTTTGATAATTGCGAATTTAGATCTGTGGACAGATATCCATTACACGACAACAATTCTAATAGAATCTGTCTGGCCCAATGGCCCAAGACAGCTTCGTGTTACCGCACTTGCATTTTTCTTAATATATATATATATATGGTAAGATTTAATAGTGGTAAAAAAAATATAAACTATATATACAGAAAAGAACTTCGACAATAAAAATAAAATAGACTAAATTTTACCGTTCGTAAATACATACTTAATACAAAAACATAAATAACCATGCATAAATATAATATAAAGCAATTCAATCGTAATAATCACCTATTCCATTGAGTAAAATATTATATTATTTCTAAAAAATTTACCATTTTACTTATTTAAGTGTAGAATAAATAAATAAATAAAATTATATAAACTAGCATTATTAAAAAAATTCCCGTGAGTCATTAAAAATTTCAGGTGGATCGTAACACATCCTAGCTCCTCGCATAGGTCGGTGCTTATATATGTAATGGAGTAGTTAAATTAATTGTTTTAGAAAATGAATTTTTTATTATATAATTATTGGATGTTAAAAATTTATTAGAAATATTTTGTAATTAAGGGAAAATTGCAATACTAGTCGGAATTAGGCTACCTTTTGAATGTGGGGAACTCCTCATGATATTTAGGGAAGAAAAATATAAACCAGCCAGCTGTGCCTTATACAAGTACACATCATATTTACTTGCTTTCCATTAACACCATGTACGGCCAAGCCCATATAAAACTTTGTTGCAGGTTACCAGTGAAAGAGGTCATTAAATTTGCTCATCCCTAGGGCTAAGGTGTCCTGGGACCACCTTGTGTGGTCTAGTGCCTCCATTCCGAGGGCGAGTTTTATCCTTTTGATTGTCATTAGTAGTCCACTTGCTACCTTTGATCGCATTGCCCATGTCTCCTCTCAGCCTCTTTTCTTATATACATTCTGTGACGGGGATTTTGACTCTAATGAATATTTGTTTTTTCAATGTCCTTTCAATGGAGGTGTTTGGAAGTATGTTTTATCTAAGTGTGGGGCCACCTGGCTAAACCCTTTTTGACCTGCTTTTGTTGACGATGTTGCATTGTTTTGAAGAGGAAATTTTCTCGCGGCTAGCCTTAAAAAAACTTACTTTTGTTGTGACAGTCTATTGTATCTTGAAGGAACGAAATAACTGTCTCTTTAACAATTTGTGAAGCCCCCCGATGTTGTTTGTAAGGGCGTCGTTTACCTGATCCGTCTTAGGCTTTCTACTTATAATTTTAAAAAAACTGTTGCCAATCTTCAAATTGCAAGAGAGTGGAATATTGATGTTTAGCTAGTGCTAGTTTCTTTTGTGGGTTGGCTCTTGCTGCCTGTTTAGCTTGTTGTTTGGCTGGCTTTTGTTCCCCTTTGGTGGGTCTTGTTTCCCCTTGTCCAATTTTAAATATATCCATTACTTCTAATTTTTTTTAACAAAGTTTGTTTCTATTTTTTCATCTTTTTTTTTTCAAATTTTATATATTTTAAACTTATTTTATCATTTTTCTTACAATGAATTTTTGTATGTTTATTGTTATATTTGTAACTATTTTAACTTTCAATTATAGTAACTCACTACAATTTATGTTTATATTTAAGATTTTATATTATTAATTATCGTCATAATCATATTACATCATATATTTATTATATCAAAATCATTTTATAATTTTATTAGTCATATATAACCATCATTGAGTACTTAAGATTTTCCCTAAATTTCATTCCAAATTTTCATCTTTTAGACCGAATTTCCGTCATTTTTGTTGACCGTAAACGATATCGATATCGATACCGATATTTGGGGCGACATATACGTAAATTTAACTAGTAATATATCCGTCGATATCGATATTTTCATCATTGTTTATACCAAATAGTATCACATTCAATAATTTTGTTGAAAAAAGTTTAAAAAGGGTTGGACACGTTCCGGTATGATAATTTCCAACCTTAAGTAGTATATTGGAAGTGATAATTTCATATAAATTAAGTTTTACAAGTCTTTCTTACTTCTTTTTAATACGTCACATAACTATTGTAGTCACAAACAATTAAGAATCCAATAATTTTTATGCAATAAAGTGTTTAAGCAAAGCAAAATAATTTTAGCATAAACTGCGACTAGGCATAGGACAAGATGAATATGACTAAATATATAATTAGATGTTTAATGTTATAAAATATTAAATAAAAAACCAGTTCAGTATTTGTACGAATCAGTTTTTCAAAATTTCGGAACTGAAATTATACTGATTTGAACTGGTACTAATTTGATATCATAACGATAATCAATTCGATTTTACTATTCAGAATTTTTTTTGTTTTATCTGATCCATAATGATATAATTTTGGTTTTTTCAATTTTTTCAATTTTATATGCGTAACATAGGCTATACATTTTCATCTTGCTTCAAATTCTGCCAATGTGGATTCATGAATGGACGAGGGCAATATTGTACATTTATATTTGCGGGGAACAGGTTGATTGGGGGGGTACAGACTACAGAGTACACCCACCATTTGGATTATAAATTGAAAGCAGATCGGTTCTCCCTACCATGTGAATATGTCAAAGTACTTACCATTTTGGTTTTTTTTTTTCTTCCCCTTTTTCTTTCGAGCGATGCAGACAAACTCTCCCCACTGACCCTCTGACAAACATGGCCTTGAAATTTGAGTACTTCGTCACCCTTCACTCACATACTCTTGCAATTGTAGTAAAATGAAAATGTCAATTTATTTTTTTAGCGAATCAATTATTTGATCTACAATGTA
Organism: Prinsepia uniflora; assembly: GCA_032719365.1. Classification (NCBI taxonomy): domain Eukaryota; kingdom Viridiplantae; phylum Streptophyta; class Magnoliopsida; order Rosales; family Rosaceae; genus Prinsepia; species Prinsepia uniflora. Next base: position 81,490,424 of record CM064865.1, on the reverse strand, counting down.
GTTTTTTTTTTTTTTACTTTTTGTTTTAAGAGTTTTTAGTTCGGTTAACTTAAAAGCCGAGATAAATATTTGTATCACCTCATTCCCCTAATAACTAGAGATAAGTACGCTCGAATTCGATAATCGTTAAAATTTTAATTGTACGATATAATTTGAATTTTTTAAAGTTAAAAATAAAACCGATTCAAATCAACTACTATTAACGGTTCAATTTAAATTAATACGGATAATTTAAACATAATAAAAAATTTATAGTATATAGACTATGCAAACTCATTCTCTAATTAAAACTTTCAAATTCCTATTAAAAAAAAAGAACTAAATATTTCAAGGGAATAGTGTAATTTCATGCTTAGAAAAGGCGCATGTTTCAAAAATATTACCCACTAGTGACCAACTTAGAAGTAACCCTACCAATACCATCACTCCATTATCACCTTTAACTTTCCTTTGGCTATTTCCCTTTTCCGCTATAAAACCCCCCCTCTCATTTCTACTTCGTTTATAGACAAGGGCTTTGGAGAAGAAGAAAAACCCTACTTGTTTTCTTCTGAATCTTCCTAAGCTTCAGCCATGGCTGCGTTGCTCACAACTAACCTCACTCTCATGCTCTCCACTTTCCTATTTTCCCTCCTTCTAAGTACATTCTTAATTTCCTCCCCAAATCAAAATGTCATGAATTGTTTTAATTTCTATCTGCGTTTTGAAAGTAAATAAATGTGAGTAAATCAATTAAGTTGCTAACTTGATCTTGTTAATGCAGTTGATCTCTCATCGTCCACGACAATAACAATGTTGAACAAGTGCAGCCACCCGGTGTGGCCCGGAATCCAGCCCGGCGCCGGCCATCCCATCCTCGCCCGCGGCGGCTTCACTCTCCCGCCCAACAAAGCCTACACCCTCCGCGTCCCGGCTCTCTGGTCCGGCCGGCTCTGGGGCCGCCACGGATGCACCTTCGACGCCTCCGGCCGCGGCCGCTGCGCCACCGGGGACTGCGGCGGCAACCTCTTCTGCAGCGGCCTTGGCGGGGCCCCTCCGGCCACCCTCGCCGAAATCACCCTCGGAAACGACCAGGACTTCTACGACGTCAGCCTGGTCGACGGCTACAACCTCGCCATCTCCATCCAGCCGTTCAAAGGCTCCGGGAAATGCAGCTACGCGGGGTGCATCAGCGACCTGAACATGATGTGCCCTGTGGGGCTGCAGGTCCGCTCGCACGATAACAGGCGCGTGGTGGCGTGTAAGAGCGCGTGCTCGGCTTTTAACTCCCCGAGGTACTGCTGCACCGGGAACTTCGGGAGCCCTCAGTCGTGTAAACCAACCGCGTATTCGAAGATATTCAAAGCTGCTTGCCCAAAAGCTTATTCGTACGCTTATGACGATCCCACCAGCATCGCCACCTGCACCCGCGGCAACTACATTCTCACCTTCTGCCCTCGTCATCGTTGATCTCATCATCTATGTTTCTCTCTCTCTCTCTCTCTCTCTATCTCTGTCGTCTAATTAATTACCGTGTTACTGAGTTAACGTTCTGTTAACTTTCAGATCATCAGATTAAAATCTATTTTGGCTTAATTAAGTAGGGGGTATCTGCATTATTGTATTATTGATTTATTAGAATGTATGGCCGTGATTAGATGAAAAAGGAAGGGCTTTTTCGGAAACTTGGTTTGTTTTCTCGGTTCTCTATGAGCTGAAAGTCGTGCCAGTTATGGCATCCAATGCTCTGCAGTCTCGCCATCAGATTCCTTTTTCACTGTTTCATCACAGCAGGTTGCATGACCTACTTGCTACTTTTTCCCTTCTATATATTATAAGTTTCATACATATATATATATATATTTAGCCCTCATCATTTCGTCCAAAAATTCATACTTTTGGGATCCGATAAGCCCAATGGACAAAAGCTCGACCCAATCTCCTATGGATCGTGGGTCGGCCCAGCCCGGTCCGAGAGTTAGCGGGGTCGACTTGGGCTTATAGTGTTCAAACCTGATAGGCACGATAGACCCTAGCCCTATAAAGTTCAGTAAGCCTAGTCCGACCCCTCCGTAATAAACCCGGCTCATAAGCCCGAAAATATAAAATACTTATTATTTTAAAAGTAATACTCAACCCATTCTTAATACTGATATTTCAACCCAAATCTCAGCTCAAGCCTACCTAATTTATTTTAAAAAGTCAAGTATCCAATACCCAATACAAATCTTAACCACTCATCCACCTACTTAATAGGCTCAATGTTTTTGCACTCTTGAGTATTTTATTTTAACGAGGTCACGTTTTTGCACCCTTGAGTTTTTTTTCATGCATATATTTTTTTGTAATTTTAAAATTTGGAACATAGTTTGTTGCAAAAGCCCACGTAAGACCGATCCAAATGGGCTTAATAGGCCCGACCCGAAAAACCCGATATAAACTCAACCTGATAAAAGCATGTGGGCTCTTTTTTATGTCATTAAGCCCGCTCAGCCCGGCCCGTAAATTTAAAAATTATTTAAAAAGCACGACTCAGCCCGGCCGAATGCCGAGGGCTATATATATATGATCTCTTTACCGAGTTATTGCCTTGAAATTCGTAGTATTGTGTATTGGTTTTATTTTATACGTACTTTTTTGGCAGTTCGTTGATAATTCAAATGCAAATGCAGCTACTTCTGCTTAACGTACATATATTGAAAAAGCCAATTAATTAGGTACAAAATTTGGTTAAAATTATAGATGAAAAAAAGGGCCATGTTCATAAAATTTCTATCCATATATCATATTTTGGGGTTCTGATATTAATTTAGGGGGAATAAATATCCTCTGAGTTTCTGTGAATGTACTCGTATTAAAAAGATTTGAATAAAAATAGGGAGGGAAAAAAAATCTCCCCTTAATTGCCATGATATATAGGTATATTAGTCTTATATATATTATTGGATGCTTAAGTTCTTTTCTAAAATTTTATTCAAAATTTTCAAATTTTGGGCTAAATTTCTAATATTTTGTTTTTGTTGAGTGTAAATATATCGAAACCGATATTTCCCACAAAATTCAATAATTAAACTATAAACTATACAAAATTATCCAAATTATTTAATATCGGAAGATAAAAAAATTTAAATTTAAAAGTATTCTTGAATAATTATTGCTTTAAATTAGATTAGATACTCATATTATTTTTAAAATGAGCAAGTAAAACAAAATATTATAAATAGGAGTAATATTTTCATAAATCTCAATATAATCTTATAATAAAAAAAATTAAAATAAAAAATAATGTTGAAATAATGATAAATTTTCGTAAGTGTTTTTTTGAAATCATAAAGTAAAGTAATTTATATAAAATTTATGATCTACTTTAAATTGTATAATTTTTTAACTAGTCAAATGATCTATGCGTTTAATTTTTATATATGAAAATTTTTAAATAAAATTATATTTTAATAAGGATCTATGAATTAATTGCCTTAAATATATTAATATATAATAAATATTTTAATAAAAATAGATATAATGCATTGATAATTTTAAAGCCATTTATATATAGAAGTTGGCTGAAACAACCGTTCCAAACAACAACGAGGAAGGCCACGTCATCAAACACGAGCAATAAACGCATAGCTTTATTGAACCCAAAATATATAAAAGTTACTTTGATTTTTAAAATTTACTTAATTTTCTATTTTAGTTATTATAGTTTTAATTTAACTGACTTTAACATTATAGTTTTTAATTTTTGGTAATTTAAAGACGTATCCAAATTTTCATCAAATTATTTTAGGAAATAAAGATATGCTCGTCACATAAAGCTAGGGGTATTTTTGTCATATTGGTTATTATTTGTAAATGTAATAAGGATATATAATCGTATTCTAACACAAATAAAAATATATAGTTGTAATATGACGAAAATATCTTTTCATAAGTAGAATGTAAAAATATTCCGTAAAATAATTGGATGGAAATTTAGATTTGGAGTTGCTAAAAGTACGAAACTACACAATTAAGGCAAGCATTCCTCAACAAAAACCTCGATCACCCAAAAACCCATAACGATTATAACTCAGCAGAGCATTTGAATTTTGAAGGCAAACATCATTATGTTTGTTATACCATCATCAACAAAAACCTCGATCACCCAAAAATCCATAACGATTGTTCCTCTAGCATTCCTCTTCAGAAACTCCACCCGATGTTCTTATCATCCACAATCTGATCACCAGTCAAAAGACGACCAACAAGACCAGACAAGCATACACAACAGATCCTACTGGGCCAAAAAAATTCATAGCCTTTGCAATATACACCACGACGTCGACGAAGCCCTTCGCCTACTCGACCACCTCCGCCTTCTCGGCTACCGCCCTGACTCCCTCAACCTCAGCAGCATCATTCACGCACTTTGTGACGCCTACCGTTTCGACGAAGCCCACCACCGATTTTCTCACTCCGTTGCTTCCGATTGTGTCCCAGACGAGCGAACCTGCAATGTTATTGTCGCTCGGTTGCTTGATTCCCAAACCCCTCACAGCACATTGCGTGTGCTTCATCTTTTGACTCGGGTGAAGCCTGAGTTTGTGCCTTCTTTGATTAATTACAACCGTTTGATGGATCAGTTTTGCTGGATATTTCGACCCAGGGAGGGCCATAGAGTGTTTTTTGATATGTTGAGCAGAGGGCATTGTCCCAACACTGTTTCTTACACTACTTTGATTAATGGGTATTGTGTGATTGGCGAGTTAGGTGATGCCCAGAAGGTGTTCGACGAAATGGGTGACAAGGGCGTGGCGCCCAATTCCCTAACTTATAGCGTGATGATTCGTGGTGTTCTTCGCAATAGGGATGTTGGTCGTGTAAAGGAGTTGACGGCCAAACTATGGGAGGTAATGAAAGGTGAAGATGATGCCATTGTAAAAACTGCAGCTTTTGCGAATCTCATTGATTCTTTGTGCAGAGAAGGGTACTTTCAGGAAGTGTTTGGCCTTGCAGAAGATATGCCACAAGGCAAGATTGTGAATGAAGAATTTACTTATGGGCAAATGATAGACTCACTTTGTAAAGCTGGAAGGCATCATGGCGCCTCGAGGATTGTTTACATCATGAGGAACAGAGGGTTTGTTCCGAAGCTAACTTCATATAACTCTATTTTACATGGACTGAGCAACGAGGGAGGCTGTATGAGGGCTTATCAGTTGCTTGAGGAAGGAATGCAATTCGGTTACTTTCCATCCGAGTACACTTACAAGGTTCTATTGGAAGGTCTTTGCGGAGAATCAGACGTCCACAAGGCGAGGGAGGTTCTTCTGTATATGTTAAAGAAGGAAGGAGTGGACAGAACTAGGATTTACAACATATATTTGAGAGCTCTGTGTCTTGTAAATAACACAACCGAGCTTTTGAATGGACTTGTTTCGATGCTCCAGACACATTGCCAGCCCGATGTAATCACCCTAAACATAGTAGTCAATGGTTTCTGCAAAATGGGGAGACTCGATGAAGCTTTGAAGGTACTAAACGATATGATGATTGGCAAATTTTGTGCACCAGATGTCGTGACCTTCACGACTATCATTGGTGGTTTAATAAGCGTTGATAGAACCGAAGAAGCCCTTGGTATATTACGTAATGTAATGCCTGAGAAAGGTTTCAGGCCTAATGTTGTGACATATAATGCCGTTCTTCGTGGTTTCTTCAAGCACAAGCAAGCAAGAGAAGCAATGGATATTTTCAATGGCATGGTAAATGATGGTGTGGCTGCTGATAGTACAACTTACACTATAATAATTGATGGGTTATGTGAGTCCGATCAAATAGAAGAGGCTAAAAGGTTTTGGGATGAGGTCATTTGGCCCTCAAAGATCCATGATAGTTTTGTGTATGCAGCCATTATCAAAGGGATTTGCAGTTCAGGAAAGTTTGATGAGGCCTGCCATTTCCTTTACGAGCTGGTAGATTCTGGGGTGTCTCCCAATATTTACAGTTATAACATTGTGATTGACGCGGCTCGCAAATTAGGGTTGAAGAAAGAAGCGTATGAAATTGTAAAGGAGATGAGAAGAAATGGGCTTGCTCCGGATTCTGTAACGTGGAGGATTCTTGACAAGTTTCCTGGCAATGTGAGAAATCATTCCTCTGAAGAATGGCGATAAAACTCAAGCAACCACTTGAGATGCTGAACCGACCGACCGACCGACCGACCGACCGACCCTTATTATATTTGTCTGTTGGGCATCTCCCCCCACACAGATTGGTAAAATAAACTAAATTCCAAGAAATTCATATTCTATAGATACGAGGACCTTTGCCGAATTCTAGCTCTTGTTTCCCTAGTCACAAAGTCGTGATTAAGTTGTTGGCGTGCTCGGCCTATCGGATCATCCTAATGTTGGATGGAACCCAAGTAAGAGTTGCTAGAAACTCATAAATTTTTACCCCGATGAAGGTATTCGACATGAAAGCACTCCAAGTCCAGGTTAGTATTGATTCTTCCAACTTTTCAAGCACCGCCATCCTTGTCTTTGGAGCTTTTGCTTTTAGTCCAAACTTAGAAATCTAAATTTGATTTTTCATGTTCGTATGAGTAATGCTTAGATACACACTTGATTTGATAATATGTGAATAGTAAAAAGCGATTCAATTTATTAAAATAATATATTTATTAATTATTACATTAAATATAATTAATTTAATATATCCAAATAATATTTTTTTTTTAATCTAATTTGGTCTGAAGTGGCTGCGAAAGTATTGACATTTAATATAAATGCTTAACAATATTAAATGATAGTGTAACAAAATTATAGCATCGTTAATTTAAAAAGAATAATATTATTTAGATCAATTAAATTAATTATATTTATTAACATATTTAATATAATAATTAATAAATAATATTAATTTTGATAAATAATATTATTTGTTATTTATTTAATCTTATTTATTAATTGGCATATTAAATATATCATTAAAAATTGTTAATTTATTTTAAAATATGATTGACAGGAAAGACAACCTATGCGTACGTGTAGGGAGGCTATATACGTTCGGGGGCCCAGGTGAAGGCCCAAAACGAAAAGAAAACGTGTTAATACTATTTTTGGGACAACGGAAACCGCGTTCAAAGCGAGTGTGGCAGATGCCACGTGTTGTCGACGCGGGTGTCATTTTATTTGCATAGTTTAAGGACTTGCCCACTTGACGTTAACTTATCACAGCCACTCCCAGGTGGCCAAGTGTCTTCTTTTTTGTTCTTTAAGAAGACGTGTAATTAATTTCCTTACTTATTTTATCTGACGAGTCATTTCTAATGATATAATCGGCCTTTGTTATTGTGGAACTCAAAATTATTCGAAAATTATGGAGCTGTTACGTGACCCGTAATTCTCAAAAATGACTAAATTGTCCCTAGTAATAACGCTCATCATTTGAAAACACCCGCATATTAAATAATCTATTTACCAGTTAAATACATTATTTGATCGGGTTAAAATCTCTGTAATATCAATATTCTTCCCGAGAATTAATTGTCGTTATTCTTAATAATGAATAATTAATATTGATATTAAAATACAATAATTGTCATTACTATCATGATGAACCATCATTACAATTATTAAATAGTATATTTAATTAATAAGATATTTTTTATTAATTAAATATTCAACCGACCAATCAGAACGCTTCAAAGCTCCCAAGATTTTCCTATATATAGCAAGGCACATTTCATTTCCAAGGTACGTTGATTCTTCATTTCGAAATATATCATTTTCCTCTCTCAAATGTAACGACCCGTCCCAAATTTCATGGTTAGATTAGTGACTAATCACGATTAGTGAGGCTAATCCGTGATTAGTAGAGCGAAATCGGACGAACGATGCGAAATGACCGTTTTGCCCCTGATGGTGGCAAAACGTTGACTTTTTAATCGGGCGGTCAAATGGACTTTGACCGATGACCGTGACGTAGTTCGTGACGTCACGAGTTCATATACAGGTGGCACGTTCAATTCCGACGTTCGAGGAAGAAGTTATGACGTTCGGAAGTTTAGGGGCATTTTGGTAATTTTGGATAAAAGGGGTCAAAAGTTGACTTTTTGACCGGGAGGTCCGATGGCTGAGGGCCGAAGACCGTTACGTAGATAAGGACGATACGAATCCATAGGCAGGCGGCACACTGAAATCGGACTTCGAACGGGAGAGTTATGGGTCACGGAAGTTCGATTTCACTATGCACGAACTTCGAGACGGGGACGTTTCAGCAAAATCTGATTGGGTGGATATTTTGGTGGGCCCCATGGATGAGTGACAAGTGTCACTCATCCCATTGCTTTGATCCCCCAAAATGTGGATCTATATAATAAAATAATAATATTTAATTATTTTTACAAACCAAACCCACCCACCATTCAATCTTAACCATCCATTTCAATTCATCCTTAAATCCACACCATCCATTCCATCTCCCTCTCATCAGCCATCATTCTTCTTTGTTTCCTTACCACCCGAAACCCCATAACCCAAAATCCTCCATTTTCTTCATTTTCTTCAAAAACCCAAAACACACACACACCATCACCATTCATTGCTTGTGCGAGCTGGACATGACCGTGAGGTGGTGGAAAGGGGCTGAGGAAGGCAGGCCACGGCTAGCCACGGCGGAGGACACGGCGGGGAGAGAGAAACCGTGGGTGAGTTTTCTTTCAAAAATTGAAAATTGATTTTTGTTGTGTTTTAATCGCATCTAGGGATTGGGAAATGTTCCTAGAGGTCTTAGGGTTTTTTTAGGATTGTTTTCGAAGGCTGAGGTGGCCTGTAACGGCCGTGAAGGGCGGAGGTAGTCACGGCCGCCATTGATGAACTTGGAAGATATGGTTTTTGTGGGTGTTCTTAGTTGTTAGGGCCATGGATCTATAGGTTAGGTTGAGAGGAGTAGAATGGGACAAACGGGAGGAAAAATGGTGGCCGGAGCAGGGAGAACCGGCCGGGTCAAGCCGCGGGTCACGGTGACCCGGTTGCAGACGTTCGGGTCGACCCGCGGGAGGACAGAGATGACAGGTGACGTCATCATGCTGACGTCATCATGTCAGTGATGACGTCAGCATTGTCAGATCTGACAATGTCAACTGACATGTCAGAAAATGGACCAATAGTAGTGTGACACGTGTCACATGTCAGTGACGTGGCCCAATCAGGGGCTGACACGTGGCACTTACGTGGACCAGTGCCGCGATGACACGTGACACCTGTCAGACTGCCACGTGGCACTGACAGCATAGTGAGGTGGACCAATGGGAGCTTGACACGTGGCACCTGTCAGAGTCTGACATGTCAGACCTGACAGCTGTTAGATGACGTCAGCGATGACGTCAGCAGGTACTGTAGCAGACGCGTGAAGCCCACGCGCAGCCACTTCAGGCGGCGCGTGAGGGCGCGTGACAGGGAATCTGGGGAAGGTTCCAACATGTGAAATCTTCTATTCGATGTAACGACCATTTTGAGACTGGTTTCGTGTCGATCGGACACCGTCTCGATATGTTTCGGGGCATCGGAAGGTTTAGGTTCGGGTACGAGACCCAGTCACTTTACGTTTATGATTTCAGGTCAGGGAACCTTAAATGGAGTCCCAGGTTCATGACGGTTTATGGGAACCGGCATGAACCCTTGTTATGGTATTATGGTTCATGATGGTTTATGGGAACCGGCATGAACCCTTGTTGGTTATTACGGTACATGACGGTTTATGGGAACCGGCATGTTACCTCGGTTATGTTATTACGGTACATGACGGTTTATGGGAACCGGCATGTTACCTGATTATGGATATTATGGATCATGACGGTTCAGGGGAACCGGTCATGAATGTTTATGTTATGTATATATATGTTCATCTACCTTCCTTTACTTCCATTATCTCCTCCGGGGAGGGTCGTTGGCCTGGGTGGACCCCGGAGTAGTCACGGAGCACCGACTGAGTGGAGTCACCCCCCAGTTGGGTTCCTTACTCTCAGGAAGGCTATGATTACTATTACCTCGGGTAGGGTCAGTGGTCTACGGACATTGATCTTGACTTTGAGAAGACTCGGATTGAGACCTGGGTAGCACGCGCGTAGCTTTGGATACCGTGACAGGATTGGTTGTGTGACTTATATATATGTATGTGATGGATATATGATATATGATATGTGGTGTGTACAGGTGTGCACAGGATTTGGGCAGTGGCCCGTATGGTCGTTTTCATTGTGGTCCTTTCGACCCTAGTTTATATCTGCTTTGGGCTTAGTCCCACATATGGTTTGTTTTGGATAAATGGTTTTCGAATGCATGCATGCTTTTTAGTGGAGGGTACAAATGTCTTCCTTATAAAATGTTTCTATAAACTCTTGTTTTGTCCACTCACAGTTTTTAATGTTTTGACTGCCCTTCAGGTTGACATCGGATGTGGACTGTAGCAGAGACCGAGATATCACATGCCTCCTCCGGATCCTGGCGTACTCTGATAGCCCGGGAGGGCAAAGGACGAAAGTATCCCTTGTCTGACACTTCGTGTCAGACGGGAGCAGGGTCATCCCGCACTAATCCCGGGGGGATTAGGATGGGTCCTGTCATCAAAGCTAACTTAAGCATCAGAGTGTTCTTGGTCGAACAACCCCCGGGTAAATCGATCGAAGCAACGATAGCTAATTGTTTGCTGTTTGTAGGAATTGTGAGGACTTTTCGCGACGAATTCAATCTTTGATTTAACAGTTATCATATAACTTGCCAACAGTGTGGTGGACTTGCCAAATAGATCTTTATTTTTTCCCATGTGTAATCTAATAATATAATGGATATCGACTGATTTGGTATTTGTATATAAATGAAAATGATTCGGAGTTGATTTTCATAGGTAAAATAAAAATATTAAAGCTACTAGTGAGATGCAGCAAGTTAATGTAGATTATTGAAATTAATTCTCTATAATTATTGATTATAAATGGTTAAAATTGCCCTAAAATTTTATTATAATTTTAGTAACTGTTCGTGTATTTTAATATTAATGTAACAAGTTCCTGAACTTTACCTTAACATTTCCGTTCCTCACTTCCTTTATTTCGCAAACAAATTATGTTAAAAAAGACGACAAAATTGCCAACTTATGTCTGTTTCATGAGACATTTTTTAATGGAATTCATTTGAAAAACAGACGGAGGGATTAGTGGAAACATTAAGACAAAGTTGAGTGACTTATGATAAGGGTGGTAATTATTTAGACGACTCGAAATCCGCACAAAATTTATGCCGTTCAACTTGCCCGATTAAAATTTTGGGTCATTTTCGGATCAATTCGTTATGACACGTTTAATAAACGAGTGGGGTTTCAAGTCAACATGTTAACCCATATAATCACTTATTAACCAATTTAATAAATAAATAGATTTCGTGTTAACCTATTAACTAGTATAATGACTTATATATTAACCAATTTAATCAACTGTCAATTACTAACTCATTTATCTATCCATTTACCTACCTTTATACCTATTAAATCATATCGTTTAAATACGTTAAATATGTTCAACGAGTCATATGTGTTAATTCGATTTCGAGTACAGCCTGTTTATTAAATAAGTTATACGGGTTACATGAGTTATTAACAGATTGAGTTCGGGTATTATTAAATGGATATGATTCGTGTTGTGTATATTTGGGTAAAACAAATTTCGTGACACGACGCATTGTTAGTCCTAACATATGACACTAATATCAGGCACAAACCCAGAAAATTAGACATTAGGTGGGCTGAATATTAGCGCAAATTTTTCTTATATCAAAATTCGAGATATTAAGTGAATATTATTGGTTTAGAAAATACGACTATTAAAAATACTTATATTATGCAAGAAACAACAAATAATCATGTAATAAATACAATATAAAATTCTTAAATTGTAATAAGCTTTTCTTTAACGTTGACAAGATATCATACTCTCTCAAAAAAATTCACAATCCTTTTATTTAAATGCATTTTAAATTAATAAGTTGGATATACAAATTAATATTACATACAATTTTTCTTTGAAATTTCAATTTTGGGAGGACAGGAGCATGCCCCAACCCTATAGTGTGGCACGTACCTGATTAATATTGTAATATAAAGAATATTGCTAAAATTTTAGTAAAGTTCATTAACGTTTGCAATCATTTGTATTTTATTTAATTTTTTGAAACGATCACATTTGAATAAGTAAGTTAATTAAATTAATTATGACATTAAATTTTATATAAATAATTTTAAAAATATTCATCTAAAATTAAGATATAAATTAATTACTTCAGCATTGCCAATGGGTATAAATTTTAGCATAAAATTTTAGTATACAATCAACGTTTGCTTGCGAATACTATTTCCCTAAAGTAGGAAAAAAGATGCCGCGTTTTACTTTGAAATTTGATCCCACACGCCAAATTTTTATTACCACTATTTCATTTCTAATATTTTGTCGGCTTTCTTTTTCTGTCTCTCTCTGATTTTCTAATTTCTAATTTCTAATTTTTTATTTTTGGCCTACTTTCTTTTTTCTCTCTCTAATTTTCTCTCTTTTTTTGTTGACGGCATTTTTTGGGTGGCTCCAAAAATCACTTCCTCCCAACTTCCCCGGGCCCGGGCCCTCCATTTATTTGTCTATATATAGGTATCTAGAAGTATAGTTCTGCATCGAGCCATTCGCTCTTCAAACGCTGAATACCAAATCACCGAAAACTACGATTACAATGGCAACCAACGGAACCCCAGACTCCACGAACCCCGAACCAGCGGTCACCGACGAGGTTCGCAAAGTCTTCAAAAGCTTTGACGCCAACGATGACGGCAAGATCTCTGTCTCCGAGCTCGGGAACGTTCTCGAGGCCCTCGGCTCCAACGTCTCCGCCGAAGAGCTGCAGCGTGTCATGGTCGACCTCGACACCGATAAGGACGGGTTCATTTGCCTCGACGAGTTCAATGCCTTCTGGGTGGCCGGCTCCAAAGATGGTGGCGCCGGTGAGCTCCGCGACGCCTTCGATCTCTACGATCAGGACCGCAACGGCCTCATCTCCTCCAAGGAGCTCCATTTGGTGCTGAATCGCCTCCAGATGACTTGCTCCATGGAGGATTGCAATCGGATGATCAATTCGGTTGATGCCGATGGCGATGGGAATGTGAATTTCGAGGAGTTCAAGAAGATGATGGGCCACAACGTCAGCTCCAACGCCAACCCCACAGCCTAGTGCACATGGTACTCTCTTATTAGATGTTGAATTTAGATCCGAATCTCGATCTCATCTCCCGTCTTCGAAAGTTAAATGTTAGGGTTAACTACTTAATTAGCTTTGATCAAGTCGATGTGCAAGCAAAATGGATCCCTATTGCTATTGCTATCTATGTCACATATTTTCTCTTATAAATAGTTTCTGTGATCATATTCTGGTTTGATCGGAGGTAAAATCGCATTTTCTCATCTCTATTTTCTGTTTGTTTCCTGAGAAAATCCACTCCATTGGACCCTTGGCTTAATGAATATTATTGCGGTTTCGATTTTGTGTTATTTGGATTCAGTTTGTTAAGACTTCAGAATAAATTTTAGGCGTGGTGGGGTTGGGAGAAAGTGGAGGAGCAGAAGGTGTGGCGGTGGCGGTGGTTGTGTAGATAAGGAAAGGTAGGAGATTGGATAGGTCAATGACTGAAGGGGAAAAGCAGAAGGTGCGTTGACAAGTCAACCATTTTGTTTCAGATGATGCTTGATAACGCAAGTTGCAACACGCGGTTCAATGCAAGCGGAGAAACGGTTGGAGTGCATTGCTGCTATTTTATTGTTTTCAAAACTTCGATTATGGATTTGCCATTCACTGGCGAATATTCACTTTTCAAAACGGGAGTCAACACATTCTGAGAAATTGTGGCACATAATAGTTAGGCGTATACATTATTAAATATATTTAGTTATATAAATTTATACATATATATATTTAATTATATAAATTATTTTATTTATTAAATATTTAATTAATAATATAAGTATTAATTAAAATAATAAATAATAAATTAAAAAAATATAGAATGTTGTATAATAAAAAGTTTTTATTTTCAACATTTATGATTTTTAACTTAATTTCTTATTTAGGTAATTAATTTTTGTTAAGGAATTATTTGATAGTATTAAATAAATTATTAATTTGTTTAATTCTAATGCATAAATTTTTTTATTTGGATGCATAAATATATAAATTTAAGATTCTAAAAAAAAAAGGGAACTTATTTTTCCCTTCGTCTACGAATTCTCTCCTCTCCCCTAACTTTTAACAAAAACCAAAACCATCAAAGGCTTTGTGGTCGGCCCGGGCTTTCGCTGGAGTCGGTGGTTCCCTCTGTAGCTTTTCCTCCCTTCCTCTTTCTCTCCTCTCTTCTGCCTTCTCTTCTTTTCACACCCAACCTTTCCCGTTCAACTTTTTTTTCTTTTTATTTTTTTATTTTTATCTTTCCTATGGCATCCATGGTCTTCGCTTGCTACCCCGCCTTTCGTGGCGTATATCTCGACTCTTCCTTTGTGGAGGCTTTTTCTTCACCATTGTTGGTGAAATTTGATATTTTTCCAGATATGTGCTCCCATCATCATCTCAAGTTTCATCCAAAAGACTTTTAAGTCTCTACCTCTTCCTCACAAGATGCTCTTTAGCATGACTTGCTTTGAATTTTCCATCACTGGTTTCCACCCCTTAACCCACCGGACTCCACCTCTGATAATCTTCAGCTGGTTGTATTTATTGGTTAATTTTAAAGTGCATGATGCATCCCTTAAATGGATTATGGGAGCCCTTTACACACGGATGACTTGCTCACCCCAATTTTCCGAATGGTTCTCCAGTTTTACCTTTGTCATTTTCGATGATGGTGGGTTTTGCAATTTCTGGTGGCTATGGTGGTTGTTGAAGATGTAGAGTTTCTTCAATTTTCATATCTAGGGTTTCTATTAGATTTCTTATTATTTTTTATTTTGAATTTATTTTATGTTTATGGGCCTTTTGGGTTTTGCCATCTATATTTTATTTATCTTCTTACGCTATTTATATTGTTGGGCCTTCAAATCTAAGTATTTGTTTGCTCATTCTAAATAATATGTCTAATTATATGATAAAAAAAATTAAAAAGTTAAAATTTGGATGACACAAATCCCAAGTTTAATTTCATATAAAAATGTGTCATTTCCAAAATTCTATCTTTATAACTACTATTTATATATGAATATTGAATTACATGTTTAAATTTTACTTTACTTTTATATTACCCAAACATAAAACTTTACAAATCTAGAAAAATTAATTTTCGGTAATTTAAATTTCTTCATTTGATAAATTCTTAGTAATCTTAAAATTCTCCATCCAAACACACCCTATAAGTTGTGAGTTTGATTTTCTTTAGAATATGTTTGGATGAGGAACTTCAAAATTTCATGAAAGTGACCGAATTAGTTTAAAATGTGAAATTTCAAAAAATTTGCTAATAATTAGATACAAGACATATAATTTAAATAAAAATCATAACTGTTCAAATCGGACTAAAATTAATGCATTCATATTTTCAAAATTTTATTTGACAAAAAGGAAGCTACTTTTCAAAATCCATGTAATATGCACTTCGGTTGCTGTGATCCGTGAAGCATGAAAGGAGTGAAGAACGATCCATCCTTTATTCCTTTTTTTTTTTTTTTTTGGGGTCTTGGAAGCCCAATACCTATCTGCAAAATGAATGCGGGCCTTAATAATTGGGCCGACATTGTAGGTCCACGTGATTATGAGGCCCAACTGCAACCCAATGTTAGTGAATCTAATCCCCTCGACGAGCCTAAACTCGTCCGTGACCTTCAAATCACAAAACGGCAAATTCCGAAACAGCCAATGAAACACAAGATGAAAAAGCATGCATGCGATACTTCATCCGTGACCTGCAGGCACCACCTAGTCTACATTATCTTAACTTTTAACATGAAGATTGCAATGAAGGAAATTGACTTTTAACACAAAGATAGGTATATAGAAAGTTAAAATTTCACCTCTAAATCGATTGACAATATAAAGAGAGGTTTAACTTTAGTAATTCGAGGATAAATCCATCTCCTTATAAATTCTTGCAAAGACTTTTGTACTGACGATTAAGGGACCGGCCCTGTTGTTCAACTTTCTAATATGAGACTCACTTTTGTACTTGCTGTTAAAAGGAGAGATCCAACTTCTTATGAAAAAAAAAATATTTTTTCAATATGAGATTTTTGTACAAACGATTAAGGGGAGAGATCCAACTCGTTATGGAGAGAGATGCCCCACTCGGTATAAGGATTTTTGTATTGGCAATTCAGGGATTGACCCAGTTGTGCAACGTTTGAATATGAGACTTACTTTTATACTTTCCAATATGAGATTTTTGTGATTGATCTAGTTGTGCAATTTTTCAGTATGACACTTACTTTAGCGGTTAAGGGAAGAGATCTAACTCTTCGATAGAGATGCCCAACTTTTTACAAGGGCTTTTGTATTGGTGATTTAGGGACTAACCTAGTTGTGCAACGTTTCAATATGGGACTTTTGTATTTTTCAATATCTAACTTCATGTAAGATTGTGCAATTTTCTAATGTGGGAATAAACCGCTCTGATACTATGAAAGAAATTGATGTTCCACTTTAAAACTAATTGGTAATGAAGAAAAATATTCAACTCCTTATAAGCTCTTATAAGTTTGTGCAACTTTTTATTGTGAAATTTTTGTATCGATACATTCTCACAAACAAGACCTCATTTAAAACGCCGTGTACTCAAAACCGAAACCAATATCAAACAAATTTCAATTCACATTAACAATCGGTTAAGAATCTTTACTATTCAGGTGTACGTTAGGTTTGTCTGTTAATGAAGCACTTAGTACTAAATACTAAAATAGACAGCATGAGGGAAGCAACCATCATGTCGTTTTTCAGTGTCATCACATGTAAAGGACTCCACACCCTCCGAAAGCCATGCCTTTCAATCCATCTCTCTATACATCTATATATTTGAACACGTCTCTCTCTCCCTCTCTCTCTCTCCCTCTCTCTCTCATTTTCTTTGCTTTCAAAATTGTTTTTAAGTTTTCCTTCTTCTTTAATATTTAGCTACCGATTCCTTATCTACTAATTTAGTAATTTTTCTTAAGTGATAAATTAAGGATATATTAGTTCGTCGTCGATCATCTATGTTGATGGGTGATTCAATTGACGAGGAGTGTGATTACTTGTTTAAGGCGGTTTTGATCGGGGACTCCGGAGTCGGCAAATCTAATTTGCTCTCGAGATTTTCCAAAGATGAATTCCGGTTGGATTCCAAGCCCACCATCGGCGTCGAATTCGCTTACCGGAATATCAAGGTGGCGGACAAACTCATCAAGGCTCAAATTTGGGACACCGCCGGCCAAGAAAGGTATATGTTTCATTACGTAATTAATTATCATCTTCTTCATCATTTCATCATCCACTTAATTAATTATAAGTACCATTCACGCACAGTTTATCTTGATCTTAATGATCAAAATGGAAATAATTTAATTTTGCTAATTAAGTTTAATTAATTCGATACGTTTGTTCATAAGTTATTTTTTCATCAATCAATTTTGTTTGATTGTTTTTATGTCTCCCGGCTTTATGGATATGAACGAACACGATTGCTTAATCGTGCCTCTCGTTGTCATCATTCGGTCCCATTAGAGTCAAAAGTTCTAATTATCAACCCCAATTAAATAAGAATAATCAACCCAAATGGGGGCCACTTCACCTAAACTAAATTGATTTTAATCTTCCCTTAAACAACGATGAAAATATAAATTTTCACCGAATTTTGATGGTCAAAATGATAGAAATATCGACCAATATTTAGATATCGATATTGAATATTGTTCATCCTAAATAAAAAATATTAAAAATATAGTTCAAAATGTAAGCACTTAATAATACTTATATAAGATTTTATAAGGATATCGAGAAAATTGCGGGAATTTTTCTTTTTCCCTTTATTTTTATAACAAGACTCTTAAATATAAGTATATATCCATAGAAATATCGCAGATATTTTTTATTTTTTATTTTTATTTTTACTTGAAGACCTTTCAACGAAAAATATCTCGGATATTACGGATATTTTTATCTATACTATTAACTACTAATGTAGCTAGAAACCAGCTCAAATTAATTGTAAGTATTAATGTTATGCCTATGTCCTTATCGTTATCGCTACTGATGAGTGATGACTGTAGGTGATAGCTACAAATTAATACAAAGTTCTTCACGAACCACCACTATTAGTTGGCATATATATAATGATCGACAATTTCGTTTTGACCCTAACTAATCCTTGCTTTTCACCTACTTTATTTACCTTTGTCAATCTTCATTCCTTAGGGGAAGGAATAATAGGAACACGTTGTTTGCGCTCGAGTTTCAACATTTTTCTATGCATGAGACTACGAGCAGTAAAAATTAGGGGCGGATATAAATCCGTTTAGTTTTGATCGGATCAAAGTTAAATAATTTAAGAATCCAAATCTTTTTATTAGTAACAGTTTAGTTTAAATTTTTATTTTGGAAATCTGTTAAATTCAAACCATATCGTTAAGAAAAATATTAATGTTTAAATCTACTATATACTTTTGCATATATGAGTACAATCTAATTTTTTGTTTATTTTTTCAATGTCCATTATCAAATTTCTTCGAGTTTGTATGCACTCGTCTCTGTCTAGCTAGTTTGGTTATGGCTTTGGTTCTGTTTTGGATATGTATTGTATGTGTTTGTCTCTGCTATGCATGGCAGATTAATTAATTGCGGCAGGTTTATTTGTTTTTCCCTTGAATTAATTAGGTTACAAATGAAAGAGTTGTTGGGTGTTACAATTTTCTTATCATGCATAAGCCGTCCATATTATCCAAACCAAAATGTTACTACGATTTCATTTCTAATTTTTAGAAAATCAAATCGTATCAAATTGTTAAGATTTTAACAATTTGAATTTGAATATTACTAATATATATATTGAACTGCACGTGCTCACTCATGATAAAAAACAACTCGAGTTTCATCTTTTTCCTATGCATGAGATTATGAGATTAATTTTTTTTTTTTATATATAATGATATTAGAGGAGATAAATTATAGAAATCGAACTCATTTGATGTGTAAGACTAGACACGGTTTGATAGTTCAAATTTTTTTATATATATGTAATGTAAAATAGATGTATTTTATTATTATAAAAGGAGTAAATTAGAGTAGACATAAAATTCAATCAAATTCCCTCAAACTAGTAGGATTACAAGAGATAAGTTTTCATGAGTGTCTAATCTCATATAACCCTCTTATAATGAGATCAACATGTTTATTTTTACATTCAAAATGTATTCGATTTGATGAGTTATTTAATCCCACCCTATTAAACGTGTTTATAAGATATTAGTTAAGGACAATATATACTTGTATTCCATGATATTGGTACCTTCTTATAGCACGCTTTCGAGTTATCAAATTGTCTTTATATACATATTAATCTGAACCGTTCACTCTTTAAATTATCATGTCAGGATCATCTCCGTAAAAAACCAACAAAATTGGAAGTCGTTTAGTCATTCATATATATCAATTAAATGATCAATTCACTATGAAGATGTTAATTCTTACCAAGATGGTTGATTTATTTGATACGTATGAATGACTAAATTAATGACATCAAATCTTATTGATTTGTTACAAAAATGGTCTTAAAATGATGACTTAGAGAATAAATGGTTCCTATTATAATATATATACAAAAATAATTCGATAAATCAAAATAACGGTTCAAGGAAGTAGCATCACGGTGAGATGCAAGTATATCCTATTAATTAATATTGTGTTTTTCTTCCATAACACAGTAGCTAGAGATATCACTTAATGACTTAATTTTGCAACAACTTACAACTTACGAGAAGGAAACTTATGTCCTCAACAAATAGAATTCAAAAGAGACAAATGAAAAACACAAAGACATCATGATCGAGTCCCCCACGCCAAAGGAGTATCAAAGCAAAATAAACTTATTAGTCATCATATATATATGATAACATGTCAAGGGAAACTTAGCCATTACGTTGATTGTGAGTCTGCGACACACTTTTGATGCAGATTTAGGGCAATCACGAGCTCGTACTATCGGGGTGCCCTCGGAGCCATACTAGTCTACGACATGACACGTCGAACCACCTTCGACAACGTGAGAAAATGGCTGCGGGAGCTTCGGGAATTCGGCAACTCCGACATGGTCATCGTCCTCGTCGGCAACAAAACGGATTTGAGCCAGTCCCGGGAGGTCGACGAGGAAGACGGCAAAAAGTTTGCGGAGGCGGAGGGGCTGTGTTTCATGGAGACATCTGCCCTAGAGAATGTGAATGTGGAGCAAGTGTTTTTGGATATGGTTTCCAAGATTCATGAGATCACGAGCCAAAAAATGTTGGAAACGAAAGAGGAGGAGAAGAGGGCGAGTGCGAGTCTTCATGCTGCGAAAGAAACTATCAAGATCGATGATCATCATGAAGTTTCGGCTACTAAACAATCTAGTTACTATTGTTGCTCATCAAATTAGAATATTGTACACAAGAATATAATTTTGATTTGAGGTTTTATGACGTGTGCATGAGCTCATATATATAAATGATATATATATATATATGTATTTTATTAATTTTCATTTTTTGTAATTATTGATCTGTGCATTAGACTATTAATCGGGCAATATTTACTAAACGATATCCATTAATTAAGAAGCTACTTTCATTAACAACAAATTCATTAACATGTTATCCATGCATTATCATTCCCTAAGAAATTATGTTAATTGATTAACAACAAATTCATCAGCTTGTTATTATCTTATACACACATGAAACAGTTGGTTATAGGGGAGAGGGAAATTTTTGGAAATTTTTTCATATAATATGTCATCGGGGTTCGAATTTGAGATTAATTATTTACAAATCAACGCTAGATCCAACTGAACTAAACCCACGTGACTGCTTTAATCAGATTTGAAAGTGCTTATATATAAAATAACTAGAAGCGTTTTTTAATATTCAAAAACTGTTTTTAAACATATTTTTATAACCTAAAAACTTAGAAGTACTCATAAATTGTAAAGAGGTTCAACCATTCAAGAAGTATTGTAATAAGCACTTGAGGTTCAACCATTCAAGAAGTATTGTAATAAGCACTTGGAGTATTTTCAGCAGAGTTTGTAAAATATGTTTGGGAATATTCGAATGTTTAACTTGAAATAAATAATAAAATATTTAAGATTTGTTAAAATATAAAATATTGCTAGATTAATATTTTTTTTTAAGTAGGTTGTTAAAATAAGTTTTTAACTATTGTAACTAAAATGGATATGTGACTCAAACCTAAGCCAAAACATTTATGAACCGCTCCTCGGCAAAAAAAAATTGTTTTCACAAAATAATCGTAAAAGTTATGTCTATAAATCAATCAATAAATCCAGAAAATCATTTCAAATCATTTTTCAACCCATTGCAACTCAAATCATACAATAAAACATTTAACTTTGCATGCATCACATGTTATAAAACAAATGTTCACTCACTGACTATTCAAGTAGCACAATTCCGAATTGTACGCTCCTATGAAGTCCTGGGAGCTATCTGACCTATCAACGGTATAACTAAGGATCACTAACATTCTAAATAACCTTACATTTAAATCTCCTAAATTTTAGGATAATTAACATACTTAAAATATAACATACACACTTTGGAAACCTAGAATTACCCGGGGACTTTTACATGAAAATCATGATTGTGCTAAAATCATTTTTTAAAAGCACTTACGAGCAAAAGTGCTTTGTATAGAAGCAATTTATATGTTCAAACCACGCCGAAAGAACGAGGGGTTCGTTGGTCTGTCGTTGTTGAACACGTGCGCTAAGTCTCCCTTCATCTTTAATCTCAGCCGTTAATCCAGTAGGACCCATAAACAAACCTGAGTCATCTTCATCACCCGAAATCTAACGCCCCAATTAACTCATACGGTACGCGACCCGTCAGTTGAGCATTTGTCATCATCCTCTCCCTCCTTTCACTCGCATCGTTCCCATCCCCTTCCCGCTCCGTCTTCTTCCTCCTCTTTCTTAATCCTCTGCAGTATTAGACGCTGCGCTTCGCACGAATGGACCTCCAATAGCTATTTCCAGACAAAAGAAGAGCTCAAGTAGGACGACCATGGCCAATTGGATCTCCTCCAAACTCAGAGCCGCTGAAACTATCCTCCAACAGGTATGTTCTCTTCCTTCTCCTCTCAAATTTATTATTATTCTCAATAAAACATACAATTTAAGGAATTTTTTTTTGAAATTTCGGAAATCAGGAATGTAAAGTTTACTTCTTTTATATGCAATTCGAGATTGTTAATTTTGAAGTTCGATTTGTTTGGAATATTAATGTGATATGCGTGTGCTTGTGTAATGGACGGTTTAGATCGATCAACAAGCTGCAGATTCGTTGCGGAAGAATGAGAAGCCTCTAGCCGACGAATTGAACTTGGACACGCCGACGAGAACGGGAGGCAGTGTGCCTTTGAAGGACCAATTGAAAAAGAAACCCGTAGAAACTAGTGATTATCGTGGAAAATTATTCAGTGATCCGAGTGTAGGCATTCTTAATAATGGTAGTAGCAGTAATGGCGATAATAAGAATAGCAACAGGGATAAAGAGATTGGTGGAGCCCCAAAACCTAAGCCTGCTCTTACTGATAGTGACTGGACTCAGCTCCTTAGTGCACCTAATCAGGCAACTGCTTCTACTGCCAGTCGTGGTAATGGGGGTTTTTCGGGTGTTCGGGGTTTGAGGAAGGATGGTAGGAGGCAGGGCAGTGCGAGCTCCACTTCGAGTTTGTCAGAGGTCAAGAAGAATCAAAAGGTTGTTGGTAGTAGTAATGTTGTGAAATCGGGGCGCAGAGCAAGTGTTGGTGAAGGAAGTAAATTGAATGGGAAAGTGAGTGATGGGGAGGAGTCTCACTTTTCATTTTCGGATTCACCGGGGAGGTCTTCAAGTGCTGAAGAGAAGAGTGATGGTAAGATTTTGGAAGGACAAGGGTTGGAGTATAGGGATGTGAAATTGAACACTAAGGTGGAAACGAAAGATAAGGGAAATGAAGTAAAAGGTGGACATTTTGATTCTAAGGAGCTTTCTTTGGAGGGTTCTTTACAGTCAGTTAAGAAAGATGTTGGAGTTTCTAACAAGAAGATAGGAGTGGAGAATGTGAGTCAGTTGAGAAGTACCGACAGGGGTAAGCATGAGTCTAGTGAAGCATCTAGAAGTTCTACCTCTGAGGACTTGAAGAGAAGTTTTACTTCAGTAAGTGCTGGGAGCTCTGAGTCGGACTCAGATTCAGGTTCAAGTTCTGATTCTGAGAGTGAGCGTGAGAAGGAGGAAAGGAGAAAGAGGAGAGAGAAGATTCTGGCTGAGAAAGCGGCAGCTAAAGCTATGGAGGCCATAGAAGAGAGGGAAAATATGGTTGCCAAATTGGAGGGGGAGAAGCAAAGCTTAGAGAAGATACTTGAAGAGCAAGTGAAGCAACAAGCACAAGAGGTAAGAATAAAGATTACTAAGATTTTTTGTTCTTATCATTCTTGTCAGATGCTATTTTTCCATTTTGTTTTTTCTGAGAATATGATCTTTATTTTCTTGCATAAAATGTTATTACTTACTTCTTTCCTCTTTAGGCCTCAAAGCTGCAAATGACCATGATGGAAACCATGGCAGCTGCTGATTTAGAGAAGCAGAAACATAACAATACTAGAATGGAAGCCTTTGCACGTCTGGCTAGACTGGAGGTAGTAACCTTTTCCATCCGTTTCTTATGCGTATTCGAAAAATCTTCTGTTTCATATTTAGGTTGACTTTGTTATACTTAAGGTAAAAGTTGGTTGCAGACTGCAAATGCTGACCTTGCAAAATCCCTAGCCACCGTGCAATGGAATCTTGAAGTAGAGGTACGATTATATCCTGATTCAGATGATTTATGTGGACTAATGACAGTATGTTACAAAAACAGCATTGCTTTTGCTTGGCCTTAGCTTGTCTTTTTCACTTCAATTGTAGGGTTTTTGAAACCCATTCTTTGGAATTCTAAGTGATTTGAATTCCCTGCCTTACTAGCTGAGAGTTTACTTAAAAATTATTATATATTTTGACTCTTATTGACATGGTTATGTGTCTTCTTTCATTCTTTTTGGAGTCTAGGTTAATCAGGTAGCAGAACTTCAACAGCAAGTTGAGTTACAAGAAGTGAACCATGAAGGTATGTTCAATCACAAACTAATTTACTATATGGATGTGGAAAATAGAAAACTTCTCTATGGTTATATATTTACTTTCTTCTTGAAAAATTTCAACTCTTGGGCTACCTCCAGCAATAGGATTTAAGTAGAAATAAATACAAAATGAGGAAATTTCATATAGTTTGTTCTTTTCTGCCAAAGCATGTTTTGAAAATGAAAGATATGGTGGGACCAATTGTTTTCGTGACAGTTGATTCCAGGGGTCCAGGTAATAGTAGATAGAAGCTTGATTAACTTCTTTTTTGGGTCTACGGTTAACTTCTTATTTGGCCACATATTGACTGTATTGTAAGGCAGTGAATATTTTGCATAAACTAAGAACATTTCAAGGGGTATGATTCTTTTGAACTCCTTTTTCTTCTTGTAGAACTCAGAAGGAAGATCTCGGATACTAATCAAACGAAAATATCTTTAAAGAAATTAGCCCCTTCAAAAGGATTTGAACTTGAAAGAGAGATTCTGGAGGCCGAGTATGCTTTTGTAACTGATAAAGTTGGGAAATTGCAAGATAAGGTTAGAGTATTTCATTGTAATTTTGCAAAGTTATGGTGGTTTTGTGAATGCTGATACATTATATCTTCCCTTTTTTCCCTGTGTGTTGATATATTTTCTGAGGCAAGGGAAACCTTTTGATGAGACTAGCATACATAGACTGCCAAGACTGATCATGCGCTGTCACAGGTTATAAATAACCGTAGGGTTTTATTTCTCGGTTCTTGGTGTAAAGCCTCCAGGATTTTGGCCTTCCATCTCTTGAATATATTTACTTCCATGTTAAGATGAAACATGTTTCTCAATGCCTCCAAGCAAGATTCATCAGAATCGTACTCTTAACATTTTGGGAAGTGAGTAGAACCAAGAGGAAGGACTAAGTACTAGACATTTCATCAATAATCCCAACACCAAAACATGAAGCTTACCATGCTTGAACCCTAATAAGCTTATGGTTTAAAGCCTTTGACAACATTTTAACATATGTTTTCATTATCCATGACCATTTAAAAAAATTACATGTTGCATTTCAGGCACAAAAGTTGGAAACAAACATTGAAATGACAAGGAAAGAGATAGAGGAACCAACAGAAGTAGAAATTGAGCTCAAGCGAAGGCTTGGTCAGATGACTGACCATTTAATTCACAAACAAGGCCAGGTTTGTCATGCAAACTTCTTTCTTAATTCCCTTGGTTCATTCAAGCAATACGTTTCGTGTGTTTACATAAATAAGACCATCATCATAAAACATCTGGGTTTATCAGTGACCTGTATATTTATGAACAAAACCAGAATATATTCAAAACGGAAAGGGAGAAAAACATAATTGAATTTTTTTTCTGAATAAGTCACATTTCATGTTAATAATCAAGTTTAATACGGCTGAGACACATTCAAGTTGTAGATTTTTTTATTCTCTTTTTTGACAATAGGCTGAATGCAATATGATATCTTCAATGCAATATCTTAAGGCACAGATTGATGGTTTCCTTGAACCCCTTTACCTGATTTGTGTAGTCGAGAATCTAGATTGCCCTGCATAGATTTTGTGTTTAAATTTGTATAATTTATCATTTGTGATTTTCTTCAACCAGGTTGAGGCTCTTTCCTCAGAAAAGGCAACTCTTCTGTTCAGAATTGAGGTAGTTTGATAAAACTGATAACTCTACTGCGATGAAATTTATGGACCCATTCGTCATAGAGAAGCCCTAATTCAATTTATGCATACTGCAGACAGTGTCCCGGTTGCTAGACGAAAGCAAGTCAATGGCTGAACTTTCTGGTGCTCCATCAAGGGACATAGAATCAGGCAGACCTTTATTCGAAGATAGAATCCGTTCAGGCAAGAAGCACCTGGGTTCATTGCTTCAGCAACTGGACTCTATTTTCATGGCCGGAGCGGTGTTTTTGAGGAGGAACTCAACTGCAAAAATATGGGCCTTGATTTACTTTGTGTGCCTTCACTTCTGGGTTATTTATATTCTCATGTCCCATTCCTATGCTTCAAATGAGATCAAATCTGGGGCTGTCATATCCTTGGACAGTATAAACAACACTGCCACAGGTGTATAGTATAATAGTACTACCATAATTCCTTGTTTTATCATAATTTTTCGTTTAATTTGTACAGTGTTCCACCGTAACTAAACATTTGAATAACGAGAAAATGGCAAGGCATTATATCATTTACATAATGAAATAGATAAATCGTCACACAACTTGATAGGTTATGTTATTTTTCCATTCGACTGTAGATACTTCACACAGTGAAATTCAAAGTGTAAAACACGATTGTAGGGAATTATGATCAGAGCAGTATTGCAAAAGAATCGAGTGCTATCCAATCTTCAATTCGTCGCTTCTTTCCTCCCGGCTCGTTCTAAACCTTGCACAGATGGCAAATGTCTTAAAAACAAACAATTTGGTAAAGATAAGAGAAAATAATGCTTGCTAACAGATTGTAGGCTCACCAGTTCAGGTCTCCTTGAGGAAGACTACGACTGTAGAGTGGAAATTCGAAGAGAAAAGTTGATTTGAACCACGATGGCAAGTTCTTGTATATGAATGGGGGTAATGGAATGAGAGGGCTGAAACAGAATGTGTTGGTCTCAGTTACTGCAATTTAAACTTAAAGGAAGGATGTAACAAAAGAGAAGCTGGACTTAAACCTGGTTGATTTTTTATAGAGCCTATATTCGGCCACATTTCCAAACTTCTTATCTGCAGATACCTGTTATTGTTCAAGCAGACATGATTAGCAAGCAACTCATCAAGTGCTGTGAATTTGCAATAAGATCGAAAGAAAGGGGAATCTAACCTCAAGCAATGGTATGCCACTGACGAATAGAAGCAACAATGTAAGGAAGATCGGTCCAAGAATTACTAGCCATTCTGCACCTTCCAAAACTGGCGTGGAAGCCACAAATACTCCCCACCAAAGGAAAATCTGAATACAACATTTCGAGTATATATGAGTCTCATTACGGGACAATTTGCAAGTAAATGATGCCTACAATGCAAGCATTTCGAGAAAGATGCATAGAACAAATTCTAAACGTTAAAAGCATACTCTCCTATAGAAACGAAAAATGCCAGAGATTTACATATTAGATATACATCATGATTTCAAGAATCAAACTGCCTTAGCAAACACGTTGGCCACTACATTCAGTCGCCACAATCTGATCTGTTACAACTTATACGTGCCTTGTTTCATCATTGCCGTATTCAGGCTATTGACTTAATATATTAGAGTTGCAAGGTTAAAAGTGACAAATAAAAGAAGAATTGTTAAATCAAAGCAACACCAACCAAGTGATTACTCTAACCATCTACAAATGAACCATCAAGAAGTAAATACATAAATATATGCTCTAAGGTTAACTGCAAGAGCTGAATATAATTGTAGCAGCTTTAACAGGGTAAGGTGCAGGATGAGTTCTGTGTTGCGGCATTAAATAGCACTTCAATACTAACCTCGCCAAAATAGTTTGGATGGCGAGTATATTTCCATAGTCCAACATTGCACCACTTTCCTCTATTTTGGGGAGAGTTTTTGAAAGTCAATTTTTGCTGATCAGCTGCAGCTTCAACCGAAAACCCCACAAACCATATAACCCATCCAATTATGTCCGCAGCTTTGAGCGATGGTGTTCTGTTGCTTGCATTAACAACTGTTACTGGTACACTCACAGTCCATACCCAGACAGCCTGCAAGAAAAATGAGGCTTCTTCAAAAAACAAATAAACGTTGTTCAAAGAAACAAGAAAAGTTTTGATTAATAAAAGCCGGAAAGAGGGAAAGCTAGAAAACCTGAAATGTCCAGAAAAATGCTAATTTTTGTAGGCTACCACGCATTTCATCAAAACGTCGGTCCTCCCCCCATTGCAAAATCCTGATCAGGGAATTTAATGTTATCGCAGAAGCTCATTTGGAAATGCTGCAACTTTTCTAGATTCAAAACCTCACCACAAAAGTATCACAAAAGATAGGCTAGATATGATATTAAAACAAATGAGCCAAATGAAACAGCTTGGTGCATATAAGAGAACTATATAAAACAACAGAAGCAAAGGTATTAAGTAGGACCAAAAAGTGACAAATTAGACCTAGTTCATCATAAAGGGAAGATGTGAGGAACAAAAGTAGATAAACAAAACTTATATGTGCATCACGATACTGACTTCATATATTGCAGGCAAATTGAATAATTGAAAAAGGCTTCACTCATTATACCTCATCAGTAAAAACACTCCCAGGCGAAGACCCCATATTACCACAAGCAAACTCAACACTACCTGAAAAACAAGAGCTGCTAAGTCATTACTGTGACACCTTTTCGGATACAATATACGATAAATTTGACATGAAAAAAGAAAAAAGAACGAAGAAACTAAACGAAATTTTAGTTTCTCATTTGTTAATGCAGAAGAGAAAGTTTAACCTGTCTAAAATGCCATGAGCCCTTCACAACCAGAGTCAGAATAGCAAGTATAATAAAATTGGTACTTCCTGTGAAGGGTAAGAAAGAATAAACAAAATTATTATACTCATGATAAGAAAGAATAAACAAAATTATTATACTCATGAATTCACAAGTAAATATCAATTATGCTCTGTTGACTTGAATTTTGAGCTAGCATGAAACTGAATCAAAATTCTCAGGAAATGAATTCGAGATAAAAGTGTACCGGCAAAGTCTGTGACTTTATCAAACTTGAGAAGAGCAGTGATTATGAAGAACAGCAGCTGATAACCCACCTTCAAGAAAGACCAAAAAAAAAAACAAACACCATATTTCAGAAATTTTCAGAAAATGAAACCCAACAAAAAATAAAAATAGAGAGAAGAAAGATAATTACAGTGACAATGGCAGTGAGAGCTAAGAAATGGGAGTCTAAGACTTTTGCCATGAAATAGTTCTGGGTTTGCCTTTCCCTTTGCGAAAAGCTCTATGCTTGTTGTTGCTTATATATCAAAGTGTTTGTGCTCTTTCTCTTTCGAGGAGAATAGTCCTGTGGCTGCAATTTTAACACCATTACTTTCCTCTGTGTTGGTTTTTTTGACCCTTCCTAGTTTCCATTCATTTTGGAGACCTCCTTATTCTCTGTGACTTCCAAGTAAAAATGGACGTGGGTCCCGCAAAAAAAAAGGAATCGAAATCCAACACTGAGGGTTCCAGGCTTTTAACTAATCTGGGCTTTTGCACTCTGCAGCCCACCAGAAATTGTGTCGGCTTATCGACTAAAAGCCCACTAAGATTTGTAATGGGTTATGGACGAGAAGCCCACCAAAGCAGTCGATCCCTCCGAGGACCGCGTCATTCTGCAGCATTGTGATGACGCTTTTCCCGCGAGAATCATTGCCGAAGGACCAAGCCCCTGACGACGCCCATTGCGCAAGAATCATCATCATGATATGGTCTGACTGTCTGAGATTAACCAGAGTTATAAGAAGCACTTGGAAAACAACGGTAGATCTCTGCTTCCAACTGAGATCATACGCCATGTGAATGGTGGGGACCGGGCGGCGTGGAAGAGGATGGCGGAGGACTACGAAGAGCCATTGAAAGGGAAGGTGATGAATTTCAGTCCAAATACAAAGCTGCATGATTTGAATGATTATGGTTATCTCAAGTTCAAAGGAGCCGCTTCGAGAAATATGGATTAGAGCTGAGAAATTAATGCCCATCACGTGTTTGATTTAATTCTCCAATTGGCCTTTTTTTTTGGTCTGAATCTTCAATTGGCTGTGAATGAGAATTTTCAGCCACATCAGATGATCAAGGAAATGTTTGTGTTCACCAGCTTTGAAAACTTTGATTACTCAGCTGCTTTATTGCTCCAAGCCAATGGAACCGCCGCCGCCGCGGCCGCCGATAGTTGGTGGCCCTCTGAGTATGAGGCCATTCAAAACAAGTTCAAGGAGAAAGGGCACGTCAATGCAGTGCCGACTCCGATAGGGCGGAGGTACACCGTGGGCGACAGGGGAACTTAGCACGCATCATGTCATTGGAAGCAGCCATCTCCGGCCAACAGTATAAAAAACTAGCCATATTCGATTGACTAAATTCATGAATGCTCATCAATTCAATATATAATAAGATATAAAGATTTGATTTTTTTTTTCTAGTGATATATGTTACACAGAAACAAGAATATAATTTGGATGATTTATGCAGGTGCAATTGAGACTCTATCAACCTCAATAATATACTCTAGAGTTGCAAGGGGAGGGATTTGCAGACCGGAGCCTAAATCTGCGCCGTTTTCGCCGAACCCCAAGCTTGGAGGAACCACCACTCTTCTCTTGCCTCCTGCCTTCATGGATCTCAGCACATACTCAATCCCTTCACATACTCCTTTGCTGTAAGGCTGCCTTGACCCAATCACCAGAGCCAGTGGCTTCTTCTCTCTCTCAAATGTATCCACAAACACTTGTCCACTGCCTTGTACACTCCCCTTGAGGTCGATCACCACCAAGTCTCCCGCCCTCGGAGTTGCCCCTCCGCCGACGCGTAGCTCGTAGTATCTGCCACCCAAGTACAAAACCATAATGTAATTGTTCTTAAAAACGGGCTTAGGCGCTAACCGGTTTAGAACCGACCCGATTTGGATCAAAACAGAAGAAAAAGTTAGTGTGTAATTAGGCCGATGCTTATTTTATTCTTTTTCAGTAGAATTACCCGAAACGAACTGATCAATTCTAAAATTGAATAATTATACTCAATGTTGAGGGTGATAATAATAATAACAATAATAATAAATGACAAAATAATAATAACTTAATAATTAAATAAATAGTAGTAATAATAATATATATAATTAATATTTATGATGATTTTTTTATCAACAACTATAATATAATTCAGTCAGTACGATATAATCAACATTTTAATCCGATAGAGAACCAAATGCCTGACTAAATAGTCAATCTGTCTGGTGGACAAATTAGTTTATTCGACTGAAATAACCAATAAAATACGACGTACCAAATGAAACCCTAAATCCTTCTTCTATGATACCTCAATTGTTAGTGGAGTGAAGCTGTGTTGTCAATGAACTTTCTTTCGCAAGAAAAACGGAGATGGGGGCCGAGGAATGCTCTATCCTATACATTAGACAATGAACGCTTTTCATTCCATTAACAAACTATAGTAAAAAGGTTTGTTCAAACAAACAAAAGATTAGAGCGGTTAATGAACTATTGATAAAAATTCTAATGACTTTTATTGTGTTGGATTGTTAATTAGAACTTCTATACTATTATGATTATAGTATTTGTCACTCAAAAGACAACAGCATTATAATGCAGAGGGAATTCTCAGTGCAGGCGTTATGGAGAAATGTACCTTATGCCATTAGGTAACACAACCTCTTCCTCTTTCTCAACATTTCTGCCAAAAAAAGAAAAGAAATAATTTTTATATTTTATAGTAAATCCAATTATATATATATATATATATATATACACACACAGGAAGAGAAGAAGAAGAACCTGGTGTTTGATTCTTGTTGGGAGACTTCAAGCCGGGTCTTAATTTGTTCAGAAACCACGCCAACTGTGAGAAAAGCAGCCCAGGCAAGACCAGCTCCAATCCCGAAGCGCCTGGTTAAGGTGGAAGCTATCCAATCTGTAGAGTCAGTCTTGGTCTTGCTCTTAGGACCCTTCTGTTGCTCGGATTTTACTGAGACCGGCGCCGCCGGCTGCTCTGATGACCTAGTGCTGAGCTGTTGGATTGGGGTTGGAGAATGTTGCTGTGAAGGCAGGTTTTGTGGCGGAGGAGGAGGCGGAGGAGGCGTTTGCGATGAAGAAGAAAAATGGGTTGGTCTTGTTAGGGTGTGGGAGAGAAATGGAGAAGACGAACCAGAGAAAGTAGCCATTTTTTTAAGAACAGTGATGATACAATTCAAATCTTGATCAGAATGAACCGAAAATTTGTTCCATTAAGTTGCTACTGGTCCCTACCTTATCCTTGTACATGAAGCAACCCAAAATGGTGGGCTGTCCTTTCACTTACATTTTTTTTATCCTAGCTCTTTGAAAGTTACAGAAAAACTTTTTAGCTATGTCAAATGTCCTGTCCCGAATTTGCTTCAAACATTAAAGCTTTCATCTTTTTAAGTCCATGACACCGGAAACCAAAACATTGATTACAATATTTGGCAATGAATTCTTTACAAACAAATGCACAACCTTGCGAATGGCCGCACTGCTGAGAGAATGCAGGAACTAAAAAGGGAAAGAAAAAAAAAAGAGAAGAGAAAATAGAAATCCATATTCCAAATTTGGAGTATAAGTTAGGTCATGATCTTCATGCATTCAATCTCTATCTGAAAAGTTGTTCCAAGCAATGTACAACTTGCCTTCATTCATCATCAACGTCTTTTTTTCTCTGTGAAATGAGACAACATATTAATCTTTTGGTTTCAGCCAGACGCGGGGATTCCCCAACTCAGGACGGCTGAACCCTCTCACGGCTACCGGGTCTGTGCACTGCAGAACTACTTATAGCAGGCTTCTGCAGCGGCTTCAGAGCAGCCATGATCTCAGCAAACGAGGGTCTCAGTTTTGGATCTCTGCAATGTTTATTTATTATGTCAAATATAAGATCCATTCATCTGCTTAAATAAACACACGTACATTTGAGAGCATACTAAGATTCCGAAGGACTATATACTTACGTCTGCCAACATTTTCGAATGAGGTCTGCAATTGTAGGATCTATATTATCTGGAATATCAAGACGGCGATGTTGAAATCCGACTGCACCAACAACTTGCATGGGATTCATACCTCCCCATGGCTGTTGCATTGTGGACAGCTCCCATAATATGACCCCATAGCTATAAACATCACATCTGCACATCAAACCACAATTCATATTCATTCTATCATAAAAGCTGCGTGCATGTCACCAATAAAATAAAATAAATATAGCATTAGGTGGGAAGATGCAGGCATACTTTTCATCTGAGGGTTCATTTCTTAACACTTCTGGAGCCATCCATTCAGCCTGGAAGACGGATCTCAAAAGTCGGTAAAATATTTATAGCTTCAGAGATAGCTGAAAATATCTAGAGTAACGGGAAAGAAATGTGCTGTTCTTCATGTGGCAAATGCAAACAAGATATAGCTTACCGTCCCTGCTGTGGACCTCGAGGAGAGAAATGTGCTGTTCTTCATTCTTGATAATCCAAAATCACAGACCTGATAACAGGCAGAAAACTTTGCAACATCAAATTGAGCTCCAAAAACTACAGTAAATGTGTTCACAAATCTTGCTAAAGAGACAAGGAACCACCTTTACAACCCAATTCTTGTCAACGAGAAGGTTTGGAGACTTCAAATCACGGTGCACGACTACTGGAGTGCAGTTATGCAAGTAATTCATTCCTCGAGCCTGAAGATTTAATTATTGGAACAAAAAAGTATACTTCATGAGTTATAAATTACAGCACATGATTGTTGACTCAAAGTGGAAAAAAAAAAGATCAAGAACAAGAGAATATTACAGCATCAAGAGCCATCCTCAAGCGCCTTCGTTCATCTAATTGACTGTTAGGCCGGTGTAGTAACCTATATAAACTACCTCTGCAAAGCATGACTCGTGTTAATAACTAACAAACTAATTAACCAAAACATGACTTGTGTTTTGGAGACCAAAAAAAAGTTCGTTGTACTTATTTATAATTAAGAACCAAGAACTATTCTTTGTGGAAATATCTATGAAACACGTTGAATTTCATAAAAACATTGTTGGGACTTGGAACAATATTAGAAAAAGACATAGAAAGTTCCAGCATACCTTGGAAGAAATTCCGTGACAATGGAAAGATTTGGAGCGCGAGTTATTGCACCCATGAAAAGAACAACATTTGGATGCCTGAGTCTTTTCATTATCCGAACCTTCAAAGGTGCAGACTAATATTAGATTTCTCATTCCAGAGGTTATATTAAATCATCAAAGAGAAATAAGAAAGACATCTAAGAAATATTCTGGAAAGCACATTGAACAAAGTGAAAAAGACATCCAAACAAGTAAAAAATATCACCTAATATAATCTATACTTCCTTTTATGTCCTGTATGAAAGGATAAATGTAATGTGTGGTTGATCTGAATCAACCTTGGAATTGGATGAACATTTCACTTTCATTTCTAATATTTCGACTTTACTCTTTAATGGAATTTATCACAAGGACACAACTTAAAATTCTGACGTTATTACTATACAAGCTTTATAACAATTGGTCTTAAATCAGGCACATGATGGTTAATCAAGCTTAGTATATTTTTCCAAAAGCAAACTAATCCTACAAGATGAATACATGATAAACAAGGCAGAAGGTAGCATGCATAAATTTCATTAAGTCAGAGGAACACAAAAAAGTTCGGGAAGTGGGTGAAGGCTGCAGCTTGTACCTCGCTCCTGAATTCATCAAGTGATTCGCCCAAAAAGTCTTGGTCTAGAAACCTCTTCACAGCAACCTCCTGAAAAGCCAAATAATGAAAATAAGCTCCAAATACCACAATGCCTGCAGAAAATACCAACCTGCCTTAACAAACGAGGTTATCTTTAAGGAATGGCATCTGAAAACTTACAGTTCCATGCCAGTCTCCATGATAGACCTCCCCATATGATCCTACAGTAAAAAGGGACAAAGGATGCATCAATACATGAAATTATAATTTTAGTATGGGGACACCATTTAGAGTTAATATTGTTTATATACGAGTACATAATTTTATAGCATAACAAAGAGGACAGTACCGAGTCCAATACGCTCACCCAAGGTGATATCGTCCCATGGAATCTCACAATCAGCAACATCATCAATTGCACTGTCAGATTTTGTACTTTCATTACCTACCGATCGATCTGATATTCTCTCACCTTCTGAATTAGCTCCTAAAGCATCACGTTCACGATCACCACTTCCCCTTTGTTCATTACCAGAACTTTCTGCATCCCCATCACTTCTCGAGCCTTGTTCATGCCGCTTAGTGACAGCTGCAGTTGTAGCAACCACAGCTGCAGCAGTAGCAGTTGCAGCAGCTGCCACAGGAAGTTCAACACTTGAGTCGGTGCTTGACTTTGCTGCAGCAACTACCATAGAAGATGCAACAACAGCTGCCGCTGCCGCTGCTGCTGCGGCAACAGGAACACTCTTTGTATATTTAGCTTGAGATACTTCAGACTGTGATGAGATATTCTGTCCAATTACTTCCCGGGTTTCAAGTGGAAGGTTGACCCCTAAACCTTCCACAGGCACAAGATTTTCTGGTTGACTTGAAGTACTAGCTTTAAGATGCACCCTTTGCTGAGGCAGAGGAGGTAAAAAGTGAACTGGCCTATTTTCATCTTGACCTCTAAATTTTTGTGTTTGAAACCTCTCTTTACTTTCACCCTTATCTTCTCCCCGGTGCTTGGTCCCAACTGTTGACACATCTAAGTGCTCTGGATATATTTCCCTAAACAAGTTTGGGGGAGCAACAACACCACTTTCACGTAACACATCATGAAGCTTTTGAGCTAGATTTGGATTCTCTTTGGCAGCAACGATCATGTATTGGGAAACATCCTTAACCTTCATTCTACGAACGGCAGGAGAGCTAACACCTTCGGTCCATGAAGGAGATCTTGCATGTGAAAAAGCATAATTTGGCCGTCCCGGAAGTTCCTGCACCAGCACCTTCTCTACATCAGAGGGATACCTGATTTCATCTGTAGGTAACTTGGACTCTACCTCACATTCCGTTGGTCTGGGTAGATTTGCACGAGAAATTGGTTCCTCTCTCTCTTCATTATCCCTTTCTGAAGAAGAAGCAAAATTTCTCAACCTTGATTTTTTTTCTAATGTGCCAAAGTCTGAATGTTCCTCAAATGAACTCCCAATTCCACTACTGGAAGATGCAACATGAGAGGAATCAATATCTCTAGACAATGGACTGGCGGAAAAGTAAAATTCATCATATTCGATATGTGATCCAGCTGCGTCAGCTGGAATAAGTGTACCGGGGTCTGCCATCAGATCAACAATATACTCCCTGAAAATTACATTGTACATACCTTCAAAAACAAGTTGAGATTCTGAAACTTAAAATGAGAAAATCATAAAGATAATTAATGGACTAACATTTTCGGAAGTATTTGACGATAAAAAACCAAAAATGCTGAGAACAGTCTATTATGCAGTTTAGAACACAAATATGAAGACAAAATGTCACAGTTCTTTTGTCTATTCAGATTTTGAAATTATTCTCTAGAAGAATCTTGAATGCATATGGGTAAGGAATTAGCTTGTAAAACTATATTTTTGGTGGTATTATTCTCATCAAAATACGCAAACAGAACAACTTATAAATGCATGCATGGAAAATAACGCAAAATACTATGCGAACAAGGACTTGTTTGAAACAAAAGTAATAAACTTGTAACAGAAGTTACCTTCCATCATTAATCTTTACAAAGTTCATTGCCACATCAGTGGAACCAGTATATTGTTGTCCTTTCACTATCCGGCATGGGATGCTCACACTATCAGCCAAAACCTAACAATACAGAACAACAGGTTACCAATAAACAAACCAGTAATCGAAGACAATAATACTGGAAACAAGCAGGTTGGTTAAAATAATGGAGCGACCGAGACCTCGATCATACTTAATTTGGGCCAAATTGGTTCCCAATATTAAAACAAAGAGCAAGTACCTTGAACAACAATGCTCGATGCCGAGCTAATCCAATTGTCAGAGAACCAAGTGGCAAAACCATGCTACCAATGGTTTCTTTCAAACCGTGACTAAGACTTTGCCATGCTCTCGACATTTTATAAGGATCCGCAACTGGCCCACCCATATAGTTAGCAACTAAAAGAGCTAGTTCTCTAACCAGATTGCTATTTAGAAAAGCCAGAGGATCTGAACTTGACTTTACAGCCATTTCTAAGGCCATTTGTTCAAGTTTCAATAAATTCGCATCGCCTGCTCTATTGACCAAAACTGCTTCCCAGGTGACACTATCTGACAAAGGTGCTCCTTGCAGATCCACAAGGGAAGGCATTCTTTCTGAAGTTGATTCGGTCAATATACCATACAGGTCATAGAAACCATCCATGATCTTGTCATCATAGCTAAGAGCATTGTAATTCTGCGAAGAATGGATAAATCTACGATATGAGACAGGTTATAAAGGAATAAAATTAATAAATACTACAAAACCGAAGAAACAAAATCAAATCCTTTCATTCTCTCCCATTTGTTCAGGATTCTATGTCTTAGACTCTTAGAATATCATACGGCCAGGTAAGGCAGGGGAAAATTGACTCATTGTGATTGTAGACTCAGAAGGGAACCCGTCCTACACGCTTCAGAAGTGCCAAGACTGAAGATTGTAGTAAGTTTCAATGGACCACTAATTCTGTCCTCAACAATATGATCCATCCTAAAGAAAAAGGCTAATGACATTATAGAGTATCGTATTAAATAGCGACTTCTTTATAAGGAGAGAATTGCAAGCTTAAATGTCCAAAGTGCAATTGCAAGACACGTATTGTTACCTTATAACAAGGTTCTATGCCACCACATCCCACTAGAGAAACCATATTATACAAAATCGAAAACATAACATACAATACAGCCATAAGGTTACAGATTGAAGGGTCCAACTTTAAGTATAACCATTTCAGTGGGCAAATAGGACAGGATACTCCAGTTTCCAGATGTTCTTCGAAATGCTAGGAATATAATTATTCCTTCTCAAAATGTAGAAGGCCCACCTACCTTTCACCCATTTTCTTTACCAGTTTTTGTCCAGGTATAGATTCTGTATATTGTAAAAGGTCAATGATTCTAGCCGTAATTCCTGCTTTAGCACAAACAGATGTAGGTGACAGACAGCATTGCTGATGATGACTATCAACAACACAGTTTAATCCAACAGCGTTGCTCGTGATGCCTGGTGTCTCTTCATCACAGGTAATGGAGGGTTAATAAAGGGCAAGTATCACAGGAGCAATGATGGTGACACCGATACCTTTCCAGCCAATCTTTCTTTACTCTTTTGCCAGGGAAGGTAACTAAAATCTAGCAGAAGTGATCACATCTAAGGGCAGAAGACAACTGAATTTGCATTTATCTCTCTAGTTTCAGGTAATTATATCATTAACATACTACAAGCAGAAAGTTGACTAGACCAAATAAATTCCAAAATTTAGATTAAACGAAGGGATGTTGATCAACTGTTCACTTTAGATTGACTGTAAATGAAGCTCAAGAGCAAAAACTTTAAGTCAACCAATATTCAATCAGATTAATATATGAAGAGAAACGTACCCAATAACGATAGGCTATAACTTCAGCTGGGGTATTATCAGGTGCACAAGAACCCAAGCTAATTTGCTTAACAGCCTCAATCTGAACTGCCTCTGGATCCTCCCTAGCACTCAATTCCAAAGCCAACTGAATCTGATACTCTTCTGCTATATCAGCATCCCTTGAGGTACTAGACCCGGAATCACGCCTAGCTGTATCCGAAACAACATCTAAACCACTTCCAGTAACAGTAACAGCATCAGCTGGCTCCATTCTCTCCCTCTCTCCCCTTGTGACATTTGAAGATGTTGGGGGACTAGGGCCATGTTTACTAGCTACAGAATTCAACCAGCCCGATATCCCTGAAAAGGGTTTATTATGCTCAGAGTTGTGATGGGACTTTGAGACCAAAAGCCTTTCAGTTTCAGGGGGCGACTTGGCAGCAGACTTATTGCCCCTTGATGAAACAGACCCTTCTGAATCTTCTGATTGGTTGGACATGATATGGAGTTTCTTAAGAATGTTCTTCATATTATTTCATACATTACAACAGCATGGAATGCGAAAGAAGTAAAAATCTGGCCATAAGCATCTCCATTGTCTTGGACCAAGCATGAAATCCCAAGAACTACAACACCACAAAGCAAACAAAGTTCTAAGCAATCCAAAAGCCCCCTTTTGCTCAAAACTTAAACATCCCCTTTTACAGAGTTAAAACCCCACAAGCGACCCCCAAACCAAGCCTTCACACATCCAAAAGCCATAAACCACCATTCCAAGCCATACCTAGTAAAGCTTTACCAATATCAACCACACCCAGATGATCAGATTGAAAAAGCCGCCTGTTTTCCACACAGCAAGAAAACCCCACTATTGTATATATTTCCACTCACAATCAAATACCCAAAACATCAAACTCAACACCAACTGTACCAATCAAATATCAAAACTTTGATCCAAGTTACCTCCAAGAAGCATAATTTCCAAAAACCGAAATCCCCCAGCTGAGAGAAATCGATCGTCGTCCTCGAAACAAAAAGCATAGAAATGAGAGAAACATGGTATTGGTAGAGTTTGAAAAAAAAATAAAGGAAAAAAAGGGGGCAGGTAACGGACGCAGAGACAACAAAGACTAGCAAGTGGGAGAGTAGGACCTCGAAGAATGACCCACTTGAGTTGAGGAGAGGAAATGCAAGAGAGGAAAAAAGGAGAAAAGAAAGAAGGAAGCTTTTCAAGGATTTTCAATCCCATAAAAAGGTTAAATTGGTGGGAAGCACAAAGAAAACCAGCTGCCTATTGCTGGCTCACTCGCTCTCAGTCTCTCCATCTGTGATTTGTGCATTAACATTGGAGCTTAAAACTGAGCTTGGTCTCTCTGATTTATTCAAAGCGTGGGTGGCATGAGTTGGAAAGATAGGGTATACTTTGTTCAGATTAAGGAAAGTAAGATGAGGTAAAAGTTAAAGCTTAAACGAGTGAGCAAATGGAAAATAGAATGAGCACAACAAATTGGACAAGTATTTGCTACTTCGGACAAGCATTTTCTATTTGGAGAAAGTTAAAGGCTTTGTCCGTTATCATGGGCGTCACTTTTCCCAGCTAAATGACAAAACCCCCACTTGTCTGGTACTACTATATTCACTCCCCGTCCCCAATTAACTCCTCAACTGCACCCTTTCCGGCATAAAAACCATTTAATTTCAGCCGACTTTTTTCGATGCCATAAGGGATATTCTTTTTTACTCAGTTTTTTTTTTGTTTTTTTTTTTGCCAAACACTCACAGTTTCTTTTAATCTATCTCAATTCTTATTATAATCAATTTGAAATTCATTCAGAATATTTTATAATGAAAAATAAATCGCACTCCAAATAAAAATTAAACTCACCGTTCAAATGTTAGAAATTGATTATTATCTCCCAAAATTCATGAATTCGAAATTCATTAAGAATCTTTGGCGTTTTTCTTTTTCTTTTTTGAAATAATTTATTCTATGATTAATAAAAATTTAAATTTAATAATTAAAAATAGTTTTCAAACTGTTCAAACCTCATTTATGTTAAAATAAGATGAAAGACATTAAATTTATTTAGAACAACCACAACTAAAGAAATCAAGAAGTAAACTTGTAATCCAAATTTTATATCATTCCCTCTCCAATAGGGGGATAATTTTTTATTTGTTAAGTCAAGGTCCCCCCAAATCTAGTTCAACAAAATCAATCGGTCCACTTTTACATGTATTCAATTTTAATTACGAATCTTCTTAATTTATCACGTTTTTATACGTTATATGAGTACAAAAATCAAGAAATGAAAAAGAATCTTTCTATTACAGAAAATTAAATCTTCAATTTGTAGCGTAATACACAGTAGTAAACTCAACTTACAATTATAGAATTAAACTTAACCTGCAACAGTGGAATTTTTACATCGAAAACATGACAAGATTAATTAGTCATATGGCCCTAAGACTCGAGGAGCATATATATATATCCATCAGAGGAGCCGTAGGAAGAAGGATATATTCAACATTTTGAGATTGGGGGAATGAGTGATGAAATTTATTTTTTTTTGGTTAAACAAAAAGATATTATAAAACAGAAGAGTATGCCCCAAAACGAGACTAAGAGCCGAAACTCAACAAAGGCTGGCAAAGAGCACACCCACCCATGAAAGCCAAGCCAAACACAGCAGCCACACCCGGCCACTAACACCACCCATTAAAGATTCACATTTCACATTCGAGCCTCTAACACATTG
This sequence comes from Prinsepia uniflora, assembly GCA_032719365.1. Taxonomy (NCBI): domain Eukaryota; kingdom Viridiplantae; phylum Streptophyta; class Magnoliopsida; order Rosales; family Rosaceae; genus Prinsepia; species Prinsepia uniflora. The sequence goes on along the minus strand of CM064865.1, from coordinate 81,448,956 downwards.
ATAGTGGAAGACTTGAAACTAATAGTACATAAACGAGTTCTAACTATATTACAAATTAAGAAAAGAACAGCTTCTGCAGACTTAGCAGGATGACTGAACCTCCTATTGTTTCTTTCCTGCCAAAGGCCATAAATTGTAGCAGCGAGAGCAATTTTATTCGTAATAATCCTAACCTTGCTACCAGTCCACATACCAGCAAGCAAGGGCACTAACGAAGGCCAAGGGGGAGATCCCATACCACCCCACAACGGACCAACACCCTCCTCCAAATGATGTCAGAAAACCCACATTGAAAAAAGAGATGAGAATGGGACTCGACTTCATGATTACAAAAAACACAAAGACCATGACCAAGGGCACCAAAGTTTCGAAGCACGTCAAGAGTAAAGAGCCTACCCCGAATAGCTAACCGCTTGTCCTCGGAATGTGACCCTTAAACCACACAAGATCATGTCAAGGGACAGAAGAGCCCCGAGGGGAGAGCACCTGCCACATGGAAGCCGTAGAAAACTTGCCAAAGGTTTCACCAACCCAAAAGAAAGAATCCTGCATATCAGCTCATGACCAGCCCAGAGGCTTAATGAACAATGAAGTTTGATTGTTGACCAATCATTCTCATTATTGACCAATAAAAATACGTACATATACGATCTTAAATGTATAAGAAGCACACAAATATATATGTTTGAATTTAAGAATAATGCTATACGCATTAACTTGTTTATCAATATATAGATATCAATTTATGCGGCATATGAGATGGTAATTTTGGTCATGAGCCGCATCATTCATTTAATTACTCAAATTTTCAATTTTTCTCTTATTCTATTCACCAATTAAACCCGCCCTAACCTCCATGACCATCGGAAAACTTCATTAACCACCTGGTCCGCCCCTAGTTCAACTCCTCATCCAATTAATCCGTCTACCGTAATCACCGATAATAGTAGAAGTTAAAATTTAATCGGTGAATAGAATGTGGGACATATTAAAAGATTGAATAAATTATATGAATGATGTGGCACGTGACAAAGATTTCCCTTATATGCCACATAAATTGGTATCTAAATATTAATAAATAAGTTGATGTATGTAGCATTATTGTTAATTTAATTAACGTGTCAACGTCTAGCTATATTTTCTAATTAATTGCCTTAATAAATTACACATATATCCTGTGTTTGATTAAATCATCACAAATCGATGACAATGACTTGACATATATAACGTGGCTTTTTCAAATTAAGATTGGATGGATCTTGAGCGAGGTTTATCAGAAAATGATTAGCTTGTGGAGCTTACTTTTCTGGGTCAATTGCAGGTATCTTTACAGCAAGAAGCTAACAATTTGCATGGCGTAAGGCACCTTGTATGTATAATATTATTATTCTTTTTTTTTTTGGGTGAAATATTATTCCTTCTTTTTATCCATATGCATGAGATTGAGGATTAGGATCGAGTAGAAAAGTTGATAGTCGTGGATCAAAGTCATGCTTGGTAGCCAAAGGACTAAAGTAGTCATGGATGATCGACCTTTAACTTTTAGGGTTTTGTCCTATTCAATTCCTTCCAAATGCATGCCCTAATTACCAGGGATCATTCGGGGCTTCTCCACCTCAAAAAAACTCAAAAAATGGAAAATATAATATAGTGTATATATTAATATAGACAATATATATGCATGCCCTTCATATTTTACATCACATAATTTTCTTTTTAAGTTTGATTAAAAAAAAAAAATTCTTTTTAAGTTAAACCTAGCTGCATAGTATTAATTAATAATTAATGAGTAAATTATTGATTTGATGACTTTTATTTTTATTTAAAATTTTTAGTTTTTTTTTTCATGGAGATCCTTATTGTCTTATTAGGCCCTATTTATCCCAATGTGCCCTTTAGTATTTGACATTTTTAGCCTCTGATCAAGCCCTTTAATATATTTTATAATACTATACTTATATATGTATTATATATAATGACAGTTAAATTTCTTTTATGTAATCAATAGTGTTATTTGTATTGTCTGAGGGTCAACAGTAAGATATCGAAAGTTTTTTGGAGGGTGTGAGGTGGTGGTGAAACAACTTGCCAAATTATTTAATATCGGATGATAATTTTTTTAACTTAAAATTTAAAAGTATTTTTGAAAAATTCTTACTCTTAATTATCTTGTTTTAAGTTGAATTAGATGCTCACATTACTCGTTCAAATAAACAAGTGAAAAAAATAAGATTATAAATAAGAGTAATATTTTTCTTAATTTGAAAGAATACAACTACTAAATAAGGATTAAAAAAATTTAAAATTATTTTAATAATTATTATGATAGTTAAAAAGAAGGAATAATACAGACTTTATTTTTTATTTTATAGAAAAAATTCAATTGTAACTATATACAATATATATATATAGTAGACATATATAATATTTATTATATGCATAATATAATAAAGGGCCCAAGAGGCCAAATAAATCAAATACTAAAGGGCACATAAGGCAAAGAGAACAAAAAAAAAGACAATGTTATTTTTAACTGTTTAAAAAAAATCTCAAAAATTCATTCATCCTCTTTATTGAGATATAAAAGGGTAGATGTGGATTTCATTGCTTACAAATTCTGTTTATGGACTTTTTGAATAAAAAAAATTTGAGATAAGGTCTTATTTTGTTTAATATATAAGCATTAAATGTTTTAAATAAAAATAAAAGTTATTAAGGGTGTAATAATGATTTACTCTTTAATTTTATTAGTATTACATTTTATCAAAATTTGATAATATGAATGGATTTTATTGATAATATATATATATATACCGATTAGCCTTACTTTAAAAATTAATATTTATATATAAAAATATGAGAAAAATAACAATTTTATATGATACCATGTATTATTATAAGAGTACTAAATTTGTAGTCTATTAGTTTTTGATATATTAAATGTGCCTAGTATGTAGTCGATGTTAATATTATCAAAAAATACTCTTTTACTTGAAGAATATATTATACAGTCTTCAAAATATTATTTATGCGTATAACAAATTAATTGGGTGTGTTATAAATATTAAAAATATACTATTATTTCTTTTGGGTTGGATTACCGATTTCAAGTGGACTGAAATCCACCTTAGCCCTTAAGTTTGGCCCGTCCCTATATATATATGCATGGGAACATTAGAACATACAGAAGATCGAGGATTTGGATGAAATTGGCTGGAACACACAAAGATATATATATATATATATATATATATATATATATATATGCATGGGAACATACCAGAAGATCAAGGATTTGGATGAACTTGTCTGGAAATAAACTATTTATTTAATATATCAATTGATTTTCCATTATAACCTCAGATTAAGTATTAAATTATATGAATATATATGCTTGTGGATATTATTTTTTAAGCTCAGTTAATACGGTCTTTCATGTCAATCGTAATGTTTAAAAGTTATTTATATAAAGTCTAGTATTTTTATTTATCAAAGTTTTTTTTTTAAAAAAAAAAAAACCCAGAATAAGCGGAAAGTGAGAGGTGGAGGTTGATGACTGTTTGATCCTAGAATAATGGGTAAATCGGGTATAACCTTGTTTGATGTTGATATGCCTTCTTTTGGTCTATTAGGAAACCCTACAAGATAATAAGAAGACCACTTAAAATCGGTGTGATATCGATCGAGTTGACCCTAGTGCTTAAGTTCATAAGTGAGTATACAAGTCTATCCGGAATTTAACAACATAGAGACAAGAGAATATATACCTTGTGAGAGAAGTCTCTTTTGTATTTATAGTGTCAATGAATGTGGTGGTGGTTGAAACTCTATTAGTACTGTACATTTTTAAGTCATTTTTCGAGATGTTGGTATGCCTCCTGAGAATCCGTGGTGTTGAGAGAGTAATACAAGGACCCCTTGGTGTGTCGACGTGCGTACCACAGTAATTTTGACAATACCTGGACCTCTTGGGTACGTGGTCTTAGTACTGATAAGCCGTTTTAGGCATATTAAATCAGTTGATCTTCCATATGGTAATCGGTGAGTTAATAGCGTGTCAACAACCAGATTATAATTATGCCCTCATTATTGATATTTGATTAAACTGTTTTATATTATTAAGTAAATAAAAAGGAAAAAAAAATCACCAAACCACAATTTTTTTTTTATAATAATTGAAATACGTAATATCGAAGCTTCATTGATGTCAAGTGGGTCTGGTTCAGTTGATTATAGCGTTGACTTGTAGACGATTGATTTCAAATTCGAACCCTAATAACATATTGCATGAAAAATTTACAAAAATTTCCCCTATCCTATAATACCAAAAAAATAAAATAAAAAATCATTGATTCCATTCCTAATATCTTGAATTTATTGTATTTTGTTCTTCTTTCAAATAAAACATAATATGTAGCCCCTTTTTTTTATAAAAAATTTATATTTCTTCCATTACTCCACAAAGGTATCGATCAGTCAGCTGCAATCCCCTCTGGCGTACTCTTATCCTATCATCATATTTTTGTCAACGGATTGCAACTACTTTATACTTCCTAGATAATGCTTTTCTAATCTTCTAATACAAAAGTATATACGCCGTATGTAAAGAATAATACTTGATCAAATTAATATTTAAAGAGAAAATTATCGTCAGCTTAATTGAATTCTATATTAATTTTAATTATCCACCCTGAATCTTGCACGTTTAATCATAATTTAGGGAACCTTGGCAATAGTTTTTCCATCTTTAAAATATATTTATAATTATCTCTATTATTATAAAGCCAAAATGCTCAAAAGGCTTCATCAAAAAATTATGATAAAAATACCCTTTAAATTATTAAATAGTTAAGGATAAAATAGTAAAATTAAATATCAAATTCATAATTTTTAAAAAATAATAAAGGTTAATGGAAGGAGTGGGGGTAAAAAAATAAAATAAAATAAAAGGGTGGTGAGCTAAGGTAGTTACTTTTCTTATTTTTATTTTAAAAATTAGAAAATTAATATTATTTATCATTTTTTAATTTTTTTTAACAAAACTAAAAAATTAACTAGCACTTGCATTAGCAAGTGTCAGGAGTCTAGTATACATAAGTTGAAGCTTACAATAACTAGGAGAGACAAATCGCAAGCAGGCACGGGCTTACCCATGGGCTAGGGTTTTTGTGCTGATACCCACCCGAAATTGCTAATTCAATAAAAAAAAATTAATTTTTGTAATCCGCTCGATTAATTTGTTTCACACATAACTAAGATAGAGAATTGTGTTCTTGAATATTGAATGATATATTATCCAAATAAAAGAATATTTGTCGATAATATCAACAGTGACTTGATAAGACGCATTTAATTACATAGTATTAGATAACATTGCTGTTTTTCTTAGCCGTTTTTATATAAGTATTCATTTTTAGGAGTAAAACTTATTAATATATATATATTTTTTGTCTATATATCAATAAAATTCCTCGTACTGTTCAATTTTGATTGAATATAATACTAAATTAGCCCACTCTATTTTTAAATCACGAATTCACGACTAATCATAAATATTTATATTCACATCGATTATATATATATTTTATTAAAAAATAAATAACCTAGCTAGTGAGAAGTGACCGTAAAAGACGAGAATATTGCTGAATAAAAAATTGAAACGCCATGGAAACCAGCAATGAAGGACACTCAAAATGATCAGCGTTTGTTTGTTTACGTTTGGCGTAGAGAATTATTATGCTGCGATTGATTAAGTAAAAATACTTTTATTAGATTTTACATGTGAAAGCGAAATTAAAAATTATGGAAATCATAAATATATTAATTAATCTTGTTGAAAATCGTATATATAATCAAAGAGCTAGCCACCTAAAATTCTACATCACATGCATAATATTATATGATCAAGCCACGGTTGCATCTGGAAAAATTTGTTTTAGGGTTTACTAATATATATAGAGAGAGAGAGAGATTTATTTATTTATGCTTAATGTATAAAAAAGGATAAACGCAGGGCTAGTAAAAGGTCAGATTGTTTCGAGCTTATATCGTGTCGTGAATTATGTTTTACCTAATTATGTTTAATGAGAATTTGACTCATTTAATAATCAAGTCAAATATAACCCATCCGAATTTTGACTCATTTAACAAGCTAGGTCATTCATGTAATCAATTTAATAAACATATCATACTTGAAACCTGATTAATTGGCCTATCATTTGTTTGAACTATTTAAACTATGTGACCCTCTAACGTTATGAATTTATGCTATACATCCTCAAAATTCAATATAACATGAGACCCATCTAGTTATGGAACTTGCCATAATAGATTGATATGAAAATAATTCAAAATTTTAAGTCGCATATTAACTTGAATAAATTTCGTGTAAATTTCGAATTATTTATCGAATCGTGTCAAAAATTGTTGCCTCTAGATAAACGTCAATCAAGGTACCAAACTCGTGGGCATGGAGATTCAAGACCGCCCCTAAGTAATCTTGAAATTGTAAAGAACTAATATGTATAAATGTAAGTAAATATGTAGATATATGAGTTATTGACTGACACATCTATTAAATACGTTTATAGATTATTACATGAATTAACAGGTTAATCCAAGACTCAACTAATTTTAAGTGATATATTAACTTAAATAAATTCCGTATAAATTTCAAATTATTTATTCAATCGTATCAAAAATTATTTCGTGGAGATAAATGTCAATGAAAGTACCAAACTCGTGGGCATGGAGATCCAAGACTGCTTCATGGGCGGCTTTGCTTGTCCTAATCAAGCTTTGAATGCAAAAAAGTGGAATTCATTCATGCTTATAATAGAAGAGTTGGATAGCATCTTTGTTGCTTTCTTTTCATACTTTGTGTAATTGGATAGTGATTAACTAATTTTAGTGTATAAACACTATTTTGCCAAATCATATTATACTAAAAATAATTCGATTCTAAAGTCTTATCTGCTAAAATGAAACTAAATTTTTCAAAATTTTCAATCTAAATAAAAGAAAAGGGAAATTATTTATAGGTTCTTTTTTAATTGTTGGTAAAAATAACTTGATTTTTTTTTATTGTTGGTAAAAAATAACTTGATTTTTTAAAAAAAATAAACAAAGTACTTGTGCGTCTGTAATTATTGAAAAGTATAAGATAATATATGAGGAGTTTGGTGAATTAAAATGATTTTTATTCTTAAAACAAATTTGAAAATATGAAATTTAGTTAGAATGATCTTATCAAATAATTTTTAAAAAATAAATATAAAATATTAATATCTAAATTTTGAAAGTTACTCACTATATATGAAAAGAATATAAACGGTATTAGAGAATTTTTAAAAATAATACCATATACAAAATACGGCAAATATTTTAATAGTACAATAATAAACTATTTTATATGTTATACTTAAAAATTAAACTAATTTATAATTTTTCATAAAAAATAGCGAAGATCGAAAAATATTACACATGGTTCTATCTTCCGGTAATATTCACAATTACATATTAATAAGAAAATCACAATTATATATGATTTGCGTGGGATGAGTCATAAATAAAATCGTCATTACGAGGAACGGCTATTTATACGAATGGATTTTGCTTGTATTAATTTGTCTCAATTACAAACAATGACGTATCCTTAAAATTATCCTTTCCTAATCCAATGGTAAAGCGGTTGAAAGTGGGCTTCCAAATTAACGACTGTGATTGGGCCGTGGAAGCGCGTGACCTAAAAAAATGCGCACATCGGTGGCGGTGGAGGGCCACTTGGCTTCTGGGTTCTGCCTGTGCACTCTCTCTGCCAGCAACTCACCCACTCACTCCTCTCCATTATGTTTATGACTGCAGAATTCCCACATATAATACAATTTTTTTTTTTCCCGGTGGTGGACTTTATAATTATTTAATATAATTTAATCTCTCATGTCATGTCACTGTGTTACTTCAGGCATTTCAAAATGTTTTTTTGATTGCTGCCCTGGTATCCACACCCAGTTTGGTTTGAAGCATTATGTTATGTATTTTCGTTGTCGCATTTTCTAAAATTCACCGATTTGAATGTTTGACTTTTGTCATCTGAATGTTACCGTTCAAATATGGACCAACATACTTCGATTTTAACATCCTAACAGATTTTCCAAGTCGGGATGTGTCAATACTAATACAGTGTTTCTTTACAAGATATCTGGTTTTTATTTTAGGTATAACATGTCTAAAATTTAAATCGGAGTTCAAAAGAGACAACCTAGACCCTAACCGATCAACTATGTCAGTAAGTGTGATTAAAGTTGAAATCTTCGGGATGCGTTATGTCAATGGAGACAAGATGCCAATGTCCCGTCTAAAGAAATTTTTTACGAACACAGATTAATCTGGGTTGATTTGTAGGAGGAGACACTGAGGAGTTCGTTTTTTTTTTTTCATGGCATCTGCATTGTCTTTGGCAGATTTCTCAATCCTTTTGTCACCGCAAGTCGCAACAGCTGATTTTCCATTCCCAATCTGATTCAAGGCCCATCAACAAATCAGCAGACATGATCTTAACAACCAATCTGATTTATTTTTAGGTATATTTTGTATGTTCTCACTACAAAAACAGACCAAACAGACCCAAGAGCTGGTGTTGTCTCTGGACATTTTAATCATTTGGTAAGTAACAGGTTTGGCTACCCAATTTTAATAGGATTACATAGCCATGCCATTTCAAGCTCAAGTCAAGATCAAGCCAACCCCATGCCATGCGTATAGGTTTGGCTACCTAGGTAAAGGAAATAAAGGAAATAATTAATTAAAATAAAAGGAAAATAGAAATAAAAATGAAATAATTTGAAGGGAATTTTATAAATTCTTAAAAAAAAAATTATAAAAAAAATTCTAACGAGTTTGGTTTTCAAGTTTTGAATTCCATTTCGACGTTTTCTACTAATTCTTCATTTAATTGGAAAGTTTTCGGAGTCAAATTTCTCAAATAATTCCTTCACTCGCCCCGGTCAATTCGACAAAATTTTGATAATTAAGGATAGAAGAGTAAGTTGATCATTTACTGATTCCCACTTTAAATTTCAGGACGAGTTATAGCAGAAATTCCAATAGAAATGAAGAGGATTCGACAAAAATGAAAAGCTGAAAAGAAAAAAAAGCAAACGAAATTGAAAGGAACAACAAATTAGAAGTTAAAAATAAAAAACTAAAAATAAAAAAAATAATGAAAATAAAAAATGAAAAGCAAAAGAAATTGAGAGAGATAAAAAATTAGAAGTTAATGGACAAGGTCATCAATCTCTGCCCATACAAACAGACAAACAGTTACGCTAACCTCCTATTTGCCTTTACAGACCCCCTTTACTTCTTATGTGCTCTTCATCCTCTCTAGCAGGTACATGAGCAAAGTGCTCTCAATTTTGGAGCACTGGCTGCTGAGCTTCAACATTTAAAGGGGCACTTATGTCCATGGTTGCAAGAACGTCTAATTCTTGGATTGCAGAAACGACATCACCTGTGCTTTCATGGTTTAGGTAAGGTTTCAGAGCGCTAACATCACCATAATACCGAAAACAAGCAGGTTGGCGACTGAGATCTTGATCATACTTAATTAGGGCCAAACTGGTTCCTAATATTAAAACAAAGAGCAAGTACCTTGAACAACAATGCTCAATGCCGAGCTAATCCAATTGTCAGAGAACCAAGTGGCAAAACCATGCTACCAATGGTTTCTTTGAAACTGTGACTAAGACTTTGCCGTGCTCTCAACATTTTATAAGGATCCGCAACTGGTCCACCCATATAGTCAGCAACTAAAAGAGCTAGTTTTCTAACCAGATTGCTACTTAGAAAAACCAGAGGATCTGAACTTGACTTCACCGCCATTTCTAGGGCCATTTGTTCAAGGTTCAATAAATTCACATCGCCCGCTCTATTGAACAAAACCGACCGCTTCCCAGGTGACACTATCTGACAAAGGTGCTCCTTGCAGATCAACGAGGGAAGGCATTCTTTCTGAAGTTGTTTCGGTCAATATACCATACAGGTCATAGAAACCATCCATGATCTTGTCATCAAAGCTAAGAGCATTGTAATTCTGCGAAGAATGAATAAATCTAAGATATGAGACAGGTTAGAAAGGAATAAATACTACAAACCGGAGAAACAAAATCAAATCCTTTCATTCGCTCCCATTTGTTCAAGATTCTATGCCTTAGACTCTGCTCCCATTTGTTCAAGATTCTACGTCTTAGACTCTTAGAATATCATGTGGCCAGGTAAGGCAGGGGACAATTGACTCATTGTGATTGTAGAATCACAAGGGACCCCGTCTTACACGCTTCAGAAGTGCCAAGACTGAAGTTTGTAGTAAGTTTTCAATAGACCACTAATTCTCTCCTTAACAATATCATCCATCCTAAAAGAGAAAGAAGCTAATGACATTAGAGAGTATCATATTCAATAGCGACTTCTTTATAAGGAGAGAGTTGCAAGCTGAAATGTCCAAAGTGCAATTGCAAGACGGACATTGTTTCCTTACAAAAGGGTTCTATGCCACCACATCCCACTAGAGAGAAACCATATTATACAAAATCAAAAACATAACATAGAATACAAGCATAAGGTTACAGATTGAAGGGTCCAACTTTAAGTATAAGCATTCAGTGGGCAAATAGGACAGGATACTCCAGTTTCCAGATGTTCTTCGAAATACTAGGAAGGTAATTATTTTTTCTCAAAATTTAGAAGGCCCACCTACCTTTCACCCATTTTCTTTACCATTTTTATCCAGGTATAGATTCGGTATATTGTTAAAGGTCAATGATTCCAGCCATAACTCCTGCTTTAGCACAAACAGATGTAGGTGACAGGCAGCGTTGCTGATGATGACTATCAACAATATTGTTAAATCCAACAGCATTGCTAGTGAGGCCTGGTGTTTCTTTATCACAGGTAATGAAGGGGTAATAACAGAAGCAATGATGGTGACACCAAAACCTTTCCAGCCAATCTTTATTTACTCTTTTTGCCAGGGAAGGTAACTAAAACCTAGTAGAAGAGAACATCTAAGGGCAAAAGACAACTGAAATTGCATTTATCTATCTAGTTTCAGGTAATTATATCATTAACATAATACAAGCAGAAAGTTGACTAGACAAAATAAATTCCAAAATTTAGATTAAACGAAGGGATGTTGATCGACTGTTCATTTTAGATTGACTGTAGATGAAGCTAAAGAGAAATAAGAGCAAAACCAATAAGTCAACCAATATTCAATCAGATCACCATACGAAGAGAAAGTACCCAATAACGATATGCTATAACTTCAGCTGGGGTATTATCAGGTGCACAAGAACCTAAGCTAATTTTCTTAACAGCCTCAATCTGAACTGCCTCTGGATCTTCCCGAGCACTCAATTCCAAAGCCAACTGAATCTGATACTCTTCTGCTATATCAGCATCCCTTGAGGTACTAGACCCGGAATCACGCCTAGCAGTATCTGAAACAACATCTAAACCACTCCCAGTAAACAGTAACAGTATCAGATGACTCCATTCTCTCCCTCTCTTCCCTTGTGACATTTGAAGATGTTGGGGGACTAGGGACATGTCTATTAGCTAGCGAATTCAACCGGCCCGATATCCCTGAAAAGAATTTATTATGCTCAGAATTGTGATGGGACCTTGAGACCAAAAGCCTTTCAGCTTCAGGGGGCGACTTGGCAGCAGACTTATTGCCCCTTGATGAAACAGACCCTTCTGAATCTTCCGATTAGTTGGACATGATATGGAGTCTCTTAAGAATGTTCTTCATATTATTTCATACGTTACAACAGCATGGAATGCGAAAGAAGTAAAAATCTGGCCATAAGCATCTCCATTGTCTTGGACCAAGCATGAACAAAGAAAACAAAGTTCTAAGCAATCCAAAAGCCCCCTTCTGCTCAAAACTTAAACATCCCCTTTTAGAGAGTTAAACAAGCGACCCCCAAACCCAAACCAACCCTTCACACATCCAAAAGCCATAAACCACCGTTCCAAGCCATACCTAGTAAAGCTTTACCAATATCAATAACACCCAGATGCTCAGATTTAAAAAGCTGCCTACTTTCTACACAGCAAGAAATCCCCACTATTGTATATTTTTCCACCCACAATCAAATACCCAAAACATCAATCTCAACACCAACTGTACCAATCAAATATCATATCAAAACTTTGATCCAAGTTACCTCCAAGAAGCATAATTTCCAATAACCGAAATCCCCCAGCTGAGAGAAATCGATCGTCGTCCTCGAAACAAAAAGCATAGATATGAGAGAAGCATGGTTTGAAAAAAAAAAAGGAAAAAAAAAAGGAAGGCAGGTAACAGACGCTGATACAGCAAAGACCAGCAAGTGGGAAAGAGAAAAGGACCTCGGAGAATGACCCACTTGAGTTGAGAAGAGGAGAGGAAAGAGAAAAGGAAGAAAAGGAAAAAAAGGAAAAAAGAAAGAAGGAAGCTTTTCAAGGATTTTCAATCCCATAAAAAGGTTAAACAGTCTCTCTGTGATTTGTGCATTAACATTAGAACTTAAAGCTCAGCTTGGTCTCTCTGATTATTTCAAGGGTGGGTGGCATGAGTTGGAAAGATAGGGTATAGTTTGTGCAGATTAAGGAAAGTAAGTGGAGGCAAAAGTTAAAGCTTAAAAGAGAGAGCAAATGGAAAATAGAAATATAGAATGAGCAGAACCAATTGGACAAGCATTTGCTATTTTCGACAAGCATTTTCTATGAGAAAGTTAAAGGCTTTGTCCGTTATCATGGGCGTCACTTTTCCCAGCTAAATGACAAAACCCCCACTTGATCTGGAACTCAACTACATTCACTTCCCGTCCCCAATCAGAGAGTTCATTCGGCTGCTGCTCGCTGTCCTCTTAGCTCCTCCTGGGTGGAGTGGAGTAGGGCAAATGTACTCTGGTATTGCTCGATGAATACCTGATTTCTACTCTCGATGGCGATGTTATTTTTTCCCGAGTTCGGTGACCTCCTGTTAGAGTTTGTTCTCAACCTGAGTATGGCTTCTGGGGAGGGAATTGGCTCGACTCTGTTTCTATTCCACTATCGTGGGAGAGGGGTATTTTTCAGCCCTCCATCACCCTGTTCAACTAACATTGTGTTCAGAAAGAGAGTGGTGTCGTGGTATGTGTGCTGGCAGGAATACTTAGAATTCCCACAAAATGCGAATACTGAGTTCGGTGACCTCTTGACAAACGCTGGAGGTCTTCTTCTTTTGGTCGAGATGACATGCAAGATAACAAGAAGAACACTTGACACGGGTAAGGTGGCGACCTAATGGACTTCAATACTGAAGTCAGTAAGCAGAGGGAGATCATACACAATTTAGGGGGCGTAAGGCTTAGTGAATGGTGACCATTTCCAAATCCCTTATGCTTGTTGAATCTGTAAGGCCCCCGTTTTTTTTTTCCGATCTTTGTGCTTGTTTTTGAAAAAAAAAATAGTTTCTTTTGTAGATTAAGGAGCTGTCAAATGTGAAGGAGGAAGTTTATGGAGCCCTTGATTCTTTCATTGCCTGGGAATTAGAATTCCCCTTGATTACAGTGAAGAAGACACTCAAAACCCTTGAGAATAAAAAAGAATGGAAGAGGATAATTCAGGTTTATTTTTATCCATCTTTCTTAATTTGCTCAGCATCAAGAATGGGGTCTTTAACTCTTTAAGTCTGGTAGTTTCGGTCAAACGGTATTTGTTGTTTGCTACTTATGATGCGCATTTCGAAGCCACTTTACGAGGCTCGACTTAAGGCCTGATAGATAGTTAATTCTCAGAAAATCTCATGTGGGGTTGTAGGTGTCAAAATGGATGTTGAGCAAAGGTCAAAGGAAGAACAACGGGGACCTATTTCACACTATTAACTGCTTTGGCAGAGGATGGGAGAGTTGAAGAAGCTGAAGAGCTGTGGGCTAAGTTATTCTCCCGGTGCTTGGAAAGTATGCCTCGCATTTTCTTCGATAAAACGATTTCGATTTACTACCAGAATGGCCTGCATGATAAGATGTTTGAGGTTGGTCTTCAATAACACGAACCACTCTTTCTGCAAATTTTGTTGATTTTGATTGAGAAATGAAGTTGTTCACAAACCAGTTATCTTGTTGTAGATATTTGCTGACATGGAGGAGCTCGGAGTGTAAGTGTGTAACCAAATGTTTCGATTGTTACCATGGTGGGAAATGTGTTCCAGGAGCTAGGCATGTTGGAACAAATACAAGAAGCTGAAGAATAAATATCCTCCACCTAAATGGGAGTACCGGTACATCAAAGGTAAACGAGTTAAGATTCGAGCAACTTATGAAAACAAGGATGATGGTGCTGAAAAAATGCCGAAATGGCGAGAAGGAGACCGTCCGCGGCCCAGAAGAGTCGTTAGAAGCTGAATCGGATTCGTATGAAGTCATTGTTGAAGCTGAGGAAGTGGACCGGCAGGACTCCAATGATCAAATCAATGTTACATGGTTCGCGGGTCGTTTCAGTACAAAAAATGGATTCTAACACAGGGTACGATAGATTAGGAATATCCTGGTACGTTGAGTTATGTATAATTGGTGCAGAATTTTGGATAACAATTCGTTTTGTTTTTTTATTCGTATTTCAAAATGCTTAAGATTAATTTAATCTAAATTTGATATAAGATAACTTGCTACACTAATTTATGTAGCTAAACACTAAGAAAAAGAATTATATTACCCAAAAAACTATAATATAAAAAAAAAATTCCAAACTTCCCAAGTCATCTTCTACTCTCAATTTATCTTGAATTTCTAGGTCGGTCGATTTGGCGATATGGATCGAAACTATATACCATTTAAGATCGGATATCGCAGATCAGAACCCCTTTCACCGAACCCCGTAACTATGTCGGAGGCATATGATATCTCACCACAATGGGATGATGGTTGTCTGGTCAGAAAGGTGTTCAAGGCAAAAAAGGAACTCAGCTTTGTTTCTCTGGCTATCAATGAGTAATATCAATATTCACTCAAAACCTTACTAATCATATTTTTAACTTTCCAATTTCTAACCAGCATAATAATTACTCAAATTGACCATTAAAGCATTTAATCTTTATTTACTAGCCTTTTCTTTTCCTTTCTATTTTATGAAAACCTTATTCTTATTTCCTATTTATAGTTTTTTTTTTTCAATTGTTCATTTTAATAAGTAATGTAAAGACAATTCAACTTAAAACAAGAAAATTAAGATCAATAATTTTTCAAAAATACTTTTAAACTTCAAATTTAAAAATTATTTATTGTCTATGTTAAAAGATTATGTTAAATGCTTATAGTTTAAGATTTGTTCTTGAATTTTGTGTCCTAAATTCTAAATCATAAACTTTTCCATCACCATTCCTACTTGAAGTCTTGAACATCCCCCACTATTTTTCTAAAACTTTCTATACTCTACCATTAAATTTGGACAATACGGATTTCGTTCTTGATTGCAAGAAGAAAAAAAATCAATTGCAATATCTTAATTTAATTATAAAAGTATTAAGTTTAATTATAAAATACAAATTGAAATCCTAATCATACATTGTACAAGAAGATTACAAGAAACATGCGGGGCTAAAAAATAGTAGAGAGACTTGAGACTAAAGAATTGTCAATCCAATTTTGAAATAAAATAAAATACAATATTTCCATTCCAAGTAAAATATAATATTATTAAGAATTAGCTAATAATTTAGAGAGAAAAAAAAGAATTAGTTAATATTCTATCCTACTTGTTTTTTTTTCTTTTTTGGCATGGGGCTTGAGAGAATGAAAATGCAATGAGATTATGTTGTCGTGGATAAACTACTCTGTTGTATCAAAGTTGCGCTTGTTTTTTGTGGTTGCCCGAAAGGAGGCCGTGAAAGAAAAAGTATGGTCATACATGAATATTCGTTGACCAAGTCAACATATATTGAGTATCGATTATACCTAATACCGATAATCAAATCTCTAATCGGGCGCCCGTGATGTTGGTACGAAATAGTTAAATTCAAGAGTAAATTACAGTTTATTATCCTGTAATTTACACTACACTGCAGAGTTATGTAGAGTTATACCTAACGTTTCAGATCTTTCGATTTACACTCTCAACTATGTAAAATAGTACAAGCTTTCAATTTATACCTAAAAATTTTCATAACTGAAAAGGTTCTTTTGTATCAAAACTACTGACCTGGCAATTAAAGATGGTACCTATCGGTGTGGTGGCTGTTTAAATTCTTTCACCAAATAAAAGATAAATGAAGAGTCGGAAAACTAGATAGAATTGTATCTGTTTTAGTCCTCCTCTGAACCTGAGCCGTCACCTTCACCTTCACCTTCTGAGCCTTGTTGATCCATAGTACCATTAGCAGCAGGGCCTTTCTTTTTTGTGTCGTGTTGTTCATCTTCCTCATCTTCACTATATTCACTCTCATAATCGTCGTCGTATTCCTCATCTTCATTCTCTTCTTCGTCTTCAATACCATCTTCCGTAAATGGTCCCTCTTCTGCCACAAAACCTCCCCGGCTACCTGCCCGCGTACGCTTCAGAATCTTCATCTTCAAGTTTGTCTTTCTATCACAACCAAGCCAAGAGTCACACAAGCAGTAACAGGTCAAATTGTAATTCCCCTCCGCGGGGGCTGGTAATTTGCCGGTCACCAGTCTAGACCCACTCTTCACCTTATCAACTGCTCCTTTGACAGCAGCACTGATCTCCTTCATGTTTGCTCCCGACCCCTCCATTGTCTCCTCAATTGCCTTAGAAGCAGCAGTAATAGCTGCAGCTTCATCCATAAAATTTACCTTCTGCCAAAACCAAACGTTATTGGAGAAACTGTCTGCAAGCAGAAACCAAAAATTTTCTTCCTTGTGAAATGGGAAATATGGGGCATGGGGAAGGGCACCAATCAAGCCGTTGGCACGTTTTAGTGTCACCCAAGAATGAACGGTGACAATGTCACCCTCTTGTATACCCTCTTCACCTTCAGTCTCACATTTAGCATCAATTGATATTGAAGGCATCGTTTCCAGTACCAATTCAACATCTTCTACTTCATTGTCTGAGAATCCAGCTATTTGAGAAAGTAGATCGGCGCGCTCTTGCACAGACATGTCCTGAAGCTCTTGAAACACTCTCAGCTTCTACAAATACAACAGGAGGAAGAATAATTAATTGTCAGATGAACAGAAGGAAGAAAAAAAAACATAGCCGGACAAGGCAGCACTAACGTGACTAATTATATCAGAAAGAAGATTTTCTGCTCATTTCAATCTCAAAAAGAGGTATTCACAGAATAGTTTCAATTTTAATAATTGGATGTAGCAATACAGCATTACAACCTGCTACCAGCAGCTACGCAAGAGACAGTAAA
Source organism: Prinsepia uniflora (assembly GCA_032719365.1). NCBI lineage: Eukaryota > Viridiplantae > Streptophyta > Magnoliopsida > Rosales > Rosaceae > Prinsepia > Prinsepia uniflora. Next base: position 81,431,549 of record CM064865.1, on the reverse strand, counting down.
CAGTTGTATGCAAACATGACCCTGTCCAAACAAGATTATTTACCTTGCGGGCTATTTGTATTCAAACATGACCATGTCCAAACAAGATTATTTACCTTGCGGGCTATTTGTATTCAAACATGACCATGTCCAAACAAGATTATTTACCTTGCGGGCTATCTTTTTTATAACAGCCTCACTAAAATGTGGTAGCTGCAAAAAGGGGGCAATGCCTTCACTGGATCCTCCAGTAGCTTTTCTTGCACTAAGAGGAACAGCCTGCATTATGGCCATCAAAATATCAAGAAGCCAAAGTTAGCTCAGATTCGTATAAGGTGCAAATGATGAATGTTCAACAAAAACAAAAAGGACGCACCTATTTGAAAGTAAAACAAAATAAATAAGAAAAAGGAATATTATTTACTGCCATATATTTGTTCTGCCATTAATAACGAACGTGAAAGATAAATCACATGCAGGGCAAAGTTGATCATTCAGCTCATCCCAGCAAGAAGCACAAGTATACACAAAGACAAGAGATAATAGACTATTCATGAGCTAACACCTTCAACAAAGAGGAATTAGTACGACCGGTACATTTGTAAGATCTACATGCTTGACAAAAAGTGGATGATGGACCATCACCTGAATGACACACTGAGAAAGTTCAACCACCCCAATAGCAGGCCTCAGCCATCCTTGACCCTGAGCATTGCGCGGCATAACTGCCATCTGCATAGAATACAACAAGAAGTAAAATTAGCAGAATGTAGCTTCTAAATTTGGTGCGCATGTCATGAGAAATACTAGTACATCAATTTTACCAAATAGTTTCCAGGAATACAAGCAGTGTCCTACCAACTCAGTAGCCCCTTCTAAATTTTTATCTCAAATTTCCAAGTACAGTATTGGAACAACTAGAAGTCTATACACAAATATAATGGAAATGTGAGGAAATGTAGAGATCACCTTCATCAATTCTTCAAGAAGGCGAGGCGCCAATTCCAAAACACGCCTAAAATCACCTTGCAGAGATGGAGATAAGGCTGCTGACTCACGAGTTAACTGTGCTTGGATCAACAATTCAGTCTGCCGCAGAAAGTAGCATAAAGGTATGTCAAAGATCAGGAATTTTTTTGCTTATAATATGGCCTGTCTTGAAGAACAACCTACCTTTACAAGGGCTGGATGCTGCTTCCAAAACTTTGCCTGCTCTTGCTTGATGTTCTTAAGGTCTAGATTTAGCTCACTCCTGACTAGCATAAAAAGCTTCTGAAGGGGTTCATTATCAGTTCTACGAACTGGAATTTCCGTATATTCAGCAGCCTTTATGAAGACATCCATTACTTTGCTGCATAGTCAACTTAATGCATCAGATCAATGGAAAAGAAATAACAAATTGTATTTTAATACACACCAAATCCATCAAAATATCAATATTACAGGTAAGAGAAACTTCAACTCTTATTTGATTTGGTTTGGAGATTGTGGGCATACTTAACATATTTCAAAACATGTATATAACTACCCCCAGTATTCTGCTTATGTTACTATTCTACTTCAGTAGTTCAGGCTTGCAACCAGATGCTATTCATTGTAAATAGTAACAATAGAAAAAGGTAACATAAAAAATTTGGGGACACATTGTAAGCTAATTGATTACTATTGAAATATTCAATATATTGCATGATCAAATTAATAATGAACATATCTTCTGAATGAATTGAGTACCTGGGAGCAAGAGAAGGCTTCATAAAATAATAGTAAGTGGACAACGTGTGATGCATGACATAGTTGCCGGTATATTTTGCCGACCTTGAAAGATATACAACAGCTACTACCAACGGCAAGAGAATACAAACACCTACAATCCAGAGTAAGAGTATTCCACCAGATGCCCCATCGATGTGTAGCAAGAATTGAGGAAGAGCTATGCCCATTTGAAACCCCTATCAAAGTAAACTATCAGCTCAGTTTCAAAACATGATTAATTCTAATTGATATAATATTGACAAGGAAACCCTATAAAGAAGGTTCTATCTGTTTTCCTTGAATGATATTGCTCATTACCTGCCTACCATCTGGATGGCCATATTTTTCAAAATTCTCACGAGATACTGGATCCGTCAGAGCCTGATAAGCCTTTGATATGAACTCCACAAAATAATTGTGGGCCTCTAAATAAAGGGGAAAAAAGAAACTGTTAGTGTAACATATTACTCATAAAGACCTCAGCTTCATTTCATGTTCAGATGATAGGCATACACAAACTGAAATACAAAACGATCATCAAACCTGGATCTGGATTTTTATCCGGATGGTATTGTATAGAGAGTCTCCTATATGCCTTCTTTATTTCTGAATCTGAGGCTCCAGGTTCCAGTCCAAGAATACTGAATGGCTCGAAAACTTGAATCTGAAAAAATCCAAAATGAAACTCAGCATTCAATCATTCTAGGACAATGATATGACATACGAAATCTAATATCAATTTGATCGAACTGAAGAAGAATTAGAAAGAAAACCATGGGCAGGAGAACCATACATATTACACAATCATACGCTTTCCATTAATGCCTCAAATTGAATTAAAATGTTTACCTCACGGCTCATATTCTTTATGTAATAAACCAGGACTATCATGATGACCCAAAGAAGTACTAGTGTCAAGTTACTCCATGTTGAGAAATTTGAAATCTGCAAATACAATCATAATCACAAACATTAGACCACAGTATGATGTTTAAGACAAAAATATTAGAATTTTACAAAAAATGAATAAGTAAAGAAGAGAATTAAACGACAATGAAGGAACCAACCCGCTTAAATATTGACTTGCGATACTTTCCTGACCGAGCGCACTCAGAGCACTGACAGTGGATGCTTTTAGTTTTCTTTGATGCAGCGCGACATAACTTCGCCATTGTATAAGGTACTAGAGGCAGCGCCATTATTGTTAAGATGAAAATTGGGAACAATGAACTATTCTCTTCTGAAGCAGCCATGGTGACCTCCCTAGACTAACTCTATATAGGATATATGCCTGCAGAATTAACGTTGGTTAGAGCCAATCAGTTCGCAAAGGGCAGGGCCGTAACAAAGTGGCGTCATGAAGCAGATTATGTAGATCTGCATTTCAGAACACCTCCAATGCAATGACATAAACAATGTTACCACAACTTCAATTCATGAATATACCTTTGAAATCATCATTCAGAAACGAAATCTTATTTCCCTAACGCAATTTTATAAAAGATCAAAATAATTAAGATCAATTTTAGGCCATGGAAAGACTAGGGCCAATTAAAATAAACAAAGCTCGATAATTTAGCCATACTACGATGAACAAACAAATAAAATAAACAAAAAACAGCAGCCTGCGATCGCAAGTGCGGACCTATTAAGGGCAAGGATGGTCGATTAACCACCCAGCCCCTGAAATCCTCCATTAAAGCTTTCATCTTGACCCCTAAAAGCTTTAACATGTTGCCCTCTAAGAGCGTGTCTAATTGCCCTAACCTTTCTGTCCCCTCTGAATCCCCTTCGCTTTTGCGGCGCGGCGTTCTGCTTGCGCACTGCGCTCCGTTTCACAACGAAGACAACATTTAAAGTTCGCCCTTATTTTTTCCCCCTCAACGTTGAGTGATACGGTGTTGTATTTTAGATGGTATTTATTCTTGAAATGGAAGAATTCGTATTAAGTCAATGACAGAGAACCCATACTAAAGGGAGGCAGCGAACTCAGACTCAACAGCCAATTCATCACTGACGGCTGATTAACCTAAAAATGGACCCCCCCAAAGCTCCAACAATCCACAAGTTAATCAAAGTACATGAAAATGGAGAATCACATTAATAAAAAAAATAATCCAAATTGGTATAAAATGTTAAAAACGCATGCATACCAATTCATGCATACAATTGAACACAGCTTATCACAAGCTCATCCAGACCTTAATCAAAATTCAAAGGACTGAATTTCCAATTTAAAATCTCGAGAACAAAAAAAAATATAGTAGTGATAATTACCTGGAAATAGAAAAATCGGAGGTCGCGATCTGATTCTGTGGCACCCTGTCTGTACGATGGCGCGACTACAGAGAGACAGAAAGGGAGTGAGCGTTTTCAGATGGGAAGAGAAGATAGCTTGCATTTTATTTGGTCTAATCCTTCCTCAACCATGCTTAGTCTCTAATGGGCCTGGTCTAGCCCAAAAGGGTAAGTTTCTGTCAATATTGACCAGGGTTAGTGGAGGCCCGTTGGGCTTTCAAATAAACCAGGTGAACATTCTCTTTTTCGGAATGGCCGCAGTAAGTACATTGTACATTCTCCATGGTCTTGGACCAAGCAGGAAATCTCAGGAACTGTAACACCACAACGCAAACAAAGTTCTAAGCAATCCAAAAGCCTCCTTCTGCTCAAAACCTAAACATCCCCTTTAACAGAGTTAAAACCCCAAACCCAAACCAACCCTTCACACATCCTAAAGCCATAAACCACTATTCCAAGCCATACCTAGTAAAAGCTTTACCAATATCAATAACACCCAGATGCTCAGATTGAAAAAGCCGCCTGCTTTCCACACAGCAAGAAATCGTCACTATTGTATATATTTCCACCCACAATCAAACACCCAAAACATCAATCTCAACACCAACTGTATCAATCAAATATCAAAACTTTGATCCAAGTTACCTCCAAGAAGCATAATTTCCAAAAACCGAAATCCCCCAGCTGAGAGAAATCGATCGTCGTCCTCGAAACAAAAAGCGTAGAAATGAGAGAAGCATGGCATTGGTAGAGTTTGAAAAAAAATAAAGGAAAAAAGAGGGGCAGGCAACAGACGCAGAGACAGCAAAGACCAGCAAGTGGGAGAGTAGGACCTCGGAGAATGGCCCACTTGAGTTGAGGAGAGGAGAGAAAAGAGAGTGGAAAAAAGGTAAAAAGAAAAAAAAAGGAAGCTTTTCAATGATTTTCAATCCCATAAAAAGGTTAAATTGGAGGGAAACACAAACAAAACCAGCTGCTTATTGCTAGCTCACTCGCTCTCAGTCTCTAGAGACTCTCGCGGGCGCAGCCTTCCTTCCCACTCGCTAGAGTTAAACCTAACCGAATTTTCCCTCTCCGCCTTCTCTAAATCTCTCCCTAATTTTCCAAGCTCAGCAGCAGCACCACCCTCAACCTTTCAATTTTCCATCCACAACGACGTCCTACTCCGAATTATCGTCCTCCTTGTCGTAGCGTACGGGTAAGTGGTTTTGGGATTTTAATTTTGGTTTCTAATTTGATTTAATTTATGTGTTTAGGCTAATTTCTTTAGGATTTTTTATTCAATTTCTTTGGGTTTGCTTGCTTTCGGATTTCTATGAGTTTGTATGAGATTCTTAAATTCTTTGAGTAGGAATTGTTTGAAACAATATAGTTTAGGCCACACAATTGGTGTGCCGTGAGTGGTATATTTATAGGGAACATTTACAGCAGGATAAGTATAATCTAACAAGTATAGTCCTAAGCTAAGAGGACAAGCTAACAAGTATAGTCCTATTCTAAGAGGACAAGCTAATCAGACTTAGGAGGATCGGATGGATCCTGTAAGACTGAAAGGAGAGTCCTAGGAGGAGTCCCGGCTGGAAGGAGAGACCTGGGAGGAGTGAGGTCATACGCAGGATTAGCTGTGGGGGGAAGTTTCCCATCAGCATCGGAAAGAAAAGCAGGGGGACCTGGGTTGGAACCGTCGATGAAGGACATCAACTGACGGCTGCGTAGAAGAGGAAGGACCTGAGCACGCCAGATAGGATAGTTAGTCCTATCAAGACGGACAGTAAGAACATGAGAGATAGTGGGAAGGGAAGCATCTGGGCTGGTGGTAGGAGGAGGGGCAGAGGCAGAAGTCATGATGAAGGGGAAAAAAATCGTAAGAAGAGAGGCTGATGTTAAATCAGTGGTTTCTTGATACCATGAAACAATATAGTTTAGGCCACGCAATTGGTGTGCCGTGAGTGGTATATTTATAGGGAACATGTACACCAGGATAAGTATAAGCTAGCATGTATAGTCCTATGCTAAGAGGACAAGCTAACAAGTATAGTCCTATTCTAAGAGGACAAGCTAATCAGACTTAGCAGGATCGGATGGATCTTGTAAGACTGAAAGGAGAGTCCTAGGAGGAGTCTCGGCTGGAAGGAGAGACCTGGGAGGAGTCTCCTTTGTCATTGTTGTCTCAAATTAGTTGAGTGAAGTAGATTCAACGACAAAGTAGGTTACAAAAATGGGGTTTTTTATGTTGTGTTTGAATTGGTATTGCTTTGTCTTTTCGTTTGGAAGATGGTTCTCCTCCGTACCTACTGCCTTGGTATAGCTCTGTCTTAGGGATGGGATTGGCCCTTTGTCATTGTTTTGTTTTCCTGGGATTGGGTCGTGGTGCTGTGTCTGCCTTTGTGTTATTTGAATTCTTATGATTTAACGTTTTCGGTTTCTTGATGCCTTTGTGTCATTTTCCTTGCTTGCCGTGCCTAGTACACCAGAGACCAGATTTTACAGCTTAGAGAGTTATTTAGTTTTTAATGCACTTGATGTTGAAAAGCATTAGTATTTCTTATTCATATTAATCTTCAGAAGATTGTATGATTCTATAACTTTTATGTTTAAACTAAAATTGCATTCTCATATTGACTTTGCTGTACTCTGGATTATTTATCTCTGATTTATAGGATGTTGAGATCCTTGAGGCAATTCTAAAAGTGAAACAATAAGTTGAAATTCAATTTATTGGTGAAGATCAGAGCTGGGGTCGTGCAGAAACCAATGTGAGTGTTTTTCAACTAATATTAATCATGTTTCCAGTAGAAGAAGATTAGCTTGTCCAGTAGAAGAGCTGGGGTTGATGAAGGGGTATTCATTATAAGTTTTGGTAGAAGAAGATTAGTAATTCATTACTGAAATTTAATAAAACAGGATTTAAAAAAAAATTAATATTAGTTGTCTGACTTACTCTATAATTAGCAAGTGTTGATGCTGCAAGTATGTTGATAGGGTTAGCATTAATCCTCAACTTTCTTTAAATAACTGTGTCATAAAGCCTACTAATTGGAAAAATTCGTCAATGGAAAAAAGGGCCTACCCATAATTATAAAGTAAAAAAACTCATAATAAACTTTGCTTTATAACAGTTTTACAATCCAAGCAACATAGCGACCACACCAGATCCTTGGAACTTGTAAATGTTACCTATGCTGTGCAAACAAATGTGCACCCCTATTCCCTTCCCTCTGTTGAAACTTAACCTCAAAAAATATAGCTAGGGTGTCAAAATAACATCAATATTAAATATCTTTTGTTGCATTGCATTTCATAAGGTCTATGTTTTTTTTTATATTATTAGTTATGTTACAGAAGCAAGTCGTCTTCAAATCTATGATATTGAGTACAGATAATGTAGCTTTATAAAACTCAGGTAGTAAAAGATGGATAGGCAATGGATTACAAATTGTTGTAATCGACTGAGTTCTGAGTATATAGAAGGGATTAGATCATTTATCGAATTTGCAAGGCCTCGTGCGAATGAGCTAAATGAAATAGTATGTCCATGCAAATAATGCCATAATGCATTTTGGCACAATATTGACGTAGTTCATATCCATTTATTGCAACACCGAATAGATGTTACTTACGTTAAATGGATATATCACGGGGAAGAAGTAGGTGTGCAGCCACAAGGTCCGAGTATTGAAGCCAAGTATTTCTCCACTGAACCCGTTGATTATGACATGTTTAATATGATGGACGATGTATATTATAGGGAAGATATTATTGGTGAAATAATAGAAGATGAAAATATAGGATATAATAGAAGGAGAGAACAATATAAATGATGGGAGGGTAGATGTCGATAATTATGAGAAGTTACTATGTGAAGCTCAACGAGAACTTTACCCTGGTTGTAGTGATTACACAGTCTTGGAAGGTTGTTGTAGAGTTGATTCACTACAAAGTTGATGGAGGTTGGACCCAAAAATCAGTTGATAATTTACTACGTTTTTTGAGGAAGATGTGTCCCAAAACCGAATTATATTGCTGAATCGTATAATGATTGTAAGAAGACGTTGAGAGGTCTAGGGTTTGGTTGTGAAAATATAGATGCTTGCAAGTGTGATTGTGCATTGTTTTATAAGCAGCATGAAAAGCTGGATAAATGTCGACTTTGTAATGAACCAAGGTATAAGGATAGTGATCCTGGAAAGAAGAAAAAGATTCCCCAGAAAGTATTACGTTATTTTCCATTGAAGCTGAGGCTCCAAAGGTTGTTTATGTCAAGACACACTGCTAGGGATATGAGGTGGTGCAAGGAAAAACGAGTTGATGATAAGGATGAAATGGTGCATCTGGTGGACTCTATTGCATGGAAAGAGTTCGATAAAATGTACCCTGAGTTTGCTTAAGACCCACACAATGTCAGATTAGGTCTTGCAACTGATGGGTTTAATCCTTTTGGTAATATGAGCACAATCTATAGTATGTGGCCACTGGCTAGTTATACTGGTTCCATATAATTTCCCCTTTGGAAATGTATGAAGCCGACGTTCTCAATGATGTCGTCGTTAACTCCAAGACCAAAAGCGCCAGGCAAAGATACTGATGTGTATCTATGCCCGTTGATTGATGAGCTTAAAGAGCTATGGGAACATGGTGCTCAGATCTTTGATTATGTATCTAAGTCCACATTTAACATGCGTGCGTCCATAATGTGGACGGTCGGTAACTTTCCATGCAACACTCATGGCGTAAAAAACTTGCAGAATTTGACGGCACTCGAGAGAGAAAACCTCCACCTAGAGAATTTTTTGGTGATGAAATTCTTGATCAACATGATTACCTTAGTCTACGAAAACCAGGTAAACATCCCGATAACATAGGTGGAAAGAGGAGGTGAGATGTCGAAGAGCTAAATTGGACTAGAAAAAGTATTTTCTTCGAGCTAGATTACTGGAATTTATAGGAAACTAAGCAAACTAGAAAACCTTAATTGAACTGGAATTGAAAGAACATCCTAATCATTGTCGAACATGGAAACATGCTACTTCTAATTAAAATAGAAAACGGAAAATAAACTAATCCTAGTAGAACATGGAAATATGTCTACTCCTAATTGAAACAGAAAATAAAGAAAGCTGTAAATCAGGAAAGTTCTAATTCAACCATAGATATACGGCTGAATTAGGAGGTATGTTCTTTCCTCTCTTTCGTTGGTAAACCCTGTATTCATCAGACTGGTAAATATGTAGTATGAGATCTGTCATATGTAAGTATGTTATTTTATCTACAGGGTTTTTTAATTAGTTGGTTATCAATGTACCACTATTCCAAGCAGGGTAACCTAATTTCTTGATTTGTAATTTTTTACAGAGAGAAACTTGAATTTCTAATAACTCAAATATATATATATATATATATATATATTATATATTAAAATGTGAATGAACTAAATACTCAGCTTTGAAGTCTTATTCTAAAATGAGAAAGATCTAACTACTGCATGCTCTCTCTCGTTATTTCTGGAATCACTTGTCTTTTAATGCATTTGATTTGAAATGAAGGGTCGGTCTAATTTAGATTCCCCATGTTTTTGAGAAAGGGAGCAACACGTTTGAACTCTCGTGTGCAGCTCTTTAAAGGCCCGTTCCATGTTCAGGGTACTATTTCTGAAGCTTCTTACATTTCATTAGGGACTTTCTTCTATGTTCCATTTGTGAACTATTGACATTCTTTTCCATTTAAAGCAGGTTACACAATCAAACTTGTACTTTTACTTTGGTGGCTTAGAGATTGGGTTTTGCTCTTTGATTTGTGATGAAATGCATCTGTAAATTTTTTAATCTCTTACCTTTTTATTTTGCCCATTTCAGTTGACTATATCCTTAAATGTTGTATTGCCCATTTTCAGAAATCAAATCACCATTGCAAGTTATGCAACTGGCTGAGTTAGTGAGGCAGTCTCGCGCTAGTAGTGATTCAAACATGATTAAATGGTTGAAGATGGTTTTATAGATCTAATGCCCTTGTTGCTCACTCTTTTGGTACAATTTTTTCTTTTTTCAATCCATTGTTGCGTTTTTAGTTTGAAACTCAATTTTAAGGCCCTACGAGGCATCTTTGAGCTGCCGGTATCCATTGCATTGTAACATATTACTGTGGGTAACTTGTTGCCACAGTTTTCTATCTAAGCCTGCTCACTTGTATCCTGGTGCTGCTCTCTAGAAAAACAGTTTCTGAACTGTGTTTTCTTGATACAGAGTCAAATCAACAATAAAGAAAGATGCCTCACAGAACTCGACCTCTGATCACACTCTTGGTGTTTACTGGACTGAATGCTGTACTAGTTTCAACCATTACTCCAGTCTATGATTTCGTGTGCGTCCTTCCATACTGGGAAAGAAGGGTATGTTCTTTTGCTATTATTTTTTAAACAAACTATTATCAGGACATAATTTGTATTACACATGGTGAACTTTTATTTGTGTCGGTCATGCAATTGTAGGGTGCTTTATGTATTTATTTCCCATGGCTGTTGTACTTGTCTTATTGGCACTAACTAGTGATGTAGGACATAATAGAGTAATAGAAAATAGAAACTATGCGGAAGCAGAATCTGGAGAACACAAAGATAAAACTTAAAAGATAGGGTCTGGATTCAATCCAGGAGTTTCACGCCAAAGAGATCCTTTCGTAGGAAATAATAAGATTCTAATGATATCACACCAGTAGTTTCTAGGAATCTCTGCAAGTTCTAGGCATTGCACTTAGGGTTAGGTTGCATCACACAACCCTGAAGAGAAGCAAAGCTCCACAATTTTTATTCAGTATCTAAAAACTCCTCCAACATTTACAATGGTAGTATATATAAAGACCTGACCCTAATAAAATAGGAAAGAATCTTAGTAGAGATAAAATAGGAAAACAAATTTAATACTTGGAAAACGGGAAAACTAATCCTAGTCCCCTTAGAATTAGGCTAACTAAGCTTTAAACCTCTGCCCCTAATAAAATTGTTTAAACATTAAAATACTAAAACCATAAACGACTAAATACTAAACTGCCCTTGATGATTCTGCATTACTCTCCCCTGGTTGAAGAACTCGACTCCAGCGATTTAAGCAAGGAGCTTGGACTTTATTGGCTAACCAACATTAAAAGGATAATTCTTGGCATTAACAGCTGCTCGCAGAGTCAGATCTCTCCTCTACTTTTCCTCAATTTGTTCATGTTCTTGCAGCATAAGTTTTATCACTTTTTTCATGTGCTCTTTGCCCAGCTCTCTGTAAAGAATTTGATCTCCGCATGAATGCATGTGTTCCTAAAAGTTGCATGTCCTTTTTCCTACATTTAAGCTGATGGGTCATAAGAGTAATCTGAAGAATAATATTGCTAGGTTCCTGAGTAGAAGAAACACCAATCACTGGCAGAATTGGTGCACAAATAGAAGCTGACTCGATCACTGGCAAGGTGCTTTTCAAATTAATAGGTTAGGAGTGGACAGTTACCGTCTACGATTCATGGGTGTGGTGGCCCCCTCGAGAGTTGCGGGTCCTTGTCGCTGCATGAGTGGTAGCTCACACTCAAAAGTCATCCGACATGAGTCCATTGACTCTTTGCTTATCCAATTGAACGGATATTTTCTCTATTATGGGCTGAACCAGGTTGGTAGTGATTCTTGATCTGTTCGCTGTGCAACCTGATTTTCCATGGTTGTTTTATCTTGAAATTTTTCCCCTTGTCTAAATCTCACATCAGCCAAAAACTCTAATATCTCATCTACTGATGTTGGCCTCGTAACCTTTTCATTAGCATCTGGTTGACAAAAATTCTTGCATTCTCTTTGTTGTGTGGAAATGTCTCAAACAATATAATAAATATGTAGGCAAATTAAGAACACACAAAATTACGTGGTTCGGCAATAAGCTAACGTCCACGGGCAAAATCATAGAGTAATTCCACTAAGAAAGGAGATTACAAAAGAGAATTAACTTTCGCAAACCTAATCCCGAACACACTCAAAGCAGTCTCTCACCAAACGGTGCGGTACCACCACAACCAAAACATAAGTAAGGTTTCACACTCGAAATTGGCTTCACACCAAATCTTGGTTTCGCATAAAGAGATCCCTCTGCAAGAAATAATAAGATTCTACTGATATCACACCAGTAGATTTTTAGGAATCACTCTTAGTTCCAGGCTTCACACTTAGAGATCCTTAGGCATTGCACTAGGTTTGGGTTGCATCCCATAAACCTGAAGAGAAGCAAAGCTCCAGATTTTTATTCAATATAAAAAAATTCGTCTAACGTTTACAATGGTAGTCTATATAAAGAACTAACCCTAATAAAATAGGAAAGAATCTTAGTAGAGATAAAATAGGAAAATAAATATAATACTTGGAAAACGAGAAAACTAATCCTAGTCCCTTTAGAATTAGGCTAACTAAGCTTTAAACCTCTGCCCCTAATAAAAACATTTAAAATTAAAATGCTAAAACCATAAACGACTAAAGACTAAATTGCTCTTGGCGATTCTGTATTAGCTAGACCGTTCACATAATGCAAACCTACCGCAATGTCTTATGGATGCATGACTGGATAACATGCATATTTGTTTATTAAAGTAAAATCTGTTGATCATGATCAACTTCGGTGAAAGTCTAGTTTGGAAATCTTAAAACCACATTTGGAGTGTCTTATTGTATTAGATAAAATTAATTGCATTTTGAAGGTAGAAGTGAATGATGTTTCATTGTGAGAGGATTAGGCGGCATAGAAGGAAATTGACTTATTCTAATATTTTGAGGGGATCATTTTGGGTAACTTCATCATTTTGGGTAACTTCCCTTCTATTTCTAATCCCCTCTAATTGGTTTACAATGAAAATGCATTGAAATTGACTTTAATATTTTGAGGGGATCATTTTGGATAAGTTCCTTTCTATTTCTAATCTCCTCTAATCACTTTGCAATGAAAAAGCATTCACTTCTAGCTTCAAAATCATTACATTTGATGAGTTATCCAATACAAAGTACGACCCACCAAACGTGGCCTGAAACCTACAGTGAAGCAGTCAAGCTTCTAAGAACAATTTAAAGTTTAAATAGTAAAAACATGTAAAGAAATGCCCTCCAATTGAATGCCATCAGTTCTTTAATGGTCGATCGAAATGATCGAAAAGTTACCGATGCGGACCACTTTGATTGGATTATATGTGAGTCATTAGTTGATGTTTTAGATTCTTACATGTGTGTACCTACAGTTGACATTCTTTTTTTTCCTCTTTGCAGCGAGAAGTTCGTCTTCAGGAACGTGAAGCGACTTTTAAAAATGGTCCTGGATAAACGAGCAGTATGTATGAGGTCAAACCTCTCAAGTAACAGGTCTAGAGCTTCTCTAATATTCATGTAGTTTGACGTATTCGGTTTATTCTAGAGGTTCTAGTAAATGAAGGATAAGTTATATGAAGATTTTGCATGCCTACTTTATAGATGTTCTTTGTGTAGTCTCTTTGTTTTTATGTTTCTAGTTTAAATACAGTTCACTGATTTGGAGGAGATTACACAAGGTCATGTCATATTATCTATGATTAGGGTGTGTGCTTTAAATGATCGATATTTTAGTAGTTAGAAACTTAGAATAGCTTTACTGCTTTAGAGAAACAAAGCTTAAAGCGTTGCTGTGATTTTGGAGAAATTACAGAAATAGAAAATATCAAGAAATACAATTAAGACGTTAAAAAGTGTGAAAATTCTCTTTATTTAAGAGGAATTAAAAAAAAACATTATGTCAATCTGAGCTATATAAGGTTATGCTTGATGATCTTAACATTTGCCACCGTCCAATCTGCCCACTCAGGTGTCATTAACCTTATCTCACCTACTTCAGTCCAGCAAAAAAGTGTCATGTAATGTTGCCCATAGAGTGCCTCAAATGGGGTTATCCCGATGCTCGATTGGTAATTGTTGTTATAAGCAAATTTTATCAACGGCAAGTGAGAATCCTAGTTTCCCCTGAATTGTAATGCACAAGTTCTCCATATCCTCTAGGGTTTGAATGGTTCGCTCAGACTGGTTATTAGGCTGGGGTGAAAAGTTGTAAACTCTGCTAGAACCTCGAAGTGAACCGCAGGTTATGCTCTGAAATTATTGACTTTGGGACCTCGTGTAGTCAAATAATCTCGTCAATGAACAGTTTGGCAAACTGGTGCATCCTAAAGTCTTTTCACATCGGGAGGAAATGTGCTGACTTCGCGAGTCTATCCACAATCATCTAAACTCCATTGCGACCTTCTTGAGTTCTGGGGCTTAAACACAAAATACATGATGATGTGATCCTCATTCCACTCTGGGATATGGAGTGACTTCATGGCTTCATAAGGTCTCTGCCTGTCAACCTTAACCCGCTGACAAATCAAGCATCTGCTCACAAACTCTGCTATTTCTCTCTTCATGTCAGCCACCAATAATGCTTCCTCAAGGTACGATACATCTTGGTTTCCCCTGGATGCATAGCATACGCGAAACTGTGAGCTTTTTCGAGTATTTCATTTTTCAACTATAGTTCAAAGAAAATTGAGATTTTCACTTAACGTTGGAGTTTGCTTATAATAACAATTACAATCGAGCATCGGGATAGCCCCATTTGAGGCATTGTAAGGGCAATTGTGTAGGACACTTATTTGTTGGACTGAGGTAGCGAGATGAGGTTGATGACATCTAAGCGGGCGGATTGGACAAAGGAAAAGGTTAAGATCATCAGGGATAACCTTAGGGTAGCTTAGAGTAACTAAAAAAGCTACGCTGAAATGCCCCTCATGCGACCATGCCTTTCTTGTTGTTGGGCAAGAGTCCACGAAATGGTACACCTGCTTTTCTAGTCTGCAGTTTAGGGTGTTGGGAGGTGTACTTTTACCACAAGTTATCTTAAGTGGGATGTGAGTTTCAAGGCGATTGGACTTTCTGTTCCGCTGCATAGTTGACAAGTGTTCCCCTCTTTCTAGTTGTCTATAAAGGTTAAGATTTGTCTTATCGAGCCGCTACCCTTGCTGATAGGAAGCGTTACCTTTACTAGTGAGAAGCGGTACCTTCTGGGAGAGTGGTATCCTCGCTGGCAGGAAGTGATACCCTCTGGGAGAGTGGTACCCTCTAGAAGAGTGGCTCCCTCACTTGTGGGAAGTGGTACCCTCTTAGAGAGCGGTACCTTGACTTTCATTTTTGGCTTTCTCAAGGGATGGGACTCTGAAGTGGGCCTATCCAATTTTGGGCAAGTTGGGGTTTTGTCCATTATGGACCTTGTGGGCCCTCGGGTTTATCGTTTAGTGGTCTCCAACCAAGTTCTGTTTGTCAGATTCGATTTGTTTGATGTCATCTAAAGTCTTATTTGTTAAATATAACCAAATTAAAATTGTCTGAAATTTCAATCTAAACAAAGAAGAATGGAGATGATCGAAAACATTACATATAACCTATCTTTAAGTAATATTCACAATTATAATCGATCAAAAAAATACAATGTAACGATATATGAAGAACTCTATTTATACTGATGAATTCTGCATGTATTAGTGGGCACCCTGAATGGTAGGACATGTCACAAATGGAAAATAATACTTTGAATAATGTGCAGTTAAAATATTTATTGAAATTGCGATGGATTCATTTTTTACGAAAACTAGGCGGTATATATAACTCGCGATTTTTGAAATTTCGACAAAAGTATCGAAAAACTTATTTTATTATCATTCTCTTCCATCTGTAAGATAATTTGACCATTATATGTCAAATTTTTTGGCTTAAAAAATGCATAAAACATAGTTAATGGTTACTGTGAATGACAAAACATGTCCCAAATCACATATAATACTTTGGCTAAAGTGCATTTAAGATATTTCATGAAATCGTGATGGATCTAGTTTTTACAAAAACTCTGAGCTATAACTCACGATCTTTAGTCCATTTTTGAAATTTCGACAAAAGTATCGAAGTACTTATTTTATTATAATTACCATCACTCCGTAAGATACTTTGACGTTGAGGAGGATGTTTTCTAAAGACCTTCACACACTCGGCTCACTTTCTGACCCCGTTACAAAATTCAATTAAATTTGAATTTGTTGGATTAAAAAATACATAAAAATGAGTTAATTGGCACCCTGAACGGCAGGACATGCTTCAAATGGCATATAACATTTTGACTAATGTGCAGTTAAAACATTTCTTGAAATTGCGACGGATTCATTTTATACAAAAACTGTGAGCTATACCTCACGATTCTTGGTTGATTTTTGAAATTTTGACAAAAATGTCGAAATACTTATTTTATTACCATTCTCTTCACTCCGTCAAATAATTTGACATTGAGGAGAATGTTTTCTAAAGACCTTCGAACTTTTGACTCATTTCGAACCCCGTTACGAAATTTCAATTAAATTCTATTTTTTTGGCTTAAAAATACAAAAAACATAGTTAATGGGCACCCTGAATGGCAGGGCATGTCCCAAATGACATATAGTTCTTTGGCTAAAGTGCAGTTAAAATATTTCAAAAAATCACGATTGATTCATTTTTTACAAAACTGTGAGCTACTCAAGATCTTTAGTCGATTTTTGAAATTACGACAAAAGTATCGAAGAACTTATTTTATGACCAATCTCTTCACTCTCTAGAATAGTTTGACGCTGAGAGGGATGTTTTATAAAGACCTTCTGACCCTCGACTCACTTCGGCGCCCGTTACGAAATTTCAATTAAGTACAGATTTTTTTGCTTAAAAATTGTATACAAAATAGTTCATGGGCTCCCTGAACGACATGACATGTCCCAAATTGTATATAATACTTTAACTAATGTGCAGTTAAAATATTTCTTGAAAACGCGACAGATTTAATTTTTAAGAAAATAGTGAGCTCTCACGATTTTCAGTCGATTTTTAAAATTTTGATAAAAATATCGAAATACTTATTTTATTACTATTCGAACCTTCAACTCACTTCGGACCTTGTTACGATTTTTTTGGCTTAAAAAATAGTTAATAGACACCTTGAATGGCAGTACATGTCCCAAATAACATATAGTACATTGGCTAAAGTGCAGTTAAAATATTTCACGAAATTGTGTTGGAATCATTTTTTACCAAAATTGTGAGCTCTATAACTCACGATTTTTGTCGATTTTGAAATGTCGATAAAAGTATCGAAATCCTTATTTTTTTACCATTCTCTTCACTATGTAAGATAATTTGACATTGAGGGGGATGTTTTCCAAAGATCTTCGGACGCTCGATTTACTTCAGGCCTCATTATAAAAAATTAATGAAATTCGAATTTTTGGGCTTAAATAATACGTAAAAAATAGTTAATGGGCACCATGAAGGGTAGGACATGTCCCAAATGGCATAAATACTTTAACTAATGTGCAGTTAAAATATTTCTTGAAATCCCGATGGATTCATTTTATACGAGAACTATGAGCCATAACTTATGATTTTTGGTCATTTTTTGAAATTTCGACAAAAGTATCGAAATACTTATTTTACTATCATTCTCTTTACTCCGTAAGATAATTTGACGTTGAGGGAGTTGTTTTCTAAAGACTTTCGGACCCTCGACTCACTTCGGACTTCGTTACGTAATTTCAATTTTTTGGCTTAAAAAATAAATAAAACATAGTTAATGGGCACCCTAAATGGCATGACATGTCCCAAATAAAACATAGTACTTTGGCTAAAGTGCAGTTAACAGATTTCACAAAATCGTGATTGATTCATTTTTTACAAAAACTATGAACTGTAACTCATGATTTTTAGTTGATTTTTGAAATATCGACAAAAGTATCAAAGTACTTATTTTATTACCATTGTCTTTACTCCGTAAGATAATTTGACGTTGAGGAGGATGTTTTCTAAAGACCTTCGGACCCCCAACTCACTTCGGACCCCCGTTACAAAATTTCAATTAAATTAGAGTTTTTTGGCTTAATAAATACATAAAAAATAATTAACGGGCACCCTGAATGGCAAGACATATCTCAAATAGCATATAATATTTTGACTAATGTGTAGTTAAAATATTTCTTGAAATCGCGATGGATTTTTTTTTTAAGAAAACTGTGATCAACTCACAATTTTTAGTCAATTTTTGAAATTTTGACAAAAATATCAAAATACTTATTTTATTACCATTCTCTTCACTCCGTAAGATAATTTTATGTTGAGAGGGTTGTTTTCTAAAGACCTTCGGACACTCGACTCACTTCGAATCCTGTTACGAAATTTCAATTATATTCAATTTTTTTGGCTTAAAAAATACATAAAAAATAGTTAATAGGCACTATGAATGACAATACATGTTCCAAATGGCATATAATACTTTGGCTAAAGTGCAATTAAGATATTTCACAAAATTGCGTTAGATTCATTTTTTACAAAAACATCGAGCTATAACTCACGATTTTTAGTCGATTTTTAAAATTTCGACAAAAGTATTGAAGTACTTATTTTATTACCATTCACTTCATCCATATGATAATTTTACGTTGAGGAGGATATTTTTTAAAGACCTTCGGACACTTGACACACTTCCAACCCCGTTACGAAATTTCAATTAAATTCGAATTTTTTGGATAAAAAAATACATAAAAGAGTTAATGGACACCATGAATGACAGGACATGTCCCAAATAACATATAATACTTTGACTAATGTGCATTTAAAATATTTCACGAAATCGCAATGGATTCATTTTTTACAAAAAGTGTAAGCTATAACTCACGATCTTTAGTCGATTTTTAAAATTTCGACAAAAGTATTGAACTAATTATTTTATTCTCATTCTCTTCACTCTGTAAGATAATTTGACGTTAAGGGGGATGATTTCTAAAAACCTTCGGATAATGGTGGCAATTTTTGACACGACTCGAAACCCGCACGAGATTTATCCGGGTCAACCCTCACGATTAAAATTTCGGGTCATTTTTTGGGTTAACTCGTTATGACCCGTTTAATAAATAGAAAAATTTCGAGTTAACATGTTAATCCATATATTGACTTATATATTGACCCATTTAATAAACGTGTCATTACTAACTCATATATCTACCCATTTACATACCTAAATACCTATTAAATCTTATAAGTTAAATAGATTAAACATGTTAAACAGGTCAAACGGGTTATAGGTTAATTGGATTTTGAGTACGACCTGTTTATTAAATGAGTTACGCAGATTATTAACAGGTCAGGTTCGGGTTGGACATTTTTGACATGATTATTAAACGGGTCGGGTTCGAGTTGGACACAAATAAGTAAAATAGAGTTCATGACACGACACGAACCCGACACGACACGACTCATTGCCACCCTTACCTTCGGACCCTCGACTCAGTTCAGACCTCATTACGAAATTTCCATTAAATTTGAATTTTTTGGCTTAAAAAATAGTTAATTGGCACCCTGAATGACATGACATGTCTCAAATGGTATATAACGCTTTGACTAACGTGCAGTTAAATTATTTCTTGAAATCGCGCCGAATTCTTTTTTTTTTTTTGAAAATTGAGAGCTATAACTCACAATTTTTTGTTGATTTTTTAAATTTCAAAAAAAGTATCAAAACTTATTTTATTACCTTTCGCTTCACTCCGTCAGATAATTTGACGTTAACGAGGATGTTTTCTAAAGTTCTTCGGACCCTCGACTCACTTCGGACCCCATTACGAAATCTAAATTAAATTCGAATTAAAAAATACATAAAAAATAGTTAATGAGCACCCTGAATCGCGAGACATGTCCCAAATTGCATATAATATTTTGATTAACGTGCGGTTAAAATATTTCATAAAATTATGATGGATTCATTCTTTACAAAAAATTGTGACTCACGATTTTTAGTCAATTTTTGAAATTTCGACAAAAATATCGAAATAATTATTTTATTACCATTCTACTCACTTTGTATGATAATTTGACGTTGAGGGGATGTTTTCTAAAGATCTTTAGACCTTAGACTCACTTCGGACTCCGTTACAAAATTTTAATTAAATTCAAGTTTTTTGACTTAATAAATACATAAAAAATAGTTAATGGACACCCTGAATGTCTGGATATGTCTCAAATGACATATAATACTTTGATTAATGTGTAGTTAAAATATTTCTTGAAATTGTAACAATTTTTTTTTTTTTACAAAAAGTGTGAGTAACTCATAATTTTTAGTTGATTTTTGAATTTTTTATAAAAATATCAAAATACTTATTTTATTACCATTCTCTTTACTATGTAAGATAATTTGACGTTGAAGGAGATGTTTTCTAAAGACCTTTGAACTCTCGACTCACTCCGGATCCTGTTATGAAATTTCAATTAAATTCGAATTTTTGACATAAAAATAGTTAATATGCACCTTGAATGATAGTACATGTCTCAAATGACATATAGTATTTTGGTTAAGTTAAAATATTTTACAAAAGTGCATTGGATTCATTTTTCACAAAAATTGAGAGCTAATTCACGATTTTTAGTCAATTTTTGAACTTTCGACAAAAGTATCGAAGTACTTATTTTATTACCATTCTCTTCACTCTGTAAGATAATTTGACGTTGAAAGGATGTTTTCTAAAGACGTTCGGACCCTAGATTCACTTCAGACCCCATTACAAAATTTCTATTAAATTAGAGTTTTTTGGCTTAATAAATACATAAAAAATAGTTAATGGGCACCTTGAATGACAGGACATATCTCAAATGACATATAATAATTTGTATAATGTGCAGTTAAAATATTTCTTGAAATCGCGATGTATTTTTTTTTTTCCGAAAACTGTGAGCAACTTACAATTTTTAGTCGATTTTTGAAATTTTGACAAAAATATCGAAATATTTATTTTATTACCATTCTCTTCATTCCGTAAGATAATTTGACGTTGAGAGAGATGTTTTCTGAAGACCTTTGGACCCTCAACTCACTTCGGATCCTGTTACAAAATTTTAATTAAATTCAATTTTTTGGCTTAAAAAATACCTAAACAATAGTTAATATGCTCTTTGAATGACAGTACGTGTCCCAAATGACATATAGTACTTTGGCTGATGTGCAGTTAAAATATTTTACGAAATTGCGTTGGATTCTTTTTTTACAAAAACTTTGAGTTATACAACTCACGATTTTTTTTATCGAAGTACTTATTTTATTATCATTCTCTTCACTCTGTAAGATAATTTGACGTTGAGAGGATATTTTCTAACGACCTTCGAACCATAGACTCACTTCAGACCCCGTTATAATATTTCAATTAAATTTGAATTTCTTGACTTAATAAATACATAAAAAATAGTTAATGATCATCATGAATGACAGAACATGTACCAAATGAAATATAATACTTTGACTAATGTGTAGTTACAATATTTCTTTAAATCGCGACAGATTCATTTTTTACGAAACTGAGGTAACTGCATTGCATTTGACAGATTTCTCAATCGTTTGTCACCACAAGAGCTCATTTCCCATTCCTAACATTCAAGGCCCATCAACAAGTCGATTTTGTATGTTTCACTACAAAAACAGACCAAACAGAACCAGGAGCTGGTGTTGTGTCTGGACATTTTAATCATTTGATAAGTAATAGGTTTGGCTACCTAGTTTTAATAGGATTATATAGCCATGCCATTCAAGCTCGAGTGAAGATCAAGCTAACCCCATGCCATGTCTACAGGTCTACAGCTATTCTATTCTATTCTACATGATCTATTCTTTCAGCCACTGGATTAAACCACAAGATTAATCCAACGGCCTTCGGATATCCTGCTTACAAGGGGCTTATATCGAAGTACGTATGTATACTATGTAGTTGCGACTTGCGAGAACCTTGGACCCCCATCATATAAATGGTCTCACAAGCATGCAAAGCAAACCACAACCCTGTCCCATGATGATGGTGAATGGCAACCCTAGCTAGGAAGGGAAATTACCTTATTACCACGCTTCTAAAAGGCTCATGCCGTGCCAATTTCCAAACAAGGATTCAACACTTCGACCCAGCATTGGCATCCTACAGTGAGATTGGCTTCAAATGAACAGGCCAAAGAAATAAGTTAAAAATTCAGAGATAAGAGGAAGCAAGCATATAAACTAAAAACCATTGCTTCGAACTCTTGCCCGCAGCCTCCGCCCATGAAACTGCTTAATGACTGCTGCTATACTAGTCCCTCATCCCCAGTACCATCTAAACTCAAACTTCCCTATCTATCCCAAGCGGTATCAACGTATTCACAACACTCATTTGAAACCAATGAAAACTTCCTTCTTCATATTTACTAGAAGAATATCTAAGTCAACCTATAGCTCACTGCTTACAAAATGCTGCTTATAAATACTTGTATTATAAGTTATGCATGATTACTACTAAATATAATTCCAAGCTGTAATTTTACCTGTGTAACCATGCAGAAGTTCACTCGGACTTCCGTAGCTTGTATTCATGTAATAAATGAGTAAATCAAAGAGATATGATCAAATATTCTCAAATTGAATTGAAATTGCAAATTTGAAAGGACAAAAAGAGTCACGGGTCATTCTAAAATTGCACAAACAACAAACTTAACTTAATGGACAAGGTCATCAATCTCTACCCATACAGACAGTTAGTTACGCTAACCTCCTATTTGCCTTTACAGACCCTTTACCTCTAATGTGCTCTTCATCCTCTCTAGCAGGTACATGAGCAAAATGCTCTCAATTTTGGAGCACTGGCTGCTGAGCTTCAACATTTAAAGGGGCACTTATGTCCATGGTTGCAAGAACGTCTAATTCTTGGATTGCAGAAACGACATCACCTGTGCTTTCATGGTTTAGGTAAGGTTTCAGAGCGCTAACAGCTTGCCCAACTTTAGATTGCTGTAAGTAGTAAAAACAGAATAAGTTACTTACAAAGTTAGAGGAAATGCAGCCATATTTGATTAAAAAAATAAAAAGTTAAATGATTTAACTTACAAAGTATTCAAGTTTCCTCTTAAATTCACCATTGTCGACTGATTTTGAATCAGGTGCTTCATTTTTTGCCACTGATGCACTCTTTTTCCAAAAATTGAAAAGAAAATGGCAACAAATTCCAAGTAAGATCAACTAGAGGATAGTAATACTACTGCATATAAGAAATAACAAAGAAAAGTATCGTAATATTGTTTTTCCTAAAACCAACAAAATTTTATTAATGAAAATTTCATTAAAACAATTATGGCCAAACTTAGATTAAACTTTTACATAATCATTGGGAATGTTTGACTCATCGAAATGAACCTTCTAACGGTCCAATCCATCGTTTAGGTGACAAAAAAAACCTAGGGGAACGAGCATTATAATGGGTCATCTTCCTTACCATTTTTCAATTCTTTCTATTTTACTCACTCACTCTCTGTTTCTCTGAATTATCTTTATTTTCATCCCATTCTAATGTTCATTAATTCATTTCGGTAACGAAACACAATGAAAGACTGCCTATCTTCCAAATTAAATAATTCCGTAACTTTTTGTTCGTACTAAACTACAAATAACAAATCCACCAGCCAACTACCAAACCCCTAAAATGCAATCTTTCTACAAAATTTTCAATCTTCCAATACATCATCATCAGTAGGTTTCTGATTCTAGTTAGCTCTGAAAACAAACTTTCATCCTTACTCTTTGATGGGCAACAAAAATATTTCACAAACAAACACCTTCACTGAATATTTCGGATTTCCCTAAAATGCAAATCTTTCTACCATTATGCTTTCAATCTTCCAATACATCATCATCAGCAGGCTTCTGATTCTAGTTAGCTTCGGAAAACAAAATTTTCCTACTTCCTCTTTGATAGGCAACAAAAATATTTCACAATCAAACACTTTCACGTAAATAATTCGGATTTCCCTAAAGTACAAATTTTTCTACAATTATACTTTCAAGGTTCCAATACATCATCATCAGTAGGTTTCTGATTCTAGTTAGCTTCTGAATTGCAAAATTTTCCCCCTTCCTCTTTGATGGGCAACAAAAATATTTAACGCTCAAACACCTTCACATAAGCATTTCGGATTTCCCAAAACCAAATCAATCCAGAATACAAACGCCACATATTGCAAAGTTGTTTACTTGAGATAATAATATACAGAGAATCTAATTACCTTCTTCGGCCTTCCAACGGGCCTTCCAGTACGTCTCGAGGGCCGCTCAATTCCAGGAAGCCCAGGCGGTCGGCCCCGCTTACCGGGCACTAAGCCACCAACACGCACAGCAGCAGCAGTAGCTGGATCCTTCCTCGGCCGGCCTCTGGGCCTGGACGATGGCTGTTGTGCCTCTTCCACATTGTTCTGCTCAAATGCTCCCATTAAAGGGACATTGGTAGCATATGGAAAGAACACGCTTTTGGGCTCAGCTTTTGATGGTCGTCCCCGGCCCCTCTTCACAAGGCCGTTGGGGCCAGCAGACGACACGGACTTCACCTTTGGAGGACGCCCTGGCCTCTTCTTCGACAACCTTGACCCCGGCGGACGACCCCGGCCCCTCTTGGCGGACACAGAGCCAGCACCACTAGCTTGTCCGACAACAGCACCCACAACCTTACGTGGACGACCTGGACGCTTCTTCTCCGACGATGGCTCGTCGACGAGTCCAAGAGCGACAAGCATGGGCTGGGAATTGGGCTGTTCGGTGGGCTCAGCAGGAAAAGCCTGAAAAGTGGGTTGGGGAATAGGTTGCTGCGGACTAGACTGGTGGGGAATGGGAATCGGTTGTTGTAAAATGGGCTGCTGGGAAATGGGAAGCAGTTGTTGGAACTGTTGCAGAATTGGAATGGGTTGCTGCTGGAAATTGGGTTGCTGAGGAATGGGAATGAATTGTTGTTGGGAATTGGGCTGCTGGTCAGGAATGGGCTTGTTTTTCGGAGGGCGACCACGGCCTCGTGACGGTCCAGCTGAGGCAAGAGAAGCCGTCGCAGCGGCAGTGACCGCGGCAGCTGAATCAGTAGGAGGGGGAGCAGAAGCATCAGATCTAGGCAGCTTGTAGGACTTCTTGACCATAACGAGAAGACCATTGTTCTTCAAGCGCTTGAGATGGTGAGTCAACAAGGCCGAGTGAGTAGGTGGGAGGCCCGAGTAGACTCGCTCTATGTACTTAGCTATAGCCCTCTTGCTTGACCCGTCCTTCTCCTTCAGCGCCGTTATAGCTGCACAAATCATCTGCACCCAAAAACAAATGGTAAATCAAACCCCAAAAACAGAAGAAAAAGGTTCAAACTTTAGCTGAAATGAGAGATGGGAGTAAATTCAATTACCTCAGCATAAGGAGGGTGATTGGAAGCAGGGTTTGCAGGAGGAGGGCTGGGGTTTGCAGCTACATGGGTGGGGATGGCGTTATTTTGACCTTCGACGGCGATGGGACTGATGGCTGGGGTGGAGGAGACGGTGTTGATGGTGGTGGCGACAATCGGCGGTGGATAAAATTGCGGAGGTGGATATGGAGATGGATAGGGAGGTGGAGGTGGGTCCATGGACTTGGAGAGAGATGAAAGGGGGCAGGTTGGGGATTGGACTTGGGTCTTGGGTGTCCAGAGGGAGAAAGGGATAAGTGAATTTTGGACAGAGAGGAGAGATTCAGGGGAAGGTGATGAGATTGGGCGGAGGAGCGTGGGTTAATCGGACCGTTGAGGATGATTCGTCATTTGTTGCTTAGGTCTATGACGGGGACCTGCTCTGTCTTTTTCCCTATTTCTCCCAATTTTTTCTTCAGTCATAAATATCTAGATAAGCGATTCCTTTTGCACTTCAGTCCTTACCTTTTATGCTTATTTCTTCACAAGCCTCTTGTAAGTTTATCTAACAAATAATTATATACGTATTTTCGTATAATAGATTTTCTCCATATATAATATCTAATTTTGTTAAAATATGTTATATAATAAAAAAATTACTTTTTACACATTTTTCTTTAACTTTTATCATATTTTCTGACATAATTAATTAGTTGAAGAATAAAATAATTATATAGAGCTGATCTACGTATTAAACAGCAAATAAAATAATAAATTTGATACGTAAAACTTAAAATAAAAGCAACTAACTACTTCGAGATTATAAATTCAAGTAAGTTTTGAATAATGATTTTATATCCTCAAAAAATTAATCATGCGAGTAAATACAAATAAAATTGAAATAATTGTGTATAAATGAGGATTTCTTAGCTTGAACTATGGTACTATATCATCATACGGAATATATCAATATATCATGGACATATCAAATAAAGCGTCAGCTAATTGTACAATCTGAAAGTATGGGTGGATACGGTGCGGTTCGATACGGATATTGGTAATGTTCAAATCCAAACCGTTAAAATCTTAACAATTAGATACGGTTTAGATTTTC
Organism: Prinsepia uniflora; assembly: GCA_032719365.1. Classification (NCBI taxonomy): domain Eukaryota; kingdom Viridiplantae; phylum Streptophyta; class Magnoliopsida; order Rosales; family Rosaceae; genus Prinsepia; species Prinsepia uniflora. Next base: position 81,405,142 of record CM064865.1, on the reverse strand, counting down.
TACAATTATTAATAAAATCGTTGCGAACCAAACCGTTAATAAACCGTTATTAACGGTTTGGTTTTGATCGAAACGGTTTGAAACAGTTTAGACATAAAAAAAAAAATAAGGATATTAAAAATAAAAAGTAATAAAATAAAAAATAACATAATAATCAATACTCAAAATTTTGTATATTAAACTTGCGGATTGCAAACATTACCACTATATTAAGATTTATCAAACAAAAATTACCACTTAATAATATTTTATTATGCTCTTATCTGGATATATCTACATAAATATATTTTTTTTACTTTTTATTAATAATAGATTTAAAATTAATAAAAAATAATTTATTCTTTAACGGTTCGGTTTGAATTTAACGGACTTTTAAAATAAAAATCTAAATCTAGACCATTACTAACAGAGCGGTTTGAATTCTCAAATTATTTGACTTTTATTTTGTCAGATCTAAACCGTTAGATAAATAAACAGTTTGAAGTTGATCGATTAGCAATTTTAACGGATTTATGCCCATCCTATCTGAAAGTAATACCGTTTCATTCTATAATTTTACGGTTAAAATATCGACTGATTTGAGACAGATTTGTAACGGGAGACTTGTAAAAAATGTAACTAACAAGTAAAAGAAATTTGAACTCTTTTAAGTTGACAAACAACACTAGTACAAATCATCAAATAAGAGTACTTGATTTGAACTTCCTTTGGATCATGATTGGAGAATTTTAATTAAGGATCGAAACAAAATCAATTCACATTTCTTAGTTTAATTTTAACATGTAATTAGTCCACATTTCTTATAAAATTTGAGAATTCTAGTTAAAATATTAGTTAATTTGGTATAAGCAAATGAACACTAATAGGTTCCTGAAGTCTAATGCTCGTCTACCAATAAATATGTAATAAAATTTCCCAGTGTAACAAACCTACCAATAACTAACACTTGCCAATCCCATCCCACCTACAGGAGGCCTAAAATGGCGATTGATTTATAGACCAATATGACACAAAGTTCATACACCAAATTGAATTCCAACTAGATAGTTTATATTTGGTGTAGAAAAAAAATAGGATTAAGTAGAAAACTAACCCCCGACACACCTCGATCTGGATATTCACATAGAAGGTGAGGGGTGCTGACTTTGCCAAGTGGATTCACGTGACATTCGACACCCTTCGACTACAGATTTCGTGTGAATATCCAGATATAGATGTATCATAACAACATCACATTTCTATGTAATTTGTACGTAAAATTTCGGAAATATGGTTTCGTGAATGTACGTTCATTTAATGAATTTAGCATCCCAACAATCATTTTTTTGTTGAATTTTTATAGTGATCTCCAATTTTGTTGATTGATAATTACTTTTTCCGCGGTTTGATTGGATGGATGCATCCAACAATCAGTTCATATTCTTAGAAAGTATTGATAAGTACAATATACCGTGACTGCAAGCTTCTGGACAACCATTTCCTTTCACCAGGATTTTCCCCGCTTGTCTGCATCGTTGCAGATACAATAAATATGAAACCCAAAGTTTTATAATAAAATCTGATTCAAAAAAAAAAAAATCATGCGATCGAGAACATGCATGCGCTCCAAGTACATTTGTCAGGTAAATATCAACGCATTTTTTGTATGGGATTGGTCCGATTGGAATCCATAACTCATGAAGTCCTTTCAGGTGGGCTCCTCGATCGGTCGACCTCAAACATATATGCTCTAATAAAATTCAATTGATCATGACTCTTTCCTTATAAAGCTCAGAAGATCGTAAAGCACTTCAAATTAAATTGATTGGTATTCAAGAAATGAAGAGGACAAATGCCATTGAAAAACAAGCGGAGGGATTCATTAAGAGCAACAGTTGCACAGCAACTTCACTAAATATCCCCAATCCAAGCCGACGATGAGAAGGCTCTGATACAAGATCATTCAATCAACTTGCTGCTTCATCAAACACAGTCACTGTCCATGGAGAAAATTAAGACGATCGAAACCTGCCTTTGCAATTTCATCCTCCATGTATACACGCGTGAGATTTAATTATCTGTTCATCAAAATATACACTCAACTATTATAATTACATTTAATCATGTGAAATAATAGTATTGCTTCAGATTTTGCAGACATGAGATTGAGAGCAATCATGGGAATAATTGCGAGGGAGGGAGGACTGAGGAGCTGCTGATATATAAAACTGCTATATATCGATCTCTGCTTTTATTAAGTCAGAGTTTCATGGGCATCTGCATCTAAATCCATCAATTTTGGCACATGAAAATTAAGATTTACCAACTAATGATAGTTGTTAATGTACTAATAAGAGAAATTAAAAACCAACTTTAAGTCTTTAACAGATGCCAATTGCCATATGAGTGTGGATTGGATAATGTTGGTCCATGACTCCATGGTTGTTCCTTCTTTTTTTTTTTCCATGGAAAAGATTCAACACCATTGTGGGCAGCTTTAAAATTGATAAGGGAAGGACCTTATATGCCTACTTTTATTCCAAGGAGATTAAAGTTGACATGTACAAGCTGAAAGTACCTTTCTTTAGTCTACAGGGTGAGTCGTGGTAGTTTCTGATTTTAAATCCAGATGGAATAAATTTACACGTTGAACTTAGAAGAAAAAAAATCGACGATACGAGTTAATTTTATTAATAAATATAAAAGTATACACCCAATTATTGAGATATAAAGAGTTTACCCTTCAAATGAATCGCTATACATAAATAAACATTTGAAGAAAAAAATTACAATAAAAATTTTGAATGAACTACAACAAGCAATGTAAATACAAATATTACTATTTTAAACCCAATTATTTAAGTTTTTTTTTTTTAGTTTTGTTACCGGTTACCTACAATGTTGACACAGGTTGCCATCTTGAGAAGTAGTTGTTGGAGATAGAACTCAGTAAGTAAGTAAATGAAAGTAAAAAGTCAAGGCAGGGGAGAGATTTGGTCTTTTTTTTTTTTTTTTTTTTTTTTCTGTTTTTGGTTGGCAACCAGCTGAGTTCATGAAATTAATGATGTGACCTAACTACTTATGATTAAGCTAGGGTTTTCATTATTGTCCAATTATGATTGAATGGAACATGGTCATTGGTAAGCAGTCTAAATCCCCTTCTCAAACACAGCATATAAACTGCCGGCAACCCAGTTGTCCCATTTCTTTTTTGATTTGTTGAAGCTATTTTGTTGTAATCTTAAGAATATTTTAGCCATAAATATCCTGTAAGATAATTATGGTGATCACTGTGCTTCAATCTATAAGTCGGCTATGTTTCTTATTATAGGGAAAGAGAAATTTTTGAAATTTTTTCATATAATATGTCATCACGATTCGAATTTAAGACTAATTGTCTATAAGTCAACGTTAGAACTAACTGAACTAAATCCACATAATTATTGTATTAAGTTATAATATAACACATAAATTGGACTCATTATATTACCGTAATACAATATTATTTAATAAATTATCGCTATTATGATTAGAGGGAGTATAAATCTGTTGAAGTCATTAGTCGAATCGTTCCAAATTGCTATTTATTCAACGTTTTATTTTGATCGGATAAAAATTAAACGGTTTGAAAATCTAAACCAGACCATCAATAAATATATTAATTTTATTGATGTATAAATATATTATATGTCCTTACATATATAAGTACGTCCAGTTGCTGTGTTTTGATGGATTCATTTATATTATTGTTGTGTTTTTGTATAATTTAATTGGAGTATTTGAAGTAAATTTGGTAATTATTGTTGTGTTTTTATATAATATCGTTAAAATTTTAAATATTAATATTACTAATATTTATATCGTGTTCTAAATTACTAATATTTACATTAAATAACACCGTGATAATTCCTAATTACGGCCTATTTTATATTCTTACTTGAAATGAAAGAGTTATGAATGAGAAAACTCATTAATAGCGAAAAGAGTGGATACCTATTGCATTATAATAGATATAATTTCTGTAATTATATCGGTAATTTAGTAATAATTTTTTTTATAATATCTTAAGATATTTTAAATAGAAGTTATCGGGTAACTAAAATAATAATGATGGAGAATATACGAGCACGATCTAAGATTTGTAAAGAAAATGAAGCATAGCGACAACGTGAGATTAGACTGTATGTCTTGAGCAGTAGAGTACGGAAGACATGCATTATTGCTACTTAACAAAAAAGCCCATCTCCCAAAATGCAAACTTGTGAACCAAGTCCACAACCCATCATTTGCCCGTCTGATCGACCATCATCATCTTCCCTCTCGCAGAGTACAGAGCCACCACCATCGGACCCGAAGAAGACCCGAAACAAAATCCGAGAAAAGAGAGGGAGTAAGGCAAGAAAGGAGGGGCAGTTGGCAAAGGCAGCGAGAGAATAGTGGGTACGTGAGAGAGGGAGAGTGCAATGCTGGGATTGTGTGGCTGTGAAGCATGATCCAAGGCTAAAAGGGGAATAAGAGTATATGGGGAGTGGAGCTACTCTGGTGGAGGGTGTTCGTCGCTGGTTTCAACGCCGCTCTTCTTCTTCATCCATTTCCAAAGCTATTAATACTAATCCCAATAATAATAATGATAGGAATCCCGAGCAACCCAATAAAAGTAAATTCGTCAATGATGGCCACGTCTCTGTGACCGATTTCACCGCCCAATCGTACACTTCTATCCGAGAAACCCAAACCCAAGAGTACCAGCTTCAGTTTGAGGTTGAAGACGACTTTGACATATCTGGATTGCAGCTCATCAAGGTTCCAAAGAGAGCCGACTTCAGTGCTTCCCCCATGGATTCAAAAAAGGTCGGGACTTTACTGTTTTCTCTGTATTTCCGGATCTGGTTTTTCAATTTCTATATCTGGGCACCCATTGATCTGATTTTCTTTTCCTTGCTGCTGTGTTTGCATCAAAAAGACTTTTTGGTTTAGTTAGGAAAATGTACGGATCATAACTGAATTTAAAACTGTCAATGGTGTGGGAGACGTTATTAAACCTCCAAAGTTTAAAGTTTAACGATTCAGGAACTCATAAAACGTGGACATTTTTCCAATTAAATCTATTTTTACCTTGCTCCATTCAGACGTTATAGGAATTATTATTGATTATTGAAGAACGCAGTAATATTCACAATAGTGCGAGTTCTTAAATCTATATACTGGATCTAATTACCGAAGGATATTAAATCGCAGTATTTTTCTTAATTATTATTTCAATAATGAAGCAAAAGAATAAAATAATTCTTGCTATTTTCTCACGCTACTGTGTTTTGGTCTAAATATTGGCTGTTGATCTGTGTGCAGGGAAATCTAGAAACAGAATTCTTCACCGAATATGGAGAGGCAAGTCGATACCAAGTTCAGGAAGTCATTGGGAAAGGAAGTTATGGTGTGGTGGGTTCTGCAATTGACACCCACACTGGAGAAAAGGTTGCAATCAAGAAAATTAATGATGTTTTTGAGCATGTTTCCGATGCTACAAGGATCCTGAGAGAAATTAAGCTCCTTCGTTTGCTTCGTCATCCTGATATCGTTGAGATAAAACACATCATGCTTCCTCCTTCACGACGAGAATTCAGAGATATCTATGTTGTGTTTGAGTTGATGGAATCTGACCTTCACCAAGTTATTAAGGCAAATGATGATCTTACTCCTGAGCATTATCAGTTTTTCTTGTACCAGCTTCTTCGTGGCCTTAAGTATATTCATACAGGTTGGTATTTATCTGTAATTCTCTTTGGATTTTCCAGTTGTAATAGAAGATTAATTGTTTTCTTTGTATTTCTAGCAGCTAATGTATTTCATCGAGATTTAAAGCCAAAAAACATTCTTGCTAATGCTGACTGCAAATTAAAGATATGTGACTTCGGGCTTGCTCGCGTTTCTTTTAATGATGCCCCCTCTGCTATTTTTTGGACAGTAAGTTGCTGCTTTGCTTTATGTTTCGTTTGAACATAGTTAGTTTAAGTTGCAAAGACCAGGCCTATAAACAACACTTACTTTGGACTAAGATTTTACTTTTATCTAGGACTACGTAGCAACGCGATGGTATCGTGCTCCTGAACTATGCGGTTCATTTTTCTCAAAAGTAAGCTACACTTCATTTTTAATATCTTATATTGTATATATGGAATCCTTTTTTTCCGTTTTACTTGTTCATGAGATGGCTAATGATATATGCATGGATAGATGTTTTGTATTGATCCGTGAGAAAAGCCACGTATTTTTGTTATGCTAGTTTAGTCAATGTTATGATTCACAATAGAAGAGGCATTGAACAGGTTAGCAGCCATATTCTTATACGGCTAATTCTGACCCAGTCTATGATTTACACCTGTTCCAAGGACCGGCTATTCACTTCTAGTGAAAGAAAAGTTAAGTTGAGCAGGTTAGCAGCCATGTGATTAGTGATAAAGAATTATGTGGATTCTAAACACTTTATTGTTCTTCATTATGGGCTTTTAGTCTCTTTATCTGATTTGCTATGACTTGTTAGTTTATTGCTATTATTATATTGGATGATATTTTGTTTTAGACTATAAATTTAATCTCTATGACCAAATTTTTGGCAGTATACTCCTGCGATAGACATTTGGAGCATAGGATGCATATTTGCAGAAATACTCACCGGAAAACCACTGTTTCCTGGGAAAAATGTGGTGCATCAATTGGATCTCATGACTGATTTGCTTGGCACGCCTTCTGCAGAATCCATTGCAAGGGTTAGTTGCTTATTGTAACAATGGCAATTCTGTCATCAAAAGGCATGCTAATCATGTCTCATGCTCTTAGCGGGCTGTCAGTTAACTTCTCAGTTTTCTTCACTCATACAATTCTAGTAGTATGCTATTTTCTATATTCTTACATGTAACTACGAAATTCTTAGCTGTCATGTTATGATTGCTTTCAATCACCATTCTAGTTCTCTTTATCCCTTAGCTTTCATGTAACCACTAAATTCTTGGCTTTCATATTAAGATTTCTTTTTCATGAACCTGGCAGATTCGAAATGAAAAGGCAAGAAGGTACCTTAGTAGCATGCGGAAAAAACAACCAGTTCCTTTTACACATAAGTTTCCTAATATAGATCCATTGGCTCTTCGCCTACTGGAGCAACTGCTTGCATTTGACCCAAAAGATCGTCCGACAGCTGAACAGGTGTGGTTAATTTACTTGAATACTTTCCACCAACATAATATATATGTGGCTACCATAATGCAAATTTTGAAATCTGTTGAGACGACAGTACCTCCTAAATCCCTAATGGTTACGCTTGCAGGCATTAGCTGATTCATACTTTCATGGTTTGTCAAATGTTGACCGTGAGCCATCCACCCAACCCATTTCAAAACTTGAATTTGAGTTTGAGCGAAGGAAATTGACAAAAGATGATGTTAGAGAGTTAATATATAGGGAGGTATGGCCTTATAGGTTTCTACTTTCTAGAATTGTGGTTCTCTTCTCTTCACAATTGCTATAACAACTCTTGTGTTCAAACAGATTCTAGAGTATCATCCACAGATGCTGCAGGAGTATCTCAAAGGTGGAGAGCAGACTAGCTTTATGTATCCTAGGTGAGAAGGCTTTTGATTTTCTGGAATATGAATGATCCTGTTGATTATTCAGCCATTGGACTTTTTTTCTAAAAAAAAAATTGAGTTTGTTTGGCGTATATAATAGAAGTTTTCAAAGTCTTGAGTTTGAACTCTTTTGGTGCTTGGTTAACCTAATGTCATCTCTTTATTGTCATTCTAGTGGTGTTGATCGATTTAAGCGGCAGTTTGCACATCTTGAGGAGGGTTACGGTAAAGGCGAAAGGAGTACTCCTCCACTGCAAAGGCAACATGCCTCCTTGCCCAGGTATGTTTTGGATTGTCATTTTAGTGGTGTTGATCGATTTAAGCCAGTCATTGTCAGCTGATTTGGAAAACCTGGGTTGACATGATGTTTCGCAACTCATTTTTTAATCTGTGCCATCTTATTCCTCAGAGAACGGGTTCCGGTACCCAAGGATAATAGTACTGACCAAAGCAATGATTTGGAAAGGACTGCTGCTTTTGTTGCCACAACTCTCGAGAGTCCTCCGGGGTCAAATCCTGATGGCTCTGTAAATGCAGATGGACAAAATGGACCAACCAAGACAGCCTACACCCCTCGTAGCCTGTTGAAGAGTGCCAGCATTAGTGCTTCCAAGTGTATAGGTGTAAAACCGAAAAAAGATTCAGAGGTAACCACCGTAATCTTCCATGGAATTTGCTTATAGATCACCATTAACTTCGAAAATAAGAATACGGCTCCAGGCTACTGATCTACGGTTCTTTTCCTTTTCGTTTGAAAATAATGTTGGTTATTTTTCTTTTTGGGTTACTCTATTTTTTCCACAGGAGGAAGTAATTCCGGAGGTGAACGATGAGTCAGTTGACAGTTTAACCCAAAAAGTTGAAGCTCTTCGAGCCTGAAATTTCGATCTGCGTCAGGGAAGAGAAAAAAGGTGTAACTTTGTGCTCTGTTTGCCTCCTTTCCCCCTATTTAGTCGAACGGTTGATTTGTAACAGTCCACATTCGAAGATATATAAAGTATTTCAGTTAGAAGCTAACACAATAGGAGTCGTCGATTTATATTTCAGCCATTGTGTAACCACAATGCAGAGGGGAAATGCTTGGTTCAAAGTTGTAACTATTTATATCTCAAGACTACAATGTATTTTGCTCCATTGTGGGAGTGATTGTGTCATAAAATAGAAACAAGTTTTAGTTTAAAGAGAAAAAGAAGGCACAAAGGTTTCTTTTCCTTTCTACGATGACAATACCGAATTCTGAACAAAACTACGATGTCGTCCTTTGTAATTTTGTTTTCCTATGGCCAAAGATAATGTTTACCCTTTGCCTCTGCTTGAACTTCGCTTGTGGTTTTCCACGGCAAAAATAGCCTCCTCCGGCTAGTCACTTCATCTCTCACGATGACCTATTTTGCCTCGAATTTCCTCTTAGCTCTCTGATTTCTATAACTTATTGATCACCTCCCTTGTAATAAGAATACAGACGTTAGAACCTAACATATCCAATGTAGTGCCATTTCAGATCCAATGTAGGGCCATTCTCCTTGGAAAATTTCTTTGGCACTACACCGTAAATACACCGGCAATGGTGTGAGGTGATATGAATCCTCAGCATTCTTTTACGCATAAAGAGATAATCTGCATTCACCAATAGTCCCCACATGAGCAATTACCGTCACTGAAGTGGTGAAACCGGTGAGAATCCCTTAGGATGATTGTCCTTCCCACAATTTTAGATATGTACTTGATGGCACTATGGCAGTCTTCGCAAACTCTCAAGTTCTTTATCACGCGGATTGGCCTCCCAGCTGGAATTGAAAGAATCCCAAATGCCACAGCCAATTTCTCACTGTGATACTTCAACATATGCTCCTTTTCTTCCTCTTCCACGTCATGTAAAACCAACTTTGTGGACGAAACGTATCCTTCAAGCTTCATCTTCAAATCCAACTCTTCCAACAAGGTATATATCTTCTGCTTCTCTGGATGCACAGAGTCCCCAACTGAAAATGTATGAATCTTGCTTTGCACTTCAACCCAGCTATATCCAGGAACTTTCCTCACGCCTTTATCCTTCATTTTCAATCTCATCTTCCCAACATCACCCCATCTGCCCGAAGCTGCATATAAGTTTGACAGAAGAACATACATTCCTGCATTTTCAGGCTCCATCTCGAAAATTATCTGAGCCGCCTTTTCACCTAGTCCTGTGTTACCATGAATCCGGCTTGCACCAAGTATTGCTCCCCATGTGGCAGCATCTGGTTCGAAAGGCATGTCTCTCATTAACTTCTGCGCTTCCTCCAGCCTCCCAGCTCGACCTAGAAGATCAATCATGCAGGTATAGTGCTTTGAGTTTGCTGTTATACCATAATCCTCGTCCATTGAGTAAAAATATTTTGTGCCCCTGTCTACAAGCCCAGTATGACTACAAGCAGACAATACACCAACCTGAAATGAAATGAAATAAAATTAAAAGACAACCAACAATGAGACACAAAGAAGAATGCACACAACGAACGGTTACCATTGTTACATCATCTGGTTTGATACCAGATGCCTTCATTGAATCAAAAACCATGAGAGCCTTTGAGCCAAATCCATGTCTTGCATAGCCATAGATCATCGTGTTCCATGAGACAACATCCTTCTCAGCTATTCCTTGGAACACATCATATGCTTCCTCAATGCTTCCACACTTGCAGTACATTACAAGGAGTGCATTCCCCGCATAGCACCCAGTTTCGTATCCAGCTTTAGTCATTCGCCCGTGCAACTGCTTCCCCAACTCCAAAGCAGCAATTTCAGCACATGTGCTCAAAGCACAGGTAAATGAAGACCTTGTCAACCTTTCCCCATCTCTTTTCATCTCTACAAATAGACGCAATGCCTCTTCACTCAAACCGTTTTGAGCATAACCAGCAATAATAGCCGCCCAAGAGATGGAATCACGCCGAGGCATGCTGTCAAAGACTTTCCTGGCGTTGTCAATATCACCACTCTGAGCATAGCCAGTTAAAATGGTGTTCCAAGAACTGGCATTCTGAAAAGGCATTGCCTCAAACAATGTTGTTGCCATGTCCATTCTCTTGGATTGCACATAGCCTGCAATCATCGCATTCCAAGAAACCAAATTCTTTTCTGGCATTTCATCAAAAATTCTTTTTGCTTCATCCAACATTCCATTCTGCACATAACCTGAAAGCATTGATGTCCACGCAAACACATCACGAATTGGGCACTCCTCGAACAATCTCCTTGCTTCTGCCATTTCCCTATTCTGCGCATAGCCTGTGATCATGGTATTCCACGAAACTTCATCCCTCACAGGCATGCTGTCAAAAATCTGCCTTGCATGAACTAATCTCTTTTGTTTCACAAATCCACCCATCAAACAATTCCAAGAAACTGCTTCCCAATCTGCTTTCGACTCAAACAACCTACGAGCATCTTCTATCCTTCCATTCTGCACATACGCCGCAAGCAACCCATTCCATGATATCTCATTCTTATCCGGCATCATTTCGAAAACCCTCCTCGCCTCATCAACATAGCCGTTCTGGGAATAACCCGATAACATAGCATTCCACGAAACAACATCCTTTTCAGGCATACGTTCAAACAATACACGAGCCGCACCAAGATCCCTATTCCTCACATACCCACTAAGCATCACATTCCAAGAAACTAGGTCTCTATCAGGCATTTTTTCAAACATCTCCTTTGCAAGATCAAACTTGCCATTTGCAAGGTACCCGGATATCATAGCATTATACGAGACTGGGCTCCGCCGTGGCATGGCGTTGAAGACAAGCAGAGCGGCGTCGCATCGGCCGTTGCGCATTTGGGTGGAAATATCTATGTTGAATTTGACAATGTCAGAGTCAGAGGCGTTTGATAACTTATTCATGGATCTGCGTTTCTGGGTCAGTGTTTTCTTTGATGGGATTGGATTTGGAAAAGTGGGATTCCCAGATTGGTGCTTGCAATTGATGGGTTGCTGGGTGCTGAGTGAGCGTAAGCAGAAGCTGCTGCTCTGTAACTCTCTGAAACGGCAACTCCCGCGCATTGTTTTCTCCTCTATCGCACCGTCTTTGCACCACAAGCGGGAAATAAAACGGAAATAACTAAATTTACATCGGGGATATATTCCCACAGATGTGTTCTTTTATATTCGGTAGTACTTAGCCCAAGTTGCTTGCTGCATTCGGTAGCGCCTCAAAATGTGGCAGTCGTATCGGGCCCCCCGAGCGAATAAGGGTGTTGCAAAAAGCAAAAAAATAATAATAATAAATAAATAAACCCGACCAAACTACTAATCTGAATTCGAACAAAATTCAAAATGGTAAAGTGATTGCAAATTAAACGTAAAATATATGAGTTAATGACTTCTTTTTTTTCTTATTAAAATCAATCAAATTATACATATTATGAATTTTCTCTTAAAATCGAATCGTAACGAGCAAAATTGTACAAATTGATGGAGTTGTTTTCTAAAAATCAAAGCGGTTGATACCATTATTAACCAAACAACGGACCTAACGAAGATTATTTGGACCAAAATTAAGCCCACGAAGAAAGCCCACCAAAGCCTATCACAAAACCCACAATTGTGGTCCATGCATAATATTTTATTATATAAAGAGAGCCTTCCTTCCTCGTAAGACAAGTTGTACTCTCTCTCTCTAGACTGAGCTCTCACATTTTCTACATTTTAGTCTTCCCTAGATTTTGGTCTTCCTTTAAGTCTCAATGTCTAATGTAATATGTACAAAATACTTGTATTACTAATGAGAAGAATATACCGCTGTGACCGTAATTCAATTTGGGTGAACCACGTAGATCCTCATGTTCTTTTTATGTATGTGGTCTTCATTTATTGCATTAACAAAAGCAAATAGAAACAACATAAAAATCTTCAGTTACCTATCAGGGCGTAGGCGAGTTGGTAGAAGAACGACTTGGGTCTATGCTTAATAAGTCTATGGTCAGCATTTTGAATCTTACTCATGCCCGTCAAGTCCCGATTTAAGAGCTCCCCAATCATTATAGGGTTTGTATAGGAGACTCCAATTTACTGATTAGGGGTGAGTCTGAATGGTTATGCTTTAGAAAGGTTCTAGGTATATAAAAAAAAATCTTCAATTTAGATTCTGTTCGGTTTTCATTCATTTTTAGACAGATCAAGCCAGAAAAAAAAAAACTCTCCTACATGCTATAGTAAATTGTCTTGATGGTTGCAAGTTTGATGACATTTAGGGGAGAACTTGTAGTTTGTAGTTTCTTTTTCTCGTCTTCATTAATAAAACAATATTGAAAAGGGGAATTTGAAATAAATAGCAAAGTAAATTAATCATTATATATATATATATATATATATATATATATATACCAAACCCGACGAAGATATATTCTCACCATGGAATTTCTACCATTGGAATAGTCTATTATTTGTCACAATCATCCGAGCTTTTACAATTCTTTCTGAGTGTGCAACGAGTACACACAACACAGTGAAAAAGTAGTGGTGGGTAGAGTGGTGGGGGTGTATGCGGCTAATGAATCACAGCCTTTGTCTTGGCTATTTCGTGGCTGCCACTGGCCACTGCCATGAAATTACATCATATCATATCAAATTGATCTGAAAAGTAGGTTGCTTATGCTGACCAGACATCAAGAATGTTTATAAATCCCAGTTATTTCCATGCTGACTCTCAGAGTCAAGATTTGTCAACCAATTTTAATAATAAGAGAACGAGTGATGCCTTCTGCCTTCTGCCTTTCTGCCTTTGTGTGTAGACGAAGAAGCAAGAAGCTGACTTCATCCCAAGACTAAGCCATCGACTTCTTACACAAACAAAAGAAGAAAATGGCATCCAAACGCAGTTTGCCAATGTTGACCAAACAGTGCTTGATGTGTCCTCCCCAGTTCCCAGTATGGCAGTATGCAGAAAATTTAGAGACTTATCTGGTGTCTCTAATAATTGCCTTTTTCATTGAATTTAATGCCGTGAGTTTCTAATTAAGCAGGATATTAGAAAAATAGTACAAATTTTTTGTCTCAGCTATGTCGTAAGTATTGTTGAAATATTGCCTTAATTAGGAATTAGTTTTGATAGATTTACGAATGATTTATGTATACTTGTAAATTGTGATTTTAAGAATTTAGATTAATTGTGGTACCGAAAATATATTGGTTGGTTCCTGATTTAAATATCTAGCATTCCATACGTGTGTGCGAAGTTTAGTTTCTCCTCGCACCCATGGTCCATAAATACGAAAATTGCAATTTCCGCTGCATATATTAGTGTTTTTGTTGGTTGTTTGTTTGACATAATGGTATAAGAGCGAGTTTGCTCTACTTCTTGTATTTTGTTCGATGTGGAGTATCAATTCATACCTAATATGCCACCTAACCTAAGAAGATCACCACCTTATTTGCGTATTTTGATTTGTATAAATTAATATCATTAATCTTATGCGGTATATTTTGTTTGTTTGACATAATAATATAAAAGCGAGTTTGATCCGTTTCTTGTAATTTGTTGGTTATAGAGTATCAATTTATATATAATGTGCCACCTAAACTAAGAAGGATCACGATCTCCACCTTATTTACTTATTTTGATTTGTACAAAATTAACAGCAATGGATGCAATATATTTTGTTCAAATGGTAGCTCAATGTACTGACATAGAAAACTCAACAAACCTCCCACACAAGGACACATATCAACAAATGTAGCTAGAGATTCCTTGAGAACTTTGAGCTCATGGCCTATCTCTATCAAAATGGTTATCAATATCAACTTGCTTATGTAACTGGTTGGTGTTGGTCCTCCTCGTCTCCATCCTTAGTAGGTAGGGTGAAGGGGCCTGATGAGCACGAATATTCCTATATTTTATGACTATCTCCCTATTATTTTTTTTTGCTTTTGTTGTCCACATGTTTCCAATGTTCTCAGGACTCTAAAACCATACAAGTCCCATTTTTTGAATTAATTAATGGAAACTACAACGAATTTGTGCTGTTTGATATGCAAAAAGATACTGCTTTAGTCCAACTTTGTCTTGAATATAGCTCACACCAACCCACCCATCCTTTTGGACCCAAACTTAATATATTATAGAAAATTTTGTAGTAAAAAGGTTTCTTGGTGAATGAGATTGGCTTAATTGAATCACTCATTAAATTCAATGAATCTTGATTGATGTATAAAAAGGTTTTGATTTATGTATAAAAAGGATGTGCTTCCATTATAAGGGGATTAGTGAAAAGTAGGTGTAAAAAGAAAATTCATTCAAAATATCTTCTCAAAATAGTATGTTTAGAATATGTAAGTTTTCTTCTATCTCTATTCTCATACAACTCCTAATCGGTCATTATAGAATGAAAACACATCATTTTTTGCATTTAAGATGCTCTGAATTTGATGAGTTATCCAATCTTTGAATAACACGTGGTAACAAGCGGTATAAGAAGTTTCTTTAAAACATTTAAGCCGTTATCTTGAGTTAACATTCTGAAGTCACAAGTCGATATTTTCGACCTTTTTTCGAAAATAAATTCAACCGGTTGATCTTTCAACACAAGAATCAAAATTCAACACACCTGCGTCATAAAAAAAACTTCCAATCATACATATATATACAAACAAAAAAATTGAGAATAAAAATGGTGGAAGAAATGACAACATTATCTTTATAAGAAATCAAGAATCAAAGGGTGGAGGCAATGACAACACTACAACAGGGTGGTGGATAAGAAGATGACAAATCCAATACTTAAATTGGCTTAACTCATCATATATAGTTAGGGAGATCCAGAAACTTTGATGCCAGTAAAAGTGGTGGGTCGGCTCCTACTTGTTTACCGAAAAAAATTTGGACAACAAATTATATCAAGCATAAATCTATAGCAGGCTTAGCAGCCAAGCTTTCAAACAAATTTCCACCTTTTCAAAACTTGATTTTTGGCATGTCCATTGTTTGTTTCCCTCCCCACCTACCCCTCCAGCGGCACAAAATCTGTCTAATTTGTTCCATAAATTAATTTTTTGGTCAAAAAAAGTTGATACCGTATGTCATTGTTAATCAGGAATAATCAAGTAGCTACTAGCGAGTAGAATTCTAGCATGTAATATAAAGAGGCGGCTTGCATGAAAGTTGAGTAAACTCAGTTTGGGCATGCAATTTACAGACTCAGAAAATCCCAAGTCTAGCTATAACTAGTTGCTCTTGATCGTCACTCAAAAGTTTTTACAACGATATTAGTGATGGAGGGTTTGTTTCAGCATTACGGGTTGCTAGTGTTCCTCCTAATAATCGCAATTTCCACCGCGTTACCATCTGGATTTTCGCAGACAACCCGTCGATTTCAATTTAATGTAAGCCCGATATCCGTTGGTGTCAGATTGGTTTGTTCAATGTGTTCTTGGGTTTTGAAAGAAATTAAGCAGCAAAGTGGAAGCTTTTTATTTATGTACTTTTTTTTTCTTGGGTGTTTTCAGGTTGAGTGGAAGAATGTGACCCGTTTGTGCACCACGAAGCCACTTCTAACAGTGAACGGATTGTTTCCTGGTCCAACCATTGCTGTTAACGAAGGAGATCGTGTCGAAATCAAGGTGACGAATCGCATTGCAGCCAACACGACCATCCATTGGTATGTTTAATTTGATTAACTAGTTTGATTCATTGTTAATTAGGAGATTAAAAATCTGATTAATTGCTGTGACAGGCATGGTGTGAGGCAACTAAGAACAGGATGGGCAGATGGTCCGGCTTATGTGACACAATGTCCGATTCAAGGTGGCATGTCCTATGTCTACAAGTTCACAGTCGAGTCCCAGAGAGGCACTCTTTGGTGGCACTCTCATTACGCTTGGCAACGAGCTTCGATTCACGGGGCCTTCATCATCCGCCCGCGCATGCCCTTCCCATTTGCAGCTCCGATTCAAGAGGAAATCCCGATTATATTTGGTAATAATATGAACAGGAGTATATATATATACAGACTACAGAGTTTGAGATCATAAAACAGAACACTTTCTTTTGATCTGTTTCTTGATTTGTCTTCGGTGCTTGATGATTCGTAGGCGAATGGTGGAATGGAGATGTAGATGCAGTAGAAAATGAAATGGTGAAGTATGGAGGTGGACCTAATAGCTCAGATGCTTACACCATAAATGGTTTTCCTGGGCCGCTTTATCCTTGCCCCAAAAAAGGTACGAAACAATTTTATCATTCTCTTACTGGACAATTTCTTGGTGCTCAATAGTCAATTTCATCATGGTGTTTGAATTCTTTGCTATAATTTGCAGATACGTTCATCAAAACTGTGGATTTTGGGAAAACCTACTTGCTTAGAGTGATCAATGCAGCTCTGAATGATGAGCTTTTCTTCGCCGTGGTGAACCACACACTAACGGTCGTGGAGATCGACGCTGCGTACACAAAGCCCTTCACGACCACGGCAATTATGATAGCCCCTGGACAAACCACCAACGTCCTCCTCACAGCAAACCAATCCCCTGACTCCTCCGGCGCATTTCTAATGGCGGCCTGGCCCTACCTCACCTCCGTTTTCCCCTTCGACAACTCCACCACCGCGGGTTTCTTGCGTTACAACAACAGAAAAATGAGTCAAGACAATATCAACCATCATCAACCGACGGCCCCGGCGCCGGCTTATTTTACGCCAGAAAAATACAGCCTTCCTAAAATGGAAGACACAAAATTTGTGACACGATTTTCCGACAAGTTAAGGAGCCTTGGGTCCCCAAAGTACCCGTGCACCGTGCCCAAAAAAATCGACCGCCGCGTCGTGATGGTTGTGAGCCTTAACCTTCAAGATTGCCCTCCGAATAAAACCTGCAAGGGTTACAAAGACAAGAGGTTTTTAGCTTCCATGAACAATCAGTCCTTCATTCGTCCCACCACGTCAATTTTGGAGTCGTATTACAAAAATATCAAAACGAGCGAGTTCTCGACTGATTTCCCCGAAATGCCCATGAAGCCATTCAATTATACAGGGGTAGATCCGGCAACAGAGAACATGAACACACAATTCGGGACCAAAATTTTTCAAGTCCCCTACGGAACGGATTTAGAAATTGTGCTGCAAGGCACAAGTTTTCTCAATGTGGAGAACCATCCGATTCATATCCATGGACACAACTTCTTTATCGTAGGGACTGGCTTCGGGAACTTTAACATTGCCAAGGATCCGGCAAGGTACAATCTTTTTGACCCACCGGAGAGAAACACGGTGGCGGTTCCTAGTGGAGGATGGGCTGCCATCCGGTTGAGAGCTGACAACCCCGGCGTTTGGTTCATGCATTGTCATCTTGAAGAGCATACTTCGTGGGGCCTTGCCTCGGGTTTCATCGTCGAAAATGGTCCGAGACCGTCTCAGTCGGTGCTTCCCCCGCCGGACGATTTTCCCTCTTGTTGAGATTTTTTGCCGAGAAGATTCAAAACCTTGTTAAATATCATCATCTTACTTGAGTACTAGTGTTTACAAAAGCTTTTGGGGGAGCACAGGCTTTGTATTTTTTTTTTTTTGGGTGACCATATATACGATTATTATATATCAAATAGGTTTTTATACTTTTTTTTTCTACAATATATGAAAGCATTAGTCTTGCAGATTTTGTGCACATCCATCCATACTTCCATGGATGTTCATGAAGTAGACTTCGACGACTAAATTAGTCCCCTACTTCCATGGATGTTCAAGAATCTTGATCAACAAAAAGGAGTGATTTTTTTAATTAGCACAACAACCTAACAGCCTAAAAGGATCAATTTTTTGTTTTGGCAAAGACTTCAAATGGTTACAATAAGTTAGATATAATTATGTTATTAAAGTGTAATGATTAGATAGGGTGGTGGACCAATCTATTCCTATACTACTATAGTTAATTTAAATTCTTTTGATTCCATCTTTAATAAAGTCCTTTCTGGTGTAAATTAAGTCGTTAAATTTTTTCAAATTAATACAAAAAAACTATAGAAGATAATAAATTAATAGATAGCGGTCTTTATTAATATTGTCTCATTTAAGCAGACGAAAAATGTAAGACTTGTGTCTTGGTAAAAACGGTGAACAATCTCACATCGCTAAAGGTGAAGTGACTTATTTGTGTGAGCACATCTCTCATTAGCACGAGGCCTTTTGGAAACTCACTGACTTTGTATTCCTTTGGAACTCCAAAGTTAAAGTGAGATTGAGCTGGAGCAATCCCACGATGGGTGATCCACTGGGAAGTTGCCCGTGAATTATCATAAACAAAGTTGTGAGGGCTGGGTTCAATGCGGACAATATCGTGCTAGGAGAGTGGGGTTGTAACAAAAAATTTATCTAAAATTGTAGTCAACAGTCCTAAAAGTAAGTAAAAATGAGATTTTCGAGTTTGGTTTTATAAACTGTTGTTATTCTTGGAAAGCGTCAAAAGAAAAAATGCGATAAATGATAAAACAATGTTCTTTCTAAATTTTGCCACCGCGAACGATAGAACTAGCAGATCAATTTCAGTTTTATTGGTTTTTCAAAACTCTCCAACACTATCAAGCTAGACTTCTTTCTCTAAACTGTAAACTCTTTGTCTTGCTTCTACCAGTCGCGACCCTAGGTTTTTGTGGGGATGAGGGTTCTCTAAATATTCATCATCTGGTGGTGGATTTGGAGTTAACCTCCACCTCTTTTTCTATCCTTTTATTGTCTTTCCTCTTTTGGCCCAATTTGCCTCTTGTTTTTTTTTGTCCATCATCCATGCTCCACCCCCAACTGGTGATCGTGCTCTACTTTGTTGGCTCCACGTTTTGGGAGTTTTTCCTCATACTCCCTTCTTTGGGACGGTTGCTCCATCTTTGTGGTGGTTACTCTCTTCGTCACACTCCTCACATTTCTTTCATCCCACACCTTCATCATAGTATCATTTCCTTTCACAAATCTTTCACCGTCCTTATACTTCATCTCACGTAAAATTCAAAAAAATCAAGAACCACTTGTTTTAATTCCTTGATGCTATCCCCATTCAATAATTCAATTTCATTTTTTGGATGAGGTAGTTTAAGGTTTTTGTTGACATTTTTGGATCGGGGTGACTATGCACACTATTGGTGACTCTTTGTCCAAACACCATACTTGACAATCCCCTTTCATGATTGTCTTTTTCACTAGTTTTCACTCTGGGAGTGGCGACGACATAGTGGGTGGGGACGACCGTGGAGACGAGTAATTCCCCTTTCAATGCCCTTTCCTTTGAATATGATTCTAGTGATAGTATTTTCATTTTCAATGTGGAAAGTAAGATACCAACAAAGATTGAAAATTTTCGGTCAATTCATCTAAGTTAATTGAAACGAGTCCTACCTAGAGTGTCTCATTGATTTTGTCTTTCTTAAGCTTCATTTGAGTCTTAGATCCTATATATATAAGTAGTTTGAGGCCTAGTAAATCAGAAGTATATATAGTTTGCAAGTTCACAAACAACAAAAATTGAATTAGATTTGAAGAAATTGGACATTAACTAACCAAATGAAATATATAGTATAAAAAGTGAAACGTCGAGATTCTACATTTAGTATCCGTGCATATTAAAAAAAAATAACCATTTTGATTAGTGTATTGGTAATCAAAGAAAGATAAAGCAATTTTTACCTAGAAAAGTTCTTTTGTTCACTTTCTGCAAGGCAAAAGTAACTGTTGGGGTTTGTGTGATGCCTTTGGGTAAAGACGGTAGTGTTAGAATATAGTCAAAGATGAAGGAATCATTGCTTTCGTCTTTCCAAGGTTCTCAATGTTGTCAAGTGTTAAGAAATTGTTAGTGGGAAGCCATTTGATGATGGATTTGTGAAGGAGGAGAAAAGAATAAATCGATGAATTTTGTGAATTTTTTTTTTACCAATGGGGTTTTTTTTAAGCATGGTTGATTTGTTGCTGGACTTGGGAACCCCAAAACCCAAGTGGTTGCTTCGCTTCTCGGTTGCTTGTTTCATTGAAATCACCAATTTCACATAACTTTCATTATTCACATCCAATCGTCTTCACCAATATTTTTTCAAAAGAAACTGAATTCAAGATCACTCGCATAGATCTCACTTTCGGACAGACGTTCATAGCACTCCGCATCCACACACAATAATCCCTAGGATGTTAATTGGTTTTTCGATTTGATTTTATAGTCAAAACTGAAATCGAATCGGTTGGGGAACCAATTTTGGTCTGATTTGGTTCTCTGCCTCAGTCCCGATATGAACTGAAATTCGATTAAACCAATTCAATTTAGTTTTTCAGCAGATTAACCGTTTTTTTTTTCTCTTTCAACGTTTCAGCAGTATCTGTTTTTTTTTTTCTCATTCGACAACGAGGTGTGAGTTGCTTGGATTCGACTCGAATCAATGCAGCCATGAAGGGTGAGGCTAGTGAGGGCTCGATGAGGCGTGATGAATTGCGGGTGAGAGACTGAGATCGATCATCGATGAGATCAGAAAAAGATCGATGAGATGGATGACTAGATGAGGAAATATTGAAGGAGATGAGTGGATTCAACTATTCGGGGCAATGGGTGGCTAGGTATGAGGCGAAGGGGCGATGAGTCGTGATGGTGACTAAGAGATTGAGGTTGAAGAAGGGACGTGAGGGTGAGGAAGATGAAGTGACGAAAAAAAATGGATGCGGCTCGGTATGAGGAAGACGAAGTGACGAAGACAATGTTCTTTGTTAATATCGAACTACAAAAATAAAACAGAACCGTTTCAATTAAAATTAGGGTTTTCTATTTGGTCCAATTTGGTAATTGAATAACCAAAATCGAATCGGTTCTAGTCCGTTTCGATTTTTTTAAATTCAGTTTGATTTTTTGCTCAATTCGGTTTTTTGGATATGGTTCCAATTTGGTCCGATTTTTCTATCTGTTTTAACGAACCAATTAACGGGCCTAATAATCCCCACCCTCTCATGAGAATAGTGCGGCCGGTACTTGTAACTTTGGAAGACACAATAAAATGCCTACAATCCGGATATTTATCAACTCATCAAACCACGGTTAAGTTATTAGTCCAATTTAGTTAAAAGTTCAAACTTAAACACAAAACAAGAAGTAGGTACTGACAAACACACCATTTAAGGCTGGTAATGCAAAACTTAATTTACCCTATGAATGATCTGCTCATGATACTATTTGGTAATCTCCACCAACTTTATCCACATTTTATAGATGGCAAAGTGCTAAAGTTTAGATCTCTATGAAACAGAGCCAGAGGTTGCAACTAGCAACAAAGAGCCAAACCAGTCCCAACCCCACCCCTACCCTTTATTTCTCACTTTCATTTCATCTGCTCCAACACCAACACACACATAATTGAATCTGGCTGTTAAAAACAAAGGAAGGAAGAGAAAAAAAAAAAACCCAAAAACCAAAGGTACAGGCCTCTCTCTTCCAATGTCCCCAAACCCACTGCTCTCTTTCACTTTCATCTGCCTCCTATCCATTCTCATCCCTGCATTTCCGGGTCAACCCGACCCGGAGCCGGCTCCCATCCAGTCATTCCTCCCAACCCGAACTCCATCTCCAGCAGGCACTATCCCCGCATTCCCAGAACAATCTGACATAGCAGGGTGCCCACTCCACCTCCCAGATGAGCTCTTCCACGGCATAAAGTCTGCCTGCTCCGCCACAAAAGGCGACCCCACGGGCAACCTGCAGCGCAGCAGGTGCTGCCCTGTGCTTGCCGCGTGGCTCTACGATGCCTACTCTGCCACCGCTCTCGGCAGAGGTGGCAGAGTGACAACCCCAATAGCAGGAGCAGGTCATAACACGACTTACGACCTGCCGCTGCTGCCAGACGATTCGGAGAGCTGTGTCCAGGACCTGGGCAAGGCCCTGAAAAACAGAGGAATTGAGCTAATCAAGCCGAATGAGACCTGTGATGTTGTGTATTGCTATTGTGGGATAAGATTGCACCCTTTGAGCTGCCCAGAAGCATTTTCAGTGACCCAAAGAGGGAAACTTGTTGCGGATGAGAGCGTGGAGAGGTTAGAGAAAGATTGCTTGAGCAGCAGCAGCAATGTAAACAAATTTCCAGGCCTTGGTGGATGCTCCAAATGCCTCAACAGTCTCTACCTTGTAAGTAACTAATTTCCCTTTTCTCTTTCTTTGCTTCATTTTCAATTCGATTTCTTGAAAATTGTTCGAGGATGAGAGTAAGAATGAAGAATCTCACAAGGGTTTCTTCCAAAGTTCCATGCTTGATAATTAGGAAAGTGTTCATGTTCTATTCTTTTCTCTGCTAGACGCGCCATGACAGCGTCTGTGAATTACTTGCTACAATAATGGCAAGTTACGAAGTAACCGAGCATTCATCATGTCGTATATTCATATCATAATAATTGAAGAACCCTCTTATGGTATTTAAGAAGATCGAATTGTGTATACAATTTCATTAGCAAGAAGTCTTATGTGACAGTATGAGTGTTGCACTAGAATTTTGTCGTGTAATTATTTATGGTTCGTTGTTGGTTGGGAATTGGTGTGAATTAGGTTCTTTAATTTATTCATGCTGAATATTGCTGACTCTTGAAGGCTAGTTTAATAGTGTATGGTTGTACCACGAATTTGATTTAATATTGCACCTACTAAACATAATGCACCAAACCCAATCTCTTTCATTTGCTTCTTAATTTCTTGGTATGCAGCTTAACAACAAGAAGACTTCAAATTCAAGCAAATTAGAAGACAGGACCACCAAAATGCACAACAAAGATTGTCA
Source organism: Prinsepia uniflora (assembly GCA_032719365.1). NCBI lineage: Eukaryota > Viridiplantae > Streptophyta > Magnoliopsida > Rosales > Rosaceae > Prinsepia > Prinsepia uniflora. The sequence goes on along the minus strand of CM064865.1, from coordinate 81,381,786 downwards.
GCTGATGGGCCTCACGTGGCTCCTCGCCAAGAATCGGACGGCTTACATTCACACCGTTACCGCCGTGTTCCGGGCGATCATGGCAAACCCCGGCGGCTCCAACCCTCAGTCATGCACCCTCAACAGCGATGGAATGCCTCTCGCCGTCGATTCGTCCGAAATTTCCGATCATTCCTCATCCAACGTCCTCGCAGCTCCCATCATAATGTCACTTTCTCTGTTATTCATGCAGCTCATCTGATGTTCCATACTTTAGTCTTTGTACCATGAGAAATTCTCTACCGCTTAATCTCTTATGCATTGGATACTTTAAGCGCAGCTACAAATTGTGAGTGAAATTTCCAAAAATGGGGCGATTTTTTTTTTTTCTTTTTTGTCCAAAAACAAGGTGTGGGGCATTGCTAACATGCTCGACGCTGAAAGAAGTCGCAGCCGTTTTGTTTTGTAGAGAATTATTGGTGCTGCATCATGTACCCTTTTTGGCAGCATTAGTTTTGTGACAGTTGTGTTCTTCACGGGAAATTCACGGAACGTCGACGCCTCTCAACGACGGCCTTTAATTTATTATTAATCTCCCAAGGTTTCTATATGGTCTATGCATAAATGAAGGAATTTATGAGCAAGTGGTGTGGACTGTGCAGCTTGACACGTTAGGTTAATGTAGATTCCAACTTCTTCGGACTGTTTCGAGTGAGACCATCTGATCATTTTAATTACTGAATGTTTAGTGATTATTGAAGTAGGAATCGTATTTGCCGTGAAAAAGTTTCACAATTCTTACAAATAACAAACAATCAGCTATCGTATTTATACTTTAACAACGAGATTGTCATATCATTATGATTACTAATAGTCCAACTCTCTATTTACTGAATATCTAATATATGGGACGCGTAGTTAGAAATTCAAGTCAGTGAAGAAACTTTATAAATAATACTAAGTGTAAATTTTGATTAATTTTATATTCATATTGTGGTTAAGTATATCGTCACCCTTATTCAACCTGTTTACATGATTATTGGGCTTCCTTGGGCTAGGCCCAGTTTGAGTACTCAATCAAGCCCATATAGGCCCAATGTTTTTTAGTCAACAATGGGTGTTATATATAATATTGGAAGAAGAAAAATAATTAAACAGAAAAACCTCTAACATATCTATATTCAATATGATGGAACAGAAGGAGGTGTGAGCTATAAATACGGGTGATAATTTTGACACAACTTGAAACTCACACAAAATTTAACCTGTTAATTCGAATGATTAAAATTTCGGGTCATTTTTGGATCAACTTGTTATAACAAGTTTAATGAACGGGTGGACTTCAAGTCAACCGATTAACCTGTATAATGACCTATTAACCCATTTAATAAATAGGTAGATTTTCGCGTGAATCTGTTTATATATTAACAAATTTGTTAAATGTATCAATTAGTAACTCATATATTTATCTATTTACATGCGTTTATATATATATATATATATATTAAATTATATAGTTTAAATAAGTTAAACATATTAAACGGATTAAATGGATTAAACGAGTCATATGTTAATTGAGTTTTGATCAGTACAACATATTTATTACATGGGTTACACGGATTACCTGAATCATTAACATGTTGGGTTCAGATTAGACATTTTTGACATAATTATTAAACGGGTCGAATTTGGATTGAACATATTTGAACAAAACAAAGTTCATTAACACGACACGACACGAACCTGACATAACATGATTCATTATCAGTCTAAATTGTAAAACGAATTATTTCAAAAGCATAAAGGTCAAATGGTATTATTTTTTGAATTAATTAATAAAAATAAATTTGTGTTAAATTTAATACCTAATAATTTAATCTAACCCCTATTGTGGTGCCTAATGTTGATAGGTTTACTTGAGTGGTCCTGCCAAATCTCATTCTTTTTACGTTAAGGAATATGTCGGTGGAGGAAGCCATAAAAAGTGAGTAGTCCAAGGTATATAAGTTTGATCCTGGCATGGCTGATTAGGCCTGGACCTGGTATTTGGTCACCCATTGTCATGATGCCATCATCTGACATGTTTCTAGTTCTATTGGTCTTTCAGGATCTATTTGGGCCATGTTGACAGAACACATGGGGGCCCATTATCTGCTTTTCCACTCTTAACCCACACCCTCATGCCTTTTCCTTTCAAGTAAAACATTGGTTTTTACAGTGTTTTTCTGAAATTAAACTATTTCAAACTAATAATATATCAATTATGAAAATGACATTGAGAGGAAATTATCAAATTTAAAAAAACAAAAACCAATTGTTTGCATTGATAAATGTGCACATTTCTCTTATTGTTAATTATCATTTTTTATATGAATATGAGATAATTGAAAATATTAATTTTTTAAAATATCATATTATTTTCGTAAAATATTAATTAAACTTGACATTATTTGATCACTCGTACCTATTAAAAAATCAATATGTTTTACCATAGTTATGACATTTATAATCAAATTCCTAATTTAATTTATACATATGAGAAGACTTAATAATATTCAATTTGTTTTTTATCAAAGATAAATTGGTATAGTATTTTTAAAAAATTAACAATTTTAATTATCTAACAAGAATACAAAAATATACGGTAATTAATAAAGAAAGGAACAAGCACATTCCCCAAGTTTTACAAAGAAAAACATAAGAGGTCATTCAGAGTAAAGGTGGAAATTTTTGACACGACTCGAAACCCGCACAAAATTTATCCCGGTCAATCCGCACGATTAAAATTTCGGGTCAACCAGTTATGACACGTTTAATAAACCAGTGAGTTTCGGGGAAATTTGTTAACCCGTATAATGACCTACTAACCTGTTTAATAAATTGGTAGATTTCGGGTTAACCTGTTAACTCGTATATTGACTTATATATTGACCCATTTAATAAACGTGTCATTATTAACTTATATATCTACCCATTTACCTACCTAAATACCTATTAAATATTATAGCTTAAATAACTTAAACATGTTAAACAGGTTAACGGGTCAAACATGTTATATGTTAATTGAGTTTCAAGTACGATCTATTTATTAAATGGGTAACACGGGTTACCTGGGTCATGAACGGGTCGGGTTCAGGTTGGACATTTTTGACACGATTATTAAACATGTCGGATTTGAGTTGTGCATATATATGGGTAAAACAGAATTCATGACACGACACGTACCTGATACAACCCATTTTCAGCCCTAATCGGGAGTACTAATACTTGCATCCATCTTAGTTTGGATGTGCTCATACCCAATGATTGATTACTGAATATCCTTTATTTAAAGATAATAATTAGAACTATTAATTTCTTAAAATAGCATAGAAAATTATACTTGTAAAACAATTAGTGATGATTAACTCGTCTATATTTATTATTTTTTGAGGAAGTAGATAGATTTTATGTGATATGTCTTCATTCACGTCCCCGTAATTAGCATTCGTAGAGTTAATTATAGTGTAAAACATTTTGATGGAGAACCCTTTTGGAGTAAGAATTTTTATTATCATATATCAATCGACAAGTAAAATTATATGCAAAAATTCAATCAAAATTATATATATTGAATATGGATATAACCATTTTTTAGACCCATTCAAAATATCACATTATATATTAATTTAATCGAAATTATATATATAAAGACTTAAGTATATCCAATTTAAAATAATCCATTATGCAGTACGTTGAAAACAAAAGTCACCCCACCACTAGTGGGTCCAGTTAAACAACCCTTACAAGAAGACAATCCAGCGTGTACTAAAAAACAAAAGTCACAACCAGTGGGAGTTACAAAGAAGGTAGTACTGCACTGCAGCAGGGCACAGATGTATAATCTGCACCCGGCCCCTCAAAAACGCACTGATATGTCCCGTGGGCTCCCACGAGGCTTGTTTGTCCGCACCCGATGAACTCAGCTTATCTTGAGGTTGCATGAAGGGTTGTAACAGACGGCGGCGATTCGCCCGTCTGGACGGTCAGAAAGCAAAGTGATGGTTCGTTTCACATCTAGAATGGCTGTACACGTCTCGCGCTCTGCTTCTCTCTTTCTTTCTGATGGCCTATGCATGAAACATAGGTTACACAAAAACAATCAAGTAGGGCCCACCCTACATTTTCACGCTCCTATATAAACTCTACTCTTCTCTTTCTTCCCCTCTCCACACACACCATCAGCTACTCCTCCCTTTTCGTAGCTTGAGAGCTTCTCCTAATTTCCTCCTCCTCCGTCTATTTTTCTTCCTTCCCATGGCTGCCTCCGTTGATCCTCTCGTCGTCGGCCGAGTGATCGGAGACGTCGTCGACATGTTTATCCCGACGGTGAACATGTCCGTCTACTTTGGCCCCAAGCATGTCACAAATGGCTGTGATATCAAACCTTCCATGGCCCTGAATCCGCCCAAGATCACCGTCTCCGGCCACCCTGGCGAGCTGTACATCCTGGTTTTCCCTCTTTAACTCCCCAAATCTGTTTGACCCATTTGCATGCATGATCATTAATTTCCGAATTACTTAAGAAGATGGGTTGACTATGCAGGTGATGACCGACCCGGATGCTCCGAGTCCGAGTGAGCCAACCATGAGGGAGTGGGTCCATTGGTCAGCTGCTTCTCTATCTCTCCTTGCATGGATTGTGTTTTCTTTCATTTTCATAATGGATTTCGATACTTTCTCTGTTTTTTTCTCCATCCAAATTCAGAAAATATCTTGACCTACGCTGAATTTATGATTTCAGGATCGTCTCTGATATCCCCGGAGGATCAAGTCCTGCTACAGGTAATTCATAGAAATATAAGACAAGGAAAAATCAAGATTTGTTTTCCGATTCAATGAAAAATAAAAATTACATGAATTGTTGTCACTTTGCATGCATGCAACACTTTCACATGGTCTTCAAGTATTTAAGTATGTAATTGTTCCAAAATTACTGTCTGTTTACCTTTATCCCGACTTATTAATTGTCAAAGTTGTTTGCTATATCTTTATATGAACTGAACTTGCTGTCAATATATTTTCTCTCACGTACAAAATTTGAACACAGGCAGCAAAGCAAGAACATCTGCATGCAGATTCATTTTTTGGATGAAAATCATTGAAATCTTTTTCAGATGGTTATATATATATACATATATATGTTCTCGTAAAACATGCTCTCTCCCATGCACATCTATTCCTATACCTCTTAAGCATCTGTCACTAGCCGCAAAATTGCCCAAATTGGGAAAAAGAATTTTGCGAAACCACGTGCCGGCATCCTATGCTATACCAGATATATAGATTTGCTATTTTTATTTTCTGGAAATTTATAATAGTAAAATTCATATTTATTTTAAATTTGTAGCTAAATGGTGTTTTTGCTTTGCACACGGAAGAGACACGTGGTTCTTTGACGGAACACCTATGCTGATATTGACACGTATATGCCACTTGTCAAGGATATGTTGTCAGTGTGGTAACCGCTTAAGTTTTTGCTTCCATGTGGCACAGTCTCTAGGCTTCTGGGGTAGTGTCGAGTAGAACTAGTTAGTGAGGACTTTGATCACTGCCCGGCTGCTCTTGAAGTTTGAGTCTTAATTATTAAAAAATAATTAATTTGAGAAATATTTGAACTTGTAAGTAAGTAATTAATTAATTAATTAGCTAGTTTTGATTAATTAAATATTGTGGTGGGTGCAGGTAAAGAGATACTGCCGTATGTGGGGCCGAGGCCGCCGGTGGGGATTCACCGGTATATTCTGGTGCTGTTTCAGCAGAAGGCTCCGATGGGGGTTATGGAGCAACCACCGTCGCGTTCCCACTTCAGCACTCGCTACTTCGCCGCCCAGCTCGATCTGGGGCTGCCGGTTTCCACCGTCTACTTCAACTCCCAGAAGGAACCGGCCAACAGGAAGAGGCGCTAACTGCCCGGCCGGCCGGTCGCCGCTTGTTGATCGATCCATCAACAACTAGCTAGTTTAAGACTTTTATGAATAAAGGATCGGATCATATCAAGCTAGACTGCTATAGAGTGTGTCTTTAATTAAGTTTTGTTATAGATTATGAGAAATTTTTGCATCTTAATTATAATTGAGTTTTTTTCCTCTTTGTTTTGTTTTGTTATTTTTCCCTCATGGCTTTTATTTAAGTAGAAATAAATCCATAAATAAAGCCGGTGGTTTAAATTTAAGACTCAAGATTTGAATGTTCGTATTGGCGTGTTTGCTTGCTCAAAATAAAATGTTGTTGCGAGTAAAATATAACTTGTGGAGAAAAATAAAAAATATTATGATATGTCCTGAGAGGAAAGTGTCTAGAAGAATATCGCGTTATTAGGATATGTGCTGAGAATAATATTATTACTGATGAGAAGGGGTAGTAGAATACGATCATCATTTTTTGTACTGTGGGGAGGTGTGATTGTGATTTGTCGACGTCTTGGAGATCTCTAGTGAAAGTAGGATGTTAATGAAGATGAAGAATCAAATGGATCCATAATGCACCACTTGATTCGAATTAATTAGATGCATGATTGAAGATAGGCGCAACGTTCTAGAGTAGCACAGATCAAAGTTTTGATCTGAATTGAGGGCAGAAATATAGACGACCCAATGTTGGTTCAAATTTTAAAGAATTTTTTATGCATGACTGTGGAACCCAAAATCATCCGAAAATTATGGAGCCGCCACGCGTCCCGTAATTCCCAAAAATGACCAAATTGCCCTTGGCAAATAACGCTGATCATTTGAAAAACACCCGCACATTAAATAATCTATTTACCAGTTAAATACGTTATTTGATCGGGTTAAAACCTCTGTAATATTGATATTCTCCCCGAGAGTTAATTATCGTTATTCTTAATAATGAATAATTAATATTAATATTAAAATACAACAAATATCATTACTATCATAATGAGCCATCATTACAATTATTAAATAATATATTTTATAATAATATATTATTTACTAATTAAATATTCAACCGACCAATCAGAACGCTCCAAGGCTCCCAAGATTTTCCTATAAATAGGAAGGCACATTTCATTTCCAAGGTACGTTGATTCTTCGTTTCGAAGTATATCCCTTTCCTCTCTCAAAGCTAACTTAAGCATCGGAGTGTTCTTGGTCGAACAACCCCCCGGGTAAATCGATCGAGGCAACGATAGCTAATTGTTTGCTGTTTGCAGGAATTGTGAGGACTTTTCGCGACGAGTTCAATCTTTGATTCCACAATTGGTGCTTTCATTGAGAGCTATTGAGTTATACTCAGAAGAAGCTCTCTCATTTGTTCATCGTTCATCTTTCTTCGTTCGTCGTTCATCGACATTGTTCGAAGATTTTGAACGTTGTTCATCACTCATCAAGAATTTGTTCATCGTTCATCTTTCTTCGTTCGTCGTTCATCGACATTGTTCGAAGATTTTGAACGTTGTTTCATCACTCATCAGGAATTCTTTCATCGTTCATCTTTCTTCGTTCGTCGTTCATCGACATTGTTCGAAGATTTTGAACGTTTGTTCATCGTTCATCTCTCTTCGTTCGTCGTTCATCGACATTGTTCGAAGATTCTGAACGTTGTTCAAATTATCCATCAAACAGCTTTCCAACTCAACATTCTTCGAATCGGCATGGCTAAAGTTCGTCGATCCGTTCAGTCAGCCGGGGAATGTGTTTCTGCCTCAACGGCCCAGACGAGGAATGAAGCTCACATAGAAACTCCGGAGAAGCGCCCAGCTCGACTCGGGCGTGTGTCCATAGAAGCGCCCTTTGAGACACTTGAAGGGAGGCCAACCTTCAGTTTTGAAGCATTCCCCTCTCCAGCTAACCAAGTACCCGCGCTAGGGGATGGAACTTCGACTTTACAACAGGCAAACGAGAGTTTGATAGGAAATGCATTACGACATGATCAACTCACAACAAGCATGGTCCAAAGGGAGTTTCTGGACGGGTGTCATGACATCTCAGGGAGAAGTCATCACCAACCTCCCCAGGACAACTTGGCGCAGCAAGTTGAAGGGTTAAGCAAACAAGTTCAACTCCAGTCAAGGCTCTTGCAGCAACTCCTAGCAGAGAGACCAATCCAGGAGCAGGACAGACGATCCACGTCACGTGGAAGACAAGGGAATGCCCAAAGGCGTCCTAGGAAAGAGCAGGTTCGCTGCCAAACAATGTCACGAGATACTTCGCTAGGCGACTCTGGAGAAGAAAGTCACGCTCATCGAGCGAAAAGCCCACAACGCCTAAAGCCGTTAGTACGTGAACAGCTAGGAGGTAGGACTGGGGCAACTTCACGGGCAGAGCACTCACAACACTCACATAGGAGCATGGGGCAACTTCGAGCTCTATACAAAAACCCAAAAAGATCTGCCCACGGTAGTAAAAGGGAAAATGAAGCCTACTCCCCTGCACGATCCCAGAGAACAGGGGGAGAAGCTCAAAGCGGTTCTCAAAGATTAGCAAAAAGGGACTCATCGCCTCAGCAAGGAGCGTTGCAGGCTAATGATGTTCAAAAAATGCTGGACATGCACCTTCGTGCTCAACAAGGTGGCGATCTAGAGGACGATCTACGTCGCCAGATACGGCTCTCTACGCCCTTTATAAGGGATATTGAGGAGGAGCCATTCCCCCAGAGGTTCGCAACGCCAAACTTCACTTCATTCAAAGGAGCCTCCGACCCGGTAAAATACATAGATAATTTTCGAGGAGTCATGATCCCCCACAGGTCTAACGATGCGCTCATGTGCAAAGTTTTTCAAGCTTCCCTTCAAGGCCAAGCCATGACTTGGTTCAATCATCTCCCCCCGAGGTCGATTGAGTCCTTCGAAGAGTTGGCTTTGACATTTGTGAAGGAATACGCACAACTTCGGACAATCGAGGTGAAAGACGACCATCTTTTCTCTGTCCGAAAGAGAGCAAAAGACACTCTGCGACAATACATACGGAGATTTTGTGAGGAGAAATCTCGCATTATCGGCTGTAATGACTTTGTTGCGGCAATGGCATTCAAGCAAGGACTCCCTCGAGACAGCCAGCTTTACGGGGACATCGTCATGAGCAATGCGCGAAGTCTTTCCGAAATACTTTCGCTAGCAGAGCGACATGCAAGTTGGGAGGACGAGAAGCGCGCCGCTCATACTCATGGCCATGCTGGGACTAGCGAAAAGGCCTCCGATGAGGATGAACCCCATGGAAAGTCTGCAACTGGAAAGCTCAACAAGCGAAAGGCAGGGCAACACTCCCAAACGCCAGTTATGGGGAAGCCTAACTTGCAGCTATCTTTACCAGCCCATCAGATCCACAATGAAATTAAGAACAAGCCATGGTTTAAGAAGCCAGAGCCAGTCAAAGGCAATCAAGAGAATGCTGATAAAACCAAATGGTGCGCCTATCATGAATGTTATGGGCACAATATCAGCACATGTATATCTTTCGAAAGATATCTCCAAAATCTCCTGAGGGAGGGGCATTGTACAGACTACATCAAAAACAAGACTGTAAATCACATGGAGAACAAAGAGTCAAACGAGCCAGCGTCAAAGGTGATCCGCATCAACTAGACGCAAGTCAACATTAGAAAGACATAAAACTCTATGGAGCTTTTCAATTTTGCTTTTCAAGTTGCCTTCTGAATTCAAGTATCAATGAAATGAGATTAACAAATTGATTTGTTCTCCATGTACAATTTTCAAAGCTTATTCTCTCTAGTGTAAAAAGCCTTCATGATCGAAGCATCCAAGCCTTCGTCATCAAAGCATCTGAGTTTTCGCCTTGCGAAGCATCTAAGCCTTCGCCATGCGAAGCATCCAAGCCTTCGTCATCGAAGCATTCAAGCCTTCGCCATGCGAAGCATCCAAGCCTTCGTCATCGACGCATTCAAGCCTTCGCCCTGCGAAGCATCTAAGCCTTCGCCATGCGAAGCACCTAAGCCTTCGTTATCGAAGCATCCAAGCCTTCGCCCTGCGAAGCATTCAAGCCTTCGTCATCGAAGCATCAAAGCCTTCTGAGTCCTGCAAATTTCTGTGCAGCAGGGAGAGCTCATCTCGAGTGGTATCTCGCTCATTTTCTATCAACATCCTCTCTGCACGGCTCATCTCCAACTCGCCCATTTTGGCTTCCGATGTGAAATTGAGACCTCAAGTTATCTTAGTTATCGCAATCTCACATCAACAACATAACTTTCCATTTCTGCCTGCCCTTCGCATCAAGATAGCACATTCGTAAGGCTAGAACGGAAAGGTTAGGAAAGAAGTTGCTCGGTATGCTTATGGGTTAGGAAAGAAGTTGCTCGGCATGGTTTTTTCTCCCAAGAACCAGTAAGTCCTTGTTTATTGTCCTTCTTCTGAACAACGGTCTCCTTCAAGCATAGTGGAACGCACAACCACTCCTTGTTTGGGATGTCTGAAAGCTTCTCGCCATTCATGGAGAGAGTAGCCGGCCCATGTCCCGAAACTCTAGAAGAACATCTGTCGCCAAGTTCCACGAGAACGTCGCTTGAAAAGGAAATTTGATTGCGAGCCTTCCACTCCATGAAGTCTTCGGGTTTCTCAGATTCCATATCTTTCCCTCGGAATGGACTTAGGCCACGAAAACCGCCACGCTCCCACAGGGCAAGTTTGCCGGGTCTCTCAGCACCTTGACGCATGACGAGCATGTATGTGGTACTAGCAAGAGTCACAGTAAGTGTGATCCTGCCTACCGATGCTCACTAGTCACGTTCGCAAGTGCACTCAGTCACCGCCAAGTCCCCGTCGACTGTTCAGCCAAACTCCGTCCACCACGTGGCACCGGTAGTACACCCGCTCCAACAAAGTTTCTAAACACCTTCGACGGACTCTTGATGCGTAGCAAGCATATTTGCGGTACTAGCAAGGGTCACGTTAAATGTAAGCCAGCCTACCAATGCTCGCACGCACCATCCAAACCGCTCATTTTCCAAGCCGGACGCACTTCCGTAATTTCCCACGCTTTCCAGGAATCTCGAATCCTGTCCAAAAAATAACATGAAAGGTCATTAATGACTCTAAAAACATCATATCACTTTTCCACAATTTTTCGGGAATTTAATATTAATTTAAAACATAACCTAAAACCTTCGGACCCTCGAAACAGTATCGATACGATGTCCGATTAACTCGTATCCAACACCAAAAATGTTCAAAACATTAAGTATAGCAAAACACCTGTTGAACACTTCCCCAGAAAGTCTACCACGCGCCCTCACGCGCCGCCGTGAGCGGCTGCGCGTGAAACCAACGCGCGGTGAACAGTGATTGCTACAGTGTCGTCCCTGCAACCCATTTCTCTGATAAACGGGTCGTGCAACCCGCGTCGCAACCCGACGAGTTTCACGCCAATTTGACACCCAATCCTGTAATTGAACATTCAAAAAGCTTAGGTATAAGTCTAATTAAAGTTCTATATACTTAATTAGACAATTTATTACCTTAAACCACACGATTCGAAGATGAACTTTGAAGAACACCCGGACTCTGTTCAAGCTTCGAATTTCCTTAATCGCAACATATTTCCTTCAATTGATCAATCCAGAAGCTCAAATGGACTATGTTAAACTCTTTCCCCACTTCAATTGCGTCGATTAATCCCTCTACGATCACGACTCAACGTCGAAATTTGCTTACTGTCGACTTGACCGTTCAGAGCCAATTGGGCCTCAATTGGCTTCGTTCTTTCGATGATTCTGGTTGTAGCAATCTCAGGAAGCTTAAGGTAAGCTCAATTTGGATCTTCAAAGCTCGTAACTTCGATTTCGAATTTCCCCCCAAAACACCAAAATTTCCGATTCTAATTTCTCCTCACACTCACCATCCCCGTGTTTTCCCTCAGTTAAATCCGACTCCTCAAACGCTCAATTACTCACTATCAAGAACAATTTCATCCAGTGTTTTCACGGATTGAAGATGCAAGATGAAGAGAATTAATGGAGTTTAAATAGAAATTAGGGATAATTAAACAATAATTAAAACATAATGATGTTAAAGTCCATAAAACATGGAGCTGTGTTTAGGGGTCCCTAAGTCATGGGATGGGTGACACTTGTCACTCATCCAAGTGTCCACACTCAACGGTCACTATTCACAATTTAATATTATTTTAATCGAAATCCCGGTTTGTTCGGTTAATCGTTTTCGTCCCCGAGACCATAACTTTGTCAATGAATCTCCGATTTCGACATGCCGCCTGTCTATGAATTCGTATCGACTCGACCTACGTAACGGTCCTTGGCTCTCGTCCTTTGGTGTAATGACCCGTCCCGAATATCGGGACTGAATATTAATTAATTATGATTTAGAATGACTAATCGGGGATTAGTTGAGTGAAATCGGACGAAACGTGCAAAATGACCGTTTTGCCCCTGGCGTGGGCAAAATGTTGACTTTTAGTTCGGGCGGTCAAATGGACTTTGACCGATGACTGTGACGTATTTCGGGACGTCACGAGTTCATAGACAGGTGGCACGTTCGATTCCGACATTCGTAGTGAAAGTTATGATGATCGGAAGATGAGGGGTATTTTGGTAATTTGGCATAGTAGGGGCCAAATGTTGACTTTTTGATCGGGAGGTCCGATGGACGAGGGCCAAGGACCGTTACGTAGGTCTCGTCGATACGAATCCAACGACAGGTGGCACGTCGAAAATAGAGTTCGGGTGACCAAGTTACGGGTCACGGATGTCTAGGGGTAAAATGATAATTTGTCGAACGGAGGGCAAAATGGTCTTTTACCATTGATTCTTGCTACCAGATTGTGACATTTGTCACTTTGTCATCTTCCCTACCCCAGCTGCTAACATTGAAACGGGAATCATGGGAAACACAATTATACCACTTTAGACACAAATTCCCTAAATTATGGGTTGTCTTAATGATTGTCCATTAACAGCTAATTAACCCGTGTTTCAGCCTCATTATGCAATTGGGAGACTGAGGAAGCCGAATTGAGAGAGAGATTCGAGTGACAGTGAGGTCTCTGGGGGAATTTTGGTTCGAAAATTCAGAAAATTTGGGGGGTTTTCGAATTCGGGATTGTGAGCTGTGAGGATCGAAATTGATGATTCAATTCGACTTCTGGGATCCATACGAACCTTTCTACAACAAAAACGAAGTGAAACAGTGTCGGATTGAGGATGAACTAAGCTTCCATGGCAGCTTCAATTCGAGCTTGGGTTCGACGGGTTTGAGGTAAGAATTCTTCGAATTGATCTTGGAAAAACATTCAATACACTCTCACGATGCTTACCCTATGAATTAATTTGGAAATCAGGGACGGAATTGGTGAACCCGAATTGGAAACCCGTCGAGGATCGATCGAGAGTCGTGAGGATTTAGACCATGATTCGAGTAATTGAACTTACAGAACTCAATTAGAGATGGATTAGAAGGGATCAGTTGAAAGAACGGATTTAATTGGTGTTGAATTGGGTGAGTTTGAACCGGGTCTGTTCGCGGGTTTTTCAACCCGTTTACCAGACAAACGGGCGAAGGGGACGACTGTGCTGGTTACTGTAGCTGGCGCGTGGGTTTCACGCGCAGCCACTCACGGAGGCGCGTGAGGGCGCGTCCGGCCTAGTCTCAAGGTGAGGTCAACATGACTTTTGATCCTCTCAGTGTAACGAACATTTTGACGTTGGTTTCGGGGAAATCGGATATTGTTTCAATAATGCTCCGCGTATCCGAAGTTTTGTATTACGTTAAAACTACGTATTTAAATCCCGAAAAAATTGGGGAAAATTATATGATGTATTTTGAGATGTTAGTAACCCTCTATAATGATTTTGGACAGGAGTTGTGATTTCCAGATTTTGCGGAAAAACGTGCAGCTCGGAAACGGACCGTTTTGGGCGGTGTGTGTGAGTGGACTTTGTTTTCTAACCGTGATGCATGCATATATGATTTAAATGCCTTATTTTATGATTTTATATACTTGGGCATGATTTGTGTTTCAATCCGGTAATTTCTCGGTTTTATGATTATTATATTATTATTTCGAGCGATTTTCGAGAAATTACGAAATATGGTAAAAATGATGTTTGGACTTGGTTTATGAGTCCGGGATTGAAATTGATTGAAAATAATGGTTGGACTCGGATTATTGAGTCATGGATTGAAAATGATATTTGGACTCGGGTTATGAGTCAGTGATTGACTTTGTGGATTTACGTGAAAATGACAACGGAGGTTGCAACGCATGGATTTGCGTGATAATGTTATTTTAGGCATGAGAACCCAAGTGAATAGTGATTTTGACTCGGATTTGGAGTCATTTGTGAAATTGTGAAAGTAATGATTTATTGGGATTTTATGATTATTTTAATCAGTCTTTCGGGCACATTTTACGAGGAATATGCAGATGATGTTTTGGGCTAGGCCCGGAGTTTAAATGATTTCTAAAATAATATTTTGACTTGGTTGGTGAGTCAATGATGATCTTTGGATTATTCTATTGATTTAAATGTGATTTTAACGGTTTATGTGTAAAAGGTATTTTGGGCTTGAGACCCAGTTGAGAATGACCTTGACTTGGTATGAAGTCAAGATTTGATTGAAATGTTTTGGGATGTAATTCCCGGGATGGTTTTCATTGTGATTGTGATATTCCCAGACGGTCGGTGCTTGGGGGGATTACCCAGACGACCGGAGCTTGGGGGATGTGATTGTAGGATCGGGAGTTGATCCTATGGTAGTCAGCTTCTCGGATGATACTGAGCCTGGATGTACCACTCGGAGGTGTCTGATCCTGGGGATGTGTTCGCCCAGAGGTGACTGAGCCCGAGGGGGTTGAGCCCAGAGGTGTTTATTCCCGAGAGAGTGACTGGATATTGGCCTACGCGTAGTGCAGCACTTGTGAGTAGTGCAGTTTGATTGATTGTGCACTTGTGAGTAGTGCAGTTTGATTGATTGTGCACTTGTGAGTAGTGCAGATGTGATTGGTGATATTTTATGCACTCGTGAGTAGTGCGGATTGATTGGATTGATATATTTATTGTGCACTGGTAAGTAATGCTGATTGGTATTGATTGTGATGATGTACTGGTATTGAGTACGGGTTTTTGGTCCTTGTGGCCAGGTGATTATGTTTTCACATGTTTTGGCCTGAGAGCCGGGATTTGATGTTTTATAACATGAACTGATTTGGTGAACATGAGTTTTATGGACCATGGGAAAATATGTTTTGATTTTATCGGTCACTCATGTTTTACGGTATGCATGCAAGTTTGTGAAAACTGGAGGGTAAGATTGTATTTTGATAAATGTTTTTATCAGAGGTCATTTTTGTCCACTCACACCTTTTCTGCTTTGTGACCCTCCAGGCCGTGGTACGACGTTCGGGACTGATCGTGAGGCAGTGACAGCAGCAGAAATCCGCGCAAAATTCCCTTGTCTGGCAGGTGCTGAAGGGTTGTTTTTGGACTTTCAGTGGACTTGTCAGACGGGAGCAGGACCGGGTACGGTTTTTGACGTCCAGTTGGGACGGGTCCTGTCAAATTGGTATCAGAGCATTTGGTTCTTGATTTCTGTTGATACGTCATGCCTCCGAGTCGTGCGTCCCGTACACGGTCTGAAGATGGGAGGGGCGAGAGTAGTATTAGTAAAGGCCCAGATATTGAGCGAGCTCGACGGTTGGGAGCCACTGTGTTTCGTGGTGATTCGGGCCCGGATGGTGCCGAAGATTGGCTTACTCGATTGGAAAGGATTTTTGAGGTTATGATATGTCCCATGGAGGACATGGTGCCCTTAGCCACTTTTCTTTTGGATGGCTATGCTTACAGGTGGTGGCATAGTTTGCAGTTGACTGGCTGGGATGCCCGTACCTTGGCATGGGATGCATTCCGAGAGCGATTTTTGGATCAGTTTTATCCTCGCTCATTTCGGAACGCTAAGGAGGTTGAGTTTCTCCAATTGCAGCAAGGGAATC
Source organism: Prinsepia uniflora (assembly GCA_032719365.1). Classification (NCBI taxonomy): domain Eukaryota; kingdom Viridiplantae; phylum Streptophyta; class Magnoliopsida; order Rosales; family Rosaceae; genus Prinsepia; species Prinsepia uniflora. Next base: position 81,365,848 of record CM064865.1, on the reverse strand, counting down.
GGTTAGTGGTCGATTATGAACAGCAATTTTTGCACTTATCTAGTTTCGCTCCTCTGTATGTGGCTACTGAGGAGGATAAGTGTCGAAGGTTTGAGCAGGGATTGAGGAATGAGTTACGAGGTGCTGTAACTGTTGGCTCGTATTCTACCCTGAGGGAGTTATCGGATGCTGCCATCCGAGTGGAGGCTACTATTTTACCTGTTCCAGAACAATCTTTGGGCTCTGGACGACGCCGAGAGCGTCAGGATATTGAACAGATGAGTCAGGAAACAACGAAGCGAGTTAGCCTTCATAATCTTGTGTCGCAATCCTCGGTGGGCGTTCATTCGGGTGGAATATCAACCCAGTCGACAAGTAAGCGGCGTGGTGGGGCAAGTCGCCTCAGCACTGCCACTTGTCACTTTTGTAGGAAACTTGGACATTTGCGAAGGAACTGCCCCGATCGACTTGACCGTAGGTCAGAATAATTGTATTGATACATGTTTTCGTGATACCTTGTAAATGGTTTGTCTTGTCCATTTGTGTTGTAATATTGTATCAGGTGTTTTGGGTGTGTCGGACTACTGTGGGTCCGGATGGTTGTTTTTGTTAACAGTCTGGTTTGTAGATGGGCGTGTTGGGCCCAGAATAAACTTGACCTGGGGATGAATATTGGTGTTATCGTTTTGGGAACATCCTTGGTTTTCCCTAGGTGGATCGGGTTTGTGATGTCATGGACATTGGGCATTGTGACGATCTAGGATCGTGATGTTCATGGTCAGCTGACGTCGTGATAGATCTGGACCGTAATCCTGATGATCCAGTTGGGTAGAGAGTTTGTCACTCTTACTCCGGTATGTGAGTCATAAATGACGGGACTGAACTTCTTTTCGAAGTGGAGCCCTTTTGTGGTATGTTACTCAAGTGAGTAGGTTTCCGAAGTGATCGGATTTTGTCAACCTTAACCGTGTGGTTGTTGGATTGGCTTCCTTATGAAGTCAACCGAGTATAATGAGTGGGTAACCGATAGGTTCAGTTTTGGTGTGTCCGAGTGGACGTGAACGAGATTTCGGGTTTTGGAATCGAATTTCTGGGTGACGATTCAGGATTCGATTTTAGAACTTGAAAGTGGAATACTGGATTTGGGTGCGGAATGATTATTCCAAATGCTAGCTTACGGAATAATGATTTCGGATTCGGATTTGGACATGAATTAAAAATGTGATGTGTGGGTTCGGATTCGGGATTTCTTACGAAATTGCGGATTCGAATTTGGAATTGGAACTAGTTAATGGGTGGAGTTTCGATTTGTCTCTTGCTGGTTTGGGCAAGCTTAATCCTGATACCATTGGATGGGTTGTGAACGTGAACTGGACATTGAACACGATGCACTGGGCAGAGTGATTCTGATGATTTTAGTGATTGTTTGAGCAGGTGCTCTTAGCCATGGTTGGCTAGAATAACTCTAGTGTTGAGTTGTGTGATCACTGCTAGGCTGGTGTTCAATGTGTTCCAGTTACACCGTCGGTTTGAGTGTGATGACGGTATACGTATACTCAGGATGAGTGAGTTGGTGGTTAGTGTGACCGCAAGTTGCTTTGCGGCGAGATGTTACCTTGTCGTGACCTTACCAGCATCTGGGATCGCTGAGGGGGTGACAGTTGTGGATACCGCTGTTGGTAATTGTCGCAGGATTGAGTTTGCCTTGCGAGGGGAGATCATGTAGTTGATCTTGTACCACATTGACGGACGTGGTAGTATGATGTGTTGTCACTGATTTGTTACAGATTGGCGCTTTACTAGGGTGGTAAAGCTCGGTGGTGACAGTTTGGCTTGTGGTGTCAGCATGGACTGACAAGTGAGTTTGGGTGACTCTCTATGAGAGCGGATGTCAGGGCACATTAGTGATTACGTGGGGCCGTCAGGCAGAAGGAGTCAGCTTAGTGACGACATTGCCAATTTCTGGTGATTCATTTTCACTCGGGGTGGTCGAGTGTAGTCAGTACGACGTGCATCTGTGATGTGACGTCTGAGTGCAGACGAGTTCTGCATTGGCTAGTGGGTGTACAGGTGTACACGTGTTGTGAGGCCCATTTGTTTTCCACGAGGTAGATGTGGAATACAAGTAGTTGGAATTTCGGGGACGAAATTCTTTAAGGAGGGAAAGTTGTAATGACCCGTCCCGAATATCAGGACTGAATATTAATTAATTATGATTTAGAATGACTAATCGGGGATTAGTTGAGTGAAATCGGACGAAACGTGCAAAATGACCGTTTTGCCCCTGGCGTGGGCAAAATGTTGACTTTTAGTTCGGGCGGTCAAATGGACTTTGACCGATGACTGTGACGTAGTTCGGGACGTCACGAGTTCATAGACAGGTGGCATGTTCGATTCCGACATTCGTAGTGAAAGTTATGATGATCGGAAGATGAGGGGTATTTTGGTAATTTGGCATAGTAGGGGCCAAATGTTGACTTTTTGATCGGGAGGTCCGATGGACGAGGGCTAAGGACCGTTACGTAGGTCTCGTCGATACGAATCCAACGACAGGTGGCACGTCGAAAACAGAGTTCGGGTGACCAAGTTACGGGTCACGGATGTCTAGGGGTAAAATGGTAATTTGTCGAACGGAGGGCAAAATGGTCTTTTACCATTGATTCTTGCTACCAGATTGTGACATTTGTCACTTTGTCATCTTCCCTACCCCAGCTGCTAACATTGAAACGGGAATCATGGGAAACACAATTATACCACTTTAGACACAAATTCCCTAAATTATGGGTTGTCTTAATGATTGTCCATTAACAGCTAATTAACCCGTGTTTCAGCCTCATTATGCAATTGGGAGACTGAGGAAGCCGAATTGAGAGAGAGATTCGAGTGACAGTGAGGTCTCTGGGGGAATTTTGGTTCGAAAATTCAGAGAATTTGGGGGGTTTTCGAATTCGGGATTGTGAGCTGTGAGGATCGAAATTGATGATTCAATTCGACTTCTGGGATCCATACGAACCTTTCTACAACAAAAACGAAGTGAAACGGTGTCGGATTGAGGATGAACTAAGCTTCCATGGCAGCTTCAATTTGAGCTTGGGTTCGACGGGTTTGAGGTAAGAATTCTTCGAATTGATCTTGGAAAAACATTCAATACACTCTCACGATGCTTACCCTATGAATTAATTTGGAAATCAGGGACGGAATTGGTGAACCCGAATTGGAAACCCGTCGAGGATCGATCGAGAGTCGTGAGGATTTAGACCATGATTCGAGTAATTGAACTTACAGAACTCAATTAGAGATGGATTAGAAGGGATCAGTTGAAAGAACGGATTTAATTGGTGTTGAATTGGGTGAGTTTGAACCGGGTCTGTTCGCGGGTTTTTCAACCCGTTTACCAGACAAACGGGCGAAGGGGACGACTGTGCTGGTTACTGTAGCTGGCGCGTGGGTTTCACGCGCAGCCACTCACGGCGGCGCGTGAGGGCGCGTCCGGCCTAGTCTCAAGGTGAGGTCAACATGACTTTTGATCCTCTCAGTGTAACGAACATTTTGACGTTGGTTTCGGGGAAATCGGATATTGTTTCGATAATGCTCCGCGTATCCGAAGTTTTGTATTACGTTAAAAATACGTATTTAAATCCCGGAAAAATTGGGAAAAATTATATGATATATTTTGAGATGTTAGTAACCCTCTATAATGATTTTGGACAGGAGTTGTGATTTCCAGATTTTGCGGAAAAACGTGCAGCTCGGAAACGGACCGTTTTGGGCGGTGTGTGTGAGTGGACTTTGTTTTCTAACCGTGATGCATGCATATATGATTTAAATGCCTTATTTTATGATTTTATATACTTGGGCATGATTTGTGTTTCAATCCGGTAATTTCTCGGTTTTATGATTATTATATTATTATTTCGAGCGATTTTCGAGAAATTACGAAATATGGTAAAAATGATGTTTGGACTTGGTTTATGAGTCCGGGATTGAAATTGATTGAAAATAATGGTTGGACTCGGATTATTGAGTCATGGATTGAAAATGATATTTGGACTCGGGTTATGAGTCAGTGATTGACTTTGTGGATTTACGTGAAAATGGCAACGAAGGTTGCAACGCATGGATTTGCGTGATAATGTTATTTTGGGCATGAGAACCCAAGTGAAGAGTGATTTTGACTCGGATTTGGAGTCATTTGTGAAATTGTGAAAGTAATGATTTATTGGGATTTTATGATTATTTTAATCAGTCTTTCGGGCACGTTTTACGAGGAATGTGCAGATGATGTTTTGGGCTAGGCCCGGAGTTTAAATGATTTCTAAAATAATATTTTGACTTGGTTGGTGAGTCAATGATGATCTTTGGATTATTCTATTGATTTAAATGTGATTTTAACGGTTTATGTGTAAAAGGTATTTTGGGCTTGAGACCCAGTTGAGAATGACCTTGACTTGGTATGAAGTCAAGATTTGATTGAAATGTTTTGGGATGTAATTCCCGGGATGGTTTTCATTGTGATTGTGATATTCCCAGACGGTCGGTGCTTGGGGGGATTACCCAGACGACCGGAGCTTGGGGGATGTGATTGTAGGATCGGGAGTTGATCCTATGGTAGTCAGCTTCTCGGATGATACTGAGCCTGGATGTACCACTCGGAGGTGTCTGATCCTGGGGATGTGTTCGCCCAGAGGTGACTGAGCCCGAGGGGGTTGAGCCCAGAGGTGTTTATTCCCGAGAGAGTGACTGGATATTGGCCTACGCGTAGTGCAGCACTTGTGAGTAGTGCAGTTTGATTGATTGTGCACTTGTGAGTAGTGTAGTTTGATTGATTGTGCACTTGTGAGTAGTGCAGATGTGATTGGTGATATTTTATGCACTCGTGAGTAGTGCGGATTGATTGGATTGATATATTTATTGTGCACTGGTAAGTAATGCTGATTGGTATTGATTGTGATGATGTACTGGTATTGAGTACGGGTTTTTGGTCCTTGTGGCCAGGTGATTATGTTTTCACATGTTTTGGCCTGAGAGCCGGGATTTGATGTTTTATAACATGAACTGATTTGGTGAACATGAGTTTTATGGACCATGGGAAAATATGTTTTGATTTTATCGGTCACTCATGTTTTACGGTATGCATGCAAGTTTGTGAAAACTGGAGGGTAAGATTGTATTTTGATAAATGTTTTTATCAGAGGTCATTTTTGTCCACTCACACCTTTTCTGTTTTGTGACCCTCCAGGCCGTGGTACGACGTTCGGGACTGATCGTGAGGCAGTGACAGCAGCAGAAATCCGCGCAAAATTCCCTTGTCTGACAGGTGCTGAAGGGTTGTTTTTGGACTTTCAGTGGACTTGTCAGACGGGAGCAGGACCGGGTACGGTTTTTGACGTCCAGTTGGGACGGGTCCTGTCATTTGGACCTCCCGGGTCAAAAGTCAACATTTTGCCCTTACTTTGCAAAAATTACGAAAACGCCCCTCGCCTTCGTAGACCCTTAGCTTTTGCATCCGATCTCCGATTTTGGCATGCCACCTGTCTATGGATTCGTATCAATTCGACCTACGTAACAGTCTCTGGCCCACGTCCTTTGGACCCCCGGGCTCAAAAGTCAACATTTTGCCCATGCTTGGGGGCAAAATGGTCATTTTTGCACATTATGACCGATTCACACCACTAAACCTAGATTAGTCTTTCTAAAAATAAAAATGGACTTCTAACCCTTATAATCAGGGGCATGATCGTCAAATAAGCACAGGCTCGTTTCTTATACCTAACAGTAAAAGCTAAACCGGTGATATAAGATTCCAAACAATATACATCCCCCCGGATTCCCTGAATACCGAATCGATGTGGGGGCATTTGTGGAACCCAAAATCATCCGAAAATTATGGAGCCGCCACGCGTCCCGTAATTCCCAAAAATGACCAAATTGCCCTTGGCAAATAACGCTGATCATTTGAAAAACACCCGCACATTAAATAATCTATTTACCAGTTAAATACGTTATTTGATCGGGTTAAAACCTCTGTAATATTGATATTCTCCCCGAGAGTTAATTATCGTTATTCTTAATAATGAATAATTAATATTAATATTAAAATACAACAAATATCATTACTATCATAATGAGCCATCATTACAATTATTAAATAATATATTTTATAATAATATATTATTTACTAATTAAATATTCAACCGACCAATCAGAACGCTCCAAGGCTCCCAAGATTTTCCTATAAATAGGAAGGCACATTTCATTTCCAAGGTACGTTGATTCTTCGTTTCGAAGTATATCCCTTTCCTCTCTCAAAGCTAACTTAAGCATCGGAGTGTTCTTGGTCGAACAACCCCCCGGGTAAATCGATCGAGGCAACGATAGCTAATTGTTTGCTGTTTGCAGGAATTGTGAGGACTTTTCGCGACGAGTTCAATCTTTGATTCCACAATGACATAAACAATGCCTCGATTTGAATTGAATGTCTTGAGTTAAATCTGATAGTAATTCAAATTTGAATTATTGGTACATATCGATAAAACGTTCCATCAAAGTCAAAATGAACTTTTAATTGAACGTATAGCATCAGTTTTTTTCTTTGTTTACTTCCCCTACTCTCCGTGCTATGACAACACATCTATTCACAATCAAAATACACTGATTAATTTGATAAGTTATCTAATCTAATTCGGTCTGGTCACCTCACCAAACCAACCCATAACTTAATTACTACAACCTCTACCAAGGAAGGTTAGGAATAGGTTCTATTCTTATGTTTGATCTGCAATAACCTTGTCCTAATTAGCTAGTTGTTCTTTTCTTCCTACAAAGTACAGGGGACAAAAAAAGAACTCCCTTAATTAACAATTCACTGTGATTAATTCTTGAGTACTACTGGAATTACACAAACAATTCATTTCAATATAATTCCGTTGGTAGTGTACGTACTCATATATATATATATATATACGTATATGTATATATATATATATTATACTAAAAAGAGTCTGTCGAATATTGTAATTGCATGCACTAATAATTACATTATAGTAAATAAAATGAATCAGCAAATATACACGATCTTTATTTGGATTGCAAGGCATATAATCATGTTTACTTATTTAAATCAGAAAATTTGTTGGTGTCCATCTGCGAATCTTGAAACATGTAGTAAGTAGACGTTCGGTTAATAATATAAGACATTTTCTTCGTAACTCAAGGATGATCTAGCCTATGGTGGGGGATGATTAATCAGCCTATTACGCGAATGATCACGCCTATCACGTGACAATGTGAATATGTACGTATGACATGTGTGATGTCAAAGAAAGCTGCACCAAACTTCTTTGGTCAAAAGGGGAGGGTGCCTAACTTAGGCAATTATCAATGGAGGGGTGCCTAACTTAGGCAACCCATGTTCCTTTTTTGAAGCCTATATAAATCCCCATAACTCTCATTTGTAATGCATCATAGAATTAGAGAATTAGAGAGAGCTTGAGAGAAAAGCTTAAGAGAAAAACTTAAGAGAAAAGCTTGTGGAAGAATTTTTGTGAGAAAAATTATTAGTATAATTCGGGGTGGGTTGTGAGTTGTGAGTGTTGTAAACACTTTGTATATTTTCTCCCTTTAGTAAAATGATCTGCAGCAGGTCCGGAGACGTAGGCACAATTGGCTGAACTCCGTTATCAAATTTGTGTGTCTTATTTCCTTTGTTATTTCGCATTCTCACTAATCTGGTTTATAGGGAAATCTGCGTAATTTCCTAACATGTGACAGTTAAGCATATCACATACGTGAGATATACACACGCTCTGATACCATGTAAAAAGTTGAAATTATACCCCAAAATCAATTTGCAGTGGGATAAGTAGTCTAAAATCATATAAGGCACAAATTGTAGTTATACTTTTTCGATTTAGGATATTTTCCTCACATCTCAAGTACAACTACAATTTGTACTTTATATGATATTGAGCTACTCCCTCATTGACAATTGGTTTTGAGGTGGAACCTCAACTTCTTACAAATAATAGATATTGATAAATATTCATCGATTATATGTATTATTTAAATTTATATAGATCGAATATCGATTTTGTTATTTAGAAAAATTGAAATTAATTAAGATGTTTGGCTACATTAATTAGTAATATTAGTGGCCGTAAAAACTATTAAAAACAAAGAAATTAGACGCTAAGAATTCAAAATAATAAAATAAACTATAGTTAGGTAGTGCAAGCATGTATAATTATTATTTAATATTCTATATAAATAATCCACTCAAAGAAATAATTGAAACTAATGTACCCCTAATGTATGTGGTATATTTACTATTCGATATAGTTGGTTTTTATATATAAATCTTTCCAAGTTGAGATCAAATATAAGAATGACATTGTTATAGATTGCCAAGATAATATTAAATGGGTACGGGTTACGCGGGTTATTAACAGGTCAGGTTCGGGTTAGATATTCTTGACACGATTATTAAACGGATCAGATTTGGGTTGGACATAAATGAGTAAAACATAATACATAGCACGACACACTACTCATTGCCACCCTACTTTGAAGCCCAAATTGACATGTTTTTTTTAAGGTATTTCAATCGCAATACTGGGGTGGTCGATTGTTAATTATTTCTCTTGTTCTTTTGAATCAATTGAAATTGAATGATTAATCATCAATTTCTCCGCCTCTTTGTCAAATATTAAAAAAAGTCAAAATTATATATCGTGGAAAATAGTATGAAATATTATAAGATTACAATGCCTCTGATTTATTCCTTGATGACAACTAATAATAATTTGATCAAATTGAAGATATTATTTGCAAATTGTACGTAATTAATAATGAAAGAGTGCCGTATATATATATGGAGGGTGAAGAGACTAATAGACACTTACAAGATTGGCAGATTACTGTGATGGAGTTTTAAGGTTAATTTGTGCAACATGTACAAATTTTGGTAGCTTTGGGAATAAATAAATAATTAAATATAATATATGTGATCGATGGAGGAGGTTGATGTCCATACAAAACCCTCGTCAAGCAAACAGTTCTTACGAATACCTCAACTTTGTTGCCTGTTCGACCTTAACCTTGCCCCATGGCCATCACCTCTTAATTAATTAGTTTCTTAATGAATAATTAATTACCACTAATCATTACTTTTATTGAGATTATATATATATATATGAATAAATATGATAAGAATTAGTAATTAGCTAAGAGATTGATCGAGAAGAGTGATCGGAGGAGGAGGTATTGAGTTCAAGGTCGAACAGACAACGAGATAAAGATATAACCTGCAAGACACTGCTCAATTGACGAGGTTAGCATGGACATCAGTCGCCGATTGTTGCAGCTGAAATCAATCATGGAATATTTCGATCATTGATGATCGAAATTGAAGAGAGAAGAAGATATATAAATGTATGTAGAAGAGGGGATTATGGGATGGAGTAGTGGAAGGAGAGTTTTCTTGGTTGGGGTGCAATTGGTTTTTATAAAGGCTAGGGTCGATGAGGTTGAAGGCAGATATAATGCATGTGGATGTTGTACCTGGCTCACCTAATTGACATTGACTACTTGACCTTCGGAGAGAGAGAGAAAGAGAGAGTTGATGATTGATCATTAGGCAAATTATAAAGGTAGCTTATAATTAAGATCATTGATTGGGATGGAGGGTAGATGGGATTTCATGTGTGTGTAAGGCACATTGCAAACATATATTGAGATCCACTTATGAGGATGAGAGGGTAGATGGCAAACTTTTGAGATTTATAACTCGATCCTACCTACCCTCCGTGATCCACCACCATATTTTTGGTATTGAATGATCCCTCTCATCAAGGTTCCATTAGATCGACTTATCTCAGTTAGGTGCACGTTTTCAGTCTCACAATGCATATAAACCCATACCAAAATTCCATCGTTTTGGATCCATTATTCTTTTCATGATTTTCTTACCCTAAAAAAAGAAGGTCCTTTTCGGCCGGTTGTGGGTGAGGAGGGATTTAAACCCGTGACACCTTGTTTCGTACTTCATAGCCTTGTGAAAGGTTTAGATATTTCAATCTTATGTTATGAGGGATGTGACCTATATTCGGTCCATAAAATATCATAGATTTTGGTGTTCTTTCTAATTCATTGAGCTACATACCTCATTTGTTTCGATCGGACCTATTCCCGAGAATATCTTCATAAAAAATGTAAAGCCGAAAACATTAAAATACTGACCTCTAAAATTATATCTAATTCAAATAGCGTATGAATATGATATTATTTTTATTCAAATGAGTAATTATTGGTAGAGCTAGTGTGTACGTGTGAGTAAGTATTAGTTCATCAGGAAGCTTCATAAGTCTTGACAAAATGAATGTGTCAAAGTACACATACACAACCATCATGAGCTACATTCGATGAGTACTTTACTGAGCCAACGTACTCAATCGATCTCGATCGACATGTACATACAGATACAATCTACCTGGAATATTGTTTCCTGTGGCCTCTTTCCTTAGTTAAAAAGCTATACGTACACACATTTGAATTCTATGTTTTTTTTTGTTTTCTATTTAAACAATACCTTAAATTATTTGAATTGCGAGAATGAAAGTACGAATTTGATGCATGAGGAAGAGGAAATCCGTTTTTATTAGTGCATTAATTTGGATAGGTGCATTTTTAAGGGAAAGACCGCAAAATTATATGGGAGAATATCTATAATACTATGCTGAAATTTCCATTAAGAAAATAGCAAAAGAGCAATACTTGCATCCATCTTTTCATCTTTGGGTGCAGGAATGGCTCATGAACCCTATTTTTGGATAAGCTAACTTTAAATATTAGATATAAAAAAAAATTGATGGTTCGAGTAAATTTTATTAATAACTAGAAAGGATACACTTATTCAGAGGATGTAATGAGTTTTACCTCTAAAATGCATATACATATATATATATATAAGCTTAATAGAAAGAAGGAAAAAATTACAATAAAAACCATAACTAAACATGAATGCATTATGTTTTGAGACTAGAGAATGGAGAAATTCCTCAAATTCCCAAAACCAAAACCCTGTATTCAATTTCTATTTAAAAACTATGATTGTAATGACCCGACCCGTGATTACGTGCTTCTCAAGAATTAATTGGGGATTTTTTAGATTAGTTGAGGTGAAATAACGACTTTGCCCTCGGGCGGGGAAAATGTTGACTTTTTTATAACGCTCAAACTATGTATTAAATTAAACATGTAATTTGAATATTATTCAATTTAAACCCTTTTTGTGTAGATGTAGTATTGGTAATAGGGATCATTCTTAACCGGGGAAATTAGGGAACATTAATAATGTGTTAGTAAAAAAGAATAACGAATATTCAAAGAATAAAATAATAAATGAATTAAATATTTAAATAATAAATGAATTAAAGAATTAAAGCATAAACAATTAAACAATTAAAGAATAATGAATAAAAGAATAAAAGAATAAAATGGGGGGTTTTGAAAGATTGTAATCATAAAATAAAGAAAACAAATAAAAACAATTAAGATTCTACTCCTACTTTAATCTTTGTACAAGTAGATTTTCTTCAAACACAATTTTTACCAACACTATAACATTATGCTCATATTGAATGACAGGACCGCCCCGGAAAGGGCATTATTAACCGTGCCCGGTCCTGCTCCCGCCTGGCAAGACGACTGAAATCCCCAAATTACCCTCAGTACGTGCCAGACCAGGGATAGCCACATGTGCTTACTCATGCCTCCGCCTCACGATCAGCCTCGATTAACGCGCCACAACCTGGAGGGTCAATAAAAACCAAAAGGTGTGAGTGGACAAAAATAAATCAGTTGTAAAAACAGTTACTAAAAGACGTTTTGACCCTCCGCGTAAAACCAATGCATGCATACAAAAAAATCATTTTGCAATCGGTTAACATTTTCCACATAAGAAAAACTCGTATGAAACTCAAAATCATTTTTCCTTTCTCAACCATCGGGTCTTAGCCCGCAACCATAAACACCGGGCCTCAGCCCAAACCACGAATCAAAACCAAATGCACAACATGATCCAAAACCATCAACCATATACTGGGCCACTGCCCAACTCAACCGAGACATCAGAAATCATCAATAAATCACAAGTCAATTATTTTGCTGGATATCAAGTGCGCCCGAGTCTTTAAACTCAAAACCATGCGCATAAACAGGCTTTCCCGGGATATCAACGAGTCTTTAAACTCAGAACATAATCAATAGGCCTCGGGGGTATCACAGTAACCGAGTCGTTAAACTCACGAGTCTTTAAACTCATTAAGGGCCCTCCCCCGTCATTAATTAACCGAGTCTTTAAACTCAAAACGTGCTCCAGCAATAGCACCCGGGTCTTTAAACCCAAACAGTTTTCAACGGGTCTTTAAACCCCAAAACATTTGACAATCACAACTGTAACGCCCCGAAAAATCCAAAAAATTGTAAAATATTAAAATAATGTGCAAATGACGTTTGTACCCCTGAAGGAATATGGCTAAAAGTTGACTTTTTGTTCGGAATACTTGTTGTATATTTTTCTAGTGCCATTGTGTAGGTCTCGGAACTCTGAATCCGTAGACAGGTAACATGCCGAAAACGGAGCTCGTATGAAGAAGTTATGGGTCTGAGAAGTTCAGGGGCAAAATGGTCATTTTTGACCACAAGGGTAAAATAGTAATTTTATGTGGATTGTGATTAAACGGTGAATGAGATGATTATCACCTCACCTTAAGTGCTGATTCATTTCAGCAAATGACTCATATCTTTTATCAAGTGACAAGTGTCACTTGTTATTGATGATTAGTGGCATAGATTAATTAATTAATGGAGGTTAACAAATAATTGGAAATCAATGAACAGTACACGACCAAACCTTCAAACACAGAACAGAGGACGTCCATATTTCTCCTTCACCTTAATCGATTTCGGTTGCAACAAGAGAAATTGAGCGCCCAATTTGCTAAATTGAAGAGTGAAAAACCGAAGAGGAACCAAACAACCCTAAGAAAACACCCTACTGCACTTAACCGAAAATCATTCAAAATTTTCATTTTCGAATTTGGATTTCCAAACGGTTTCGTTCCAATTTGACGTGATATTAAGCTTCCTGGGAGCTTAACGACTTGAACCCAATCAATTGGAACAAAAATTGGAGATGAATTGGGGAAGAACAGACCCTGCAACTGTTTCGGAAAATCGAGCTTGAGTCGAGCTACTTAGAGGTAAAATTTCATGAAATTGATTTCGATTTCGTTTTTATAATGGACCTATGATGCTTATGGTATGAACAATTGAAGGAAACAGGTTGATTTTGAATAGAACCCGATTAGGGACCCGTCGGGTATCTATGTTGAGTCGTGGACTTTGGGGCACGGTTTCACGAAATTGAGTTTACAGACCCTTAATCTGTAACAACCCGTACCTTCGGGAAGGGTAAAAATTGTAATTTTATAAAGTTTTGTATATAAAGGACGATTTTGCCCTTGTGAATAGTAGACGAAAAGTTGACTTTTAGAATTACCAATTGGATGAGTGTTGACCCTTAACCGTGACGTAGTTTAGGACGTCACGAGTCCGTAGACAGGTGGCAGGTTCGATTCGGACAACCAGAGGAAAAGTTATGACGTTCGGAAGATTGGGGGCGTTACCGTAATTTTGAGTAAACGAGGAAAATGTTGACTTTTTGGAGGACTTGTGATTTTCACATTGACCGAGGACCGTTGGATAGGTCTCGACGTCCTGAGTACAACGACAGGCGGCACGCTGTCATCGGACGTCAGATGAAATAGTTACGGGTCTAGAAAGTATGAGGGTAAAATGGTAATTTGTGCAAGAGGGGTATTTTGGTCATTTCCCTCAACCCAATCAGATAAGGGCAAGTGGAAGAGATTTTTTTGTACTGGCCTATGGATGATGGACACGTGGGAGTGGCTGGATGGTTCCAGGCCGTTCTCAAGTGTGCACGACCACACTTTGCACAAAATCAAACCGTGTTTTGGGTTTGAAACACAGAGAAACAGAGGGTGAGATTTTGGGAGACAGTGATCGATTCCAGGGGTGAGTGAGTGAAGAGTGATTAGTGGATGTGGAAGAGAGACGAGGGTGAGTTATTGATCACGGTTTGGAGCTGCAACCGTGCACGGAGGCTAGATGGTGGACGGCTGAGCTTTTGGGGGAAACAGAGAGACCGTGAGAGTTTGGTGGTGGCTACGCCGTGTGGAGACTCAAACCACGACCGTGGGAAGTTCAGGAGGCTGTAGGGAGACCAACAAGCATCGTGGTACGCGGCGGCGCTTGCGGCGGAGACGGAATCGAAGGGTAAGTGTTCTTCCTCTGTTTTTCCCGTGTTTTTCAATTTGAAAGTCGAGAAGGTAGGATGAGAATCGAGGGGATTGGCGAGTGCAGTGATGTTTAGGGAGGTCCTAGGAGTAGGTTGTGACGGTCGCCGTGACGGGGGAGTACACGGCGGAGTTCAGACGACGGCGAGTACTCTGAACTCTGTTTTGGCCGTGAATTCAAACGGGAAATCGTGGACTTCTGGGGTGAATCGAAGGTTTCTGTGAGTTGGGAGTGACTCAGTGAGGTCCTAGGGAGAGATTGGAATCGCCACCGTGAAGGGGGAAGCACTGGACGGCCGGGAAGGAAAACAGGGGTTGTCTGTATTTCCTTTCGAGCTTCAGTCGTGAAGCTGAGGCATGAGTCGAACCAGGAGAGTGAGGGGGATGAGTTCGTGATGACTGGACGAAGCTTTGGGTGAAGGAAGGAAGTGAAATGGTGGCCGGACGGCGGAGAATGGCTCTCGCCGGTCTGGGATTGCAGCCCTGGTGCGAACCGGGTTCGATCGAGGTTGGGGATGCACTGTAGCAGGCGCGTGAGGCCCACGCGCAGCCACTTTGGGCGGCGCGTGGAGGCGCGTGGAGAAGAATCCGGCCAAGCTTCCAACATGAGTTTGGTTCTAATTGTCCTAAGGAGTTTATTGGTGTGGTTTTCGGGTGAATCGGACGATGTTACGGAGTTGTTCGGGAATCCAGACGGTTTAGGGTTTAGGATTAAAATATTATTTAATTCCCAAAAAATTGGGGAAATTAGGATTAGGATCCTTGATGTAATTGTGACCCTATTTGGTGCATTTTGACAGGACGGGAGGTACCCGAGACAGTCGAGGAGCGCACGGAGCGCGAGTGACTCGTTCTGGATTTGTGAGTGGACTCTTTCTTTCTTTCGCGCATGTCTAACTGTTTTCTCGATGTTTTATGATATTACGAATGTTTTTATGCTTTTAAATGATGATTATAAGTGGTTGATATGTTTGCACGTTTTTCGAGACATTTCCGAGATTTTGCACGTTTTTCGAGAAAAAGCTGATTTTCGGATTTTGATGCCATATTTGCGATTTGACCTATAAATGTTTCCTGATGATGATCACTGGGTTATGAAATATGAATTCTGCTTATGTGTGATTTCTGGGTATAAGAATGAATTTTCGGATTTGGGTTCGGAATGACGGTTCTGAACGCCGGAAGGGCTTCAAACCGGGGATTTCGAATTCGAATTTGGCGATGGATTTTGAATTGGTTTTACACTGGATATGGGTTGGATTTGCTGGATCTGGATATTGGGTTTAAAGACCCAAATTGATATTTACGGGGGACGGGCCCAGATCGAGTTTAAAGACTCGGGAGTTTAAAGACTCGGATATGTTGATATTACCCCCATAGGCCTATTGAGTTTAAAGACTCGGATTTCAGTTAAGGCCTGATTGAGTTTAAAGACTCGGATAGGTCCAGCAAGTTTGATCGGAAATGATGGTTTGATGCTGATACTATAATTTCTATAACCGTTTTATAGTGTTTCTGTTTCTTATGGTATTTTCCAGTGTATCTGTTTCTTATGGTATGTTATAGTGTTTCTGTTTCTTATGATGTTTCTTGGTTTATAATTATTTTAATCATTGAGTTAGGCATGTGATTTCCAAAACGGAGAGAACAAAGTGTTCTAGTTTCTTAACGTTGATTGAGAATAAATGGTTTTCAAACTTTCCTTTTCTTTTAGTCCACTCACACTTTTTGGTTTTAAATTTTCCCTCCAGGTCGTGGTGATAGCGCTGGGGTGAACGTTGAGGCAGATATCGAGGCATAGAGCTTTTGACGTTCTTCCGTTGCGAGACTAGTATTGTAAGATTTTTGTGCCCATTTTGTAGAACTATGCTCTGACTGACTGTTGTATATATTTACTCCTTCGTCTGATAGTTATGCTTATAGTAGTAGTGAGTTTATTGTTGGTACTGTAGGTGTGATTGTCAGACGGGAGCAGGTTTCGTTCCGGGTATCGTGGCGAGATTTGGGACGGGTCCTGACATAATCCATATTGAATTAATGCTAATGAGTGAAAGAAACGGTAAAATTGAACTTGAATTGGTGAAGAACTAATCGGGTTTGATCGCGGGTCGCAGACCCGAATACCAGAGAAACGGGCAAGAGAGAGACACTGTAGCATGCACTGTTCACGGCGCGTGGCTTTCACGCGCAGCCGCTTGCGGCGGCGCGTGAGGGCGCGTGGACGGGAATCTGAGGAAGGGTCCAACAACAATTTTGATACTTTCGATGATACAGACCTATTAGCGTTGGTTTCAGGTCAATCAGATATGAGCTGAGAGTAGTTTGTATACCCGAGGCGTATAGGTTACGTTTAAAAATAATATTATTTTATTCCGACGATTAGGAAATTCGTACAGGGGATTATGTAACAAGTTAGTAACCTTATATTACTTGTTTGACAGGCCCGAATACTTCCAGAATATCGGAAGGAAGCGAACAACTCGAAACGGAACAATCTGGACGGTGTGTGAGTGGACTTTTGTTTTCTACCCTGAATGCATGCATATATGTTTTAAATGCCTTATAATATGATTTGAAATGATTTGGTATGATTGATGCTTCGATATGATGATTTTCGGATTTTTTGGAATATTATATTATTTTATATGCTTTTGGGCACGATTTTCGAGAAAATCATGAAACTGATATTTCGAGCTAAGGCTCGGTGTAACGACCCGTCCCGAATATCGTGATTTAATAATATTTAATTGTGATTCACTAATCTGGGATTAGTTGGGCGATTTCGGACGAATTGTGCAAAATGAACGTTTTGCCCCTAGGCGTGGGCAAAACGTTGACTTTAATTCGGATGGTCAAATAGACTTTGACCGATGACCGTGTCGTAGTTCGGGACGTCACGAGTTCATAGACAGGTGGCACGTTCGATTCCGAGGTTCGTGGTGAAAGTTACGATGAACGGAAGTTCAAGGGCATTTTTGTAATTTGGACGAAAGAAGGGGAAATGTTGACTTTTTGACCGGGATGTCCGATGGCCGAGGGCCAAGGACCGTTACGGAGGTTTCGTCGATGCGAATCCAACGACAGGCGGCACGCCGAAATCGGACTTCGTACGAGGAAGTTATGGTCTGAAACGTGAAATCGGGGAAGTTACGTCTCGGTAACTGTGTTGATTATTTTATTCTAAAATGGTGGTTGGAGGACACTTGGATGAGTGACAAGTGTCACTCATCCAACGGCTAGATTGGATCTTGATCCACTAATCATAAACTATATACTAAAGTTCCACTATGTAATTATTTAGAATTAAAATCCCTGCTTTTGATCTGAACCATCCATCTAACTCCCCAGATTTCATCACAGCCGTCCATCTCATCCCTCCCTTCTATTTCTGATCAGTCCTCAACCGTGTACACCCAAAACTTCAAATTTCTTCTACCCTTAATCCCCTCCCTATCCACTGAAATTGTGAACGAAAATTGGAGAGAATTGAATTTGATTCAACCTGGGATTACACGGGGGATTGACTGAGTGAGGGAGACTGAGAAATCAAAAATTTAGTTTTTGGGAGGGAAATTCGAAATGGATGATTTGAGCCGTGAGGATTGAAATTGTTGATGCAGTTCGACTTCTGGGATCAAAACGATCAGTTTTGCAGCAAGAACGACGGGAAACCGTGTCGGATTGAGGGAGAACGGAGCTTCCATGGCAGCTTCATTTCGAGCTTGAGTTCAACAGGTTAGAGGTATGAATTCATCAAATTGATTTTGCGGAAACATCCCTTACACTCTCACGATGCTTACTCTATGAATTAATTTGGAAATCAGGGACGGAATCGGTGAACCCGAATTGGAAACCCGTCAAGGATCGATCGAGAGTCGTGAGGATTTGGACCCTAAATTGTGTAATTCGATTTACAGAACTTAAATGGTGATTGATTACAAGGGATCAGTTGAAAGAACTAATGGATTTGATGTCGAATTGGGAGTAATTGGACCGGGTCTGTTCGCGGGTTTTTCAACCCGTTTTACAGACAAACGGGTGAGAGGGATGACTGTGCGGGTACTGTAGCTGGCGCGTGGCTTCCACGCGCAGCCACTTACGGTGGCGCGTGGGGGCGCGTGAGTGCTAATCCCGAGGTATGATCAACATGACTTTTGTCCTATACAATGTAACGAACATTTTGGGATTGGTTTCGTGTCGATCGGACACCGTCTCGATATTGTTCGGGATGTCCGAAGGTTTTAAATCCAGTTTAAAAATACGTAAAAATTCGGGAAAATTACGGGACTTGAATAGGATGTTAATGATGAGGTTAGTAATCCCCTAATGTGATTTGAACAGGATTGGGAGTCCCGGTGATAGTGGTGTGGCCCGGGAAGGCCTATGGCAGGCGTATCGAGGCGCTCGGTTAAACGGTCTGTGAGTGGACATTGGTTTCATAAATTCGATGCATGCATAACTGTTTTATGATTGTTATAATTATGATTAAATGATTTACTTTGGATATCGGTGAATTTAAAATGATTTCACGTATTTCGAGGTGAATTACGTATTTGCACGTAAACCGAGATTTTTTGGATTTTCTCCGATTTCCATAAATGTGGTTGAATATGATTTCATGAAACGGTTACGAACTTGAATAAAGTAAAATCGGGCCAGGGGCCCAGTTGAACTATGAAATCGGGCCAGGGGCCCAGTTAACTTGTGGAATCGGGCCAGGGGCCCAGTTGATTTGTACATGTGATTGCGGGTCGGGGACCCTAAAATGGAATTGAATAAATGTTTTCTGGTTTACATTTTATATATGTTCACATGCTGGAATCAATAAATGGTTTTGATGATATTTCGGTTATGGCACGTTTCACGGTATTTGGGCATGAGACCCGTTTGATGAAACGTAACGATCGGTTCGGATTTTACCTATGTATACCTATATGTTTTGCATGTGGATATCAATAAAATGTATTTAGTACTGCACTGTATAAATCCTTCCATATTATATTGTCTCCTCCGGATGAGGTACCCCGGAGAGGTCACGGACGTCTAGTACGTCCAGCGTCTATGACGCTAAGCATCGGGGATGCTGTACCCGAACGGGGTTCGGGGATTGAACTCGGAAATTGAGACCCGAGTGGCACGCGTAGCCTTGTGATTGTGACCTTATTGACGTCAGGGACGTCAGACATCAGGGATGTCGGATTGGAGTGTATAGTGCAGTGGCTAAAATTATGGTTATGGTTTATATTATATGCCTTATGATTCATATTACTGGATTTACGAAATAACTCTTGGATTGACTTTTGAAAATTGAAACTATGCTTTGGTTTCCGGGCTAAGGCTCTAATGGTTATTTCTAAATAAATGTGTGATCATTGGTTTTTGGCGCATGCATATGGTTCTACTGAGGGGCATAAATGTCTTATAAATGTTTTAAACAGACTTGTTTATTTTCGTCCACTCACAGCTTTTGTTTTTAATGCCCTTCAGGTTGATTCCGGATACGACTGCAGCAGAGACTTGAGCATCGCACACCTCCTCCATCGATCCTTACACACTCTGGAAGCCCGTCTGGGCAATGGCAATCGGTTATCCCTTGTCTGACGCCTCTTGTCAGACGGGAGCATGATACATTCCATGGTAATCCCGGGGGGATTGGGATGGGTCGTGTCACTCGGGGTTTGAACTTGATTTTGACTCGGATTATGAGTCTGATATTGGATTTGATGAATTTATGTCATAAATGAGATTGTGATTTCGCAGGTTTGTGTGGATTGATTTATGGATTTGAGAAAAGTGTTTTTGGGCTTAAAGCCCAGTTCAAAAATGGTTTTGATATTACATGCAACTGTTTTCACTGGTTTTCGTGATGATGATATATGAGGGCTTTCAGTGTGGAATATGTTTCCCCCCGAAATAGACCCTGGAGATAACGCTCGCCTCCGGGATGGAAATGTTTACCCCGGAGAGGTCACGTAGCACGGTATGTTGTCGTGCAGCCAAATGGAGGCTCGACTCAGACCAGATGTGCTGGATTATATGGAGGTTAGTCAGTGATATGTTCATGACGACCTGGATTGCCGGCTGGTGATGTGTTCACAGCGGCGGATGCTCGGAATTTGAGCGGTCCTTGAGCCTATTGATTTGCACGCGTTGCAGGGATAATGTCAGGACCCACCCCGGTCTCACCCCGAAACCCGAGGTCAATCCCGCTCCCGTCTGACTCCCCGACACAACACCCAAGTAAAACTCATGCAAACCCAGTCAGACGCAGGAGTCCTTAACTGAATATCCCAACGTTATCGTTTACAGAGCATAGTACGAAAATACAAGGAACTAAAAAAAACGATAAATTACACGCACTCGGAAGTCTGTAAAACTATTCCGGGATCCCTCACGTCCCTTCTATGCCTCTGACACTGCCTCGACGTCAAGACCCCGCGCTAGCTCCACAACCTGGAGGGCAAGTTAAAACAAAAGTGTGAGTGGACCATAATAAAAGAAAAGTTCTAAAACCATTTATAAGCAAACCAAGTTTAACCCTCCGTTTTAAAAACCACATGCATAACCAATATGTATAAACACAGTTATAAATCGATTTACCATAAACTGCATCATAAGAAACAGAAACACTATAAAACAGTTAGAAAAACCACAACATGTAAATCATAAAACCGTATCAGAAACCATAAACATCAAATCATCATTCTCCGATCAAACCTGCTGGACCTATCCGAGTCTTTAAACTCCCGAGTCTTTAAACTCAATCCAGGCCTTAATCATATCCGAGTCTTTAAACTCAAGGCCTACGGGGGCAATATCAATATATCCGAGTCTTTAAACTCCCGAGTCTTTAAACTCAATCCGGGTCTTTAAACCCAATATCCAGATCCAGCAAATCCAATCCCAAAACCATTTGAAATCCAATTACCAATCCACATCCAAACCCGAATCCGAAATCACTGGTCCGATGCCCTTCCGGCATCCAGAACCGTCATTCCGAACCCAAATCCGGAAATCCACTTTCCAACTTTAAAACCAAATCTCGCTTTCCGAAATCCGATTCTAAAATCGAAAACCTTGATTATCAAAATCATGTCCCAAAAACCCCTTAAAATCATGGAAATCATTTATCTTTCCAAAATCACCCTTTCCTCGTAAAACGTGCTAAAACTGTACTTCCTCGTAAAACGTACAAACATGTAAAACCAACAAAACATAGTCGAGAAGCATAAAACCATAAACAAAACCATAAAACAATTATAGAAAACAGTTATGCATGTTCGAGTTTAGAGAAAGGGTCCACTCACAGTACTGAGCCCTACTCGGGTGGTTACAGATAACGTGACTCTATATTGGACTTGGATTCTGTGTTTTTATTGATGTTTGAGATTTATATTCATATCTTGATTATCTGATTTATAAGTTATGATATGCATGCATGTTTATGAAAACTGGAGGGTAAGACTATATTTTGATAAAGGTATTTCTAAACTTGATTTTTGTCCACTCATACCTTTGATGTTTTATTTGCCCTCCAGGCCAGTGCACAGGTACTGAGGCTCATTTTGAGGCAGAAGAATAAACGGACCGTTACATACTCAGACACTTTGCAGCGTAGGATTTTGCTCCCTACATGTAAATATTTCCTATGCTCTGTAAACCTGTTGACTAGGTCAACGGTCTCGAAATACTGAACTATCCCTTGTCTGACGATGTTATCGTTTATATGTGTTATATGTATATATTTGAAACTACTTTTGGTATTTTCGAGTTATTGTCAGACGGGAGCAGGATCTGTCACGGTTATCGAGGGATAATCTGACAGGACCCATCCCAATCCCCCCGGGATTACCATGGAATGTGCCCTGCTCCCGTCCAACAAGGGGTGTCAGACAAGGGATAACCAAGAGCTACTGCCCAAACGGGCCATCCAGAGTGCGCAAGGACCGATGGAGGAGGTGTGCAATGTCCCAGTCTCTGCTGCAATCGCATCCGTAATCAACCTGAAGGGCATTAAAACCAAAAGCTGTGAGTGGACAAAAACCAATAAGTTTACCAAATACATTTATAAGACATTTATGCCCTCCAATAAAAACGTATGCATGCCACCAAAAACCAGTAACCAAAACGTTTGCTCAACCGAGCCATTAGGGCCTTAGCCCGAAAACCGTTAACCAAAAACCAAGTGTGGGAACTCAGCCCAAAACTGTGGAATACCACCACCATACATAAACAACCATGTGGGTCACCACCCACGACCATAAATGAACATCAATTCATTAAAATCACACAATCATAAATCCACCCGGAAAGCCATTTCATTAATTCGTATTTTACCATTACCATCACCAGCATCCCTGATGCTAGACGTCCCTGACGTCATATCTCACGGTTTCACAAGCTACGCGTGCTGCCCGGGGTCTCTCCGGGTCCATATATCTGACATCCCTGATGTCTGACGTCCCAGACGTCAATCATAGCAATCCTGCTCCTGAGTCATCATACGGTCCGGCTGCTCCGTATGGTGACCCTTCACAGGCAATGCACCGTGACTTCCCCAGTGTCCCAGACATCTGGAGGAGACCATCATATATCCATGTGTACAGATGGTATATGGAAAAACAGTTTTATTAACTCATTTCACAACATCACAATGGGCCCTGCCCGAATTTTCCATAAAACAACACATTTCCATTTAGGGTCCCTGACCCGAAACCACATTTATTAAATATAGGGCCCCTGACCCGAAATCATCATTTTAATCCAACTGGGCCCCATGCCCGATAACATAACTCAAATGGGTCTCAGCCCGATTTCATACCAACTGGGCCC
The DNA here is from genome assembly GCA_032719365.1 of Prinsepia uniflora. Taxonomy (NCBI): domain Eukaryota; kingdom Viridiplantae; phylum Streptophyta; class Magnoliopsida; order Rosales; family Rosaceae; genus Prinsepia; species Prinsepia uniflora. Next base: position 81,342,662 of record CM064865.1, on the reverse strand, counting down.
CTGGCCCGATTTCATTAACCAACTGGGCCCCCGGCCCGATTCTCAAATGGACTCCAAGTCCGAAATTTCCAAAACAAGTGGGCCTCAAGCCCGAGTTCATCTTTCCAATATAAAAACCATTTTATCATAATATTTATTTAACCACAAGCATGCAAAACCACAAATAAACCGTTAATCCCGATACACGTGAAATACGGAAAACACCTCGAAATACGTGCAACATACCCAAAATCAATACTCACAAATACCATCATAGAAATCATGTATATAAACCATATAACACATTTAAGCATGCATAGGATTTATAAAACCAAAGTCCACTCACAGACTGTTTTAACCGTGTGCCTCGATATGCGTGCCACCGGCCCTCCCGGGCCACACCACTATCACCGGGACTCCCAATCCTGTCCAAATCACATTAGAGGGTTACTAACCTCATTATTAACATCCTATCAAAGTCCCGTAATTTTCCCGAATTTTTACTTATTTTTAAACTTATTTTAAAACCTTCGGACATCCCGAACACTATCGAGACGGTGTCCGATCGACACGAAACCAATCCCAAAATATCCGTTACATCGAATAGATTAAAAGTCATGTTGGAAGTTTCCCCAAAATACCCTTCACGCGCCCCCACGCGCCAGGTCAACATTCAGGTCAACAATGATGACGTCATGCTACAGTAACCGGGTTCTGAAACCGGGTCTGTAACCGGGTCGCCGTCGACCCGCGGCTTGACCCGATCACAGATCGAGTTCCAAACCACCATTTTTGATGCGGTTTGATCCTATGAACTCGTCATAATCCCCTCTATGGTTCTATGACATCCAAACTAATTTTTAGGTGGATTAAACTACCTGAAAACTGACGGGAAAATCGGCTGAGAACTCAGGTCATCAACTCCGGCGACTCGTCGAGATTCCGGCCGTGGTTCATGGTCCAAAATGGTCGTCTAGGTTCCTAGGACATGTTTCAGAAGTAAGCAAGCAATCCCAACGTCAAAAACCAGTGTTTCGAAACAGGGAAGAAAATCAAACCTTCTCGGGTTTCTGGGCATATCGCCGCCGTGGCTCGTCCAGTCGTGGTCTGAGTCGTCCTAAGGTTCCAGTGGTCCTATGCCTACGTTGGTTCGAGTCCAGGTATGAAGGTTTGCATGGTTGGATCGATTTGGGCTGTTCGGGTTCCTCTCGGGTCTGGGGAGTTTCCGGCCGTGCAGGGCGGCCGTGGTGGTGGTGGCCGGCGTCTGAAGGTGGCTGGGGTTCGTCTGGGGCTGACTGGTGTGTGAGGCTGGGCTGTGAGGTGGTGGAGTGATCGTGCAAAGAGTGAGAGTGCACGGGTTGAAAGAAATGAAAATGTGAGGATGAATGTGAGTCTGATGGTTTAAGAACAAAATAAGAAAATGAAATCAACGGCTAGGATCTAATCTGAGTATAGGATGAAGGGTGGTGATTTAAGGAGAGAAAATGATTATTTAACCCAAATGGCCAGCAAAGATCCCTAAATTAGGGAAGGAAGGAGATGATGACATGTGTCACTCATTAAGGGTCCAGATTGGTTTGGATTAAAGTAATCAGATTTTATTATTATATTATTATTTTATTCCGAGTCTCGGTTAATCGCGTTTTACGTCCTTGACCATAACTTCGTCGTCGAATCTCCGATTTCGGCATGCCGCCTGTCGTTGGATTCGTATCGACGAGACCTATGTAACAGTCCTTGGCCCTCGCCCATCGGACCTCCCGGTCAGAAAGTCAACATTTGGCCCCTAATAAGCCAAACCATAACTTTCTCTACGAATGTCGGAATCGAACGTGCCACCTGTCTATGAACTCGTGACATCCCGAACTACGTCACGGTCATCGGTCAAAGTCCGTTTGACCGCCCGATCCAAAAAGTCAACATTTTGCCCACGACCAGGGGCAAAATGGTCATTTTGCACATTTTGTCCGATTTCGACCTACTAACCACCGTTCAACCTCGCTAATCAAGATTAGTCACTAAACTAATCCCGGAATTCGGGACGGGTCGTTACATAATCGGGATGGGTCTTGTCAACAACAACGCGGGATCCATCCCGAAATCACATTTTTTCACAACAGGACTCATGGTCCGAATTTCCACATTCAAATCCCCAAGTTTTACTTCACAAATCATATTCAAATCATCATTACACACGGGGCATGTACAATCATACCAAATCACTTTATTAAATCCTTTTTCATTCCCGAATTCGAATTCACAATAATGATTTCGTAAGTCGGCATCCAGAAGCATCATCCCGAACCCAAACTAAGAATTCGATTTTTCAAATTTCCGAAAACTGAAATCTCGTTCATAAAAATTACTTTTATGCCCCGAGCATCAAACCCGAAATCACCTTTTTCAAAATCCATTTTAAATCCTTGAAATCACATCATTTTTCAAATCCCAAGGTCAAAGCATCAAAACCACAATCAAATCACCAAAATCACGATCAAATCACGACATACTCGAAATCTCGTAAAACGTGCAAAATCGTGACATTCTCGAAATACGTGTCAACATCGTAAATCATACTCCCATTCATATTCAAAACATTATTAAAACATGACACGTACAATTCATGTTGGGTCAAATCACAATACGCAAAATCTCGAAAACCGCAGAAATCTCAAAATCCCGTAACACGTGCAAATCCGCAGAAAACTCGAAAACCGTGTCAACACCGTGAGTCACACTCAAAATCATAACCAACATTCATAAAACATTATATCCACAAATTATGCAATTTCTTTCGTTAAACCATCATCAAGCATAAGAGTGACCATAGTCTCGAAATATGTGTAATTTCGTATGTATAGCAAAATACGTATAAGTACGGGAATCGAAATCAATCACAACTTATAATCATAATCATAAAAATCATGGAAATATTTATGCATGCATTAAACTTTGAAAGCAACGTCCACTCACACACCGTCCGTAGTGCTCGGTTTCGCGCCGCACGCGTTTCTGTAATTTCTGGCATTTTCCAGAAACTCGAATCCTGTCCGAAAACACATTCCAGGGTCACTCAGGTCCCAAATAATAACATACTAATTTCACATAATTTTCCGGGAATTAATCGGTATTTAAAAACTTAACCTAAACCTTCGGACCCTCGAAACAACATCGAAATGGTGTCCGATAAATTCAAAACCAATGTTAAAATGTTCGTTACATTGTACAGGACAAAAGTCGTTTTGAAATCACCTTGAAAAAACCGTCCCACACGCCGTCACGCGCCACCATGTGTGGCTGCGCGTGACACCCACGCACCAGCTACAGTAACCCCAACGGTCACCATCTTTACCCGACTCTCTGACATACGGGCCGTTCCACCCGCGTGAGGACCCGATTAGCAGCCCATCAATTCGACAGTATTTGAACGATTTGAACACACCATTAGCTTCGAAACCCGTCCAATTAGGGATCTGTAACATCCAAAGCAGTCGTCGCAACCTCAAACTATCTCGACTCAACCCAAGTTCCAAAATCGAGTTCCTCGTCTGAGTTTGATTAACAACCAAGGAATTCTTCAATTAATTAGTCGTACAGCATTGTAGACTCAAGGTAAGGATGATGTGAGATCCAATTTCACAAATACTTACCTCCAAATGCACGAACACAAAGCTCAATTTTCCGGCCACCCGCGACGTCCGTTCATGGCCTCAGGAGCTCCGAAGCTCACAATTATCGATTTGGATCGACTACATAAGGTTCCAGAAGACTCCTTCGAGCCTCAATCCGGTTTGGGCTGGCCTGAAATTCAAATTCGAATTCGAATTTTCCCAAAACGAGTTTCGGGTTCCCGTTGTATCATCTTCACTCAATCCCCCCGTTTTCCTCACCAAAACATCTCTCTGTTTCTCTCATTCATCCCCAGTGCTCATTTTCTCCCAAACCGTTATTGGGGAGGTCGAAATAGCAATGGCTCCCCAGACTCTGTTTTTCCCAACTTCAAATGTATCAGCACAGATCACTGTGCGATTGTTTCCCCGCACTTCACCTCTACCAACACCACCGTGCACTGTCCACAGTCTCTGTTCCCACACTCAGTTAAATCAATTCGACGCACAAGGTAACCTGTTCTCCAAAATCAGAACACCCTCACGGCATCGTGTACCCGTGCACTGCCCAAACACCCCACTGTAATAAACAAGTCCCAGCACTGTATTAAACAATTCCCTATTCAGTCCATTAGCACCCATCACGAGCAATTGGGTTCCATAAACAATTTGCACGCTCAGACACCCACGACACGACCGTGCAGGTTGTCTCCCACGGTGGTGAACAGTACCCAGTTGGTAAAATGACCAAAATGCCCTCAGTTGGCAAATTAACAAAATGCCCTCCGACCTCCGTGACCTGTAACTTGGTCATTCGGACTCCGATCGACGCGTGCCGCCTGCCTACAGACTCAGGGCATCGAGACCTTCCTAACGGTCCTTGGCCCTCGGCCATCGGACCTCCCGATCAAAAATTCAACATTTTCCCTTATTTCGTCCAAATTACGAAAATGCCCTTGGACTTCTGAACGTCATAACTTTCACCACGAACGTCGGAATCGAACGTGCCACCTGACTATGAACTCGTGACGTCCCAAACTACGTCACGGTCATCGGTCAAAGTTCATTTGATCGCCCGAATAAAAAGTCAACGTTTTACCCACGACTAGGGGCAAAACGGTCATTTTGCCACGTTCGTCCGATTTCACCCAACTAATCACCGATTAACCCCCATTAATCATGGTTAGTTACTAATCTAATCCCGAATTCTGGGATGGGTCGTTACATTGAATGACAGGACCTATCCCAATCCCCCCGGGATTAACGCGGGATGACCCTGCTCCCGTCTGACACGGAGTGTCAGACAAGGGATACTTCCGACCTTTGCCCTCCCGGGCTATCAGAGTACGTCAGGATCCGGAGGAGGTATGTGATATCTCGATCTCTGCTACAGTCCACACCGTATCCAACCTGAAGGGTATTAAAAACAGAAAGACTGTGAGTGGACAAAAATAAAGAATTTTTAAAAACATTTCATCAAAGACCTTTATACCCTCCACTAAAAAACATGCATGCATAGTAAAACCATTTATCCAAACACATATGTTAAAACATCCACAATTAGGGTCTCAGCCCCAAAATCCTGTAAATACAAGTTATACGGGCTCCTGCCCAAAACCATTTACAGAAAACCATAACACAGTGAACATATGAGGGATCTCAGCCCAAATCCATTTATCATTATAAACACAATTTTCCAAAACCAATTGAAATCATGTTTATCCATTATATTCATATCCAGAACCTGTCACGGTAAAATAAAGCTACACGTGTAACACCCCGGAAATTCAAGGATTTTAATATTGTAATTTAAGGTGTGAATTGACGCTTTTACCCTTGTGATTGGTATGGCCAAATTATTGACTTTTGATTGGTGAATTAAGTGGACTTTGACTTATGACCGTGACGTAGTTCGGGACGTCCCGAGTTCATAGACAGGTGGCACGTCCATTTCGGACGATCAGGGAAAAAGTTATGACTATCGGAAGTTCAGGGGCATTACCGTAAGTTGGACTTCACGGGCGAAAATGTTGACTTTTCGTTTGACAAATAATTTTCACGCGACTCAAGGACCGATAGGTAGGTCTCGACGTCCTGAGTCCATAGACAGGCGGCACGCCAAAATCGGACTTCGTATGGCTGAGTTACGGGTCTAGGAAGTGAGGGGTATTTTGGTAATTATTGAACCAGGGGCATTTTGGTCTTTTTTCCCTGGTTACTGTAGCAGGCCGCGGGGGACAAGGGCGGCACCACCATGTGCGGTGGTTCAAACGTGCAATTGGTTGTGCGATTGTGTGCTGGAAAGTGGGGAGTGTCTGATGCTTTAGACCGTGGTCTGTTGCATCCACCGTGCACGACCCTATTAATTATTCAAGTTCGAAGCTTTTCGGGGGACATTTTTCAGTGGACAATTGGACACCCCCGAGCTTCTGGGACGGCTTGAAATTAATTAAAACTGATTATATAGTGTGTGAGCTTCACTCTGGTATTGAAAGGACTGAAAATAAGGGTGGAACCAGAGAGAAACCATTTCGGGAATTTTTGGAGGGAAATTGGGTTTTTGATTTCTACGGTGTGTTGAGCCAATCTAATCGTAGAGTAAGCTTTCTGGGAGCATTTGGAACACAACTATATCAAAATCAAAGGCAACCAGCCACGGGTGAGCTGGGACGGTGACTGCCGTGTTCAGAGGAATTTCAGAGGTTTGGACGGCTACTTCCAGGTGAGTGTTGATTCAATTGAGTGTGTTTTCCAGTTCGTTGTGATACTATGATGCTTCATGTAAGGTTAATTTGATTTCGGTTTAGAAACCAGTGAGTTATGGTGATTGACCCGTTTGGATGATCACGGGTCGAGGGGCCGTTTAAGGATTGGTTTTGGATAATTAATAGCTCAGAACTTAAATTAGATGTTTAAATAACATATTATGATCAAATTGAATTGAAATTGAGTAGGAATTGATGGGTAATCAATCGGGTCAAGCCGCGGGTGGCAGGCCCGAATTACAGACAAACGGGTGAAGGTGCTGACACTGTAGCTACAGTGTCAGGCGCGTGACTTTCACGCGCAGCCACTTTGGGCGGCGCGTGAGGGCGCGTTGGGGCTTATCTCCGATCACGATCAACATGACTTTTATTCCTCTCATCATTCTGAACATTTGTGGTGAATTAACCATGTTGATCTGAGATAGTTTGAAGGGTCCGGTTAGGGTCGGTTGCCTCGGGAAACGTGTTGACGGGTTCCCCGAACCGGCTTCTGTTTCGAACCTTCTTTTGAATAAATATTAAGGACTTGTAATGACCCTTACGTGTGAATTGAACTCACAGGAATTGTACGATAATCTCGGTACAGGTCCGTACGCGCAGATTCGCAGCGGAATCGTACTGTAAGTGGGCCCGTTTTCATTAAACCCTTGCATGCTTAAATGTTTTCTGATTTACTTATATGTTCACATGCTGGAATCTATAAAAGGTTTTGATGACATTGAGATTTCGGTTATGGCACGTTTCACGGTATTTGGGCATGAGACCCGTTTGATGAAACGTAACGATCGATTCAGATTTTACCTATGTATACATATATGTTTGCATGTGGATATCAATAAAATGTATTTGGTACTGCACTGTATAGATCCTTCCATATTATATTGTCTCCTCCGGATGAGGTACCCCGGAGAGGTCACGGACGTCTAGAACGTACAGCGTCTACGACGCTAAGCATCGGGGATGCTGTAACCGAACAGGGTTCGGGAATTGAACTCGGAAATTGAGACCCGAGTGGCACGCGTAGCCTTGTGATTGTGACCTTATTGACGTCAGGGACGTCAGACATCAGGGATGTCGGATTGGAGTGTATAGTGCAGTGGCTAAAATTATGGTTATGGTTTTATTACATGCCTTATGCTTCATATTATATTATTTATGATTTTAAACGATACTGCATGCATGTTTGGAAAAAGGAGGGGTAAATTATATGTTTTACTTATCAAATGATTTTATAAACTTGAGTTTCGGTCCACTCACCCTTAATGTTTTTGGTAACCCCTCCAGGTCGTGATACTGAGGTAGAGGAGGAACCTGAGGCTGAGGCATAGATCTACTTCTGCGTACCTGAACCCCTGTTGGGTGGTTTGCCCGCAGGTTTTACTTTAGAGTCGTGCTCGCAACTTGTAATTTTGGATTTCATCCCTTGTCTGACATCTGTTTAATTCGGATTTGATGTATGACTTTAATTTGATTATTTATGCATTTGAAGTTCTGAGGTCAAAATTGGTATGAATTATTGGGTGTCAGACGGGAGCAGGGCACGTCCCCTTGTGGTCCCTGTGGGATCGGGGCGGGTCCTGTCAACACGTGTGCTAACCGAGGTCTCAAACCCAAGTCTCTCCAGGGTCCACCCAGGTCAATGTCCATAGATCAATGACCCTCCCTGGAGGTAACGAACCATGCCCATCCTGAGAGTAAGGAACCCAACTGGGGGGCGACTCCACTCAGTCAGTGCTCCGTGACTACTCCGGGGCCCACCCAGGCCAACGACCCTCCCCGGAGGAGACAATCATATATATAGGATGGCATATGAAAAACCTTTTGAAATCATTATTTAAATCTTTCAAGAATTCTTGCCCGGCCTCCATAAGTCGTCATGAACCATAAAATCCTTTTATGGGTTCATGCCGGTTCCCATAAACCGTCATGACCCGTAAATCCATTTTAAGGATTCATGTCGGTTCCCATAAACCGTCATGAACCATAAAAACCATTGGTAACACATAATTGGGCGCTAGGCCCGAATCCACATAGAAACTGGACCTCCGGTCCGAATCGTAAACCAACTGGGCCTCCGGCCCGATTCCGTAAAGCAAATGGGTCTCGAACCCGAGTTTACCTTTTCAAATCCAAAACCATTTCATTAAACTATTTTCAAAACCATAAGAATGGAAAATCAGAGTAAAACCGGAAAATCTCGATTTACGTGCAAGCACGTAAATCGCCTCGAAATACGTGAAACCATATAAATCACAAGCATCCAAATCATCATAAAATCATATTCATAATCCATTTGTAAATCCAAAACCATTTCATTTAGACCAGTAAAGACATACAGCCCTGTATAGGCACCGTATAGGGCCGAAACCTCGAAATACGTGTCTATACGTAACCACACATCCCAATGCACTCATGGCATCACAAACAAGTATTTAAAACATATAATAAACATTTATGCATGCACCAATTTAGAAAAAAAGGTCCACTCACAGACCGTCCGAGCTACTGCCTCGATTTGCGTGCCATAGGCTCTCCCGAGCCGATCACTGTCATCGGGACTCCCAAACCTGTCCAAATTTTAATATAAGGTTAATAACTACTTAATTAACCTCCCATCAAAGCCCCGTAATTTTCCCGAACTTTTAACTATTTTTAAACCGACCCTAAACCTTCCGATACCCTAAAAACTATCGAAACGATATCCGATTGACACGAGACCAGTCCCAAAATCTTCGTTACATTGAATAGAGGATTTCTCGTGTTGAACACTTTCCCAAATTATGGCTCAGGGGCCCTCACGAGCCCCTAGAAAGTCGAAAATACTGTTCATCGTCATCCTCCTCAGAACTGAACCAATTACTATTCACGGGCACTGTTCACCGCACGGTTTTCTCGGGTTTTCAGACTGATTCGGGGTCCATTTGGTCCCATTTTAATCCCTAAATTCCTATTTCTTCATTTCCTATCTAACCCAATCCCTAAAACTAAGAAAAACCACCCGAAACCGAGCTTCCATCCGCCATCAATGGTGGCCGGATTTTCTCCGGCCGTTCACGGCCATGTCCGGCCATCCCAAGCCCCAAAACTAATCCCATTCTACTGCTAAGGTCCCCAGAAACCTTACCCAATAAACGAAATGGAGTAAAAACCATTAAAACTCAAATTCGAATTTTCAAAGTTTTCTTACCTCACGGCCGAGCTCCGCTGTCCACCACCGTGAGTCACCACCCTCCCCAGTCGTGGCTCGCCGTCCTTCGTCTCTCATCACCCTCTCACGGTCCACACACACGGCATATGGGTTCATGGTGGTATGTGTGGGTTGTGTGTTTTGAAGAAAAAGGAAGAATGAAGAACATAGGGGGGGTGCGGGTTTGATGAAGAAAATAGAAGAAATGAAGGTGATGATATTGATGGCTGATGAGAGAAGTGAGGATTAGATGATTAGATGAGTGGTGAGGATTTGAGAGATTAGAAGGAATGGATGGTCAGGATTTTAAGTTGTTAAAATTAATTATATAATAATAATTATAATGTTATTTAATTAATTAGATTCACAATTTAGGGGATTGTCCAATGGGATGAGTGACACTTGTCACTCATCCATGGGACCCACTAAAAATATCTGCCTAATCAGATTTCGCCAAATCATCCCCGCCTTGAAGTACGTGCATAGTGAAATCGAACTTCCGTGACCTATAACTCTCCCGTTCGAAGTCCGATTTCAGCCTGCCGCCTGTCTATGGATTCGTATCGTCCTTATCTACGTAATAGTCCTCGGCTATCGAACATCCTGGTCAAAAAGTCAACTATTTTGCCTTTTAACCAAAATTACCAAAATGCCCCTAAACTTCCCAACGTCATAACTTCTACTACGAACGTCGGAATTGAACGTGTCACCTGTCTACGAACTCGTGACGTCCCGAATGAAAAGTCAACGTTTTGCCACGACTAGGGGCAAAACGGTCATTTCGCATCGTTCGTCCGATTTCGCCCAACTAATCACGGATTAACCTCACTAATCCTGATTAGTCACTAATCTAATCTAGGAATTCGGGACGGGTCGTTACATTGAACCAATCACGAAACTCTACCTTCATCATCCCAATTACATGCATACATTTTTCATATTATAAATGCACTGAACAACGGATTATTACTTACAATATGATCCACCTTAAGTTTGTGATTTAATGCGCCAAATAGCGGTCAAACATTAAATATCTTCAATTCTATTATAAATCCCCCGAACAACAGATCAACATTTAGCGTTGAATTTAAGTTTAAGCACTAAAACATATGAAGTAAAAGAAATTTAAAAAGTAAAACACCTGGAGATTGCATTCTTACTTACAAATATTAAAAAGAAAATACCAACATATATTGAATTATAAGTAAAACCAATAACAATAACAATAATTTAAATAGAAAATATGGTTTTTTCACAAGAATTACCGAACAGTGACAGAAAACTTGTGAAGATGGAAGAAGAAATACGAGGAATGTGTTCTTAAAAACTCTTGAATTGCCTTAGAATTATCTAGCCTTAGGTTTTTCTTAAGGAAAACACAAAATTATGTCTAAGAGCTCTAAAAGAAAAGTCACAAGGAAAAAGTAAAGAAGAAATTAAATTAAGAAATAAAATATAAAGACATAAATTAAAAACAAGAATTAAAAGAAAGCTAATTAATAAGAAAATCTACAAGAAGTTACAAATGGTCCAAAAAATAAAAAACAAAATAGAAAGAAGATGAACTAAAAGAAGAGAGGAAATAGAGAGGAAAATTACACAAAAGGAGACCCCATTTACAAGTGAAATGACCTCCCTATTTATAAAGGGAGTGCCACAAATATTCAAATAAAAATACAAAAATAAAATATAAAAATGAAATGATGAACAATGATGATATTATAGAGGGTTTAGAGCTGGAAAACCATAAGAAAAAAAACATGCTGGAAAACTGTTGCAAAGGGTGCAGTTGAATCAGCAGCAAGCTACTGAACTGCAGAGATGGGACTCGGCAGGAGTAGGCTGATAGGAGAGAAGGTGAGTCGGTGAGGCGTGGAGAAAAAAGGGTGGCAGCCTCAGTGCCTAACGTGCTGACAGGGGCATAACGATCGGCAGGCGTGCGTTGAGCTGGGCAGGCGCGTGAACTCCAAAGTAGGAAATTAGGGTTCGGCCAGTGCATGTCGATGGTTTCGCTGGGCTAGGCAGGCGCGCATCGCGGGCTTGGACTGGATTTTCGGCTGGAGTTGGGCCAGACTGACACGACCCATCCCAATCCCCCCGGGATTACCATGGAATGTATCATGCTCCCGTCTGACAAGAGGCGTCAGACAAGGGATAACCGATTGCCATTGCGCAGACGGGCTTCCAGAGTGCGTAAGGATCGATGGAGGAGGTGTGCAATGCTCAAGTCTCTGCTGCAGTCGTATCCGGAATCAACCTGAAGGGCATTGAAAACAAAAGCTGTGAGTGGACGAAAATAAACAAGTCTGTTGAAAACATTTATAAGACATTTATGCCCCTCAGTAAAATCATATGCATGCACCAAAACCAATAATCCCATATTTATTCAGAAATAACCGTTAGGGCCTTAGCCCGGAAACCAAAGCATAGTTTCAATTTCCAAAAGTAAATCCAAGAGTTATTTCATAAATCCAGTAATATGAACCATAAGGCATATAATATAAACCATAACCATTATTTTAGCCACTGCACTATACACTCCAATCCGACATCCCTGATGTCTGACGTCCCTGACGTCAATAAGGTCACAATCACAAGGCTACGCGTGCCACTCGGGTCTCAATTTCCGAGTTCAATCCCCGAACCCCGTTCGGGTACAGCATCCCCGATGCTTAGCGTCATAGACGCTGGACGTACTAGACGTCCGTGACCTCTCCGGGGTACCTCATCCGGAGGAGACAATATAATATGGAAGGATCTATACAGTGCAGTACCAAATACATTTTATAGATATCCACATGCAAAACATATAGGTATACATAGATAAAATCCAAACCGATCGTTACATTTCATCAAACGGGTCTCATGCCCAAAACCGTAAAACGTGCCATGACCGAAACATCATCAAAACCATTTATAGATTCCAGCATGTGAACATATATAAAATGTAAACCAGGAAACATTTATTCAATTCCATTTAGGGTCCCCGACCCGCAATCACATGTAGAAATCAACTGGGCCCCTGGCCCGATTTCACAAGTTAACTGGGCCCCTGGCCCGATCCACATGTTAACTGGGCCCCTGGCCCGATTTCATAGTTCAACTGGGCCCCTGGCCCGATTTTACATTATTCAAGTTCGTAACCGTTTCATGAAATCATATCCAACCACATTTATGGAAATCGGTGCAAATCCAGAAAACCTCGGTTTACGTGCAAATACGTAATCCACCTCGAAATACGTGAAATCATTTTAAAATTCACCGATATCCAAAGTAAATCATTTAATCATAATTATAACAATCATAAAACAGTTATGCATGCATTGTAACAACCCGTCCCGAGGATTGGGATAAGTAGGGTGATTAAGGTGTGATTGGTAAGGTTAATCAAGGGTTAGGTGGTCCCGAGGGGTCCGGGAACCTAGAATGACGATTGTGCCCCTGTGGTGGGCAGAAATGTTGACTTTTATTTCGGGTGGTCAAATGGGAGTTGACCAGGGACCAGGACGTAGTTGAGGACGTTACGAATCCGTAGGCAGGTGGCACGCCCGATTCCGACATCCGAGGAGGAAGTTGTGATGTTCGGAAGATTGAGGGCATAATCGTAATTAGGGGGAAAAGTTGACTTTTTGAATAATCGAGTTTTGGTAGGTTGACCTAGGAGGGTTAGATAGTTCTTGTCGTCCTGAGTTCGATGACAGGCGGCACGTGTTCATCGGACTTACGAGGCGAGAGTTACGGGTCTAGGAAGTTTCGGTAAAACCGTAAAAATGTGTAAAAAGAAGGGTATTTTGGTCATTGTGGCACATTGGGATTTGTGCACAGAAGAAAAGAATAGACGGCTGGGATGGAGCCAGTTGGTGAGAGAGCGTGGAGGATGGTGACATGTGGCAAGTGTGTAGTGGGTTCTGGGGGGTTCTCTGGTGTGTACGCGGTTCCATTATTTGGGGTGCAACCGTGTGTGCTCGTGTGTGTGTTACTCGACACAGAGAGAAACAGAGGGAAGGAATTGAGAGAATTGGAAGGCTGATTGTGGTGGCTGGTGAGTGTGTGAGTGTGTGAGGGAGATTAGAGAGTGGGAGAGAGCAGTTGAGTTGGTTGGGAGGTGAGAAATCGTGGTGTGTGCGAGAGGGGAGCCACGGGAACCAGAGAGGAACTCAGGGGGGAAAACGGAGAAGATTGAGGGCTTGTGGTGGTGCGGTGGCCGTGCACGGTGCAACAAAGATCGCCGTGGTGTCGTGAGGGCTGTGGGGAGTCGACCAGCCCCGGAGGAGCTCACGGTGGCAGCAGGAGGCAGGTAATTTCCTCATCTCCGATTCGGTACTCTGTTTCCCATTGAATTTCATTTGGAAAGTCGTGATGATTGGGGTTGAGTCGAAGGTCTAGGCGAGTTGGGTTAGGTTCAGTGAGGTTCAGGGCAGAGTTTGGTGTTGCCACCATGACGGGGGGTGACCGGAGTGGCTGGATCGGAAAACAGGGGAGTTTGGGGTTGTCTGGTTTCGAGTTAGTCGACGGGCTAGGGACAGTGTCGAGGTGAACGGAGTTGGGGAATCAATAGGGAAGGACTGGACGATGAGAATGGCGAAGAGAGGGAAGGAAATAGTGCAGGCACGGCGGTGAACCGCTGACGCCGGTCTGTGTTGCAGGCGACTGTGGCGAACCGGGTTGGCTCGAGGTAGCCGATGCACTGTAGCAGCGCGTGAGGGCCACGCGCAGCCACTTTGGGCGGCGCGTGGGGGCGCGTGCGACGGCGTTGGGGAAAACGATCAACAGGGTTTTTGGTCTAGGAGTTGTGGTGAGTCCATTGGAAGTGGTTTCGGGTCAATCGGACGTCGTTTGAGTTTAGTTCCGCGAGGGTGAAAGTTTAAGGTCTCGGGTTATTACGTTTTCGATTCGGGGAACTCTGAGGGAATTTAGGTGAACTTTCCTAGACGTATTAGTGACGTAATTTGACGGTGTTTGACAGGATCGGGATTTCCCGAGGAAGCCGAGGAACGGGCTGGACGTTCGGGACGCGAGTAGGGCTCAGTACTGTGAGTGGACCCTTTTCTTAAACTCGAGCATGCATAACTGTTTTTATATACGTATTTTATGGTTTTACTTATGAATCTATGTTTATTGAATACGAAATGATGATTTTATGTGTTTGCACGTTTTTCGAGAAAAAGACGGTTTTGACACGGTTTTTGAGAAAATGTTGGTTTTCGGATTTTGATGCCACCAGTGAGGATTTTCACTGATAAAGGTTTTCAAATCATGATAAATGGGTTATGAAATATGATTTGTGATTACATGTGGTTTTGGTATGAAAATGGATATTTTCCGGATTTGGGTTCGGAATGACGGTTCTGGATGCCGGAAGGGCATCGGACCAGTGATTTCGGATTCGGGTTTGGATGTGGATTTGGTAAGTGGTTTTTAAATGATTTTGGGATTGGATTTGCTGGATCTGGATATTGGGTTTCAAGACCCGGATATATGTGACGGGGGACCGGCCGGATTGAGTTTAAAGACTCGGGAGTTTAAAGACTCGAATATATATTGATTTTCCCCCGTAGGCCTTGAGTTTAAAGACTCGGGAGTTTAAAGACTCGGATATGATTAAGGCCTGGATTGAGTTTAAAGACTCGGGAGTTTAAAGACTCGGATAGATCCAGCAGGTTTGATCGGGAAAATGATAATTTGATGTTATGGTTTCTGATACTCATGCTATGGTTTCTTATGGTATTTTATAGTGTATCTGTTCTTATGATGTTTATAATGATTATTTTATAAATGTGTTTATAACTGCTGGTTATGCATGTGGTTTCAAAACGGAGGGTTTAACTCGGTTTTCTTATAAAATGGATTTGAACTTTTGTACTTTTTGGTCCACTCACATTTTCTGTTTTAATTGCCCTCCAGGTTGTGGAGCGAGCGCGGGGTCTTGACGTCGAGGCAGAGTCTGAGGCATAGAAGTGACGTGAGGGTTCCCAGAGTAGAGTAAAGGCTTCTGCGTGCGTGTAGTTATCGGTTTTATTTGTATGTTCGTACTATGTTCTGTAAATGCTACCTTCGGGACTTTGTGTTTAATTACTCCTGCGTTTGACTGGATTCCAGTGAGTTTTACTTGAGTTTTGCGTCGGGGAGTCAGACGGGAGCGGGATTTACCTCGGGTTTCGGGGTGAAACCGGGGTTGGGTCCTGACAATTTGGTATCAGAGCATAGGTTTGTCGAGTTTGTTGGGTCTGTCGGTTTGTGAGGTTGTGTTTCAATTGTTTGACTACTTCTATGCCTCTTTCAGTGTGCGGTTGACGATGCCTCCGAGACGTAGACCCTCTCCACAACCTGAAGAAGTAGCCAGAGAGACGGAGAGTGCCACGATTGAGCGAGCCCAGCGGCTCGGGGCTACTACTTTTAGTGGTGGGGCTGATCCTGAGGAAGCCCAGAGGTGGATTACCAGACTGGAGCGGATTTTTGCGGTGATGCATTGTCCGCCGGAGGAGCGAGTATTGTTGGCTGCATTTTTACTGGATGGTGCGGCGTACGAGTGGTGGTATACCCTCGAGTTGTCCGGTTGGGATGTTCACAGTGTGACCTGGGAGACGTTCAGGGAACGGTTTCTGGAACAGTATTATCCTCGTTCTTTCCGGGATGCCAAGGAGGCAGAGTTTTTGCACCTCCAGCAGGGGAATTTGACAGTGGCAGAGTACGAACGGAAGTTCCAGATGTTGTCTCGGTTTGCTCCTGCCTTTGTGGCCACTGAAGCCGAGAAATGCCGTAGGTTTGAGTTGGGTTTGCGAGGTGAGATTCGAGCCGTAGTGACAGCTGGATCTTTTGCTACCCTCCGAGATCTGTCGGATGCTGCGGTGCGAGTTGAGGCTAGTTTGCCGGTGCGACGCCGGGAACCTTCTATTCCTGGAGCTTCGAGCCAGCGGACACCGAAAAGAGGTAACTTCGGTGGATCGTCCTCGTCGGGCGATGATCGTTTTGGTAGGCCTGGTAGTGCCCAGAGTTCAGGATTTTGGGGTTATCGAGTACCGCCGACTCCGCAAGCGAGTGCGACGTCGGTAGCGTCCACAGGGAAACCGAGCAGTGGACCAGGCTGGAATGTGTGTTTCTACTGCGGGGAGCGAGGTCATTTTCGACGTGAGTGTCCACTGTTACCACAGGAAGGTGGTGTAGGCAGAGGAGTAGCGGAGTCCGGACAGAGTACAGCATCAGGGACAGCGGGCACGAGAGGAGGTGGTGGCACAGCCACGAGTGGTTTGAGGGGACGTGGTAGAGCGTCAGGATCTCAGGCCCGGGTGTTCTCGATGACTCAGCAGGAGGGTCAGTCGACACCTGATACGGAGACAGGTATTTGTTTTACTTTTGGTTGTTCTGTTGGTTTGGTTTTTGGCTTTCGGAGTAGCGTCTAGGAGTTTTTCTAGAGGACTTGGAGTGTACAGTAAGGTCTGTAGTAGGTTGACGGAAGGTATAGGAAAGGAGTGACTATAACTGATCGATTGGAGACTGTGGAAGGAGAGAACCCACAAGCTAGAGTTTGCCTTTAGGACTTTGTGGAGTTAGTCCGACTGTGGCCGGAAT
Organism: Prinsepia uniflora; assembly: GCA_032719365.1. Taxonomy (NCBI): domain Eukaryota; kingdom Viridiplantae; phylum Streptophyta; class Magnoliopsida; order Rosales; family Rosaceae; genus Prinsepia; species Prinsepia uniflora. The sequence goes on along the minus strand of CM064865.1, from coordinate 81,325,554 downwards.
AGTAGCCGAGGGAGATGGGTGGTGGTATACGAGGATGTACTCTATGATTTCTGTCGCGTATTGTGAAATGAGGTATTGTATAATACCTTTGTTTTCTGTTCATAGAGTTTCCCTTGCATACACCCTGTAGTTGTTACATAGCTAGGGTTGGCTGTGGTAACAGTAGTTGGGGATGGAGTGAAATACCCAAGGTGGAGATGATAGACAGGAAACCCAGGAGAGGTTGTTATTGACCTAGTGTTGATTCCGGGTAGGAGACCCTAGGTGTCGGGAACTAGCTGTGGAATTTCGGGGACGAAATTCTTTTTAGGTGGGTAGATTGTAACAACCCGTCCCGAGGATTGGGATAAGTAGGGTGATTAAGGTGTGATTGGTAAGGTTAATCAAGGGTTAGGTGGTCCCGAGGGGTCCGGGAACCTAGAATGACGATTGTGCCCCTGTGGTGGGCAGAAATGTTGACTTTTATTTCGGGTGGTCAAATGGGAGTTGACCAGGGACCAGGACGTAGTTGAGGACGTTACGAATCCGTAGGCAGGTGGCACGCCCGATTCCGACATCCGAGGAGGAAGTTGTGATGTTCGGAAGATTGAGGGCATAATCGTAATTAGGGGGAAAAGTTGACTTTTTGAATAATCGAGTTTTGGTAGGTTGACCTAGGAGGGTTAGATAGTTCTTGTCGTCCTGAGTTCGATGACAGGCGGCACGTGTTCATCGGACTTACGAGGCGAGAGTTACGGGTCTAGGAAGTTTCGGTAAAACCGTAAAAATGTGTAAAAAGAAGGGTATTTTGGTCATTGTGGCACATTGGGATTTGTGCACAGAAGAAAAGAATAGACGGCTGGGATGGAGCCAGTTGGTGAGAGAGCGTGGAGGATGGTGACATGTGGCAAGTGTGTAGTGGGTTCTGGGGGGTTCTCTGGTGTGTACGCGGTTCCATTATTTGGGGTGCAACCGTGTGTGCTCGTGTGTGTGTTACTCGACACAGAGAGAAACAGAGGGAAGGAATTGAGAGAATTGGAAGGCTGATTGTGGTGGCTGGTGAGTGTGTGAGTGTGTGAGGGAGATTAGAGAGTGGGAGAGAGCAGTTGAGTTGGTTGGGAGGTGAGAAATCGTGGTGTGTGCGAGAGGGGAGCCACGGGAACCAGAGAGGAACTCAGGGGGGAAAACGGAGAAGATTGAGGGCTTGTGGTGGTGCGGTGGCCGTGCACGGTGCAACAAAGATCGCCGTGGTGTCGTGAGGGCTGTGGGGAGTCGACCAGCCCCGGAGGAGCTCACGGTGGCAGCAGGAGGCAGGTAATTTCCTCATCTCCGATTCGGTACTCTGTTTCCCATTGAATTTCATTTGGAAAGTCGTGATGATTGGGGTTGAGTCGAAGGTCTAGGCGAGTTGGGTTAGGTTCAGTGAGGTTCAGGGCAGAGTTTGGTGTTGCCACCATGACGGGGGGTGACCGGAGTGGCTGGATCGGAAAACAGGGGAGTTTGGGGTTGTCTGGTTTCGAGTTAGTCGACGGGCTAGGGACAGTGTCGAGGTGAACGGAGTTGGGGAATCAATAGGGAAGGACTGGACGATGAGAATGGCGAAGAGAGGGAAGGAAATAGTGCAGGCACGGCGGTGAACCGCTGACGCCGGTCTGTGTTGCAGGCGACTGTGGCGAACCGGGTTGGCTCGAGGTAGCCGATGCACTGTAGCAGCGCGTGAGGGCCACGCGCAGCCACTTTGGGCGGCGCGTGGGGGCGCGTGCGACGGCGTTGGGGAAAACGATCAACAGGGTTTTTGGTCTAGGAGTTGTGGTGAGTCCATTGGAAGTGGTTTCGGGTCAATCGGACGTCGTTTGAGTTTAGTTCCGCGAGGGTGAAAGTTTAAGGTCTCGGGTTATTACGTTTTCGATTCGGGGAACTCTGAGGGAATTTAGGTGAACTTTCCTAGACGTATTAGTGACGTAATTTGACGGTGTTTGACAGGATCGGGATTTCCCGAGGAAGCCGAGGAACGGGCTGGACGTTCGGGACGCGAGTAGGGCTCAATACTGTGAGTGGACCCTTTTCTTAAACTCGAGCATGCATAACTGTTTTTATATACGTATTTTATGGTTTTACTTATGAATCTATGTTTATTGAATACGAAATGATGATTTTATGTGTTTGCACGTTTTTCGAGAAAAAGACGGTTTTGACACGGTTTTTGAGAAAATGTTGGTTTTCGGATTTTGATGCCACCAGTGAGGATTTTCACTGATAAAGGTTTTCAAATCATGATAAATGGGTTATGAAATATGATTTGTGATTACATGTGGTTTTGGTATGAAAATGGATATTTTCCGGATTTGGGTTCGGAATGACGGTTCTGGATGCCGGAAGGGCATCGGACCAGTGATTTCGGATTCGGGTTTGGATGTGGATTTGGTAAGTGGTTTTTAAATGATTTTGGGATTGGATTTGCTGGATCTGGATATTGGGTTTCAAGACCCGGATATATGTGACGGGGGACCGGCCGGATTGAGTTTAAAGACTCGGGAGTTTAAAGACTCGAATATATATTGATTTTCCCCCGTAGGCCTTGAGTTTAAAGACTCGGGAGTTTAAAGACTCGGATATGATTAAGGCCTGGATTGAGTTTAAAGACTCGGGACTTTAAAGACTCGGATAGATCCAGCAGGTTTGATCGGGAAAATGATAATTTGATGTTATGGTTTCTGATACTCATGCTATGGTTTCTTATGGTATTTTATAGTGTATCTGTTCTTATGATGTTTATAATGATTATTTTATAAATGTGTTTATAACTGCTGGTTATGCATGTGGTTTCAAAACGGAGGGTTTAACTCGGTTTTCTTATAAAATGGATTTGAACTTTTGTACTTTTTGGTCCACTCACATTTTCTGTTTTAATTGCCCTCCAGGTTGTGGAGCGAGCGCGGGGTCTTGACGTCGAGGCAGAGTCTGAGGCATAGAAGTGACGTGAGGGTTCCCAGAGTAGAGTAAAGGCTTCTGCGTGCGTGTAGTTATCGGTTTTATTTGTATGTTCGTACTATGTTCTGTAAATGCTACCTTCGGGACTTTGTGTTTAATTACTCCTGCGTTTGACTGGATTCCAGTGAGTTTTACTTGAGTTTTGCGTCGGGGAGTCAGACGGGAGCGGGATTTACCTCGGGTTTCGGGGTGAAACCGGGGTTGGGTCCTGACATGCATCGAATTTATGAAACCAATGTCCACTCACAGACCGTTTAACCGAGCGCCTCGATACGCGTGCCATAGGCCTTCCCGGGCCACACCACTATCACCGGGACTCCCAATCCTGTTCAAATCACATTAGAGGATTACTAACCTCACCATTAACATCCTATTCAAGTCCCGTAATTTTCCCAAATTTTTAAGTATTTTTAAACTGGATTTAAAACCTTCGGACAACCCGAACAATAACGAAACGGTGTCCGATCGACACGAAACCAATTCCAAAATGTTCGTTACATTAAATAGGACAGAAGTCATGTTGACCTCACCTCGAGATTCGTGCCCACGCGCCGTCACGCGCAGCCGTGAGTGGCTGCGCGTGAAAGCCACGCGCCTGCTACAGTGACTGCTACAGTCACCATCCTCGCCCGTTTCTCTGGTAAACGGGTTGAAAAACCCGCGATAGGACCCGGTTCAATCTCACCCAAATCAACATCGAATCAATCCGTTCTTTCAACTGATCCCTTGTAATCAATCACCATTTAAGTTCTGTAAATCGAATTACACAAATCGTGGTCTCAATCCTCACGACTCTCGATCGATCCTCGACGGGTTTTCAAATCGGGTTTCACGATATCGTCCCTGTTTTCCAAATTAATTCATTCAGTTAGCATCGTGAGAGTGTAAGGGACATTTCTACAAGGTCAATTTTAGAATTACTTACCTCAAACCCACTGAACACAAGCTCGACTTTGAGCTGCCATGGAAGCTTCTGTTCTTCCACAATTCGGCACCATTTCTCGTCGTTTTCATTGCAGAGATGTTCGTATCAATCCCAGAAGTCGAATTGAATCCACAATTGTGATCCTCACCGCTCATATTGTCGAATTCGCAATTCCCCCAATTTTCACGATTTTTCGGTTCAAAATTAACCCAGGGGCCTCACTGTCACTCGAGCCTCACACTCAATTCGGCTTCCTCAGTCTCCCAATTGCACAATGGAGCTGAGACAGAGGTTAATTAGCTGCTAATTGGTAATCATTAAGACAACCCACAAATTAGGGAATTAGTATCTAAAGTAAGAATAATTGTGTCTCCCTTAATACATGATTCCATGTTATCTGGGGCAAAGAAGATGACAAAGTGACAGATGTCACTGTCAGGCAGCAAGATTCAATGGTAAAAGACCATTTTGCCCTCCGGTTGACAAATTACCATTTTGCCCCCAGACATCCGTGACCCGTAACTTGGTCACCCGAACTCCGTTTTCGACGTGCCGCCTGTCGTTGGATTCGTATCGACGAGACCTACGCAACGGTCCTTGGCCCTCGGCCATCGGACATCCCGGTCAAAAAGTCAACATTTGGCCCCTAATATGCCAAAATTACGAAAATGCCCTTGCACTTCCGTACATCATAACTTCTTCCACGAACGTCGGAATCGAACGTGCCACCTGTCTATGAACTCGTGACGTCCCGAACTACGTCACGGTCATCGGTCAAAGTCCATTTGACCGCCCGAACTAAAAGTCAACATTTTACCCACGCTAGGGGCAAAACGGTCATTTTGCACGTTTCGTCCGTAATCGCCCAACTAATCCCAGATTAGTAAATCACAATTAAATATTATTAAATCCCGATATTCGGGACGGGTCGTTACAACCTTCCCTCCTTAAAGAATTTCGTCCTCGAAATTACCAATAACCTTATTTCACAACCACCACGTGGAAAACATTTCGACCACACATCTGTGTACACTTGTACACCCACATACTGGGACAACACCAGCCTCGTTTGTACCCAGACATCCCATCACAGTCATACGTCACAATCAACAACACTCGACCACCTCGAGTGGACATAATCACCTGATTCGCGATAAAATCGCTTAACCATTTAGCTGACTCCTTCAGCTAGACGGTTCCTTTCCATTGCCAATAAATCCTTACATTTGCTCCCATTGGGAGTCACCAACTCTCATTTGTCAGTCCACGCTGACACCACCAGTCAAACTGTCATCACAAAACTTTACCACCCTGATAAAGCCCCAACCATCAGCCGGTCAGTGACAACGCCACGCACTACATCACTCTCGATGTAGCGTAAGATCAACCACATGATCTCGATTCGCAGGGCAAGCCCATCCTGCGACATAAATAAATCTCAATGTCCATCGACTCCCTCAGCGAACCAAAACGCTGGGAAATCACGGTGTGATCAAGTCACACAAGGCTACTCGTGGTTACTCAGACCACCAATTCACTCATCATGAGTGTACGTATACCGTCAATTAACCCAATCAAGTGGTGTAACTGGAACACATTGAATACCTGCCCAGCAGTGATCACACATATCAATACCGGGGTTCCACTAGCCAACCGTGACCAAGAGCACCTGCTCATACAATCACTGAACCTGACAAAATCACTCTGCCCAGCGCACAGTATCCAATGTCCAGTCCACAATACAGCCAAACAAAGGATATCAGAACCAATCCGATTATCAACACATTTAATTACACACCACTGGTACATCCCATGTACCGCCATTAGGCACCACTCAGCCTAACCAGTATCAATCCTCGTACCCTGTACGTACCTCAATCCATCAATCTGACTATAGCCACCCAGGTCATAGCCAAACACATTCTAGTAATGAAGTACCTTTGCCCAAACCAACTTGAGACAAAGCGAACTCCACCCATCATCCAGTTCCAGTTCCGAATCCGAATTCGCAATTTCGTAAGAAATTCCGAATCCAAACCCAAACATCATATTTTTATTCCAGTTCCAAATCCGAATCCGAAATCATTATTCCGTAAGCTAGCATTGGAATAATCATTCCGCACCCAAATCCGGTAATCCATTTTCGAGCTTCGCAATCGAATCCTGAATCGTCACCCAGAAATTCGGTTCCAAAACCCAAAACCTCGTTTACGTCCACCAAGACGTAACAAAACCGAACCTATCTGTTGCCTGTCCAAAACACTCGATTGACTTCATAGGGAAGCCAATCCCAATATTCACACGTCAAAGGTTGACAAAATCCGACCACTTCGGAAACCTACTCAACCGAGTAACAACCATATGGACTCACTCCGAAAAGAAGTTCAGTCCCGTCATTTACGACTCACATACCAAAGTAAGAGTGATAACTCTCATCCAAACTGGATCATCACGATCACAACCCAGATCCATCGCTACGTCACCCGACAAGCAACATCACGATCCTAGATCGTCACATCGTCCAAAGTCGACAACATCACAAATCAGATCCGCCTAGGATCCACATATGCTCACATAGCTAACAATCCATCTGAAAGCTGATCGTAGGGTCTTACACCCTCAGTTTGAATCATTCGTCAAATTTCCCCCTTGGTGGAAAGATGACCTCGCATTTCACCACCAAATCCAAAATCATACACAACTGCTTGTGTCCAATGACCCCAAGCCAAACATGGGTCCACCAACCAATACACACTCAACGTACTGGTAGCAACAATCATCATCTGCCACGGCAGGAAATATGAAGTCAACCCTAATGACTTCGGAATACCAATCACTGATGCGGAAACGAGCACTCCTCTCGTCTCCCAATCACAACTCTCCACGAAACGGGAGTTCCAACCATGTTGGAAACAGACATGCTCCCAATGAGATGTCAAGTCCAACCACTGGACTGCCCACGTCCATACCTCACTTGGACCACCACGTGTCCAAAATCAATTCATTACTCGGACCTCACGTCCGCCAATAATCATGTATGCACACACCCCGATTCCGAACGGAAATTTCCTCAACTCTGCCTGGATGTGCATACCATACAGCTTTCGTCTCACATCTCGACCTTAACAGGTTCAATCCTCAGGTTCCAAGTGATTCACAATTACCAAATCCCACATCAATACCACGAATGGTTTCCCCGACTTTTCCAATTTCAATAATTTCCTTGTATTCTCTGGGGATATAAGAAATAAACAATCTTACCAATCTCGGAGTTGAAAACAACTCCCCAAATCCACTGATTCTCATGACGTAGGGAACATCGTCCCTAGATTCCTCAAGTCTCAATCATACCTTTTTATCCATTCATCACTTGTCATCATAAATCTGTTGGGTCTTATCCCAACACGACACAACCTCCACTGGATCCCATCCAGTCCAAGACTCAACCACCACTGAGTCGCAGATACCGATCATATGTCCATCATGACAGAGTCACACCCCAAATGGTGGCTCATCGTCGACACAATTACTGACACCTGCACCAGCGCTAGTACCAGCACCAACGCACCATCATCAACACTAGTATCAGCACACAAGCATCCATACTAGTATTGGCATAAAGGTATCACCATACCAACATCCAAACATAGCACACGAACACCCATGCTAGCACACGAACATCCATGCTAGCACACAGTGTGCAAAGTTGTTACCCTGGATCTCCGTTCATTCCGAACGACGATCCCGTAACACCACTCATACCTCACAACTATGGGTACCCCCAATTTGACCACTGGCACATCAGGATAATGGGCGTTCCCTGAACATCCCCTGATCCCCAAGTGTCAAAGCCACACAAAATACCCTCGATATCCAGTCATCTCGACACAACTGTCGACCAACAGTCATCGTTGTCAAGATCCGTATCCACACATCACACTAGTATTCGATCCGACACGGGATTCCATATTTTCTCATAACCGTATCCGTAGTTCGAAACCCATAAGACTCACTAGAGTCATCCACATGGTCATCCATGACCTCAGCCGCTCGTCGCAGCACAAGTTCTCATTTAAAATTCACCTTTCTAGTCCATCCATTATGAATTAGGGTTCCAATATCACACCCTAGGGTTTCACCGAACCCAACTGCCCTCTGCAGTAAAATCCACAACCTGACCGACCCCGCGGTCCTGACATCGTATAGACGTCCAATCCAATCCAATCCAATTGTCAACTCAACGTGGGTTCCATCGCGAAGGTCATCGGCTAACTCCGATGCACCAACACCTCATACACTAGCCAACACTACCAGGGTCCAAAAATTAGACCAATACTCAACTGAGTTTCGCATTTCCATAACATTACTCCAATGGGGTTCCTTGAACCCGGCTGTGCCCAGTGGCACAACAATCCATAATCACATGACCGAACCGACGGTCCCACATTACTAGTTAATCGTATACAACCCCACCTGGGTTGAATCGCAACAATGCACGGCGTATCGGGCCAAACACACCCAATTCACCATACAAACCCAAAACTATCTATCAGGTTGACAACGGAACTGCAGCCCAAAGAGACATCACACCCTCGTCCTTCGCGCACAAAAGAGCAAAACCTGCTCTGATACCACTTGACACGACCCATCCCAATCCCCCCGGGATTACCATGGAATGTATCATGCTCCCGTCTGACAAGAGGCGTCAGACAAGGGATAACCGATTGCCATTGCCCAGACGGGCTTCCAGAGTGCGTAAGGATCGATGGAGGAGGTGTGCAATGCTCAAGTCTCTGCTGCAGTCGTATCCGGAATCAACCTGAAGGGCATTGAAAACAAAAGCTGTGAGTGGACGAAAATAAACAAGTCTGTTGAAAACATTTATAAGACATTTATGCCCCTCAGTAAAATCATATGCATGCACCAAAACCAATAATCCCATATTTATTCAGAAATAACCGTTAGGGCCTTAGCCCGGAAACCAAAGCATAGTTTCAATTTCCAAAAGTAAATCCAAGAGTTATTTCATAAATCCAGTAATATGAACCATAAGGCATATAATATAAACCATAACCATTATTTTAGCCACTGCACTATACACTCCAATCCGACATCCCTGATGTCTGACGTCCCTGACGTCAATAAGGTCACAATCACAAGGCTACGCGTGCCACTCGGGTCTCAATTTCCGAGTTCAATCCCCGAACCCCGTTCGGGTACAGCATCCCCGATGCTTAGCGTCATAGACGCTGGACGTACTAGACGTCCGTGACCTCTCCGGGGTACCTCATCCGGAGGAGACAATATAATATGGAAGGATCTATACAGTGCAGTACCAAATACATTTTATAGATATCCACATGCAAAACATATAGGTATACATAGATAAAATCCGAACCGATCGTTACATTTCATCAAACGGGTCTCATGCCCAAAACCGTAAAACGTGCCATGACCGAAACATCATCAAAACCATTTATAGATTCCAGCATGTGAACATATATAAAATGTAAACCAGGAAACATTTATTCAATTCCATTTAGGGTCCCCGACCCGCAATCACATGTAGAAATCAACTGGGCCCCTGGCCCGATTTCACAAGTTAACTGATAGGTCCTCAAATAAGCGTTATTTTATATTATTTTATACCCTTTATACTTGACTTTTAATATTAAAATAATAAATAATTAGACAAATTAATTTATTTTGTGATATTTTTGTAGAAATAAATAAAGCTTGGAATTTGGAGCATTTTGGTGAAAGAATCGTCCCGATCGGAATTATAACGAAGAAATTATGGACGAAATATGAGAAACCACTGAAAATCGCAAGGAAATTAGGTGGGAAGCTGCTGAAATTCAGCATATTTGCCCCAAAATCAGCAACTTTTCCCCAAAATCAGCCACTTTTCCCCAAAATCAGCATATTTGCCCCAAAATCAGCATCTTTTCCCACCCAATCTCATCATTTCCATCACTTCTTCATGTACTATTTTATTGCTATTTTTATATTTTAATTTTGTACTTTTAATTAAACAATTGTGGCATTCCCTCTATAAATAGGGAGGTCATTTCATGTATTTGGGGAGTCCCCAATTAGTTTCATTCTTCCATTTCTTTCATTTTTCTTAGTTCTAGTTCTTAGTTAGTTCTTTTGTTTCTCTCTTTTGAGAGACATTTTTGGGGACCATTTTAACTTCTTGTAGATTTTTTTATTAATTAGCTTTCTTTTAATTCTTGTTCTTAATTTATGTTATTTTTATTTTTCTTAATTTCATTTCTTCTTTACTTTGCTCTTGTGATATTTCTTTGAGATCTCTTAAACACATTTTTATGCTTTCCTTAAGAAATACCTAGGCCAAGTAATTCTAAGGCAATTCAAGAGTTTTAAGACCGAATTCCTCGTATTTCTTCTTCCATCTTCACAAGTTTCCTGCCGCTGTTCGGTGACTCTTGTGAAAATCCATACTTCTCTACTTAAATTCTTGTTATTGTTATTGATTTTACTTATAATTCAATATATGTGTTGGTATTTTCTTTCTAACATTTGTAAGTAAGAATGCAATCTCCATGTGTTTTACTTTTTGAGTTTCTTTTACTTCATATGTTTTAGTACTTAAACTTCAATTCGAAACTAAATGTTGATCCGTTGTTCGGGGCATTTAGGATAGAGTTGAAGAGATTTAATGTTTGATCGCTGTTCGGCGCATTAAATCACTTACTTAAGGTGAATCATATTGTAAGTAATAATCCGCTGTTCGGTGCATTTATAATATGAAAAATGTATGCATGTATTTGAGATGATTAAGGTATGATTTCGTGATTGGTTCAATATGAGCATGATGTTAGAGTGTTGGTAAAAATATGTGTTTGAAGAAAATTCACTAGTACAAAGGTTAAAGTAGAAGTAAAATTAAATATTTAATTATTTTTACTTGTTTTCTTTATTTTTATATTTACAACTCTTTTCAAAAACCCCCCTTTTCAATTCTTTATTCTTTATTCTTTAATTCTTTTATTCTTTTATTCTTTTATTCTTTTTTATTCTTTATTCTTTTATTATTTTATTCTTCTATCCTTTTTATTCTTTATTCTTTATTCTTTTATTCTTTTATTATTTTATTCTTCTTTTATACTTTTAGTTTATTATTCTTTGATTCTTTCATCTCTTTATTCTTTTATTCTTTAATACTTTTAGTTTATTATTCTTTGATTAATTAATTCTTTAATTCTTTTATTCTTTAATTCATTAATTCATTAATTTGTTAATTATTTAATTATTTAATTCATTAATTTATTCATTATTCATTTATTCATTACTCTTTCCCACTAACACATTATTAATGTTCCCTAATTTCCCCGGTTAAGAACGATCCCTATTTACCAATACTACATCTACACAAAAAGGGTTTAAATTGCACAACACTCAAATTACGTGTTTAATTTAATGCGTAGTTTGAGCGTAGTCAATTTTTGGCGCCGTTGCCGGGGAAATTGAAAAATCATTTTTAATTTGTTAGTGTATGTATATAAATTGTGCATATTATACTTGTTTATAAATTTTACTTTTGTTAATATTATATTTGTTTATAACCCTTACTTACTTGTTTATATTTTATTTATCCATCTTATTTTTGTTCTTATTATTTTTGTTTATAATGTTCATACTTTACTTATTCTTAGTTTCTAATTTATACTTGTTCATAAATGTTCATAATTTTTTTTTTATATATATTTGTTCATATTCAAATTGTTTATGTAAATTTAAAATTCTATCATACTTGTTCATAATTTAATTTAATTTGTACTTGTCATAAATGCATATTGTACATATTCACTTTTCCTTACTTTTTTTTTCTTTACACTTTCTAACTTTTTCTTTAATCCATTAACTTTAATTTTATTCCATAAACTTTTTCTTTATTCCTTTAACTTTAAATTCATTTCATTAACTTTTTATTCCACTAACTTTTTATTCCACTAACTTTTTATTCCATTAACTTTTATTCCATTAATTTTATTCATTAACTTTTTATTCCACTAACTTTTTATTCCATTAACTTTTATTCCATTAATTTTATTCATTAACTTTTTATTCCACTAACTTTTTATTCCACTAACTTTTTATTCCATTAACTTTTATTCCATTAATTTTATTCATTAACTTTTTATTCCACTAACTTTTTATTCCATTAACTTTTATTCCATTAATTTATTTCATTAACTTTTTATTCCACTAACTTTTTATTCCACTAAATTTTTATTCCATTAACTTTTATTCCATTAATTTTATTCATTAACTTTTTATTCCACTAACTTTTTATTCCATTAACTTTTATTCCATTAATTTTATTCCATTAACTTTTTATTCCACTAACTTTTTATTCCATTAACTTTTTGATTACACTTATTTTATTCTTAAGTAATTATTTATTTGGTTATGTCTTGATAAAATTTAAATTTAAATTTAAAAAAAAATTCGAAATAAATAAAAAATTTGAAAATAATAATAAAAAAAAAATCTTATCTTAGCTTTATGTTAGTGTTAATTCATACTTGTAAATAAATGTTGTATATATGTTACTTGTTACCTTTTATACTTGTTCATAACTTTTATATTTCATAGTATACATGCATACTTGTTCATAATAGATTTTCATTTATATTTGTTTATAATTTTCTTACTTGTTATATTATTCTTGTTCATACTTGTACATAATGTTCATTCTTTTTAATTGTTCATAAATGCTTATGGTAAATATTCACTTTTCCTTATTTTTATTTTTATTTGTAATTAAAAAAAAACATAAAATTCGTAAAAAAAAAATTAAAAAAATTTCTTTTTCTTCATTTATTTAATTTTTAAATTCAGGAAAAAAAATTAATTAATAAAAAATAAAAAATTTCTTTTTCTTCATTTATTCGTAAAAATATTCATTTATCTTCACTTTGTGTTAGTATAAATCTAAATTGTTAAATAAATCTTATACTTATGTTAGTTTGTTAATGAGAAATTGTTTTGTAAATATCATTACTTGTGAATAAAACCATACTTGTAAATAAATTGTTCATACTTGTATAAATTGTTCATACGTAAATTGTCATGTTATATTTGTAAATTGTGCATAAAAAACATACTTGTAAATAGTTATTGCATTCATGCATTAGTCTCAGCTATATGTAGATCACTTGTGCTTCGAAGTTTAGATTTTGATCTTTATCGGCGATGACTCTTTTGTTAACTCTCACCCACGGTAATTGTTAACACTTGAGTCATCTTAATTCCTCTGGAGTAAGAAATTTTCGAGGGTGATGTCTAGGACAAGAGACGGTACTCATAACGGGTTTTGGGTCTAAGAAAATAGCCCTGCCTCTTATGTGTATTCTTTCTAACCTGGTCACTTTTGAAGTTGCCCAAACAGTTGAATTAATCCAATATATTTACTTGGGCCGCACGGACGTATAAGTCTCCATTTAAACTTTGAGGCTATGTGAACCATATATATCTTTGACTTCCCCCGACATGTAAATATTATTTATATCTTAATTTACATTATTTGTCATGACAAAGTTAACTTGCATCTTTCGTTTAACTAACTTGCATCTTTCATTCTAACTTGCATTTCATCTTTCATTTAACTTGCATTTTTAACTTCACTTGCATATTTAGTTTAACTTGCATTGCACTCTTCCTCTAACTTACATCTTTAACTCACATTGCATCATTAACTTTAATTTGCATATCTAACTTGCATTCTTAATTAACGTACATCTCTGACTAACTAACTTGCATCTCTGTCTAGGCTGGATGGACGTTAAACTTCAAGCGCTTGTTGGGAGGCAACCCAATGTGTTCCCGGGATGTGAAGGAGTCATCAATACAGATTTGCTATCCTCTACCCTTCACTCTCTTTTATTTTGTTTATTTAATGTTTTCCTATTATTTTCGTAAATCATCTTCCTTACTTTGATTCTATGTTTAATTACTTCGTATTTTCCTACATTGAGGACAATGTAGAATTTAAGTGTGGGGGAATGGTTTACAATTTTAATTGTTCAAAAAAAAACAAAAAAAAATTGAAAAAAATTATAAAAAAAAGGGTGAAAAAAAAAAATATTATTGTTTTTTTTTGAATCTTTTTGTTTTAACTTAGTGTTTTTATGAGTCTTAAGTTGCCATTTAACTTGTCAATGACATAAATGAACAGAAAGGAATATGTTATGGCCATAAAGATAATCACTACAACTTGAATTTGTTTGTTAATATTTTGTGATTAAGTGTTATAACTTGAAGATAATGCATGTAAATTGGCACATAAACGAGCATGATAAGATAAGTATGAATCATATGAACCTTATGTGAGCTTTAGAACTTTATATACATCTTTGATGAGTGATTCATAAGTTTTTTGTTTAAATTGATATACATATGCCTCATAACTGCTTGCCATAGCTTTTAATGAACTATAAAGTACTAGAACTTATTTTATGTGATTTTCAAAGCTTTTGAGTCAATAAACTCTCTGATTTTGGAAATGATTAAGGCATTAGGGTTAACACCACAAATTCAAACATCCATGTTCCCTATTTTGTGCGCACAAGTTGCGACCCCCTTAGTTTTAACCCTTTTGAGCCCACATTAAGCCTTTCTTTCATCACCATGATTATCTAAACACTTGAGCTTAGTATAGACATCCTTTACCCTTGTTCCAAGAACTCGGTTAAAGACATAATGATTGTGTAAAGAGAAAATAATGATGTTGGAAAGACTTTTATGTGAATTATTTGGATTTACCGACTCATGCTTTGTTGTATCGTTGACACATGTTATTACCTTGATATAAAAAAAAAGAAAAAATTCAAAAAAAAAAATCAAAAAAATCAAAAAAAAAAGAAAAAAAAAAGAAAAAAAAAGTTGAGTCTCGATCAAGGTAATAAGGTTTGGTTATGTAATGTTTGAGTTAAGTCCCTTACATTTGTAAATCCGACACGAAGAATGATTGTGAGGCCCAACATGATGGAATTAGGCCTATGTTCGAAGGGATGGATTACCAACATCATTGCACTAAGGTTGGGAAGCTATGATACGTTTTGGGAGTCTATTAAGTCTTGGAACGAATTGAGCACCACTTGTCCTATATTTTCCTTGCCTCTAAACTTAGCCCCATTACAACCTTCGTAAAGACCTTATGATCCTTAAGATGGTAAATTTTGATTAGTTGAGTTAATCACTTGAGTAAGCTTATGGTTTTGGTTCATTTGCGCAAGTATGTGTTGTTTTTATCTTGAGGTGTTTGTTTGAGATTTTACAAAAGTACTTCAATTCTATTATGTGAGCATTTTTCTCACATATTTTGAGTGTAAACACAAACCCTTACAAAATTGAGTGAATTTATGAGTGCATATCCTTGTGAGTTGATTCATACTTGTCTTATTCATGCAGAGATCCATTCCCCATATTTATTCATTATCTTACTTGTTGAAACATTTTGTTACCATGTATTAACTCTCGAATTCCATATGCTTAAATGTTTTAAGTGAAAATCTTTTATGTCATGATTATAATTATGAAATATTGAGACAAATGGTTAAAGGTTACTTGTTTTGAATTCGTAGTTTAATTTTAGTATTTGCTAGGGACTAGCAAAGTTTAAGTGTGGGGGTATTTGATAGGTCCTCAAATAAGCGTTATTTTATATTATTTTATACCCTTTATACTTGACTTTTAATATTAAAATAATAAATAATTAGACAAATTAATTTATTTTGTGATATTTTTGTAGAAATAAATAAAGCTTGGAATTTGGAGCATTTTGGTGAAAGAATCGTCCCGATCGGAATTATAACGAAGAAATTATGGACGAAATATGAGAAACCACTGAAAATCGCAAGGAAATTAGGTGGGAAGCTGCTGAAATTCAGCATATTTGCCCCAAAATCAGCAACTTTTCCCCAAAATCAGCCACTTTTCCCCAAAATCAGCATATTTGCCCCAAAATCAGCATCTTTTTCCACCCAATCTCATCATTTCCATCACTTCTTCATGTACTATTTTATTGCTATTTTTATATTTTAATTTTGTACTTTTAATTAAACAATTGTGGCATTCCCTCTATAAATAGGGAGGTCATTTCATGTATTTGGGGAGTCCCCAATTAGTTTCATTCTTCCATTTCTTTCATTTTTCTTAGTTCTAGTTCTTAGTTAGTTCTTTTGTTTCTCTCTTTTGAGAGACATTTTTGGGGACCATTTTAACTTCTTGTAGATTTTTTTATTAATTAGCTTTCTTTTAATTCTTGTTCTTAATTTATGTTATTTTTATTTTTCTTAATTTCATTTCTTCTTTACTTTGCTCTTGTGATATTTCTTTGAGATCTCTTAAACACATTTTTATGCTTTCCTTAAGAAATACCTAGGCCAAGTAATTCTAAGGCAATTCAAGAGTTTTAAGACCGAATTCCTCGTATTTCTTCTTCCATCTTCACAAGTTTCCTGCCGCTGTTCGGTGATTCTTGTGAAAATCCATACTTCTCTACTTAAATTCTTGTTATTGTTATTGATTTTACTTATAATTCAATATATGTGTTGGTATTTTCTTTCTAACATTTGTAAGTAAGAATGCAATCTCCATGTGTTTTACTTTTTGAGTTTCTTTTACTTCATATGTTTTAGTACTTAAACTTCAATTCGAAACTAAATGTTGATCCGTTGTTCGGGGCATTTAGGATAGAGTTGAAGAGATTTAATGTTTGATCGCTGTTCGGCGCATTAAATCACTTACTTAAGGTGAATCATATTGTAAGTAATAATCCGCTGTTCGGTGCATTTATAATATGAAAAATGTATGCATGTATTTGAGATGATTAAGGTATGATTTCGTGATTGGTTCAATATGAGCATGATGTTAGAGTGTTGGTAAAAATATGTGTTTGAAGAAAATTCACTAGTACAAAGGTTAAAGTAGAAGTAAAATTAAATATTTAATTATTTTTACTTGTTTTCTTTATTTTTATATTTACAACTCTTTTCAAAAACCCCCCTTTTCAATTCTTTATTCTTTATTCTTTAATTCTTTTATTCTTTTATTCTTTTATTCTTTTTTATTCTTTATTCTTTTATTATTTTATTCTTCTATCCTTTTTATTCTTTATTCTTTATTCTTTTATTCTTTTATTATTTTATTCTTCTTTTATACTTTTAGTTTATTATTCTTTGATTCTTTCATCTCTTTATTCTTTTATTCTTTAATACTTTTAGTTTATTATTCTTTGATTAATTAATTCTTTAATTCTTTTATTCTTTAATTCATTAATTCATTAATTTGTTAATTATTTAATTATTTAATTCATTAATTTATTCATTATTCATTTATTCATTATTCATTTATTCATTACTCTTTCCCACTAACACATTATTAATGTTCCCTAATTTCCCCGGTTAAGAACGATCCCTATTTACCAATACTACATCTACACAAAAAGGGTTTAAATTGCACAACACTCAAATTACGTGTTTAATTTAATGCGTAGTTTGAGCGTAGTCATTAACTGGGCCCCTGGCCCGATCCACATGTTAACTGGGCCCCTGGCCCGATTTCATAGTTCAACTGGGCCCCTGGCCCGATTTTACATTATTCAAGTTCGTAACCGTTTCATGAAATCATATCCAACCACATTTATGGAAATCGGTGCAAATCCAGAAAACCTCGGTTTACGTGCAAATACGTAATCCACCTCGAAATACGTGAAATCATTTTAAAATTCACCGATATCCAAAGTAAATCATTTAATCATAATTATAACAATCATAAAACAGTTATGCATGCATCGAATTTATGAAACCAATGTCCACTCACAGACCGTTTAACCGAGCGCCTCGATACGCGTGCCATAGGCCTTCCCGGGCCACACCACTATCACCGGGACTCCCAATCCTGTTCAAATCACATTAGAGGATTACTAACCTCACCATTAACATCCTATTCAAGTCCCGTAATTTTCCCAAATTTTTAAGTATTTTTAAACTGGATTTAAAACCTTCGGACAACCCGAACAATAACGAAACGGTGTCCGATCGACACGAAACCAATTCCAAAATGTTCGTTACATTAAATAGGACAGAAGTCATGTTGACCTCACCTCGAGATTCGTGCCCACGCGCCGTCACGCGCAGCCGTGAGTGGCTGCGCGTGAAAGCCACGCGCCTGCTACAGTGACTGCTACAGTCACCATCCTCGCCCGTTTCTCTGGTAAACGGGTTGAAAAACCCGCGATAGGACCCGGTTCAATCTCACCCAAATCAACATCGAATCAATCCGTTCTTTCAACTGATCCCTTGTAATCAATCACCATTTAAGTTCTGTAAATCGAATTACACAAATCGTGGTCTCAATCCTCACGACTCTCGATCGATCCTCGACGGGTTTTCAAATCGGGTTTCACGATATCGTCCCTGTTTTCCAAATTAATTCATTCAGTTAGCATCGTGAGAGTGTAAGGGACATTTCTACAAGGTCAATTTTAGAATTACTTACCTCAAACCCACTGAACACAAGCTCGACTTTGAGCTGACATGGAAGCTTCTGTTCTTCCACAATTCGGCACCATTTCTCGTCGTTTTCATTGCAGAGATGTTCGTATCAATCCCAGAAGTCGAATTGAATCCACAATTGTGATCCTCACCGCTCATATTGTCGAATTCGCAATTCCCCCAATTTTCACGATTTTTCGGTTCAAAATTAACCCAGGGGCCTCACTGTCACTCGAGCCTCACACTCAATTCGGCTTCCTCAGTCTCCCAATTGCACAATGGAGCTGAGACAGAGGTTAATTAGCTGCTAATTGGTAATCATTAAGACAACCCACAAATTAGGGAATTAGTGTCTAAAGTAAGAATAATTGTCTCCCTTAATACATGATTCCATGTTATCTGGGGCAAAGAAGATGACAAAGTGACAGATGTCACTGTCAGGCAGCAAGATTCAATGGTAAAAGACCATTTTGCCCTCCGGTTGACAAATTACCATTTTGCCCCCAGACATCCGTGACCCGTAACTTGGTCACCCGAACTCCGTTTTCGACGTGCCGCCTGTCGTTGGATTCGTATCGACGAGACCTACGCAACGGTCCTTGGCTCTCGGCCATCGGACATCCCGGTCAAAAAGTCAACATTTGGCCCCTAATATGCCAAAATTACGAAAATGCCCTTGCACTTCCGTACATCATAACTTCTTCCACGAACGTCGGAATCGAACGTGCCACCTGTCTATGAACTCGTGACGTCCCGAACTACGTCACGGTCATCGGTCAAAGTCCATTTGACCGCCCGGACTAAAAGTCAACATTTTGCCCACACTAGGGGCAAAACGGTCATTTTGCACGTTTCGTCCGAAATCGCCCAACTAATCCCAGATTAGTAAATCACAATTAAATATTATTAAATCCCGATATTCGGGACGGGTCGTTACACAGGCGATTGGGCTTCTAGGTCGTGGAAATGGATTGGGCTGTTATAGGAGATTTGAGCTAACAATTTTGGGCTGAGTTTAATGGATTTTAAGTTTTAAAAATGGATTTATATAAATCCATTGAATTTCGTCCATAATTTCTTCGTTATAATTCCGATCGGGACGATTCTTTCGCCAAAACTCTCCAAATTCCTAACTTTGTTTATTTCTAGAAAAATATCACAAAATATATTATTTTCTTTAATTGTTTATAATTTTAATATTAAAAGTCAAGCATAAAAGGTATAAAATAATATAAAATAATACTTAATTAACTACCTATCACTTTTGACCCAGGAGTATGTTTGCACGTTTAATGAGGTTCATTGCGTAGATCACGGGATATCAATTGCGTAGATCACGGGATATCAATTACGTAGATAGGTGACACGTCGAATTTGGATGTCGTAAGATTATATTACGGGTCTATAACGGTTTAAACGAGAAGTTACGGTGCACGATTTTTAAAAAAAACTTGACTTTGGTTTTGTTGGTAATGGGACCCTAGATATCTAATTTGGAGTCATAGGGTGAGTGACAAGTGTCACTCACCCTATTTGTCCATATCCAATCACCATGTACATCTCTATCTCTCCTTTTGTTTTGAACACAATCGAAAACCTCCCCACCCATTTTGATCACTGTCCTTATCTCCATCTTCTTTTTGTTTTCAGGGGACTGTGAGTGAGTGTGAAAGTGAGTGGAGTGGTGGCTAGGCAGGCAAAGTGGATGAGCTTGAGCTACTGGAAACAGGTAAAATCGAGAACCCTTATGGATTGATTTTTGGGTTTTCTTTTTGGGACCCTGAAACTTCAAACTGATGTCGTGGATGGCTTCTCTGAGATTGTGTGAATGGATTGGGTGGCTAGAAGTGAAACAAAATGGCTGCAGAAACTGATTCTAGGGCGAGGTTGCAGGTTAGCCATGAGCTTCGCGCTTGGCTCGATAGGATGAATGTGAGTTCCTTCGATTTTAAGCTCATATTTTGGTTTCTAGGTAAGTTTAGAGTTATTGGGCGATGATTTGGTGAAGATTGGATGAAAAATGGTGAAGAACGGCCGGGTCGAATGACCCATTACAGGGTCACGGGTCGACCCGGCGAGAGGTTGACGATGATGACATCAGCAGATGATGTCATAATGTCAAGCCATGTGGTCATGTCTGGTTGGTGCCACATTATGTTTTGTCAGAGGTTTTCATGGGTGACGTGGCATGATAATGTCAATAGGTAATATCATGATGACGTCAGCATGTGACATGTGGCATGTGTCAGGTGGTGCCACATGGAACGTGTCAGAGGGTGCCATGTGGCAATGCTATCAGATGATGTCAACGTTGATTAAGCATGAGTGAAAACTTTGACCGACATATGTGGGCATGTGGGCTCAAATTTTGACGTGAAATCTATCTTGTTTGAAAGGTTTTGACATCCTAAATCTAATAGTGGTGGTTTCATATCGATTAGAGATCGTTTGGTTGGTGATTTGGGAGTTTTTCTCCTCGGAAAACGCGTTCAAGATGTTTTTTCGGTTCCTGAGTTTTTGGGGGTTTCTTGTATGAACTTATTTGGATTGATAGTGACTTCCGAGTGTGACTTTGAGAGGTTCGGACGTTTCGGAGGCTTTGGATTGGCTAACGACTCGGATTTTGAGCGACCAGTGGTATTGTGAGTGGACAACCTCAAGCAATTGGGTCACTATATCCCAGAGACGGGCTCAGCGGGGTCAGATTTAGACTTGACATGTGTCAACGGCAGGGTTGGACCCCACAGGACCCCTACTCGTCTACTGGTAGTGCAAATGAGATACTAGTTCGACTAGCAGGCTAGTTGGATCATCAGGAGGAGGTTTGGCTTACGGTTGATTTGACCAGCGAGATCAAGTTTGGTCTTTATGATTTGTGTTATGTACAAAGGTTTTCAAAGCGGCTTAGAGTTGGTGATTTCAGTAAATTGTGGGCCAGTGTGCCTTTATATTTTTATGTACTTTTGGGTTGGACCCTTGCTATATATATATATATTATTGTTTTTTAAAAAGTCATAGTTTATTGGACTATGCATGCATGATTTCTAAAAGAGGGTTAAAAAGATGTTTTCGAAAAATTGTTTTCCAAAACTTGATTTTTTTTTATCCACTCGCACTTTTTCTTGGTTTTGGCACCCTCCAGATTGATCGCGGACGTGGGCTGTATGGAGGTTGAGACATCATGTGGATTTGCGTACTCTAGATATCCCGAGTTGGGTATGGTGGTATCCCTTGTCTATTACGTGGTAAATATGCTTATTTTAGTCTCAAGGGTACTTTAGTAATTTTACAATGATGTGTCATACATGAGCAAGTTTTAACACGATAATCGAGGAGGATTACGGGGAGGGTCCTGTCAATGATTAGAAAATAATATTTTATGCTTTAAAGATTTGAGAATGGAGAAATCCAATAAATTTTTGAAGAGAACAAAATAAGTTGATTAAAGAAGAAAATCACAATTTGTGAGATTTGAAGGTGAAGAGAATGGTTGATGTTCGATGAGTTGGGGGTTGATAAGTTTCTTTCTTTGTTTTGATGCTTCGTATCTGTGAGGTTAACTTTTTTATTTTTATTTTTAAGTCTAAAATTTGATGGGCTAATTAAATTGGGTTAGGATAACTCAAAATTCCTAAAGGACCTAATTTGGGTGAGAAGGACTATAGCTCTCCCAGCCCAAGCCAACCATTCGTCCTTGTTTGGGTGAATATGCTTGATCGCCTCATAATAAATGACTGAATACTTTCTATACAGTTGTGATAATCGAACGTAATTATTTCTTTAATTAATTAATGTCACTTACAGTGACGTGGCAAAAAATTTATTTGTGTGGATGTCTTTCTAAATACTTTTTAAAAATTTAAATATAATTTAACTCATCATAATACATGTCAAATTAACTAAATTATAAAAAAAAAAAAATCACATATATCATGCTACTAACTTATTATAATGATAGTTGTCCTTAACAGATTCTCAATTTGAAATTATTACATGCTCAAAATAGATTATGATTGAAATGTTAAAACAAAATATAAATGCGTAAAATTTTAAGAATTGAAAAAAAAAATAACTAAGAAATAATAATATGAACTATATAGTATTTCTATATCAAAATATGTCTAAATTTTTTATAAATCATATATGATAATGAAATATGTGTCTGTTGAAAAGTCTCAAATTGTATTTACAAATTGATTGAGAATTCGAAAATATATAATTGTAATCAATTATATAATAATCTTCATTTATTAATAAATTTTTAATTAGCTAAATATATTATAATACATATTTATATAATATATACAATATATTGAAATAAAATATATCAAAATAAGTTGGGGCCCATAACTCCCCTGGCCCCACTCTAGCTCTGCCATTGCAAAAAATCAAAACATATATAATGGAGATAACTATGTCAAAAAAAATATTGAAAATTGAAAGTTTATCGAAATCATCTTAAAAAAGAATAATTCTTTTTTACGTGATATATAAAAATGATCAAATAATTTTTATATCGGTTAATATTTTTTTTTAAGTGAGATGATAGTCACATACTTCTTTAAAAAAAAAAAAGAATAATTCCAATCATCACACTTTCATAGAAAAAGATCGATTGCAAATGTATCATAAGGTGAATGCCACTAGATTTTTCATAATAGACTATAAGGTAGCACATACTATGACTTTTACGTTCAAACCCTCAAGATAGGATAATATTTTTCATAATTGTCTGATTTTTTGGATTAATGATACGTATTTAATTGTGGAATGTGGTCCATGACCTTTGTCCAGCGCATTAAATTAAAATCAAGGTCTAAAATTATGATGTACTCTTCATTGCGATTGATAAGCCCAAACACTTTTTTCCCTAATGTATTTATACAGTAAATGCGATGAATTAAACATAATATTTTTTATATTCGAATTTCGGATAATACTTACATCACGTTCTGGTGGTACCTCCTCATACGACTTTTGATTTATCAAATTGTTTTTATACATATATTACAATTAAAACCGTTCATTATCTAAATAATCATGTCAATATCATATCCGTAAAAAATTCACAAGATTAGAGGTCATTTAATTATTTATATATATATAATATACCAATCAAATGAACGGTTTTCTATGAGGATCTTAGTTCTTATCAAACGGTTGATTTATTGATACGTACATATGAAAATGACTAAACGATCTCTCTATCTCGTTGACTTTTACATAGATAATATTGATATGATGATTTAAAAAATGAATAATTTTGATTATTTATGATATATGTAAAAAAAAAAACAATATACTCTATCATGTATCAAACCGAATCAAATTAACTAGTAAAAAATAGAATATATAAATTCATATTACACCCAGCATTCTCGGAAAGAAAATTATAAGAGCTATTAATTAATTATGATTATCATGATACATCTATTGCCTATTGGTCTTGATCATGAGCCAAATGAAAAAATATTACTACCTAGC
This sequence comes from Prinsepia uniflora, assembly GCA_032719365.1. Lineage (NCBI taxonomy): Eukaryota > Viridiplantae > Streptophyta > Magnoliopsida > Rosales > Rosaceae > Prinsepia > Prinsepia uniflora. Next base: position 81,301,647 of record CM064865.1, on the reverse strand, counting down.
TAGCTAGTTTAATTGTAAAATTATGTGGGAAACTGAATGTAGTAAGTGTACGTGTATTAATTGAAGAGATTATTATAAGATATTATCTCATGATCATAATATATATTATTTTTCTTCCGAAGATTATATTACAAATTTAATTCATATACAAATATAGAAATGACCGGCATAATTAATTGAAACTTAATTTTAGAAAATAAAACGTAGCGTTTTAATTGAAATTTAATTTTAGAAAAATAAAGCGCAGCATATATTGCATTCGGTGTACAAGCATGGGTATCTATAGCAAATGCACATACGTACCTTTTTCCTATTGCATGTACGTGGAATGGTAGATAGAAGTAGTAGCTAGCTAGGGCACACCAACCCACGAAGCACAAATATTGGAGAAAACTTGCATTACATATATGATCATCAACTTAATCACATGCATATATGCAACAACTACCAATATGATTATTTATATATATATATATACGCACACATACACAGACATAAAAATACTCGGTAATCAACGAGTTGATTCTATAACACATAATCAATTACTCATTTGGACCTATTTCTGGAAAAATATTATAATTTAACTATTCATTTTATATCTTTTTATTCAAGGATCATTTCTGCAAAAATTCATCCAAATATGAATTTATTGTCATGCATTCAATTTATTTGACGCACCGAGCGCTATTGTGTTACATTACCAAATAATTATCGAATTGGATGAATTTTTACATAGACTATTGTTGATGCACAAAATTACCAACTTAGAAGTGATAATCCGTTTACTCTACTCGTGCCACGTGTTTGTGTATATTAACATGTAAAAGAAGACATTTTGGTCGTCGATTAGGGATAAGCATTAGTGTGGTGCTGGTCTAAGATACTCCAGCGCGCAAGTCAGTATTTGTAGGTCTGTGTATAAGAAATATATGTGGTAAGTGGCTTTTTTTTAGAGTAATAATGAATAGTACGTACATTTTAGTTACATTGATGTCTAATGGAGGCTTGCTGAATAGTTCCGATGTGGGATAAATGTATTTTTGTTGTAAAGTTGACATGTGGTATCTAGATAGATAGTGATGATCTACCCCACGTGTTAGTGAGTGGTGGTCCTTGTTAGGGTCGTTTGGTGATATGGAGCCTATGGTTTTGCATACAATCTCGATCAGATGGTTAATTTGTTCTCTATTGTACTCTAACCACGATCACCAAAGAAAAATTTAGGTCACTCACCCGACGTTCCCCTCATGAAAAATATTTACATGTATATTCGAAACACATCTATACGGTAATACGTATTGTTGTACGTACACGACAAAATTAATATGTTCCAGTTTTAAAATATATATTTATTTAAAATACATACATATATTAAAATATGATCAAAATAACACTAATAAGCCCTCGACAATTCTCCATTATATTCAAGTTAACGTAACTCTAGCTGTGATCACTACTCAAAGAATGGAGATATTCATTGTAGGAAAAACTATTGACATCATCTTTAAATTTTATACTAATTTTAGTAATCATCTTTAAGCTTTATTATTAGTAGCATACGTCTTTAAGTTATATATGTCTAAACATATAAAGACAGTATTCTGTTAAATTTCTAAACGTCATATTAAGAATCAGAGCAAAATTGTGCTATCAAGTGTGTTTTCTTAACATAATCATTGAGAAACTTACCAAAATGATTATCCGTACACGTTTATATATTTCAGTACATTTACTAATAATAATCAAATTTAAATACGATATATAATTAAATTAATTAACATAAAAGTTAAAGACACTCACAACTATTTTTCCTTAATTATATATATACCAGCTGGTAGTGAACTTTACAACTTTTAGTAATTTTATATTTAATTGAAGACTTATATTATTTTTAAGCTTTTATATATATCATGATACTAAAATAGGTATATATTTGCATGCATATATAAATATATAATACTAATAATATATTTTCTATTATTCGAATCATTTTCAAAACGTATATATATATATATTCAAGGATAAATATCTCGTAATTTTACTATTGGTTATATCCACATAATATAACCACTTAATATAATTATATTATTCGTCAATTGACTGAATCCTAGAAGGCTAGAAGATTTGTGTTGGAAAACTGAAGTTATAAATTTAATTATATATGAACCACCCGATATATAAATCAATCAATTTGACTTGGAATGGCGGTTTCTAATTGGGTTGGTCTATGCATGCGGGGTGAGGGAGCCGAACAAGATTTACTCACCAACATATACTTTCAAAGGCTCCATCAACCATATAAATATATATATATATATATATATATAAGCTAGGTTACGTTTGGTATGCCGGATAAGATAATATAGTATAAAATTAATATTTAATATCACTTATATTGAGTATTTATGGAATAAATTAATAGTACGATTGAGTATTTTTATATCGTTCATACTTGCAAATAATATCTCTGGAATTCTCTGTATTACACATTGTCAGATGACGAGCAATCTTGAAAAGTAATAATAATAATAATAATAATAATAATAAATAGAATATTAATAATTAATAAAACTAATATCCATATTAATTTAAAAAATTGAAGTAAATAATGATAAAAATAATAACAACTATAAAAAATAATAATAACAATATTTATTATCAACTAGTATAATATAATTTGGCCGTAATTGACATTTTTATCCTTTAAAGCCCCAAAGCCTTTTTTTTTATAGGGGATTGAAGAATTTTGGAAATTTTTCATACAATATGTCATCAGAGATCGAATTTGAGACTAATTGTTCACAAGTCAATGCTAGAACCAACTAAATTAAACCCATTTGACTCCCAAAGCCTCATTTCATAGTTAATTTATACAATACACATATTAATTTATCCAGCTAAAATAATTAATATAATACAGTACCTAAGTGAATAAAGGAGACTCCGAATTCCAAATTCGTGTAAGTACATAATACCTTAATTATATGATTTTCGTCCTTGACATAAAATAATTGGGTTCGACACGCAAATATCTATGTGTATATATATATATATATACACCTTATCTTATTAATTTGTACTTCTACCATATATATATATATGTAAATAATTTATCAGCCAGACATATAAAAAATAAATATAAAACTATAATATAATAGTAAAATAAATTGTAATATAACTTTTTTCGGATATACACCTATGTATATATGATGATCAGTTTGGTATCGCAGTAGTTTTTTAAAAATTGTTTTTATTGTGCTTAATTATGAAAATTAAATTGTTTGTGTTCTTCGTTTATTATAATAATAATTTTAGTAAAAATAGCTTTTAAAAGTGACATGCATATTACTTTTAAAAAATTTTGTCAAAAATTCATTATTTTTTTTTAAAAAAAAAAACAACATTTGTCATTTTTAACAAACACTTTTGTGTTAATTTATTTTCAAATAACTTTTAAATAAAGTAACTTTTCAAGTAAAAAAAAAAAGTAATTCCAAACATGACCTAATTAAATTGGAATAGGCTAATGAAAAAATTAATGCAATATTCCACCGTGGAGGCCGGTAATTAATTATATAACAAAATATATGTATGCTCCAAATGTGCAGTATATAGTTTAAACTATATATACAGCAAGCCCGATATTGTAAATTCTAATGTAATTTTACATGTTTGTGCCCAACCTTGTAATAATTAACATATTATTAATTTGTTCATCTGATCGATACATATATAATAGAATCTTAAGTTAGATTTTTGTCAGGGTTATCCTAATTAAAATAGTTTCGCTTATAATTAATGAAGGACAACGTACGTCGTTTAAATTAACGCCAAGTGAAAATATTCTTGTTCATATTTATATAATATATGTATATATTATTCTTAATTTGCAATTTGTGCCTTATCCAGCTGCTTATTTGTATCTGAAGTTAATCTACTTTGGTTTCTTCTATTACAATTTATAAATACATTATATATATATATATGTCTTACACAATGCTTGCACTTGTCTATCGTAAAGCTTGACATATATGTAAGAAATTGAGATTTCACCTTAAAATCAATTGGCAATGGGAGGAGTAGTCTAAGATTATATAAGACACAAATCTTATACGTACGTAGTATTTTTCCGATATGAAACATTGTCCTCACATTCGAACACCCCCTCACGTGTGGCGTATTTTTCAGCCTATCATGTGGCAATTAATGGGTAACGTATGACACGTGTGGCGGTTAAGCTAATTAAACACGTGGGACTTTACTTTAATATCATGTAAGAAATTGAAGTTACACTCCAAAATCAATTGTAAGAAGTTGATATTACACCCCAAAACCAATTGTAAGAAGTTGATATTCCACCCAAAAACCAATTGGCAATGGGGAGTAGTCCAAAATTATATAAGGTACAAATCTAAGTTCTGTTTTGCCGATGTCAAACATTAATACATCATATTCCAACAATATATAATTAGTAATAATCATTCCATAATTTAGTATATGTTTAAAATGTTACCATAATTTGAGCAACCATCCTTATATTTCAACTTTAGTATCTTTTCTCCCTCAACTTTAACCCAATGTTTTCGTTAGCCCATTTTTCTATTTTTTTTGACGATTTTTCGTTAAATAAGGGGACAAAATGTCAAATCATTTGCATTTCACGTAACTTTTTTTAACGGAATTCGTTTGAAAAATGGATAGGGAGACTAATGAAAACATTAAGATAAATTTATAGACGAACAACACTAATATTTAAGTATGAGGATATATGGTAACTAATATATATTTACGAACTATTACTATATATATACTTGGTTCTGGTATTCTGTGCCGTTAACAAGCAATATATTTCGGTCATTTACTTTGTCTAATTAATTAGTTTAATGCTATTTCACTCCATATAATGACAATCAAATTGCATGAGTGTACATCGATCAATGCTGAAATATATTAGATGAAAATGACTACTTAACTAATAAAACACAGAAAACTAAACACGATGCTGAAACTTGAAATCTAAGCAAAACCGAGGGATACAAAATGTATCAGCTAGATAACCCCCTACCCTAATTTTTACATGTGAAATTAAGTGACTAGCTGGCTCTATGAATCTATTCATTATCCCTGTAGGTAAAATTAATCAATCTTTCTCTCAACCAAACCAATTAAACCAAGAGTACTCGTTCGTCGATCATGATTCATGATATCATGATCAGTATGAACCCAATGAAGTTGAAGTTGGAAGGCCTATTGTGAGATCAAGATTGAGGTCAAGCACAGGAGCGCAGCTTGTGTTGATTTCAGGACCAGTACTACTTGCACTTGGACAATGATCTGAAGTCACTAATCCATCACCATCATCATTGTCATCGTCGTTGAAAGTACGTTCATATGAATGACGATGATAATTTATTTTAACGATGGGTGCGCTTGAACCGAATGATTTTTCAGCAACAATATTAAGCAGCCGCTGGCCATTGTCACCTTTAATACTACTTTGCCCTATCCGATGGTTATTAGGGTCTACTCCCATCTGAACTAGTTTTCTCTTCAAATGAGTGTTCCAGTAATTCTTCACTTCATTGTCAGTCCGTCCCGGCAATCTTCCCGCAATTAACGACCACCTATTTCAAAATAAATGTAATTAAGTATGGGCATAACATATACATATTCCGATTCTAATTTTTTTTTTTCCACAATTACCAAAGTTTAACATAGATATTTATTTTTTAGCATGCTCGAAGTTAAGGGGGAATATGGCCACGTACTTCGATCAAGTCGAAGTTTAGCTTCTCTCCAGTATATATATATATATATATATATATATATATATATAATGGTTTCAGGACTAGTTACAAATTAACGCCATCATATTAATCTACAATTTAATGATATTTTTTCTTATTTAGTAAGTAAAAAGTCCTTCAAATTCGATTTTCATAAAATTGATGATATACTATTCGTGTTGAACTACTTTCCTTCGTTTTTTGGGGGAAGTTGTTGAGATACAAGGAAAATGTCTCCCACATCAGAAAAGCACAACTACAATAATTTATGTCTTATATGATCTTGAGCCACTCCCTTCATAGCCAATTGATTTTTGGGTGTAATCTCAACGTCTTACATGGTATATATCAGAGCGGAGTTATCCCACATGATAGGTTTAACTGTCACACGTGTCACACACACCCATTCACATCGTCACGTGATAGGCTGAAAAATTTGTCATAAATGAGGGGGCGTGTTCAGATGTGAGGAAAATGTCTGACGTACATCAAAAAAGCACTACAATTTGTGACTTATATGATTTTAGGCTACTCCTCCCATTCCCAATTAGTTTTTAGGTGGAACCTCAACTTTTTACAGAAGTATCCCAATTATTTTTTACCGGCTTAAATGAGTTTACGTACTTTGAATTTGGTTTAATACATATATGCCATATTTATTTACAGAATCTAGAACAAATACATAAACTCCAATGAAAAAAGATAATGAAACCTCTAAAAATTAACTTTTCATGTTTTCAAAATATTCCCTTTTTATTTTCCTCTTGGATTTTTTAGTAAAAGATACTCTGTGTATAATAGAATATTTAAAATTAGTAAAAAGAGCATATATATATATATGTATGTATCTATATATATATATATATACCTGTTTCCAAGAAGTGCATGGAGCTTGATGATGAGGTCTTCTTCGTCCTCACCAAAGTTTCCACGTTTCAGGTCCGGCCTCAGATAATTTACCCATCTCAATCTGCAACTCTTTCCACACCGATGCAACCCTGAATTTAATTAATAAGCAACATTAGCAATTTAGCATAACAATTTTTCAAGCAACAAATTAATAAATTGAAGTAGTACTGCATGTGTATGAATTTGTACATGAGAAAATATGCAATGCGTGCATTTTTTTTTTTTTTTACTTGATTGTGAGAAACTAAAAATCAACTTGTAATTTCATTTTTTGGGTTAATTAAAAGATTAATACCTGCAGCGAGTGGAAGGGAGCGCCAGCTTCCTTCACCATGTTTGTGGATATATTGAGTGAGCATGTTGTCTTCTTGCTTCGACCATGCTCCTTTGTTCGTCTTCTTTTTTTCACAGCAAGGTTTTCTCGTCATCTTAATCCCAATTAATTAAGAAGAGCTTAATTAGTAGTGATAATAGTATGAATTAATACACGAGTGGATGATGAATCGGGTTTAAAATTGAAAAGCTAGCTTCGAATGATTTATAGAGAGCAAAAAAAGAAAAGAAAACAATTGAGGGTGATCGAGGAACTCAAAGATGATTGTCGGCCAAGTGATAAGGGAAAGAGAAGTGATCGAACACTGTTAATTGTTATAACGAAGCAGCTTAAATTTCCAACTTGCCTTGACTCACAGTTGTGAATTTTAACCGAGGAGGGTTTGGTGTGCATGTACGTGTCTGCTAACCTTAATTTTTTTATTTTTTTTTCAATTCCTTTTGTAATTAATTACCTTACTATTATAATGTCATCAGCGCTTATTTTGTTTGAGATTTGGCTTCCGTAACTCTATTTATACGATAAACTACTAATTAATTCTTAATTATAAAATTGTATTTTACGTACTAATTATTATAATATGATAATTTTTTTAAGCTATGCATGTTTATTGTTATCTTCTTGTACAATATATGATTAGGATTCTAATCCCTTTGTTTTATAATTAAACTTCAAACACTTTTATAATTAAGCTTATATATTATGATTGATCTTTTTTTTAAAAAAAAACCAAAGAATGAAATCCGTAAGTGTTGTTAATTTGATGTTTAATGGTCATATATAAAAAGTTTTTTTTGGGGGGAATGGGATGGTGCTTATGACTTAGGGTTTAAGGTTTAGTTCTTGAATTTTAGTTTCGTTTTTTTTTTTTGGAAGGAGGAAAGGGGAAGGGGGGGGGGGGGGGTTGGCTGGTGGCTGGTGCTAATTAATGACTTTTTTTTTGTGGGCTGGTGGCTGGTGTTAATGACTTACGATTTAGGGTTCAGTTCTTAGATTTTGGTTTTTGTGTGGGGGATTCGGGGAAGGGAAGAGAATGGTAGAGGATCGGTTGGTGCTAGCTTATGACTTAGGGTTAGGGTTCAATCCTTAGATTTTGGCACAAAATTGAAGAACTAAACCCTAACCCATAAGTAATTATTAATCTAATATTTTTTATATCGAATAATAAATATTTTTAAATTTAAAGTTTAAACGTATTTTTATAAAATTCTTACTCTTAATTATTATTTTTAAGTTGGATTGTTATTACATTACTCTTTAAAATGAATAAATGAAAAAAAAAATTATATGAACAAGTAATGTTTTCAACAACAAAAAAAGCTACTAAATATCAATTAAAAACTTTAAAGAATCTTTAAGTAATTGTTTTTCAACAAAAAAAAAACTACTAAATATCAATTAAAAATTTAAAAGGATCTTTGAGTAAGTTTTATAATAATTAGGAATTAAAAAATTCAAAAATATGATAAGAAATTTTTTGAATAAATATTAATATTATTAATAACTAATACTTTTATGTATCCAATATAGGCAATTACTGCTACTGTATGGGAGACCGAATCAAGAAAATGTGTTGGACACAATTACAAATGTATGTGCTTGTCTAACTCAGAGGAGCAAAGTCTATGTATGAGGTTAAAATATATGCTTGGTCGGTGGAGAGTTTCAAATTTATCGTGGAAAGTACTGTCCTACTTTTGGAAGTTTAATATATATATATATATAGTTATGATATGGTTTCACAAGATCTCATGGAAATGCTTTAAGATAAATTAATGATTTCGATTATCTTTATTTTGGATTATTAGAAAAGTTCGACTACTATATATATAGTATTATTTATTTAATGATTTGATTTTGAAATTTTTATTTAAAAATTCATTAAATCTAAATCGGACTTTTAAATAATATATTAATTTTTAAATTTACCATATACACTTACGTTTTTTTATATTTTGATTGGAATATATGGATAATTTTTTTTTTAAGATTGTGAATATATAAATAAAGAAAATTGTTTGTAAGTACGATATCTACCAATATAAATTGTGAATGTACGGATAAATAAATCTTAATATGCTTTTATTAAAAATGTGATTATTTGAGTCCATATCATCTATATATCGTATATATTTTTATTATGTCTAAACCTTTTTTTATCGATCTAAACGGTTTCATTTGAAACGGTTTCATTTCTAATTTTACAAAATTTTGATCGTATCGAACCGTTAAGATTTGAACGATTCTGATTTGGATATTATCAATATCCGCAATGAACTGTATTGTATCCATTTCTAATATATATATAGTAAAAATGTGGTATATATGTTTAGGTTAGGCTCCAAAATTAGTCTCATATCATATTGTCATATATATGCATATCCAATAGGAGTTGAATGGTAGATTCCTTTGGTGATGAGCCTCTTTGGGGATTTCGGATAGGAGTTAGGACCACATGTGAGATGTGACCTTCCCACAGTTTAAAGTTTGAAGGACGTACACTGCCCTTTCCAAAAGGTCAACATAAAAATATATGGGGCCTATAGCTACGACTCCAAAGTCCAAACTTAGTGAGACTCAAAAGGTTAATTAATATATACTTAGATTACCAATGAAAACCGAAGATTAAACTAATCCTCACCAAAAAAAAAGATAAAATGTCGATTCTTAGTACTCCTATTTAGTATTTACTGTATTATTATATGGTAATATTCAATGATTCTGACTTTCTGAGTGTACATATATTGTACATGCACGGGTTTAAAAAAGGAAATAATAATATTACTGCCAAGTTGGTATGTATGTATTAGGGTTTAGGGAATTAGCACAGGGTTGACTGTTTGACTGTTAGATTAATTTCATATTCCCCCTTTTGTTTACATTCTCGTTTCCTCAGGCAAATTCACACTCACATGCACTGAGGTGGTGCAAGGGGTATGCACATAAGCTTGACTTGAGATGTCTCAAGCTTTGGGCTCCATATGTTTTGTTACGTTATTCTTGAATGGTCATCATCTGATTTAGCTAGAGAGGTAGAGAAGTTAGCTTCGTAAGAAAGACTATGATATGTAATCAGCTGTAAAAGTAAATATAGTCAACAGTTTGATCGAATGTTTCGTGAGTGATCCTGATTAATTATTTCTTAATTTCTTTGTGAGACTTAGGCACAGGAAGAAATTTGAAGAACTAAACCCTAATCCATAAGTAAAATGGATCAAAACTTCTTTGTTTTTTTAAATTTCACATAAACATAGAGCCTTCTCCGTACGAGTTGATTACCAAATATATTGAGCTCATATGCGACATGTCTTTTCCATCTTTATATTTTACACGATCATAAAGCAATAAATTATTGTGTGGTGTATTATAACACAATATTTGTCATATAACCATGCACGGATGAAAATATATGTCATATTTAATTTTGTGAATATATTTGTATTTTGGGGATTTGATAGGCAAATAAGAAAGCATACGAAGAAATATCCGCAATATTTTCGTGAATATATCTGTATTTAAGGGTCTCAACACAAAATATGAAGAAAGAAAAATCTTCTTCACAAATCCATGATATCCATAGTAATCTTAATTATATAATTTAGAAATTTCAAAATTAAATTTCCAAAATAAATTTTTTGAGCCATAAACGGTATTGATTTTTAATATCAAAATATCTGTTGATATATATTTACGTAAATTTAATTGTCGATTATATATATAGGCCCTATATATTAGTTCCTTATATTTATGTGATGCATGTAATCTTATTATGATCAATATTATCAGTTGATTACAAAAGATTCTATATGAAGAAATTGTATTAATTAATAAGTGGCAATCAATATATCAGTAATTAAACGAAGAAAAAATATTTATTTCTTTATAAATATAAACTTAATTAACACAGTTTTCATTATTAATTTATTACTACATAATTACTGGCTGAGAACCAGTACGTTCTATAATTTGCTTACTAGTAATATGTAGTAAGTATATATAGAATACACAGATTTTCACACCAGTACAACCACAATCCACCCCAAAAAAAAAACACCAGTGAAAAGAGATTAACTTTCCCCCAAGTTAACTGATCATACTTAGCTGTCACCAAATTACGTACACATATCTTATTCAATTGAAGTCATAAGAAAATCCACGTATCCAAGCACCATTGTCTAAAGAAAGCCTTGAATATATTGGAGGAGTGGAGGTGGAGGTTGTGGTTGAGGCCGGCCGGTGGAGAAAAGTCTAGCTTGTGCATATATGCATGGTGTGTGATCAACCACCCTTTTTCGTTGCTGAAGTAACTTTTTCGTTGGAGTAAAAGTGAGCATGAGTAAAAGTCAAATTCGCATTCACATGTAATGAGGTGGTGCAAGGGGTAAGCACATAAGCTTGAAACGTCTCGAAGTCTTGGGCGCTCGATTTGTTTGGACTATTCTTGTATAACCGGCTGATCTAGAGGTGTAGAGGAGTTAATTGGAAAGAAGAACTGTTGCATGTAGCTGTAAAAATAAGTATGATCAGCTGTTTGATCTACCGATTCATCCACTATTTCACGAGTTTCTGATCAACCCCTCTCTTTCTTGGCGAGACTAGACCATGAGGTGGAATTTTCATCACATTTAAGGTGCATCCGTACTCCTGAAATATGCTTATATTGAACAAATTGTCATATATATATATATATATATGATACAGTAGTTAAATGCAAAAAGTCAAAAAGCGCGCAGCAGATGAAGAAAAGGGTTGCAACTTCTTCATTCTTGAACATTAGGTTAATTAATTAGGGTTTGGTAAAAAAATTCTTTAATTAATTACCTGAACCCTCATGGCATGCATTTACAAATCATCCAGGCAATTATTCATATATATATATATATAAGATTACTTATTTCAATTTATCAATTACGTACTAATTAATTTGTCTCTTTTTCGCATCCAACGTCTTAGTTTTTAAATTTCACTGAAACGGATTTTGCATGAGCTTAAAGCAAGAGATTATTGTGGTATAACACATTATTTGTCTATATATTTTTGTGAAAAACTATATTTTTATCCGTAGATATAATAACTAATTATTAATAATTATGGTGTTATAAAAAGATCAGTGATCGATGGAGGACGTGCGACTGTGCGAGGAGTGATGATATATAGGTCCTATTAATTCCTTATATTTATGTCATGCATGTAATCTTACTATGATCAATATATATCAGTTGATTACTGAGCAGTAATTGTAATAATAAGTGGCAATTAATATATCAGTAAACGAAAGAAAAAATATATATATAATTAAACACACACAAATCCTTAATTAACATAGCTTTCATTATTAATTAACTGCTACATAATTACTGGCGAGATGCTAATACCCTCTGCCTGTACGTTCTATAATTTGCTTATTAGTAACAAGTAGTAACTATATATAAGATACACAGCTTTTCTCTCTCACAACCCCCCGCCGCGCCCACCCCCCCCCCCCCCCCCCCCCCCCCCCCCCCCCCCAACAGTGAAAAGAGATTAGCTTTATCCCAAATTAACTCCTATCTAGCTACAACCAGTGAAAAGAGATTTACTTTAAGATACACGTACAGCTTTTCACCTCCCAGTGAAAAGAGATTAACTTTCTCCCAAATTAACTCATACCTAGCTACAACCCTACCAAATTATACGTACACATCTATTCAACTGAAGTCATAGTCAAAAAGAAAATCCACGCTTTCCAAGCACCGTTGTCTAAAAGAAAGCCTCGGAAGAGTGGAGGTGGAGGTTGCAGTTGAGGCCGGCCAGTGGAGAAAAGTCTAGCTTGTGCATGCATTGCGTTTGACCAACCACCCTTTTTTCGTTGCTAGAGTAGTACCGTTCTCATTGGAGTAAAAGTGAGCATAAGTAAATTAAATTTGATATCTCATTCAATTCAATATATTTATGAATCAACATATCCTAATATATTCATAAATCTATTGAATTTAATGAATTATCAAATCCAATTTAATTACGCTCACCAACCAATTAAGCCGGCCTTATAGCCGGATAACAGTACTCTAACTAGGGATGATAACGTGATCAAACACTCATACTCCATCTTCTCTTCTCAAAGTGCATGGGTCGATATATGCCTCTTTGCTATATATATATATATATATATGCACTATATATATATATATATATGCACTATTACTCTATATAGATAACCCACCTTTGTTAATTAACTATATAGCTAGAGATAAAGTGAGGTCAAGATTCAAGTCATCAGGTTTGCTGCTGCTATCAACCGTTGGATCATCATGATTACTCATGTGGATGTCATGCACTTGATCAGAAGGAGCAGCAGCAGCATCAACGATATCGGGCGGTGGAACATGCACATGGTGATTTTGGGGTCGACGGTGATACTGAGGAGTAGAAGAAGCCTTCACCCTCAGCTTTTTCTTGATATGACAATTCCAGTAGTTCTTCACCTCGTTGTCTGTCCTTCCCGGAAGTCTTCCAGCTATCAGCGACCACCTAACCCGCCCAAAATATAAATAAATATAAATAAATAAATATTTGTATATATATAATATCAAAGTTGCAATTTTATTTACAGAAAATTCGCTTAATAATTCAACTAAATTTTACACTATATATATAGAGAAATAACAGATTTATTCACTCTATTAATAACTGAGTCAGATTCGGTGTATCATAAGGGATTTAGCCACTATCCAGAATCGTATCGATTCGTTGAAAGGTTTGAAAGAGAACGTTGTTCTAGGGGATGATACATATTGATACTGGATTCAAAGGATTAGCTAGTGCACCGTTCAAGATAATATAATAAGATTCCTTTCGAAACCCAGAGAGAGAGAGAGAGAGAGAGAGAGAGAGAGAGAGAGAGCTAGGTTAATGGATGGATTTAGGAAATTAAAGGGGTATGTTGTTATATCGATTAATTGAGATTAGGTATGAATTCTTTTTGTCGATTGCCACTCGATCGGATGGTTTAATTTTATGCATATATACCGGTTTCCAAGGAGTGCATGAAGCCTGATGATGAGGTCTTCTTCATCTTCTCCAAAGCTTCCATGCTTAAGATCTGGTCTTAAATAGTTTTTCCATCTCAGTCGACAACTCTTACCGCACCGAAGCAACCCTACTCCATCAGCCATCGATCATCATAGTATTCAATCAGTACGCACCTCATCAAATTAACAATTTTATTACAATAAACTATCGTTCATATTCATAGTTACATACACGATTATCAGATATGTATATACATATAGCCCTAATTAGAGGATTAATGTATGGGAATTTAATTAAGGACATGTACCTGCAGCCTTAGGAAGGGAGTTCCAAGAACCTTGGCCATGTTTTTGGATGTAATCAATGAGTTTCTGGTCTTCTTGCTTCGACCATGCTCCCTTGGTTGTCTCTATATTCTCACAACAACGCTTCCTCATGTCGATGATCGATGATATCCCCACCTAACCCTAGAACAAGATTCAAAGAAAGATCTTTAGTTGACCCATCGATATATATACATATATATAGGATGATGCAAATACATATATGGAGGTGGGGGGAGATAGAAGGGGGTTATATGGTGGTTGGCCGTTTATGAGACTGTTGATCGAGATGGACTGGTTGTTTAAATTAATTTAATAATCTGAATGACAATTTATTACATATATATTATCATATTACACTCACATAATATATTACTAAGTATTAATACCATGTAATATGTCGTATTAGTGTACTAAATTAATTGTTTATTGAATAATACGTTTTGCTGTGGTATCTCTGTCTCCATATGTAGTATTTTTGAACACCAAGAATGTGCATGCTTGAATTTGGTGAGGTGAGAATGTGCACCACTTACCTTTGACCCCTTGTTTCCACCAGCTAACACAACATAAGTGGGTAGGACCGTCATTTTTAGTCTTCCCTTGGTCACCATTGAACATTCATTGCCGATTTACCTCCTCTTTTACTTGTTTTTAATATCAAGATATTAGAAAATGGATATTACAATCAATATATATATATATATAATGTGTAGAAAATAATATGAATGGATCATAGTTCTAATAAAGTGACTCATTTTTTAGTATTTAATTAAGGGGAAATTATATATAGGTCATTTTTTAGAGTCCAAACTATAAGTTAGTCCACTACAGTAAATAAAAATTGTAAATAATAAATAACTTGATTTTTTAATTGTTGGTCAAAATGCAGCATTAACTTTAGTCCCTTAATTCTTAAAAAATTACAAGCGTGTCATTACACATTATATAATCTAATTTTGTATCATATAATTTTATTTTATTTTACATAATGTACCTATAGGAATTTTAATTGTAGATAAAAATGTAATTTACCTATGAGAATTTTAATTGTATAATAAAAGTATATTATAGGCAATATACCTCTCTCAAATATAATAGAAAAATAAAAAATACATAGATAATTATTAATTTACATACGAAAGAATAAACAAGCAGCTAATTAATAATTATCTACGAATGAATAAAACCAAAAATAAATTGTAGAATAAAGAAAGTACAAGTGAGTCTGTAATTATTCAAAAGTATCAGATAAATATCTGAGAAGTTTGGTGGATTAAAATGATTTTAATTCCTAAAACAAATTTGAAAATATGAAATTTAGTTAGAATTGTCTTATCAATTAATTTTAAAAAATAAATATAAAATATTACTATCTAAATTTTGAAAGTTGCTCCTTCATATATGAAAAGGATATAAACAATAATAGAATTTTTTTAAAAAATAATACAATTTTAAAAACACAGTAAAAATCTTAATAGTGTAATAAATGAATTATTTTATATGTTAAGTGGATTATTTTATATGTTACACTTAAAAATTGGACTAATCTATAATTATTTCTTTAATTAACGAGTTTTGCATAAAGCAAACCAATCGAACTAGCTTGAGGTACGGGCATGTTGCATTGTGAATTCTGATTTTGAGTTAGAAATTATGATTCTATCGCACCCAAAATCGAATATGGTATGAAAAAAATTTCAATTTGGGCAAATTTTCATAAAATACATAAAAGCTAGGGGGCATCTGACCCACTTCGGCACGCCCACCGGAACTTCTTTGGACTGATCAGAAATATATGGGGCGCCCCCACGTACTCCCAGGCCTACTCGTTGGGCCTCTGACATCAATCCTACCCCAAAAAAATTGACAATGTTAAACTGGTCACCTTGGTAAATAAATAAAGAGGTATTTCTCCAAGACATTGGGCATTCGGCAGAAACCACCCGAGTCCGGCCGTATTTCTGCTTGAGCTCTATGGCATTCGGCATCTCATAATTACTTGAGATTAAGAGGGATGAGGTTGATGCTTTGAACTTGAAGGATGGCATTTATTCTTAAGGCTCAATAAAACCTCTGTTTCTTTTTCCAGGAGTGGATTCTTGTTCAGTTGACAAATTTTCGAAAAAATAATTATGAAGTCGTGACGGGCTGGATATGTAACTCATCTTTGATATTTCTTGGCTAGATAGAGTTTGGTGATCATAATAAGTTGACAGGACCCGTTTCAAAATTTCAAGAGAAACTGGACCGGTTATGTTCCGGTCTAACAATGCTTGTTCAATTAGAGATATTAAATTCAAATATTATTAAAATAACCAAATTAAATCCACTATTGCCGGATTACCACCCACATCCGGCCCACTTCTCAACAAAATAGCGGAATTTGTTAATTTAACTTATATATAATTTTACTTCCCTTAATAAGTTTCCTTCCCAAATTCCAATTCGTTTTGCGTCACAAAATCTGTAACTATAATAATTAACCCTATATGTAAACGCTTAATTGACTCCCGCAATAGCCCTAGTCTCGAGGTAAATCCACATGGTATCCACTTATTACAACTGCTCTTATTAATTATTCAAACTTTCAGTAATAATCCTTAATCAATCAAACCTTACATCTTAAGCATGCCTACCACAATTATAATGACAATAATACAAAAAATAAGTACTAAATTATCTGATTGTTAATTAAATAATTTGTTTGATATACAAATATTCCAAGTATTTCCATAAATATAACAACGATAAAAACCGTATCACCACAACCCTAAATTCTTCAATATAACCGATCATTATAAGCTTTAACAATATATTCATATCCAATAGAGGTTTGGAATTGATCCCTTGAATTTACTTGATTTAGCTTGAATTTGTTATATAACTAATATATGTTAAATCTTGAAATTATATTCAATTGATGTCCAATTAATCTGGAAATTGAACCTTTAAATTTATAAAATTATGCACTAAATCTTTCATGTTGATCGGACCGCCTGAAACGGCCGGACACGCCGCCGCAAGGCCTTTGCGCATGATGGCCACACGCCTGAATAGTCACCTTCTTCCTCTGTCCTAGACCCGATTAACTGGTATTCAGGTTATTTGACCCGCAAGCAGGACCCAGCCATATCTCAGCCGTCCTACGAGGCTACGACCAATTTCGACGTTCCAAACATCAAAGTTTACCTAATTAAGATGAGAAATCGATCTACAAAGTTAGAAGGAAGAGAAACTCACCATAGCTTCGTGTTCGAGCGCACCACCTCTCTGGCCATGGCTTCTAGGAGCTGTCCAGCAGCTCCTCTACGCCTCGAACCACTCCTTTCTGCCCCAGAAGGATCATATGACCTCCCGGAACACCATGGGACGTCTTGTCTCACAATTCCCTGCTTCCAAACGGAAACCTGACATTGGAACCTCACGGGTTCATCCACCACCCTCATTGCTTTCTCTTCCTTTCAAATCCTAAACTTCACCAGTTTCTCCATTTTCCTTTTTTCTTTCATTCTCCCTCTTTCTCTCCATGTTTCCCTCTGCTCACACCACTCCTCCCATCGCTCTCTTACATATATTCCCGCAACAACTTTACAACTCTTTTCTTGAAAATTTATGAACTGGACAATATTGCACTCCCGTAGAAAGAAATAGAGGTTTTATTGAGCCTTAAAAAAAGGACATCCTTCAAAGCATCAACCTCATCCCTGACATCTTAATCTCAACAAGTCTAGGTTTATTTTCAAAAAAAAATTATAACATGTGATGAGACTCTTAAATTAGAAAAAAATATATGGTATATTTATTTTATATATAATTTCTAAAATATTTATAAGAAAAAAACAGAATTTGTTGAGTATGTACGATTTAATACTAATTAATGAAATAAACCTTAGTCCCCATTAAACAAAATGATTATTTAATGATAGTTTTGATTTATATATAAAAAAAAAGAACAAAATAATTATGTTTATTAAAAAGAAAAGTTTAACTAAATAAAAAGGCAAAAACAATCCTTCTTCTTGGATCTGATTATTACAAAAGTCACCACGTGTCCAAGTCCACTTTACCTTTTGAATATTTCCAAACGCTCGCAGAGGGCCGTGGCCATCACCACGAGCTCTTGACCACGACCACCTATATAAACCGCAAGCTTTGAAATCCCACTTTCTCATTTCTCCCAAAATGACCCAACTCGCCGAGACCTACGCCTGTGTACCGTCAACCGAGCGGGGCCGTGGGATTCTCATCTCCGGCGACCCCAAATCAGACAAGCTCCTCTATACCAATGGCAGATCTGTAGTTATCATGAATCTCCAGAACCCCCTCGACGTCGCCGTTTACGCCGAGCACGCCTATCAGGCCACCCTCGCCAGGTTCTCTCCCAACGGAGAGTGGATCGCATCCGCTGACGTCTCCGGCACCGTCAGGATCTGGGGAACCCACAATGACTTCGTTTTGAAAAACGAATTCAAGGTCCTGTCGGGTCGGATCGACGACCTCCAGTGGTCCCCCGATGGATTGAGAATCGTTGCTTCCGGTGAAGGCAAAGGAAAGTCCTTCATTCGCGCCTTCATGTAAGCGTTTTCATTTCATATTTCATATTATAAATTGTAAATTGTTTTTGTTTTTGTTCTTTTTATCTTCTTGGTGAATTTTGTTGCTTCTGGTGTTTGGTTAGTGAGAAATTGCTGGAATTTGAATGATTCAATAGGTGGGATTCCGGCTCAACTGTCGGGGATTTTGATGGACACTCGAAGCGAGTTTTAAGCTGTGCGTTTAAGCCAACCAGACCATTTCGCATTGTCACTTGTGGAGAAGATTTTTTGGTTAATTTCTACGAAGGCCCACCTTTTAAATTCAAGCTCTCTAAAAGGTTTCTTCTTAATCATAATCATCGAGGTCTTCAGCTTCAATCACATTACTGACTCAAAAGTTTTTTTCTTTTTCTTGATGCTAGGGATCACTCAAATTTTGTGAATTGTATAAGATTTTCTCCAGATGGGAGTAAGTTTATCACTGTAAGCTCAGATAAAACTGGCATTGTTTATGATGGAAAGACTGCGGAGAAGATTGGAGAGTTTTCCTCTGAAGATGGCCACAAAGGTAGTATTTATGCTCTTAGCTGGAGTCCTGATGGTAAAGAGGTAAACATGAGATTTGTGCTCATTTTATTACTAATTTTGCAATATACAGATCCAGGAGATTTCATGTAATTAGGCCTAGCCAAGTACTTATGCTCCATCTGTTGTTAAATTAAGCCAGATTTCATTTTTCCTCCCTTCTTGAATGTGCTGATCAGTTCCAATGTAAATATTAGGTTTTGACTGTGTCTGCTGACAAGTCAGCAAAAATATGGGAAATGTGTGAGGATAATAATGGGAAGGTGAAGAAAACAGTGACATCTCCTGGATCAGGTGGAGTGGAAGACATGCTAGTTGGGTGTTTATGGCAGAATGATCATATAGTAACTGTTTCACTTGGAGGCACCATTAGTATATTCTCAGCAAGTGATCTTGATAAAGCCCCACTGCTGATATCTGGACACATGAAGAATGTTACTTCATTAGCTGTTCTAAAGAGTGACCCAAAATGTATATTGTCTAGCAGCTATGATGGTCTAATTGTCAAATGGATTCAAGGCGTTGGATATGGTGGAAAATTACTAAGGAAAGAGAATTCCCAAATAAAATGTTTAGCAGCTGTTAAAGAAGAAATTGTTTCATGTGGATTTGACAATAAGGTGACTAAAATTCTATGTTCTTTTGTCTCATGAAATTTAACGGTATATACTTTTCATTTTTAATCTATAAAGAAGTGCTTTACCTCTTTTAAATTTCACCTCATTTCTTTTTCTTTCCTATTGCATTTTTCTTATGCCTACCCAGGTTTGGAGACTTCCTCTTAGTGGTGATGAATGTGGAGATGCAGAGTCTATTGATGTTGGCAGTCAGCCAAAGGACATAAGCCTTGCCCTTCTATCTCCTGAACTTGCTTTGGTTTCAACTGATACAGGAGTTGTCTTGCTCCGCGGCACTACAGTAGTGTCAAATATCATCCTTGGCTTTGCTGTGACTGCATGCACTATTGCACCAGATGGAAGTGAGGCCATTGTTGGTGGGCAGGATGGTAAACTTCATATATATTCTGTAAATGGCGATTCACTTACGGAAGAGGCTGTCTTAGAGAAACACCGTGGGGCTGTATCTGTCATACGCTACTCCCCTGATGTTTCAATGTTTGCATCAGGAGATTTGAACCGAGAAGCTGTCGTCTGGGATCGAGCTTCTCATGAGGTGGTGGTGCTCATTGTCTTCATATACTGTTTATCATTTCATCATGAAGATACTATAACCATTGTTCCGTTTCTTTTCATAGGAAATAACAGGCAGTGTTCAGGAATTATGTTCATTATGAAAAGGATAAAAAGTGTGTCTTTTTCCCCAGTCATGAGTTTTTGTGTCCATAAAAGTGCATGTGGATTCTTTAGATGTACGCATCAAACCATTATCAGCTACTGTTGTTTGTTCACCCAAGTTTAGTCAGAATACATGATTCATAAAAGATGCAAGTATGAGCAAGGCAAAGTGATGAAGTTCAACTGATAGAATATATAACTAATTGGTGCTTGATTGTAAACATATCTTTCTTGTTTGCACGCTCATTACTGGTTGATGTTATAGTCCAGCTATTGAAATGAAAGATGAATATAGTGGAACTGCAATTATTTGTTCTCATGTCTCTAGTGCACATTTTGTGCAGAGAACCTAGAACATGGATATGTTAAGAAGTTGTGTGAGATCAAATTAAAGCATAGCACGAGAGTTTGCATTCTTGCATTTGTGGCTTGATACCATTACATCCAGCATTTTGATCTGTTTGCACTAGAGTGACTCCTGCTTCTGGGCCATAATTGACTATTTAAAGTTAATGTTTAAGTAGTAATAATTTGCGAGGATAGGGTGGTAGGCAGTTTTGTAATATTGAAGTCTGTTTTGATCTGGCGAAGCCTTGTAGGCCGTAGCCATAGCGTATCACTGTGAGTCGGTTCCGATATGCAATGTCAAATGTTCCTCAATGTGATTTTATTCATTTCAGAATCTCTCTTGGTTGTGATTATTGCGTTCATTTTAATGTTGAACAACTTGCATTTTCTACACTTGAACTTACTAGTTCCATTTTGAAACATTTATTCCAGATCAAGCTTAAGAACATGTTGTACCATACTGCCCGAATAAACTGCCTTGACTGGTCTCCTGATAACAGCATGGTTGCAACCGGATCTCTTGACACGTGTGTCATCATATATGAAGTTGACAAGCCTGCATCAAACCGTGTAACCATTAAGAATGCTCATCTGGGCGGGGTGTACGGCTTAGCTTTCACTGATGAGCACACCGTGGCGAGCTCTGGAGAGGATGCATTTGTTCGAGTTTGGAATTTGACTCCTCAATGAAGCGATTTCAAGCCTTCTCAGTGATTTCAAACCTTCAAGGAGGTAAATCAACCGATTCTGCAGTTTGTTATGTCTCAAACAGAAATCGTAAGCAATCGTCTTTTTTCCTTGATTCATGACCTTGCAGCTTGGATTTTATGGTGGTGTTGCTAGTGCTGAAACTAGGTTGTGATGCTGAGTGGGGTTTTTTTCTTATATTTGTATGTAGTTTGGGATGGCTATTTGAGTTTTGCAGAGGTTTCGAACCAAAGTATCGTTGTTTTCTTTACTGGCTCCTTTTGTGTGAGGAAAGTCTAAAGTATTTCACTTTATTTTGTAATTATCTTTATTTATGGTATTATATTTTGTAATTTATTGCGCAAGCCAATGTATTACAAATGGCGAGAATTGAATTTCATTTATGTGAACTTTAAAAACATACGATTGGGGTTTTGAAGTAAAAATGAAAATTTCTTCAAAATTGAGTTTGGATTTTAGAATTATGAAGTTGAAAAATGAATTGTAGTATTTGATACTATGGATTGGAGAACGAATTTTGACATTTTTTCACTTTTGAGTTTGTCTTTCCTATAACTAGGTTGTTGTAAACAATATATGATTAAGTTTCATAGTTCATATGTTTTTTTTTTCAAAATTTCGAATTTGAATTTTGGAAACATGAAGTTCATATGAATTCTAACAATTGATATTGCGAATTAGAAATAAAATTATACAATTTTCCAATTTGAGTTCAGCATTTTTGATAGAAATGTCTGAATTTTAACAGTATAGGATTAGGATTTCAAAGTTCAATTTTTCTTTTTTAAAAAAATTAGGTTTGAATTTTGGAATTATAAAGTTGATATAAAACTCCCAACGTTTGATATTGTGGATTGGAACAATGATTTTGAAATATTTTCATTTGAGTTTAGTGTTTTTATTAGAAATGTTTATTTGAACTCTAGCGACCAGGGTTTCGAATTATTTTTTTTTTCAACATTTTATGTTGACTTTA
Source organism: Prinsepia uniflora (assembly GCA_032719365.1). Lineage (NCBI taxonomy): Eukaryota > Viridiplantae > Streptophyta > Magnoliopsida > Rosales > Rosaceae > Prinsepia > Prinsepia uniflora. Next base: position 81,278,834 of record CM064865.1, on the reverse strand, counting down.
GGAATTTCAAATTTTTTATGAACTCTAAAGTTTGATATTGCAGATTCAAATAAGAATTTTGATATTTTTTCCATTTTGAGTTTCGTACTTTTAATAGAAAGAGGTTTATGTGAATTGATGAGAACTCTAATAATTTAATAGTAAACTATTAGGGTTTGGAAGTCTTTTTTTTATATTTTTAAATTTCGAGTTTGGTTTTTTCAATAGAAAAATTTATGTGAACTCTAACAATATACGATTGGGGTTTCAAAATTAAATTTTTTTCTTTCAAATTTTCAGGTTAGGATTTTGGAATTATAAAGTTTACATGAACTCAACTGTTTTATATTACGGATTGGAAAAATAATTTTGACACCTTTTCTATTTTGACTTTTGTTTGTTCATTAGAAAGTGCATGACAACTATAACAATAGGTGATTAGGGGTTCAAAGTGTTTTTTTTTTTTTCCTTTCAATAGTTTGAGTTTTGATTATGATGTTATAAGGTTTATATGAACTTCACATTGAAAAAAAAAAAATATTGAACTTCGAAATCTTAATCTCATATTTCAGTTGAAAACCCCAAACTCAAAATGGCAAAATAAAAAAAATTTAAAATTCTTCAATCAACAGTATCAAACGTTGGAGTTCATTTAATCTTTATAATTATTCCAAAATACAACCCTCAAAATTTGGGAAAAAACCCCAATTTCATATTGTTAAAGTTCACATAAACTTCAATTGAAAAAACCAAACTCAAAGAGAAAAAAAAAATTAGAATTCTTTTTTCAGTCCGCAATATTAAATACTAGAGTTCATATATTATTTATAATTCCGAGATTCAAACTCAAAAAAAAAAAAAAAACTTTGGAACCTCAATCATATATTGTTAGAATTCACTTGAATATTTCTATTGAAAAACCAATTCACAATGGAAAAATGTCAATATTATTTTTCCTTTCCACAATATCATATGCCATAATTCATAATTCCTATGACTTATAATTCAAAATACGAACTTCAAATTTTGAAAAAGGGAAAAAAAAACATTTAAACCCTACTCGTATATTGTTGGAATCACATAATTTTTTTATTGAAAACCAAACTCAACATATAAAAATAGAAAAGTTATTTTTTCCGGTCTACAATAACAAACACTAGTTCATATAAACTGCATAATTTTAAAATCCAAATTCGAAATATGAAAAAAAAATTAACTTCAAAAATCCTAATCATATATTGTTTGAATTCGTTTTAATCATTCTATTGAAAAATCCAAATCCAAACCCAAAATAGAAAATTGCCATAATTATTTTTCAAATCCGTAATATCAAATATTATAATTCATATAAACTAATAATTCCAAAATTCAAACTCAAAATTTTGAAAAAAAAATTAAACTTCGAAACCCCAATCGTACATTGTTAAAATTCAAATAAACGTTTCTATTAAAAAAAAACTAAAAATAGAAAAATGTCAATTATTTTTACAATCGGCAATAACAAGCATTAGAAGCATTAGAGTTCATATAAAATTTATAATTTCAAAATCCAAACTAGAAATTATAAGAGAAAAAGAAAAAATTAACTTTAAAATCCTAATAGTATATTATTAAAGTACACTAAATACTACAATAAACAAAATCTGCACTCAAACCTATACAACACTAGTTCCCACCATGCCTCCAACGTATTCCAAAATTTTTATTTTTGTTTGATCTATTATACTATTACTTTTGTTTGATAATATAGAAGTTTTAGTATTGTTTGATCGTATAAAAACAATCAACGTATTAATTTACCAACGATTAAATAATACAATTATCACCAAATACTAATTTTATTTTATATTATCGTATCTAACACGGTAAATAATACAATTACACTAATTTCATTTTAAATTATCGTATCCAACATCGTATTCAGCGTCCCAAATTTTAGCCTTAAGGAGATTTAGTTACAGTGATATTCTTCATTTCCATAGGAAAAAAGTTGTACATATTTAACCATCCTGCCTCTCCTAGAGACCAACCCGAAAATGCAGACGATGCCAAGAAACAAAGAGCACAACCCATGGAAAAAGAAAGGTAGCAAAAAAAAATTAAGCCAAGTCGTAAATTAAGCCATGGAGCTGCAGCAAAAACTGCAATTCTCAGAGTTCATCATGCATCAATCTTTGTAGAGGTTCCTCGACCTTCAGAACGGCGTTGTCATAGACCTGGGCTTGATTTACGACATCTTCAACAGCTTTGGGTCTGAGTTGTGCTCGCCCACGCATACCGGCCTTAATGGCAGCTGTGACTTGCCTTTGCAAGGTCAGTAGACCAATTCGCTTCGAAACAATATGAAGGGCAAAACACAAAAATATGACAAATCCTGCAACAAGTATCACCCTGTCCAGATATAACTCAACGTGAGAATCTGCAGGTATACATTAAACAGTTAAAAGAGGATCGAAGAATTTATAATCCAACCTATCAATGACATCTTGTCGTTGCATTGTGGAGAGGAGGTTTCTGGTTCGCATTAGCAATGATCGGTGTCCCTTATATTCACTTTCAGCCTTCTTTAGTACTCCAGTAGAGTCCTCTGCATTATCCAATATATGTACCATTAGTCTAGCTACGGAAAATTAATTGCAACAAGCATACTCTGCAACTAACGTGCCAGAAAGATCTTTCTAAATAAAGCAAGGCCAATGCCATAAAAATTGCTCTTTCACATGAGAGAAAGCAGTGAGAAAAAGTGTGAAATTGAAGCAGGAGACATATGATGCTTAGAACTAATCGTAGGCAGCTCAAAACATGATATCATTCTCACAAAACAAAGCATCACCAGATTCCAATTTTAATAGAACCAAGAACCTGTTGTCAATGTTTCTAACATATTTAAAATCCTAGATTTCTATGGTCAATCTGTATAACTAAAGGGCCCCAAAATGAGAAACGAACTGTGCTGGTTTGCATAGAACGTGATAATTAATAAATCTGTTTGATAGATCATCAAACGATTCTTGACGGATTCATGAAGGCCATTTTTTATATATACCATTATTGTTTAGCTTTCTATTTCTTTCCCTCTTCTCGATTCCTTAAATATCTATGTTCAGCTCTTTTCCTTTTATTTCCATAACTATGTACCGCTTTCAAACACCATTCAGTTTGAAATAAATACCCACCATGAGCAAGGTAAAGACAAACTTGATATGTAAAAGGAACTCACCAACAGTCATGAGTGTGCCTGCACTTCTTTCCACTTCCTACACATAAATAAATATGAAAATCAAATACATCACACCAAAAGACTTGTACTACAATTGTGCAAAGACGTGTGAATTAGAATACATGGAAAAAAAATATATATACAGCAACTAACCTGAACCATCAGCTGGCGGGTTCGGCGAAGGCTCTCTGTGATGCTTTCGGCAGCAGAGGTCATTCCAGCCTTTGTTCTGGAACAAAAAGATAACTTAAATGCTTTAGATAACAAATCCATGTAAAGGTAAGAGAAAAGTGAATTCTTGCTAATCAAAATTCTTCTCCAAGTTAAAGACAATGAATATGTAAAATGTAAGTTAATAAAGCATCCATGAACATAAAACTATGACTGAAGTCATTCGGAACAAATGATACATACTGCAAGTTGCGTCTACGAATTGTGGACTCTTCTCCGCCTCCCAAAAGAAGTTCTCTCTGAAACACCCACAGCCAAATCAATCATGGTTTGCTCCAAATATATCTTCTCTTCATCTTAATATCATGCGTACGTAAATTACTAGAACTTATTAAGCTTAATATCCACATAAAAATGGTTTAACATGAAGATCATACTAATTAGTGCCAATGGTAATGTAAAGCAGTAATGTCCAAGATTTACAGTGTCAAAAAGAGTCTTTTACCTCCTTTTGAGCAGCTTTCCTCACGTTAGACTTAGCTTGCAAATTCGCATTCCTCATGCTCATCCGCAAACTGAACAGAAAGACCACAAAAACTAGAATTACCAAAACATTTAAATATGTACACAAAGAGCTCTAACATCAATTGGAGAGAGCTCCAATTGGTTGCATCAACTTGAAAAACATAACCAACTTAAAAGCATTCCAAATTAGAAATCTTTCAAACAATCATGATGAAGTTTCACGATGCCAAACATCGACGAAAACAGAACCGAAAATTCTCAAATTCTCCTCTGTGATTTTCTCAGTTACCAAACAGAACTAAGAGCAGAACACTGAATTGATATACCTTTGCGATCGGTTTTTCCAGGACTCAAGCAAGACCTTCGCGGACTGGACCTGATCATCAGTAGGTAACTGAGGGGCAAACAGATCGAGCTTGAACTGCAATGAATTAAGCATCGCCAAGCCGTCTTGTACGATCCCGTTCATTCTAGGTAGCGAGTCTTTCTGCTTCTCCATACTAGTAACCTCAGATGATTTACCATATTCCTCTATCACCTTTATTTGATCTACGACCTTGCTGTACGTTTCGTCCCACTCCTTCTTCACCTTCTCCACCTCCTCCTCTACCTTGTCCATCGCCATTTACAATCTGTTTCGCGCAATTGTAATCAGAAAATGGGAGACGACCGCTGTTTGGTACCTAAGAAAACTGTAAGACAAAAATGAAGTCAAGAGATTTTGTTTGTTTACGGGCTTTTTCTCACTATAAAAACATGAGGAACTGACACATTAAAGAAAATGGTAAAAAATGTGTCCACTTATTCAAGCCTCTACTTTATTTTGCTTTGTTTCTTCTTTTATTGTCCATGGACCATCGCCAATGGCTCTGCTATATTTTCAATCAAAAAACAAAGATTACACCTTTAAACTGGACCCTACATTTTTCATCACCTTACAGGGCCAAGTAGTTTTCGCTTTTAATGCTAGATGATGCTTATAAATACATTGTGACCAAATGGAAGGTGACTTTCCTTTCAATACTAATTACTAGAGAGTACAGAGTCATCAATGACTAATCAAATTACAAATGTGATGCCCCAAAAAATCACATTCCACCGCTCATCAATTTACAAAACTTGCACTTAACTTATCAAAGTTTATAAGATCCACCGAAATTGCGAATTCCCATCAGAAAGATGAAGCTATTTACGATATAAATTAATAACCTACCATTCAAAGTTTGAAACAAACAATGAAAAACTAACAGTTCATCAACTAATTCATCTTCAATCAATCACAAATTCACTTATAATCAATCATAATTAAAAAAAAAAAATCACACATCAATTATCGATCAAAATTCTCAACCCAATTTTCTTCCAATGTTGACATTTATCATTCAAATTCATCAATTGTTAATTTGTTCCTAAACTAAACAAAACAACTAAAACCAATAGAGAGTGATAAAGTAAGAAACACAGAGATAGAGATAGTGCTCAGGGACTAGACAAACAAATAAACACATTAACAAATAAACAAGCTAACAACATAGCTCAGGTTCTAGTTCATCCACCGTGTCACTGTTCTGGATTGGAATCTGGAGAAATTTTCTCTCTACATGGACCCATTTTCATCTCCAAAAGTAGATTGATTTCAAGCATTTATGAGATATATACATTAGTTAATTGTTCAAAATTCCATCTTTATCATCATTTGCAGATATCCTCCCAGTTCCATGGAACCAACCGAATCCAAACCCAACCAATTCAATATCAATAATACCAGAATATATCACACAATTCAATAAGAAAATAAGAAATATAACTCCTCAGGTAACAGGGGCGGATCCATTAAGAGGCAAGGGTGGTCAAATTGACCACCCAAACTATGGAAAACCTCCATTAAAGCTTCCATCTTCAAGCGTAAAACATCTAACATCATGCCCTCTAAGTATAAGTAATTGCTTACCTTGGTGTCCCCTCTGATTCCCCCTTGCTTTTGTGTTGAGTTCTGCTCGCCCACTGCCTCTGCGCTCCACCTTTGAGTCAATTACACCGATGAGCTAAACAAATTAACCGTCAAAGAAATTAAAAACCGGGAGTAAGATGAAAAACCTGCCAGCTGAGAAGAGAAAACGATCAGATGAACCGGAGAAACCAACGCCCTTCGCGGCTGCAGGTGAATTCGATGCCCGCTAAATCACGAGAACGATGATAAGAGAGGGAGCGAGGGAGGGGTGATGTCATGAGGAGTAGGTGGACTACGCTAGGATTTGCCGTACTCAAACTAGCCCTGTTAATTTGTCTTAAAAAACCGACCGAAAAACCGTACCGAACTGGGACCGAACCGCAAAATACCAAACCGTTGAAAAACCGAAACCGTCTGGAAAAAACCGGACCGAACCGGACTGCATCGGTTCGGTTCCGGTTTCCGCTATTATAGGACCGAACCGGACCGAACCGGACCGAAAATAGCATAAAACCGAACCGAAACCGGACCAACCGAAACCGAACTAGAATAATTAACACTCTTAAAGAACGGCGTCGTTTTATTGGGGTTGTTTTACTTGTTTATGGAAATCGGACCAAACCCTAGACGAGTCGTGAGACTGAGACATTGAGAGATCGATCAGTCATCTCATTCATTCGCAGCTAACACTAACAGGGGCAGGGCTTCGCAAATTCGCAGTCGCACACTCGCGCGGCCGCACCGGGCCACCAACGCACCCACTTCCCAGTTCGGCATTTCCCAGAGATTGAGGAGGGCAAAGAGAGTTCCTGAATTCGCAGACCTGAGGCTGAGGCCATATCAATCAAAAGGTATAAACTTTTTCGGATAATTTCTTTCTGATTTGTGTTTATTTCTTATCGTTTATGCATAACAAGCTTCAAAATTTATTTGTTTATTTTATATGCTATGAATTCAGCAACAAAGACCATGTTTTGAACCCAACGGAGAAAGATCTCCGAACAAAAACCACCCAAAAATGTATCTAATAGGCACCCATCTTTGCGACCTCCGTCACTGGCTTGGGCTCCGCCGCCATCTCAATTGTTAATATTGGCCTTTTTTCTATGATACATTTCTACGTTTCTTTGTTTGATTATTGTATGGAAACTGGATTCTCAAATCATGCTTGAAACTTTACTTTCTTGCCTACACAATTCTGTTTCCTAACAGATTCTTTGTCATAATACCCCAGCCCTGAACTTAATCTTTTCTTTCACAAACGGAGCTGATTGGGATGGCCCTTACAGACTCCTAATAGTAGCAGAATTTGCCATGTTGCTTCTTGATTAGGTCCTTGTTTTTCTAGGGGTATGCTGCATATGGATAACAGTCTATGGGTTAGTTCGGATTTGAGTATGGGTTAGTTCGGATTTGAGTATGGGTCATTGATGTTTGTTTCTTTAATATATATATCAAAACAAAAAAATTTACACCAAAAACATTCTCTCTTCTTCAACTACGTAGTTTTTGGCTTGAAGTACTGATTATCTGCGCTTGTAAATTATCTTTTGTTAATGCGAATGTTTTATCCATATTATGTCTCTTCAACAATGAGTGCCATGTTCAACATCTATCTGACTGACATCTAAAGGTAAAATTTCTACTTCAAACTGTAATCTACTTAATATTCTGTGATTTATGAAGTGTGATCCAAGATTTCACGACCTTAGGGTGTTATAAGGTTAGTTTTGATGTTCTAGGGTTTAAAAGGGTACTATTGAAGTGTCACCAAAGAAGCCACGGTCCTAAGATGTTACAAGGGAGTGCATTGGTGATTTAGTGCAAAAAACTATATTGTTTGGGCCACTATCTGTGTTTATTGAGAGAGACTAGTGGAGTACTTGCCTCTATGTTTTTAATTGATACCTGGATGCTATCTTGTGCCCTATGATACTTTTTGGATACCTGGATGCTATCTTGTGCCCTATGATACTTTTTGTTTTTAATATGGTCTTATCTATTCTTAGTTCTTACTTCATGCAATATGGTCACTGTGTTGCTTATGGCATCAATGTTTGTGAAAGAATGGATCATAGTTTATCACCTTAGTTCTATGTTGTCATCTCTGCAATAATTTTCTTTGACCAAATTCAATATAAGTATATATTGAAGGGGAGCTTCTTTGTTTTACTGCACTACCTCATGGATTTAATATTGTTTTGAGTTTCTATCTTGATCAAACTAGCTATTCTTTCTACCACTTGATTTTATGCTTTTTGTTCTTCTGCTTTCTTGGTCCTTGCACTTTCTGGTTATAGAGTGAATTATGGTCATTTAATCAATTACAAGGTTGAGGGGGAGTACCCTCCTATCTATTTGGTGAAAATATGGATAGAAGTTTCACAATTGTTGTATGTTATTCTGCGCTTAATTTTCTAGCACTCATTTCCATCTAACTTCTTGTGCATCTCTTCCTGCTTGATGTTCCTTTTAGTTGACTGTTGATTGTGTGAGTGACATCTGTACGTTATTTACTATCTATTTTATGGCTTTTACATGATTACTCATTATTTATTCGCGTTTGGATTATTCTCATCCCTATTTGAGCGATTGCTTCGGGATTTTTATTTCTGATTGCTTCACAATACTCCTGATTGGATATTGCAGGGATCTTTTCTTTGTCTTTCCGAGTCAAAAAGGAGGAGAAAGTTTACAATTGATCTACGTTTCTATCTCATTGTGATTAAGCTCTTAACATGGATTAATCACTTATTCTTAGCCGTAAGTCTTTCTTACGGGATTTTGCCTTCCCAAATCATAATTTTGATCATGATTAGTAAAGGGTGTGAGATAGGTCTTTCTTAGATTGAGTGATGGGTTTTGACAAGATTCTTTGATCATAATTTTGCCTACACAATTCTGTTTCCTAACAGATTCTTTGTCATAATACCCCAGCCCTGAACTTAATCTTTTCTTTCACAAACGGAGCTGATTGGGATGGCCCTTACAGACTCCTAATAGTAGCAGAATTTGCCATGTTGCTTCTTGATTAGGTCCTTGTTTTTCTAGGGGTATGCTGCATATGGATAACAGTCTATGGGTTAGTTCAGATTTGAGTATGGGTTAGTTCGGATTTGAGTATGGGTTAGTTCGGATTTGAGCCCAACTCAAGATGGCACCGTAGTTTCGTATGACTAAATAGTAAAGCACCTCAGCCACAATGACAGTTTACTTTCGCCCTCCCTCCCGGAGGAGTGAAAAAACCCAACTGATCTGAAGAGCAGAATATGTTAAGATACCAAATCCAAATCCAACCGTGGCATAGAAATTTCTTTTGTTTAAAGTTTGATTAAAAAATTTATGTGATAGATTTGAATTTCTTATGCCACAGAACTACAGAAGGCTGATTCTTAATTAGTCAATTGTATATTTGTTCTACCTATCATCCTTTACTGGTGGTTTTATAACTTTTATTACCTTTTTTAAGAAGAAACGCTAAGACACATTGTTACAGTTTGATGCTTGAAGCTTGTTGGGAATGCTGTTTTTTGATGCAGATTCTGGTTGTGAATGCTGTTTTTTGATGCAAACTCTGTTTGTGAATGCTGTTTTTTATTCCTATTTGTTTGGGCCTCACCATATCTATTTTTAACTTATGAGAATGGTGCTTATTGCTACAGATCGAAACCAAACCCTAAGAAATAAGAATGGTGCTTACCTCTGGGAATGCTGCTGGTGCTGCGTCTGCTACCTCATCAGAGTTTCCTGAAGAGGTATTTATTCTCGTAATATATTATAGAATAATACGGAATTATTGATTATGATGAGTTTGGTTTATAAGCAATGTATTTCATTCACCTTAACATGGATCATCAACTTATTCATACTTCCTGTTTTCTATTTTGTAGGTGGACAATGTTCATGGTTCACAATCACAAGTAGATGAATTCGATGTAGAGGTGAATAGGGATAGTAAACCACTAACCAGCTCTGAAAGTAATGCGGAATTTTTGGAGCACGCGAAGAAAAGGCAGCGTGCAAGCATATGGGATCATTTTGAAAGGTACAAAGCTGATAATGGTTTCACTAGGGCTAGATGTAATTATTGCCCTAATACGTATGCTGCTGATTCTATTAGAAATGGAACTAGGGCCTTGATTAGTCACCTTCAGAAATGTCCTAAATATCCCCCTAATACGATTTCCAAAAAAAATCAGAAAGTTCTATCCGTAGAAAACCCCACAGAACGTGCTGTTGGGTTTAGTCAGAAGGAGCTTGTTAGGAAATTTGTTCAGATGGTCGTAGTTGATGAGTTGCCTTTTTCTTTTGGTGAGGGAGACGGGTTTCGTGATTTCTGTTCCCAAGCTTGTCCTAGGTTTAAAATTCCATGTCGTCAGACAGTTGCTAAGGATGTGCTTAATATGTATTATGCTGAGAAGGAGTCCCTTAAAGAATTGATCAAGTCTTATAGGGTATGTATAACTACTGATACATGGACATCCCTTCAAAACATCAATTATATGGTTATCACTGCTCATTTTATTGACAGTGACTGGGTATTGCATAAAAAGATTATCAACTTTTGTGTGATTCCAAACCATAAGGGAGAATCAATTGGGAGGCTTTTGGAGGATTGTTTACTTGGATGGGGTATTGAGAAACTTTTGACTGTTACAGTAGATAATGCTTCTTCGAATGATTCTGGGTTGTCTTTTTTAATGAAGAGAATGCCTAAATGGAAATGTCCGGTGGCGCTTTTGAATAATGGGGAAAATTTTCATGTTAGATGTATTGCTCATATCTTGAACTTGATTGTCAATGATGGATTGAATGTGTTGAATGAATCTATTCAAAGTATTAGAAATGCCATCAGATATGTAAGATCTTCCCCTAGTAGGTTTGAAATATTTAAGAAGGGTGCAGAGAAGGCTATGGTTGATAGCAAAGGGTTGGTGGTATTGGATGTTCCAACTAGGTGGAATTCCACCTATTTGATGTTGGAATCAGCTATTAAGTTTCGGGGAGCATTTGAGGTCCTAGTTGAGGATGATCCGAATTATGCTGCTTATTTTGTAAGTGATCGAAGGGTAGGACCACCGTCTGAGTATGATTGGGAAGTAGCAAGTTCATTTGCTGCTTTTTTGAAACCCTTTTATGAAGTAACTTTGCGAGTATGTTGCACCTATACACCCACAATCCAATGTGCTTTACTTGATGTGTATAGGATTTTAACTCTTTTGCGTCGTGAACAGAAGAGTGTTTTATTGTCTGGTATTGCAAGCACCATGCAAGCCAAATTTGACAAGTATTGGGGGGAAGTGGAGCGTATGAACCAATATTATTTCGTAGCCCTTGTTCTTGATCCCCGTCATAAGTTGGATGCTGTGGAGGATTGTTTTGGGGGGGTATTTGAGGATGATGATGATAAGGTTGCACATGCTATTTCTAGATTGAAGATTTTATTGACTAGTCTTCATAAACTCTATGAAGACGGTGAGAGTGGGGATTCTGCAACAGAAGACAATGTTAGTGGCAGCTCCTCTGGAATAGCAAAAGACAAACTAGGTTTAACTGACGATACAGATCTTATAGTAAGGAGGATGAGGAGGATGGCAAAGAAGGAAGTTATTTCGAATGATTTGGATAGATATCTATTAGATCCTATCGAAACTATTGAGGATTCAACATTTGAAATTTTGAGTTGGTGGAAAAAGATCGGGGAATCCAAATATCCAATCTTGTCGCGAGTTGCACGGGATGTTCTAGCTATACCCACCTCAACAATAGCTTCGGAGTCATGCTTTAGCACAAGTGGAAGGGTAATTAATTCGTATAGGAGTTCGTTGAGCCCTGAAGTTGTGGAGGCATTGATTTGTACTCAAAATTGGCTTACGAGTATTAATGTTGCATTACATTTAGAGCCGAGTGTTGATGAAGTGGAGTGTTATCATGCCCTTGCACAAGGTAATTGTTGTATTATTTTATTATTTCTAATACATTTGTTTGTTATTAATTGTGAATTTATGTAGATAATTAACTCTTCTTGTGTTTTATATGTAGAAATGACAAATGGTCGTGCTAAGATGCCTCAATAGTCTAATTCTTGAGACTTCTTGCCTTGCTGGTTTCCTCATGATATTTTCTACCGTTTTAATAATTTTGGATGGTTTGGTTTTACAATCTTGCTGTTTTTATTGCTTGTAATGGACGTTTTTACTCAATTTCGATGCTTTGATGATTTTATTGTATGTAATAGACATTATATGTTGGATTTTGATGGTTGGATGATTTTGTTGTTTATAATAGACATTTTAGGTGGATATTGATTAGTTGTAATAGATATTGATTAGTTGTAATGGACATTAATTAGGTAATGAATATTGATTATTGTATAAAAGAATCAAAAAACCGGTTTTTTGTAGAAAACCGAACCGGTTCGACCGAACCGATTTGAACCGGAAAAAACCGGTTGTACCTAGGAACCGAACCGAACCGAGTATTCGGTTTCGGTTTCATTCGGTTATTGAAGGGATAACCGGACCGAACCGAACCGGTTCTTCTATTCGGTTTCGGTTTCGGTTTCGGTAAAAAAACCGAACCGAAAAACCGATTAACAGCCCTAACTCAAACCTCGACAGTCGACTCAGTTCTTGAAAGCTGGTTCGGGTCTACGTTTGGGCTGTAGGCGGGTAAACAATTTTAGCATCTCGGCCCACCTTAACTTATAATATATTAATAACTGCTGACATGTGATAATATTAACTACGATTCCTAAAAATGCCCAAATAACATCACGACGAACACCTAAATTGAGAAAATATTCCAAACAAATTAACAAAGTTAACATCAAGAAAGTTGTTTTTAGAATATAACACAAATCAACTACCCCTGTCTCATCAACAAATCACCTATATAACACATCTTCGATCTAATCATATTACCAAAACAACTAAGAATTACATATTGTTCTTTTATACTACATATGGTAAAACACCAATTACAAACATATCAAAATCTCATCTCACTGAGAGAGGGAATTAACAGCATAGGATTTCAAAATGATGCGCAAATAACAAAATGACGAACACCCTAATTAAAAAAAATACTCCAAACAAATCAATAAAGTTAACATCAAGAAAGTTGTTTTCAGAATGTAACACAAATCAACAATACAATAATATAATATAACAAATAACAACGAATTGGAACCTTTATGAAATTAAAATACAATTCAACACAACATAAATGCATATTGTAACACCAAATTCACAATCTGTGTGATGCTATGTAGCTTTCAAATACTTTTCCATTATATAGAATGTTTTATGGAATGAATCATCGGATTTAAAATGGTTCATTCAAAAAGATGATCTGATAATAATAGTTCAAACTATTTTTTCCAATCAAAGAAAATGAAGGATTGTAGCTTCTTCAATTTTAGATTGCTATTACATTTAGTTAAGCTTAAATGGTTTTAAACTGATTTTATTTGATTTATGTCTATGTCAATGATGGTGTTAAATATACTTTGTCAGTAAATTTGCATCAAATTTCTAGCACCATAAAACAATTTTTGGACCATACTTTTGAGTTTTTTGTAACAATCTAACTTATGCAAGACACTTAAAGTAAAAACACTCAAAAATAAAGATACTTGAAGTAAGAACCCCTAAAAATAATATAAAATTAGTTTGCAACTAATAAAAACTTAGAATTTAATTCATGATACAAATTATAGAATAAAAAGTAAAACCACGAATATACAAATATTCAGTGCATCAAATCTAACCCAATAATCGAACTTAAGCATGAAATAATTAAATGCTAACAATTTACTCTAAATCCGAAATCGAAATAATCTTTCTTACACTTACTAATCATTCGACACCCAAATCACCTTGAATTAAAACATCGGCATAAAAAACACATAAACATATGAAAAACTAGAGAGCCAAACTTATCCAAAAATCAATATCAAAAAATCAATATGACCCAACTCCCTTCAAGTAATGTATAAATTTATCTAATTTAAGCTCAAAATGTCATTGTAAGACTACAAAGTTATGGTAGCAATTAAATGAAAGCAAAAAATTGAGGTGTTAATTAAAAATAAGACAGTAGAAGTGCATTTAGCAATTAACCATTTCTCCTAGTCTCAAAATGATACACATGAAAGTAATTGAGCTACGGTTAACATTGATAAAGTAATCCCATTTTGAACTAAATCTATGATGAAAATGTTATTCTCACTAACCATTATCAACTTACATCTTTTACCAGAACAACAAAAGAAAATCAGTAAATAAAACAACTACATGGACTGAAGTTTAGCACTACTTGCATTTTTTTGTTAGAGATATAAAAACCTTTTACAAAATATCCACATACAACATTTTTGAATAACCTACACCCAGAAGAAAGCAGTACCTATTAATTTGCACAGACCAATGTGCTGCTCTATCATGTTTTCAAAATAGTTTTATGAATATGTAATTAGTTTGTAAAGACTAACGTGTGTGTGTATATATATATATATGCTGCTCCATGGTCAACTATGTTAATTAACTATTTTATCATTCTTAATTCTTATTTCTAATATGCTTTTGAGTAAACATTGACAAATTAATCCTATTTTGAACTAAATCTATCATAGAAATCTTATTCTTATTAACTATTATCAACTTACATCTTTTACCAGAACAACGAAAGAAAATGAGTAAACAAAGCAACTACATGAATTGAAGCTCACCCTACCAACAATTTTTTTTGTAAAGAGCTATAAAAGCCTTTTAGACTATTTTGAACTAAATCTATCATAGAAATCTTATTCTTGCTAACTATTATCAACTTACATCTTTTACCTGAACAACGAAAGAAAATGAGTAAACAAAGCAACTACATGAATTGAAGCTCACCACTACCTACAATTTTTTTTGTTAAGAGCTATAAAATCCTTTTAGACTATTTATTGAACCATGTTCATATATATATATATATATATATATATATGCATGTTGTTCTATGATGTTCTCAAAAAAGTTTTATGAATATGTAATTAGTTTGTAAGGATTAATGTGTATATAAATATGTGATGCGAAACCCTAAATCCACGTTATTACTTGTTCTAAATCTAGTTCATAATAATAACTCCGAAACCCCAGATTTTTGCTACTTTCATGATCTAAATCAAGTACAGAATATTAACTCCCAAAATTCGTTGAAAAAGCAAATAAATAATAAAAATATATAAGAAAATTATAGTATAATTGGAGAAATAAATAATTAAATCAATAGCCATAAAAAAGGAAGAAATCGAATTGGGGAAAATGCTAGAAAGTCGAAGGTGCAGCGAGTGTTACATGCTAGATGATGTTCTAATTATATGAGCAAATCGAATATGGAAAACGGAGAGATTTCTCACAGAGAAATTATATGAGCAGATGTTGCTCTAATTATATGAGCAGATGGGTGATTGAAAAGGCAAGAAATAGACCGCTAGAGGGAAAGAAGGCGAGTGAGTGATTAAGAAAAAGAGATAGGTGATGAGTGATTAAGAAGAACCCTATTATTAAGAAGAACAGATGTTGCTCGATTTCCCTTCTCCGCAAGCGGTCGCAAGTAATGAACATGGAATAGCAAAACACTGAATAGCGGAGCAACCGCTGGAAGAGTCCAGCAAAAACCCTATTATTAAGAGAAGTGTAATATGGGAAATGTACTGTTCATATAACAGTGAAACCCACCTACGGGTTTTAGTAGATAGTAAATTTCAACTTGAAGTGTCTGATTTTCAGTGCATTTGGTGTAAATCACATAATCCATTTTTCATAATTTAGGTGGATTTGGTGTAAATCACTTAATCCATTTTTCAAAATTTAATATTAAACTCAATACATTCATACATCAAAATCGATATTTATATCATATCAATAAAAAAGATATCTCTCTAAATTAACAACGTTGATTAATAGGAATAAGTTAATCCACTTAATGTGACATTTTCTGACAGGACCCGCCCCGATCCCACAGGGACCACAAGGGGACGTGCCCTGTTCCCGTCTGACACCCAAAAATTCATACCAATTTTAACCTCAAAACATTTAAAAGCATAAATAACCAAATTAAAGTCATACATCAAATCCGAATTAAACGAATGTCAGACAAGGGATATAATCCAAAATTACAAATTTGCGAGCACGACTCTAAAGTAAACCTGCGGGTACACCGCCCAGCAGGGGTTCAGGTACGCAGAAGTAGATCTATGCCTCAGCCTCTGGTTCCTCCTCTACCTCAGTTTCCCGACCTGGAGGGGTTATCAAAACATTAAGGGTGAGTGGACCGAAACTCAAGTTTATGAAATCGTTTGATAAATAAAACATATAATTTACCCCTCCGTTTTCCAAACATGCGTGCATCATAATTCAAAACCATAAACCATTTAATATGAACCATAATTTTAGCCACTGCACTATATGACAAGACCCATCCCGATTATTCAGCCTCGAGCTGTTCGTTTTCCTCCGAAGTCCCGGGAATATTCCAGCCTGTCAAACAAAGTGATTTAAGGTTACTAGGCTATCATATAATCCCTACACAGGAATCCCCTAATTGTCGGAATTTTATAATATTATTTTAATATAAATTTAAACGTGTCGGGTACTCGGAACTACACTGAAACCATATCTGATTGACCCGAAACCAACGCGGATAGGTTCGTATCATCGAGAACATCAAGTTTCATGTTGAACACTTTGCCGGAATCCTCCCCACGCGCCGTCACGCGCCGCCGCAAGCGGCTGCGCGTGAAAGCCACGCGCCGCCGCAAGCGGCTGCGC
Source organism: Prinsepia uniflora (assembly GCA_032719365.1). Lineage (NCBI taxonomy): Eukaryota > Viridiplantae > Streptophyta > Magnoliopsida > Rosales > Rosaceae > Prinsepia > Prinsepia uniflora. Next base: position 81,262,171 of record CM064865.1, on the reverse strand, counting down.
GTGAAAGCCACGCGCCTAGCACAGTACAGCTACAGTGCATCGTTCTCGCCCGTTTGTCTGATAAACGGGTTGAAATACCCGCGATAGGATCCGATGCAATCTCAGTCAATTCGACCTCAAATCGATCCGTTCTTTCAACTGATCTCATCTACTCTAACTTCATTTTAGTTCTGTGAATTGAATTACCTCAGGTAAGGTCCAAATCTTCACGACTCACGATCGAAATTCGACGGGTCTCCTAATCGGGTTTCACGATTCCGTGCCTGATTTTTCAATTAATTCATATGGTTAGCTTCGTGAGAGTATAATGAACAATTTTCCATGATCAATTTCGAATGAGCTTACCTCTAAGCATCTGAACTCAAGGTCGATTTTTGGCAGCCATGGCAGCGTCTGTTCTTCCTCAATTCGACACGAATTCTTCTCGTTTTTGTTGCAAAGCTTTTAGTTTTGATCCCAGCAACTTAATGGAATCCTCAATTGCTCCTCTCCTGGCTCCCAAATCCGAATTCGATTTTCCCCCAATTTCCCAGAATTTTCGAAGCAAAATTCTCTCAGTTCTCTGAACCTCTCGAGTCCCTCTCTCTCAGTTATGCTACTTAGACGTTCAATTGCATAATGGCGACGTGTTTGGGGCTTATCACGGGCCAATTGGACATAATCATGGTCCAAGCCTTAATTTGGGGAAAAGTTGTCAAAAGGGGATATTATTGTGTTTCCCTTAAGACCCGGTTCTGTGTTTTATGAGGTGAGAATCAGACAAAAGACAAGTCTGATCAAGGCCAAAAGTCCATTTTGCCCCTGGTTGGACAAATTACCATTTTGCCCCTAGCCTTCCGTGACCCGTAACGTTCATAACCGAACTCCGTTTTCGACGTGCCGCCTGTCGTTGTACTCCGGGCATCGAGACCTACCTAACGGTCTTCGAATCGTGTAAAAATTAGTTGGCAAACAAAAAGTCAACATTTTCCCCCTTTTCGCCCAAATTACGAAAATGCCCTTGGGCTTCCGAACGTCATAACTTTTTCCCAGATTGTCGGAATTGGGCGTGCCACCTGTCTATGGACTCGTGACGTCCCGAACTACGTCACGGTCATCGGTCAACATCCGTTTGATTCACCAATCAAAAAGTCAACAATTTGACTATACTATTCACAAGGGTAAAAACGTCATTTACTCATTATGTTACAAAATTACATTTTCTAAATGTCCGGGGCGTTACAACCTTCCCCCCTTAAGAAATTTCGTCCCTGAAATTTCAATGAAACAAATACGGGTACTGGTCTCGCATCTGTGTCTCAGGTTCCCACGTAGCTTCTTCCACGTTCTGATTCCTCCAAAGAACCTTCACTAAGGGAATCGTCTTTCGTCGGAGCACTTTGTCCTTTCGGTCCAAGATCTGTACAGGCTGTTCTTCAAAACTTAGGTCTTCTCTGAGTTCAACCGGCTGTTCCTCCAACACATGGGACTCATCATACACATATTTCCGTAGCATTGACACATGGAAAACATCATGGACCCTCGAAAGCTCAGAAGGTAATGCTAATCTGTAGGCAACTCGACCAATTCTCTCAACAATCTCATAAGGTCCAATGAAACGGGGGCTCAGTTTCCCGCGTCTGCCGAATCGCACTATACCTTTCCAAGGAGATAACTTCAAGAATACCCAATCTCCAACTGCAAATTCCAGATCTCTGACTCGGTGGTCTGCATAACTCTTTTGTCTGTCTTGGGCTGTCTTGAGTCTGTCTCGGATGAGTTTAACCTGTTCCGTTGTTAAGTCTATCAATTCAGATTTAGACAATTTCCTTTCGCCCACCTCCGTCCAACACAAAGGGGTTCTGCACTGTCGTCCATATAAGGCTTCATAAGGAGCCATCCCGATACTTGCTTGGTAACTATTGTTGTAGGCGAATTCCATCAATGGGAGATGTGACTCCCAAGTACCCTGGAATTGCAAGACACATGCTCTCATCATGTCCTCCAAGGTCTGAATAGTCCGTTCCGATTGCCCGTCGGTCTGAGGGTGGAATGCCGTGCTAAAATGCAATCTCGTCCCGAAAGCTTCCTGTAAGCTTTGCCAGAATCTGGATGTAAATCGGGGATCTCGATCAGATACAATAGAGACAGGAGTACCATGGAGTCGAATAATCTCGTCAATGAAGAGTCTGGCATACTGCGTCAACCGAAAGTCTTCCCTTACAGGTAGGAAATGAGCTGATTTGGTAAGCCTATCCACAATTACCCAGACTCCATCATGTCCTTTAGGTGTTCTAGGAAGTTTAAACACAAAATCCATGGTTATATGATCCCATTTCCATTCCGGGATCGGTAGTGGTTGCAGTGCTCCATAGGGTCTTTGCCTTTCAGCCTTTACTTGTTGACATACCAAGCACTTACTTACAAATTCTGCAATCTCCCGTTTCATACCCGGCCACCAATAATGCTCTCGTAACGTACGGTACATTTTCGTCCCACCTGGATGCATTGCATACGCCGAACTATGGGCCTCGTCCAGAATCTCTTTCTTTAATGTTACATTTTCGGGCACACACAACCGTCCGTCCTTTACTAGGGCTCCATCCCTTCTAATTGCAACATCTTGTCGTTCCCCCGCATCAGCTTCAATTCGAAGGACACACAAGATAGGGTCTTCCAGTTGGGCTTCAATAACTCGATCAATCAGAATTGGTCGCACCTGGAAACTTGCTAGTAAGCCACCTTGGTTATCCAGTCCCAAAGCAACTCCAGTCCTACGTAGTTCCACCAACAAGGGTAAATGCATCATTCGTAGATGTGCCACAGTGTGAGCTGATTTCCGACTCAGTGCATCCGCTACCACATTAGCTTTTCCAGGATGGTACTCAATCGTGCAGTCGTAATCCTTAATTAGCTCCAACCATCGTCTCTGTCTCAAATTCAATTCCTTCTGTGTGAAAAAGTACTTCAAACTCTTATGATCTGTGAAAAGTCTACATGTCTCCCCATACAAGTAATGTCTCCAAATCTTCAGGGCATGTACCACCGCAGCTAATTCCAAATCATGAGTGGGATAGTTACGTTCATGCGGTTTCAGTTGTCGAGAGGCATATGCGATTACCTTTCCATGTTGCATTAACACACACCCTAATCCTTGTAAGGATGCATCACTGTACACTTCAAACTCTCCACTATCATCCGGAAGGGTTAAGATAGGAGCGGAGGTCAACCTTTTCTTCAATTCTTGGAAACTTTGCTCACAGTCTTCGCCCCAAACAAACTTGATTCCTTTCCTGGTTAGGCGGGTCATCGGAGCAGCAATCGCAGAGAAGCCTTCCACAAAACGTCTGTAATAACCGGCCAATCCCAAAAAGCTCCTTACCTCGGTTACTGTCTTTGGCTGCTCCCAGTTTGCTACCGCTTCTATCTTCTGGGGATCAACACGAATCCCATCCGCGGAAATCACATGTCCCAGAAAACCAACACTCGTTAACCAAAATTGGCACTTACTCAGTTTGGCAAAAAGCTGGTTCTTCCTTAGCGTATCAAGCACAATCCTCAAATGTTCCTCATGCGCCCTCTTACTGCTTGAATACACTAGAATGTCATCAATGAACACAATAACAAATCGGTCAAGGTACTTCCGGAATACTCGGTTCATCAAATCCATGAATGCCGCAGGTGCATTAGTCAATCCAAATGGCATCACCAGAAATTCATAATGACCATATCGAGTTCGAAAAGCTGTTTTTGGAATGTCCTCCTCTCGAATCCTTAACTGGTGGTAACCAGAACGCAGATCAATCTTCGAAAAATACTTGGCTCCCCTTAATTGATCAAACAGATCATCAATCCGAGGCAAAGGATACTTATTCTTTATCGTGACTTTATTAAGTTGCCTGTAATCCATACAGAGTCTCAAACTTCCTTCCTTCTTTTTCACAAACAATACTGGGGCTCCCCATGGCGATACACTCGGTCGAATGAATCCCACATCCACAAGATCTTGCAACTGTACCTTCAATTCCCTTAACTCAGCTGGTGCCATCCGATAAGGTGTCAAGGATATAGGTCGTGTACCAGGAATTAGTTCGATAGTGAACTCAATCTCTCGAGAAGGGGGTAATCCTGGTAAATCCTCAGGAAATACATCTGGGAAGTCACACACTACTGGGATATCCTCGGCCTTGATTGGTGCATCCCGCACATCGACAACATAAGCTAGATAACCCTGACAGCCCTTCCTCAGAAATCTATCTGCCGAGAGGGCTGATATGACTCTAGGGGTTATCATCCTCCGATCTCCCTGAAATATCACCTCAGGTAATCCAGGGCTCCGAAGTATCACCCTCTTATCGAAACACTCGATAGAGGCATGATGGGTTGTCAGCCAATCCATCCCAAGGATAACATCAAAGTCACACAAGTCTAAGAGTATCAAATCAACCACTAGATGCACGTCCCCTATCACAATAGGGTATCCTCGTATTACTTGGTTTACTACATACAACTCTCCAGTCGGTGTACCGACTCCCATCTCACATCCGATCGCAGAAATCTCTCTATCTGCCAACCGTGCATACTCCCGAGAAACAAAAGAGTGGGTAGCTCCCGGATCTATTAAAGTAAGTGCATGATGACCGAAAATAGTAAGCATACCTGTCACCACCTCCGAGGCTGCTCGGGCCTCCTGTTGAGTCACCGCATAGACTCGAGCCTGTGGTCCCGAAGTCCGACCACGCCCTCGTGATCCACCAGATCCACCACGAGTTCTGCCACCTCCTCTCCCACTTGTAGCATTTGAAGCCGAAGTCGTACTAGGGCCCCGCTCAGTAGAGCCCCATCCAGTGCCGCTACTACCAACCAATCGTGGACAGTCTCGTTTGAAGTGACCCGGCTCCCTACAGTAAAAGCAGACAAGAACATTGCCTCGGTCATTACTCTGTCGGTCAGTAGATCCCACTGATGCCTCTCTGAACTGTGCAGTCGCTGATGGTCGATACCCAAATGTCTGTGTTCCCCTACCTCCATAACTCGGACGAGCGCCACGCGAAGATCCAGAGCCATAATTACCTCGCTTGGAGGACCTCTGGTTCGCAGATCCCTGGTACTGACGGTCCCGGCGTCGACCAGAGCCAGAAAACTGCTGTGGCACTGGCAAGGTCGCCTCAACTCGTGCAGCTGCATCAGACAACTCTCGCAGGGTGGCATAAGTTCCCACAGTCACAGCTCCTCGGATGTCATTCCTCAGTCCTTGCTCGAACCTTCGGCACTTGTCCTCCTCGTTAGATACATAAAGAGGAGCAAAACTGGACAGGTTCAGGAATTTCAGTTCATAGTCTGCCACTGACATGTCCCCCTGATGTAGTTGTAGGAATTCAACCTCCCTGGCATTACGAAAGGAGCGAGGATAGAACTGATCCAGGAAACGATGACGGAAGTCCTCCCAACTCAGAGTACGGGCATCCATCCCTGTTAGTTGCAATCCGCGCCACCAACGGTAAGCTTGGCTGCTCAGCATAAATGTGGCCAGTGGAACCATATCTCCTGGTGGACATTGCATAATATCGAAGATCCGCTCAAATTGAGTGATCCACTCAAAAGCCTCTTCTGGATCAGTCAGGCCAGTGAATGCAATGGCCCCTAAACGTTGAGCTCTCTCAATGTCCGGACCTCCAAAATCATCGCCAGACTGGGTACGGGGCTCGCGTCTCGGAGGCATATTATGATGTTCTGTAAGAGAAACATATCAATATCACAATTCGTGTATACTAATGTGTAAGACTCAGACCGTGACCTAATGCTCTGATACCAATTTGACAAGACCCATCCCGATTATTCAGCCTCGAGCTGTTCGTTTTCCTCCGAAGTCCCGGGAATATTCCAGCCTGTCAAACAAAGTGATTTAAGGTTACTAGGCTATCATATAATCCCTACACAGGAATCCCCTAATTGTCGGAATTTTATAATATTATTTTAATATAAATTTAAACGTGTCGGGTACTCGGAACTACACTGAAACCATATCCGATTGACCCGAAACCAACGCGGATAGGTTCGTATCATCGAGAACATCAAGTTTCATGTTGAACACTTTGCCGGAATCCTCCCCACGCGCCGTCACGCGCCGCCGCAAGCGGCTGCGCGTGAAAGCCACGCGCCTAGCACAGTACAGCTACAGTGCATCGTTCTCGCCCGTTTGTCTGATAAACGGGTTGAAATACCCGCGATAGGATCCGATGCAATCTCAGTCAATTCGACCTCAAATCGATCCGTTCTTTCAACTGATCTCATCTACTCTAACTTCATTTTAGTTCTGTGAATTGAATTACCTCAGGTAAGGTCCAAATCTTCACGACTCACGATCGAAATTCGACGGGTCTCCTAATCGGGTTTCACGATTCCGTGCCTGATTTTTCAATTAATTCATATGGTTAGCTTCGTGAGAGTATAATGAACAATTTTCCATGATCAATTTCGAATGAGCTTACCTCTAAGCATCTGAACTCAAGGTCGATTTTTGGCAGCCATGGCAGTGTCTGTTCTTCCTCAATTCGACACGAATTCTTCTCGTTTTTGTTGCAAAGCTTTTAGTTTTGATCCCAACAACTTAATGGAATCCTCAATTGCTCCTCTCCTGGCTCCCAAATCCGAATTCGATTTTTCCCCAATTTCCCAGAATTTTCCAAGCAAAATTCTCTCAGTTCTCTGAACCTCTCGAGTCCCTCTCTCTCAGTTATGCTACTTAGACGTTCAATTGCATAATGGCGACGTGTTTGGGGCTTATCACGGGCCAATTGGACATAATCATGGTCCAAGCCTTAATTTGGGGAAAAGTTGTCAAAAGGGGATATTATTGTGTTTCCCTTAAGACCCGGTTCTGTGTTTTATGAGGTGAGAATCAGACAAAAGACAAGTCTGATCAAGGCCAAAAGTCCATTTTGCCCCTGGTTGGACAAATTACCATTTTGCCCCTAGCCTTCCGTGACCCGTAACGTTCATAACCGAACTCCGTTTTCGACGTGCCGCCTGTCGTTGTACTCCGGGCATCGAGACCTACCTAACGGTCTTCGAATCGTGTAAAAATTAGTTGGCAAACAAAAAGTCAACATTTTCCCCCTTTTCGCCCAAATTACGAAAATGCCCTTGGGCTTCCGAACGTCATAACTTTTTCCCAGATTGTCGGAATTGGGCGTGCCACCTGTCTATGGACTCGTGACGTCCCGAACTACGTCACGGTCATCGGTCAACATCCGTTTGATTCACCAATCAAAAAGTCAACAATTTGACTATACTATTCACAAGGGTAAAAACGTCATTTACTCATTATGTTACAAAATTACATTTTCTAAATGTCCGGGGCGTTACACTATACACTCCAATCCCGACATCCCTGATGTCTGACGTCCCTGACGTCCAATAAGGTCACAATCACAAGGCTACGCGTGCCACTCGGGTCTCAATTTCCAAGTTCTTTCCCCGAACCCCGTTCGGGTACAGCATCCCCGATGCTTAGCGTCATAGACGCTGGACGTTCTAGACGTCCGTGACCTCTCCGGGGTACCTCATCCGGAGGAGACAATATAATATGGAAGGATCTATACAGTGCAGTAACAAATACATTTTATTGATATCCACATGCAAACATATATATACATAGATAGAATCCGAACCAATCATTCAGTTTCATCGGACGGGTTTCAAGCCCAAATATCGTGAAACGTGCCATAACCATATTTTCCATATCATCAAAACCATCATTGTTTTAGCATGTGAATAAGTATAATAAAACCAGAAAACATTTATTGACAGGACCCATCCCAATCCCCCCGGGATTACCGTGGAATGTGCCCTGCTCCCGTCCAACAAGGGGTGTCAGACGAGGGATAACCAAGAGCCACTGCCCAACGGGGCATCCAGAGTGCGCAAGGATCGATGGAGGAGGCGTGCAATGTCCCAGTCCCTGCTGCAATCGCATCCGTGATCAACCTGAAGGGCATTAAAACCAAAAGCTGTGAGTGGACAAAAACCAATAAGTTTACCAAATACATTTATAAGACATTTATGCCCTCCAATAAAAATGTATGCATGCCACGAAAACCAGTAACCAAAACGTTTGCTCAACCGAGCCATTAGGGCCTTAGCCCAAAAACCGTTAACCAAAAACCAAGTGTGGGAACTCAGCCCAAAACTGTGGAATACCACCACCATACATATTAAACCCATGTGGGTCACCACCCACGACCATAATTGAACATCAATTCATAAATCCAAAACCATTTAGGGTCCCTGACCCGACATACCATTTCATATCCAAAAATCCATTTTTACCACATAACACATATCCAACCAATAAGCCATTTTATTCATTAATCCATATTTTACCATTACCATCACCAGTATCCCAGATGCTTAGCGTCCCAGACGCTAGACGTCCCTGACGTCATATCTCACGGTTTCATAAGCTACGCGTGCTGCCCGGGGTCTCTCCGGGTCCATATATCTGACATCCCTGATGTCTGACGTCCCTGACGTCAATCATAGCAATCCTGCTCCTGAGTCATCATACAGTCCGGCTGCTCCGTATAATGACCCCTCGCAGGCAATGCACCGTGACTTCCCCAGTGTCCCAGACATCTGGAGGAGACCATCATATATCCTTGTATCCAGATGGTATATGGAAAACAGTTTTATTAAATCCTTTTATCACATTATTACCATTGGGCCCTGCCCGAAATTTCCATAAAACCACATAATTCCATTTAGGGTCCTTGACCCAAAATCACCATTATAAAATATAGGGTCCCTGACCCGAAATCACATTTATAATCCAACTGGGCCTCATGCCCGATTTTATGAACCACTGGGCCCACGACCCGATTTGTAAACCAACTGGGCCCGCAGCCCGACTTATAAACCCACTGGGCCCACGGCCCGAATTCACAAATCAACTGGGCCCCTGGCCCGATAACATAACTCAAATGGGTCTCAGCCCGATTTCATACCAACTGGGCCCCTGGCCCGATTTCATTAACCAACTGGGCCCCCGGCCCGATTCTCAAATGGACTCCAAGTCCGAAATTTCCAAAACAAGTGGGCCTCAAGCCCGAGTTTATATTTCCAATTTCAAAACCATTTCATCACATTATATCCAAGTCATAATTATGGAAAATCCATGTAAAACCGAAAACCTCGATTTACGTGCAAGCACGTAAATCGCCTCGAAATACGTGAAACCGTACAATTTACCAACAACCAAACCAACATCATACAATCACAATCATAATCCATGTAAAACATTTAAGCATGCATAGAATTTATAAAACCAAAGTCCACTCACAGACCGTTTTAACCGTGTGCCTCGATACGCGTGCCACCGGCCCTCCCGGGCCACACCACTATCACCGGGACTCCCAGTCCTGTCCAAATCACATTAGAGGGTCACTAACCTCATCATTAACATCCTATCAAAGTCCCGTAATTTTCCCGAATTTTTACTTATTTTTAAACTTAATTAAAAACCTTCGGACATCCCGAACAATATCGAGACGGTGTCCGATCGACACGAAACCAATTCCAAAATGTCCGTTACATTAAATGGGACAGAAGTCATGTTGACCTCACCTCGAGATTCGTGTCCACGCGCCGCCACGCGCCGCCGTGAGTGGCTGCGCGTGAAACTCACGCGCCTGCTACAGTGTCACCAGCCCAACCCGTTTGTCTGGTAAACGGGTCCAATTCACCCGCGACACAACCCGGTTCCAATCCTGTCAATTCGATCCTAATTCCTTCAATTGATCAATCCATTAGCTTCGTTTTAAGTCCAATTATAAGTCTGTAAACTCAATTACACAAATCCTTACCCAGATTCCCACGATTCGATAATGATCCACGAAGAACACCCGGTCACTGTTCAATCATGGGATTCCTTCAATCTCGATTGATTTCCCTAAATTGGTTCAACCAGAAGCATCAGTGGACCACGAGGAACAATTCCCCCACATCAATTTCGTCGTTTGATCAGTAAATGATCACGACTCAAGTATGAACACCGTCCACTGTGCAACCATGGAGTTTCATCGATCTCAGCCGGTTTCCTTCAATTGATGATCCCAGAAGCATCGTGGGATCATGAGAAATCATTTCCCCACAACAATTGAGTCAATCACAGCCCCAAACTCCACGACTCAGCCTCGATTTCTTCCTCTGTCACCAAGCTCGATTAGAGCCAAAACGACACCATTCCTTCTCGTTTTTGATGTGGATCGACTCGTCACAACCTCAGGAAGATGTTTGTAACCTCCAATTCGATCATCACAGCCCAATTCCCAGTATTCGAATTTTCCCCCCAATTTTCCCGAAATCCAAAATCCAAAATTCGACACCCTCACAACCCCTCGTGTTTCCCCGTTAATTCAATCATCATAGTCTCCCATTTTCTCACAAGAACAGCAGAAGAAGGGAGCCAATTCTCCCAGTTCATACTCTCCCTAAATCATGCACGGTTTGAAAGAAAAACAAAGGAAAAGGAAGGATAATGGTGGATAAGGAATGATGATGTTGTAATGATGGTGTTGGGAGGGAAACATGGAGCTGGAAACAAGGGATGGGTGACACTTGTCACTCATCCGGATGTGCACAGTCAACGGTCACTATTCATTATTATATTATTATTTTAATCCCGGCCTCGGTTCGTTAGTTCGTTTCCTTGACCATAACGTCGTCGTCGGATCTCCGATTTCGGTATGCCGCCTGTCGTTGGATTCGTATCGACGATACCTACGTAACGGTCCTTGGCCCTCGCCCATCGGACCTCCCGATCAAAAAGTCAACATTTGGCCCCTAATAAGCCAAATTACCAAAATACCCCTCAACTTCCGAACACCATAACTTTCTCTACGAATGTCGGAATCGAACGTGCCACCTGTCTATGAACTCGTGACGTCCCGAACTACGTCACGGTCATCGGTCAAAGTCCATTTGACCGCCCGAACAAAAAGTCAACATTTTGCCCACGACCAGGGGCAAAACGGTCATTTTGCACAATTTGTCCGATTCCGCCCTACTAACCACCGTTCAACCTCGCTAATCAAGATTAGTCACTAAACTAATCCCGGAATTCGGGACGGGTCGTTACAATCTTCCCTCCTTAATAAATTTCGTCCTCGAAATTCCAACCGATCTAAACTCAACGTACTTCCCTCCTTAAAAAGTTTCGCTCTCGAAACTCGATTACCCTGATTCCACAAACACCCCGTGGAAAGTGGAATCGACCACACAACACGTGTACACCCGTACACCAACTAACCAGGCAAAACTTGTCTGCACTCTACGTACCACTAATACTCAAAACGCAACGACTACATTCGACCCCGTCGAATGACTGAAACTACTTGTTTCGAATTTGACCCCACTTGTCAAATCAACCCTCTCGTTGACGCAACAACTCGACGGTTCCTTTCCCACTCCCACTAGGAGTCAGCTGACCCCACTCAACAATCTATGTTGACACATCCTGACAAACTGTCACCACACAGTTGTTGTCAGTCGAAAACTGACACTAGACTCACTCGTGGCTACACATGCCACCAACGTACTTAACTTAGTAAACGATTACCGACCTTTCAAACGACCTGTGTGTAATTAAACACATCGGAATTACCATGACCCATTGCATAGTAATGTCCGGTCCACAACCAATCCCATGGTATCGGAACCAATCCGACTACCAACACGTTCACCAACACACCTCGGGTATATCCCGTATACCGTAACTAGACATCACAAGTCTACAAGTATTGTACCTCGAACCATGTACGAAGTACACACATCTATCTAATGACCAGACTACAACCACCTAGGTCATAGCCGAACGCGTTCCAATAATGGAGTACGTTTGCCCAATCCAGCATGAGACAAATCGAAACTCCACCCAACATCTAGTTCCAATTCCGAATCTGAATCCGCAATTTCGTAAGAAATCCCGGATCCAAACCCAGACATCACAGTTTAACTCATTTCCAAATCCGAATCCGAAATCATTATTCCGTAAGCTAGCATTTGGAACAACCATTCCGTACCCAAATCCGGAAATATACTTTCAAGTTTCAAAATCGAATCCTGAATCGTCACCCAGAAATTCGATTCCAAATCCCGAAATCTCATCACATGTACCAAGACACACAAAAACCAATTACCCGTTTGATACCTCCAATTGACTTCATAGGGAAGCCAATCCGACCTCCACACGTCTAAGGTTGACAAAATTCGACTACATCGAAAACCTATTCACCTGAGTAGAATACCGTACGGGCCCCACTTCGAAAAGAAGTTCAATTCCGTCATTACGACTCACATACCCAAGTTCGTATCGATCCTTGTCATTCCACCTAGGAAAACCAAGGATGATCCAAAATAATGACACCAATACTCATCCTACGTGGATGCGACAAAACTTACTGCACTCACCACGCCATGTACCCCAACATCGTCTGCCACCAACCAGAAAATGAAACATCTCGTTTACCTAATTTCGAACACGTAGTTCCTCCTAAGGACCTCACAACACACACGGGCTCACCAACCAATACACGCTCAACGTACTGGTAACTACAGTCAACGTCTGCTAGGGCAGGAAGCAAGAAGTCAACCCCAATGACTTCGGAATACCAATCACCAAAAACGAGCACCACTCTCGTTCCCCAATCACAACTCTCCTCGACACTAAGGTTCCAACCATGTTGGAAACAGACATGCTCCCAACAAGACGTCAAGTCCAACCGCTAGACTTCCTACCTCCTCAATTCACTTGGACAACCCCGTGTCCACAATCAATCCGTTATTGTTCCGTTCGCACATCCCGACCTTTACCGGTTCGACACTCGGTTTCCCAAGTTCTCAATTACAAATTCCTACCTTTATACCACTAATGGTTTTCCTCGTCTTTTCCAGTTTTAATCATTTCCACGTACATTTTAGGGATATTTAAAAACATAAAATCGCACAAATTTTGGAGTTGCCAACAACTCCCCCAAATCCACCAATTATCATGACGTAGGGGACGTCATCCCAAGATTACTCAAGTCTCAATTATACCCTTTTTAATCCACTCCTTACTGGTTATCTCACCACTATTGGAACTTATCCCAACACAGCACAATCTTAACTGGATCCCATCCAGTCCATCCCTCAACCACTACCGAATCTCAAAGACCGAACATATGTTCATCATGACGGAGTCACACCCTGACTGGTGGCTCATCGTCAACACCATTACCGACACTAGCACCAGCGCTAGTACCAGCACCAACACTCTATCAACAACACTAGTATCAGCACACAGGCATCCATACTAGCATCAGCACAAAAGTACCAACCCACAAACATTCATACTGCACACCGTGTGCAAATACGACAACCCTAGATCTCCGTTCATACCGAACGACGATCCCGTGCCTCACGACTATGGGTACCACTATTCTGACAGTCCACATCAGGAAAATGAACGTTCCCTGAACGTCCCCTGATCCCCAAGTATTATGACCACACTGATTACCCTCGATAGCCAGTCATCTCCATATGACTTCCGACTAACTGTCATTGCTATCGAGATCCGCATCCACACATCACACCAATACCCGATCCAACACGGGATTCCATAATTTATCTCAGAACCGTATCCGTACATCGAATCCCATAGTTCTGCCTAAACTCACCAGAGCCATCCACATGGTCATCCATGACCTCAGCCACTCGTCGCAGCACAAGTTCTCATCCACTAGCCACAATTAAGGTTTACCTTTTTAATACTAGGGTTCCACAATCACACCCTATGGTTCAACCGAACCAAACAGTTTTCCGTAATATAAAATCCACAACCTGACCGACCCCGCGGTCCTGACATCGAATAGACGTCAAATCCAATCCTACCATCAACTCAATGTGGGTTCCACCACTAGGTCATCGGCCAACTCCGATGAACCAACATCCCTCACACTAGAAACCACCACAAGGGTTCACATTTTAGACCATTACTCACATGAGGTTCCCCGAACCTGGCTGTACCTAGCAGCACAACAATCCAATATCTCATGACCGAACCGACGGTCCCACTATACCAGTTCACCCCAATCAACCCCGCTTGGGTCGAATCACATTAACGCACGGCGTATCGGGCCAATCGCACTCCATCCACTATCCAAACCCAAACACTATCTATCAGGTTGATAACGAATTGCAGCCCAAAGAGACATCACACCCTCGACCTGCGCGCACAAATAGAGCAACCGTGCTCTGATACCAAGTTGACAGGACCCATCCCAATCCCCCCGGGATTACCGTGGAATGTGCCCTGCTCCCGTCCAACAAGGGGTGTCAGACGAGGGATAACCAAGAGCCACTGCCCAACGGGGCATCCAGAGTGCGCAAGGATCGATGGAGGAGGCGTGCAATGTCCCAGTCCCTGCTGCAATCGCATCCGTGATCAACCTGAAGGGCATTAAAACCAAAAGCTGTGAGTGGACAAAAACCAATAAGTTTACCAAATACATTTATAAGACATTTATGCCCTCCAATAAAAACGTATGCATGCCACGAAAACCAGTAACCAAAACGTTTGCTCAACCGAGCCATTAGGGCCTTAGCCCAAAAACCGTTAACCAAAAACCAAGTGTGGGAACTCAGCCCAAAACTCTGGAATACCACCACCATACATATTAAACCCATGTGGGTCACCACCCACGACCATAATTGAACATCAATTCATAAATCCAAAACCATTTAGGGTCCCTGACCCGACATACCATTTCATAGCCAAAAATCCATTTTTACCACATAACACATATCCAACCAATAAGCCATTTTATTCATTAATCCATATTTTACCATTACCATCACCAGCATCCCAGATGCTTAGCGTCCCAGACGCTAGACGTCCCTGACGTCATATCTCACGGTTTCATAAGCTACGCGTGCTGCCCGGGGTCTCTCCGGGTCCATATATCTGACATCCCTGATGTCTGACGTCCCTGACGTCAATCATAGCAATCCTGCTCCTGAGTCATCATACAGTCCGACTGCTCCGTATAATGACCCCTCGCAGGCAATGCACCGTGACTTCCCCAGTGTCCCAGACATCTGGAGGAGACCATCATATATCCTTGTATCCAGATGGTATATGGAAAACAGTTTTATTAAATCCTTTTATCACATTATTACCATTGGGCCCTGCTCGAAATTTCCATAAAACCACATAATTCCATTTAGGGTCCTTGACCCAAAATCACCATTATAAAATATAGGGTCCCTGACCCGAAATCACATTTATAATCCAACTGGGCCTCATGCCCGATTTTATGAACCACTGGGCCCACGGCCCGATTTGTAAACCAACTGGGCCCGCAGCCCGACTTATAAACCCACTGGGCCCACGGCCCGAATTCACAAATCAACTGGGCCCCTGGCCCGATAACATAACTCAAATGGGTCTCAGCCCGATTTCATACCAACTGGGCCCCTGGCCCGATTTCATTAACCAACTGGGCCCCCGGCCCGATTCTCAAATGGACTCCAAGTCCGAAATTTTCAAAACAAGTGGGCCTCAAGCCCGAGTTTATATTTCCAATTTCAAAACCATTTCATCACATTATATCCAAGTCATAATTATGGAAAATCCATGTAAAACCGAAAAACCTCGATTTACGTGCAAGCACGTAAATCGCCTCGAAATACGTGAAACCGTACAATTTACCAACAACCAAACCAACATCATACAATCACAATCATAATCCATGTAAAACATTTAAGCATGCATAGAATTTATAAAACCAAAGTCCACTCACAGACCGTTTTAACCGTGTGCCTCGATACGCGTGCCACCGGCCCTCCCGGGCCACACCACTATCATCGGGACTCCCAATCCTGTCCAAATCACATTAGAGGGTCACTAACCTCATCATTAACATCCTATCAAAGTCCCGTAATTTTCCAGAATTTTTACTTATTTTTAAACTTAATTAAAAACCTTCGGACATCCCGAACAATATCGAGACGGTGTCCGATCGACACGAAACCAATTCCAAAATGTCCGTTACATTAAATGGGACAGAAGTCATGTTGACCTCACCTCGAGATTCGTGTCCACGCGCCGCCACGCGCCGCCGTGAGTGGCTGCGCGTGAAACTCACGCGCCTGCTACAGTGTCACCAGCCCAACCCGTTTGTCTGGTAAACGGGTCCAATTCACCCGCGACACAACCCGGTTCCAATCCTGTCAATTCGATCCTAATTCCTTCAATTGATCAATCCATTAGCTTCGTTTTAAGTCCAATTATAAGTCTGTAAACTCAATTACACAAATCCTTACCCAGATTCCCACGATTCGATGATGATCCACGAAGAACACCCGGTCACTGTTCAATCATGGGATTCCTTCAATCTCAATTGATTTCCCTAAATTGGTTCAACCAGAAGCATCAGTGGACCACGAGGAACAATTCCCCCACATCAATTTCGTCGTTTGATCAGTAAATGATCACGACTCAAGTATGAACACCGTCCACTGTGCAACCATGGAGTTTCATCGATCTCAGCCGGTTTCCTTCAATTGATGATCCCAGAAGCATCGTGGGATCATGAGAAATCATTTCCCCACAACAATTGAGTCAATCACAGCCCCAAACTCCACGACTCAGCCTCGATTTCTTCCTCTGTCACCAAGCTCGATCAGAGCCAAAACGACACCATTCCTTCTCGTTTTTTATGTGGATCGACTCGTCACAACCTCAGGAAGATGTTTGTAACCTCCAATTCGATCATCACAGCCCAATTCCCAGTATTCGAATTTTCCCCCCAATTTTCCCGAAATCCAAAATCCAAAATTCGACACCCTCACAACCCCTCGTGTTTCCCCGTTAATTCAATCATCATAGTCTCCCATTTTCTCACAAGAACAGCAGAAGAAGGGAGCCAATTCTCCCAGTTCATACTCTCCCTAAATCATGCACGGTTTGAAAGAAAAACAAAAGAAAAGGAAGGATAATGGTGGATAAGGAATGATGATGTTGTAATGATGGTGTTGGGAGGGAAACATGGAGCTGGAAACAAGGGATGGGTGACACTTGTCACTCATCCGGATGTGCACAGTCAACGGTCACTATTCATTATTATATTATTATTTTAATCCCGGCCTCGGTTCGTTAGTTCGTTTCCTTGACCATAACGTCGTCGTCGGATCTCCGATTTCGGCATGCCGCCTGTCGTTGGATTCGTACCGACGATACCTACGTAACGGTCCTTGTCCCTCGCCCATCGGACCTCCCGATCAAAAAGTCAACATTTGGCCCCTAATAAGCCAAATTACCAAAATACCCCTCAACTTCCGAACACCATAACTTTCTCTACGAATGTCGGAATCGAACGTACCACCTGTCTATGAACTCGTGACGTCCCGAACTACGTCACGGTCATCGGTCAAAGTCCATTTGACCGCCCCGAACAAAAAGTCAACATTTTGCCCACGACCAGGGGCAAAACGGTCATTTTGCACAATTTGTCCGATTCCGCCCTACTAACCACCGTTCAACCTCGCTAATCAAGATTAGTCACTAAACTAATCCCGGAATTCGGGACGGGTCGTTACATTTATGCACACAAGGGTTTAAGAAAATGGCCCACTCACAGTACAGTCCTGCCGAAAACCGAACGTATACCCTCGTTCTGGTACGATTACACAACCCCTGTGTAACGACCCGTCCCGAATATCGGGATTTAATAATATTTAATTGTGATTTACTAATCTGGGATTAGTTGGGCGATTTTGGACGAATGGTGCAAAATGACCGTTTTGCCCCTGGGTGTGGGCAAAACGTTGACTTTTATTTCGGATGGTCAAATGGACTTTGACCGATGACCGTGACGTAGTTCGGGACGTCACGAGTTCATAGACAGGTGGCACGTTCGATTCCGACGTTCGTGGTGAAAGTTATGATGTACGGAAGTCCAGGGGCATTTTCGTAATTTGGACGAAAGAAGGGGAAATGTTGACTTTTTGACCGGGATGTCCGATGGCCGAGGGCCAAGGACCGTTACGTAGGTTTCGTCGATGCGAATCCAACGACAGGCGGCACGCCGAAATCGGACTTCGTACGAGGAAGTTATGGTCTGGAACGTGAAATCGGGGAAGTTACGTCTCGGTAACTGTGTGGATTATTTTATTCTGAAATGGTGGTTGGAGGACACTTGGATGAGTGACAAGTGTCACTCATCCGACGGCTAGATTGGATCTTGATCCACTAATCATAAACTATATGCTAAAAGCTTCCACTACATAATAATCTAAAATTTAATCCCTGCTTTTGATCTGAGCCATCCATTCCACCCCCCTGATTTCATCACAGCCGTCCATCTCATTTTCCCCCTTCCATTTCTGATCATTCCTCCCTCACCGTGAACAAACAAATTGAGAGATTGGGTTCTGGCCATTGCCAATCTCTCTTCCACAATTGATTGCACAAATGTTTAATTGGTGAGTTGGGGAAGGTTCTGGCTGAGGGAGAGCACGGGGGACTGAGTGGGGTGGTGTAATTCGAGAATCAAAGTTTCGGGGAATTGGAGGGAATTTCGAATTGGAGTAATTGGGCCGTGTCGATCAAAATGGGGATTAGCTGGAGTCTTCTGGGATCAAAACGTGAAGCTTTGCAGCAAAAACGACGGGAAACCATGTCGGATTGAGGGAGAACTGAGCTTCCATGGCAGCTCGAATTCGAGCTTGGGTTCAGTAAGTTTAAGGTGTGAATTCATCAAATTGTTTGTGCAGAAACATCCCTTACACTCTCACGATGCTTACTATATGATTTAATTTGGAAATCAGGGACGAAATCGGTGAACCCGATTTGAAAACCCGTCGAGGATCAATCGTGAGTCGTGGAGATTTATACCCTAAATTGTGTAATTCAATCTACAGAACTTAGTTGGTGATTGATTACAAGGGATCAGTGAAAAGAACGGATGGATTTGATGTTGAATTGGGTGTAATTGGACCGGGTCTGTTCGCGGGTTTTTCAACCCGTTTTACAGACAAACGGGTGAGAGGGATGACTGTGCGGGTACTGTAGCTGGCGCGTGGCTTCCACGCGCAGCCGCTTGCGGTGGCGCGTGGGGGCGCGTGAGTGCGAATCCCGAGGTATGATCAACATGACTTTTATCCTATACATTGTAACGAACATTTTGGGATTGGTTTCGTGTCGATCGGACACCGTCTCGATATTGTTCGGGATGTCCGAAGGTTTTAAATCCAGTTTAAAAATACTTAAAAATTCGGGAAAATTACGGGACTTGAATAGGATGTTAATGATGAGGTTAGTGATCCTCTAAATTGATTTGAACAGGATTGGGAGTCCCGGTGATAGTGAGGTGGCCCGGGAAGGCCTATGGCACGCGTATCGAGGCGCTCGGTTAAACGGTCTGTGAGTGGACATTGGTTTCATAAATTCGATGCATGCATAACTGTTTTATGATTGTTATAATTATGATTAAATGATTTACTTTGGATATCGGTGAATTTAAAATGATTTCACGCATTTCGAGGTGAATTACGTATTTGCACGTAAACCGAGATTTTCTGGATTTTCACCGATTTCCATAAATGTGGTTGGATATGATTTCATGAAACGGTTACGAACTTGAATAATGTAAAATCGGGCCAGGGGCCCAGTTAACATGTGGATCGGGCCAGGGGCCCAGTTAACTTGTGAAATCGGGCCAGGGGCCCAGTTGATTTCTACATGTGATTGCGGGTCGGGGACCCTAAAATGGAATTGAATAAATGTTTCCTGGTTTACATTTTATATATGTTCACATGCTGGAATCTATAAATGGTTTTGATGATATTTCGGTTATGGCACGTTTCACGGTATTTGGGCATGAGACCCGTCCGATGAAACTGAACGATTGGTTTGGATTTTATCCATGTATATATATATGCCTTGCATGTGGATATCGATAAAATGTATTTGGTACTGCACTGTATAGATCCTTCCATATTATATTGTCTCCTCCGGCGAGGTACCCCGGAGAGGTCACGGACGTCTAGTACGTCCAGCGTCTATGACGCTAAGCATCGGGGATGCTGTACCCGAACGGGGTTCGGGGATTGAACTCGGAAATTGAGACCCGAGTGGCACGCGTAGCCTTGTGATTGTGACCTTATTGACGTCAGGGACGTCAGACATCAGGGATGTCGGATTGGAGTGTATAGTGCAGTGGCTAAAATAATGGTTATGGTTTATATTATATGCCTTATGGTTCATATTACTGGATTTATGAAATAACTCTTGGATTTACTTTTGGAAATTGAAACTATGCTTTGGTTTCCGGGCTAAGGCCCTAATGGTTATTTCTAAATAAATATGGGATTATTGGTTTTGGTGCAAGCATATGATTTTACTGAGGGGCATAAAAGTCTTATAAATGTTTTAAACAGACTTGTTTATTTTCGTCCACTCACAGCTTTTGTTTTCAATGCCCTTCAGGTTGATTCCGGATACGACTGCAGTAGAGACTTGAGCATCGCACACCTCCTCCATCGATCCTTACGCACTCTGGAAGCCCTTTTGGGCAATGGCAATCGGTTATCCCTTGTCTGGCGCCTCTTGTCAGACGGGAGCACGTCACATTCCATGGTAATCCCGGGGGGATTGGGATGGGTCGTGTCAAGTGGTATCAGAGCAGGTTTTGCTCTTTTGTGCGCGAAGGACGAGGGTGTGATGTCTCTTTGGGCTGCAGTTCCGTTGTCAACCTGATAGATAGTTTTGGGTTTGTATAGTGAATTGGGTGTGTTTGACCTGATACGCCGTGCATTGTTGCGATTCAACCCAGGCGAGGTTGTATTCGATTAACTGGTAATGTGGGACCGTCGGTTCGATCATGTGATGATGGATTGTTGTGCCACTGGGCACAGCTAGGTTCAGGGAACCCCATTTGATTGGAAGTGCGAAACTCAGTTGAGTATTGGTCTAAGTTTTGGACCCTGGTAGTGTTGGCTAGTGTTTGGGGGTTGGTGCATCGGAGTTAGCCGATGACCTTCGTGGTGGAACCCACGATGGAACCCACGTGGAATTGACGATTGGATTGGATTGGACGTCTATACGATGTCAGGACCGCGGGGTCGGTCAGGTTGTGGATTTTACTGCAAAAGGCAGTTGGGTTCGGTGGAACCCTAGGGTGTGACCTTAGAACCCTAATTTATAATTGATGGACCGAAAGGTGAACCTTAAGTGAGAACTTGTGCTGCGACGAGCGGCTGAGGTCATGGATGACCATGTGGATGACTCTAGTGAGTCTAGTCTGGATTATGGGATTCGATCCACGGATGCGGTTATGAGATAAAATATGGAATCCCGTGTTGGATCGAATATTAGTGTGATGTGTGGATACGGATCTTGACAACGATGACTGTTGGTCGACAGTTGTGTCGAGATAACTGGCTATCGGGGGTAGTTAGTGTGGTTTTAATACTTGGGGATGTTCAGGGAACGTCCATTATCCTGATATGCCAGTGGTCAAATTGGAGGTACCCATAGTCGTGGGGTACGAGTGCTGTTACGGGATCGTCGTTCGTAATGAACGGAGATCCAGGGTAACAACTTTGCACACAGTGTGCTAGCATGGATGTTCGTGTGCTAGCATGGGTGTTCGTGTGCTATGTATGGATGTTGGTATGGTGATACCTATATGCCAATACTAGTATGGATGCCTGTGTGCTGATACTGGTATTGATGATGGTGCGTTGGTGCTGGTACTAGCGCTGGTGCAGGTGACAGTGATTGTGATGACGATGAGCCACCAGTTGGGGTGTGACTCTGTCATGATGAACAGATGATTGGTATCTGCGACTCAGTGGTGGTTGAGTCTTGGACTGGATGGAATCCAGTGGAGGTTGTGAGGTGTTGGGATAAGTCCCAACAGATTTATGATGACAAGTGATGAATGGATCAAAAGGTATGATTGAAAACTTGGGGAATCTAGGGACGATGTTCCCTATGTCATGCGAGTTGGTGGATTTGGGGAGTTGTGATCAACTCCGAGATTGGTAAGTTTGTGTACTGCTTATATCCCCTGAGAGTACAAGGAAATTATTGAAATTGGAAAAGTCGAGGAAACCATTCGTGGTATTGATGTGGGATTTGGTGATTGTGAATCACTTGGAACCTGAGGATTGAACCTGTTTAGGTTGTGATGTGAGACGAAGGCAGTTTGGTATGCACATCCAGGCAGAGTCGTGGATTCCCGTTCGGAATCGGGGTGTGTGCATACATGATTGTTGACGGACGTGAGGTCCGAGTAATGAATCGATCTTGAACACGTGGTGGACCAAGTAAGGTATGGACATGGGCAGTCCAGTGGTTGGACTTGACATCTCATTTGGGAGCATGTCTGTTTCCAGCATGGTTGGAACTCCCGTTTCGGGGAGAGTTGTGATTGGGAGACGAGAGGAGTGCTCGTTTCCGCATCGGTGATTGGTATTCCGAAGTCATTAGGGTTGACTTCATATTTCCTGCCGTGGCAGATGATGATTTTTGCTACCAGTACGTTGAGCGTGTATTGGTAGGTGGACCCAGGTTTGGCCTTGGGTCATTGGACACAAGAAGTTTTGTATGAATTTGGATTTGGTGGTGTTATGCGTGGTCATCTCTCCACCAAGGGAAATCTGGCGAAGGATTCAATTGAGGGTGTAAGACCCTACGATCAGCTTTCGGATGGTTTGTTAGCTATGTGGACATGTGTGGATCCTAGGGGGATCTGATGTGTGGTGTTGTTAACTATGGACGATGTGACGATCTAGGACCGTGATGTTACTTGTCGGATGACGTAGCGATGGATCGGAATTGTGGTCTTGATGATTCAGATTGGGTGAGAGTTTATCACTCTTACCTTGGTATGTTAGTCGTAGATGACGGGACTGAACTTCTTTTCGGAGTGAAGTCCATATGGTTTGTTACTCGGGTGAGTAGGTTTCCGATGTGGTCGGATCTCGTCAACCTTTGACGTGTGGATATTGGGATTGGCTTCCCTATGAAGTCAATCGAGTGTTGAACGGGTAACCGATAGGGTCGGTTATGTTACGTCTTGATGGACGTAAACGAGATTTTGGGTTTTGGAATCGAATTTCTGGGTGACGATTCAGGATTCGATTGCGAAGCTCGAAAATGGATTACTGGATTTGGGTGCGGAATGATTATTCCAATGCTAGCTTACGGAATAATGATTTCGGATTCGGATTTGGACATGGATTAAAAACATGATGTCTGGGTTCGGATTCGGGATTTCTTACGAAATTGCGAATTCGGATTCGGAGTTGGGACTAAATGACGGGTGGAGTTCGTTTTGTCTCATGTTGGTTTGGGCAAATGTACTCCATTACTGGAACATGTTGGGCTATGACCTGGGTGGCTATAGTCAGATTGATGGATTGAGGTACGTACAGGGTACGTTGTACGATGTTTGATACTGGTTAGGCTGAGTGGTGCCTAATGGCGGTACAGGGGATGTACCAGTGGTGTGTAACTAATGTGTTGGTAATCGGATTGGTTCTGATATCATTTGTTTGGCTATATTGTGGACTGGACATTGGATACTGTGCGCCGGGCAGAGTGATTTTGTCTGGGTTCAATGATTGTATGAGCAGGAGCTCTTGGCCACGGTTGGCTAGTGGAACCCCGGTATTGATATGTGTGTTCACTGCTGGGCTGGTATTCAATGTGTTCCAGTTACACCACTTGATGGAGTAAGTTGACGGTATACGTACACTCAGGATGAGTGAATTGGTGGTCTGAGTAACCACGAGTAGCCTTGTGTGACTTGATCACACCGTGATTTCCCAGCGTTTTGGTTCGCTGAGGGAGTCGGCGATTATGGACATTGAGACTATTTTGTGTCGCAGGATTGGGCTTGCCCTGCGAATTGAGATCATGTGGTTGATCTTGCGCTACATCGAGAGTGATGTAGTACGTGGTGTTGTCACGGATAGACAGATGGTTGGGGCTTTACTAGGGTGGTAAAGCTTAGTGGTGACAGTTTGACTGGTGGTGTCGGCATGGACTGACAAATGAGATTTGGTGACTCCCAACGGGAGCAAAGGTAAGGATTTATTGTTAATGGAAAGGAACCATCTAGCTGAAGGAGTCAGCTAAAGGGTTAGGCGATTTTATCGCGGATCAGGTGATCATTTCCACTCGAGGTGGTCGAGTGTTGTTGCTATTATGACGTATGACTGAGATGGCATGTCTGGGTACAAACGAGGCTGGTGTTGTCCCAGTATGTGGGTGTACAAGTGTACACAGATGTGTGGTCGCATTGTTTTCCACAAGGTGGTTGTGGAATAAGGTGATTGGTAATTTCGAGGACGAAATTCTTTAAGGAGGGAAGGTTGTAACGACCCGTCCCGAATATCGGGATTTAATAATATTTAATTGTGATTTACTAATCTGGGATTAGTTGGGCGATTTTGGACGAATGGTGCAAAATGACCGTTTTGCCCCTGGGTGTGGGCAAAACGTTGACTTTTATTTCGGATGGTCAAATGGACTTTGACCAATGACCGTGACGTAGTTCGGAACGTCACGAGTTCATAGACAGGTGGCACGTTCGATTCCGACGTTCGTGGTGAAAGTTATGATGTACGAAAGTCCAGGGGCATTTTCGTAATTTGGACGAAAGAAGGGGAAATGTTGACTTTTTGACCGGGATGTCCGATGGCCGAGGGCCAAGGACCGTTACGTAGGTTTCGTCGATGCGAATCCAACGACAGGCGGCACGCCGAAATCGGACTTCGTACGAGGAAGTTATGGTCTGGAACGTGAAATCGGGGAAGTTACGTCTCGGTAACTGTGTGGATTATTTTATTCTGAAATGGTGGTTGGAGGACACTTGGATGAGTGACAAGTGTCACTCATCCGACGGCTAGATTGGATCTTGATCCACTAATCATAAACTATATGCTAAAAGCTTCCACTACATAATAATCTAAAATTTAATCCCTGCTTTTGATCTGAGCCATCCATTCCACCCCCCTGATTTCATCACAGCCGTCCATCTCATTTTCCCCCTTCCATTTCTGATCATTCCTCCCTCACCGTGAACAAACAAATTGAGAGATTGGGTTCTGGCCATTGCCAATCTCTCTTCCACAATTGATTGCACAAATGTTTAATTGGTGAGTTGGGGAAGGTTCTGGCTGAGGGAGAGCACGGGGGACTGAGTGGGGTGGTGTAATTCGAGAATCAAAGTTTCGGGGAATTGGAGGGAATTTCGAATTGGAGTAATTGGGCCGTGTCGATCAAAATGGGGATTAGCTGGAGTCTTCTGGGATCAAAACGTGAAGCTTTGCAGCAAAAACGACGGGAAACCATGTCGGATTGAGGGAGAACTGAGCTTCCATGGCAGCTCGAATTCGAGCTTGGGTTCAGTAAGTTTAAGGTGTGAATTCATCAAATTGTTTGTGCAGAAACATCCCTTACACTCTCACGATGCTTACTATATGATTTAATTTGGAAATCAGGGACGAAATCGGTGAACCCGATTTGAAAACCCGTCGAGGATCAATCGTGAGTCGTGGAGATTTATACCCTAAATTGTGTAATTCAATCTACAGAACTTAGTTGGTGATTGATTACAAGGGATCAGTGAAAAGAACGGATGGATTTGATGTTGAATTGGGTGTAATTGGACCGGGTCTGTTCGCGGGTTTTTCAACCCGTTTTACAGACAAACGGGTGAGAGGGATGACTGTGCGGGTACTGTAGCTGGCGCGTGGCTTCCACGCGCAGCCGCTTGCGGTGGCGCGTGGGGGCGCGTGAGTGCGAATCCCGAGGTATGATCAACATGACTTTTATCCTATACATTGTAACGAACATTTTGGGATTGGTTTCGTGTCGATCGGACACCGTCTCGATATTGTTCGGGATGTCCGAAGGTTTTAAATCCAGTTTAAAAATACTTAAAAATTCGGGAAAATTACGGGACTTGAATAGGATGTTAATGATGAGGTTAGTGATCCTCTAAATTGATTTGAACAGGATTGGGAGTCCCGGTGATAGTGAGGTGGCCCGGGAAGGCCTATGGCACGCGTATCGAGGCGCTCGGTTAAACGGTCTGTGAGTGGACATTGGTTTCATAAATTCGATGCATGCATAACTGTTTTATGATTGTTATAATTATGATTAAATGATTTACTTTGGATATCGGTGAATTTAAAATGATTTCACGCATTTCGAGGTGAATTACGTATTTGCACGTAAACCGAGATTTTCTGGATTTTCACCGATTTCCATAAATGTGGTTGGATATGATTTCATGAAACGGTTACGAACTTGAATAATGTAAAATCGGGCCAGGGGCCCAGTTGGTTTATGAAATCGGGCCAGGGGCCCAGTTAACATGTGGATCGGGCCAGGGGCCCAGTTAACTTGTGAAATCGGGCCAGGGGCCCAGTTGATTTCTACATGTGATTGCGGGTCGGGGACCCTAAAATGGAATTGAATAAATGTTTCCTGGTTTACATTTTATATATGTTCACATGCTGGAATCTATAAATGGTTTTGATGATATTTCGGTTATGGCACGTTTCACGGTATTTGGGCATGAGACCCGTCCGATGAAACTGAACGATTGGTTTGGATTTTATCCATGTATATATATATGCCTTGCATGTGGATATCGATAAAATGTATTTGGTACTGCACTGTATAGATCCTTCCATATTATATTGTCTCCTCCGGCGAGGTACCCCGGAGAGGTCACGGACGTCTAGTACGTCCAGCGTCTATGACGCTAAGCATCGGGGATGCTGTACCCGAACGGGGTTCGGGGATTGAACTCGGAAATTGAGACCCGAGTGGCACGCGTAGCCTTGTGATTGTGACCTTATTGACGTCAGGGACGTCAGACATCAGGGATGTCGGATTGGAGTGTATAGTGCAGTGGCTAAAATAATGGTTATGGTTTATATTATATGCCTTATGGTTCATATTACTGGATTTATGAAATAACTCTTGGATTTACTTTTGGAAATTGAAACTATGCTTTGGTTTCCGGGCTAAGGCCCTAATGGTTATTTCTAAATAAATATGGGATTATTGGTTTTGGTGCAAGCATATGATTTTACTGAGGGGCATAAAAGTCTTATAAATGTTTTAAACAGACTTGTTTATTTTCGTCCACTCACAGCTTTTGTTTTCAATGCCCTTCAGGTTGATTCCGGATACGACTGCAGTAGAGACTTGAGCATCGCACACCTCCTCCATCGATCCTTACGCACTCTGGAAGCCCTTTTGGGCAATGGCAATCGGTTATCCCTTGTCTGGCGCCTCTTGTCAGACGGGAGCACGTCACATTCCATGGTAATCCCGGGGGGATTGGGATGGGTCGTGTCAAGTGGTATCAGAGCAGGTTTTGCTCTTTTGTGCGCGAAGGACGAGGGTGTGATGTCTCTTTGGGCTGCAGTTCCGTTGTCAACCTGATAGATAGTTTTGGGTTTGTATAGTGAATTGGGTGTGTTTGACCTGATACGCCGTGCATTGTTGCGATTCAACCCAGGCGAGGTTGTATTCGATTAACTGGTAATGTGGGACCGTCGGTTCGATCATGTGATGATGGATTGTTGTGCCACTGGGCACAGCTAGGTTCAGGGAACCCCATTTGATTGGAAGTGCGAAACTCAGTTGAGTATTGGTCTAAGTTTTGGACCCTGGTAGTGTTGGCTAGTGTTTGGGGGTTGGTGCATCGGAGTTAGCCGATGACCTTCGTGGTGGAACCCACGATGGAACCCACGTGGAATTGACGATTGGATTGGATTGGACGTCTATACGATGTCAGGACCGCGGGGTCGGTCAGGTTGTGGATTTTACTGCAAAAGGCAGTTGGGTTCGGTGGAACCCTAGGGTGTGACCTTAGAACCCTAATTTATAATTGATGGACCGAAAGGTGAACCTTAAGTGAGAACTTGTGCTGCGACGAGCGGCTGAGGTCATGGATGACCATGTGGATGACTCTAGTGAGTCTAGTCTGGATTATGGGATTCGATCCACGGATGCGGTTATGAGATAAAATATGGAATCCCGTGTTGGATCGAATATTAGTGTGATGTGTGGATACGGATCTTGACAACGATGACTGTTGGTCGACAGTTGTGTCGAGATAACTGGCTATCGGGGGTAGTTAGTGTGGTTTTAATACTTGGGGATGTTCAGGGAACGTCCATTATCCTGATATGCCAGTGGTCAAATTGGAGGTACCCATAGTCGTGGGGTACGAGTGCTGTTACGGGATCGTCGTTCGTAATGAACGGAGATCCAGGGTAACAACTTTGCACACAGTGTGCTAGCATGGATGTTCGTGTGCTAGCATGGGTGTTCGTGTGCTATGTATGGATGTTGGTATGGTGATACCTATATGCCAATACTAGTATGGATGCCTGTGTGCTGATACTGGTATTGATGATGGTGCGTTGGTGCTGGTACTAGCGCTGGTGCAGGTGACAGTGATTGTGATGACGATGAGCCACCAGTTGGGGTGTGACTCTGTCATGATGAACAGATGATTGGTATCTGCGACTCAGTGGTGGTTGAGTCTTGGACTGGATGGAATCCAGTGGAGGTTGTGAGGTGTTGGGATAAGTCCCAACAGATTTATGATGACAAGTGATGAATGGATCAAAAGGTATGATTGAAAACTTGGGGAATCTAGGGACGATGTTCCCTATGTCATGCGAGTTGGTGGATTTGGGGAGTTGTGATCAACTCCGAGATTGGTAAGTTTGTGTACTGCTTATATCCCCTGAGAGTACAAGGAAATTATTGAAATTGGAAAAGTCGAGGAAACCATTCGTGGTATTGATGTGGGATTTGGTGATTGTGAATCACTTGGAACCTGAGGATTGAACCTGTTTAGGTTGTGATGTGAGACGAAGGCAGTTTGGTATGCACATCCAGGCAGAGTCGTGGATTCCCGTTCGGAATCGGGGTGTGTGCATACATGATTGTTGACGGACGTGAGGTCCGAGTAATGAATCGATCTTGAACACGTGGTGGACCAAGTAAGGTATGGACATGGGCAGTCCAGTGGTTGGACTTGACATCTCATTTGGGAGCATGTCTGTTTCCAGCATGGTTGGAACTCCCGTTTCGGGGAGAGTTGTGATTGGGAGACGAGAGGAGTGCTCGTTTCCGCATCGGTGATTGGTATTCCGAAGTCATTAGGGTTGACTTCATATTTCCTGCCGTGGCAGATGATGATTTTTGCTACCAGTACGTTGAGCGTGTATTGGTAGGTGGACCCAGGTTTGGCCTTGGGTCATTGGACACAAGAAGTTTTGTATGAATTTGGATTTGGTGGTGTTATGCGTGGTCATCTCTCCACCAAGGGAAATCTGGCGAAGGATTCAATTGAGGGTGTAAGACCCTACGATCAGCTTTCGGATGGTTTGTTAGCTATGTGGACATGTGTGGATCCTAGGGGGATCTGATGTGTGGTGTTGTTAACTATGGACGATGTGACGATCTAGGACCGTGATGTTACTTGTCGGATGACGTAGCGATGGATCGGAATTGTGGTCTTGATGATTCAGATTGGGTGAGAGTTTATCACTCTTACCTTGGTATGTTAGTCGTAGATGACGGGACTGAACTTCTTTTCGGAGTGAAGTCCATATGGTTTGTTACTCGGGTGAGTAGGTTTCCGATGTGGTCGGATCTCGTCAACCTTTGACGTGTGGATATTGGGATTGGCTTCCCTATGAAGTCAATCGAGTGTTGAACGGGTAACCGATAGGGTCGGTTATGTTACGTCTTGATGGACGTAAACGAGATTTTGGGTTTTGGAATCGAATTTCTGGGTGACGATTCAGGATTCGATTGCGAAGCTCGAAAATGGATTACTGGATTTGGGTGCGGAATGATTATTCCAATGCTAGCTTACGGAATAATGATTTCGGATTCGGATTTGGACATGGATTAAAAACATGATGTCTGGGTTCGGATTCGGGATTTCTTACGAAATTGCGAATTCGGATTCGGAGTTGGGACTAAATGACGGGTGGAGTTCGTTTTGTCTCATGTTGGTTTGGGCAAATGTACTCCATTACTGGAACATGTTGGGCTATGACCTGGGTGGCTATAGTCAGATTGATGGATTGAGGTACGTACAGGGTACGTTGTACGATGTTTGATACTGGTTAGGCTGAGTGGTGCCTAATGGCGGTACAGGGGATGTACCAGTGGTGTGTAACTAATGTGTTGGTAATCGGATTGGTTCTGATATCATTTGTTTGGCTATATTGTGGACTGGACATTGGATACTGTGCGCCGGGCAGAGTGATTTTGTCTGGGTTCAATGATTGTATGAGCAGGAGCTCTTGGCCACGGTTGGCTAGTGGAACCCCGGTATTGATATGTGTGTTCACTGCTGGGCTGGTATTCAATGTGTTCCAGTTACACCACTTGATGGAGTAAGTTGACGGTATACGTACACTCAGGATGAGTGAATTGGTGGTCTGAGTAACCACGAGTAGCCTTGTGTGACTTGATCACACCGTGATTTCCCAGCGTTTTGGTTCGCTGAGGGAGTCGGCGATTATGGACATTGAGACTATTTTGTGTCGCAGGATTGGGCTTGCCCTGCGAATTGAGATCATGTGGTTGATCTTGCGCTACATCGAGAGTGATGTAGTACGTGGTGTTGTCACGGATAGACAGATGGTTGGGGCTTTACTAGGGTGGTAAAGCTTAGTGGTGACAGTTTGACTGGTGGTGTCGGCATGGACTGACAAATGAGATTTGGTGACTCCCAACGGGAGCAAAGGTAAGGATTTATTGTTAATGGAAAGGAACCATCTAGCTGAAGGAGTCAGCTAAAGGGTTAGGCGATTTTATCGCGGATCAGGTGATCATTTCCACTCGAGGTGGTCGAGTGTTGTTGCTATTATGACGTATGACTGAGATGGCATGTCTGGGTACAAACGAGGCTGGTGTTGTCCCAGTATGTGGGTGTACAAGTGTACACAGATGTGTGGTCGCATTGTTTTCCACAAGGTGGTTGTGGAATAAGGTGATTGGTAATTTCGAGGACGAAATTCTTTAAGGAGGGAAGGTTGTAACGACCCGTCCCGAATATCGGGATTTAATAATATTTAATTGTGATTTACTAATCTGGGATTAGTTGGGCGATTTTGGACGAATGGTGCAAAATGACCGTTTTGCCCCTGGGTGTGGGCAAAACGTTGACTTTTATTTCGGATGGTCAAATGGACTTTGACCAATGACCGTGACGTAGTTCGGAACGTCACGAGTTCATAGACAGGTGGCACGTTCGATTCCGACGTTCGTGGTGAAAGTTATGATGTACGAAAGTCCAGGGGCATTTTCGTAATTTGGACGAAAGAAGGGGAAATGTTGACTTTTTGACCGGGATGTCCGATGGCCGAGGGCCAAGGACCGTTACGTAGGTTTCGTCGATGCGAATCCAACGACAGGCGGCACGCCGAAATCGGACTTCGTACGAGGAAGTTATGGTCTGGAACGTGAAATCGGGGAAGTTACGTCTCGGTAACTGTGTGGATTATTTTATTCTGAAATGGTGGTTGGAGGACACTTGGATGAGTGACAAGTGTCACTCATCCGACGGCTAGATTGGATCTTGATCCACTAATCATAAACTATATGCTAAAAGCTTCCACTACATAATAATCTAAAATTTAATCCCTGCTTTTGATCTGAGCCATCCATTCCACCCCCCTGATTTCATCACAGCCGTCCATCTCATTTTCCCCCTTCCATTTCTGATCATTCCTCCCTCACCGTGAACAAACAAATTGAGAGATTGGGTTCTGGCCATTGCCAATCTCTCTTCCACAATTGATTGCACAAATGTTTAATTGGTGAGTTGGGGAAGGTTCTGGCTGAGGGAGAGCACGGGGGACTGAGTGGGGTGGTGTAATTCGAGAATCAAAGTTTCGGGGAATTGGAGGGAATTTCGAATTGGAGTAATTGGGCCGTGTCGATCAAAATGGGGATTAGCTGGAGTCTTCTGGGATCAAAACGTGAAGCTTTGCAGCAAAAACGACGGGAAACCATGTCGGATTGAGGGAGAACTGAGCTTCCATGGCAGCTCGAATTCGAGCTTGGGTTCAGTAAGTTTAAGGTGTGAATTCATCAAATTGTTTGTGCAGAAACATCCCTTACACTCTCACGATGCTTACTATATGATTTAATTTGGAAATCAGGGACGAAATCGGTGAACCCGATTTGAAAACCCGTCGAGGATCAATCGTGAGTCGTGGAGATTTATACCCTAAATTGTGTAATTCAATCTACAGAACTTAGTTGGTGATTGATTACAAGGGATCAGTGAAAAGAACGGATGGATTTGATGTTGAATTGGGTGTAATTGGACCGGGTCTGTTCGCGGGTTTTTCAACCCGTTTTACAGACAAACGGGTGAGAGGGATGACTGTGCGGGTACTGTAGCTGGCGCGTGGCTTCCACGCGCAGCCGCTTGCGGTGGCGCGTGGGGGCGCGTGAGTGCGAATCCCGAGGTATGATCAACATGACTTTTATCCTATACATTGTAACGAACATTTTGGGATTGGTTTCGTGTCGATCGGACACCGTCTCGATATTGTTCGGGATGTCCGAAGGTTTTAAATCCAGTTTAAAAATACTTAAAAATTCGGGAAAATTACGGGACTTGAATAGGATGTTAATGATGAGGTTAGTGATCCTCTAAATTGATTTGAACAGGATTGGGAGTCCCGGTGATAGTGAGGTGGCCCGGGAAGGCCTATGGCACGCGTATCGAGGCGCTCGGTTAAACGGTCTGTGAGTGGACATTGGTTTCATAAATTCGATGCATGCATAACTGTTTTATGATTGTTATAATTATGATTAAATGATTTACTTTGGATATCGGTGAATTTAAAATGATTTCACGCATTTCGAGGTGAATTACGTATTTGCACGTAAACCGAGATTTTCTGGATTTTCACCGATTTCCATAAATGTGGTTGGATATGATTTCATGAAACAGTTACGAACTTGAATAATGTAAAATCGGGCCAGGGGCCCAGTTGGTTTATGAAATCGGGCCAGGGGCCCAGTTAACATGTGGATCGGGCCAGGGGCCCAGTTAACTTGTGAAATCGGGCCAGGGGCCCAGTTGATTTCTACATGTGATTGCGGGTCGGGGACCCTAAAATGGAATTGAATAAATGTTTCCTGGTTTACATTTTATATATGTTCACATGCTGGAATCTATAAATGGTTTTGATGATATTTCGGTTATGGCACGTTTCACGGTATTTGGGCATGAGACCCGTCCGATGAAACTGAACGATTGGTTTGGATTTTATCCATGTATATATATATGCCTTGCATGTGGATATCGATAAAATGTATTTGGTACTGCACTGTATAGATCCTTCCATATTATATTGTCTCCTCCGGCGAGGTACCCCGGAGAGGTCACGGACGTCTAGTACGTCCAGCGTCTATGACGCTAAGCATCGGGGATGCTGTACCCGAACGGGGTTCGGGGATTGAACTCGGAAATTGAGACCCGAGTGGCACGCGTAGCCTTGTGATTGTGACCTTATTGACGTCAGGGACGTCAGACATCAGGGATGTCGGATTGGAGTGTATAGTGCAGTGGCTAAAATAATGGTTATGGTTTATATTATATGCCTTATGGTTCATATTACTGGATTTATGAAATAACTCTTGGATTTACTTTTGGAAATTGAAACTATGCTTTGGTTTCCGGGCTAAGGCCCTAATGGTTATTTCTAAATAAATATGGGATTATTGGTTTTGGTGCACGCATATGATTTTACTGAGGGGCATAAAAGTCTTATAAATGTTTTAAACAGACTTGTTTATTTTCGTCCACTCACAGCTTTTGTTTTCAATGCCCTTCAGGTTGATTCCGGATACGACTGCAGTAGAGACTTGAGCATCGCACACCTCCTCCATCGATCCTTACGCACTCTGGAAGCCCTTTTGGGCAATGGCAATCGGTTATCCCTTGTCTGGCGCCTCTTGTCAGACGGGAGCACGTCACATTCCATGGTAATCCCGGGGGGATTGGGATGGGTCGTGTCACCCTGTCATATCCAAAGTATTCGTAAAGATCAATACAAACCCCTAACATTCAACCATGAAAGCCTAGGTCGAAACCGGCCCGGGAAAGCCGCCCGAACGCGCTTTCCAAGGCAATAAACCTTATTTTGACCAATTTAATGATCTCCGATCGACCCGAAACCACCGCCATTGGATCCGGATCGTCGAAACCTAAAGAATGGTGGTGGTCCCACCAGAAACACTGTTCACACACGCCCCCACGCGGCGGTCAACGCGGCGGTCAACGCAGGAACAGTTCCTGCTGACGTCATTGCTGACGTCACTGCTGACGTCAGCATGACGTCATGCTGACGTCATCTGACAGCTGTCAGGTCTGACATGTCAGACCCTGACAGGTGCCACGTGTCAGCATCTGATTGGTCCACCATACTGATCTGTCAGACCACGTGTCAGATCTGACATGTGCCACGTGTCAGCACGGCACTGGTCCACGTCACTGACATGTCAGTGACACGTGGCAGCCCCTGACTGGTCCACGTCACTGACATGTCAGTGCTGACTGTGCACTGACATGTGACACGTGTCGGCTCACGGTTGGTCCACGTCATCTGACAGACTGACAGGGTGCCACGTCATCACCGCTGTCCTCAGACGGGTTGACCCGAATACCTGCAACTCGGGTCGATCAGACCCGCGATCAAGACCCGGTCACCATTTCACCATTTCTCAATCATTTTCGATCAGGTTTGTTCCTAACTACTCGTCTTAATCCCAGAAATAGTTCTAGCTAATTAAAATTAATAAACAAGGGCTGAATCGAAGACTCACCTCGATGAACAGACCCGGGTTCCCGTCGCCGTTTGCACTCCGTTCAGGCTTCCTCCGGTCACGCAATTGATCCCAAAAGGTTCCTAACAGTTCCTAGAGTTGATTAGGGTACATAAAAACCAAAACCAAACGTTGGAATTCAAGTTACCAATTTCTGGGTTTTAAAACCGTTTCGGGTTTTCCCCGGTTCCTACCTCACCGCCGTCCTCCGCCGTGGTCACTGCCGCCTGCCGCCACACACGTCCAGCCCAAGGGCACACAGAATAAGGATCAGATGCAGTTGTGGTGTGATGTTATGGAATGGGCAGTACGTGGGTGTCGGGTAAGGAAATATATAGAAATGGAGGGAAAGCTGCTCAAAGAAATGAACGGCCCAGATTGAATCTCAGAATGAGATCAAGGGCTGAGATCAGATCTGGGGTTTTCAATCCAAAGGCTGGAATTTAAAGCTGATTCAAATGTTAAATAATCCAATAGTGGATCTGATCCAATCTAGCCAATGGGTGAGTGACACTTGTCACTCACCAGGTGTCCTCCAATCATATTTCCTGAATATAATATTCGACACGAAAACCGAGACACAAACTTCCCGAATTCACGTTTCTGACCATAACTTCCTCGTACGAAGTCCGATTTCGGCGTGCCGCCTGTCTACGGACTCAGGACGTCGAGGCCTACCCAACGGTCCTTGAGTCAACTGAAAATTAGTTGTCAAAAGAAAAGTCAACATTTTCCCCCGAGAGTCCAAATTACGGTAATGCCCCTGAACTTCCGAAAGTCATAACTTTTACCCTGATCGTCCGAATTGGACGTGCCACCTGTCTATGAACTCGTGACGTCCCGAACTACGTCACGGTCATAGGTCAAAGTTCATTTAGTTCATCAATCAAAAAGTCAACAATTTGACCATACCATTCACAGGGGTAAAATCGTCAAATCACACATTAAATTACAATATGGGAATCCTCGAATTTCCGGGGTGTTACATTTTCTTTGAAAAAAAAATAATTGAAAAATAAAATATATAAAATGTAATTTAATTTATTGACGTATAATAACATATTAAGTACCATATCAAATATGGTAAGTTATTATGGTCAAATATCGTACGTTTAGTTATTATTTAGAGTTTTTGTTGGTGAGTCGAAAAATTTGAATTTGAGCCCATATTTTGACAGGACCCGTCCCAACTGGACGTCAAAAACCGTACCCGGTCCTGCTCACGTCTGACAAGTCCACTGAAAGTCCAAAAACAACCCTTCAGCACCTGCCAGACAAGGGAATTTTGCGCGGATTTCTGCTGCTGTCACTGCCTCACGATCAGTCCCGAACGTCGTACCACGGCCTGGAGGGTCACAAAACAGAAAAGGTGTGAGTGGACAAAAATGACCTCTTATAAAAATATTTATCAAAATACATTCTTACCCTCCAGTTTTCACAAACTTGCATGCATATCGTAAAACATGAGTAATAGTATGAAATCAAACATATTTTCCCATGGTATAAAACACCAAATCCCGGCTCTCAGGCCAAAACATGTGAAGACATAATCGCTGGCCATAAAGACCAAAAATCCGTACTCAATACCAGTACATCATCACAATCAATACCAATCAGCACTACTCACCAGTGCACAATAAATATATCAATCCAAACAATCCGCATTACTCACAAGTGCTGCACTACGCGTAGGCCAATATCCAGTCACTCTCTCGGGAATAAACACCTCTGGGCTCAACCTCCTCGGGCTCAGTCACCTCTGGGCGAACACATCCCCAGGATCAGACACCTCCGAGTGGTACATCCAGGCTCCGTCTCATCCGAGAAGCTGACTACCATAGGATCAACTCCCGATCCTACAATCACATCCCCCAAGCTCCGGTCGTCTGGGTAATCCCCCCAAGCACCGACCGTCTGGGAATATCACAATCACAATGAAAACCATCCCGGGAATTACATCCCAAAACATTTCAATCAAATCTTGACTTCATACCAAGTCAAGATCATTCTCAACTGGGTCTCAAGCCCAAAATACCTTTTACACATAAACCGTTAAAATCACATTTAAATCAATAGAATAATCCGAAAATCATCATTGACTCACCAACCAAGTCAAAGCATCATTTTAGAAATCATTTAGACTTCGGGCCTAGCCCAAAACATCATTTGCACGTACCTCGTAAAACGTGCCCGAAAGACCGATTAAAATAATCATAAAATCCCAATAAATCATTAATTTCACAATTTCACAAATGACTCCAAATCCGAGTCAAAATCACTATTCACTTGGGTTCTCATGCCCAAAATAACATTATCACGCAAATCCATGCATTGCAACCTCCGTTGCCATTTTCACGTAAATCCACGAAATTAACCATGGACTCATTCCCGAGTCACCACATCATTTTTCAATCCATGACTCAATAATCCGAGTCCACACATTATTTCCAACCAATTTTAATCCCGGACTCACTAACCAAGTCCAAACATCATTTTTACCAAATTTCATCATTTCTCGAAGATCGCCCAAAATAATAATATAATAATCATAAAACCGAGAAATTACCGGATTGAAACACAAATCATGCCCAAGCATATAAAATCATATAATAAGGCATTTAAATCATATATGCATGCATCACGGTTAGAAAACAAAGTCCACTCACACACACCGTCCAAAACGGTCCGTTTCCGAGCTGCACGTTTTTCCGTAAAATCTGGAAATCACAACTCCTGCCCAAAATCAATATAGAG
This sequence comes from Prinsepia uniflora, assembly GCA_032719365.1. Lineage (NCBI taxonomy): Eukaryota > Viridiplantae > Streptophyta > Magnoliopsida > Rosales > Rosaceae > Prinsepia > Prinsepia uniflora. Next base: position 81,224,487 of record CM064865.1, on the reverse strand, counting down.
GGTTACTAACATCCCAAAATACAACATATAATTTTCCCCAATTTTTTCGGGATTTAAATACGTATTTTAAACGTAAAACAAAACTTCGGATACGCGGAACATTATCGAAACAATATCCGATTTCACCGAAATCAACGTCAAAATGTTCGTTACACTGAGAGGATCAAAAGTCATGTTGACCTCACCTTGAGACTAGGCCAGACGCGCCCTCACGCGCCGCCGTGAGTGGCTGCGCGTGAAACCCACGCGCCAGCTACAGTAACCAGCACAGTCGTCCCCTTCGCCCGTTTGTCTGGTAAACGGGTTGAAAAACCCGCGAACAGACCCGGTTCAAACTCACCCAATTCGACACCAATTAAATCCGTTCTTTCAACTGATCCCTTCTAATCCATCTCTAATTGAGTTCTGTAAGTTCAATTACTCGAATCATGGTCTAAATCCTCACGACTCTCGATCGATCCTCGACGGGTTTCCAATTCGGGTTCACCAATTCCGTCCCTGATTTCCAAATTAATTCATAGGGTAAGCTTCGTGAGAGTGTATTGAATGTTTTTCCAAGATCAATTCGAAGAATTCTTACCTCTAACCCGTCGAACCCAAGCTCGAATTGAAGCTGCCATGGAAGCTTAGTTCATCCTCAATCCGACACCGTTTTACATCGTTTTTGTCGCAGAAAGGTTCGTATGGATCCCAGAAGTCGAATTGAATCATCAATTTCGATCCTCACAGCTCACAATCCCGAATTCGAAAATCCCCCAAATTCTCTGAATTTTCGAACCAAAATTCCCCCAGAGACCTCACTGTCACTCGAATCTCTCTCTCAATTCGGCTTCCTCAGTCTCCCAATTGCACAATGAGGCTGAAACACGGTTTAATTAGCTGTTAATGGACAATCATTAAGACAACCCACAATTTAGGGAATTTGTGTCTAAAGTGGTATAATTGTGTTTCCCATAATTCCCGTTTCAATGTTAGCAGCTGGGGTATGGAAGATGACAAAGTGACAACTGTCACAATCTGGTAGCAAGAATCAATATTAAAAGACCATTTTGCCCTCCGTTCGACAAATTACCATTTTACCCCTAAACATCCGTGACCCGTAACTTGGTCACCCGAACTCTGTTTTCGACGTGCCACCTGTCGTTGGATTCGTATCGACGAGACCTACGTAACGGTCCTTGGCCCTCGTCCATCGGACCTCCCGATCAAAAAGTCAACATTTGGCCCCTACTATGCCAAATTACCAAAATACCCCTCAACTTCCGAACATCATAACTTTCTCCTCGAATGTCGGAATCGAACGTGCCACCTGTCTATGAACTCGTGACGTCCCGAACTACGTCACAGTCATCGGTCAAAGTCCGTTTGACCGCCCGAACTAAAAGTCAACATTTTGCCCACGCCAAGGGCAAAACGGTCATTTTGCACGTTTCGTCCGATTTCACTCAACTAATCCCCGATTAGTCATTCTAAATCATAATTAATTAATATTCAATCCCGATATTCGGGACGGGTCATTACATATTTGGCCGAATTATGAATTAAGTTAGGTTCCAGAATATAAATTAATGCATCAGTGATTTTGGATCTTGTAAGTATCTTCTTTAAGTAACCACTTTATTATGTGGCACATTTACATCGGCGGATAGGCTACGAAATCTGCTTCAATTCAACTGGCCCTAGTCAAAGATAATAATAGATGTATCAAGTTTTGTAACAAATTTATATGCCGTATTTAGTTATTTACAAATAATATGGAAGTAGGTAATCGATAAAAGAGTACATAATTACTTACAAATAATAAGGAAGCAAATAATCAATTAAATGTAATAGAGGAAGTATGTAATTATTTTTATTGATACGTACGTTTAACAATCATATAACATTATAACGTTTATTAATTATTTTTTACACCAACAAATGGCTCTTATTTATCATATTGATTAAGTGGGACATGTACATCGGTGGATTAATAATGAACTTGCACCTAATTCAATGTCACATCAACACACTATAATCAAACAAAATAATATATGAGAAATTAGGTAATCAGAGAAGATAGTAATCATTTTTCATTGAAGTTTACGTTTACTTTATGGAATCAGAACATTGATAATAGCTAATATCATTTAAAGTGGTGACCCTCCCAACAAAAAAAATCATGAATTTGCCAATGTCAGGTAATTTTGATAAGGCAGTAGGCATAGTAGCAGCACCCCTAAATGTAAGCACCATCTTCTTAGGGTGTGGTTGTAGATGCGAGTCTTAAGCCGTGATAAGGTACGGTCGCGTCTCGTTAGGTTTCGATGCGGTCTGGGAGGTGTGAGTCGTACGAGAGATGAGTCTGTGAGTGATGAGTCATGAGGGAGATGATGATAAGGGAGACGGAGATGATATGGAAGATGAGTTGTGAACGTAAAGGTCTAGGTCTGGGACGTTGCTGGTTCACGGAGGCGTGAGTCGTGAGAAGCGAAGGAATAAGACTAGGATGCAGTCGAAAACTAGCTCGACGTCGAATGCGATGTAGTCTAGGGTTTTTTTAGTGGCCAAACGACGACATTTAGATTAAACAGGGTAAAGTAGTCTAATTTGGTTCGATTTGGTTCTAATCGGTTTGATTTTTTTTTGCTTAGTCAGTTCGATTAGATTTTCGATTTTGGTAGACCACAAATCAAAATCGAACCAATTCAATTCTGGTTCGGTTAGGTTTTGGTTCTTTGGCTATGGTTTTCTTTTGGTTTAGTTATTTTTTGGGACGGTTCAGTACATTTTGGTTAATCAGTTCGTTTTTTCAAACCGATTAACAGTCCTACTTAGACCTTCACATTCACGACTCATCTTTCATATCATCATCATGCTTCATGCACTCCTTGGGAATCGATACATATGCATAAATTAAACCAATATATGATCAATTCATCAATAAATAGAATTCAAAATTAACCCGATTCTCTATTGATCGATATAACAACATACCCTTCCTCTGAATTGATTAATCGCAAAAGCCATTGAATAACCTAGCTAGTTAGTTAGTTATTTTGTCATTAAAGTTTCAATGAATGATTAATCTAGTATGGGGGAAGAAACTAAGTTTTCAACCAATGACTAATTTAATCTCGGGCCTTAGAAGACTCATTGGGGCATTGCAGTCTCTCTTAATAATAAGTCAAATGTTAATTTTGTACCTCAAACTCAAAATCAAGGAATAAATATGACTTGCAACCCGATTTTTTCACTAAACTACTTGCTCGTGGTTAACTAGTTAGCTAGATATATAGATTATGTTATGATGAAAATTTTGCAAGTTTGATATATATATATATATATATATTTTTTTTTTTTTTTTTCTTTCATCATATATTTAGCCATTGTTGGGGATGGTCTTAAAATACAAAATTGCAGTACGTGCTAAACAAAAGCGACATGTATGGTGAAGAGTTTTTTTTTTGTCAGGGCATGGTGAAGAGTTAGCTGCATACTTTCCAATGAGCAATCTCTCAATTGGGTGGCCTAAATCCTCGACATGTCATGCATCATCGAGTTCATGTCCACTACCGGGAGCTAGATAGAAACAAAACACATGAAATCAAGGGGATGGGCGTTGAACCAGAAAATAAATGAAATCATTGGTTTTGAGATAAGATAAGTTTACCATTCATTATCAGATAATTTCAAGTTGACATTAAAATTACGTAAAATTTAAAAATAACAATAAATATTTATCGTAATTAAAGAATTTTGTTAACTTTTTCTTCTTGTAAATTCAAACAATACAAATGCATAATTATTTGATCAACAAAGAAACTTTTTTTATCTTTTTTTTTTTTTTTACGAATGGATATTGTAACTTATGTATTTGTTTACCAGAGCATCTTCATGAAAGTGAGCACATGGGATTGGAATAGTATCGTATCAAATTTGGAAAATCTAGGTTGAAATATAAAATCAAGGTCCAAATTGCCGACGCTTAGGAAAGACAATTCAAGTTTAAATAATTTATCCGGGCTTCTTTACTAATGACAAATGATACCCACAACTTCAACCCAAATGACAACGAATTTTTTTTTTGGGAGTCTAAGAGAATATATTATAAAAACGGGTAAGACTCAAAAGGGGAGCCAAAATCAATGTTTAAAATGACGCTAGGTGTTTTTAGGACTGTTGCTAGGAGTCTAGTATCTAGGTAGTTAGCCAGAGCCTAAGCGGTTTTTTTTAAAAAAAAAACTCAACAAATTAATAATATAATAAATATTATAAAATAATTATAGAATAAAAAATAATTACCTACCTATAAAATATTATAAACTAAAAGAATTTACAAACAAATCCACTTAGGTGTCTATCCAATATACAGCGCGGTTCTTCACCTTTGAACACCTACGCTGACTGCCATTTTGAATAGTGGCCAAAACTCGAGCAACAAACGAACATAGGAAACAACAAATAAAAACTAAGAAAAAAATGAAAACAATCTTAACAACATTGACTAGCAACAACAAAAAACACTAAGCTACATAAAATAAAATGTCGTAAAATGATGTACAAAACTAGTCTATGAGGTGTGCTTTATGAGGAAGCAATTGAAGGCAATGTGACAACATTTCGAAAATTGCTCCAACAATATCAATTGGCACTCAACAAGTTCACAGTTTTTCGTTTTTCGTTTTTCGTTGTTTGTCCTTTTCTTTTTTGTTAGAAGGGAGGAGAAAATTTTTGAAATTTTTTCAAACAATATATCATCGGAGTTCGAATTTGAAGCTAATTATTTATGAATTCATACTAAATCCAACTTAATAAGATTTACTTGAGCTCGTTACTAGTCCTTTATCAATCACTCACACAATAATTTATCAAACGATATTATTTTATTAAATTATATTATAATACGTAATAGTTAAAATCAAAATTTTCCCATAATAATTAAAAGTTGTGGATGATCCCACATACCATTTAGAGCAAGCCCCACGAGGACAAAACTGTGCTCGATTTTTGTCTTCAGAAACTCACGAAAAATCATACTCTCTGGTCACTCTCTCACTCAACTTTATCTATATAATTAAAGAAGCAATCTCTTCAGCCTTCACATCTTCACTACTCTCTCTCTCTCTCTCTTTCTTGAAAATGAGAGCCCCACCGGTGTTGTTGCTGCTTAGTCTTTTAGTAATCCAGTGCGTCGCGCATGCAGCTGAGCACAATGGAGCTTCACCCCTCCACCCAGAGAGTCTCAGTTTGGACACCGGCGGACTGAGCAGAGCCAGCTTCCCCAAGGGCTTTGTGTTCGGAACCGCCACGTCTGCTTATCAAGTCGAAGGCATGGCCAACAAGGACGGCCGTGGGCCCAGCATTTGGGATGCCTTCGTCAAAATTCCCGGTAACACAGTTTCAAATTTTCGATATATTTTTTTTTATAATTTTATCATCCTTCTCGTTATTAATTACATAGAACATTCACATCAAATTAACTAATTTCCTAATCAATTTTTACAGTTACAAAATCACTCTTTATATTTTCACCCATTTTAAATATTAATTTTTTTTTCAAATTTAAATATATAACAACATAATTTTTCTTTTTATAAAAGTTAATTTTTAATGTATTTTTGTAAGAGTTCAAATAAATAGGTCTATTTTATGTGCCAAATCGACCCATCCCATAACTTAGACAATTCACTACATGCATAACTAATTTTTTAACAGTTTAAATAGATATGTTCATTTTAAAGGTAAAATTTGATAGAACAAATTCGGAACCAAACATAGTAACTATAATTTCAAATAAGAATCCATCTCAGGAGGGAATGGGAGTAACAACCTTAAACTTCAAGTCCTTATTTAAAAGACAATATATGTGGCGAAATATATATTTTTATATCAAAGAAAGTAATGAGTATCGTTTTACTCAGTATTACCATTAAAGTTTATGATAAAAATTCAAAAATTTTTCATTTATTTTTCATAATTATTGAATGTGTTAAAATTATTATACCTAAGCTATGCTCGTGACAACTCGGCATTCTCGATCGTTATCTGAAAGCTGTGAAACATTAAAACCTCCATTTCTCAAATACTGAAAAAGTCAAACTTTTCACAACCTGTACAAAATGTCTGAGTTAATTAATGACCCCAAAAAAAAATTGGAAATTTGTTTTATTTTATTTGAATTTTTGGATAACCACAAAAATTTAAAACTTGTGAATACAAATAATGATGAGTTTTGAGAATGAAGAAAAAAGTCTGTGAAGAAGAGAGTTTGTGAAGAAGAGAGGATGATGGAGAGAGAAGAGAGAAACGATATGAAAAAATAGCTAGCATAAGACAGCTAGCTACTAGTAATTAGTCATAATAAAAAAAAAATTAAATTTTAAGTAAATTTGACTAGTCTGCTACAAATCTATTTTTATGTCTTTAAATAAATTTAACAAGTCGATGTTCTTACGATTTGATAATGGTGATAATAATTTTTGTTTTGTTGTTCTTGTTTGTGTTTTGGCATAGGGATGATTCCAAATAGTGCTACAGGAGATGTTGCAGTGGACCAATATCACCGCTACAAAGTGAGTTTAATTTTATTTAGTTAATTTTAATTTTAATATAATATGTTGCTTTTTCCTCATTTTCATATACATTCATGGAAATTACAACAAGCTCCTCTACAGATTACGAGATCATAATGAAGAAAATCTGGGTTTGATTTTACAGGAAGATGTTGATCTCATGGCAAACCTAAATTTCGATGCTTATCGGTTCTCGATATCGTGGTCCAGAATTTTTCCAGGTTATTCTAATTACCGATCATCGTTTTGGTCCATCACATTAAGCCTCCATGCACATTTATTTAATTTTTTTTTCTCTAATCACTTGTGTTGTGTCTCCTGCTTAATTTCTGGTAGATGGTGCTGGGAAGGTAAATTGGAAGGGAGTTGCATATTACAACCGGTTAATTAACTACTTGCTCAAAAGAGGTAAATCCAGTTAAAAAATTGCAGTAATATAATGTATTTTCTTCTGTATTCAACAATTAATAATAGTATTTGATTATTATTCTGCCTTGTTATTGTGTAGGAATTACCCCTTATGCAAATTTGTACCACTATGATCTTCCCTTGGCACTTGAGAAAAAATACATGGGCTTGTTAAGTGACAAAGTAGTGTAAGCACCATACACATGATAAAACTCAGTGTATCGATAGATTTATAAAGGTTACTAAAATTGGAAACATTTTTATATGAGATGTGCTTGAAATTGCTTGGGACGCAGGAAAGATTTTGCGGATTACGCGGAGTTTTGTTTCAAGCAATTTGGTGACAGAGTGAAGAACTGGATGACATTTAACGAGCCCAGAGTGGTGGCTGCTCTGGGCTACGATAATGGAATCCACGCTCCGGGACGTTGCTCAAAACCATTCGGGAATTGCACGGCTGGAAACTCAGCAACCGAGCCTTACATTGCCGCTCATCATTTGATTTTGGCACATGCAGCTGCTGTTCAGAGATACCGCCAAAAATACCAGGTACATAGATATCAGCTAATTCTTCCTTTTCTGAAAGACTCTTTTTTTTTTTCTTTTTTTTTAATATAAAATTGAATTTCAGAAAGTGCAAAAAGGAAGGATTGGGATTCTGTTGGATTTTGTTTGGTATGAACCTCTTACAAGATCAAAGGCAGACAACTATGCGGCTCAGAGGGCTAGAGACTTTCACATCGGATGGTAAATATAAGTTACCGCATTTTTTTTTTTCATTTTTGATCAGTCGTAAGGGTGTGTTTAGATGAAAATTTTTAAAATTATTAAGAATTTATCTAATGATGAAATTTAAATTATCAAAAATTAGTTTTTCAAAATTTGTAGATTTTTATGTTTGGGTGATAGAAAAATAAAATGAAATTTAAAGTCTAATTTAATGTTAATATATAAATGATAATTATAAAAAGAAATTTTGGAAATAACGCATTTTTATATGGAATTTAAACTTGTGATTTGTGTCATCCAAATTCCAATTTTTTTATTTTCTTAGAATCTTAAATTCCTATATATATATATATATGCATCTAAACAAGGAAATTGACGCATTGGAAACTTGAAATTCTAATTTTTTTTTTATATAAAATTTCATGTATTTTTCCCTCATCCAAACACACCCTAAGGGTTTTTATATATTTACAGGTTTATTCATCCGATTGTATACGGCGAGTATCCAAGAACAATCCAAGGAATTGTCGGTGATAGGCTACCGAAGTTCACGAAGGAGGAGGTTAAGATGGTGAAGGGGTCTATGGATTATGTTGGTATCAATCAATATACAACTTATTACATATATCAGCCACGTCGATCAAACCCAAAGCTCTTGGGGTATCAGCAGGATTGGAATGCAGGATTTGCTTGTAAGATGCATATATATATATATATATATATATATATATATATATCAATGTGATATAAATTTCTTAGTCATTTTGTAACTCAAGTGTATCTCTGATGAAACTTGCAGATAAGAAGAATGGAGTGCCTATTGGTCCTAGGGTAACTTCTGATCCAATTACATATCCAAAATCTCTCTCTCACTCTGCAGACATCATGTCTTGTTGAAGGCAGAACAAGTTTTAAAAAAATCTTAATTTTTTCATTCTCTTTTTTTTTCATGGGTTTAGGAAATAGTTCGTCGTTTAAGGTTTAACGTAGACTTTAAGTTTGTGGTCTCGGTTTGGTTACGCTTCGAGCGAAACTCCAAAGTACCATTCTATTTCGTAGCTAACCAATCAATCATGTCAATATGTAAAGGTGACAAAAGTTCGAAACAGTCGTGTATAAGTGAGGTTTGGAACACTTCATACGGTAACAGTTTTATTTGAGTTTGACATTTGCAGGCATATTCTTATTGGCTTTACCAAGTACCATGGGGATTGTACAAAGCTGTAATGTACATAAAAGAGCACTACGGAAACCCGACCGTGATTTTATCCGAAAATGGTATGTCTCAAACAAAAGCCTTCTCTTCTTCCATCTCTTTCCTTCTTTAATGGAGTGATGTCAATTTGCAGGCATGGACAACCCTGGGAATTGGACGCTCGCAAAGGGACTGCGTGACACGACGAGGATCAACTTTTACAGAAGCTATGTGACTCAACTGAAGAAGGCGGCCGATGATGGGGCCAACGTGGTAGGATACTTCGCATGGTCGTTGCTGGACAACTTCGAATGGAGATTGGGATACACTTCAAGATTTGGGATTGTCTATGTTGATTTCAAAACCCTCAAGAGGTACCCAAAGATGTCTGCCTACTGGTTCAAGAAGCTCCTCACCAAAAGCAAACCCTAGCTAGCTTCTAAGTTCTAGCCTTGACTTGAAGAACAATAAAAAAGAACCCCTCTTGTTTTTATTTACTTTGTAGTTCATGAATCATGAGCAACAAACCCTTTGCCATATGGTAAAATACTGGCAGGGGTTTGTTTCGGGGTTAAAATTGATTGGCGGTATGTTTTGTTGATGACAATGACAATAAAATTTTCGTTTCGAGAAAACTAGCCAAAAAAGTGCTTTAAATAACATAAGAAAATTGAAATAAATCATACACGAGAGAAGAAATTCAAGATACTGCTATTTCTAGTCCCTGAACTTTTCAACTTCACATTTTTCACCGTCCTTTTCCTTTGGGGAAGAAGCTTAGAAGTTACACTTTCCTGGGATGCCGGAGTAGCTGCAGGCGATATGTCTGAAGACTCCTTTTGTGTCACCACTGAAACCGATTCGCTAATGCTCTCTATCTGATCTAAGTTGATATCAGGTTTCCTTTTTCTGGAAGAGCTATTTGATTTGGTTTTACTGGGAGGGACATACAAAGTGCCCAAAATTTTCACCTCATCATCGTCAGCTGCAATTAAAACTTGTTTCGTGTTGCTCGCTACGTGATGATCTGTGTGAATATCATCATCTTTTCGTTTCTTGAAAGGATTGTTGCCACGAACCTTCAAGGGGAGGCTTTTTGGAATGATTGTAGTTTCCACTGTTTCATTGTTTGTTGACGGCACGATTAGTTTATGAAGTTCTGCAGTTTCATGTATATACTTCTTTTCACTTGAATATGGATCCTGCCTTTCTGCACGAGAAAAGTAGTTCAAGTTTAAGCCAGAAACAGATTAGAACAACCCATGTATAAGTGGGGAACAACTTGAAAGAAACTTGCCTGTAGGCTCTGTACTATCGTTCGTTCGCCGGGAGGGAAAGGCTACAAAGCAGCCATCTTCTGCAGATGCCACAGCAGTCTTGGGTCTCTGAATTCGACTAGATTTTTTAGCCTTAATAGGATCTGGGTGACGTCTAGAAGTAGGGAAATGATCAAAGGCCTCCATATTTATGGGGTCCAATTTCCCTTCAGCAATTGCAGTAGCTATTGATGAAGGCATTTCTCTAGTTAGATTTGTAATTGGTCAAGGAAAAGAGATGCACAGATATGGCAAGAAATATTTTTCTTGGAAATCAAAAGAGAAAGAATGGAAGGATACGGTCCGAGGAAATCAAGTTCTCCATCTAGAGACTGCACAAGCTTCTCTGGAATTGGTTTCATATGCTTGACCTTTTTGTTGTCAGCATCGTATCTACGTCCATGGAAGTTTTAAGAAAAGGCCAGCATGAGTCACTAATGGAAAGCAGCAGAAAAGGCCAGTATACTTAGTTTCTATTTTCATATTACTTACATTTGAGCATGCTGAAAAACTGCAACTGCTTCTCTGAAACATTTCGGGTAGTCTTCGGGCATTTGAGTGCCCTTCTGCGATTTCAAAGTTGAAAGAGCCTGGAACCATGCGCCAAGAAATGAAGCATGAGACGACAACAATTTAAGATGATCAGAATATATGTATGTACATGCATTAAGAAGCTGTATAGCATACTTACACGATCTAAGTTGCGATACTTAGAAACCAAGGCATAAGCTTTTCCAATCCCAATTCCATGAACAGATGGAAGGAAATCACAGCCAGCCAAGACACACATGCCTGAAAAAATGTCAGATCATCAGTGGCTTTGGAAATGCTCATTAGAGCCACTGGGATACTGAAAGCAAATATTTAAAGTAAAATTTGGGTGGTAAAAAATAGATGGCCCTGTATGAAGAGAACAATATCATTATTGAGGCACGTAAGTTGGTTGAAGTAACACAATTTGCCACTGTTTCAGATGATAATTTATGGATGACACAGCTCCATAGATGTTTTTATTGATAGCATATGCATATAAAAAATAAATTCAGAGGCACATTGAACAAACCTGTGAATAATTCCTGATCAAAATTTTGGAAGGACGGTGTACGACCCACTGGATTAAAAACATTCTCCAGCAGTATCTCGTCGCCTTTACCATTTTGGTCCATCTTAAATACAACCTGTTTGCAATGAATGCAAATCAAAACAAACAAATCACCAGCAAGTTCAATGATCGAAAAGAAGTCATCAGGAGAGCATTAAACCTCAATCTTCACCATATCAAAGTTTCGTGTAAATTCTTACAGCTTGGCAACCATATGCCACCAGATCACTATCCTCTGTAATCACTGCAGAAATTCCACCTTTTTCTGCTTCGAGACTGGATAGGTATGCTAACTGTGCATCAGCCTCATATGGTGCTACTACAAATTCAACATTCTCGGATCTCAAAGTCTGAAAGGCCAATAGTGCACAAAATTACTCAGTTGCTCGGGGTTTAGGTTTGAATTTAAGAATAAAGAAGAAATGAATATGCACTAGTATCAGGACAATATTACAATTTTGCAGAAAAAAAGAAAGAAAGGAACTTATCATATGAACAAAGGGTAAAAATAAATAAGACTATGCATGAAGTAAACTACCTGTATCAGTTGATGTGCCATAGCTGGAGTTACACTCACTGCCCTCTACACACGAAGAAACAAACGCAGTATACTCAGATTGTACAGCATTTCAGAACTACGAAATTGATTATTCACAAACAAAGATGAATAAATACTCAACATAATGATCTTAATATCGAAACTCGATTGAACTTGAACTCGCTAGGTCTACCATGTTTTCTGATTTCACAGAAAGTCACTAGTCCACAAATCTGAACAATGCTGAGATCAAGTTGCATCAATTATATGTTTGGATAGTTTTATAAATCAGGAAAGCTGGCCAGGATAGTTGTAATCTTCAAACCTAAGCAATGAATACAAAAATGGGTAGAAACAAGCACATAACTCCTAGTAATATCATGAGCACAACGTTTCCCTAGCTCATTATATCCAAGATTCCACAAGTTTCCCAATCTTCTAGTACTAATGTACCATCATGAGCGATTGAGCGCTAAGTTTCCCTAGCTCACCATATCCAAGTTCCAAATAACACAAACCCGATTCATTTTTTAAAATGAAAAAATACTATCTAATGGCTTACGATGCAGTCGGAGTTAAAATACCTGGAAGAGCTCAGTGGCAGCTCTAATATTCCCTTCTTCATATTTCGCCATTGCCAAATCACGATTAGCCTTTCTTTTCCTGAATAGATAACAAATTTGTGCATCAAAACACAAACTCGGTTTCGAAAATTTAATATGAAGAGGAGAAAGCAAATGGGTAAGATTGGACATAAAGATTAAAGAAACGTGCCTGTGTCGCTCCTGCGCAGTGGCAGCCTTACATGGTACATTTCCACCATCAAAGACGACTACTGGGGTTATCTCATAGTGACGAAGCAGCTTTATTCGGTGCATAAAATAATCTACGTATCTCAATTTCCTTTCGCTATTTGAATTCATACACAGTTCCAAACTACATGAATATGCTGCCAAAGAAAAGAAAAATTAAACAATATATAGATAAGCCAACAAAGTCTCATTAGTCATTATCCAGCTGACCCAAAACTAATTTCAAAGCAGCATTGTGCTTACCCCCTTTGTGAAGCCATGAATAGGCATCGATGCCCACCTGCAAATAAATTCCAGATACCCAATTCAAAATCGAAATTGAAATTAAAATCGAAATCAATAACAATCAAATATTGGAAACAGGAAACGGATTAGGACTTACACGCTTGCCGGCATATTTCTTGATATGAATGGGCGCAATGTAGGGCTTCATGAATCGAAGAAGATCTTTGATACCCATTTGCTTGCTTATTCGCCTTTGGGTTTTGGGTTTTTTTCCGTTTCTAGGGTTTTTGATCCTCTTAGTCCTTTCTGTTTTTATTAAAAATTTTGGCTTAGTGAGAAATGACGGAAAGAGCTTGATGTAGAGAAAATGGTGGGAAGAGGAGCGAATGGCAAAATGTGGAGGCAAATAATAAAAAAAAAAATCCAATTGAAAACTCCCGCGCTTTTTGAATTTAGCTTGCCCAACCGAATACGGCTAACCTCTTCGGTAACATCTTACTGAATTAATGATGCATATATATATATATCTATCCATACATATATGGGTGCTACTGTGCTAGTGTGGTATCCATTGTCAACAAACAAACTTGAAATGCACTCCTTTAACTGAAAGAAATTCAAAAAAAAAAATCCGCATTAATCGATAACGTACTTAAGTTAATAATGTTATAATATAAATATTAAGTATCAATTTAGTCATTTCTGAAAATCGAATTAGAGACCATCCACATAACATATAGAAGAAAATATCATTACTGTAACGCTAGATCCGTTTAATTATTTTTTTTGGGCAAAACCATTTAATTTATTTAATTCATTGATATTTTAAATAAATACAAAATTTTCATTTTAAAATTTTTTATTTAATTTAAATATTAATGAATTCAACCAAAGAAATTTTAATATTCATAACAGATAATTAAATATGTCATATATTATCGATACTCTCATCGAAAAAATTATAAATTCGTCCAACTATAAGCACCAACGTCTCACTGATAACTTGGGCACATTAATCACTTGCTTCATACATGGAGTTCGATCATTCATACATTACACAAAACCATCTATCTTCCTTCTTGCACAGTTGAACTGATATTGCACTGTATATATACAAGAAGATTTTAGAATTCAGATTTAGGATCACAATCTCACGAAAACAATTATGGAGCTGATCTCAAATACAGAGGTATGCAGCTTTCAGGGTTTGGCTCCCAATCCCATACAGAAAACGCACTCGAACACTTCATCCATCTCCTAGTCATATCGGGAAAATGCCTATCGATCACATCCTTCAAACTCTCCGTTCTGTTAACCCACTCAATTCCTTTCTCCGTGTATGTTTTCGCGTTGAAATTCGTCGTGAAGAAACGATCAGCTTCAAGCCTCCTAAGCAAAATATAAATGTAACAAAATTAATTTGAGAATTTGAGCCTTGTAATTTGTTTGTATAAGTAAATTTATTTACCTTGATGCAATGAGTAGAAAGATGAAGAAAGCTGTCTCACTAATGGCGAAGCCCTTGATCTTCTTCTCTGCGTGTAAACCCACAAGCAAATCAAGCTTCTCAACATCATCTCCATACACTTCCTTAAGAGCTTCTGCAACTTCTTTATCGTCGGTCAAATCCTCCCACTTCTTAATAGGTATCATCAGCAGATTCCTTCTGAATTCGTTGTACCGCGGAACCCCGTTCTCTCTGTCTCGATATACTGATTATGAAAAGATATGTATGGTAATATATTACAAAAATATTCATGCCTGTTAATAATTTTGTTATGAAATTGAAGCAATTAAGTTACAGCATTGTACTTTCTAATGCAGCCATGTCAACCGGATCCGGTCTTTCTTCTCCGGCAATGTCATGTGCAATGAGGTTCCTCATCCATGAGGGATAATTCCATAATGTCACAGCTCCGCATGGCTGGTGACCCATTGATACCAACATTTTCTCAATTCCAATTTTCGACAGTCTTCGTTCTCCTTCTTTGCCAAGCAAATCTGTCATAAGCACCCTGTAACAGATATATGCTTTCATTGGGGCCTATCTTGATGCAGTGCAACAAGGTAAGTATATATGATATACAGAACAGTAAAATACTAAGGGTGCAATTTCGGTTGGACCAACCCGAATCAACCCGAATCCTTTTATATTCAATTCGAATTCAATTTTGAGTATTTTTCGGGTTGGGTTGGATTAGGTCGAAGTTCTAACCTGTCAAAATCTGATCCAATCTAATTCAAATTCCAACTAGCCCAATCCAACTCAATTTTAGACTATGAATAAATTCATTTGAACATACATGCAACTTGAACGATGTATATTGAATATATTTTTTTAATTTTATTCATTTTCAATACAACAATAATTAAGATAACTATAGAAAAATTGTATAAGATATAATGCTTAAGCAACTAATAATTAAGTAATGTTGGGATTGATTGTTTAATTGGACAATATGGTTTGAATTTTGGGTTGAATGAACTTGAGTAAACCTAAAACTTAAATAAAACCCGAGTTAACTGGAATCAAACCGAATTCATACAAACTTGAGTTAGCCCAGGCACGGGCCAACCTTAGGGGCTTAAGCGGGTTTCAGCCTACTCGAAATTGCTAATCCAAAAGAAATAATAGTATATTTTTAGTATTTACAACACACCCAATTAATTTGTTATGCACGTAAATAAGTTTAAAAAATAATATTTTTGAAGATTGTATAATACATTCTTCAAATAAAAGAGTATTTGTTGATAATATTAACATCGATCTGATAATAGACTCATTTAATATGTCAAAAACTAATAGATCCTATAAGTTTAGTACTCTTATATTACATGGTATCGTATAAATTTGTTTTTTTTTTGTATGTATGTATTAATTTTTGGGATAATACTAATCGGTATATATATTTTTTTCTTATAAATAAAATTCATTCATATTATCAAATTTTGATAGAATATAATATTAATAAAATTAACTCACCTCACGTTCAAATCTTGGTCTCATGCCTAAGTTAGCCTAAACTCAATCGAACTTGAATTGTGAATATTCGATTAGGACACTCAACCTGCCCGAAATGCACCCCTTAAAAAAACGGGACATACTAAATTGATCATATTTAGTGATCACATTGACATGACAATTAATAAAGTGTTATTTTTATAAATTTAATCACTTTGAATTCATTTTATGTGGTTAATAAAATATCATATCAATGTAGTCACTATATGCGGTCATTTTAATGTATCTAAATAATATTATTTTAAAAAGCACGCTAAAAATAATGAGAGAATTCTTTGAAACGTTACTCTTCTAGTACGGGAGGCGATTTGTGCTGTGAAGCAACAGGCTGATGAATATCCCGGAGGATGATTTTATCCGGCAGAAGCGAATGCATCCGGTACACACTTACAAATTCCTCAGTGAGCGAATAAGGAATTCCATGATCTATAGGCTGCTTTAGGCCAACCAATCCACTCAATATTGGTCCTAATTTGTGTCCAAATAAATCTTTAAATCTTTTCCCCATAAATCCATACCTGCAATAATTATAATTTATACATACCGTCGTGATTTAATTAGCCGCGTTAATATATAGGATATTTATTAATTAGTTCTTAACAACATAAATATTTATTCAAAATTTTACTAATTATATTTTTGAAATGTTGCATTCCCTAAACACCATAATAATTACTTCTATTTATGAAAAAAAATTAATCCCTATTTAGTAGTTTTTTTTCCTTTCTAATTATGCAAATATTACTTATATATATATATATATTTTATTTGTATATTTTAAGGAGTAATGTGGGTATCTAATTTAATTTAATAATTAATTAAATTATTTAATATTAGATGATAAATATTTTTAAATTCAAAGTTTTTCAATAATTAAACCGAGAAGACTAAAGAGTCCAAACACGTGACAAAGAGTACCAAAAAAGATAATATTGTTTTTAATTATTTGAAGAGCTTATTAATAAAAATAAATTAATAGAATAATTTCAAGTAAAAGTAAAAATTATGAAAGGTGAACTACTAATTTATTCTTAATATATTAACTAATTGATTAATTAGTGGGTAGATAATTAATTACCAGTTTATCCTCATCCCCGCCAGGAGAGTATCAGTCTTCAAGAGCTCTACAGTCCAATCAATGGTGTGGATTTTAGCAATGACAGCTGACGTCACCAATCTTGCATGTCTGTACAGCTTCTCATCATCAAAATCTGGGTAATTTACCTAATTACACACAAAAGAGAAGTGAAGAAGAAATAAATAAAAATTAATTGTCCGATATTTGAGATGAAATATTTTTATGGGCTATTTATTATTTAGTTTTTAATAACATTAATATTTATTCAAAATCTACTATCATATTTTTTAAACTTTTTAGCCTCTAACCATCATAATAATTAAATAATAAAATTGAACATTTTCCTTTTAAAATATTTTTAAACTTCAAATTTAAATATTTTTTATTGTAAGATTATATTAATGATTATGAAAACATTACTCCTATTTATAGTATTTCTTTCACTTATTCAATTTAATGAGTGATGTAGGTATCTAATCCAACTTAACGCGAGATAATTAAGAGCACAAAATTTTCAAAAATACTTTTAAGCTTTAAATTAAAAAATATTTATCATCTAATACTAAATATTTTAGTTATTTGCTGATGATTTATGATTTAAATTTTAGATTTTGTGCCCAAAATCTAATGATTAAACTCTAAATTTTAAGTCATACGTTTTTCCACCACTATCTCACTCCCTCCCAACAATTTTATATACTCTACCATTGAATCTCAGATAATACAAATTTTATTATTAATTTTATAGAAAAAATACAATTATAATTATATATACTATATATATAATATTAAAAATGAGCCAAGAGATAAAAGAAACTAAATAATAAGGGCACATGGAACAAAACGAACTAAAAAAAATATTATTTTTAATTATTTGAAAGACTTCTTAATAAAAAAAATTAAATATAAATAAAAATGATCAATGATTTACTCTAAAATTTACCTTTAGCATATCACAAACAGCATTATGTTCTCTGGCGAATAATGCTTGGAGGAGGGAGAAGCCGGCCCAGCAATTCCGGACGTCGCCGGAGATAGGAACACCATTTTCATCATGCTCAAGCAGCCCGTCGTCGGAGCTCTTCAACATTCCGTCTTTGAAAGTTCTTACTCTTGTCATTCCCGCCACGTCATTTCCATAAATTACACTCCCATCCCTGTAAATTTGTAAATTGACCACATGATCCAGATAAAAAGCTAGCTTGCAAAAATAACTTACCACCAGGGAGTCCTTGCATTCAACGAGCCCGATTCATCTGAATTCGAACACGTGGCAACTTTCTTGGTCCTAAAAAACGTGAATGTGTTTAGTGGACACCCACTTGCAATTTCTTGAGGAGCTTTAATTTCCACCTGTACTTCCATCGTCAATCATTTAAAAAAAAAAAAAAATCAGAATATAATCTCCATCAGTTGTATGACACCGGAAGTTGATGTATACGGTGTACCTACCTGTTCAGTGTCCTCTAAATGATCAACCCAGTCATGAATCATGAACTGTATCCATGAACAAGCTATCATGTTGAATTGCTTCCCATTGTCTACAAACTTCTTCCTTGCCAAAAGCTGTGAGGCTACAAGTGTAGGGTGAGGCTCCAGCAACTGTACCAAAATTATATAATTAAGGCAATATATTAATGAACTCACTCTCAAAATCCAAGGTACGTGGAAAAATACGCAAAAAATTCAGTTAAATGTAGGCTTTATTTAATCGACAATAACGAAGAGACTTAAATATACTCGATGTTTAGATTAATTTCAGGGTAAATTACACTTTAACATGTTATAATTTACACATTATAACAGATTAATACTTAAATTTTTAAATGTTACGATTTTCATTATGAATTTTTCAATCATTACACTTTGGTTTTTTTATTAATATTTTTTGTCAAATTTGAAATAAAACTCATAATTTTAAATAATAAAATATCAATTTAAATTTATAAAATTTATTTATTTCATATATAACTTTTTAAATTTTTTTATTAATTTTTGTACATTTGTAAATTTTTTTAATTTTTATTACCTAAAAGTAATTCTTTTGGATTACTTAAAATAAATATTTTTTATCAATTTAATTAAATATTTTATTATTTTTAACAAAATGATCAAAGTGTAATAATTTTAAGAATTCATAATAAAAATTATAACATTTAAAAATTTAGATATGAATCTATTATAAAATGTAAATCGCAGAGTAATAAAATATGATTTTCCTTTAATTTTAATACTTGACATATGAATGAAAATATCTACTATTTTTGTAAAATTTTTATCGATCTATTCGTATTTTAAAATTTTGACATTAAAATAAAAATAACATATTCACAATATTTCTGTCAATATACTTATATTTAAGGATTTTAATATAATAATAATAAGGAGAAAAGAAAAATATCTCCTCAATTTTTATAATATAAATTTAGTTTTAAATAAATGTTATTTAGTGATTAATTTTTTAAATTTTAAATGAAATTTCTATTATCTTTTATTGAGGGTGAATAATATTAATATGGTGAAAAATGATATTTTTATTTTTATTTTTACTTGTATGATCAAAATAATCGGATAATAGCAGAGAAGGGTACTTGCCCCGTATGGTGAAGTAGAGGGAGGCATGTTGCGACCGAAGAAGGTGCCTTGGCTTCCAACCAGATGATCGGTAGGGTGATTGCAAGTCCCATCAGCCGTTCGATACGACACCGTTTGGGTATTGTATTTCTGGCCGTTGGTTCTGCCGACGTGCAAAAGATTGTAACGCTGATGCAGGTGCCTTCTGACCGCCAAGTAACCAAGTCCCATAAAAACTGGCAATCTGTGCCAAATTCCCAGCTCGTCCACAAAATGAATAATCTGAAATGTTGGCATTAAGAAACATTCGTTAAAACTGCAGCTGCCGAGAGAGAGAGAGAGAGAGAGAGAGAGATTACGTAGAAGAGCAAGGTGTCGAGGAGGGTCATCTTGGCTACGATACGCCGGAGCTGAGGATGAAGGAAGGTTGAAGAAGATAGAAAACATGTCATTTTTTATGTTCTTAATTTTACGACGAGTCTATTGAGTAAGTCTTGAAAGGAGAGCAATAATGAATTTAAAGGCGGTTGTTGCAGATAGTGACAGTGTTCAGAAGTACCTGCTGTTGGTGTGTGGTCATTGTCTGGTCATTTGTATATATTACAAATATTTTTAATGTAGAGAATATTAAAAGCGGCAATTTTGACCAAATTTGATACCCAATTCAAAATTAACACGATATTTATTCACATTAATTCATACAATTAAAATTTTAAAATATTTTTGTTTAATTTATTATGACATATTTAATAATCGGATAAGTTTTGAGTCAACTTATTAACTCGTATCACTAATCTGTTTAACAAATGAGGAGATTTTGAGTTAACTTGTTAATTCGTATATTGATCTATATATTAATCCGTTTAATAAACGTGTCATTATTAACTCATATATTTATCTATTTACTATATAAATACCTATTAAATATTATAATTTAAATAGGTTAAACATATTAAACGGATCAAACGGGTCACAAATTAATTAAATTTCGAATACAATTTATATATTAAATGAGTTATACGTGTTGTCTAAGTCATTAATTAACAGAGTGGGTTTAAATTGGATATCCTTATCACGATAATTAAACTGGTCGGATCCAATATGCACATATGAAAAATGTTGTGAATTTCATGCTCTCACTCCATTTATTTTTTGTGATTAGACGTGTAACGACTCTATTTGCATGATCATGCTATCCATGCCATTCCCCATACCAATTGTGCCGTATTTATTAATCTCATTCCACTTGCATCTATCGGGCTAGGATGGAGGAATGTTTCAGTGTATTATCGTTTAAGAGTTATGAATTTTATAAAATTGATGTCTTATTTTTAAAATATATTTATATATTTATACATGTTTGTATTTTAAAATGGAGTGAACTAAATTTTTCAGTGGAATCTTATCAAAATTTGATCGAACGTGTGAATTTTATGATATACAAAAAAAAAATAGAGTCAAAATATATAGTTGTTATATAAAAAAACAAATAATCATACTATAAAAATATTTAAATTGTATTGTATGTGTTTTTAAGACACAATATTCATCAATTAACGAATAGGATAATACATCATGTAATCTCTAAGAAAAATTCACCTTTCATCTTATTTAAATATAAAAAAAAAAATTGATGAGATGAATTATATAAGTTAACATTACATATATTTCTTTTTTGGATACTAAATTTCGGATGAACTGAACAAAACACCCCAGCCCTAACACCAGGTATGTAGGCGTACACGAGTTATCATATAAATAGATGAAGTTATCATTATGTGGTTTTCCAAATTTACAAAAGAAAAAAATTTCTTGTGGTGTTGGAGCCGCTCCATCTATATCTCATAAGTATCAGAAAAATACATGGATCATCAAGAAATGTAGAGCTAGAGGACACCAACAATTATTCAATTAGTACATGCCTCATTCAGTCTACATCTTTTTTATTTATTTATTTTCCATGAACTTGAAATATTACTTACTTATAACCATGTGTTGCTTAGATTGTCGATCTTAAAGGTTTAGCTAGGGCCGGCCCTAAGGGTAGCCAGATAAAGAGGCCGCCTAGTGCCCCCATCTCTAGGGGGCGCCAATTTTATTTTTTTTTATATATATATATATAGTTGTTATGTAAATTTTGTATATAAGTTTGTTACTTCCATACATTTCTTTTATAAAAAAAAAGTTTGTTACTTCCATGTTATTCACAAAACAGCTAAAAGTGCGCTGGTTATCTTTGTTATGCACTCTCTCTTAGCAGCTTCCTTTTTTTCCCCCCTTTTAGGTTTTTTTTCCCTTTTAGTTTTTTTCCGAGAAGTCCTGCGTTCGAATCTCCGGTAGAGTCTTTTTAAGAATTTTTTTTCTTTTCTTTTTTCCTTTTAGTTTTTCTTTCCATTTTTTTAGTTTTCTTGTCGTAAATACATTATTTTCCTTTTTTTTTTTGTTTTATCATTTCCTAAATCAACTCTAGTAATTTTTCCTAAATGAATCCTAATAATTTTTCCTAACTCAAACTAAATAATTTCTTTTAATTTCTTTTTTTTAAAGAATAACCTAGCCTCCTTTATCTATTTAAATTAATTTTTAAACCCTAACCCCTCTCTCACTTTTTAAAGAAATCAAAGAAAATAATTTTAATTGAAAGGAAGATGAGTTGAGTTGTGAAATATAATTTTGGGAGGAGGGATCACAAACGAATACATCGTTAGACTTATTACCAAGTTCCTACTCGTTAATCATGTTCAATTTTTCCCCAACAGTTTAATTTTTGAGTTAATTGCTGGTAGTTAGATTGTCAGATTATTGGATTGTTAACTTGTTAGATCTTTGGATACTATACTCGTATATTATTTTTTGTGATTGTTTAATTGTTGATTATTCAATTATTGGATTATTGGATTGTCGTTGTGAAAACTTAATTAGCACTTTTGCCTCTCAAAATGCAAGATGTGCAATATTTAAGTAAAGTTTTCATAGATGTATTAAGTGCATGTATTTTTTTTTTAAGAAATTATCAATTAAGGACCTTAAATACTTATTTGATTGCATTATTTGGTAATTATTTATTGTCGTAATTTTGATATAAAAATAGTGTTTTTAACGCGTTAGAAATATATATAACGGACATTTTGAGAATTGAAGAGTAATGGGGCCGCAATTTGAAGGTTCGTCTTGGACCCCCAATATTTCAAGGCCGACCCTGAGTTCAGCTATATGTAAAATTCCAAAATTGGAAATATTTGTTTGCTGAAAAATGTGGAATGTCTATTTATTGAATATATCATAGTTGTATGACCAAATATTCTTCTTCTACTTAACATTATGCAAACAAGATCTTTAGAAAGAATGACCTAATTTTTTAAAAAACAAAGAAAGGTAGGTAGAAAGAATGACCTAATTTTTGTTTTTTAAACAAAGAAAGGCCACTCTAGCTAACTGATATCAGCATTCTTCCTACCATACATCTGGAACAAGGAATCGACCACTTCATATACTCAGTCACAACCTACAAAATATTGAGTTGGTATTATTACTATTGTCACTCAAAAAATAGGCATCCACGTGGATTCAGTAGTCACTTTTATTTCCAAAACCATTCTGAAATATTCATGGGTGTAATTAAATAAAGATGTCAATTTTTGGCACGACTCAATATACGATTTGAAACTAGAACGAAATTTATTTGGATTAACTCGCAAAATTAAAATTTTGGGTTATTTTTTGGGTTGATCCGTTATGACATGTTTAATAAACGAGTAGGTACCGGATCAACATGTTAACCCATATAATGACATATTAACTCGTTTAATAAATTGGTATATTTCAGATTAACATGTTAATCCGTATAATGTTAACATGTTTAATAAATGTATTAATTACTAATTCATATATCTACCTATATATCTCTTAAATCATATAACTTAAATAAGCTAAATATGTTAAACGGGTTAAACATGTCATATGTTAATTGAGTTTCGAGTACTATTTGTTTATTAAACGGGTTATACGAGTTACATGAGTTATTAGCAGGTCGGTGTCGGGTTGCTTATCCTTGATATGATTATTAAACTTGTTGAATTTGAGTTTGAGATATTTGAACAAAACAAAAATTCATGACACGACATGACACGATCCATTGTCAGCCCCACATTGGAACGCTGTGAGATGCAGATATCTCGGGGTACTTAAAAAATGAGTTTATGTTTTGGAAGTGGAAATCTTGAACTGATTGGTTATACAGATGCAGATATGGCAGGAGATCTTAATTCCAGAAAATCTACTTCTGGACACCTGATTACATTTTCAGGGGGAGCAGTTTCTTGGCAATCAAAGTTATAAAAATGTGTTGTTATATCAACTACAGAGGCAGAGTTCATTGCAGCTATAGAAGCTTGCAAAGAAATGCTATGGATGAAACGGGTTCTGCATGAGTTAGGGTAAGAACAACAGAAGTACATTGTGCATTGTGACAGTCAGAGTGCAATCCACTTGAGTAAGAATTTGAGTTTTCATTCGAGATCAAAGCATATTAATGTGTGATATCATTGGATACGTGATATGTTAGAGTCCAATCAATTAAAACTTGAGAAGATCCATATTGACGACAATAGCTCAGATATGATGATCAAGTCCTTACCTAAGGACAAGTATGAGTTATGTAGATTAGCAGTTGGATTGATGGAGCTCTCCACCTAAGTCGGGAGGGGGACATTGAAGAGTCTCCCTCCTTAATTGGAGGACGAAGAAAAATTAATAAAAAAAATGAAAATAAAGAACAGATGAGACATAATAAGAGAAAATATAAAATGAAACAAAATAGAAAATATAATCTAAAATGAAACGGAAAGGTCAGAAAACCTTTATTTATTTAACTTCTAACAGCTTATAAAAATTGGAGTTTTATTCATTCTCTATCAATCAGCGAGAGTAACCAAATTCGTAGAGAATTTGAGAGAAAACTTCATATGTATGTAAGAGAGAAAACCTTTTGAGAAAATATCCAAGAGAGAGAGTTACCTACAAATTTTCGATGAGATTATTTGTACCCATTATTTTATAGTTGAAGAAATTTAGTGTTTATTTTGTGTGCCTATTTTAATTATACAAGAATAAAAAAAGTCAGATCTTAGAACAAAAAATAATTACTTAATTTTGAATTTCAATATTCGCCATCTTTTTGACAACGCCCAAACTACGCATTAAATTAAACATGTAATTCGAGTGTTATGCAATTTAAACCCTTTTTGTGTAGATGTAGTATTGGTAAATAGGGATCGTTCTTAACCGGGGAAATTAGGGAACATTAATAATGTGTTAGTGGGAAAGAGTAATGAATAAATGAATAATGAATAAATTAATGAATTAAATAATTAAAGAATTAACAAATTAAAGAATTAATGAATTAAAGAATTAAAGAATTAATTAATCAAAGAATAATAAACTAAAAGTATTAAAGAATAAAAGAATAAAGAGATGAAAGAATCAAAGAATAATAAACTAAAAGTATAAAAGAAGAATAAAACAATAAAAGAATAAAAGAATAAAGAATAAAAAAGGATAGAAGAATAAAACAATAAAAGAATAAAGAATAAAAAAGGATAGAAGAATAAAACAATAAAAGAATAAAGAATAAAAAAGAATAAAAGAACAAAAGAATAAAAGAATAAAGAATAAAGAATTGAAAAGGGGGGTTTTGAAAAGAGTTGTAAATATAAAATAAAGAAAACAAGTAAAAATAATTAAATACTTAATTTTACTTCTACTTTAACTTTTGTACTAGTGAACTTTCTTCAAACACATATTTTTACCAACACTCTAACATCATGCTCATATTGAACCAATCACGAAATCATACCTTAATCATCTCAAATACATGCATACATTTTTCATATTATAAATGCACCGAACAGCGGATTATTACTTACAATATGATTCACCTTAAGTAAGTGATTTAATGCGCCGAACAGCGATCAAACATTAAATCTCTTCAACTCTATTCTAAATGCCCCGAACAGCGGATCAACATTTAGTTTCGAATTGAAGTTTAAGTACTAAAACATATGAAGTAAAAGAAACTCAAAAAGTAAAACACATGGAGATTGCATTCTTACTTACAAATGTTAGAAAGAAAATACCAACACATATATTGAATTATAAGTAAAACCAATAACAATAACAAGAATTTAAGTAGAGAAGTATGGATTTTCACAAGAATCACCGAACAGCGGCAGGAAACTTGTGAAGATGGAAGAAGAAATACGAGGAATTCGGTCTTAAAACTCTTGAATTGCCTTAGAATTACTTGGCCTAGGTATTTCTTAAGGAAAGCATAAAAATGTGTTTAAGAGATCTCAAAGAAATATCACAAGAACAAAGTAAAGAGGAAATGAAATTAAGAAAAATAAAAATAACATAAATTAAGAACAAGAATTAAAAGAAAGCTAATTAACAAGAAAATCTACAAGAAGTTAAAATGGTCCCCAAAAATGTCTCTCAAAAGAGAGAAACAAAAGAACTAAAAGAAGAAAACTAAAAACTAAGCAAAATGGAAGAAATGGAGCTAATGGGGGACTCCTCATATACATGAAATGACCTCCCTATTTATAGGGGGGAAAAGCTAATTACACTAAAAAAAATAAATAAAAACAAATAAAAGTTATAATAAAAATATTAAAAAGTGAAATGATGAGATTGGGTGGTGTTTGTGGGGAAAAGATGTAAAAAAAAACAAAAGAAATGTTGCTGGAAATGGGCTGTCAGAAACAGCTGAAAAAGGGCCAAATATTCGGTGGATGCTGGCTGGAAAGGTCCTTAGTGGGTCATCAGGCTTGCGCTGGAAAGAGAGGTGGTGGCCGGCAGGCGTGCACTGAGCTGGCGTAGAGGCTGTCGGCAGGCGCTTGCTGGAAAGGTGAGAGGGCGATCGGCGCGCGCATGCCGAAGGGAAGAAAGGCGCTGGAGGCTGTCATGCGGGCTTGGGCCGCGCGCGTGTTGGGCTGTGCAGCTGGGCCTATGCTTCTGGGCTTGGTTCAAAATGGACTGGGCTGAAGCGGCTGCACAATTTCTTGAAATGGGTTTGGGCTGTAAGAAAACTGAAATAATTAATTTAACTAATTTAGTAATATTTCACCGAAATTCGTCCATAATATTTTCGTTAAAATTCCGATCGAGACGATTCTTTCGCCAAAATACTCCAAATTACAAACTTTATTTATTTAAACAAAAATAACACAAAATAAATTATTTTATCTATTTATTTAATATTTTAATATTAAAAGCTAAGTATAAAGGGTATAAAATAATATAAAATAATGCTTATTTGATGACCTATCACTTTTCCAACAAAGGAAGCGGCAGCTACTCGGGTTCCTTCTAAACGATGGTCACCTCAGTGGACGTCTTGTATCCATCTCGATTTTGATGCTGCCAAAACTTTGGATTACTTCATAGATTTGGAAAAAGATTTACGACACCGAAAATAGGTAAATATGTGGGTTGGGTGAATCATGTGGTGGAACAACATACTGGCCCTATCATCAAAACATTTAGGGCTTGCTTTGCTGATTTAACTAGGGAATATGCTAATTCCATCGATAAATGGATTGAGTTTGCATTGGAAAAGAGAGTTCAAGTGCTTCTACTGGATTTTGTTCAACTATTTAGTTTACCTAGCGGCAATACGTTATATATTTTTCCACCCAGATTACTAGGTCTCGGAGAAGGGTCAGATTTGAAGCCTCACGATGGATTGAAATACCTCAAAGTCCTTTTATCGGATAGTGTTTATGTGGACGAAGAAGTTGCTCATAATTTCTTGTCCTATTGTCCATCTCTTGAACAATTGTCATTATCTTATCTCCAAAGCTTAAAAGAGTTGAGAGTTGGCGGTCCGTCAATCAAATTGAAGTACTTGACATTGAAAACGTGCATTGGATTTGAGAAAATTGAGATTTGTGACGCAAACCTTGTTTCGTTTATTTATTGGTGGGAATGGGTGGACACGATACTAAGAAATGTACCCTGTTTGGTTGAGGTTGCCGCTTCTAGTTTCTTTTCCCCTGGTCCTCCTACTGATTTCATGAATCTTACCTTTTCCAAGCTTCCATGCTGCCTTTCTCAGCTAGAAACTCTGGTGTTGGACACACGTTATGCAGTTAGTATTTATGATAATGACATAGATGCATTTTTTGTTCTAAAATCCTCAATATTTTGCAATTAATATATCGTAAGTAATTACTCTTTTCTTCTGTGGTTCACAGGACTACAACAAAGATTATGTGTTTCTTGTATTACCAAATCTGAAGCAATTGGATTTAGTGGTTTATCCAGATTATGAGTGGGATCTCAGTCAATTATCTTCTTTGATGAAAGCAACTCCTTCCTTGCAGAGATCTAAATATAAGTAGTTAGTAGATTACATTTACATGGTAGAACAAACAATACATGATTCGTATTTTATGCATGTGCATTACTATTGGTGATTTTCTTATCCATGATTCATTTTGTTGCCCTTTTTGATGATAAAAAAGTATAGAATGAAGAAGATCAATGACACGTTTAGTGCCACGAATAAGATTGGACTGAGTATCTCATTAATTAGAATCAAGGAAATGTCTATTGAATTTGCTGATAAACTAGTTAATCATTTGTTTTCTTGGTGCAGATGTTGAATAATATGCCAGAAGTCGGAGGAAGTTGAGGAGAGAGAAATAAATGAAGCTGCTAAATGCCCTCGTCATAATCTGAAGCTAGTAGAAGCAGAAGGGTATCGGGGCCGAACAAATTGTATGAAACATGTCATGTTCATTATAGAGAATGCTATCTCTCTTCAGAAAATTGTTATTGATCCTGGTGGAGGATGCATCATAGTGGAGCAGACAGAACAGTACAAGACGCACGAAAGGAAGGAGAGGCAAGACATCATGCTATGTACAACCTTAAAGAAAGAGTGCCTTCAATGATAGAATTTACATGCTTATAGTAAATGCTAGTAACCTTTCTAGTTAGAGAACAGAGAATGTGTACATCTTAAATTTTTTTCATCCAAATAATACATAATGAAGGACCACTATCATTCCGTAGGGACATTTTCTGGAAACTATGGATCTTTTGGATGCTCTGTCAAGTAGAGCAATCTCTAAATCAAGTCCATCATTGTTCCTCTCCACGGACTCTCCTCTAAGTCCATCATTGTTCCATTAGCAATTGTCCATATAATGTACTTGGCGTGCTAGGTTATCCGATTGGCTATTAATTGGTACTCTTCATATAGAATTCTCTATTTTCCATTATCTTGTTATTTGCCCTTCATGGTGAAACACAATAACTGATGGACATTATATTCTGATTATTTTTTTTTAAATGATTGACAATGGAAGTACAGGTGGAAATTAAAGCTCCTCAAGAAATTGCAAGTGGGTGTCCACCAAACACATTCAAGTTTTTTAGGACCAAGACGACAGACTTAAGACGACACCCACTTTGGATTTTAGATTGCAGTCTCTGTAGACACGATGACTTATTTTCACTTTCCAATCAAAATTTGGTCAAATGATGAATCAATATCAGTTTAGACGAGGCTCTTACGCAACCCACTTTGGATTTTAGATTCTAGTCTTTGTAGACAAGATGACTTATCTTCACCGTTACCTTCACATATCAATCCGCACCAGCCTCATTGAACAAATTATTTAATAGGCTTAATTCATCAGTCCCTGACTCTACTTCAGACCACAGAACCACAGTGACAAGGCCATGGCAGGAGGCTTGAGGAGGATGAAGTTGGGTTCACAAGGCCTTGAGGTCTCGGCTCAAGGCCTGGGCTGTATGGGCATGTCCGCCTTCTATGGACCTCCAAAGCCCGACGAAGACATGATCGCTCTCATCCACCATGCCATCAATTCCGGCGTTACCTTCCTCGACACCTCTGACATCTACGGTCCCTTCACCAACGAAATTCTTCTTAGCAAGGTGGGTAGGTCGTTGATTTGGCGTATGAACACTCTTGATTTGTAATGAAATAATGAGTTGCTTCTGCTTTTGTTGGGATCATTGATATGAATGATTTGATGATGAAGTGAATTGGGCTGATGGGTTCACTCTTGTTTATCCATTTAAGTTATATATACTGAGCACAAGATTGATAGTGACAACAATATAAAATGAATTTGTGGGTTTTGTTTGGATTATTGAAGGAATGAACTGATGATTGAAGTAACTGAGTTAAATAGCTTTTTTGAGTTCTTTGGACTGTCAATATCGAATGAATTGATGATGATGAAGTGAATTGATTGTTAATATTAAATGTATTGATTATGATGAAGTTAATTGGAGTTTGTTGGATTGATGAGAGGCAGGCTCTGAAAGGAGGGGTACGAGAGAAGGTTGAATTGGCCACAAAATTTGGTATCAGCTACGCAGACAACAAGAGGGAGATTCGAGGTGACCCTGCATATGTGAGAGCTTCTCTTGAGGGTAGCTTGAAGCGCCTTGGTGTTGATTCTGTTGATCTCTATTATCAGCATCGGGTTGACACCCGTGTCCCCATCGAAGTCACGGTTTGTGTTGTTCACTCTTGAGATTCAATCTCCTTATACTTGCAATTGCAGGTGTTGATTCTTTACATCATTGGGTAACTATTTATTTTCCATTCGGTTGAGAAAATAAACATGTGTTTTTAGTAAGAATGGTACTAAAGTCTAGAGCAGGACCAATAGATATGTGTGACTATGCATCTGCACTTGCTATTGATGCCATGGTTATTTGAAGATTTAGATAAAATACATAATCATTTTAAAGAGTCCCATATTTTATCAACCCTCAAATTTCTATGCAGTAGAAGTCATGTTTTGGCCACACATCATGCTTTGATTAGAACGTGATTTGGCTCCATTCCATATAATGGCTTTTGTTAAACTGTTCGATCGTGAAACATTTTCATTGATGAGTGTAATTTAGTTTCTTTACATTCCTTCTTAGACTTGCGGAAGTGATGAGGAAGTAGTTATACAAGTTATAACTTATTATCGATTATAACTAAAAGGTTCCATCCTACTTCTTTTTTCTTTCTCTTACTCTAAGTGGCAGTTTTGTGCCCGTCCTGGTTTAAAAGGTCTTAATTACATTTAGGTGCAACCTAGTGTACCTAAATTTTTTTTTCAAGTGGGCATATGGTTAGTACTTTGCATTATAAAGAGAGAAGGGGTAGGGTATGCTTGAATTATCTTCATCATAGAACTACTTCTTGTGTTATAATATGTCTGATTTCTGCACTATAGGGAGGTTTTGTATTTATGAGCTATGTTGGCCATCGATAAGAATATGGTGGTTTAATGTCACTTTTCTCACTAGACTGTTTATGTTATCTATTTTTTTGGTACCAGCGTGCTTCAGGGTTTACTTATTTTGAACAGTTTGTTATTCCTAAATTACTTGATCATGTATTTTACTAGATTGGGGAACTCAAGAAACTAGTTGAAGAGGGTAAGATCAAGTACATTGGTCTATCCGAGGCCTCAGCTTCCACAATAAGAAGAGCACATGCTGTTCATCCAATAACAGCTGTGCAGTTGGAGTGGTCATTGTGGTCAAGAGATGTGGAAGAAGATATTATTCCTACTTGCCGGTGAAGCTTAATGGAAGACACTCAGTTGTATATTAAATTATTAAGTAGGTAGCACTTCATGCTGATCTCACTTTTCTATCTTCTCAGGGAACTTGGCATTGGTATTGTTGCATATAGTCCTTTAGGAAGAGGCTTTCTTTCCTCGGGCGCTAAGGTCATCGATACTCTAGCCAATGATGATTTCCGAAAGGTTTGTTGATATGTTAGATAATTGTAGCATCATCATACTATGATTGTGAATATCCTTTTATCTTTATCTTGCTGGTCCTACAATTAGTAGTTGGCCTTGAAAATTGTAGCATCGTTAGTCTAGCACCCTCTTTCTGAGTTCTTGCGGTCAAAATTTATTTTTGTAATTGCTGTATCCAAGTAGCCCGGATTTATTCCGGCATATGCGTTCGTTTTGTAATCATCCTTGAAGGTTAAAAATTCAGTAGCATATAAGGCCAAATCAGGCAACTAAGTTATGTTATCAGGCCTCGTTATCATGTTGATTTGATAAAGTCGTTCATTTTAGTATTGATGCTGAAATATGTGGTATATTTGTTGTAGGATCTACCCAGGTTCCAAGGTGAAAACCTAGAGCATAATGAAAGAATATTTGAGCGGGTTAGTGATCTTGCAGCAAAGAAGGGGTGCACCCCATCTCAGCTAGCATTGGCTTGGGTTCATCACCAAGGAAACGATGTGTGTCCTATACCAGGAACCACCAAGATTGAGAATTTTAACCAGAATATCGGAGCTCTGTCTGTGAAATTGACATCTGAAGAAATGGCGGAGCTTGAATCGTTTGCTTCAGTGGATGCTGTTAAAGGCGACAGATATATGGATGACTTCAGTACCTGGAAGAACTCTGAAACTCCACCACTGTCTTCATGGAAAGCCACATAAGTATTGTGTGTTTTGGCATGTCATAGTAATGCCCTCTTTGTACCTTATGCCCTCTTTGTAAGTATTGCATGTCATAGTAATGCCCTGTTTGTACTTAAGTCGTTGAATAACGCGTGGAGTTTTGGTTTTTTTTTTTGTTTAAAATTAAGCGTGGAGTTTTTCTAAAATTAATTTTATTTTTATTTTCACTATAAAGGTATTCTTACTCCTAATCTAAAAAAAAAAAAAAAAACGATTGAGAGGGTGAGGAAGGAGATGATATTCTCCCTAGTCCCTTTCCTTTAGTATGTTTTTCCTTGGGATTGAGAAGAGAAAAAATGGAGACTTGAGATTTTACTAAAGTTAGTTTTTTAGTAACCTTGACACGAAAGCTCTCTGCAAATAATAATACACATAACACAATTTTTAGTAAACACGTATCAGATAGTACGAGGAATCAGATTAGTAAACACAATTATGAACCTGATCATCTCAAATACAAGGGTATGAAGCTTGTTGGGGTTGGCTCCCAATCCCACACAGAAAACGCACTAGGGCACGTCATGCATTTCCTAGTCATATCGGGAAAATGCCTATCGATCACACCCTTCAAACTCTCCGTCTTGTTAACCCATTCAAACCCTTTCTCTGTATATGCTTTTGAGTTGAAATTTGTTGTGAAGGAAGGATCAGCTTCTAGCCTCCTAACTTCCTAAGCACATTACCAATCACACATAAACAAACAGAAATTAATTACTGTACCTCCATTAATTTGAGTCCCATAATTTCGTTTTGAAGGTGGAATTATGAGCATATATGTATATATATATATATATATATTAATAAATAAGCATAAATATATGTATTTTTTTACCTTGTGGCCATGAGTACTAGAAAGATAAAGAAAGCAGTCTCACTAATGGCAAAACCCTTTTATCTTCTTCTCTGCATGTAACCCCACAAGCAAATCAAGCTTCTCAACTTCATCTCCATACACTTCCTTGAGAGTAGGGATGGTCAAATGATTTTTTTTGAGGGTATGAGTAAATCTTTATCTTACACGGGTATAAATGGGTATCATACCCATCTAGATCCATTCTTAATTTTTGAGGGTTTATCCAAACCCTACCCAATGGATAAGAGGTACCCATGATAATTTACCTTGTATTTTCCCTTTCAATTATTTTCTTCATTTTCATTTTATTTTTAACTTCTAATTATTATTTTTTGCAACAATTTTTTAATTGTTTTGTTTTGTTTTGACTTTTTTGCTTTAATTTCAAAATTGAAATTATTAAATTACCAAATTACCTTTTAATTTTAGCGACCGAATTCCTAAAATTACTAAATTAGCGAGTTCCTTAAAATTTACTAAGCTAATGAAATGAGTTAATTCAAAAATTAGACTTGATTTTTTTTTTCCTTAAATTTAGGATTCGGTAGAATACATTGAAAAGAAGTCGAATATGAAATTGAATCTAATTACATTAAAAATAAAAATTAGTAATAAAAACAAGTAAATATTTTTTAACTAATCTGGAATCAAACATGATCACATAAATTGAAAATGAACTTGATATTAATTGAGATATATTTTGAATGAAAGTAACGGTGGTATCTATATATTATTTTATTTTCTATAGCTAGTGAGAATCAGTAAATGACCAACTTACCCTTCTATCCTTAATTATCAAAATTTTGTCAAGTTGACCAAGTCTCCTGAATGAGTTATTTGAGAATTTGACTCCGAAAACTTTCCAATTAAATGAAGAATGAGTAGAAGGTGTCGAAATAGAATTCAAAACTTAAAAACAAACCTCGTTAGAAATTTCATTATAAACAATTTTTAAGAATTTATAAATTTCCCTTTAAATGATTTCATGGTTGTGAAATCCTTACAAATTTATATAGTTTACGTTGGTTTTTGTTAAATCATTTCAAATGAATGATTTAAGTTCTTAATAAAATTTTGATGTTAATATAAATTCGTAAGATTTTTGTGTTTATTTTTTTAATAAGAAAAAAGAAATTTGGATGTTAATTAAATAAAGAAATTTTAAATAATAACACCTAACAAATAATAATAATATAAAGAATAGAAAAAAAGAAAACAAAAATAGTAAAGGGAAGAATGAGTGTTAAAAATTCATAGATAATTTGTAAAAGAAATAAATAATATACTTTAAATTTAATGGGTCAATTTTTACCCTTATAATTTATACGCATTTCAACAATACTCGTAGATCCTATGAATAATTATGCTCATCCCTACTTGAGAGCTTCTGCAACTTCTTTATCATCTCTTAAATCCTCCCACTTCTTAATAGGTATCATCAGCATGTTCCTTCTGAATTCGTTGTACCTCGCAACTCCATTCTCTCTGTCGATAAACTTATGTACATGCAGAGAGATTTAATTGTAATACTTAAATAAACCATTTAAGCTCTTAATTAATAAGAGAAATGATATTTGAATCATGTTAATTGATCACATCAATTGAACTATACGATGAATAATGTTATTTAAATAAATTAAATATTGGCTGAAATATTACTTAATTATCATTAGTTGTCTCCTATCCAGCATTTTCCTTCGAAGTGTTAGACGAGAGATAATCAATGACTAATTAAGCAATTTTGTTTAAAGTTTCATTTTTGAATGGGCCCTACATGTGCTACTTCATCATGTAACGAAAATTTTGTCGAAAAATATAATGATTGCACACGGATGAAACATTTTCAAGAATCCATGATACTTAAATACAAAAGTAGAAATCAAGCATATATATAAAATTCAATGTAAAATACGGGACACTACAAGTGGAATTTTTCCATAATATTACTTACTTTCTAATGCGGCCATGTCAACTGGATCCGGTCTATCTTCTCCGTGAATATCATGTACAGTGAGGTTCCTCATCCATGGAGGATAATTCCATAATGTGAGAGCTCCACATGGCTGGTGACCCATTGATACCAACATTCGTTCAATTCCAATTTTTGGCAATCTTCGCTCTCCTCCTTTAGCAA
Source organism: Prinsepia uniflora (assembly GCA_032719365.1). NCBI lineage: Eukaryota > Viridiplantae > Streptophyta > Magnoliopsida > Rosales > Rosaceae > Prinsepia > Prinsepia uniflora. Next base: position 81,189,415 of record CM064865.1, on the reverse strand, counting down.
TCATATCTGCCATAACCACCCTTCAACAAATATATTTCTATTCGTTGGCCTATCTTAAAGCAGATCATAAACTACGAAGTCAGGAGCATTTTAAAGAGGTGCAATTTGGGTTGGGCCAATCCGACGTCCCAATTTCCAACTTCAATTTTACTGAAATCGGTTGAGTTTAATTCAATTAGGGTGCGTTTGGTTTTAAGAAATAAACAGGTTATTTGGTATGAATGAGGTATTTAGTGAGTCGGGATTTGGTAAATTTCTAGAGGAAAATCTGGGTGAAATTGAGGATCTCAAATTATAAATTGAAATTCTGTCTCAAAAGACAGTATTTTTCAAATGATGAGTTGAAACAAGTGAAATTGTAATTTTCATGATTTTTAAAATCAATATTCAAATAATAGAATATACAAATTAGGAAATTGTAAATATAAAATTGCAAATTATAAAATTTGTAAATTCTCATTAAAATATAAATTCTTTATCAAAACACACCATTAAGGAAAAAAAATCGTCCAAACTCAATCAAATTTCAGGCCAAGTTTGTGTGGAGTTGAATTGTGTTGAAGCGCCTTAATTTACTAAATTTGAACTCGACTGAAGCTGGATTCCAACTAACCTAACTTGATCGAACCCAATGTAATTATTTTTCTAATAAGAATTATTGTTCCCCTTAAATAAGGTTTCGATTGAGTTCGAATCTTGTGTTTGAAAAAACCAATATGGGGATTGTTTGCCTTCCGAATAAGGTCTGTCCCAGTTCGAGAGATTAGTCCCCGCCTACATGCGGGGGATACCCTATAGTTTCACCCAAGAAAAAAAAAATCCTAACTATTTAAACTTGTGACTTCATGGTTATTATCGGTTGAAACTTGTAGAACCCCGAACCCACCACAAACCCTTAACTCTATCAAATACACACAAAAACGAAGACAACATGATGAGGTACGTACTCTTCAATTATGGGAGGGGTTTTGTGTTGTTCAGTAGTAGGATGATCAATGTCCCTGAGGATTGCTTTATCTGGTAGAAGCAAATGCATTCGGTACACACCTGCAAACTCTTCAGTGAGTGAATAAGGAACTCCATGATCTCTAGGTTTCTTTTGGCCAACCAATCCACTCAATGTTGGTCCTAATATATGTCCAAATAAATCTTTAAACCTCTTCCCCATAACTCCATACCTGCAAATTAAGAACATAATCATTCTACTCGACTCGACAAGGTGAAGGGATGAAGAAATTGGGCAATTGGATTATTATTATTATTTGCTTAGAATATCAGAATCGGTGGATATCGGCAATTATCAGTCGATTTCGACAATAATGGTCGATATTTGCTGAAATTATGGATATAACACCGATATTTTCAACTGTGGTTTTTGCTTGATAGCTTTTGGTAAATGTGGTTGGTTGTTGCTTCATGACTTTTATTTGCTATGGCCTGCTTGCTCTCTTACTCCATTGCATCTTAACTGTATTGAACTTTAAGAATGTTTTAAAGTGGATACGCTATCCCCTTTTTAGGCTTTCCTTGTTATTTTTTTTTACTGGAATTTATAAGTAAAAGAGCTTCAAGATTGTAAATGTATAGATGAATGAAATTAGTTGAAAGTAGGATGCCCACTAATAGAGATTGTGAATATTTGGATGAAGGAATTTTAAGATATTTTAGTTGGTCATGTGATTATTTGCATGGATGAAAATATCATCCTTATCGCCAATTTATCACTCGATATATTGAATTTTCCGACCGGCGACACCTAAGGCGTGGGGCAAAGAAATTCACTGATATTTAAGGGATTTTTCTTGTTCTGATCCCACATAACTCTTTATGAGATAAAAACGATGAAGATATACTATTGATTAATGAAAATTGGACGTAAAATGAAGGAATTTGGGTTGGGTCTGAAAAATCCGAGTTGTAGACTCGGTTGGAGGAAGAAGACGACACTGCGCAGACGCGTGGCCACCATGCGCAGAGAGGGTCACCGACGCATGGCGGCATCCTTTTGCCGTCCGTTCAACATAAAATATTTTTGTTTTAAATTTTTGAGTTTAATGGTACAACTTTTAAGTTAATTGGACACCATATGAGTATATTTCTGAATATCCGATATAATATGTTTTATATTTAAATTAGTATTTGATATAAGAAAATGTTGAATGGTTAATTTGATATAAATTAGTATCATATAATTTGTTTTACATGTTGAATGGAAATATTATCTTAACAACTAAGTACGTCGATCATTGCTCTCCCAAATTTGCGTTATTACAAATTTTTTCTAACGGTCCAAATCGGCCCAAAATAGTAGGAACTCCAAAGCCCATAAGAATTTGTAGAGCCCAGAGCGGAACCGTATATGATGAAAGAATCACAAAAAACTCACTTCGTTTTGGTCGTTACTCGACTCGTTAAGATTGCGCGCTGAACGACGGCCACTATTCGCAAACTCGTATGATGTATCCTTTCACCGAAGAAGAAGAATACGAGCTTTCCGGCAACGATGGAGATGAAGAAGAAGACGAGAACGATTTGGACGAGGACCTGGAAGCCATCAGGCGCGCATGTATGCTCACCGGCACCAATCCCGAAGAACTTAACCAGAACAACGACGGCAGCGACTACCGCCACCTCTCCTCCGATTTCGACTCCGATGAAGATGAAGATGACCTCGACTTGCTGCGGAAAATAAGGAGCCGGTTCTGGAATTCTTCCGATGCGTCTGAGGCTCTGTCTTTGCCGCCTTCGACTACTTTGCCGCTTGATGTCTCTGACGAGGAGGGGGAGGACGATTTCCTAACGCTCCTAGCCGTTCAGAAACGTTTTTCCGCCTACCAGAATGGTATGCTTTACACATTACTGTGTTTCAGTGATTGTATATGATGGGATATATGTTGTTCATTGTAGCTATTATGAATCAAGACTTGGTGATATTGTGCAGGTGCTATTAGCGTATTAATTTATTAATACTAGGAAGTTTGAAAGTGCTAATTAAGTAAATATGTTCACCTTTCCTGCATTGGTATTATTCCACTGCCAAACCTTAGACTAAAGGAATAAGAATATGCAATTTTTAGCTGAAGTCTTACATTCGTGCAATTATTTAGGGTTTGGAGTAAAATTTAACGATTGGACTGCCGTGACATGTTTATCATGCATGGCCATTGGTGTAACACGGCAAACTGTAGAAAGAAGATGAATTTTGGTTTTTCATGCGGTGAAATTGATTCACTTGAGGCCATTTTTGTGGGCAGGATTATTACAATGGTACTTTCCCCTAAATGTCAAAATCTTATAAAAAAGAATAGCTAAATATTATAATGAAGAAGCTTTCCATTAACCGAATGGATTTGAACTAATTTGAGTTGATGTCTCTTGTTCTGGATTTGTGTCTTGCTATTATTTTGTTGTCTTTCTGTGAATAAAGATATTTACTGTCATCATTTTGCAAGATTTCATGACCTCATTCACACTTTGATTGCACCTCAGACAACATGATTGTTTCGAATTTTCAGATATCCCAAAAAACGCTATGGAACAGATTAGTTCTTCCGGCAAGTCAGTGAAGGAAACTTGCAATGATTCTTTTCTTAGAACTGATGCTTATGAAAGGTCTTCAGATATTGAAGGTTCGTATCTAGACATGCATCCGCTGAGTAACAGTGCAGAGAGACAGTCCTCCGCTTTGATTGAGGGGGATCAATCAGATTCTTGCAGGCCCTCTATGTTGCCACCCAAATGCTCAAGCTTCCCAAAGTCTGCTCAGGCATTTATGGATGCCATTAAGAAGAACAGGTTCAGTCAGAAGTTTCTCCGGAGTAATTTGATCCAAATTGAAGCAAAAATTGAGGAGAACAAACAGCTGAAGAAGAGTGTCAAAATCTTTAAAGACTTTCAGGTTTGTTGCAAAAGACGAACAGGGCAAGCATTGTCCCAAAAGAGCGATCCTCGTGTACAGTTAATATTAGTGAAAAGTTCAAGCCCTTCTGGGGATTTAAAGGTTGGTTTTATTTTATTTGCTTTCTCAAGCAATTATTAGGTCTTTTAAAAGTCTCTTGATTTTTTTCCTCTTTGTTATGAATTAGATTTCAACTATAGGTTTTGGCATTGGGGTAGCTGGAATTTTAATGCTGCACATAATTCCTTTCGAATGAAAAGGGGGAAAATAAAATCCTGCATATTACAAGCTTTTATATGTAGGATTTACTTCTTTGGGTGGGTTGCTCTAGGTATCTGAACTTCCTTTTCCTCTCCACTCCATTTCCTTCCAACACTTCTTTTCCATCTGGAAATGGAAAAGAAGGGAAACAAAACTCCTGTAGTTTCTAGGTTAGAAGCTTTTCTTCAGAGGGTTTCCTTCTATGAGTTAGCTTTTAAAGAGGTTTTTGAGCTTTAAAGGAGGTTTTTAAATTTCCTTTCTTTCTCACTTTTGTTTCCTTCACTGCCCTCCATTTATACAACACCTGTTGGCTTCTTTATCTTGTGTAAAAAAATATTAGGCAGTAAGATCTCCATATAATTGTTAATTTTCTTGAATATGGTGTGAATGTGTTCTGTTGGTCACCCTTACCCTGGCCTACCTAAAAAGAAAAAAAGATTCTTACTTTGGAAGAATTTTGTACCAGTTCAGTTTGGAAGAGTAATCTAATTAAGTTTGATAATGTGGGTCATGGGAAATATCAAAATTCAGGCCGTAATGAAAATGATATACTTCAAGCAAAATAAACTCTTATTTCATTTAAAGACAAGGTTTTCATGATAGAGATGTGAATTTCTTTTTCACTTTCTTCCCTGGTTTATGTCTTCCTTTTTATTGGTCTGTTTTGGTTTTCTTTATAGATTAAACACTTGTACTTATAAAAAAAATGTAACACCTTCTAATTACATTCAGCCCTGTGATTGTCAGTTTTTGGGAAAATGGTTTTTATGATTTTATTTTCTTGAAAGCATATTTTCTTATTCTTTTTTTACCCAGGATCAGAATTGGATATTTCATCGGACGTTGCAGATGTCCGGAATGGACACGACTTCTGAGAGAGATTTTTATATCGCCTAATTCAATGGCTCAATTTACACTTTGCTATAGTACTTTTAACTTTTCCTGGTCTTGTAATCTTGATCTACGTAATCAATGTTTAATTTGTATTCTTGAACATCTTAGCATATCGTTTAGTGAATGAGGCAAAAGAACCATGTTAATTACTAATCACTTGGTTAAGGTTGCATGGGCATTTGTAAAAATGTTATCTTTGGCTTCTGCGAGACTCTTACCTTTTACTGTTGAAATTTTCTGGCTGCATTCTAATGCCTCGCACAACTTTTGTTTCCTTAGGCTCGTGACAAAAAGACCTCAGCACTATTTTATGGCCCAGCAAAGAACGCACATGTTGCTAACTACAAAATGGCAATGAAAGAATTTCTACATTCATTAGATCGAAAAAAATGGTCAAAGGTAGAAAAGAAAGCTCTAGAAAAGGGAATAAGACAGCAATTTCAAGAAACAGTTCTTCAATCTTCTATGGATGAATCAAGGTTTGTTCTCTTTTATTTCATCATTTATGATGGCATGTCATAAGCTCATAGTCATGTTAGTGTTTGGTGAAACAAATCAGAAGACGTGAAAGTTCACAACGAGTGTTAATATAAATAAGTTGTGTAAATTTTAATAATTGGTTAAGGGAAGGGCTAAATCCCATTCCCATTATATTATATGATTTGTAGGTATGCAATACACAATTTCATTGATGTGATTGAATATGGTTTGTAGGACAGCGAAACTTAGAATACCTTTGATTGTCTAGCTTCTTCTTGGTTCAACACAAATGGGAATTTTTTTATTTTTTTTCCTTTGGCAGCAGATAACATGATTATCTTAACGGCTTTGTTGCATTTCTTATTAAATAAAACTTCAGACTATTTCTTAAACATTAGTTCCCTGACTCCATATAATCTTTGACAGTTGTTCTGAGAGAGCTTATGGAGACTCTACTCCTATAGATGACATTTTGGCTTCAATCAAAGATCTCAAAATTACCCACAAACGATTAGAGAATTCCTGCCTAAAGTTAAATGGGAGCAATTGGCGTCCATGTACGTTGCTGGCCATTCTGGTGGAGAATGTGAATCAAGGTATGAACTGATTGTAATGTACAAGCATCTTATAGCATTGAACTTTCTAATGGATTTATTCATCTTAGTTTTCAAGTCACACATAAGGATATAGATAAGTTCATTTGTTCTTGTCATCATTTTCCCAAAATACACTTAACAGGTTCTATGTTTCTGAGTCCGTTTTATGTTTCAAAGTTATATCAGATCAATATTGGACTCTTTATTGGCCACCACTTCTTTTGTTTTGTTTCTATTTTTTTCTTCCTCTTTTTTACTCTTAGGAATAGTTTCAATTGAACTTTTAGGTTTTTTTTTTTTATTTTTTTAAGTGCAACCTTAGGAAGAGACCTTTTTGTCTAGGAGCTGTGCTGAGTATGCGGTTTGTCACACCTACCCTTTGGCTTACAATTTGTGAAAATAGACTGCACGGTAATTGCGTCTTACTATGTGCTTCTGGAGCATATAATCTATACTCAATGCAAATAAAATCGGTTGTTTGATTGACGACTAAGATTAAGTGAGAAACTGATCTTAAGGGGTTTGTCATTCCAATTACATCCATCGGAATTTTTCATGGAGTGGGTTCATTTTCATTTCATTTCGCATCTCAATCTGTGCGGTTCTTGACTAGTGCTTTTCTCTTTATTGATTTTCCTGAAGCGCTTGTATCCTTCGTTGAAGCGAGTTTTGGCAGACATCTATCAGGTCACCATCACAGACACATTTACCATAGTTGGATTTGATTAAAAATGCAAGGTCTGCATAGGTCATAAAGGTGGGACCTGTACATGACTAGTGCTTTTACCCAAAACAGTGGTGTTGAACGTGTCTGTGATGATTCCATCACAGATGTGTTTGAGGCACTCTTTAACTTCTGTTTATCAGACCCCAATAACTATGTTCAGTTGAAAATCTTTTCGTTAGCTTCATGTAGCTTGATGTATCTGTTAATCGTTTCAGGTGGTTGAACTGGGAGGATCCGTTAATCAATCACAAATCATGGACCGGAAATGAGGAAAAGAAGCTTGTACAACTTGTCCAGGAGAAGGGGATCAACAATTGGTTTGATATTGCAGTATCACTGGGGACAAACAGGACTCCATTTCAGTGCTTGGCACACTATCAAAGGAGCCTAAATGGTTCCATACTGGAACGGGAGTGGACTAAGGATGAGGATGCAAAACTTTGCTCCGCTGTAGAAGAATTTGGTGAGGGTGATTGGCAGTCTGTGGCTTTTGCTGTGGGACGACGAACTGGGGCCCAGTGCTCTAATAGGTTAGTTTTCAATGCCTTTCTTATTCAAATTTTTGCAGCTATTGACTCAGGAAATTCATTACATGCTATTCTTTTGATATTAGAGTAATAACGGTTTAAGTTTCCTTTGTGGAATTATGCAAGTTGAGTTACTTTCAGAATAGGTGTTGAATACGATGTAATATGTGACTGACACATTTAGTGCCTAGGATTCAATTGGATAACTTTCTAAATTCAAGATATTTTGAAGCAAGCAATGGAAGGTCACTTCGAATTTTGTCCAAGTTGAAAGAATTAGATGAATTAGTAATGAGGGAAACTTAGGGATTTCCTTCACGTCTAATCCATTTTTTTACTTGCTCTTACAGAAGTTGGAAGTTGGCTTCCATTTATTGCTTTACATACTTTGAATCTAATGAGTTAATCCAAACCAATCCAATCCTATGCTCCAAACAATCCCCATGTGTTTTGAGGTTAAGTTGAGGTTCTATGTTGCACCACCAATGATTATTTCCTTCACTAAAAAGTATGCATCCAACTTCAGGCTTTGTTTATTTCTGAGACGAGTATTCTGAGATAGAAAAGTTCTTTTGAGAAGTTTCCATTTGGTGGATTTTAAAAATTACTTTGTACAACACTATTTTCTAGATTTCTTTTGGTTATGGCTTCAACTCAACATGAACACTGGAAAAGTTTTCTTGTCTTCCTTTGGAATTTTTTTTGTAAAATCCCTTCTTTTGCATACTAAGTGTTTTTTTTTTTGGGGGGGGGGGGGGGGGGGGGGGGAGTTACATTCATAGCATCCCACTATTAGAATACTGTTTGCTTATAGCAGTATTTGCTGGCCCTCTATTTGTAAGGATAATTGTTCATACTTACAGATGGAAGAAATCTCTTCATCCATCAAGGAAAAGAGAAGGTAGGTGGACTCCAGAGGAAGATAAACGTCTGAAAGTAGCTCAAATGCTTTTTGGGCCCAAAAATTGGAATAAAACAGCTCAATTTGTTCCAGGTCGAACTCAGGCACAGTGTAGAGATAGGTACGGGAACCATATTCTCTAGTTAGTCGGAAAGTAACCGATCCGAGAAATTGTTTAATTGTTAAGTTTATGTGGGCAGATATGTCAACTGTTTAGAACCTTCTTTGAAGTGGGGGTGAATGACTGAAGAAGAGGACGCGAGATTGACAGCAGCAATTGAAGAACATGGACATTGCTGGTCCAAAGTTGCAGCATGTGTGCCTCAGCGTACTGATAATATGTGCTGGAGGTATGAGATGCTCATATGTCAAATTCTGTTGCTCTTTCTTCCCTGCGCTTATTTGTCCGACTTTGGTTTTGACCAGGAGATGGAAATTGCTATTTCCAGATGAAGTATCTTTGCTCAAGGAGGAGAAAAAAATAAAAAAGGCTTTTATGTGCAACTTTGTTGATCGGGAGACTGAACGTCCTGCTCTTGGCCCTAGAGATTTTCTTCCGCCAATTGTTACTTTAACTTGTCCTAGCAAGTGGAATGGAAAATTAAGGTATAATCTTCAGATGCCTGGAAAATTATGTTTAGTTTGAAATCTTTTACAATTTCCCCTACCTATTTTAAGATAAAGCAAACATAACATATTTGCTCAAGCTTCCTTCAATTTTCTATTTCTTGTTCTAACTTGTGGAGGATGTATACAATATTGTTATATTTCACTCCTGCGTTATTCATACTTACCATATCTACCTTTTGTTCAATGCAGTAAAGTTTCAAAGAAGCTTATATCCAGGAAGCTTAGAAGCAATAGTAAAAGTTGTTCCAAGGTACCTGGGATCGATAATTGTGATGAGGATGAGACACCTGATGGGCATGACGCCACAAATAAGAAGAATAAAGTTCGCAAAAAGAAGTGTCGACGGAAGGAAGGCACTGATCATGAGCGTGATACATACAAAGAACCTAGCGAAATGTCTTGTTCAGATCAGATTGTAGGAACATCCGATGGAGATGATATCACACTTGCTTGCTTTCTAAGGAACAAATTGAAAAAGAGAAAGCAAGGACCTTTTGGCCCCTCCTCAGTCAATACAAAGAAGCGAATGCTTGTCGATTCTGGTTTTTCTGTTCAGGATTGCCCCGCCGACAGTTTACAGAAGGGATCGGAACTGCATCCTGATGTGGTTCAACTCCATTGTGACGATAGAGTTTCAGAAAGGCTGCAACCTTACAATGTGGAGTCTAGTCATTTGAATGATAAGGCCACCATCATGGATAGTGACGATGGGCCTGGTGGAGTAAAGTTAGTCAAAGGGCTAAAGGTTTCTTTGCAAGAACCTGTGGTGGGCATCAATCCAGAAAGTGATCGCGATACTGATAATATTCGCCTTTCTTACTTCAGGAAAAAGAATTAAAGAGGCACCCTCAAACTGCCAATAGCAGTCCTCAGGCTTGCTGTCCCTCGGGTGCAACGATGGGTATCAGAGTCCCTTTCAAATGGAGTAGATAAGCCTAACAAACAAAAGAAAGTGTCCTATGTGGCTGTTGGTAATCAGACTGGCTCAGTAGATCTGGGCAAGCAACCAGAGGTTGATCGCTGTGAACCTGTGAGGGAAAGATTGAACGTCTGTGAAGAAAGTGATCACATGGCTGGTGATATGACGCTAGCTTGTTTTCTGCAAGGTAGATCAAAGAAGAGGCTGCGTCCATTTCAGAGTGGTGATATTCAGAAACCAAGGTGATCGATATATGGACTTGTCATTTTTGCACATGGAGAAAAGGGCCTGATAATAGCCATCGAAAATGTTAATATGACTATAGAGTTGGGAAGTCCTTTGCCCTTCGGTTTTGTTTTATTGCAGGCAGGAGACCGATCCAAAAAGACTACTAGTCAATCATCTTTGCTGGTAGGCAATGAGCCAAAGCTAGATCTCAAGTTGCTGTCAGCTCGGTTCATCTCAAAGTTTGTTCGACTGCTGCAGACTTTGAGGATCATGTATAGATGCTTACACACAAAATTCTTTTTTTTTCCCCCTGATTACACACAGGATTTCAAACTGGGGTTTTTGTCATGCTACCCAGGGTGCTTATTTTAACCTTGATATACTTTTTCCTCACTACATCCAGCAAAACAAAAAACAACCGTATCAGAGTAGTTCGGGAGATCTGAGAAGTGATGTGAGATTTTTTTTATCGGAGAAGTTGTGATATATATTTTTTTCATCTGAGAATTTGTGAGATTTTTTTATGTGAATTTTTGTGAGTTGTTTTTTTTTTGGGTCTTTGAGAAGTTCTGTGCGATCGTTCGTTTTGTTGCCATTGGCCATATTTTATATGTAGAGACGGACTATTCTTCGAATCTTTTCCGGTATTCATGTGATTGAAAGAAAAAAGTATTATTGACTATGGAGCAGCTTGCAGTGGAGAGCAACTTAACAGGCAGCTCTGGCGTGAGCGATACAACCCAGATACTATGGAAGAAAATTTGGGGGTGTGTACGAATGAAGTTAAAAAATTTCTGTTGGAGAGTTTGGAGGAATATTCTGCCCATTGGAGCTAATTTGTAGCGCCGGCATGTGCCCGTCGGATGTCCATGTCCTTTGTGATTGTTCAGCTGCAGGTGGTGTTTGGCTGAGCTCTCTGGGCATTCGGTTCAGGCTTTCTCTGGGCTAACAACGTTGGCTTGGATAGAGGTAATGGCAACTCAGCAATCTCAAGTACATTTTGAGTTATTTATGATGATATTGTGGTCTCTATGGCAGGAAAGGAACAATTTGATTTGGTATGGATCACGTATGGCACTCCATGAGGTTACCCGTCAGGCGGAGAGTTGGCTATTCTCTTTCCACCACCATCACCGAAAGCATAAAGGTCCTCCTTATCGCGAAATCTACGATGAAGAAGCTAATGCAGAGGTGGTTTAAGTGCAACTTTGATAGAGCATTCGTGGAAGAGGAAGGCGAAAACAGTTATGGAGTGGTGGTTCGTGATTCAAATTGCGGTTTTGTGGCTGCTGTGGCGTGGCGGGGTACATAGAGGGGCTGAATGTTATGGGGTTAGTATGTGATACTCTTTGCTTTCAGTTGTTCATTACATTTCGGTCTTGCATTGAAAATCTCGAAAATCTCGACAATTCAATTTTAAGCAAAAACGATTTAATCACAACGGTATTTGATGGGTCGTAAGATGTACCGAAAATGATAAATTATGCCAACAGAGCAATGGAAAAACATGCTCAAGGCTATCAACGAACTGACTATTTTCGTGCAAGTTGTTTCCGAACTTAAATCCTTTAACCGCGCCCCTAAGAACAGAACATGAACAACCTTTCGAGTTTTAGAAGAATATATACTAAACCCTTCTTCTGATTGGGGAGTACATATGAACTATCATGTAATGATGTTATAATGTCAAAAGCTCACAAGCTCAACGTCATTCTTGACATCAATTAACAAGAGGCTCAATCAAGGAAGAAGCAACATCGAAAGCCTCACCGAGGCTTTTCTAATATCTAAGTAAAGATGATGGAGACTTAACATGGATTTTGATTATCAAATTCAATGATTTGTTAAAGATGTGAATATGTAAATGCCAACAAAATATCATAATTTGAAAAACTGAACAAAAAAAGCGAGGCCTTAAAGCCATATAGTCAACATCATAATAAAATCCAAAAGATCCAACATTTCCAGAGAAAAACCTAGAAAAGCTTTAAATCGACTACAATGTGAAGGGTAAACGGAAGTTTTTTTCTGGAAAATAATACTCAAAAGCTTTTCTCTAGTAGGAGCGACCAATACCCCACACCCGGATCACTCCATCAGTGTATCCACTAAACAAAGTGGATCCATCCGCGCTCCAGTTCAAACAAGTACAATAGATATCCTGCAAACACAACAAAAATTAAACAAACCGAAAAATCTATAAGTTCTATGCTACAAACACGTAGAAAAACGAATGGTAAATAGGGTTTACATGAACCTCACTTCACAAAGGTAAATACCAATCCCAAGCAATTAAGATGCAAATGGAAATCCTCCCCACACATCTACAATGCAACCTTATACCCTAACATACGACAATTTTGAATGACAATGCTTAAATGGGATATTAGGATTAACCAAACCAGTTCAATCCACCTTTCTTGCCCGATTACAAACTTCAAGAGCAATAATGAATAAGGGAATGGACAAACAATATAAGCCCCAAGTATCAACACTAGATGCAAAGAACAAAACAAACCCCAATCAAATTGTTCACATCACCAGAAATATTGTAACATACATCATTACAAATTATGCAAAGTTAAACATCAATAATTATACAACTACATACAATTAAGATGAAACTAAATATCCAGAACAGTTAATTGTTCTATGCTGCTCTATTAACAATATGAAATTTGTTGGGGTTGGTAGCAAAAATATAACTACAAATGAAAAACTACGGATCCTAGGCAAAATTTACCACATATATGGGGATTTAAAGGAAAAAGCATACAAAATTAAGTAGACAATATATAATTGACAAAGCAACACTATAACAATACGAAAAATGAAAAAGGAGATATAAAAACAATGCATACAGCAAAAACAAAACTTGAAAAGTATACCTTCTTCTTGTTTGCGGTGGCAGCATGAGTGTCTTCAGTTTTCTCAGCTTCAGTCTTGAGATCAACCCTCAAATCCTCAACAATGGTCTTGCTTTCCAAATCCCAGATCTTAATGCTTTGCTCAGTTGCAGCGCACAACCAGTACCTGTTGGGACTGAAGCAAAGCGCGTGAATGATTGCACCAGCCTCGAGGTGGTAAAGCCTCTTCCCTTCTGCTAAATCCCACAACAAAATCACTCCATCTTTCCCTCCACTGGCGCACAGCGAACCATCAGGCGAAACGGCCACTGTGTTGACATATCCATTGTGGCCTTCAAGAGTACACCTAAGCTTACAGTTCGTCAAGTTCCATACTTTGACGGTCCTGTCCCAAGAGGCTGAGACGATAGTGGGCAGATGCGTATTGGGGCTGAAGCGGACGCAGCTGACCCAATCGCCATGACCATCTTGGTCCTGGATGGTGAACTTGCACTCACCGAGAGTGTTCCACAGCTTGATAGTACGGTCACGGGAGGCGGAAACGATCTGGCGATTATCGATTGAGAATGCGACAGAGAGAACGTCCTTGGTGTGGCCCACAAAGCGGCGAGCTGAGACACCGAGAGCCAAATCCCAAAGGCGGAGCTCGCCGTCCCAGGATCCAGAAAGTGCGAACTGGCCGTCGGATGATAGGACGACGTCCTGGACGAAGTGAGAGTGGCCAGTAAGCCTTCGGCGTGCGACACCGTAGGTCTTCTCGTCCTTGGTAAGGTGCCAGAGGATGATGGACTTGTCGCGCGACGATGATACGATCATTTCGGAGTTGTCAATTGGGATGGCGATGGCCGTCACCACGTCTGTGTGGGACCTCATAGTGCCCTTGAGAACGAGATTCTCAGCCATGGCTACGGCTTTGGGTTTCCTAGGCGGCGGACAGGGCTAGGGTTTTGAGGGGCGAGACTGAGTAAGAGCAGCTTGAGAGGAAAAATGAGAAGAAAAGAAGTATATATAGGGTACATGAGATAGGGTTTTGGGGGACGATCTCAGAGATAGGGAGGGCCGGACCCAATTAGATTGGGTTTAAGATCTTATCTTTAAGCCCAATTAGATTCTGAATTTGGGTCTCCTATTATCACTCGAAAGCTATATTTGTAATGATCTAAATTAATTTTCTCTTACTCATTTCTTTAACTTATGCAAGAATCAAACTTGAGATTTGGCACTCCATGGTCCAATTAGCACTAAATCATTAATAATAGTAATCTGGTAGAATTCTTGCTAAATTTATAACTTTTTTTTTTTTTCATTTGCTCTAGAGGGGAAAATTTTGGAATTTTTTTTTGTACAATATCTCATTAAAGTTCGAATTTGAGATCAATTATTTATAAGTTAATATTAAAATCAACTGAATTAGACCCATTTGACTATAACTTCTCACTTACTCTTGGGAAGCTGATACCTTTAGTGAAATTTTTCTTCTAATAATTTGTTGTTATTACATGCATTTTTTATTCTAATTTTTGATAATTTAAAAGTTATTTTCAATCTAAAAGATAATTTATTTTGTCAAGTGAGTATAATTCAGTTGATTCTAACTTTGATTTGTAGATAATTGGTCTCAAATTCGAACCCCGATGAGACAATGACATATTGTAGGAAAAATTTCTAAAATTTCTGCCTCTAATGTAATTAAATAATAATAATTTATTTAAATAATAACTCGAGTATCGTCCTATTTTCTCAACAACGAAATAGTTCTCAAGATCAAACTCTACCAAAAGCAAAACAGCTAGTTTTTTTTGCTAGAGCTAGATTGATTTTGGTAATCACAATAGTTCCATCGATGAGTTTTTCTTTTCTTTTCTTTTTCTTGTCAATAGAAGTCGATGAGTATGAGTTAATACATTTTGCCATTTTAGGCACTAAATAAATGCCCAATTGATCTCATCCCAGTGCCTCAACGCACTTGCTTCTCCACTTGCTTTCTTTACAGACTCTTAAAACCTTCAAAATCCTCGGACGATAAATAACTCGTAACAAAAGCAAAGGGGGTCTCTCTGAAACAACTGGTTGATTTCATTTGCGTGTAGAACCACTGTTGCACTTGGTTGCGGGCCGTCTTTTCTAAGAACGCTTGGGGCTCTGCCGGAGGAACCACTTTTTCCATTTTGTTTGCTTGCCCTTTTCCACTGGAAACTCTCCTCTTTCAATCATCTTCCGGAGAAGGACTTACAGTATATTGAGGCCCACTGATGGATGTTTGGCTCCCACAGCACTAAAGATGCTTTCTTTAAGGTCCGTTCTTCAAATTTACTGCCTTTTCTCGTCTGGGTCTTTGTCTATGCCTCTATTACTGCTTTGATTGGCTATTTCTTCTGCTGGGTACTGCTCTACTATCTCAATTATGGTAATTTCCTTGTTTTTATGTTCTAATTGGTTGTTTTCTATTGCGGGTTCTTGCATTTGGTTAATAAATTGGCTGGTAACAATTGCTGACTTTGCTGCTATTGGTGGCTAATGTATATGCATCTGGTTTGCATTAACTTACTTTATTATGTCCACCAATTGCTTGCCTTTGATATCTGTAATCCATTGTGATATTAGGGGATTTTGGAGAAGGCATAAGAGGAAGGTGTATATAGCTGGTGTTTTAGGAGGTGGATATCTTCTATATAAACTATATAATGCTCACAGAAAAAGGCTTGCTGATCTGGATACAGAAATCCAGCATGAAAGAGAGAAGAACGAAAATCTTATCAAGGCTCAGTTAAGAGAGATCCCCATTTCATTTTCTGTATTCAGATATTTTGTTCTTGGGTTCTTAACTACTTACTACTTGGGTTCTAACTGGATGTTTTTTATATTTATATTGATAGAATGCAAGAACATTTCGAGAACATACAAAGAATTGCTGATACAACTACGTTGCCGCATGCAATGCACTATTTAAGTAGCCGGATAGCTGAAGAGTTAGACCTTTCTCACCTTACCGAGAGGTTAATGCGAGCAAAGGGCCAACTAACATTTTCAGAGAAACTTGAACTATGGGATAGACTGAAAATTTTAAGTATGAATCTGTCCTTTGCTATTTATATATTTTCTATCTCTGAATACCTTAGTTTATGAGTTCTCTTTCGTTTGAGTTAAATAAAGATATGCATAATCGACTCACCTTGTATAGGTCTTGTATTTTTCCAGGTTTCACGAGAATGGTGTTGTCGTTGTGGGCAATGATGATCCTTAGCTTATACATTAGAGTTCAAGTCAATATATTAGGGAGACATTTATATATTGATACAGCACGTGGTCTTGGAAGCTCTGTTTTAATCGTAAGAGCAATTTACTTTCTCACTTTATGCAAGGATTCCACACAGTAGTTATTCAGAAGAACTGTTGATTTTGGTAGAACTTTGTTTACTTTGATTGCAGTACCAAGCCAGACAGAAATATTCTGAGCTTATATAGGCCAGTGCGGTATTTTCTTAAATTATTGATTTCTTTGTTTTGCAATGTGTTCATGCTCCTACTTTATTACATAGGGTGAAACATCCTTCCCGCTATTTATGTTTATCCAATGTTGAAGGTACAATTAGTTAGTCAGATTTGACTATGAATTGCTGGGAAAGTAGTGTGCTTGTAAATGTACAAACTTAGCTAGTGACATGTATAATTCCAATCGAAGGCTATCCTGTCATCAAAATTTGGGCTTGAAGCAGTGTATGTGATAATCGAAGTATAATAGTGATGTAGAGTTAACAAATCTGGCATATCAGTTATGAATTTACAGAACTATGGTAGGTAGGGTACTTTTGTGGAGCTATTTATGATGCAAGTTATGTCACTTCAGAAGTTTCCATCCTTAAACAACTTTTCCCAGTAATTAGGAATATTTTTGCATGTTGAAATCATAACTAGCCTGGAGGTTGAGTTCTCTCATCTTCTCAGTTTATAAGGAGATGCTAGTAATGTTTTAATGGTGAAACATAACTTAGTAGAATAATTATGGTGAAGTCTAGACACGCATCTCTATTGAATAGTATAGAAAAGGGCAGGGATGCAATTTTTGGGAGTAGGGCAGGGATGCATTTTTTGGGAGGAGCGCAGGCAGGACATTGATGAAGGAGGTGAGGTGTGAGTGACAGGGAGCTGGGCGTTGCTTGTCAATACATTAAAAGTTATATATGATTGTTGTTTGGTAATACTGTGTAATTGATGCTCTCATTAAAAGTATCGTCACTTTTTTTCATTCTTATCCATGTCATTTAATAGACATTAAGGCTGATTTGCCATACTACTCCCATCTATGAAGTGAACTTTGGACAAAGCTGTTGGTTATGCTGTGTTTGCTTTGCTTCTGTAAATGTAATATATTCGTTTATATGTTTATAGGAGGATGCTGATCTCATTCACAGGGATGACCAGCAGAAGTTTCTAGCTAGTTCTGATTATCTCTCCATTTATGGCATGGCTGCTTTAATTTCAAATATCCAAGCAGCAGTAACAGAAGTTCTTAAGGAGTAAGTTTTGTCCTACCATCTATTAGCATGTTTTAATGTCATTTTGAAAGTCAAATGAACGTTTATTTGTCAGTCTTTTCGTTGATTTTATTTTTGTCACATTAAAAGAATAAAATGAGTTAAGCAAATGCAATGTTTCAGTCTTGCAGAGTATACTGCATATGTATTTGTAAGCTTATGAATGCGCAGACCTGTCCTTTGTAATCCTTGAATATGTCTTAAATACCATGGTCAAAATCCAGGCTTTCAATCTATTGTGAATAAGTGTTCGATACTTGAAACTACTCTAATTTTTTATCTCTGCCCCTAAGTTTGACAATTTAAACCTCAATCTCTTATAGTACCACCACTTAGAAGCAAGAGACCTTTACAGCTGAAGTTGCAAACTTGCAACCAAAAAAAAAAGGAGAAAAAAAAAAAGGAAGTCGCTTAACCCTACCAGAGAAAGAAGGCTGGGAGAGATCTTATTAGTAGTTTGAATGCTTTTCCATGTGCAGAAAGCAGCTCAATGATTCCTTCAACACCACAGTTCTTCATGCAACTATCAATCAAATACTCGACAAGTTCATGAGCACAGGAGATCCCCATCACTGGGTGAACTACTTGATGCCTGAGGCTCCTCGTTTGCTTGAACTTGCCACAGCCTTCAGCAGTGATAACACACTTATTCCAGAAATCACCAAATTTGAGCAACTAATGGTGGAGACACGGGCAGTAATATCAAGGTATGTCTGTGATGTTAGGGATTGCAAATCTCAAACTTTCCCTACTGATCATGGCTTTATTAAATGCTGGTCTCTTTTATGAACAGTTCTGAATTTTCGAGTGTTGCTGAGTTAGCATTGAGAGCAGTGGTGGATACCGTTGTAGAGGACATGAGTGCTCAACCTGGAGGAGGCAGTCTGAAGTCAGGTGTTCAACTTGCGAAAGTTTTGGCACGTGTTGCACAGATGGGTCCTACAGTCCTTGAAGAATCCAGCAAATACATCCAAATCATTCTAAATGTACCAGAAGTTGAGCTTTTTTTCACTCTCATATATTCAAATATGCAAATCTCTTAGACTAGAGCCGGACCACAATTTCTGTTTTCAGTGCATTTTTTGTTTGATTACAAGCAAGCAGCAGTGGAGAACACATGGTTATTAGGGTTTCATATTTTCTCAAAATTCAAAAGGAAGTTTGAAAGCAATAATAGAGAAATATGTGGAATATTGCCGTGTAATTTACTCTTTGCAGTTTGTATTATATCCACATCTCAATCTTCTTGTACTTTATTGTCATGTCATGAGAGGCTTCTTGATTTTTTTAAACATGGCACTGGTATAGTGGTATTTGCTTGCTTTATAACTGAAATTGAAGACATGTCAAAGATATGATATTGGACTTGGTATTATTATCTGTCTTTGTGGTAAATACAATTTTGGATATAAATGTAACATTTCATGGGGTCATCATGGATTCATGATGGTTATAAATGCATACGTTACAACACGATATTCAAATCGGTGCGATGGTGTGTAGTGATTGAAGTACTAGTTTATTTTGTGTTTATGTTTAGTTTTCATATTTTATTGGTTATTTTTGTGACGAGGCGGGTACAAATGGTGCAAAATTTTATTGGCTATGGCGTGTATGAACGGTGCAAAATTTCACTGGCTATTTCTTATAACTATTAAAGATGTGCATATGGGGCACCAAGGTTTTACGGTGACGGGATAAAGTCGCACGCATATGAGGCACCAAGGTTTCACTGGCTATTTCTTATAACTATTCCTTACCATCTCCACATCGAATCCTAATTTAACCCCTAAAATTGGGTGGTGTAGGCCCTAATTTACGGTGAAGTGAACCCTAGAGTTTGGTGGCGTGGGCCCAAACGGGTTCCAGTTTCTAATCCTCAAATTTATCACTAAAGTATAATTTTTATTAGTTTAAAGAATAGGATAAAAAAATACATATATCGACCACCTGCTAAACACAAGCGGGTAACTACGCGCAAAAAAAGAAAAATTTAGACCGTCAAAATCAAAATCCCAAAGCTCAGTCTCAGTCCCTGAAGCGCGCACCAAGGTGGCTATCGGTGTTCAACAATGGCGACCAACAGCAACCATGGTGTCTTAATGCTGGAAGCTCCTCCTCCGCAAGGTCCAGCTTGGCCTGGACCTTTAACCAACGCCGAAACCATCGATGCCTTGCCGTACATCGACGACGACTACGCCAACCCCGACGTCAAGCGAGAGGTCGACCGGATGGTAGAGGAGGAGTTGCGGCGCAGCGCAAGAAAGCCCGCCGATTTCCTCAAAGACTTGCCCCCACTTCCCAAGCCCAATTTCCAGGTCAGCGCCTAAATTCCTAGGGTTTTTATTTCTGTCATTTTCTTTTCTTTTAAGGACTTTCTGGCTGCAAAGATAAGATTTTTTTTTCGTCTCTGAACTCTGGCTGTGGAATTTGGTACCTCAGGAACATCCTATGCTGGCCAGAGAGTACGATCGCGTGAGAGCTGCCAGGCCTCCGGTGGCTATTGATTTTTCCAGAGACAGGGTAGAGCCGCCGCCTTTGAATAAAATGAATGATGAAGCTGCTTGGAAACTTGCTCTTCAGAAAGCTCAGTGCTCTTTGCAGCATCAAGTCGTCAGGTAATCTTACATACGCATTTAAATGTATAGATTGTATTAATGTATTGTAATTATGAACGGAGTGGCTGATTTTTCAGGTTGGAGAATTTGGAGCTGATTGAAAAATATGGTCCTGATGCCTGGATTCAGAACAACAACAGATTGCAGTCGGTTTTGTCCAGGTTCGTAAAATGCATTAGTTAGATTCACTTCATTATATTGCAACTGATCCAGGGTTGTACCTTTGCGAATTTTGCACCCTACAAACATACATGACACGGTATATACTCGGCATATACTTAATTTTCACTTATGCACATACAAATGTTTTGAAGGTATGCATTTTGCACAAATTGTGTAAGGTGAGCTGAAATTTTGAATAAATTTGTTTTATCACAAGGCTGTCAACCTTTCTAGTCCTGCTGTCAGACTTTCTGTGCTAAATATGTTTGCTAACTATGAAACCAAGATGCAAAGTGACACGGCATACATCAATTTGTGTTTGAGATCCATATTCTTTTTATGCCAGATGGTGTGAGTGATATGATGGCGAGCTTGTCTCTCTTCTACATAAGAAATTGAAGTTTTAGTTTTCTTGTGCAGTAACGTATGTGAAAATATTTGATAATGGATCATGTAATGTTATGCATGTTCTTATATTTCACGTGCATTATTTTTCAGAATGCAAAAATTAGCTCAGGAACAATTTCAAAATATTGAAAGAGTGAATCGTGAAAGGAAATATCACCAGGTGATTGAACTTTCTTGCAACCAACCTTCTATTCTTTTGATGCTCTGTTGTTCTGTGATCTGATGGATTTGCTTCCACTGCTGACAGCAAAACACTGCATATGAGCTTAATGCTCTGTCTTCTCAATGGAACGAACTTTGTCAGAAGAATATAGAAATTCATGCTGCATGTGCTAAACTTGAAAATTATCTAGATGAACTGAGGAGGGAAGCAGATGAGAGGTAATCTACCTTTTTTTTTTTCTAGTTTGGGCATGAATTTACTAGTTTGGCCACTAATGAATTGTTAACTTCTTTAGAGGCTGGAATTTGGAAGTGAATGCAGAAAATGGTTCGCTGTTGAAATCTGAATGAGAAGGTATGCTTTTGCAGCTAATTTATTTGATGCTGCAATTCTTTTATCTTGTTATAGGATGCTATGTGATGTTCTTTTTCTTCACATGATTCAATGATGCTGTATTCCTTCATATTTTTGTTTTCTGGTGATAATTGTATTCTTTCAGTTCCTTTTGTGGGTTTCAAATGTAATCTTAGTTGTAGTTTATTGAATATTCGTGGCACTTTTAGTGACTAGCACCAGAAATCCAAAATGTACGATGCCATCAGTTATGTGGATACTTTTCCTTTTGGGGGACATGTTAAGACCAGAATAATGTATTCTTAGATTTCTAGGTCATGCCTATACCATATGTGTGATACTTTTCCTTTGGAACAACTATGATTATAGGCTTATTAGTGGAATCTGTACCAGGCAGCTATCAAAACCAGAGTTTATTAGAAAACTAGACTTTATGATTCTGCCCTAAATGGAGCAAATACGATATATACAGTAGTTGTGTGAAGTATAATACAAAGCATAGTCTAACAACATTAGTTATCCCTGGATTTGTAAACAGGATCTTTCTGAAGTTCTAGCAAAGGCTTGAAATACGGATAGCATGGAGCTGGATTGATTTTGTGGTGCTTCCGATGAGTGGCTGATTTTTGGCTTAATGAAAGAGCTTCGAACCCTGTGAACCAAGGAATTTAAAAAATTTCTTTCCATTTTTTGAAACTCGATATACATTGGTTTCAAAATCTTTGTTTCTGGATGTACATCAATGATGAATGGGAATCCCTCTTTTTTCCCTTGCGAAATACCTTGACTCATAGAATTGTCTAAACATAAACAAAATTGTAGGAAAAAAGGTTTTGAATTTCTTAGTTATAAACTTATAACAGCTTCCAAACGTCAGAATTCTTTCGGGTCGAGGATTGATGTACCATGCCATCAGAAATTGAAGCTCAAAAGTGACTCTCAGAACATCATCGGTACAAAAGGCTTCTAATTTGATTCCGTTAATCGACTATGAAATTTTCAACTTTCTACGGAAGTTTTACTACAATCACTTGGGAAATTCCGATTCTTACTAAAATAAATTCCCATTTAACAACTTTTACAAGAAAGCATGAAACTTTGGTCTCAAAAAACAAACGAATATCATAGACAAATTCACCAATTGGTCCACAACCCATCTTACCTGACTAAAATACAATGTTCGCAGAGTTCAAACATTTTTCACTTTCATCGTCACTTCCCTCCCTCAGGCCTAAGTAGATTAACTCCTCCGATGGCTCTTAGGCAAGGCCGTCACTAAATGGTACAAATTTTTTGACTATGGACTTTCACGGAGTAGTCACCATCGGCGCTGCCTCCATCTCTTGATGAAAAACAGTCGCTTCATCCATGTCATAAAACGCATTTGCCTGCAATGGAAGCTCCAAACATGAAACCAAAAGCGCATCATGGATTTTAAAACATAAATAAATTACAGATTAGTAATAGAAAATACCTTGGGCCTTGGAGTAATTGCTTTGAAACTACGAAATACAGGATTATCAAAATTAGGGCCTTCCAGGACAATGTATGCCCCTTTGTTTCCATACCTCTCCTCTGTGCGCTGTACGACATAAACAAAAACGATATTAAAAGATGATGCAAGAACTAATTCTGGTGTAAAATTCATCTATGTGATCAATTACTGGTGATTTACTGTGAATTTCTCTTGGCTGCCACTGTTCCTTGTTTTCGTTTTTTTAAGCATTGATTCGTATCATACCTAGTATCATACCTAATATGTTGTAAACGTTCTAAAGTTTTACCAAACAGCTTCCCATTTATTCTTAAAAAGATCACACAACACAAACAGCCTTTATGATTTTGAGATTAGTTCTAGAGTGAAAGCAAAACCCAATCAACATGGAGGCTCAATCTAGAGTACAGAAAGGACCACAACACAACTCAATGGAGATGGAATGTTTACAAACATCCGATAACCATGGATTTCTATAAACAAAACGTGCTCACGAAAACCTCATTTTTGTACAACGTCTACTTTAAAAGAATAAGGAATTCAGAAGTAAACATCAAGAACTCATCAAAGTTAAGTCAAAACATGCAAGAACCCACCAAAGTTATGAAAACTAAACTCAAAAGGATCACGCAAGAACCTGAAACTGTGGGCAGTCCGGAGCACTAAACAAAGTGACGAGCTTCCCTGACTCCACAATGTGATCTATAGAGTAGCCTTCATCCATTCTACCAAGACCTGGCCTCTTTACCCGTGCATCAGGGCCTTCATGCGATCTGATTATCAACTGAGGTTTCAACAATAATAGCCATTATTTCAGTGTTGCATCTCTGTTATGATTGCTAAGTTATGCCAATACAATATACAAAAGAAAAGGTAACAAGAGTTCACAAAGAAATCATCTCATGCATAGTCTGTAAGAGAAACATAACGTGCAAGAATCCCTATTCAGTTTAGAAACATTGCAGCTGCTAATCCTATAAAAAGAGGATAGAGAATTAGATATATTTCTCCTTAGTTGGTAAGATTTTAACCAAAGACGTAGTCAAACCTCAACCACGATGTACCTATCTAGTTAAGGATAACATAATACCAAACCCATAAGCACCTCCATGCTCATTTGTGAGCTTTCGTAGGTAAGCTTTAATATTCATACATTTTAACTGAATATTTGACAAGCTCTGGTGGTAATAACCTATTTGTCATCAACATTCATATAGGGTTTGCAGATTGAGCACTAGCTAAAATAATTTTCATCTGTGAGTGTTCATCGGTGAGTGTTCAATTGAATAACTTCCAGAATTATTGAACACTTTCCCTAGATTCAAAGTCATAATTGGAAAATAGTTATTGGCTAATTCCCACGACACTTGAAACATAATAACCAACAGTATTCAAGGGTTTGGTTCTGATAAAAAAAAATGTGGTTTATTCTAGCTTGAAACTAATGACACAATGTTTCAGTCACATTACGGTATCACTAATGATATATTCTTAAAATCATAGTAACATAATATCCTAACATATATTTATTTTGAACAGTAGCTATGGAAATAAAGTATCTTTCAATTTCCATCATTAAGCCTATGATAAAAAAATGTAAATTCCAAATGTTGATAATACCTTGAGTTGAAATTTCTTGAGAAAATCCTCAGTACAGTCAGGTCCCCAGAGCAGACCAATGCCTTTTTGCTCATTCGGAGAAAGACCAGGAGTCATAGAGGGATCTGACCACAGCACGTCTCCAATAATGCCTTGTCTTGGATCAAAAACTGATCTGTGAGCCTTATTCAATTCCTCAATAGAACCAAGAGACAACAATCCAGTTTCAGGACTCTTAGAACCCTGAGACAAGGAACTGATCTCAAGAGGCAAGGTATCGGGATCGAGAATCTTGGAATTAGGAGACAAAGAGCTAGGCTCAGGATTCTTCCGCTTCTTTTCCTCCACAGGCATGCTGCGAAATAGCCCTCCATGAGCATTATATACATTTTTACCGATAATGGAGGCCACAGGAAGATCTTTAAAGCAGACAAGACATTTATCATACACATGATTGCCTTTATCCCCATACTTCGTCAACACTTCATTTTTAAAACCATAAATAGATGTGCAGTTTTTGGATTCATGATTCCCTCTTAAAAGATAAACATTTTCTGGCAAAAGCACTTTCCAAGCTAACAAAATTAAGAAACTTTCGAGACCCCAAGCTCCTATGTCAACATAATTTCCATTGAAAATGAAGAACCGATTTTCTGATGGCAACCCAGCATGGTGAAGAAGGAAAAGCATGTCATGCAACTGACCGTGAAGATCTCCAACAACAACGATGGTATTGGCAGGGCCTAAATGATCAATAGTGACGCAATTGGCCTCTTTCTTGAGGATTCTGGAGGCAGAGAGGATCAAGTTATAAAAGACCTTGACAGGAAACACATCGGGGAATTGTGTTGGCTCTTTATTTTTCGAAGCCCAATCGAAAATGGACATGAGATTGAGGACCCAGTCCAGGCTGAGCTTGCCATCGGCTGGCCAGTGGATTGGGATTTGAGGTGGAGGGGACGGTGATGATGGATTGTCCTCAGATTTGGAGGTGCTGACAATGGAAGGTGTTAAATCAAAGACTGACGGTGCTGCTTCTGCGACTTTTGGTACTGCTTTTGGCTCTATAACTTCTGGTACTGGTGGTTCTGCTTTTGCTTCTACAACTTCTGGTACTGGTGGTGCTGCTTCTACAACTTCTGGTACTGGTGGTGCTGCTTCTGCTTCTACAACTTCTGGTACCGGTGGTTCTGTTTCTGCTTCTACAACTTCTAGCACTAATGTTGCTGCTTCTGCTGCTACAACTTCTCGTAATGGTGGTGCTGCTTCTGCTTCTACATTTTCTGGTACTAGTGTACCAAATTGTTGATCTTGATTGCAAAGAAATGAATCATATAATTGTGATGCAGATGCTTGAATAGTTGCTGCTTCAATATCCGTATCAGAATTGGATGGCTGTTCTTTACAGTCTCCACAATTCGTTTGCCCAAACCCTAAAAAATATAAACACAATTTTATTCACAGAAATTCATCATCAGCAGAAAACTTAGCAGCATACCTACAAATTCAGAGCATACTTCATTCAATCCAATTTGTGTAACTAAACACAAACTTAACTAAATTAGTTAACTTAATTTGTGTGTTTTACAAATCCAAATCCAGAGGTTAGATGCACAAAGGTATAAACAACTCTTAATACAGATGATGGGCCTAACCATGGCGAGACTAAGATAACAGGGTAGACCTACCCTCAAGAATTTGCTGCAAGGTCACAACTGCCTGAAAGACTTGGGTAGGTTGTGTACTCAATGCATATGCCTGACCCAATTCCACAATTGGCCTAGTAATGGCCAACATACGCTCGACATGCTCCTATAATATATATTGATTCAGTACATTAAAATAATAACAAAATCACATAACACAAAATGAAAACTAGATTCTAGTTTTTACCTCGTAATGTCGAGTATGCATGGAAGCAAATGGGTCAAATGCTGCTCTAACTCTGGGGTTCTGGACAAATGGATGACCTACTCGGCCGTACCACTCCAAGTAATCAGCCACAGTATCCGATGGTCTCCTTACTGGTACACTACGGTTAGTCTCTGCCAACATGTGGTTCTCCCGATTCTCCCACATTCCCTCCAAATAATCATACATAACTTTGTTCGACTTGGAGCTACTACCGCCTCGTTGAGGGGCACGCGGTGCAGGAGGAATCGTCTGCACCCGGCCAAACTGTCTCAGAACCCTCTCAGGATAGTAGGGCTCTACAATATCACAACATTTGAGCAATCCTGAGTAGAATGCAACATCTGGAAAAGGGTGGTGTACCCTAGCAGAAGCGTAGGGTTCCCATATAACCTGAGATTAAAACACAATGGTAAAGTAGCTAGACATCATTATAGATTGCTTACAATTTAATAATTTGTATAAAATTATTCAGTCCAATAGAAATTAAAACATCAAAATGTTTTTTCGTATATGATCAGTCCTTTTTTTCATCTTACTTAAATTTCTTCTAAATTTGTTCTTAATATCACAGAGGATATGTTGTTAGACATGAAAAAAATAACATCTCACGTTAATGGCACCTAAAAACATGCACACGCAATAAAGTTGGACAATCTTATAAGTGAAACACACCTGATCAGATGTCAAAGCGTCAAGCCGTTGTCTATACTTCTGCACATGTACTGATGTTGTGCCGCTGTCTCTTCTTGGACTCCATCGACAAGCACGAGGGTGGATCTCTGAATAATCTAGGTCATGATGAGGAAGAAAAACAGTATGCATGTGCTCATATACCCATGCCTCTAGCAATGTCACATAACCTCCAATTTGCTTGACTCTAGACCTTGAAGCTTGGCCTAACTGCCTATACAACCATGTTAAGCCCCCAGAACCCCAGGAATAACCAGCAACTTCATCAAGGTTCCGAAGTACTCTTAGGTACACAATCTGAACTCTCGTCCCAGTTTTGTCCACAAAGAGAGTACACCCCAAAAGATATAACAAATATGCTCTGGCTGAACACATGTTGCGCTCAATTGAATCTCCATCAGACACTTTTGAGAACCGTCCCCGTAACCATGATAAACTCACACTCTCATTCTGTAATTGTTCTTTAGCCTCTTGATCAGACACTCCCAGGCAACTAACTAGCAGCTGCTCATTTGTGTCCTTGTCTTGTGCAGGCGGCGAGATTACTCTACCAGACACTGGAATGCCTAGAATTGATGACACATCATCCAATGTGATACTCATCTCACCAAATGGAAAATGAAACGTATTTGTCTCAGGATGCCACCTCTCAACTAATGCCGATACAACAATTTTATCACAATGACGATAAGAACACCTAATAAGTGGCTCCAACCCAGAGCTCCGAACATACCCTCTGAATATGCTATTATTCTCCATATCCTCAAAATTCCATTCACGAAGAGTAGATGTCTTGGATATACATCTAAGTGGATCACGGTCCTGTAAGCAAATTCAAGCATGAAATTAAGTGCAAAAAACCAAGATCCAAGTGCCTCTTACTCCATAGTACATTAGATGAATAGAACAAATGTTGTTACCACAACAGCAGCAACATGGAAATAAAATTAACGATATAACTATTGTCTGTGGTATATATTGGGTGATCTAACAACCAATATGCAATCCTGATGCTGAATATATGTCTAGAAAAAATTCCATGATAAGACACAGCATATACATAAATGAAGTTTAACAAATTTCAATTGATTGTCAAAACGTGATCTAAATCTTGTACATCAAATGAGCAGACTTCATTACATCATTGTTTTGGCTTTCGATAACAATATTTTATAAAATCACACTTGTTAGATATATCATCTTACCTTGTTATTCCATATATCAGCTGCTATGTGAGTTTTGAAACTTGTAAGTAGAGACGGATCAAGGGGTCCTGCTGAGAATGGATCTTTCGGCTCCCCATCTGCCACCACTATATCAAGCGAAGGTGTTGGAGAAGATCCCACCCCTTTAGTACGTCTACATGCCTTCCTCATATCTACATTTAAATTAAAAACAACAATGGGTTCAATGAAAAATGAAAAGCATAGACACAAAACCTACCCATATTTGAAGGATTGACGCCATTCATCTTTTGATGAAAAAGTAAACAAAAACAGCAATCACTGAAAAATACACTCATTAGTGGGTAAAGAAGCCTGCACCAGGCTCCCAAGACGAATGTCATATTAATAGGTCTTTTTACTTCCAAAACCAGCAAGAACAATGAGTAGAAAAAGCTACTAGCTTAGTTTAGAGGCAGAGGTTCAACTTCCAAAATGCAAGTGAATTTTTGTTACAAGGACTTCCCTTGCATTTTGAAAGTTGAAGAACTTCTCATAACACACGAAACCCTTCACACTTGACACCAAATGAAGTAAATCTCTTAACTTCTAACCTTGACAGGAAAACTCTACAGTTCACACCAATACTTCGTTCATAAAAAAGCCTCAGTATTTAAGTATCCTTATCAATTGAATGGACTGATTGATTACAAGTCACATTTATCCAACCAAATTATAAATAAATAAATAAATATTCAAACATTTTAGCAGAAGCAGCAGAAGAACCCACCTCGATTGGAAGAAACCATAACTCGGAGCGGAGCTCAGCCGAGTCAAATGCCAAATCGAATTTTCAGCCGCGAACTGGGCGAAGCAATGTTACCCGGGATTAGTTCTTCGGGATTGGAGTCTACAAAACGCGGAGAAGGATGGACAATCGGAGACACCACTCCCGACGACACAGGTCAATTGAACCAGAAAACGGTGCGGGCTCAGCCCAGTCAAGTTCCAAAGTCGAGATTTCAGCCGCGAACCGGCGGAGCAATTCCTCTCGGTAATCGGTGGCTTAGCAAGTCGACGAAACGCTGAAGAAGCTGGAGATTCGGTGAGCTACGGCGTTGAAGAAACTTCGAGATTCGGATAAACCAATCCGAAAGTGGTTGGTATTTTCGATGATAGGGATTAATCTAAACATCAACGTCGTGTAAATGTCAAAAATGCCATTGTTCAACAAGTCATCCAATAGGGCAAAAAAAAAACAATTTCTAATATTCCCCCGCATTCATACATAATTGCAATTCAGGATACAATTTTAATAAAATCAAACAATAAGCCCAATAAAGAATTTCAATTCCACCATCCCAGCTGCTTATTTCAATCTTCAGCAAAGAAACTATTTCAAATTTTAAAAACCAATTCCCTTTTCAATTTTTCACATAAATTAAAAATTAAAAGAACATAAATCTGAGAGAATAACAAATATTCAACAACCATGTCAAAATCAAATTGTCATTGGAGTTCATATATTATTTCATAATAGTGCAGCAGATGAAGATGAAGATGCAGTTGCAGCAACCTTAATGAAGACATGCTCCAATGTAGTATCAGCCACAACCCACGAAAACAGCGTGAATCTCCGCTTTTCGTACTACACTGCCTCAAACACATCTGCAATTCTCACCTCATTCTTTGGCAGCCCAAACTTCTGTGTCCCAGAGAGTCTGTATGTCTTGTTAGCATTTGGTGACAGGCCCTGCACCATTCTCTCCACTTCTTGCTCATGATCCCAGCTCGTCGGCATCGTATGATCCTCCATATCTTGCCTTCAGCTGCATCAGACCCATATATATATATATATATATATATAAACAGTCGGCTGTCACTCAAACTTAGACTATGAATTTCACTGCTTGAAACCATTAGCATTATGTCCAAACTGGATTGGTAGACAAAAAACTGGGTTGATGATGTTACCTCTTTTGGATTTCCTACGCATTGCATTCTGCCATCTTAGTAAAATTCCTACTCGATCACACAGGATCTCTGCCTCTTCCATGGAATGTGCTGGAGATTTAAATGCACGAAAACTTTGCAATTAGTAAAATGAAAAAGTAAGCCATATAGATTTGACAGTTAAGTGCGGGTAAGTGGGGGAAAGAGGAAGAGAACTGGTTAGGATGATCGCGCGGTATTGCTTAGCAGATTTGATAACATTCCATAGCTGGTTTCTTGAGGAAGGGTCAAGTCCAGTACTAGGCTCATCCATGTAAACAACCTACAAGTAGAAGATTTTCATAAGAATGAATGAATGCGTGAAATAAGGCAATAAATAGTATGATCTCGTGCTCAACCTACAAGTAGAAGATTCACATAAGAATGAACGAATGAGTGAAATAAGGCAATAAATAGTACGATCTCGAGATAACAGATCAAAATCAGAAATCTTGACATACTTTGGGGTCTCCTGCCAGAGAAATCGCGACACTAAGCCTTCTCTTCATGCCTCCACTATATTTCCCTGCTTGTTTGTTAGCATTCCCTCCATGAATTAGATTGACATTCTTCAGAGATTCTTCCACTGCCTTCAGAAACCAAATTAAATCTTGGATTCAGACGATTTTTCAATGAAATGGTAGATGCTCCCTTCCGGTCAGTGTTTCCCAAAGAAGGCTAAACTATAACAAAACAAGAAACTCATCAGACAGATTAATTTCTTCAGACACAAGGCAAGAAATGATCTCGCTCGATCTTACAGTTCTTACTTATGCTGTGGACAAAATCCCATGCGGGTGTATAGCTCATTCATTTGTGTTCGAATGTCCATTCCATGAACATATGCTGTGGCAGAGGTTGGTTTTGTCAGGCCCGTCATCTGTAAAAACAGGTTACAAAGATCGATGTAACAAAATTTTCATATTTATGGATTCTAGAGAAGTAGATCGAATCATACTAATAAAAGAGGTCTTCCCCAGCTCCATTGGAGCCAAGCACACCAAAGCACTCCCCTGAAGGCAAAGCCAGTGACAACCCTTTGACCGCAAATTTTTCGGGGTTTCCATCTCTTCCCCGGTACACCTTCTTGAGGTTGTCATAAATGATTGCATGGCTTGTATCTTGTTCCATTACCAACCTCTGAACCATCTCGATCTGGAAAATTACCAAGAAATTGAAGCTTCATCCGTTCATATATATATAGTTTAAAACATAGATCCTCTAGTTTAAAACATCAAAATATAGTTTACAAGTTTGAATATTTCTTACACTTTTTATCAACATTTGAACTTTGACAGATGATGAAGAGGGTGGAATTTGTAGCTGCATAGGTCCAGTTCCACCACAGGAGCATTTTACACCAGATGATGAAGATGTCATTGAAGAAGAGAATTAACACAGTAACACAACAAACAAACAAAGGCACAGTTGATCCAAACATTGCAGTTCAGATACGTGGCCTTCTAAAGACATATCCCGGGACCACTAAAATCGGTTGTTGTAAGTGCAGGAGGACTTCACCCAGGGCCGGCCATAGTTCAGGAACAAGGGCCCAAAATTGTTAAGTTTGTCTTATTTTTATGAGAAAAAAATAAAAATAAATAAAAATTTTGAAAAATATTTAAATTGAATTTGAAGAAATATTTTATTAAAAATTGGTCTCGTATTCTTGAAATATTATAAAATTTATTCTGATTAATATGTAGTTATCTAACTTGTCTTATAAAGTCATTAAAACTCTAACTCTAAATTTTTTGATAAAATTTCACCTTTTCGGGTCAGGCTTACAATTTATTAGACTCACTTCACCTTTCCGTGCTCTGAAGGTGAATGACCTTATCTCACTTTTATGTTTCTGCCCGAAGCCCTGTTGGCATGGAAATAATTCGAAAATTAATAGGAATTTGTCCATAGGTGCTCTTCTTTAAGACAATGCTTTGGAAGATATACAAGTTACATAGTTTTTACAATGTTGCAATTATCCATTCGAAAATTTTGACTTAAGTTGTCTTTGCTCATAGTTTGATATTCTTTGGAATTCATTAACTGGGCAAGAGCACCTCCACCTCTTTGCTAGTATCAATGGCCTCCCTTCAGCTTCAGTAAAGTCGGTATGTGCTTCACTAACTTGAGTAGAGATTTTCACGAGTTCCCGCAGGTGAGAAGTTAAGATGTAGGGTTGTTGCTCCTCAAATTTAGGTTGCTGAGAAGTCATTGGCGGAGGTGAGACTAGCAGCCAAAGTAGTTACATTTGTCTCATACACTATGGGGATGGTGAGAAAAAGATATAGTTTACATCCCACATGAGCTATAATTGGAGATAACATTGTTTCTGATATAGAAGTTCCTATAAAAATAGGAAATGCCCTACCTTTGAGTGCAGTGTTTGGTTTCAAACCCCGATTCGAATAGGAGAAGTACGCCTTGCTAATGCGCTTTGGATGATCCACATCTCATGGTCAAGCACTGATGAGCACATTGAACTATTCATGTGGCTGAGAGCCCTCACTGCCCAAAAAAACCTGCAATTGTTTTTTTTCATCCAAAAAACCCCTTTTCTTTGTTTCTACATTTCTATAAGACAGTTCTTTTCTATTATATTATCATTTCGTTAGAACTAGATTAGTATTAGTTAGTGATTTAGACTCAATGAGTCATTTCTTGAGTGATGAACTGTTGGCACCAATCCTACATTTTGTCTCTATGGACCGAGCATAAAGGAGGGCTTGGCGGGAAGAGAATTGTAACATGAGAGAAGCAAAGGGGTCAACCTCTTTCAAATGCACAACATGGATTCTGGCAATGTAATGTAGTTGGACTCTCATGTCGAACAGTGGAGGAATGAAACGTCGCCTGAATTTTGCTACAGCCCTTATTGGTGATCCAAAGTTACTTATCTTTAGATGAGCCGGTACGGAAATGTGAATTTTTTCACCGATTACTACATCCATCTTATCTACTTTACCTGATTTACTAAATGATCTGCAGACAACTGGTATGGATAGGAATCATGGCAAAGGGAAGGCTCTGTTGCATTGGAACTTCAATCAGACTGAAGTCAAGGTTCGGGACTGGCTTTATCACTAATGTGAGCTTCAGCGGAAGCACAAATGGACGACAAAATCCTCACCAGGATGCTGTGAAGCAGTCCTTTAAACAAGTACGCCAATTTTCAATGTCTTAGAGCTCCCTCTATGCATATAGAGGGTTAATTCCTAACGTTGGTTTTTGTTCTCGCTAATTCCTAACGTTGGTTTTAACGGTAATCATTCACTCTCTCACTTCATGGAGTTGGTAATGGTAATTTTTCTACGTTCTTAATGCCTCTGGATTTTCATTTTTTTTTTCCTTATTTTTGGGTGCATGCAGAATTTATTGTGGAGCTTCAAGATAGAGAAAGGGAATTTGGTATATCAGTCCTTCAAATTGGACTCGCAACTCTTTAAGTTTTCTTGAGCATTGCAAGGCAGACAGAGCTAGAAGCTGCCACAGCTGAGGGGACGCTGGTCACTACCTCTCCTAAGCATCAGGAGCCTCAGTCAAGGTAAAAGTAAAAACACAATCAATTTGTTTTAACTTTTTGCTTCGAATTCGATCCATTTTCTTGTTTTATACCATTTTACTTGATTGATTAATTACGTTGCAGCTACCTGTGGGAGCTAGATTTGTGGGGATTCCAGGCACAGATTCACCGAATCTGCAGAGTGCCCGAGTGGAGTTATGGTAGAAGTTCTCTGGGGACAAGATGTATCTGGTGCTCTATGCATATCTGGACGAGTTATTTATATATACACCCCCTAAGATCTCTCGAGCTCCCTCTATGCATATAGAGGGTTAATTCCTACGGTTAGTTTTGGTTCTCACTAATTCTTAACGTTGGTTTCTATTCTCACAGCACTCGGATTTTATACCAAAAAAAGAGACCCGCGCATTCCTGACTTTTGTTATTCACCTATTCCCCATGATAGTGTCTTTTAAGTTTTAACGATAACCATTCACTTTCTCACTTAATGGAGTCGGTAATGGTAATTTTTCCACGTTCTAATTGCCTCTGGATTTTCGTCCTTTTTTTCCCCTTATTTTTTGGTGCACGAAGAATTTCTTGCGGAGCTTCAAGATAGTGAAAGGGAATTTGGTATAGCAGACATCCAAATTGGACTCACAACTCTTGAAGTTTTCTTGAGCATTGCAAGGCAGAGAGAGCTAGAAGCTGCCACAGCTGAGGGGACGCTGGTCACTCTCTCCTGAGCATCAGAAGCATCAGTTAAGGTAAAAATTAACACAATCAAATTGTTTGAACTTTTACTTCGAATTTGGTCCATTTTCTTGCTTTACCACTTTACTGTTGCAGATACCAGTAGGGGCTAGATTTGTGGGGATTCCAGGCACAAAATCCGCAGTGCCCAAGTGGAGTTATGGTAGAAGTTTTCTGGGAATAAAGATGAATCTGGCTCTCTATGCGTATCTGGGCACTCTCCTGAAACCCCACACCTCCTACTGTTAACGTAACCGGTCTTTCAAGCCGGAATTCAGTTCGGCGTGAACCAGACAGGACCGGTTCATGAAATTGTGATCCCATGAGCCGGTCAGACCCGGTTCATGGAATTGTGATCCATCCGGGCCAGCTCACTAAATCAAATTCTCGTTAGATGAATCTGGTGCTCTATGCATATCTGGGCACTCTCCTGAAACCCCCATACCTCCTAATGTTGACGTAACCCGTCTTTCACGCCGGGATTCGGTTTGGCGTGAGCCAGTCAGACCCGGTTCATGGAATTGTGATCCATCCGGGCCAGGCTCACTAAATCAAATTTCTTGTTCGTACCTCTAGTTATAAGTTACTCCATTGCTCCTCAAGATTGTTCAAAGTCTTCTTCGGTTATTGATATATTTCTTGCAAACTCGAACCAAATAAATTGCGAATAATATGTACAAAGTAAGAACAAGCCTTTGCATGAAAATTAGAGAATATTGGGCCAACGATACATCTCTGGAATTGATCCAACATCACACTCTAATACCACCATAGAAGGTTCTGAACTTGAAAAACCAACTAATATAAGGAAAAAAAAAATACTACGTACACAATTTTTTCATCACATGATTGATTTCTTCGATTTTGAGTTTAATTAAAGTTACCTAATTTTGAACAGCGCCTTAAATTTAATCCGAGACTACAAACTTGACATCTCGTTGGACATCTCTAGAGAAAAAGACTCACCCATCCGTTTAAAGCAACTGCATTTGAAAAACCGTTAGAAAACAGAAACAGTTATATAACAGAAAACAAACAGACGATTAAGCAGGTAGAGAATCAGAACCACTTAAAGAGCAGCTAGCAGAAGAGATTGATGGAGAAAAGCGTAGAGCTCCCTTCAATCCAAACAAAGATCTAACACACAGGTGAATGCAGCTCCTGAAATATGCAAGCCACAAGCCTATCATCACATGACACCTTTTGGATGAGATAGGGCTGTGGGATCCATAGCTCAGCAGCTCTATCCACTCAGCAAGACCTTCTATTGGACTTCAAGGAGCTCTACTCCATAACCTTAACCCTAACCTGCTCAAAACCCTAGCAGAAAAAACCTTCAAGCATCATCCTTTGATCCAAATAAATCCATGGGAGGAGAAGCATACTAATAAAACCAGAAATATAATAACTAAACCTACCCATATATGTATATGTGAGGATGTTGAGGAGGAGATTAATTAGATGGAGTAGGCAGCCACCAAAACCATTCATTCAAACCAAACTCTCTCACTGGAAAATTCAAAGGTTGAAACCCACCACCCATCATGTCCTTGACCTTCCGTTGCAAATGGTAAGCAGAGTGAAGGTATGATTCAAAGATGAGGTCCGACTTTTATAATGCTTTTAGATAACAAACAAATATTGGTGGGATAGGTAGGCAAGCCCTATCGACTATGTAAGATTCCATTAAGCTTCTTTTAATACAAAAATATTACTATCATCATTTCATTTAAGAAAAAAAAGATTAAGACTAATTTGGGACTACTGTGTTTTTCCCAAAACTTATTTCTATTGTATTTTGTTAAAAAGTTATTTTTATTTTATTTTTATAATATATAATAATATACAATTTTTTTTTTTAACAAAAGTAGCCTTTAAAAATAACCCACAGATTATTTTAAAAAATTATTGTTAAATTCATCTTTTTCAATTTTTTTTTTAAAATTTTACTAAATATATTTACACTGCTTCACTTTTAAATAAAACAATACAATACCAAACGGAATCTAAAAGACTTCTAATTTTATAAATTTTTTAAGAATATAATTTTATATGATAATTTATAAAATAAATATTTTTAATTATAGCGTATATGTATTAATAATTTGATAAATTAAAATAGTAGTATACGAAAGTATAATCAAACTGAATGCAAATATTATCTTAAATTTATATATACTATTAGATATCAATTTTTTTTATATGAAACTCAAATTTGAAAATAAATATTTAAAAACATATTAAATGTGGAGATAAATATCATATAAATAAATATTAGTAGCATTACACAAAAAATATTGAGCGAATGAAAAATGAATAATTGATATAAACCTTACTATTTATAAGAATTAAATTTTTGGGAGTACTAAAATATTTTCAAATTCTTTTTTAAGTTTTTTTTTTGTTAATCTAAGAAAATAAATTATTTTAGGTTATTGAAAAGGTGAACATGTACATTAAATGTTATTTTTTGATCCAATGTCCGAGATCTATGAGGTATCTTGAGTAGGCCCTACAGTAATGGGTGACACTTTTAAACCGTAATCACGCCCAGATTAATCCCTATTTGTATCGGATATGCTGATAAGGTGTAAAATACTTATCAAAGTGATGACTTCATACAAAATAAAAGTCCTCAAATTTCTAACCTCTTTTAAGAGAATAAGAGTGTCATACCACTCACACTCATGACTTTGATTTTTCCTATACAACATTAGAAATACTGATAAGCTAATAATAGTTGATTTTTTGCATTTTATGTATAATTGGCACGTCGTTAGTTTTTTCTAATATTTTTTTTTCCGACACATATTAAAGACGATCACGTGCCTTGTTTACTCATATTCGAGGGAGCCTCTCTGTTTATCATTTGCTAAAATTTTATAAGCATGCCACGTGCTTTCTGTAAAATCGATGGCCGCCCGTTAAAATATTCTTGAGAAAAACGATAAAGTTGGAAAGAGTTCTGTGAAACGACCGCCACGTGTCGGTGATGTTTACTAGCAAAGAGTAGCCCGAGATGAAATGAGTGGTAGTTGTTAAAATAAGATTTCCTTTCTGATTGACAAAAGCGACGTCGATGTGACATTACAGCTCACGCTGGTGGGACCAGCACCTACACTCAACGCACGTTATGTGCGAATCGCCTCGGTCGCTCTGATGGCGTCCCTACGTTGTTAACGTGCGCCCTTCAGTGAGCTGTTATTTCCACCCTTGGATTCCGACACGTGGGATTTGGATGGAGCAGGTCAAATGGACGAACACTGGATGGAGATTGGACGATAGGTGTAAGATCCGATTGTAATGTGCAAAGAAGGTAACCTGGGAGCTAATGTACGGAAGTCTAACCACCAAATCCAGGGCTAGATATCACTGTCCTGCACTGCATCACGTTGCAGCTCCCTGTCTTTAGCTTTTAGTATTTTCTTGCTGATCTATTTTCCTTGACAAAAATATCACTATTATATCAAACAGGTTTTTCTAACCCCTGAAAAAAATTTCAACTGTCCAGTTTATTATTTGGGAAAAAAATAATTGTTAGTTGTTTTTAAAGGTGTAAATGTTATTTATTTTTTTATTATAGAAGAGAGAAAAAATTTTGGAAATTTTGGAAATTTTCAATACAATATATCATTAAAATTCAAATTTTAAATTAATTATCTACAATTCAACGTTATAATTAACTGAACTAGACTCATTTGACAATTTTGCTATTTATTACGCAATACAAATTGTAAAATTTAACAATTATGCTATGTCCATTTTTAGAATCTAAATTATAAATTAGCCTACTACAGTAAATAAGAATTGTAAATAAGAAATAACTTGATTTTTTTATTATTGGTTAAAATACAACATTAGTTTTAGTTCTTTAATGTTTAAAGAATTATAAGCATTTCATTACATATTATATAATTTTATTTTATTTTACATAATTTACATATTGAAATTTTAATAGTACATAAAAATATAATTTACCTATTAGAATTTTAATTGTATAATAAAGACATATTATACTCAATATACCTCTCTTAAATATGATAGAAAAATAAGAAATACGCATATAATTATTAATTTACCTACGAAAGAATAAAATAAACAGATAATTATTAATTTACCTACGAAGAAATAAAATAAAGAAACTTTTTAAAATAAATAAAGTACATGTGAATTTATAATTATTCAAAAGTACCAGATAATATACAAAGCGTTTGGTGGATTAAAATGATTTTCATTCTTAAAATCAATTTGAAAATATGAAATTTAGTTAGAATTATCTTATCAAATAATTTAAAAAAATATATATATATATCTAAAATTTGAAAGTTACTCGTCCATATCTAAAAATAGTATAAACGATATTAGAAATTTTTTAAAAACAATACAATCAAAAAACATAGTAAAAGTCTTAATAGTACAGTAAATGAACTATTTTATATATTAAGTTAACTATTTAATATATTATATTTAAAAATTGGATTAATTTATAATTATTTAATATATTATATTTAAAAATTGGATTAATTTATAATTATTTCTTAAATACCCCTAAATATTTAGACATAATTCGATAATTTAGATTATTCCTAATAAAATTTATAAATGATAAATAAAATTAGTATAAAATTTGAGTACATTGCCAATAATTTTTATTTATTTTTTATTTATTTGCTCGGTTCAACATGGTTTCAAAATTAACTATCTATTAAAATAGGAGAGATTTATTTATATTTGTGGGCTGGGGATCAGATTGGGTTAAAGTTCAGTGGAGTTAGAAATGGACAAACCAGAGTCCACTTTTAATGGATTGAACGATAGTTCAATTCGTACCTTTGAGCTTCCGCCTGCATCATGCGAATAATCCAAGATGGGCCGTTGGTTTAAGCTATTGGACCCAGGCCTGTCCAGCCCACCCATCTCCCACCTATGGTTTCATTGGACCGAGGTGCGCCTTGAGAGGCTAAAATATTTATTTTTATTTTTTTGCCAAAACTAAAATATGTATCACTACATTCACGTTTTTTCTTTGTTGGAAGAGATGATTTATTGAAATATCTAGAATTAGTACAATAGATAGGTGTGTAATCTATTAAGAACCCAAACTTGATCAACAGGAACAATAGAAAAAATCAAAAAAGATTTGGAACCTGAAATGATTCCCGGGAAACTAAAATACAAAAAAATGTGCTGATTACTTACTAGGTACTATACTAGCATTATATATGTCCTCAAGCGAGAAGAATCATAAAGTTTAAGGTGCTGTCTCGTTAAAAAACTTACTAAGAAAAACCTTTTGGTATAAAAATCTAGTCGAAGGAAATGGTAAAGATTAGAGAAGATTTTTCCGTTGAAGGTAAAAAATCATGCATTTGTGAAATTTGCAAAACGACGAGGAAGAATGTTAGTACGTGAGCTTATATGGATGGACTTATTGAAATAATGGCAGGTAAATGAACAGTTGCACTAGCCTTCTGCCGTGCAAAGCACAAAACCATTGGCTATCATAAAAAGAAAATAATTTATACTATAAGATATATAGCTCTTTGGATACAATAAACAGTTGCACTAGCCTTCGTATCTCACATTTTCCACCCTATATAATTCAAATATCAAAAATGAAAAAGTAAATACAATTGAAATGATTTGGGAAGTGTAAATGCACTTGAAAATTGATGTTAGGGAAGTGAAA
Source organism: Prinsepia uniflora (assembly GCA_032719365.1). Taxonomy (NCBI): domain Eukaryota; kingdom Viridiplantae; phylum Streptophyta; class Magnoliopsida; order Rosales; family Rosaceae; genus Prinsepia; species Prinsepia uniflora. The sequence goes on along the minus strand of CM064865.1, from coordinate 81,149,450 downwards.
TATTAACAAATAGTAAACTCAAATCTTTGAAGGGTGTATTTGGATGAACATTTTGAAGATTATCAAGAATTTATATAATAACGGAATTTAAATTAATGGAAATTAATTTTTTTAAAATTTGTGGAGTTTCATATTTGGATAATATAAAAATAGAATAATATTTAAACCTACAATTTAATATATATATATATATACACTGTTGATGCACAAAATGTGTCAATTTAGGGAGCGAATGATGCTCTGCCACGTACCCTGTGTGAACCTAAAAAGGAAGGAAACTGGTTGGTCGGTCAGAGTATAGACACCCGTGTGGTACCGGCCCAAAGGTACTCCAACGCCCAAGTCAGCGGTCGGTCTAAAGTGTAGAGGGTAGTAGAAAGTATACTGTAAAAGTAGTAGTAAATAGTAAATTGTTTGGTTACCTTTGTACGACAAATGGACCCCCTTTCTACGGGTGCGGCGAATATAATATTTGTATTTTCCCATTGTGGGACAAATGTCAATTCGTTGTGGGATTGACACGTGGCCATCCAGACCCGACTAGGACTTGTTCGCGTGAGTGGGCCTATACCCCTTGGGCTTGTGCTAGGCGGTGGTACTGGGCCGACTCACCGACCGACAGGAGCTGGTCCTCTAGAGTCGGCTGGTGGCATGGTGTTAGAAGAAGGTTGGGCCTCTAGGTCGGTCTGGGCCGACATGTGGAGCCAGGTAGAGGGATGGGTCTCCAAGATTGGTCCGAACTGGTACTGTTTTTGGCAATGGGTTGGGCCTGTAGTTAGTATGGGCTTCAAGCTTGGTCTGGGTCGATATGGTATGAACATACACAATTGTAGCTATAAAGATGAAATTTGAGAAATGAAGCTTCTTTATATGAAATTTAAATTAGGCATTTGGGGCATCCAAATTTTTTGTTTCTATTTTTTTATCCAAACAAAAAATATTGATGCACAGACATTCTAAAATTCAGACATTTTAGCAAATCTCTTAAGGTGTGTTTAGATAAAAGAATTTATATTTACATTAGAAAAATAAACTATGAGAATTACAATTTTGTCATTTAATTATAAATTCGCATGTTTGAACATTATATATATTAGAATTTAGAAATGACATGAAATTAAAATTCAAGGGTTTTGATCGTTTAAGAATTTTACAATTTTGAAATACACAAAAAAAAAAATTTAAGCCTATTTAAAAATTAAAAGCTAGAAAATAGGATTCCTCATTTTCAAGAATTGTGCTATTCCGCCCTACGTAAGAAATTTAGAATCAGAAATTTAAGCACAAACCTGGAATTTTGAAAATGAAAAAGTTAGAATAATATTTTTAACTAAATTTTGTATTTATTTCCCCTCGCCAAACACAACCTAAATTTATCCCTTGAAAATATCCCAAATAGTAATTATCAACAAAAGAAGGGAAGCATAAAAATCCATGATCCGGGTTGATGTACCACTGACCCGGAGCCCAAACCTTCTGCCTTGGAAGATGAACCAAAACCATAAAATATAAATCAGCACGCCAAATACCAGCATCCAAAACGCAGCACAAGTAGTGTTCATCTTTCAGTCCATAATTTTTCAGCTCTCTAAACCCTAGAGGGCGGTACAGAATCTTAGTGAGCTCGCAGCTATGGGTACGTTATCCTGTGGTTCACTCTCGTATGCATAATATATTTGTTGTTTCTTAATCTCTCGGTTTTCATTTCCTTTTTTTTTATCTGTCTTGATTTTCGGATATTGCCCTTTTTCTTGTGATAAAGCTGCGGTAGATCCATCTGGTTATAGGCGATTATTATACGAATTTAAGATTTTTGATCTAAATCTTCTTTGCGTTTATTGTATTTGTTAGGAGTTCGACAATTTTTAAAATTCAGATGATATTTGTTCAAACTTATCGATTTTCGTCGTCTGTAATTATGTTTGAGGATTTATTGACATCTCGTAGTTCAACGCTGATGAAAATGAACTTTACACAGATAACTTTATTTTTTATTGCTGTCGTACAATTCTGTCTTGATTTTCTTTGGTGCTGGAATGAGCAAAAAGAGTTCAGAATATATTACTTTCGTTGTTCAATTTTATAATTGTTTCTCTCTTTTGCTTCTAGTTAGTTGTTGTTTAGTTGTTAGGAAGACATGCATGGTGGCTCTTATTCTCTCTTGTGGGATGAACTGTAATTAATAAAAAAGATATTTGGAAGGATGTTACTAATGATATTATTTTAGGTTTTAGTTTTAAGTACATGATCAAATGTCTGTGAATGACAGATATTGCAGAGGAGATCCGGTCATTACAGCTTGATTCAGCAGGTATATTTATAAAGACCTTGAATTAGTATATCTCAGTTCAGAGAGATGTTAATGATGGCTGTTTTATGGTAAATTTTTAGTTTTGAGTTGATGCTTTGTTTGTAATTTAGCAGAAGATAATGGAGTTGTTCATCCAGAAGCTGAAAACCCCGAATTGGAGAATTCTAATAAGATGGAGGAAGGTTGGTAGTATCATCAAATACTTTATTATGTTCAGGAAAATTTTGTGTTTGAGAGGGAACAGCATGTTTGTACTTTATTAATCCGTTATATGCTTCGCAGTAACTGCAGAACATATTGGTATTTTGCTGCAATAATAAAATCCTCAATAGGGCATTTGTTCATGTGATAGTTGAACTGTACTGTTGTATCCTATTTCATTACTAGTCTTCTGAGACCTTCAAATAGCGATAAAATAGCACTTCTCTAATGAGTCTTCTAAAGGTTTGATATAAGTTAGAAAGTTGACAATTTTATATAAAGATGGCTCACTAATCTTTTTTATATTTGAAGCTTAATTATTGTCCTCATGTCCCTAGAATTGGCCAATCTCAAGTTAATTACTGCCTACTACGTCTTCAAATTTTTGGTACTTTCACAACGTGTTTATTTTGATGAGTATTTCGAAAACATACAGAGTGGAAAATATACTAGAGGGCAATGGTTTTATTGTTCTGTTACTTTGGATTACCTGAATGCAATACATTAATTCCACCTAGTAGTTTTTGTTGAATTTCTGTTTTGTTTTCCATCTTTTGTGGGATCCGTTTGATGAGAAGTAGAATATGTGCAAACTAAATTATTATTATTTTTTTTCCAAATATTGGAACAATTTCAGATTCCAGCGAAGAGGTTCATGCAGGGTTTGCTCAGACAGGGGTGGTGGTTGAGGAAAAAGGTACTTTGTAAGCTTCCTCCAGTCTGCATTATTTATTTTATTTTATTTCATTTCATTTTTCTGTTATTGTGTGTCTGATTTGTTTTATCGTTCTAATGATAAATATAAGCACATCAACCATAAACTTCTTTCCAAAATATATTCTAAATTCTTCTCGGATATTGATTTTTGGCTTGATATTCAGGGAAGCAGAAGGAAATTCCGGAAGCAGAGGAGCACGATGAGATGGAACTAGATAAGAAGAGGCACTTGAATGTTGTTTTCATTGGACACGTGGGTGAGTTAATTCATGACACTGACTATGTAGCCTCCTTATGCAGAGGGTCTTAGTATTTTCATGTATGTATCCAGAAAGTGGACATTGGAACTTGATGTTCATCACTTTTATGTCTAACATGGGTGCTTGCAACTTCACTTCCTATAAAATACAATGAATTTCCACTAATATTTAAATTTTCTCTTTGAGGACACATGGATTTCTTATCCCTGCAATGATTGATTCATAAATTATAACCCATGATAGTTTCTAAATTAAAAAAAAAAAAAAAAATTGCTCGTATTTCTTTATATTACAATATATATGTTTATTTTGTGTTGTGGAGATTGCATGTCGTGAACCTCAGTGTTGTTTATGTGTTCATTAGTCTTCTAATACAGTAATTGTACATGATTGTTTTATCCTTATTTTAGACTTGGTATATGATGTATACTGTCTTGTCTTGGTTGCAGATGCTGGAAAGTCCACAACCGGAGGCCAAATACTTTTCCTTAGTGGTCAGGTTGATGATCGTACAATCCAAAAATATGAAAAGGAAGCAAAGGAAAAAAGTAGGGAAAGCTGGTGAGAATATAATAATGTTGGGGAAATTTACTTACTATTTTGTTTTAAGATTATTAACCCATCCGTGAATAAACATTTTTGCTTTTGGAGGAAGTCTTGGAGTAGACCGCTACAAGGAAGTAGCATTATTTTTTGTTCGCTTTTGGATTTTCTTTTGAAGTCTTTGGCTTCTCCCTTCATGATTATTACGGAGGCCAGTACAAAATAGCAATTTTTTCTTAGCCCAATGTCACCAAGCTCTTGAACCCCCCTTTGAAAGACCAGTACCTTTCGACATGTGTCTGACTCATGAAATAGTTAGTCAAAAATTTCCCGTACCGAGTGAGGTCTGATAGATCATCACCATGCTAGTACATTCCTTTCATGCTCTCTTATAATTTTCTCTCTTTTTTCCTTCTGTTTGTTGTCTTATTCTGTTTCTTTCGTTGTACTCTTTCTTACTGCTTTAAGATACATCATCTGGTAAATAAATGTTCCATGACATAGCAACCTGCAATTTTTTCTGTTCACTCTTAATTGACTATTGTTGCGTCATATGTGCTAGGTATATGGCCTACATTATGGATACCAATGAAGAAGAGAGGGTTAAGGTATATGTGCTGATTACAAATTTTCTGCATTTAATTGTCTTTTTCTTAAGTCATTGTTAAATGCGAGTGATGCTTAAAACTAGTTTTGGCTATACTTATTTGTTAAAAATCTCATTCCAGGGTAAAACAGTTGAAGTTGGACGAGCACATTTTGAAACAGAGTCATCAAGGTTTACGATTTTGGATGCACCTGTGAGTGACTTTTAAATTCAAAACAAGTCTTTCTTGGACACACTTGCATAAACAATAGATTGTATAAAGTATAAAATAGAACTCCTGTGTTTCATACCAAGTTGGAATATAAATAGAGTAGGTTGTATGAAATATGGTGAGACCATAGAATAAGGAGAACTGGTTCAGTATCTATAAACAAGATTGTATTGTCTGGTATGTAGCCATTATTTTGGGCCCTTGGTTTGTACTCCCATAATTATAAACAAAATAATAGAAAAGTAGAGGACTGAGTATGCATCTGAGTTATGCTAAATAGTTTTACCTGATTGTTTAGTCTTTGATGAATAGAGTATTGCAACGGAGGAAAGATAGTGTATTATCTTTTGCAATCATTTTTGTTGTATTCTTATATTTGCCATCATAAATTTGGTTTGACTTGATTTGTTGGAGAATGATTCTTAGCAGTGCATGTCTGTCATCAGGGCCACAAAAGTTATGTCCCAAATATGATCAGTGGTGCATCACAAGCTGATATAGGAGTACTGGTGAGTTATATCTGTGATGCATGATTACTGTATCACGTATCATTTCTTGATGCATAAGTTATGTACATTTAACGGTCTCTCTCTCTCCCTCTCTCTCTCTCTCTCTATATCATTCTTCCCTCTCGTTCTGGATCTCTCTATTTAGGTAATTTCTGCTCGAAAAGGAGAATTTGAAACTGGCTATGAGAGGGGTGGGCAGACCCGTGAACACGTTCAGCTTGCTAAAACATTGGGTGTGTCCAAACTGCTCGTTGTTGTGAATAAAATGGATGATCCTACTGTGAACTGGTCAAAAGAAAGGTACACTACCTTCCTCTTGTGTGTGTTCCCCCTGCTTCTATGTGATTACTGATTTCTTCAATGTTAATTTCACCAGATACGATGAAATTGGAACAAAGATGGTACCGTTTCTTAAAGCCTCAGGCTACAACGTGAAAAAAGGTTTGTGAGGATCATTTCTTAACACGATTTTGGGATATTTTTTAATATGGTTTTAGGATATGGGCAACAGCAAATCATTTTTTATTTTTGTATTTTTGGTCGAGGGGGAACAGGTGAAGAACAGTTTACTTTCCCCAAACAATGATTACCGTATGTTTAATAGAAGGATTAGAAAGGGGGCTGACTCTTGTATGATGGTATTAAGGGCAGAGTACAGGGATATGCGACTTGTTGAGGATGCAAAAGATCTCTCCATATTGAAGTGTTTGGAGGAAAAAGTGATGAAACCATACCTTCATGCAATAAAGAGCAGTCAACTTTTCTCAAACAATGATTACCCTGTGATAGAAAAATTAGAAAGGAGGACTGTATAGTCTTGTTACTCTTGTTTGATAGGATTAAGGACTTAAGGGCAGAGCACAAGGGTATGCAACTCCTTGAGGATGCAAAAAATCTCTCCAAAATTGAAGAGTGTGGAGGAGAAAATAATGAAACCATACTTCCATGAAATTTTTTATCCTTAGTAGATCATGATTTTATCTTTGGTGTCTCTTATAATTTTTGATTATTATGCTTTTATGATTTTGTGCTTTTGTTTTGTATGTCGTCAATCTCTATCTATAGTCTCGTAGGTTTTCTGTATAGATTCCTCAACTGGATACTACATATATCTGCTTTGTACTTTGATGATGGCAATTATATGATTTTGTACTTTGCTTGCATAGATGTGCAATTCCTACCTATTTCCGGTCTGGTTGGTTCAAACATAAAAACCAGGGTGGATAAAACAGTATGCTCTTGGTGGGATGGTCCCTGTCTGTTCGAAGCCCTTGATTCCACTGAGGCTCCTCCACGAGATCCTAAAGGTCCATTCAGGTACGTGTTCGACTCAGTCAGATTGATGTAGATATAAATTTTTACTTACAGATGAGGCATTTGCTATTATATTTGCAAATCACTCTTCCATGGAATATTTTTTACAGTAACTTGTAAGTGCATTGTGATAAAGGAGGCACTATATCGTTAGTTTTTATTTTGATGAATAGTATAGTTGCTTTAGACTGTGAAAGTATTTTTTGGAAGTTGCTGGCACCTCAAAAAAATATAGGGAGGGTGGGAGGTGAAGTAGATCAGTAACTCCCTGGGTGCTCTTGTAAATTGACAGATCACATAGATATTAAGGGTAATGTTTTTCTTTAGTTTTCTTTATCTCTCAAATTCCATCTGTAGGATGCCTATCATAGACAAATTCAAGGACATGGGAACGACCGTTATGGGAAAAGTGGAATCTGGTTCAGTGCGGGAGGGGGATTCGTTGTATGTCATGCCAAATAAGGTGTCGCCCTGTTCCTTACAGAAATCTTTTTGTCTTTTTTTTTCCCTCATTATACTTTACCTTTTATACTGTTTTATACTAAAAATTACAAATGTACACATTGATTTTTTAGGTTCCTGTGAAAGCTGTTGCTATATTCATTGATGAAGATAGGGTCAAACGAGCGGGGCCTGGTGAAAATCTCCGGGTTAGATTATCGGGCATTGATGATGAAGACATATTGTCTGGTTTTGTTTTGTCGAGTGTTGGTAAGTTCACTTTGATGGAATTTCACTATATTTTTTCTTTATTCTTAAAGACTTGCTTTCCTGAGAAATTAGTTTTCTAGTGTTATAGTCCTTAGTCAAAAAAATTCATTATTGCTGCATGCTTATTTCCTCCCTTGAAAGTTTGAAGCATAATCCAGTCCTTAGTTGTTTATAAATACTGCACTATTAGATAAGAAAAATGGAAATGATGTGACGAGATATGAGAGAAATGAGCATAAGGGCAGGTAGGGCAGGGAGGACAGGCAGAATAAAACCAACAATTTAAAACTGTTTGGCTAGCTTTTAGTTCTTAAAATCAGTTCTTGTACTGTATGCGGAAAACAGATCAGTTCATCTTTATTTTTAGTCTTTATCGCAGCTCTTTGTTGTCTCCATTTCCTTATTGTCATGTTTGAATCGTACCTGAAAAGCAGAAAATAACAGGACAAGGCATTAGCAGGCTCTGGTTAATGTCATCGGAAAACTTATAGATGAGTGAAACCTCTTCATTTGTGACACCTTGTCTTCCTTAAATTTAAGAGTCACTAATTATATATTGGTATCTCAATTTTTTGTTACCTTTATGTTTTTTTTTTACATGGTTACTTTATTTAATAATCGAATCTCATGCACTGAAGTTAAATTTTTTTTTAATGCAGCAAAGCCTATACCTGCCGTTATACAGTTTTATGCCCAGTTGCAGATCCTTGAGTTGCTGGAGAATGTATGAGCAAACTCTCTTGTTTCTTTTTTCTCTTCTCCCAACTTGTTTCCTCCTCTCTCTTCCATTTTTATGATCTTGACTGGTATACATGTGTGTGTATATGTTTCTTTTGTTAGGCAATCTTGACGGCTGGTTATAAAGCTGTCCTGCATATTCACTCTGTTGTTGAAGAATGTGAGATTATTAAGCTTGTAAGTCAAATGGATCCGAAGACAAAGAAACCTATGAAAAAGGCAATTCGTTTTGTCAAGAATGGTGCTGTTGTTGTATGCAAGATTCAGGTTTGTATCATCATAATTGTAAATATATGCCAAATAGAGTTGTGTCCTTTTAAGTGTCATAAACCTGGAACATTATTTAGGGGTCATAATTTCTTCATAATGTATTATCCCCAAATTACTGTCTTCTGCATGATGGAAGATGGATGCTTGTCCATCGTCATGGTTTCTGCTTGGCCTGTCCTTGGACTCTGCCAGCCTTATATTTTGTTATCCTTCTGCACCTTTCGCTCCTTTTCATCCCCCAGTTATGAAGTTAATACTTGGTTTATTACCCTAAAACATGTAAATGTTAAGCATCATAAAGTAGTGCAAATTAGTTGTAAATCTTTGTTCTGATACCGCATGTACCTATGCTCATGCAGGTGAATAATTCGATATGCGTTGAGAAGTTCACAGAATTTCCACAACTTGGAAGGTTTACTCTTCGTACTGAAGGTACCGTCTTGCTTGCCTTGTTGATCCATCCATGATGATTTTGGTATATTGTTGTAAACTTTATTTCTATGCTTTGCAGGCAAAACGATTGCAGTTGGAAAAGTAATTGACCCACCGTCAAGAAAATCCAGCGAATCGAGTTCTTAAACAATTTTTGTCTGAGTGAGGTCTTGCTTTCTTTTCATATCCTGCATAGAAACTACTTGTTGGTCTTTTGCTCTATTCTGAAAATTTTATAGTTGCTTTCGCCTCGATCTACCTAAATAGTTTCGAGGTCCAGAGGTTTGTTCCTGTGTTACAATTTTAAATTTGTTATTTAGGTAGAGAAAGGAAAGTTTAATACTGTGTTTTTAGAGTTTGTTATTTCTTTCCAGTCCTTAATTTCCAAGCGGTAAAACATGTATTTATCATGATTGTGCTTGGATTTAAGAACCCTGAGTCCCATCCGGAGAATAAACATGTTTCGTGAGGGTTTTCATGAAAAAGTTCACATGCCTCGATAGCAGTCCTCGAGGTTCTTAGTCCGTGTCATGTGTTTGACATTAGGAAAATGATGTTTTTTTCTCTCAGTATGCAGTTTTCTGCATCCATCGGTTAACTTAGCTATTGTGTCTTGACAGGTAGAGCTGAATCGGTAGGACGGTGGCAGCAGCAGCAGCAAGCAGGAATGAGGGGTTCTAAGTCGGCACAATGCCATCACGGCGCCTACTTCTCAAAATGTATTTCATTCTGATACCGAGTTGATATAGTTGGTAGCGTTAAGGAAGCATACACTGGCGCGGGTGCCCATGTACTCTGGAGTGAGCTTTTGCAGGGTACGACAGGCATTTTTCATGTTATGGGTGTAAAGTAGTGTTTGTGATTTCACCCATTGCTGGGTTCATACATATGGTTCAAACTCAGAGTGACCAGTCAGTTGATCGGAATATTTCATCCAGGTTTGTTATGATGATCACATCCGTTGTTCTTCAGTACCATCAACTCCCGAGACTAGTCTTATTTCATTCTTGTTTCAATTGAAGCCATACTTTGCATTAGCCATACTCGTGTTGGTTCGGGTCGTTGAGGGAAACTTACAGTAAAAAGGAATGGAAAGTGTTTCCAGTCCTGTTAATACAATCTATTGCAACCCTTGATATTCTAATCCTAAGCATCTGGTTACTTGATTTCTGATCATGTATGTATTACCATTATGTATTGCAAATTGCCATAAAATTACAAAAGGAGGATTTTTTAAAATATGCCAGATCTAAAAACATCTCTCCGTGGCACTGGTAGTAAGCACTCTTGTGCGATGCGTAGCAAAGTTTGATTTTTTAATATAAAATTAGTGTTTGATATCATTCGTATTAATTAATTTTCGTATGAATGAATACAATAAATTATTTTTATACAGTTTTAATACATTAAAATAATATTCTTTATATTATACATATTAAATAATTGGATAATTAATAATTTTGAAAAGTATAATAATAATAAGAATATTATTATTATTAATACTATAATCATAATAATAAATAATAATAATGATGATAATAATAAAAAAATAAAATTTAATAAATAAAAAAATAATATATCAATAAATAATAAAAATAATATAATAATGTACATAATTAATATTTATATATAAATATTTCTTACCAATTACTATAATATAATTCGTTCAGTATAATATAGTTGTCATTTTAATCCAATAAACGTTTGACTAAATAGCTAATTTATCCGACTAAAATAATTAATACAATACGGTGTACCAAACGAGACTTAAATGTTATTTTTTTTTTCCTTCAAAATCTGATACAAGAGAAACCACTATCATTTTCTTCAAAGAAGCTTGTGGGAAATATGTGTGCTCTAATTCTTTTTTTCGGTAATTATTATAAAAATGCGACCAGTGTGAAATCGGGTGGGATAAAAATGCAGGACTCATAATTCAGCATTCTCAGAGATGGGACCAAATGCTGCTAGTGGTTGTAATGCTGTATGATAACCACATGAACGACACGTCCCTCTACACTGTGGGTCTCTCATCCACATTGATTCAGTGATAGCCCTTATCTTCCTTGAAGGGGCTTTATCCAATTATTAGTAAATAGGGATTCGATATTATATACATACATTATATAGATCACTTTAATTTTAAGTGACTTAATATTATGCTCATATCACCTTAATCTTCAGTGGCTAGATACTATGTCCTTTATCCTAAGTGACTAGATATTATGCCATTTATGCTCCGATATTATGTCTATACAACCACCTTATTCTAGCTTCTGGGTCGTTCATCGCGCGTCTTAATCTAGCTTCTAGGCCACTCATTTTATGGAGTTTGGTCCAGTTGCGTGATGAAGTTAGATTCTAATATTAATTGTTAAATGTTGAAGTGTAGAATTTTTTCAAAAATTAGTTTAAAGAGAACCGAGTTCAACAACCTTTTAAATCACTTACTCATTTTCTACTTTTCCATTTTGAGACAATTGGATCCTAACATAGCATCGCTGTTAATGTAATATCTATCATCTTCTAGTATAATCGTATCCAAAGATTGGCACTAGACGCACAAATCTCCATTGTATCAATAGCTAATATGATGGGGCCATTCCAAGATTTTCTTGGAACTTCTCGAATCATGAGCAAAAGTCATAATTGTAGACCAAATGACATTAAATCTTGGAACTTCTCGAATCATGAGCAAAAGTCATAATTGTAGACCAAATAATATTTTTTGGGGGGTCCCTGGCTTCTCTGGCGGACCCACGTTAGGGCAAGGAGGGACACATGGCCCTCTTTTCACCCGAATATTGCATATGGATGCTAGAGATTGACTTTTCCCTCCCAAAAAATCTGCCTTGAGTTGCCTACATTATGTTCAAAAAGTGTCCCTACATGAAGTTTGAGTGGGTGAAATTCTAAGAGACATGAAAAAAAATCCATTTCTCTATACAACTACAAAAAAGAATTTATGAATCCACTTCTCTGTAAAACTGTAAAAGAATTTCTCTTCCGGTTGAAGATGAAAACAAGTCTTCCGAACGGCGTCGTTAGGTTTAGTTCATAAACACTTTTTTTTTTTTTTTTAAACAACAACAAAGAACCTTATCTTGAAGATATCCTTATCTCTAAATGAAAGAAGGATTTTTTTTCATATGGATTTATAGTTAGCTATTAATTAATTGCTATTCAACAAGTCCTTGCTTGACCTAGGCTACAAACGTTTTTAATGTCATATTTTTTTTTAATTAAAAGGGGATCTTCATTGAAAAAAGAATAATGAAAGCGTACAGAGTTTGGGTGCATCACAAGCGGTGCATGAAGTCTCATTAAAACCCTTATCATAAAATCCAACTAGGCCGGGAGAAATCCGATGACGGAAATAGAGTACCCCAAAAAACAAACTTAAAAACACAACAGAACAGCTAAACTTCAATGTCCTCCGTTAAAAGGGATGCCAGCCAAGGAGGGAACTTAGGGCCCAATTCGGTTCGATCCTGAGTGCGCCGCCCCTTCTGGACCAAGCTGTGAATCATCTAGTTGGCCGAATGAGGAACACAGAATAGAGAGACTAGAGGTATGCGAAGAACATCCATCAGCCCCTAGACTTCACAAGAAAGAAGGTCCACCGTTGTCCACAAATGTTGGGCCGCCTTAATAGTCATTTTTGTTCTTTTTTTGGCACTTTTAGTCATTTTTTTTATATATGGGAAAAAAAGTTCTAATATAGCAAAAAAATTGAGAAACTCATCTCATCTAGCTAGCGGCTAATAGTTAATAATATTTTGAACTTAATAATATCGTAATGTAAATCTTAAGGCATGTGCACTGTTATCGCATGCATCACCCCAAAGTTAACCATGTTGATAATGAAACTATAATATGATATTTTATAATCGAAAACTCATTTATACAATTGTAATTTATCACTTATTATAAAGTTTCTTAGTCCGCCAATGCTTGCCCCGCCATCCTTGCTGCCATCTCTATTGGAAGATTATTCGTTATAATGCCTATAAGAAAAGAGTACTTCCACTAACTTTTTTCTCTTTTCAACATGACATCTCCTTTAATTAAGTACAGCAAGAAAATTACTGAATATGTTCGAGAGCGTGGAAAGAGTCAGTGGAAAGTTACATAATTTTGTAAGAATTTATAAGAAATTGAGGTTCTCTTCATTACTAATTAATTTTGAAGTGAAATTTCAACTTTCTTCAATAATATGTAATGCACATCGTTTTCAGCCGACACAAACCAAGTGGCTGATAGTAAATCCCCAAAGGAACTCGATGGCCATACCATCACCACAAATAGGCTTCTTTTGAATAGTCATCACACTCGCACACATTACTTTGGACCATACCATAAATAGGCTTCATATCCATGGGAAGGAATGAGATTGGTAGGAATTGGATTTGAGTGGCACACACATCAACAACAAAAATCAAGGGAACATAAGGCAAGTGGTGATAGAATTTCATGGTCACCTCCATTAATACACTTGCTCACCTCCATTAATACTCTTGCTCACCTCCATTAATACTCCTGCAGCTTCAATGCTTTTACTGTAACTAGCTAATTTGAATAGAGACATACAATTACAAATGGAAGAACAATTTGCTATGACTGGAGGAGATGGCCCCAACAGCTACGCCAAGAACTCTATTTCCCAGGTACGTACTACTAATTACACAATGTAAGCTACAAATTTGTATCAAAAAAATTCTAATTTCAACTTTTTTAGTTGTATTCTAAATTTTGTGTTAATAACTTTGTAGAGAAAGGCAGCTGCTAGAGCAGCAGCGACGTTGGTTGAAGCAATATCCGAAGACTTAGACGTCGAAATCCACGGCCAACAGCCGACAATTTTCAGGGTTGCTGATGTAGGATGTTCTGCTGGACCCAACACATTCATCCAAGTCAAGATCATAATCGACGCGGTTGCTAAAAAATTTGAGAATCAAAACATGTCCAGTGTAACACCAGAATTCCAAGTGTACTTCAATGACCTTGTTTCCAACGACTTCAACTATCTCTTTGCCACCCTCCCTCAAGACGGGCAGTATTTCGCGGCCGGCGTCCCGGGATCTTTCCACGGAAGGCTCTTCCCGAGAGCTTGTCTTAATTTTGTCCACTCTGCATATGCTCTGCATTGGCTTTCTAAGTTGCCTCAGGAGCTACGTGACACTAATTCCCCGGCGTTTAACAAGAAGAGCATTTTGTATGCCAATGCGCCTCGTGAAGTGGGGGAGGCGTATTCAGCTCAGTATGCCAAGGATATTGAAGCATTTTTTAGTGCCCGGGAGCAGGAGATTGCCCCCGGGGGCTTAATAGTGCTTCTGATACCGGGACGCCCCGAGGGCACGGTTCCGGCCGAGAGCTCTCTGGCTCCCTTTTTTGAGCCCCTCGAGTCTACTCTTTCTGATATGGTGAATGAGGTACCATTTAACGCTTGAAAAATATTTCAAAGTCTGAATTTTTATGTTATATTGATACTCGCATCCCATATAAAGGAACCTACTTAGTTTCAACTTTTTCATTAATTAGCATATATATATATATACATATATATTTGACATAATCAGAATGATTATCTCTTATAATATCGTTTCAAGATCATATTTATCATATTTGTCAAAAAATTAAATTAAATTAAAGGTCATAATTAAAATGATTATCTCCTAGAATGCTAGGGATATCACCTTAAATCCCACAATTTATATCCCATTATATTTAGCATCTGACATGACATCTGAGATACCGTTCAATGTCATCATTCTCAATTTCCTATCTCAAACTAAAAATAAAAACAAAATTAAACATTACAACAAGTTAAATTAAAATACAAATTATAAACCCTAAGAATTCAATTATTTTCTCCTTTCTATATCTCTCCCTCCCAGCACCGCATCTTCCATGGCAGCCTTGTTCTTGCTTTTATAATAAACCACATTGAAAATTGGAGTTTTGTGGTTAAGTGGTAAGATGGAAAGTTCAAGATTGGGAAAAGCGGGGTCAAGTTATACAGGTCAATGACGAGAAATTTGAAGGAGCCAAAGGTAAAAAGGGTTCTCCATGGCGGTGAGGACTTTGTAAGGAACCTGAGAGGGAGAAATAGAGATTCGAATGAACAGTTGAATTCTTAGGGTTTATGATTTTGTATTTTAATTTAATTAGTTTTAATTCTAATTTTTAGTTTGAGATATGAAATTTAGGATGATGACATGGAACGTCATGTCAGATGACACATATAGTGGGATACAAAATATAAGATTTAAGATGATACTCGTAGTATTACCCTAAACTAAATAGATAATTTATCACGAGAACTTTATTTTTTAAGTCAATCATCACCATGAAACCTTATTTGTAACTTGAACGATTTGTTAGTACATATAAAATGACTAAATTACCATAAATTTAGTTGAAATATGATTTTTGAAATGATGGTTTAGAGCAAATAACACGAATTATAACGTAAGCGTAAAGAAAATTCGTTAGATTAAAGGTGTTAATCGAGGAGTTTCCCTTGCTATGATTAAAACACAAGTATATATTGTCCTTTTTCCTTTTTATTAAAATCAAAGTCCCTTCTAATGTCTATCTAATTACTTAGTGAGCAATGAAATTGTGCAGGGATTAATAAGGGAGGATAAATTTGAGACGTTCAACTTGCCTCTTTACTGCCCATCTGTGGAGGAGTTGACTAAACTTATAGAGCAAAATGGGTGCTTTGACTTACTGAAGCTGGAGATCCAACCTCCAACACCAACCAGCTTGCCTAGTGTACAAGAATTGAGAGCTGGAATGGAGACCCTTCTCAGAAAACACTTTGGAGTTGAAATTATAGAACCAATTTTCGAACGGTACTCGAAGAAATTCTTTGGAGGATCAACTGGTGCTCCTCTTGTTCCCGATGATGGCAAAGCGGTTGGATTCTTTGTCCTTCTCAAGCGCAGGTCTCTTTGATTGAATATATAGTGAGATTTGTATTTTAGCAAATATCACGAGATATCCTTACATTCGAATGATAGACCTAATTCTCGCTCAGAATATGACTTGCCCTAATTAAGAAGTACTCTCAAGGAGTTTCGGAGTTTCTCATACTATATATAGGATGTGACTTGTGAATTAAGCAAATAAAAGTGCCTACCATGCATGTTGTTCTTATTAAGGTTGTGAATTGGTTCGGTACAATTAAAGTTCGTACTAGCTAGGTTCGGTTTATATATATTTGGCTCTTTAATATTAAATTATAATATAATCAAGTTATGTTAAGTCCAAGTCCATCTCATTACGAGACAAGTGGCTATTTAATATTCAATTATAATATAATCATGTTTAAGTACAAAGTGTAATGCTATTTGGTAATCCACAAGAGAGACAATTAATGAGTACATCCACTGATCCACCCTCGTTCAAAATTTTATATTTTAATAAATTTTCAAGGATCATTTATGGGTGGTTTATAAATAAAAAAAAAATTTACTAATTTATTTTTATTTTATTATTTATATAAACACCATGATTCATATATTCATATTCTTAAATCTAATAAAATAGTTTGACAAGAAAAAGCTAATAAAATAGTAACTTCAGACAGTTACTATCATTGTAAATATTGATAAATTAAAAAAATAAACAGAAAAATAGAAATTAAAAATTGAACCATTTGGAAATATGAAGTAAATACATTGTAGAAATATTTATAATTAAGAAAGAAAAGAAGAAAATCAACAAAATATGCAAATAAGGTAAAAAATAGTTAAAATTTTAGAAATTTTATATATGTATGGTAAATTAGTATAATATTATGTATAACATAATACATATAAATTTAGTACAAAATTATAAGAGAAAGTAAAACATTATGTCCAATAAATAAACAATTGAAGTATATTTATTATATTATAATAAATATCTAAAATATATTTTATATATAAATAAAAAAATTAAGTGGGGCGCATGCTCCCACCGGGCCCTTTCGCTCCTGTTAATATTAGTATCGTAGTAGTTGAGTAGGTTTACGTGATGAAGATAACAAAATGTGTCATGAATTAATGTGGGAACGTGTGTGTTTGGTCAATGGAAAATGATCTTGATCGACGTTCCAAATTAAGTCGGTGACTTTTGCGCGGTATTTTACTATTTTTCTTTCGAAGTATGTTGAAAGGCTTGATGTCACGACGGAAAACAAGAAACAAAGTTGCGGAATGCAATAACACACCCACACACTTGATGTCACGGGAAAAATAATTTTTCAATATTCAAAACGGCGCTAATTATTTCTAAAATGGTCGGTCTAATATTTAGGAGGTTTTTTAAAAAATAAAAATTTAACAAATTAATAATATAATGAATATTATCAAATAATTTCAGAATTAATTACCTAAATAAATAAATTAATTTAGGAATCATAAATGTTAAAAATATAAATTTTTTATTAATTTTATTATACAACATTATATATTTTTTTATTTATTATTTTTATTTTAATTAATACTTATATTATTAACTAATAATTTAATAAATAAAATAATTTATATAATATATTTAAGAGCTTATATAATTATATATATATAAGAATGTATATATAAATTCATCTAAACTCCTCGGTAATTTCTCACATTCAAATACTTAAACAACCAAAACAAACTAATTAGATGCCGTCTAAACGATCGGCCACCATTTTAAAATGAATATTTGCCAGACGGCCACCATTTTAAACTGAATATTTGCTGGCAGTTGCAGCTCCAGATATTTTGTTTGGGTGCATATTTTATTGGAGATGCCGCTCTTGGAATCAGCCATGTGTATTGGCACCATACGAATCTGTGATATGCCAAACATGAGATCTTGTCGATTATTGATGAATAAAATACAAAGGCATGGCATGCACGATATTATCAACTACAGGTGCTTAGTTGCTTAATTACTTACTTAATTAATTAATTAGTTTTAGTATTCTGGTTTTTTGGCGTGCAAGTAATCTCACACTTCACAAAAGGAAAATCAGGAATTCGTAATAAAAAAACTTGTGGGACGATTAATTTTATGACAGATGAATAGTCGTTGAGTTTTGAATTCGCCCAGATCAGGAGTTGGTAACTAGTGCAGAGTTATTTAAGAGGGAAGGAAGTGTCAGAAATTGGCAGCTGAAAACCGGATGAGAAAGAGAAGAGAAAGTGACAGAAAAAATTATGATCGCCAACAAATTGTCCGAGGGCTTCGCGATGAACGGTGGGGATGGAAAATGCAGCTACTCTATCAACTCGATACGTCAGGTACTTTTAAAATGACACTCTCACCCAGAAAGTCTACCTAGATATATATATATATCCATATGAACGATGACATTTAGACGATCAAAGTCTAAAGTTTAGAAACAGAAAGTTTTAGGAGGTGTTGGTAAAATGTTAATTAGTTTTTTACTCAACATACCTTGAATTTGGTGTCTTGGTGGATTTTCTAGGTCGGAGTATGTCATAAAATCTATCTGATTTGTTCGAGAAGAAACGAATCGCAATATTTAAGCATGTAATATTTTGTTATATTGCAGAAATTGGCAGCTGAGGTTTCAAAGGAATCCTTAGTCGCAGCAGTAGCTGAAAATCTTGACATTGATGGAAGTACATTATTTCGGATTGCTGATTTAGGTTGCTCTACTGGACCTAACACATTCATTGCAGTCGGCAACTTGATTGGTGTCGTAGAAAAAAAATGCAGATCTGAATCTGATCTCTCCCTTCCCAAATTTCAAGTGTACTTCAACGATGTGGTTTCAAACGATTTCAACCAGCTCTTCACCAATCTCCCCCGCGGCGGGAAATACTTCGCGGCAGGAGTTCCGGGGTCTTTTCATGGAAGATTGTTTCCCAAGGCATCTCTTGACATTGTTTACTCTGCATATGCTCTTCAGTGGCTTTCTAAGCTACCGGAAGAGTTGGTTGACTTGAAGTCTCCCACATGTAACAAGGGGAGGATTTTATATGCTCATTCACCAGCTCAAGTTGTTGAGTCATATTCAAATCAGTATGCCAATGATATGCAGAGGTTTCTTGATGTTCGATCACAAGAGCTTGCTTCTAAAGGGTTAATGGTGCTTCTGATCCCCGGGCGTCCCGATGGAACACTTCCGGCACAGCATTCCCTTTTCCCACTTTTTGAGCCGGTTGAATCCAGTCTTTCAGATATGGTTAACAAGGTACGTAAAGTTTATATTCACAGTACGACAACCAGCGGCGGAGCTACTAAGGGCGGGGGACCCTAGGTCCCCACTCCACTCCATTTTTTCGGGTTATATGTTTTTATTTTATATTTTCCTTACTTATTTTTTTTCATTTCTAAATTTTACAGAGATAATGAAACTTATAAACTTTCTCAAGTTATTATTTTATTAGAATTAAAATTATAAATTAATATAGACATCTCTCATTGTCTTATTAAAATTAAAATGATATTTGTATTAAAAAATGATTAGGCCGGCCCTCTCTAATGTTAAATTATGTCTATGCCATTGATGACAACGTAACATTTATGTATGGGCAAATCACAACTTAATTCGTACGTGTGTTTTATATTTGTTTGTACATGAAATTTCAAATTTTGGATTTAAGTACATGAATCTTTTAAGATATTTTATTTCGGCCTATCAATTATAATTTTGTCATAAATCACGTTAATTCATAGTATATCTTTTGCGGGACCACTCAAGAGTGACTTTGAATTGTTGAGATAGCTGCATAGTAGTCATTTTGTATAACTTTATAAGCAAGGTAACGATTTTTCTTCACTTCATTGGGCAGAAAAGTAACATAATATTATTACTTTTTTTTTCTATATTCAGTTTTTGAGTTGTTTTTTAGTTGACCCGCATGTACATGTCATCAATTAACGAAATTTATGAAGAAAATTGTAACACGGATGAACCATGTGAAATGTTTTAATAGTTTAGGATACTTAAAATGCAAATTTAAAAATTGAAATATACCTTTCAAATTGAGTGTCAAATACAGAGTACTAAATTGTAGTTTGCTCTTTATTTGCAGCACACGATTAAACTCTCTTTGTTGAATTTGTGTAGGGGTTGATAAGCAAAGACACATTTGACACTTTCAACTTGCCCATTTACTGCCCATCGATGAAGGAGGTGGGGGAACTAATAGAGAAAAATGGGTGCTTTGATGTATTGAGAATGGAGATCCAACCAGTGAGGTCTTGCCCTTTCCGAAGTGCATCAGAATGTAGAGCTGGGTTGGAGAGCATTATCAGGAATCACTTTGGGGATGAGATTATAGAACCACTTTTCGATATATACTCCAATAAAGTTGCAGGACGATCACCACTCACTGCCGGCGAAGATGGCCTGAATGTCGGATTATTCATCCTTCTCAAACGCAGAATTGTCGATTAGAATGAATGTATTTCTCATATGCCATCAAAATAATATCGATGCCTTCAATTTGTCCGGCCTGGTTTGCTTGTAATTAAGTTGATATGTTATTGTGTCATGGCTTGAACCACCTAAATTGTGTATTGATCTAAAGATCGGCCTTGGTTCCTCTCAAGTCATTTGAATAAAAATTTAGCTTTGGTTGAGATGAATGATCAAATTCAACCCATCCGAAAGAAACAATTCTTGCGGTAGGCATCAACCGTAAAAGTATGAAACGCTCGGCACCACTCTACCGAAAAATCGTTTTCTTTGTAATATTCGGGTTGCTCAACGCATCGTCGTCATGTTCGACCAAAATGTAAGGAAACTTTTGTTTGCATTGTTTTTTTCTTTCTAGTTTGACTCATCTTCTGACATAGATGCTGCCTGCCGACACGGTTTGATACTCTGACAGCGATCCCATTTGATACTTTTAAGGTCAAGTTAAACAGCCAAAGTACAGAGAGAATGAAACAAAATGGGTGAATTCCCAATGTTGTGTGAAGATTTTAGAGACACCGAGAACAGAGTAGAATCGAAAAATAGAAAACGGAGACACCGAGAACGGAGTAGAATCGAAAAATCGAAAACTGAGAGACACCGAGACATGGAAGCACATCCAATGAAAAGTGAGGTTGGATCCAACAGCTATGCCAACAACTCCAGCTACCAGATGCTAAACTTAATTTCTTAATTATTTCAGTAAAATTTCTCTTCCACCATAAAAGAGTGATTTTCTCCTTTCGTTCATGTTGGAAATGGACCCCCACAATCGAAAACTTTTGCTTACTGTTGAATTTTTGGAATCTTGTATAGACATGTGAAACTCAACAATAATAAATGTTTTATTTTTTTATATACAGAAACACTAATGAAGGTTTAAATATTCATAATGGTGGCTTTTTTTTTTTGATCGAAAATTCATAATGGTGGCTGTCTTCAATAATTTAGCTAAAAAATTAAATTATTCATAATGGTGGCTGTCTTCAATAATTTAGCTAAAGCAGGTTTGATTTTGACGTAAGAAACAAAACGCAAATATAAATGGTGATCACCAGACCCAAAATAGTTCAACATCCAAACAGAGAAACAAGACACCAACAGAGTTGGATCGAAAAAAGAAAACAGAGAGGAGAGAAACAGAGATATGGCGGCGGCGGCAGCAGAGGAAACTAAGAAGCAATTGTGTGAGGCATATCCTATGCAGGGTGGAGATGGACCCTATAGCTATGCCAAAAACTCTACTTACCAGGTTTCTTCGATCTCTTTTCTTTCGATTCATTGGAGTTCTAGTTAACTCAATACATTCTGGTTCAAATAATTGAAACAAAAATCATATATGCATGTGCAGAGAGGAGCAGCAGAGCCAGGCAAAGAACTTGTAAGCAAGGCAATCGCAGAAAAGCTCGATATAGAAATCATGTTATGTTCCAACGCCACCTTTAAAATTGCAGATTTGGGTTGCTCTGTCGGGCCTAATACATTTTTTGCAGTCGAAAACATACTTGAAGCTATGGAAATCAAGTACCAAAGCCGAGGGCTGAATAATCCTGCAGATAAAAATAGTCTGCCTGAATTTCAAGTTTTTTTTAATGATCACTCAGCAAATGATTTTAACTTGCTCTTCAAATCCCTCCCTCGCAACAGACATTACTATGCAGCGGGTGTGCCGGGTTCTTTCTATGGTCGACTATTTCCTAAGGATTTCATTCACGTATTTCACTCTTCTTTTGCCCTCCAATGGCTGTCGAGAGTACCGAAATCAGTACTCGACAGCAACAGTCCTGCTTGGAACAGAGGACATGTCCATTACGCAGATTCCTCCGATGAAGTGGTAAAGGCTTACGAAGCACAGCATGCCGAGGACATGGATTGCTTCCTCCATGCCAGGGCTCAAGAGATTGTGTGTGGAGGACTAATGACACTTATCGTGCCCGGCCGCCCGCACGGTACCCCTCATTCTCATTATTTGGGAAATGCCAACTTTCAAATCCTAGAATCTTGCCTCATGGACATGGTTAGGAAGGTAAACTATTGCTCGTTTATTATGCAGGACTCTCTCATTAAAACCCCTTCCTTTACTATGAATTTCCCAAGTCTTTATTGCTGCTATGTTTTTTTTTTTCTTTTGCTTGGTGCAGGGAGTTGTAAGTGAAGAGAAAGTAGCCACATTTAACTTGCCCTTTTATGACATATCTCCCTGTGAGCTGGAAGCCGCTGTAGAGCGGAATGGAGGTTTTGTCCTGAAGAGAATCGAAACCTTACCTAAAGTCGCCCCGCCCCTTGGTACCGTCCCGCTGACCAGACTAGTTGTATCCACACTGAGAGCTGGCTTGGAGGGACTCATCAAGCAGCAATTCGGAGAAGAAATCATAGAAGAGTTCTTTGACTTGTACCTCAAAAAACTTGAAGAGGATCCATCCCACCTTGTGGAAGGGACTGCAATTGTCTTTCTTGCCGTGCTTAAACGCAACGAAAATTGATCTCAATATGTTGTTTCTGTATTCCTCAAGATACATAAGCTCTAATTATAAGACTAAGTGAAATAAAATTGCAGCAATATATGCTCATCAGTCTGTACGTCAAGTGGCATGGGCAGGATGAGATGGGATTGCTGAAAATTGATATTCATTACTTGTTTTGGACCGATGTTATTCTTCAGGGCCGTTGACATTGATCGATTGAACCGTGAAATGCTCTGCATAATTTTGAAAACCTTTGGCAATAATGTGAAACTCAACAATAATAATGTTCATCACAGTTTTTGGACTTTAGAGTTTCATTATGGAAATTGAATGTATATTTAAATTAATGGAGGCAAAGGCATGCCTAGACAAATTAAGCCAGAGCAGGTTTAATTCACGAAAGAAATTAACAAAAACATATAGGAATGATGATGAGGATACCAGCAATACAATATCGAAGCAGAGAAAGCAAAAACCCCACTTAGCAGGTTCCTCTATAGTAAAGTAGTAATTACTTTCTCATGAGTAAATATCTGTAGCTGACCAGTTAATTTACATTGTTAAGAAATTACGGAGGTAAATTCTTTGTTCTCTCAGGGAGTTTTCAGTAGACACTTCAAGTATATTTTTCAGTCATATTTGAAGAAAAATTCATCAAAAACTTTCTCTGGCGGACTAGTTGTATTTATGTTGAATTTTCTCTTTTGAATCGCTAGTAGCTAAATGATTATCAAACGGACCATATAGGATGCCAACTTTTTTGTTGGTTCCCTTCACATATAACAGAAAAAAAAAAGCTGATCTTCATTGAACATGAAAACCTATTAATCTTTTGTAGAGAGGAGCTGGGGATGCTGCCAAAGAGAACTTGTAAGTAAGGCAGTTGCAGAAAAGCTTGCCATAGACATCTCCTTACGTACCTTCAAACACCTTTCACTTCGCAGATTTGGGTTCCTATGTCGGGCCAAATATATTTTTCGCAGTTGAAAACATACTTGAAGCTGTAGAACTCAAGTACCAAAGACAAGAGCTGAATTCACAGCAAAATGCCGAAGTTCATGTCTTCTTCAATGATCACACCTCAAATGATTTTAACATACCCTTCAAACGCTCTCATACAGCAGGCAATATATACTTTTGGCAAGTTGGGATAGTATTGATGTCGGAAGGAGTGGCCCACTGGGTATACACTAGTGTATTAATCTTAACATGATCAACTTCTATGTGTTTAATCCAATTGCCTCAAGACATTTTCTTAGTTGCTGCGATGTATTTTATTTTCTTTCTTCAGGGAGTAGTGAGTGAAGAGAAAGTAGATGCAATAATTTTAATGTAACTGTGCATGACATGTTTCCCCAAAGAGCTTGAACCCAAGGAAGAACGAAAAGGAAACTTTACCCTAGAGAAAATGGAAACCCTACCTCGTCCCCCCTTACTTAGCACTGTGTCAATCTCTGACCCAACTAGTTGTGTCCACAATGATGGCTGCCTTTGAGGGACTCGTCAAGCAAGAATTTGGAGAAGAAATCTTAGATGAGTTCTTTGACTTGTACCTCAAGAAACTTGAAGAGAATCCCTCCGTCCTTGGGGAAGAGACTGCAATTCTCTTCCTTGTTGTGTTTAAACGCAGCCCTCAATTGATCTCAGCATGTTTGGATATTATAAGACCCAAGTCACTTAAAAATTGTAGCAATGTGCCATCCGTCTTAGACTCTTAGGTCAAGTGGCGATTTTCCTTTTGAATCTTAAACACTTAGGTCATGTTTTGCAATTATTTCTTGGTACTGAAGTGGATTCCTCATATTTATTATGTCTTTATTCTATGATTTGTACGGTTTTTCTCCCCCAAATAAATTAGCTTATTATTTTTCATTTGAGGAAAAACCGCCCTGGCACAAAAAAAGGAAAGTGATTTTCTGATGTGGTTGAATTATTTGGAGATGGATCTGTAAAATATTCAGGCTCAAAGTTCAAATATATCTACAAAATGTTGTTTGGAGCATTAATGAAGTAAGTGGTTGTAGGTAAGTGAGATCCAAAATGTAGTAGGTGGTTGTAGGTAAGTGAGATCCAAAATGAAGTAAGTGGTTTAGGTAAGTGAGATCCAAAATGAAGTAAGTGGTTGTAGGTAAGTGAGATCCAAAATGAAGTAAGTGGTTTAGGTAAGTGAGATCCAAAATGAAGTAAGTGGTTGTAGGTAAGTGAGATCCAAAATGTAGTAGGTGGTTGTAGGTAAGTGGGATCCAAAATGTAGTAGGTGGTTGTAGATAAGTGAGATCCAAAATGAAGTAAGTGGGTAGATGAAGCATTAATGAAAGCATCTAGATGGTTCCTCCTTGGCCTATAAAAGGAGAGGTCATTTGCTCATTCCATCAATCTCATCTAAGAGAAACATCTTCCTCTAAGTAGAGAGTGAAGAGTGACCACTCCAAGTTGAGAGTGTTGAGTGTTGTAGTGTTGGTAGCAAAACAAGTGTGAAAGAGAGAGTTTCCTTCAACTAGTGTTCTTGAAGTTGTGTATCTCTTTGTACCCCTAATTTCATTAGTGGAGGTTCTTGTTATTGTTGCCCTGTAGACGTAAGCATATTGTCGAACCACGTTATATCCGGTGTTCTCTATTCTTTGCTTCTTTATTTCCTTATATTTATCATTTTTTATGATTTGAGTTATTATTTCCATTCTACTATTTTCCCCAACAGGATCCCCATTCGCATTGCAAAACTTTTGCCACAGTCCCCATTCAACAATAATGAACGTTTAAATAATGTTAATAGAAGTTTCAAAATGGTGACCCTATTGAAGCCGCCATCCCTTCAACTATTCATCCACAGGACCACAGCAGGTTTAATTTTTACGTATAAAACAATAAGCAAGTAGGCATGAAGATAAAGATGCCTACAGTATTTCAATATACAATGTGCAGAGAAAGCAATACCACAACAGATTTGGAGGGAAAAAAACAGAGAGAAAGTTGAAACAGAGAGATGTTGTCGGCGATGTCCATGTGGACTTTTCAGATCAGGGTGTGTCAGCAGCATCAGCAGCAGAGGAAACCATCAAGCAGTTATATGAGGCATTTGAAATGTCAGCCAATATGCTTCGATTTTGGTGTCCATTCGGATTCGGATTGGACTCAGCGTGTGTCAGTGGCAGGGGCAGCAGAGGAAACTAAGAACCAGTTGTGTGATGAGGCGTATCCAATGCAGGGTGGAGAAGGACTTTTTAGCTATGCCGCAAACTCTATTTACCAGGTTTCTTCGATCTATTTTCCTTGCGATTGATCTGAGTTTCAGTTTACTCAATACTTAAGCTAATGTTTGGTTTGAATAATTGAAACAAAAGCATTAATTATACAAGTGCAGAGACGAGCAGCAGAGCCAGGAATAGAACTTGTACGCATGGCAATTGCAGAAGATCTTGACACCAAAATCGTTTCATCTTCCCACAACACATTTAAGATTGCAGATTTGGGTTGCTCCGTCGGGCCTAATACATTTTTTGCCGCTGAAAACATACTTGAAGCTGTGGAAATCAAGTACCAAAGCCGATGGATGAATAGTCCTGATAAAATCGCTGAATTTCAAGCTTTTTTCAATGATCATACCGCAAACGATTTTAACCTGCTCTTCAAATCCCTCCCGCACAACAGACAATACTACGCCGCGGGCGTGCCTGGTTCTTTCTATGGTCGACTCTTTCCCAAGGATTTCATTCATGTCTTTTACTCTTCTTTGGCCATTCAATGGCTTTCGAGAGTACCAAAATCAGTGCTCGACAGAAACAGCCCTGCTTGGAACAAAGGACATATCCATTTCACAAATTCCTCCTCCGATGAAGTGGTAAAGGCTTTTGAAGCTCAGTATGCTGAGGACATGGATTGCTTCCTCCATGCCAGGGCCCAAGAGATTGTGCGTGGAGGACTAATGACACTAATTATTCCCGGCCGCCACCAAGGTGCCCCTCATTCTCATTATGTGGGAATTGCCAACTGCCAACTTCTAGAGTCTTGCCTCGTGGACATGACAAGGAAGGTAAAATGATGCATAACTTGCTCGTTTGTCACGCATAATAGCGAAGAATTTCTCAGGTCATTATTGTTGCTATGGTTTTTTTTTCTTTTGCTTTGTGCAGGGAGTGGTAAGTGAAGAAAAAGTAGATACATTTAACGTACCTATGTATGCCATGTCTCCTGATGAGCTTGAAGCTGCTGTAGAACGAAATGGAAATTTTACCCTAGTGAAAATCAAAATCCTACCTCATGTCCCCCCACCCGATACCATCTCTCGATCCCAACTAGCTGTGTCCACACTGAGAGCTGGCTTGGGGGGACTCATCAAGCGGCAATTTGGAGAAGAAATCTTGGATGAGTTCTTTCACTTGTACCGCAAGAAGCTTCAAGAGGATCCGTCCCTCCCTGCAGAAGGGATTGTCTTTCTTGCCGTGCTTAAACGCAACGAAAATTAATATGAATATGTTGTTTATGTTCTGTATTTATGAAGCTATAGCTAATTAAAATCCCTATAGCTTCATATTGTTATATTTTTTTTTTCCAATTCTTAATTTTAATTATGAGAGTAATTAAGTGAAATAAATTCGCACCAAATATATGCTTGTTACCCTTCCGATTGGGGTCACATTTATTGACCCGTGAGTAAGGATGACAATTTTTGACACGACTCGATACACGACTCGAAATCCGCACGAAATTTATCCGGGTCAATCCGTACGATTAAAATTTCGGGTCATTTTCGAGTCAACCCGTTATGACCCGTTTATTAAACGGGTGAGTTTCGGGTCAACCTGTTAACCCGTATAATGACCTGTTAACCCGTTTAATAAATGGGTAGATTTCAGGTTAACAGGTGAACCCGTATATTGGCTTATATATTGACCCATTTAATAAACGTATCATTACTAACTCATATATCTACCCATTTACCTACCTAAATATCTATTAAATCTTATAATTTAAATAGGTTAAACATGTTAAACGGGTCAAACGGGTCATAGATTAATTGAGTTTTGAGTATGATCTGTTTATTAAATGGGTTAAACGGATTACACGGGTCATTAACATATCAGGTTTGGGTTGAACATTCTTGACCCGATTATTAAATGGGTCGGATTCGAATTGGGCATAAATAGGTAAAACAGAATTTATGACACGACACGAACCAGACACGACACGACCCATTACCACCTCTACCCGTGAGCACGGTGTAGCCTGGAATTAGGTTGAGAGATGACTTACTTTTTACATATTACTTAAAAAAAAATTGAACTTTTAGTATAATTTAACTCATAATGCATACCATGCTAATCTAATGGCTGAAATCACCAAAATATATACCAAATTAACCAAAAGATCAAAATTAAACATCAAATCTTATTATTAAATTATTACAATAATATATATGTTGTGAAGGAAATCCGGGAGGTGAGTGCAGAGAGAATTTGGAGAAGCAGGGAGAAGAAAATAAGATGTCTGTTTACTATGGGATTATCATTAGGGTTTACAAGCATTAATTATCCCTTATATATGGGAGGGTAATTAATGAATACAAAGGACAAAACTACCCCTAGTACCTATTACATAAATAGACATAACCCTTACAACTATTTACAACACTCCCCCTTGGATATTTCATGTAAGGGTACTGCATGGCTACGCACTTATATGTTGCCTCGTTAAAACCTTGCCAGGTAACAAAAATCCTATGGGACAAAAATAACCCTAGTCGAAGGAAAAAGAGTGCAACGTGCGTACAGGCGATCACATCGGAATCTTCTGAGGTAGCTGATGTCGTCTCTTCTGGAATACGGGTAGATAATCCGCCTTTAAGACAAAATGCATTAGTGTTGCTCCACCAAAACCTTACCCGGTAAACCCAGTGGGACAAACCCGTGGTTGAAGGGAAAAGATGTGCAAATGCATATGAGTCAAATCGTAGTATCTTCAGGATACATTGTTAGCGGGGTGATCATACCAAAATGTGCCTCATTAAAACCTAGACAGGTAACAAAACCCAATGGGACAAAATAACCCTGATCGTAGGATAAAAGAGTACACGATGATCATGTGAATATACTTCGGGATACTCAGCATACTTCTGGATACATGGTATACTTCAGGATACTCCCCCTGATATTGACTCCCCCTGAAAACTATAGATTAGGTAGATCAGCCAGTCTACGTAAACCAATACCTCGCACATGCTGCTGGAATGTGGCCTTTGGTAATGACTTGGTGAACAAGTCCGCATGGTTATCTTGAGATCGTATTGGCTTGATCTCAATCTTCCGATGTTCTTGTTGTTGCTGGTTAAAGAAGAACTTCAGTGCAATATGCTTGGTGTTGTCTCCCTTAATGAAACCGGTCTTCATCTGCTCTATGCAGGCAGCATTATCTTCGTAGATAACTATCGGTTCATTACGGGTGGAATTCAGTCCACATGTATTTCGAATATGCCCAGTCATAGCTCTTAGCCATATGCATTCACGAACTGCTTCGTGCAGGGCCAAAATCTCGGCATGATTCGAAGACGTAGCAACAAGGGTCTGTTTTGTAGACCTCCAAGATATCGCTGTGTTCCCAATGGTAAAGACATAACCGGATTGGGAACGTGCCTTATATGGGTCTGATAGGTAACCTGCATCAGCATACCCAATGAGGCGTGCATCATTTCGAGGTCCAAGGGGGGGGTGATTCATTCCTCGATGCATAGGGATAGAATAAGCCCATATCCGCTGTACCTCTAAGGTATCGGAAGATGTCTTTTATGCCATTCCAGTGGCGGCGTGTTGGCGCAGAGCTAAATCTAGCTAGCAAGTTCACAGCGAATGAAATGTCTGGTCTTGTGCATTGAGCCAAGTACAACAGTGCGCCTATTGCACTTAGATATGGCACTTCTGGTGTCAATATCTCTTCGTTGTCATCTGCTGGACGAAACGGGTCCTTTTTAGGATCTAGACTCCGGACGATCATGGGCGTGCTTGAAGGTTTTGCTTTATCCTCATTAAAGCGTCTCAACATCTTCTGGATGTAATTCGATTGATGGACCAAAATCCCATCTGCACGGTGCTCGAGCTCCAGGCCGAGACAGAAGTGTGTTCTCCCAAGATCCTTCATTTCAAATTCTAACTTCAGGTGCTTAGCGGTTTCTTGGATCTCTTCAGGAGTACCAATCAGATTCATGTCATCGACATAAACTGCCACTATAGCGAACCCGGAACTTGTCTTCTTAATAAACACGCATGGGCATAATTCATTATTCACATATCCCAATCTGATCAAATATTCACTTAGACGGTTATACCACATCCGTCCGGATTGTTTCAATCCGTAGAGTGAACGCCTCAAACGAATGGAGAGCGTGTTCCGTGGTCTGGAACTATTTGAATCAGATATCTTAAGTCCTTCAGGAACTTTCATATATATCTCTGTGTCTAGATCCCCATAGAGATAAGCTGTGACCACATCCAAAAGCTGCATACTCAGTTTTTCGGAAACTACCAAACTGATAAGGTAGCGGAACGTTATAATGTCCATTACGGGAGAGTATGTCTCCTCGTAATCAATCCCAGGGCGTTGAGAAAATCCTTGCGCCACTAGACGAGCTTTGTATCTCACAATCTCGTTTTTCTCATTACGCTTCCTTACAAATACCCATTTAAAGCCTACAGGTTTAACATGGGGAGGTGTGGGAGCTACAGGTCCAAACACCTTTCTTTTTGTCAAGGAATCAAGTTCGACCTGTATTGCTTCTTTCCATTTTGGCCAGTCTTCTCTACGTTGGCATTCATCAACGGAGCGAGGTTCGATATCATCACTAGTTATTATTTCAGTAGCTACTGCGAATACAAATATATCATCGATGATAATATCATTCCGATTCCATATCTCATTTAAGCATGCATAGTTTACCGAGATCTC
Organism: Prinsepia uniflora; assembly: GCA_032719365.1. NCBI lineage: Eukaryota > Viridiplantae > Streptophyta > Magnoliopsida > Rosales > Rosaceae > Prinsepia > Prinsepia uniflora. The sequence goes on along the minus strand of CM064865.1, from coordinate 81,118,801 downwards.
TCTATTCTCGGGAATGGGTTCAGACGTTGAGGCGTCCCCCAACGTCGTCTCTTCTAAGACAGACCCATAATCCGGAATTATCTCATGAGATGGATCAGATGATATAGTGATATCTAAGGGATTCAATTGTGCCAAATTTGTCCTCTTCCGGGGATAAGAATCCTTCGAACCTATTGGTCTACCTCGCTTCTGGGCAGGGACATATGACTGGTTAGCCGCCATGGCGGTACTTTGTCCATCTGGGACGACCCGTCCATCTGGGATGGCGCGTCCTACGGGGACGTCTATCCTTGCAGGCACGTTTGCAGCAGGTATATGTGATCTCGTCACTTTAGCTAGATCAGAGAAAGCGTCTGGCATATTATTAGCTACACTCTGTAGATCTAGAATTCTCCGTACTTCATTCTCACTTTGTGCGGTTCGGGGATCAAGATGAGACATAGTGGAGACAGTCCACGTCAATTCACGTCGTTCTTCAGGAACGTTAGCGTTCTTATCTCCCCCTAACGGCGGGAAGACTGTCTCATCGAAGTGACAATCCGCAAAACGAGCGGTAAAGAGATCGCCTGTCAAGGGCTCTAAATATCGTATAATGGAGGGGGATTCATAGCCGACATATATGCCCCTCCGGCGTTGAGGTCCCATTTTTGTACGTTGTGGCGGCGCAATTGGCACGTAAACTGCACACCCAAACACGCGTAAGTGCGAAACATCAGGTTCGTACCCAGTTACCAGCTGTAACGCGGAATAGGGTTGGGTGGCAGTGGGCCTCAACCGGACCAACATAGCTGCATGCAAAATTGCATAGCCCCACGCAGAAATTGGTAGCTTGGTGCGCATAACCAAAGTCCGTGCAATCATTTGTAAACGTTTAATGAATGCTTCTGCGAGACCATTCTAGGTGTGAACATGTGCGACTGGATGTTCAATATCAATCCCAAGGGACATGCAATAATCATCGAAAGATTTCGATGTAAACTCCCCGGCATTATCAAGTCGAATGGACTTTATGGGATAATCCGAATGGTGGGCCCTTAATTTAATGATTTGGGCAAGGAGTTTAGCGAACGCAGCATTGCGTGTGGACAATAGGGTCACATGTGACCACCTCGTCGATGCATCAACCAAAACCATGAAATATTTAAATGGTCCACATGGTGGTTGGATGGGTCCACAAATATCCCCTTGTATTCTGTACAAGAAAGGGACAGAGTCTTTATCGATCTTTGCATATGATGGTCTAGTGTTCAATTTTCCCATTGAGCAAGCTTGGCATAGTGTGTCGCTAAACACTAGGTCCTTATTTGTAAGGGGATGCCCGTGTGATGTATTGAGGATACGGCGCATCATACCTTGACCGGGGTGTCCCAATCGGTCATGCCATAATAAGTAGTTGCTGGGGTTAGGTAGCTTCCGGCTAGCTATGTGATTTGCCTCAATGGTCCTAATAGTGGTCATGTAGAGTCCACTCCTGAGGCATTTTAATTTCTCCAATGTACGCTTCCGGCCATACAAGTTGGATGTTATGCAAAGATATTCCACATTTTTCTCGGTTGTGGTTTCAACATGATAATTATTAGCTCGAATATCCTTAAAACTCAATAACGTTCTGCTGGAACGTGGGGAGTATAAGGCTTCATCAATGGTAAACACGGTACCATTGGACAACATAATCTGGGCTCTTCCGGAGCCTTCAATCAAGTTTGATTTGCCAGAAATAGTTATGACCGGGGTGTGGTTAGGCATTAAGTTTGTGAAAAATATCCTATCACGAAGGATGGTGTGCGTAGTAGCACTGTCGGCTAGACAACAAAATTCACCATTTGACATGCATAACCATCAATATAACTAAAGTAATCAACAATCGCATGTGTTAAAAAAAATGAATCAATAGATTGAGTAATATTCGAGCAAATAACAAAATAAGTCCAAAAATAAAATGAATTACCAAACAATGTCCAGAAATAGTAATGGAAGGAATAAATTTAAAAAAAATATTATGCATAAAAAAAAATGGCACAGATGCGATCATATCCATGGGTATGTAAATAACTCAATCATCATTATGCCCAGCTGCAGTCTGGAAATCGGCAATGGCAAGGGTGGTATCAGCGGGGACTGGTCCTGCTGCAAAATTAGCCTCTCGAGTATCACGTCTAGCATGGTACTGGGCAATAGTTTGAGCTAATCCACGACAGGTGCGGGACCAGTGATCGCGACCTCCACATTTATAGCATAGGTCCGGTGGGTTTTGATTCTGGTGGCGACGGGCCGGGCCAGGGTTTCTCTCGTTTTGAGCATGCGGACCAGGATGAGCGTGATATCCCCCGCGTGGACCGAGCCCACGGTTACCACGGCCACGTGGGGCATGGTAATCTTGAGCTCGATCATAGGGGTGTCCACCGCGTTGATTACCACGACCACGAGGGGCATGGTAACCATGTACCCGGTCATAGGGGTGTGCACCATGTGTTGGACGATTACGTCCTCCACCTCTACCACGTCCCCTGTTTCTCCCCCCACGGTTGGCATCGCGAGGTGCAACAGCGTTTGCTTCAGGCAAAGGTGCCGCACTAGTGCCCACAGGTCGGGATTGATCATTTTTCATTAGTAAAATATTGTTCTTTTCAGCGAGCAACAAAGTAGTGATCAACTCCGCGAACCTGGTAAACTTCCGCTCTCGGTATTGTTGCTGCAGGACAATACACGAGACCGGAAATGTGGAGAAAGTCTTCTCAAGTAAGTCAGTTTCAGTGAGTTCCTCCCCACAATACTTGAGAAGAGACCGGATACGGCATATCTCAGAGTTATATTCGTTTACGGATTTGAAATCCTGAAAACGAATGTTATGCAAGTCATGTCTTGCTTCAGGCAAGAATATATCCTTCTGGTGATCGAAGCGATCAGCCAGTGAAACCCATAAAGCTCTCGGGTCCTCTTGACCCAGGTATTCACGCTGCAGTGCGCGATCCATGTGCCTCCGAATGAGGATCATCGCATCCGCCTTCTGATGTTCAGAAGTCACATTGTCTTCTTGGATGGTTGATCGAATTCTCTTGGCAGTGAGATGAAGCTTCACATCTTCCGTCCACTGGTAGTAGTTTCTTCCGGAAACTTCCAGTGCGTCAAAATCCAATTTGTTGAGATGTGCCGTGCTCTACAAAGATTAATGAATAGGATTAGTGCTTTGGGAAAATGCATCCATAAGCAACAGATTAGAACTTCAGGTTCTATAACATGGTATGATAATTTAGAATATCAATGAAGGAAGCTTCATGAACCTTTTATTTACAGGTGGTCTATGACATTGATAAATAATATATAAAGAATTAACTAAACAAGCAAACAAGATACAATATGTATAGGTATAAATAAATGTTATTTTTTTTCTTGATTGAGGAGTATGGCAATGCTTCAGGCATGCATGAGTGTATGTTTTAGGCCCAAGGAGTATAAAAGAAGATTCTGTTTTTTTTTTTTGGGTCGGAGCCGAGCCGGTCGCCGGAGCCGAGCCGGTCGCATGAGCCGAGCCGGTCGCCGGAGCCGAGCCGGTAGTCGGAGCTGAGCCGAGCCGGTCGCCAGCGGAGCCAAGCCGCCAGGCTGGGCCAAGCCGAGCCAACTGGGCCGGCGAATCCGCGCTGGGCCTGCGCCTGCGCTGAGGCCGTCTGGGCCTGGGGTTTGGCTGGGCTGCAAGCCTGCAGGGCGTCCGGACTGGCGAGTCAAGGCCTGCTGGGCCATTTTTCTTTTATTTGTTGGGTTGGCCTGCTGGGCCATTTTTCCCTTTTTTTTTCCAGACCCAATTACCTCATTAATTTTTCGGTTTGGCCTTCAGGGCCATTGTTTTGTTTTCTTTTTCTTCAGGCCTACTGGGCCTCCATTGCATTTGGCAGTTGGATTTAAAAAGAAAAAAAAAAGTGTCCATTGCATTTGGGGGTCTCCACCGTTTTGTACGGTTGGTGCCCATCCAATTCGGCAATTTAGGGCAAAATTGGTGATCTTCTTTGCCGCACGGAATGCATAAAACAAGCATATAATATGTATAATAATATGAAGGAAATTAATCTAGGGTTTAAATCAATCAATCAAATAAAACAATTCACAATTAATAATATGCAATTCAATTTCTAATGATTATCAAAACAAAATTGGCATATAGAATTATTTTTGATATTCAACAAACATCAATGTCAATATCAATTTAACATCATCATAAATCAACGTATTATGATTTATCATATAAAACTTACTGTTCATCAATGAAAAAGGGAAGAAAAGAACAAGAAAAAAATCTGGGGCCGCATGATTATTAGAGAAAGCATGATGACTATCACCTAACCAATTATCATGTCATAATACATCAATTGCAAGGTATCAATTTAATTATCAACATCCGTGAGCAATTCAATACATTTTTCTTTGATCAATTATCAATTCCATAAATTCATCAATAATTCAAATAATTCATTTAATCAAAATAAGAAAATTAAACCTAGTATTTGAATCAATCAATTCTAAGCAATATGCGATTCAATTCAAGAATCTTGCATTCTAGGGTTTGATTTAATGAATAATAGAAAATTAAATTTTTAAGTAAAAAAAAAAACCTACTTGATTGAATTGGTCCTTCACTTGAGCAATCTCCAATTCAGAGTCGGTCGTGCTGATAACGTGTTGTGAAGGAAATCCGGGAGGTGAGTGCAGAGAGAATTTGGAGAAGCAGGGAGAAGAAAATAAGATGTCTGTTTACTATGGGATTATCATTAGGGTTTACAAGCATTAATTATCCCTTATATATGGGAGGGTAATTAATGAATACAAAGGACAAAACTACCCCTAGTACCTATTACATAAATAGACATAACCCTTACAACTATTTACAACAATATAGTTGTTTTTAATGAGTTCTCATAGAAATTCGAAACAGTTCTAATAGAAATTCATACGGTGGAATATAATAGAAGTAAGAAATTAATAAAAAATACAGTTTTTTTTTTTTTTTCTGAAATAAAAAATACAAAGTTCACCGTGCAAAGATTAATTACCTAAACAACCTATATTAAATAATATATATATATATATATTTATATATATTATATGGATGAGGAGGGGTCAGGACTCAGGACCCAGGACCCCAGACCTCCTTTCCCTCCGCCTCTGCCCGTGAGATCATTCATGTTTGAAATTTGAAAACCTTTGGAAACATTGTCAAACTCATGAACACTATGCCCCTCACGGTTTTTGGGCTTTGGATTTTTTTTATGGACAAAATGATCAAAAGCAAGTTTAATTTAGAAAGAAAAATAAATAGGAGTGTTAATATGGATATCTGCAATACGATATCCAAGCAGATAGAGGAAAAATCCCATTTAGAAGATTCCGCTATAGTAATTACTTTCATATATATGAGTGCAATTTGCACGGTAGCTGACTAGATTATATATATTGTTTAGAAAATTTTATTAAGAAGTAGAGACGAACAAAAAAAAAAAAAAATCTTCTCATTAAGGTGCTAAGCCTTTTCCACCTATGCCGACTGGCACCCATGTTTGGAGACATAAGCAGCCACCGTATGAGCAGCCTTGTTACAATCCCAATGAACAAAACTAAAACAAATGTAACTAAACAAAGGTAAATGCAAGTGTTGAATGAGTGCTCTTTTTGTTCACTTATGGCATTTTCGGTATACTTTTTCAAATATTTAGGTCAATCTTGTTGTCATAATCTCTCTTCCTACAATGGTTCAATCTTTTAAATTTAAATTAGAGATGAGGATGACAATCGGGTGATACGTCTAGCTGAATACACCTTTTCCTTGTCATTTTGTTGAGGCTAAAGATGGAAAAGCCAATCAATCTTGTTCTCATAATCTCTCTTCCTACAATGATTCAATCTTTTTAATCTAAATTAGAGATGAGGGTGGCAATTGAGTGACACATCTACTTGAATAAGCCTTTTCCTTGTCATTTTGTTGAGGCTAAAGATGGAAAGGTTTTGCTTTCTTTCATTGTCATCTTTTCTCTTTTGCTATGAGCCTCACACATCTTCACCCTTCTTTTGCTTTTTGCTCCTTAATTAATTAAGGTGATGTTTTAGGCTTAACAACATTATCAAAATAACTATAAACTGTTTTAGAATCTTATCATGATTTTAATGAGATCCAGGGCTAACTAGGCTCCAAACATGCTTATTTTGGCATATTCGATATTGTCTTCATCCTTTGAACTTATTGTCATTTTATTTTCATTTAGTTTGTGAACTTCTTGTTCATCTCCATCAATTTCTAGTACAATAGGGAAGTCTAATGTTCCTCTCTAGTAGGCCAATTTCTTTATCAAGTCCATTGCTTCCATTTTTTGTTCTCCTGAAAAGGCGTAATTGAAAGATAGACCTGTGATGACAATTCTTCTCCCATCGGTGGCCTTTACTAGATTACGGGAGTCCACAAACAGTTTTGCAATTTTTGAAATGAGAATCAGGTTGTCAATCCATGTTGTTTCAGCATTGAGGTTAATTTGTGGCAATTTGTTTTGTTCTAGTAAGTGGTTCTTCTGGAACGTCTTCTTTAATTGTCTGAGTTAACATCCATCTGATAGGGCTGAAAGAATTTTTCTTTCTCTCCATCCTATGTACTGGTTATATGGTGAATGTCAAATATTTTTTCCATTTAAAATTTCTTGTTACTTTATACACCATAGCCTTTATAAAACATGGGAAGTTTTTAAACTCGTAAAAACTGAGGTTTTTGAATAATACCTTGTTAGTAATACCCCATTCAATAGTTTCCACAACTTCACTTTTTGGTTCATTGTTTAGAACAAAAAGGAGTGTAGGAATGCTGTATGACTAATTTAAATTCATGTGGTTCCGAGAATACTTTTCTTTGATTTTTTTCCTAGTGATTATGGATTCTTTCTTTAATTAATATCATCAAAAATAAAACTAGGTAGGAATGCTCTTGTGTTTTCAAAAATGCAAATATTTTTAATTCTTTTAAAAACTGGATCATAAGGAGTGGTTCTCATTATATTCATAAGTGGAAGAAAATTATCAATTTTTTCATAACTAAAGTTTTCATCCCAATTCATTTGTCGAATGATTTAGAGATAAAGTACTTTTATCAAATAAATTTCATCTCTGATCAAAGAAAATTCTTTTTCTTTTTCAAAAATAGTAAATTCTTTTTCTTTTTCAAAAATAATTTTTCAAACTTAGTTGTGTAACACCCCGGAAATTCGAGGATTTTTAACATTGTAATTTAATATGTGAATTGACGTTTTTACCCTTATGAATGGTATGGCCAAATTGTTGACTTTTTGATTGGTGGGTCAAATGGACTTTGACCAATGACCATGACGTAGTTCGGGACGTCACGAGTTCATAAACAGGTGGCACGTCCATTTCGGACAATCAGGGAAAAAGTTATGACTATCGGAAGTTCAGAGGCATTACCGTAAGTTGGACTTCACGGGCGAAAATGTTGACTTTTCGTTTGACAATTAATTTTCACGCGACTCAAGGACCGATAGGTAGGTCTCAACGTCCTGAGTTCGTAGACAGGCGGCACGCCAAAATCGGAATTCGTATGGCTGAGTTACGGGTCTAGGAAGTGAGGGGTATTTTGGTAATTATTGAACCAGGGGCATTTTGGTCTTTTTGCCCTGGTTACTGTAGCAGACCGCGGGGGACATGGGCGGCACCACCATGTGCGGTGGTTCAATCGTGCAATTGGTTGTGCAATTGTGTGCTGGAAAGTTGGGAGTGTCTGATGCTTTAGAACGTGGTCTGTTGCATCCACCGTGCACGACCTCATTATTAATTCAGGTTCGAAGCTTTTCGGGGGACATTTTTCAGTGGACAATTGGACACCCACGAGCCTCTGGGACGGCTTGAAATTAATTAAAACTGATTATATAGTGTGTGAGCTTCACTCTGGTATTGAAAGGACTGAAAATAAGAATGGAACCAGAGAGAAACCATTTCGGTAATTTTTGGAGGGAAATCGGGTTTTTGATTTCTACGGTGTGTTGGGCCAATCTAATCGCAGAGTAAGCTTTCTGGGAGTGTTTAGAACACAACCATATCAAAATCGAAGGCAATCAGCCACGGGTGAGCTGGGACGGTGACTGTCGTGTTCAGAAGAATTTCAGAGGTTTGGACGACTACTTCCAGGTGAGTGTTGGTTCAATTGAGTGTGCTTTCCAGTTCGTTGTGATACTATGATGCTTCATGTAAGGTTAATTTGATTTCGGTTTAGAAACCAGTAAGTTGGGGTGATCAACCCGTTTGGATGATCACGGGTCGATGGGCCATTTAAGGATTTGTTTTGGCTAATTATTAACTCAGAACTTAAATTAGATGTTTAAATAACATGTTAGGATCAAATTGGATTGTAATCGAGTAGGAATTGATGGGTAATTAACCAGGTCAAGCCGCGGGTGGCAGGCCCGAATTACAGACAAACGGGTGAAGGTGCTGACACTGTAGCTACAGTGTCAGGCGCGTGACTTTCACGCGCAGCCACTTTGGGCGGCGCGTGAGGGCGCGTTGGGGCTTATCTCCGATCACGATCAACATGACTTTTATTCCTCTCATCATTTTGAACATTTTTGGTGAAATAACCATGTTGATCTGAGATAGTTTTTGATGGGTCAGTTTAGGGCCGGTTGCCTCGGAAAACGTGTTGGACGGCTTCCCCGAGCCGGTTTCTATTTCAGACTTTGTGGTTAAACGTTTAAGACTTGTAGTGACACTTACATGTGATTTGGACTGACAGGAATTGTACGATAATCCCGGTACAAGTTCGTACGCGCAGGTTCACCGCGGGATCGTACAGTGAGTGGGCCATTTTCTTAAACCCTTGCGTGCATAAATGTTTTCTGGTTTATTATACTTATTCACATGCTAAAAACAATAATGGTTTTGATGATATGGAAAATATGGTTATGGCACGTTTCAAGGTATTTGGGCTTGAGACCCGTCTGATGAAACTTAATGATTGGTTCGGATTCTATCTATGTATATATATGCTTGCATGTGGATATCAATAAAATGTATTTGGTACTGCACTGTATAGATCCATTCATATGATACTGTCTCCTCCGGATGAGGTACCCAGGAGAGGTCACAGACGTCTAGAACGTCCAGCGTCTATGACGCTAAGCATCGGGGATGCTGTACCCGAACGGGGTTCGGGGATTGAACTCGGAATTGAGACCCGAGTGGCACGCGTAGCCTTGTGATAGTGACCTTATTGGACGTCAGGGACGTCAGACATCAGGGATGTCGGGATTGGAGTGTATAGTGCAGCAACTAAAATTATACTTATGGTTTTATTACATGCCTTATGGTTCATATTATATGACTTATGATTTTAAATACGGTTGCATGCATGTTTGGAAAACGGAGGGGTAAATTATATGTTTTACTTATCAAATGATTTTATAAACTTGAGTTTCGGTCCACTCACCCTTAATGTTTTTGGTAACCCCTCCAGGTCGTGATACTGAGGTAGAGGAGGAACCTGAGGCTGAGGCATAGATCTACTTCTGCGTACCTAAACCCCTGCTGGGTGGTGTACCCGCAGGTTTATGTTAGAGTCGTGCTCGCAACTTGTAATTTTGGATTTCATCCCTTGTCTGACATCTGTTTAATTCGGATTTGATGTATGACTTTAATTTGATTATTTATGCATTTGAGGTTTTGAGGTCAAAATTGGTATGAATTATTGGGTGTCAGACGGGAGCAGGGCACGTCCCCATATGGTCCCAGAGAGGATCGGGGCGGGTCCTGTCAAGTTGTTTCTTCAACTAGTTTGAGAGATAGTGTAGTCATATGTTTACAAAAATCTTTATTTTATTTTTTTTGGATATGAGTTTTCCATATTCCATTGATGTCTTTGTAAATATGATATTTTAATCCAAGATTATAGAAGCTTTTTACTTCAGAGTTGGATTCTTCGGTCACTTTTTTGGCAGAATAAACATATTCGTTGAAGGCGTAGGTTGGCATATTGCGTCCTCAATGTTGTCAAATGCTTGATATGAAACACCACAATATTTGTTTACCTGAGCTGGACAGAGTGCCCAATTTTTATTGATTCCTGGTTGGAATCCTTGGAACACTACATAACTTTTTGGTGCGAAGGGTTTTTTCTCACAACCGTTATCCACGACTGTTTACCCTTATCCATACTTGCAAATAATAAATAACTTGTTTTAGTGATCTTCACAACTTAAAAAATCTGCAAGAAAATTGTTAGTTCCCTTAACATGTTCAACATCAAATTTATATTGGGAAATAACATGATACCATTTTAATCTACGACCATCGATTATGACCTTTTTTTAATCAAGAAATCTCGAACTGTTTGGTTATCAATCCTGAGAATAAAAAGTTCAGGGGCCAAATAAATATGAAATCTTTTTATCACAAGTTTAATGGCCAATAGTTCATTTTCAAAGGTAATGTATTTTATCTCATTGGGTTTAAATTTTCCTGAATTATACCCACAAATCAACTTTTCTCTTTGAAACTTTTTGGAATTGTGGATTTCAATGTTTTAATACCATTTTCTTTTAATGGTACATCCTTTTCATTCCAATGTTCTTTTGGAATGGTTTTAAGTACACATCCCCACTAATAATCTAAGGCATCTGTTTTTAGTATAAGTTTATCTCTTATTTTGGGAAAATAACTTGTGCAATCTGTTTTAGATTTTCCTTGAGATCTCTTATTATTTTAGAATCCTCTTCGGCCCAATAATTTTTTTATTCTTTTTTAGTTTTTCTAAAAGAGAAAATTTTTTATGAGATAAGTTTTTAATAAAACTTCATCCATAGTCTAATACTCCTAAAAAACTTTGTAATTGTTTTTTATCTAGAAATTCATCAGGAAAATCTCTTATTTTAGAGATTATATGTTTTTACAATTTTATACAAGAATAATTTAGGGTTATTCCTAAAAAATCTATTGACTCCTTTTCAACCTCTATCATCTTAGGGGAAAGGATATTTCATGTTTTTGGAATGTCTTGCATAAAATTTGTAAATGACGCTTATAATCCTCATTTCTTTTGGAGAAAACTAAGATATCATCTATATAGACGACACATAAATCTTTATAGTCTTTAAAGATTTTGTCCATCCACATTTGATACACTTGTGGCACTATGTTTAAGCTAAAAGGCATCAGAGTCCACTAGTAATGGCCACTTGGAGTACAAAAAGCCGTTAAAGTTTTTGACTCATGATAGGTCCCTCCCTATAATTCCCTAGATTAACATGAAAGAATCTGCTCCTGTCTAACATGATATTGTAAAGTTACCAAAGTGCCCTCGAGAATAAATAACATATTTTTCCCGTGTTAGACAAGGGATTACTCAGGATATCCAGAGTACGCAAATCAACATGATGCCTCAACCTTCATACAGCTTGCGTCCGCGATCAACCTGGAGGGTATCAAAACCAATAAAAACTGTGAGTGGACAAAAATAAAGCTTTGGAAAACCATTTTCCGAAATCAACATTTAACCCTCCGTTTTATAAAACAAGCATGCATAACTGAATAAATGATTAATTTCAGATAAAACCGTAATATACATAAACAATGGGTCCAACCCAATTCACAATAAATATAGAAAAGCCCCCGAGCTAAGTTTCACTGAAATCATCGCCTCTAAGCCATTTGAAAACCTTTGCACGCATCAAAAATAATAAAAGCCAAGCCTGATCTCACTGGTTCAACCAGCCATAAAGTCAAACATCTTCTCGCTAGTCCAACTAGCATCCCATATGTACTACCAATAGACAACTACGAATCAACGGAGTCTAACTCCATCCACACGTGTCGAGCCCAGCCCAGACCATATTCGAGTCCATCTCTAGGTATCCTCGAAGTCTAACTCCGGAATGACAATCCAATTGCCTAAGACTGACCAATCCAGAACATATAATATAGCCAAATCAAAATACATGTTAAATCGGGCACTAGCCCAAAACACGGTTTTCCAAAAACCACCATAATTCAATATCCAATAATAATAATCATATATACATTTCAAATCAAACCATTTATTCAATAATTATAATCATGCTAACCATAGCATAAAACCAGTAAAAACATATAATTATGCATGCATCAGAGTTATGAGAGAAACTGTCCACTCATAGTACTGGCACTCATCAAAACCCGAGCTGTAAACCAATTCGAAGCCTCCAGGACGTCCTGCCCTGTCAAAGTCACACCTAGGGGTCACCAAAAATCCAAATAAGTTCATACATGAAACCCCCAAAAACCCCATAACAAAAAACACATCTCGAACACGCTTCCCAAGGAGAAAACCTTTAAAACACCAACCAAACGACATCTGATCGACCTGAAACCACCAAAATTGGATTCAAGATGTCGAAAACTTTCAAATAAGACTGATTCACCTTGAAATACAAGACTACATGCCCACACATGTTGGTCAAAGGTCTCACGCGCCTGGTCAATGCTGACGTCATCTGTTAACGTGAGCCCTAGCAAGCGTGCCACTGATAAATCTTACACCATAGCCACGTGGCACCTCCTGACACGTGTCACGTGTCATCACTCACCCACTTCCGTGTGTCACCTCAGACAACCTTTGACATCTCGCCATATGGCACCAACTAGCCTTGTTCACTTGGCTTGACATAATGACGTGCTTGCCACATCCTCGTCTCCTACCTTTCGCGGGTTGACTCACGAGACTACCCAAATACAAAACCTGAAGAATGTGAAACCCGACTCGTTCTTCACCGTTTTGAGTCTTATCTTTGCCCTTCCTTCATCAAACTACTCCTGGGTGACCCAAAAACATGAAACGATGCCAAAAGTAAGATTCTCACCTTGAATCTCTTGAGCCAAGCTCAATGCTCATTCCCATATTGGAATTCGACCCCAGGAGGCTCCTTGCATCCATTTTCCATTGTTTCTGGCTCTGGTTGGTCGAACAAACTCCATGAAGATGAAGGTTGACAGGACCCGCCCCAAATCCCTCGGGATTAGCGTGGGATGTACCTGCTCCCGTCTGACACGAAGTGTCAGACCAGGGATATTTTCGTCTTTTGCCCCACCGGGGCTATCAGAGTACGCCAGGATCCGAAGGAGGAATGCGATGTCTCGCCTCTGTTACAGCCACATCTGCGATCAACCTGAAGGGTATTCAAAACACAAAAACTGTGAGTGGTCAAAACAAATATTTTATTAAAACATTTCATAAAAGACCTTTATGCCCTTCATTAAAAACATATGCATGCATTCGAAAACCATTTCTAGGGTTCATGCCCGGTTTCCATAAACCGACATGAACCATCAAACCAGTTGGGCCTTAGCCCGAAATCTGTCAATAAAAAAACCTGGGACCTCCGCCCAAACCAAAACACGTGGGAACTCGTCCCAAAACCATTTCATATGGGTCTCAGCCCAAAACCAATACGCGAGGATCTCAGCCCAATGCCATCTCAGTGAAAACCTGTCCACATATACATATATACATATATAACCCATCCTAGGCACTTCCGGAGAAGATGCCAACTCGGGGCACACAGCCCCTAGGGATCACATCCCCGATATAGTCACGATGTCATCATATCTATCTAGTGTGCACACTACTCGGGGTCTCACTCCGAGTCTTCTCCCAGGAATCTCCATCTGGGAGGCTCAATCTCTGGATCTAGTCCGAGCTCTCTCTGGATCTAGTCCAATCCTCTATTCGGAATCTGGTCCGGGGCCACAACATCATAAGTAACCTCCATTCCTGGAACGGGATCCCTATGGGGATACCCACTCTAGTCTGTGGATCGTGACTCTCCAGGTCGACACTGGAGGAGACCAATCAATCAACTCATAAGGAGGGTATATACATACTAGTATATCAAAATCCATAAAAGCGGGACTCACGCCCGATAACACAAAGAAAATGAGCCTCCAGCCCGAACATAGAACTCAACAAGGCCTCTAGCCCGATTTCACAATAATTGGGCCTCGAGCTCGAACTCAAATCAACTGGGCATCGAGCCCGATATCTCAGGGTCAGTCACGATTCCGATCAGAGCGATGCGTGCAACCATCAATCTAGGACCGCTCTCAATCCTGGTATGTCGCCGTGAACACATCACTGCCGCGACCATCTCGAGACCATGGTGCACACGTCGCCGATCGATCCTCTAAACCGTCAGCACTCCGAAGTTGAGCCTCCAAAGGCTGCTCGACAATAGGACGTGCATCGTGACCTCTCCGGAAGGAACACATCCCAATCCGGAGGCGAGCGTCACGTCGTCCGTCGCGATGCACACAGCACCCGTCGCGACCACCACTCTGACCCGTAGGTCGTCAATAGGGTCTCATGCCCGAGTCAAACCAATTCCAAATGGGTCTCATGCCCGAATAATCAAGACCAAATGGGTCGTTTTACTTTTCAAAACCATTTCATGAAAACCGAAAGCGTAAGCGCGTATAAGCACGCATAATGTAACGACCCATCCCGGAATTCGGGATTAGGTTAGTAACTAATCATGATTAATGAAGGTTAATCGGTAGTTAGTTGGGTGGAATCGGACGAACGATGCAAAATGACCGTTTTGCCCCTAGTCGGGGGTAAAACGTTGACTCTTTATTCGGGGGGTCAAATGTACTTTGACCAATGACCGTGACGTAGTTAGGGACGTCACGAATTCATAGACAGGTGGCATGTTTGATTCCGACACTCGTGGTGGAAGTTATGACGTTCGGAAGTCCATGGGCATTTCCGTAATTTGGACGAAATAAGGGAAAATGTTGACTTTTTGATCGGGGGGTCCGATGGCCGAGGGCCGAGGACCGTTAGGATGGTCTCGATGCCCCGAGTACAACGATAGGTGGCACGCGTTAATCGGAGTTCGATTGACCAAGTTATGGGGCACGGATGGCGAGGGGCATTTTGGTAATTTGCCAAGTGAGGGCAAAATGGTAATCTTTACTGTGAATTTGATTTAGCCGTGGGTGGAATTTTTGTTGGACAGAGCGTGAATTGTTTAACCAACCTTGATCAGTGTGTGTGAGTGTGGTGTGGAATTTAAAGCCACGGGTGAATTGTTTAGGACCTTGAGTGGAGCTGTGCACGGCGTGCAAGGGTGGAGTGCGGCTGGTGCTTCTGAAATTAGGAAGAAAGCAGAGGCTGCTTCCCACGTTGATCAATTTCCCGAGACCATGATGAACTGAGGACGGTTTGGGGCAAATTGTTATTGTCTTGGTGCGGGAACAAAGACAGTAGACATGGCCCGAGTGTGCTGGTCGAGAGGAGTGCGGGAAACAAGCCGGGGAGAGTGCCATTGAACTGGGAAAAACAGGGACTTTGTGCAGGGTGTGATCGTCCCTTCCAAGGCCAATTTGAGTGAAATAGTGAACGAGAAAGGGGTCATGGAGAGGAGAACACAGTTATGAGAAGGAGAGAAGGAAGAAAAAGAGGAAACTGGGAGAGGGAGTTCCAAAAACCCGAAACTTGTTCTTGAGTGAATTTAAATCCAGTTTCAAAATGTAGGCCAGCCCATGGCAAATTAAGGCTTCAATGAGTCCTCTGGGATTGATTCAAGTCGATCACATACTAGTGGGAAGAGATTTGATGCCGTTTTCGACTCTGAAGGGACCTGCTGACCGGGAAGAAAATCGAGCTTGAGTTGTGATTTTGGAGGAGTTTAGAGGAGCAATTGGCAGGAGAAACAAGTTCATACGAACACTACGAAGCTTCTGGGTGGGCCAATTTCAAGTAAACAATCGAGGTTGGTCGAGTTTGATGATCGAACAGTACCCACCTGTTCGAATTCTAATCGTCTGGATTCAGGTATGATGTCACTGATTGGAGGTCACATGACCCAAATTAGATGCTTGGCGATTCTACTGAACGTTTGAATTGATGCTCATAGGTCGAAATTGATGGATTTCCATCCGGGTCACGCCGCGGGCCAACTGGACCCATTTACCAGACAGTCGGGTTGGGACGACGACTGTACCTGGTGCGTGGGTGTCACGCGCAGCTGCTTGCGGCGGCGCGTGGGTCCGATTTTCAAGGTGAGTTCAAAATGGCTTTTGTCCTACACATTGTAATGAACATTTTAACGTTGATATCGAATTTATCGGACACCATTTCGATGTTATTCCGAGGGTCCGAAGATTTATGTTACGTTTGTAATTAACGATTAATTCCCGGAAAATTATGGGAAATTAGTATGTTGTTATCTAAGCCCTTAGTGACACTAAAGTATGTTTTCGGGCAGGATTTGAAATTTCTGGAAAATATCGGAAATTACGGGAATGCGCGCAGCGCGGGAAAACGAGCTTATTGAACGGTGTGTGAGTGGACGTTGCTTTCAAAATTTAATGCATGCATAAATTATTTCTATGATTTTATGATTATGATTATAAGTTGTGATTGATTTTGATTTCCGTATTTATACGTATTTGATTCCCGTATTTATACGTATTTTTACTATACATGTGAAATTACACGTATTTCGAGACTATGGTCACTCGTGTGCTTAATGATGGTTTAATGAAAGAAGTTATATGAAATGGGTGTAAAATGATTTAAGAAGGTTGTTTATGATTTGCGAGTGTGACTTACGATTTTGACACGTTTTTCGAGAACGTTCTGGATTTGCACGTTTTACGAGATTTCAAGTTATTATGATTTGATCACTGTTGATGTTTGAATCTGGGAATTGAAATGAGACTTGTGATTTTGAGGATTGTAAAAATGGGTTTTGAGTATGTTTTGATTTGATCGTGATTTTGGTGATTATGATTGTGGTTTTGATGTGTTGAAAATGAGATTTGAGAAAGAAGTGATTTCTAAGAAGTAAAATGGATTTGAAAAAGGGGGATTTCGAGCTTGATGCTTGGGGCACAAAAGTAACTTGATTTACGAGACTTCGGTTTTTGAAAATTTAAAGCGGATTCTTGGTTTGGGTTCGGGATGATGCTTCCGGATGCCGGCTTACGGAATCATTATTGCGAATTCGAATTCGAGAATGAAAAAGGATTTAATAAAGTGATTTGGTGTGATTGCACATGCCCCGTGTGTAATGATGAATTGAATATGATTCGTGAAGTAAGATTTGGGAATTTGTATGTGGAAACTCGGACCATGGGTCCTGTTGTGAAAAATGTGATTTTGGGATGGATCCCACGTTGTTGTGTTTGACAAATGTTTTGGGTTTAAAGACCCGTTGAAAACTGTTTTGGGTTTAAAGACCCGGTGCTATTGCTGGAGCACCTTTTGAGTTTAAAGACTCGGTTAATTGATGACGGGGGAGGGCCCTTAATGAGTTTAAAGACTCGGTTACTGTGATACCCCCGAGGCCTATTGATTATGTTCTGAGTTTAAAGACTCGTTGATATCCCAGGAAGACCTGTTTATGCGCATGGTTTTGAGTTTAAAGACTCGGGCGCACTTGATATCCAGCAAAATGATTGACTTGTGATTTATTGATGATTTCTAATGTTTCAGTTGAGTTGGGCAGTGGCCCGGTATAGGGTTGTTGGCTTTGGATCATGTTGTGCATTTGGTTTTTGATTCGTGGTTTTGGGCTGAGGCCCGGTGTTTATGATTGCGGGCTAAGACCCGATGGTCGAGAAAGGAAAATGATTTTGAGGTTCATACGAGTTTTTCCTTATGTAGAAATTTGATACACAGTTTTCTTATGTGGAAAATCTTAACCGATTGCGAAATGATTTTTGTATGCATGCATTCGTTTTTACGCGGAGGGTAAAAATGTTTGTTGTAACTGTTTTGCTAAACTGATTTATTTTTGTCCACTCACACCTTTTGGTTTTTATTGACCCTCCAGGTCGTGGCGCGTTGTTCGAGGCTGTACGAGGGGCGGAGGCATGAGTAAGTACGTGTGGCTATCCCTGGTTTGGCAAGTACTGAGGGTAACTTGGGATTTTCAATCATCTTGCCAGACGGGAACAGGACTGGGCACGGCTATCGATGCTCCTTTCGGGGGCGGTCCTGTCACATAAAACCCGAAAACCTCGAAGTATGTGCCCATACGTAAACACACACCAAAATGCACTCAAGGCATCCCAAAACACATATTAAAACATATATAAAACATTTATGCATGCATCGATTTCAGAAATAACGTCCACTCACAGACTGTCTGCGCTGCTACCTCGATATGCGCGCCGTATGCCTTCCCGGGTCAACTGTCGCCTTCGGAGTACCCAAACCTGTCCAAATCACTTTATAGGGTTACTAACTAGTTAATTAACCCTTCACTAAAGCCCCCTAATTTTCCGGGATTTTTAACTATTTTTAAACGCGCCTCGAAACCTTCGGACAACCCGAACTATATCGAGACGATGTCTGATCGACTCGAAACCAGTCCCAAAATGTTCGTTACATCGACTAGATGATTTGATATGTTGGAACCTTCCCCAGATTCTTCCCCACGTGCCCGCACGCGCCTCCTGAAGTGGCTGCGCGTGGGAGCCACACGCCTGCTACAGTGTCATCCCCTACCTCGCGTCGACCGGTCTGAACCGGTCCGGTCTGATTCCCCTGCAACTTGGACCAGCGTGACCGGTTCAAGCTCATTCCAACCCAGTTTTTCACCGTTTTCAATCCTAATCAATCCTAACCTTCCTATAATCGTCCTAGGAACCTAAACCAATAACCTAGAACTCCTAAAACATCCAAAATCTGACCGGTCCAATTTGGTTCTCACAGTTCGAAAATCCAATCTCCTCCCCAGGGCTTCCCCGACGTCCAAAACCTCTCAAAACCTTCCTAACACACTCATAGCAACCTATTTACTTCAGTGAAACCATCCAAATCGGCCCATAACAATTAAAATGGAAAATGAACAAAATCTGGTAAAACCGATTACCTCGATCGGCTCCTCCTCCGCCGTCCACGACGGTGCTTCCTAGGTCGGCCACCACGTCCAGCCGGTCCTCTTCATCTCTTTGGCCACTCTCTCACATGGTTAAGGGTTTGGGTTGGATGAAAATGGTGATCGGGTTTGGACGGGAAAATGGGGAAAAATGGTTACACAGGGTGGTTTTGTGCATGAGAGAAAATGAGGGTGAATGGATGAATAACACCTGTCATTCATCCATTGATCCTGGGAAAAATGTGGGGTCCACTAAAGTCCAAACCAGCTCCCGTCTCGAAGAACGTGCAATAGTATGTTCGAATTTCCGTGAACCGTAACTTCGTCGTCGAACGTCCGAATTCGACGTTCCACCTGTCTACGGATTCGTATCGTCGTGATCTACGTAACGGTACTCAGCCCTCGGCCATTTGAATTTCCGGGTCAAAAGTCAACCGTCGGTCCCTTTTTGCCAAATTTACCAAAACGCCCCTGATCTTCCGATCGTCATAACTTCTTCCTCGAATGTCGGAATTGAACGTGCCACCTGTCAATGAACTCGTGACGTCCCAAATTACGTCACGGTCATCGGTCAAAGTCCATTTAACAGTCCGAATGAAAAGTCAACATTTTGCCCATTCTAGGGGCAAAATCGTCATTTTGCCTTGAACGTCCGCTAATCCTCGTCTAATCTCCGATTATTCTAGCTAATCCATCATTAATCCTTAATTAATCCCGTTAATTTGGGACGGGTCGTTACAAAGGTGATCAGAGATTGGGGTTTTAATGTTCAAAATCTGAAACCTAACATCCAACATACATAGGTTCACTGGTTTTTACCTGGGTTCATGGGTTCCAGATAGCCTCTATGGCTTCTCCTCCGTTCAATATCTCTCACAACATTTCAGTTTCACTCTCTCTCTCTCAATCATAACCACAACAAAGGATGAAGAGATGATAAATGGTGGGATGGGTTTTCGGGTGTGTGTTTGGACAAAGGGAGAGGAATTGATGTAAGAGGTATGGATCATAGGGTAGGTGACACTTGTCACTCATTCTATGGACTAGACTAGATATTTTAGGGCCCACTATAAAAAAATCCACTTTTCTCAAAATATGTACACCGTAAAAATCGACTAAATCCGTTCTTGACCTGTAAAATAATCTCACGACGTCCAAATTCGATGTGACGCCTACTTACGTATTCACAATCTTGTGATCTACGCAACGAGCTTAGGTAATCATGCAAATAACCTCCCGGGTTAAAAGTCAACATTTGCCCTGCCTAAAGGAAAAATTGTCATTTCACATAAAATAATCTCGAAAATCTCTGATTGGCTCTAGATAATCTCGTAATTACGAGCTGGGTCATTACAATCTACCCTCCTTATAAGAATTTCGTCCTAAAAATTCACACCGACCCATGTCCAAAATTGTGAAAATCTAATACTGCCTTCAACCCAAGGCTCTCAAGTAGCCACAACCACGTCCAAAATCTCTCTATAATACACACACAGGGTGACAGGACCCATCCCAATCCCCCCGGGATTAGTGCGGGATGACCCTGCTCCCGTCTGACACGAAGTGTCAGACAAGGGATATTTTCGTCCTTTGCCTTCCCGGGCTATCAGAGTACGCCAGGATCCGGAGGAGGCATGTGATATCTCGGTCTCTGCTACAGCCCACATCCGATGTCAACCTGAAGGGCAGTCAAAACATTAAAAACTGTGAGTGGACAAAACAAAAGTTTATAAAAACATTTAATAAGGAAGACATTTGTACCCTCCACTAAAAAGCATGCATGCATTCGAAAACCATTTATCCAAAACAAACCATATGTGGGACTAAGCCCAAAGCAGATATAAACTAAGGTCGAAAGGACCACAATAAAAACGACCATACGGGCCACTGCCCAAATCCTGTGCACACCTGTACACAGCACATATCATATATCATATATCCATCACATACATATATATAAGTCACACAACCAATCCTGTCACGGTATCCAAAACTACGCGCGTGCTACCCGGGTCTCAATCCGAGTCATCTCAAAGTCAAGATCAATGTCCGCAGACCACTGACCCTACCCGAGGTAATAGTAACCATAGCCTTCCTGAGAGTAAGGAACCCAACTGGGGGGGTGACTCCACTCAGTCGGTGCTCCGTGACTACTCTGGGGTCCACCCAGGCCAACGACCCTCCCCGGAGGAGATAATAGAAGTAAAGGAAGGTAGATGAACATATATATACATAACATAAACATTCATGACTGGTTCCCCTGAACCGTCATGATCCATAATATCCATAATCAGGTAACATGCCGGTTCCCATAAACCGTCATGTACCGTAATAACATAACCAGGGTTCATGTCGGTCCGCATAAACCGTCAAGAACCAGAATAACCTGACAAAGGTTGATGCCGATTCCCATAAACCGTCATGAACCACAATGACCTACAAGGGTTCATGCCGGTTCCCATAAACCGTCATGAACCTGGGAATCCATTTAAGGTTCCCTGAACTGAAATCAAAACCGTAAAGTGACTGGGTCTCGTACCCGAACATAGGACATCAACTGGGCACCGTGCCCGGAATCTGAGGTCATATGCCCGAGACAAAACCAAATGGGTCTCATACCCGAGTTTATCCTTTTGAAATCCAAATCCAGTTCATTTAAATCAATAAAGAAATACAGACCCGTATAAGCACCGTATAAGGCCGAAACCTCAAAATACGTACTTATACGTAACCACATACAAATGCACCCATGGCATTACAACAAGCATTTAAAACATATAATAAACATTTATGCATGCACCAATTTAGAAAACAAGGTCCACTCACAGACCGTCCGAGCTGCCACCTCGATTTGCGTGCCATACGGCTCCCCGAGCCGATCACCGTCACCGGGACTCCCAAACCTGTCCAAATCGTAATAGAAGGTTACTAACTACTTAATTAACCTCCCACTAAAGCCCCGAAATTTTCCCGTATTTTTAACTATTTTTAAAACCAAACCTAAACCTTTCGATGCCCCGAAACATATCGAGACGGTGTCCGATTGACACGAAACCAGTCCCAAAATGTTCGTTACATCGAATAGAAGATTTCGTATGTTGGAACCTTCCCCAGATTCCCTGCCACGCGCCCTCACGCGCCGCCTAAAGTGGCTGCGCGGGGGCTTCACGCGCCTGTTACAGTACCTGCTGACGTCATCGCTGACGTCAGCATGACGTCATCTGATAGCTGTCAGGTCTGACATGTCAGACTCTGACAGGTGCCACGTGTCATGCTCCCATTGGTCCACGTCACTGTGTTGTCAGTGCCACGTGGCAGTCTGACATGTGCCACGTGTCATCACGGCACTGGTCCACGTCTGTGCCACGTGTCAGCCCCTGATTGGGCCACGTCACTGACATGTCAGTGCTGACTGTGCACTGACATGTGACACGTGTCGCACTCCTATTGGTCCATTTTCTGGCATGTCAGCTGACATTGTCAGATCTGACAATGCTGACGTCATCCCTGACATGATGACGTCAGCAGGATGACGTCACCTGTCATCCCCTACATCGGTCAGACCGGTCTGAACCGGTCCGGTTTCTCCTGCAACTTGGACCGGCGTAACCGGTCCAGGTCTCCTTCTCCCTCATTTTCGGTCCATTTGCTTCCATTCCAACTCCTAAATTCCTATTTCTTCATTTCCTATCAATCCTAATTAACTAAACAACCTAAAACCTACGAAATCCGATCGGTCCAATTTGAACCTCACGGTTCGATTTTCCCCGATCAGCCTACACGGCTGCTCGGCCGTCAACCACCACCAAAACCCCCTTAAAACCTTCCTAGCATCCTAATAATCATTCCCTAATCATTCAAAACCAACCATAATGCTCACATCGAAAAATAAGGAAAAATGGGCTTACCGGGTACCCGATCGGGTTCTGGGTTCCCGCCACCGCCCACGGCGGTTCCAGCCACCAGCTGCCGTCCTTAGTCCTCCTCTCTCACCCTCTGGTCTCAATTATGGTTAGAAGGGAAGGGTTTGGTGTTTGGGTGAGGAAATGGTGATCGGTTTGGTTTGGGAAGAAAATGGGAGAAATGGATGAACGGGGAAGGGTTTGGTGCATGAGTAGGTGGGGTTGGCCAGTGGATGGGTGACAAGTGTCACTCATCCATTGGGCCTCCATTAAATATCTGGGCCCACTAGAGACAAAACTGCACTTTTTGTCTCGTAAAACGTGCTGTCGTGAATAGTGACCGGGAACTTCCGTGAACCGTAACTTCGCCGTCGAACGTCCGAATTCGACGTGCCGCCTGTCTACGGATTCGTATCGTCCTTATCTACGTAACGGTCTTCGGCCCTCGGCCATCGGACCTCCCGGTCAAAAGTCAACTTTTGACCCCTTTTATCCAAAATTACCAAAATGCCCTTAGGCTTCCGAACGTCATAACTTCTTCTACGAACGTCGGAATTGAACGTGCCACCTGTCTATGAACTCGTGACGTCACGAACTACGTCACGGTCATCGGTCAAAGTCCATTTGACCGCCCGAATGAAAAGTCAACGTTTTGCCACCATCAGGGGCAAAACGGTCATTTCGCATCGTTCGTCCGATTTGGCCTAACTAATCACCGATTAACCTCACTAATCGTGATTAGTCACTAATCTAATCTAGGAGTTTGGGACGGGTCGTTACAACCTTCCCTCCTTAATTAATTTCGTCCTCGAAATTCCAATCGACCTAATCTAACCGTTCTTCCCTCCTCAATTAGTTTCATACTTGAAACTCCAACTATCCTGATTCCACAACCACCTCGTGGAAAGTAGAATCGACCGCAAAACATGTGTACACTAGTACACCCACTAGTCAACATAAACCTCGTTTGTAACTAGACGTACCACTAACACGCACGTCGTATCGACTACATTCGACCACGTCGAAGAACAGTAGTCATACGCTCTGAACTGACACCACTTGTCAGATCTATCGTTTTCGTTGACACAATCAACTCAAAGGTTCCTTTTCTCACTCACTAACTATCCTGACGTCTGCTCCCACTGGGAGTCATCAGACCTCACACCATGATCCACGCTGACACCTCCTACAAACTGTCAGTACTTGACAGTTGTCAGTCGCAAACTGATATGACACACACTCGTGGTTACACTAACCACAAGCATTTCACTCGACCTGTGTGTAACTAGACTCATCAGAACCACTATGACCCAATGCACAGTATCCAATGTCCAATCCACGACCTCGACTAATCCGATGGTATCGGAACCAGTCCGGTTACCAACACGCTCACCAACGTACCAACGGTATAACCTATGTACCGTCACCAGACATGACAAGTACACCCAGTATCGTACCCCCGCACAACGTACAGGGTACGTACATCTACCCATCAACCAGACTACAACCACCCAGGTCATAGCCAATCACGTTTCAATTATGGAGTTCACTTGTCCAATCCAGTATCAGACAAATCGAAACTCCAACCCATCATCTATTTCCAGATCCGAATCCGAATCCGCAATTTCGTAAGAAATCCCGAATCCAACCTAGAAATCATACCCATATCCATGTTCAACTTCGAATCCGAAATCATCATTCCGTAAGCTAGCATTAGGAATAACCATTCCGAACCCAAATCCATAAAAGAAAATCTACAGTCAAGCTCTAGAATCAAATCCTGAATCGTCACCCAGAATCCAATTCCAAAACCCAAATCTAGAAATCCTTTTTCAAGTTCCAAAATCAAATCCTGAATCGTCATCCAGAAATCTGATTCCAAAACCTGAAATATCGTTCACGTCTACCGAGACGTACCAAAACCAAACCTATCGGTTACCCGCTCAACCGATTACCACAATACGATCGATTGACTTCATAGGGAAGTCAATCCCAACATCAACACAACACTAGGTCAGACAAAATCCGACCTCGTCAGACACCTACTCATCGGACAACTACTCAGGCGAGTAATAAGCCATATGGGACTTAACTCGAAAAGAAGTTCAGTCCCATCATGCTTCACTCAACATCCAAGTAAGAGTAATAAACTCTCCACCTATCTGGATATACAAATCACGATCCAGATCCAACACTACGTCAACCGACCATAGACGTCACGATCGAGGATCGTCACGCCAACCAAAGTCCTAGACCATTTCCCACATCTTAAATAGATTAGTCTACGACGAGACACGCCGAGACTGTGGGTTCTCACTGATTACCTCGTATCAATCCTTGTCATTCCACCAAGGAAAATCAAGAATGATCGAATAATCCATCCTACGTGAATGCAAACAACACTCGATGCACTCACCACGTCAGGTAACCTGACATCGTCTGCCACCAAGTAGAGAATGAGGAATCTCAGTCACCTAACTTCGATATACTCATCTCCTCCTGATGATTCAGAACAGATCCCGGGTCCACCAACCAATACACGATCAGTGTACTAGTGACAACCAAGAACATCTATATCTTCAACGTCATCTACCACCATCAATTATGGTAGAACCTGAGAAGTCACCCAAAATGACTTCGACATACCCAATACCAAAGCGGAAAACCCGCATTCCTCTCGTCACCTCAATCGCAACCTCTCGCGATTTCGAAGTTCCAACCAGATTGGAAACAACATACCCGGACATCAACCACGTGTACCCTAACTATCCGTGATCCACTCCCGAACCACAGATACCGAACATATGCCCATCTCGACGGAGTCACACCCCGATCCATAACTCATCGTCATCACGATCACCGGCACCAGCACCAGCACTAGTACCAGTATCATCACCTGTCAGCATCAGCACAAAGTGTGCAAATCAGATAATCCTGGATCTCCGCTCATACCAAGCGACGATCGCGTACCTCTGCTCGTATAGGAGAAACTCTGCCTCCCTCGTACCCGACAACTCTGGGTACAGTCACCCTGACAGCTCATGCGAGAAAAGGAAAACGTTCCCCGAACGTCCCCGATTCCCAACAATCATAACTACAACCACTCTCTGTCAGGACCCACCCCGGTTTCACCCCGAAACCCGAGGTAAATCCCGCTCCCGTCTGACTCCCTGACGCAATACTCAAATAAAACTCACTCTAACCCAGTCAAACGCAGGAGTAATTACAAAATATCCCAAAATCCTTATCGTTTACAGAGCATAGCACTACATTACAAGAAAAATAAAAACCGAGAAAGTACACGCACACCGAAGCCTTTACTCTACTCTGGGAACTCTCACGTCACTTCTATGCCTTGGACACTGCCTCGACGTCAAGACCCCGCGCTCGCTCCACAACCTGGAGGGCAAGTTAAAACACAAAATGTGAGTGGACCAGAAAGTACAAAAGTTCAAAAACCATTTTATAAGAAAACCGAGTGAAACCCTCCGTTTTGAAACCACATGCATAACCAACAGTTATAAACACATTTATAAAGAATCATTCTTAAACATCATAAGGAACAGAAACACTATAAAATACCATAAGAAACCATAACATGAGTATCAGAAAACTGTATCATAAACCATAATCACCAAATCATCATTGTCCCGATCAAACCTGCTGGATCTATCCGAGTCTTTAAACTCCCGAGTCTTTAAACTCAATCCAGGCCTTAATCATATCCGAGTCTTTAAACTCCCGAGTCTTTAAACTCAAGGCCTACGGGGGAAATCAATATATATCCGAGTCTTTAAACTCCCGAGTCTTTAAACTCAATCCGGGTCTTTAAACCCAATCCGGCCGGTCCCCCGTCACATATATCCGGGTCTTTAAACCCAATATCCAGATCCAGCAAATCCAATCCCAAAACCATTTGAAAACCATTTACCAAATCCACATCCAAACCCGAATCCGAAATCACTGGTCCGATGCTCTCCCGGCATCTAGAACCGTCATTCCGAACTCAAATCCGGAGTCCACTTTCCAATCTTAAAACCAAATTCCATTTCCAAAATCCGTTTCTAAAACCAAAAACTTTGATCATTGAAATCATGTTCCAAAATCCACTTATAACCATTGAAAACCACTTATCAATTGAAATTCCAAAACCATTGCATCCATTTCAGAAACAAACCACTTTCTCGTAAAACGTGCTAAAAACCGAACATTCTTGAAAAACGTGCAATCATGTAAAATCAACCAAAACATATTCAAGAAACATAGAATCATAATCAAAATCCTAAAACAATTATAGAAACAGTTATGCATGCTCGAGTTTAAAGAAAAGGTCCACTCACAGTACTGAGCCCTACTCGCGTCCCGAACGTCCAGCCCGTTCCTCGGCTTCCTCGGGAAATCCCGATCCTGTCAAACACCGTCAAACTACGTTACTAACACGTCTACGAAGGTTCACCTAAATTCCTTCAAAATTCCCCGAATCTTAAACGTAAGAACCCGGGACCCTAAACTTCCTCCCTCGCGGAACTCAACTCAAACGACTTCCGATTGACCCGAAACCAACTCCATTGAACTCACAACAACTCCTAGACCAAAAACTATGTTGACCGTTTCTTCCAGAACCGCCGCACGCGCCTCCACGCGCCGCCCAAAGTGGCTGCGCGTGGCCCTCACGCGCCAGCTACAGTACCGTCTTCAACCCGTGCTGAACCGGGTTCAGTACAGTGGTCTGCACTCAGACCGGCGTACCTGGTTCTTCCTCCTCCGTCCACCAAAACGGTTCCTTCCTTCACCAACAGCATCGTCCAACCTTACTCTAAGCATTCCCAACCTCCAATCACCTCGACACAGCCTCCTACCCGTCGTCTCAAGCTCGAACTCAAACCTCCCCAAAACTCTGTTTCACGATCCGGCCACCCAGGTAACCTCCCTTCACGGTGGCAGGACCAGACGGTTCCTAGAACCTCAAGGAACCCAACCCGACTCTCCTAGACCTTCGACTCAGACTCTAGGATCACGACTCTTGGTTTGAACCAAAACGGAAAAACAGGGCACACAGAGTCCCTCCGTCGTGCCAACCTCCACCGTGCACCTCCCGTCACGGCAGCTCAACCAACTGACGCCCTGGACTCAACTAAACTCCCTAAACTCCCCTAGACTCTTCGATTCAACCTCTCAGGCCACAACTTCCGATTTGAAGTTCACGGCCAAAACAGAGCATAAACACGGGGCAATAGAAATTACCTGCAACCTGTCGCCGTCGTGAGCTCTGCTGGTAGTGGCTGACTCCTCGCAACCCGCACGACACCACCACGGTCTCAATTGCCCCGTACACGGCCGCCACCGCCACAATCCTCACAACCTCCCTACTTTTACCCCTGGTTTTCCCCGCAGCTCTTGACACCTTCACACACAACCACCACACCGTCAACCTCTCTCACTGCTTCCCTCTCACTCTCTAATCACCCTCACACACTCACAATGCATCAACACTCACACCACCGCCCTCAATTTCCTTCACGACCTCCCTCTGTTTTCTGAACCAGCATCACACAACACGGGTGCACCCCAATTATTTGGGCCGTGCACACACTCGAACTCACCAGAAGCCACTACACACCTGCCATGTGTCACCATCCCTTCATCCTTTATCCCACCTGGCCTAATCCCAGCCGTCCATTCCTTTCTTCTATGCACAAATCCCAATGTGCCACAATGACCAAAATACCCTTCTTTTTAACTTATATTTACGTTTTAACCAAAACTTCCTAGACCCGTAACTCTCGCCTCATAAGTCCGATGAATACGTGCCGCCTGTCATCGAACTCAGGACGACAAGAACTATCTAACCATCCTAGGTCAACCTACCAAAACTCGATTATTCAAAAAGTCAACTTTTCCCCCTATTTTTCCAAAATTACGGTTATGCCCTCAACCTTCCGAACATCACAACCTCCTCCTCGGATGTCGGAATCGGGCGTGCCACCTGCCTAAGGATTCATAACGTCCTCAACTACGTCCTGGTCACTGGTCACTGGTCAACTCCCATTTGACCACCCGAAATAAAAGTCAACATTTCTGCCCGACCCAGGGGCAAAATCGTCATTCTAAGTTCCCGGACCCCTCGGGATCACCTAACCCCTGATTAACCTTACTAATCACACCTTAATCACTCTACTAATCCCAATTCTCGGGACGGGTTGTTACACTCTCGGTAGTAGTGCCTGCTACACACTCGTGCAGACCTAACTACCAGGCACCGCTATCGAGACCCCGCATCCAACGGAATCACTCGCCCGTACCAAATACTCCGTATCCCACTTAGGGATTCCATCGACAAGTACCAACCCTGGTAACTTGTCCAACAATCTCTATCCTGTCGTAACTCGACTAAACCATTGTCGTCTACCAGGTCATCCACGACCTTAGTTGCACCAAACCACAACTAAGTAGCACGACAACCAACTCGGTCCAACTGATAAGTACAATCCCGACTGCGAAGTGCAGTCCCAACACAAGCTGATATGACTAGACCGACTAACGAATCCAAATCTGAATAGTCGTCCAAGTCAAACCACTCGTCAACTCACATTTCTGAACCATACACCCAAGGTAGGGTTCCACGATTACACCTAGAGTTCCACTGAACCCAACTGCATAAGGCAGTAAAATCAACAATCTGACCGACCCCGCGGTCTTGACATCATAAAGACGTCAATCCAATCCTACCGTCAATCCAACTCAACAATATTCGACCATCCGATGATCACAATTCCCAACTAGTCGTCGGAACCAATCCTACGACATCGTGAAAGACGATCCCAACTAACCGTCTCACGATCAAAATGTTAACGTACGAATACGTTCATCCTTCCATAGGGTTCCACACTGTCATCCTCGACAGAACTACGGCAACCCCGGCATCGAATACCGAACCAAGACGGTCCACAATCCAATCCTACTAACTATCGTACCGGCACCCCAACCTCAGGTTGACAACGAACTGTAGCCCCTTGAGATATCACATCCTCGACCAGCATACATACTCCAAGAGCTCCGCGGTTGCTCGAATAGAGACAACCCCGCTCTGATACCACGTTGACAGGACCCATCCCAATCCCCCCGGGATTAGTGCGGGATGACCCTGCTCCCATCTGACACGAAGTGTCAGACAAGGGATATTTTCATCCTTTACCCTCCCGGGCTATCAGAGTACGCCAGGATCCGGAGGAGGCATGTGATATCTCGGTCTCTGCTACAGCCCACATCCGATGTCAACCTGAAGGGCAGTCAAAACATTAAAAACTGTGAGTGGACAAAACAAAAGTTTATAAAAACATTTAATAAGGAAGACATTTGTACCCTCCACTAAAAAGCATGCATGCATTCGAAAACCATTTATCCAAAACAAACCATATGTGGGACTAAGCCCAAAGCAGATATAAACTAAGGTCGAAAGGACCACAATAAAAACGACCATACGGGCCACTGCCCAAATCCTGTGCACACCTGTACACAGCACATATCATATATCATATATCCATCACATACATATATATAAGTCACACAACCAATCCTGTCACGGTATCCAAAACTACGCGCGTGCTACCCGGGTCTCAATCCGAGTCATCTCAAAGTCAAGATCAATGTCCGCAGACCACTGACCCTACCTGAGGTAATAGTAACCATAGCCTTCCTGAGAGTAAGGAACCCAACTGGGGGGTGACTCCACTCAGTCGGTGCTCCGTGACTACTCCGGGGTCCACCCAGGCCAACAACCCTCCCCGGAGGAGATAATAGAAGTAAAGGAAGGTAGATGAACATATATATATACATAACATAAACATTCATGACCGGTTCCCCTGAACCGTCATGATCCATAATATCCATAATCAGGTAACATGCCGGTTCCCATAAACCGTCATGTACCGTAATAACATAACCAGGGTTCATGTCGGTCCGCATAAACCGTCAAGAACCAGAATAACCTGACAAAGGTTCATGCCGATTCCCATAAATTGTCATGAACCACAATGACCTACAAGGGTTCATGCCGGTTCCCATAAACCGTCATGAACCTGGGAATCCATTTAAGGTTCCCTGAACTGAAATCAAAACCGTAAAGTGACTGGGTCTCGTACCCGAACATAGGACATCAACTGGGCACCGTGCCCGGAATCTGAGGTCATATGCCCGAGACAAAACCAAATGGGTCTCATACCCGAGTTTATCCTTTTGAAATCCAAATCCAGTTCATTTAAATCAATAAAGAAATACAGACCCGTATAAGCACCGTATAAGGCCGAAACCTCAAAATACGTACTTATACGTAACCACATACAAATGCACCCATGGCATTACAACAAGCATTTAAAACATATAATAAACATTTATGCATGCACCAATTTAGAAAACAAGGTCCACTCACAGACCGTCCGAGCTGCCGCCTCGATTTGCGTGCCATACGGCTCCCCGAGCCGATCACCGTCACCGGGACTCCCAAACTTGTCCAAATCGTAATAGAAGGTTACTAACTACTTAATTAACCTCCCACTAAAGCCCCGAAATTTTCCCGTATTTTTAACTATTTTTAAAACCGAACCTAAACCTTCCGATGCCCCGAAACATATCGAGACGGTGTCCGATTGACACGAAACCAGTCCCAAAATGTTCGTTACATCGAATAGAAGATTTCGTATGTTGGAACCTTCCCCAGATTCCCTGTCACGCGCCCTCACGTGCCGCCTGAAGTGGCTGCGCGGGGGCTTCACGCGCCTGTTACAGTACCTGGTGACGTCATCGCTGACGTCATCTGACAGCTGTCAGGTCTGACATGTCAGACTCTGACAGGTGCCACATGTCATGCTCCCATTAGTCCACGTCACTGTGTTGTCAGTGCCACGTGGCAGTCTGACATGTGCCACGTGTCATCACGGCACTGGTCCACGTCTGTGCCACATGTCAGCCCCTGATTGGGCCACGTCACTGACATGTCAGTGCTGACTGTGCACTGACATGTGACACGTGTCGCACTCCTATTGGTCCATTTTCTGACATGTCAGCTGACATTGTCAGATCTGACAATGCTGACGTCATCCCTGACATGATGACGTTAGCAGGATGACGTCACTTGTCATCCCCTACATCGGTCAGACCGGTCCGAACCGGTCCAGTCCAGTTTTTCCTGCAACTTGAACCGGCGTAACCGGTCCAGGTCTCCTTCTCCCTCATTTTCGGTCCGTTTGCTTCCATTCCAACTCCTAAATTCCTATTTCTTCATTTCCTATCAATCCTAATTAACTAAACAACCTAAAACCTACGAAATCCGATCGGTCCAATTTGAACCTCACGGTTCGATTTTTCCCGATCAGCCTACACGGCTGCTCGGCCGTCAACCACCACCAAAACCCCCTTAAAACCTTCCTAGCATCCTAATAATCATTCCCTAATCATTCAAAACCAACCATAATGCTCACATCGAAAAATAAGGAAAAATGGGCTTACCGGGTACCCGATCGGGTTCTGGGTTCCCGCCACCGCCCATGGCGGTTCCAGCCACCAGCTGCTGTCCTTAGTCCTCCTCTCTCACCCTCTGGTCTCAATTATGGTTAGAAGGGAAGGGTTTGGTGTTTGGGTGAGGAAATGGTGATCGGTTTGGTTTGGGAAGAAAATGGGAGAAATGGATGAACGGGGAAGGGTTTGGTGCATGAGTAGGTGGGGTTGGCCAGTGGATGGGTGACAAGTGTCACTCATCCATTGGGCCTCCATTAAATATCTGGGCCCACTAGAGACAAAACTGCACTTTTTGTCTCGTAAAACGTGCCGTCGTGAATAGTAACTGGGAACTTCCGTGAACCGTAACTTCGCCGTCGAACGTCCGAATTTGACGTGCCGCCTGTCTACGGATTCGTATCGTCCTTATCTACGTAACGGTCTTCGGCCTTCGGCCATCAGACCTCCCGGTCAAAAGTCAACTTTTGACCCCTTTTATCCAAAATTACCAAAATGCCCTTAGGCTTCCGAACGTCATAACTTCTTCTACGAACGTCGGAATTGAACGTGCCACCTGTCTATGAACTCGTGACGTCACGAACTACGTCACAGTCATCGGTCGAAGTCCATTTGACCGCCCGAATGAAAAGTCAACGTTTTGCCACCATCAGGGGCAAAACGGTCATTTCGCATCGTTCGTCCGATTTGGCCTAACTAATCACCAATTAACCTCACTAATCGTGATTAGTCACTAATCTAATCTAGGATTTTGGGACGGGTCGTTACACAGGGAGCAAAGGCCACTCGATGTTAACCACAATCCAACGACCAACACCTAGTCCCAGCTTGTGAGGACATTTATCCAACAAGAGGACCCGTGCATTGGAGGAATAGTTAGCAATCCCACATCACCCGAGGGAATCTGGAGGATGCGACTTATATGTGTGGGCACACATCTTTCCAACATGAGGCCTTTTGGGAGCTCACTGGCTTTAGATTCCTTGGGAAATCCAAAGTTAAAGGAGTAGAGGTTGGTGCAATCCCAGGATGGGTGACCCACTGAAAAATTGCACGTGAGCTCTCAAGAACAAAACTGTGAGGGTTGGGCCCAAAGTGAATAATATCCTATTAGAGAAGGTCGGGTTATGACACAACTCACCTTGAATCTCTCGAGCTAAGCTCGATGCTCACGTCCCACATTCAACTTAACCTTAAGCTTGTTCCTGTGTCCATTTTCCACCGTTTCTGGCCCTACTTGGTCGCACACACTCTAGGAAGATGAAGGTGATCAGAGAGTGAAGTTTCAACGTTCAAAATCCAAAACCCAACATCTAACATACATGAGTTCACAGGTTTTTACCTGGGTTCTTGGATTCCAGTTAGCCTCTGTTGTCAGGACCCACCCCGGTTTCACCCCGAAAACCGAGGTAAATCCTGCTCCCGTCTGACACCCTGACACAAATACAGTCAGACGCAGGAGAAATTATACTACATATCCCGACGCTCTACCACGTCCCATCGAACTACTAGTGGCTCCACCACCACCTCCTCTAGTGCCCGCTGTCCCTGACGCTGTACTCTGTCCAGGCTCCGCTACTCCTCGGCCTACACCACCTTCATGTGGCAACAGTGGACACTCACGTCGGAAATGACCTCGCTCTCCGCAGTAGAAACAAACATCCCGACCGGAAAGACCGGGTCGCCCTGTCGACGCAACAGACGTCGCACTAGCTTGCGGAGTCGGCTGTGCTCGGTAACCTCGAAATCCTGAACTCTGGAAACTACCAGGTCTACCAAAACAATCATCACCCGACGATGATGCTCCACCGAAGTTACCTCTCTTCGGTGTCCTCTGGCTCGAAGCTCCAGAAAAAGATGGCTCCCGGCGTCGCACCGGCAAACTAGCCTCAACCCTCACCGCAGCATCCGACAACTCTCGGAGAGTAGCAAACGATCCAGCCGTCACTATGGTACGAATCTCACCTCGCAGGCCCAACTCAAATCTACGGCACTTCTCAGCTTCAGTAGCCACGAACACAGGAGCAAACCGTGACAACATCTGGAATTTCCGTTCATACTCAGCTACACTCAGATTCCCTTGTTGAAGATGCAGAAACTCCGCCTCATTGGCATCCCAGAAAGAACGAGGATAATACTACTCTAAGAATCGTTCCCTGAACGTCTCCCAAGTCACCGTATGGGCATCCCAACCAGACAACTCGAGGGTATACCACCACTCGTACGCCGCACCATCCATTAAAAACGTAGCCAACAACACTCGCTCCTCCGGCGGGCAATGCATCACTGCAAAGATCCGCTCAAGTCTCGTGATCCACCTCTGGGCTTCCTCAGGATCAGCCCCGCCACTAAACGTAGTAGCTCCGAGCCGCTGGGCTCGCTCGATCGTGGTACTCTCAGTTCCCCTCACCGTTTCTTCTTCAGGTCGTGGAGAGGGTCCACGTCTCGGAGGCATCGTTAACCGCACGCTGAAAGAGGCATAGAAGTAGTCAAACAACTAAAACACAACCTCACAAACCAACAAACCCAACAAACTCGACAAACTACACAAACCTATGCTCTGATACCAATTGTCAGGACCCACCCCGGTTTCTCCCCGAAAACCGAGGTAAATCCTGCTCCCGTTTGACACCTTGACACAAATACAGTCAGACGCAGGAGAAATTATACTACATATCCCGAAGTCAACAGTTTACAGAGCATAGTACTCAATGCAAAAGAAAGAAAACTATTAAACTGTATACACGTACGCGGAAATTAAAACAAAATACTTCGGGATCCCTCACGTGACTTCTATGCCTCAGACGCTGCCTCGACGTCAAGACCCCACGCTAGCTCCATAACCTGGAGGGCAGTAAAAACAGAAGGTGTGAGTGGACCATAAATAAAAGAAAAGTTCCAAAACCATTTTATAAGAAACCGGGTTTAGCCCTCCGTTTTGAAACCACATGCATAACCCAGTTCATAAAACTGTTATAAACCAAATCACCATAAACCACATCATAAGAAACAGAAACACTATAAAACAGTTATAGAAATCATATCACAAGCATCATAAAACCTTATCATAAACCGTGAATATCCAATCATCATTTTCCGATCAAACCTGCTGGACCTATCCGAGTCTTTAAATTCCTGAGTCTTTAAACTCAATCCAGGCCCCAATAATATCCGAGTCTTTAAACTCCCGAGTCTTTAAACTCAACAGGCCTACGGGGGAAATATCAATATATCCGAGTCTTTAAACTCCCGAGTCTTTAAACTCAATCCGGGTCTTTAAACCCAATCCGGGCCCGTCCCCCGTCAATCAATATCTGGGTCTTTAAACCCAATATCCAGATCCAGCAAATCCAATCAAAACCATTTGAATACCATTTCTGAATTCACATCCAAACCCGAATCCGAAATCACCGGTCTGATGCCCTTCGGCAGCCCGAACCGTCATTCCGAATCCAAATCCGGAAATCCACTTTTCAATCTTAAAACCAAAGTCCAATTGTCAAATTCCGATTTCAAAACCGAAACCTTGATCCTCAAAATCATATTCCAAAATCCACTTATAATCTTTAGAAATCATTTAACGTTTGAAACCCCCAAAACCATAACTTTATATTCAAAATCACCCTTTTCTCGTAAAACGTGCAAAATACGTTATTTCTCGAAAAACGTACAACAATGTAAAACCAACAAAACATATTCGATAAGCATAGCATCATGATTAAAACCATAAAACAAGTATAGAAAACAGTTATGCATGTTCGAGTTTAAGGAAAGGGTCAACTCACAGTACCGCGCCCTCAATCGCGTCCAGCACGTTCCTCGGCTTCCTCGGGAAATCCCGATCCTGTCAACAACCGCCAAAATACGTTACTAACGCATCCAAGAGGATCCACCCTAATTTCCTTAAAAATCCCCGGGTCCTAAACGTAACGAATCGGAACCCTAAACCTTCACCCTCGCAAACCTACTTCGATTCGACGTCCGATTAACCCGAAACCACTTCCATTAGACTCGTTATAACACTTAGACCAAAAACCATGTTGACCATTTTCCCCAGAACCGCCGCACGCGCCCCCACGCGCCGCCTAAAGTGGCTGCGCGTGGGCCTCACGCGCCAGCTACAGTACCACCGTCAACCTCACGTCGACCCGGTTCGCACCAGTGGCCTGCAACCTGAACCAGCGAGAGCGGTTCACCGCCGTGCCTGCACCAAAACACCTCCTTCCTTCACCAACAGCTTCGTCTAGTCCTAGGCTACTCATCCCCCTCACTCTAGCACCTCGACTCACCCTCAAACCTATCGACTCAAGCTCGAACAGAAACCCGTACTTTCCCCTGTTCTCCTTCCCGGCCACCCAGGTCTTCCCCCTTCATGGTGTCGACCCTAAACTCTTCCTAAGACCTCACTGAGTCACACCCAACTCACATAAACCCTCGACTCACTCCCTAAGTCCACGACTTCCCGTCTGAAACTCACGGCCAAAACAGAGCACACAGAGTCCCCTTCGTCGTGCCAACCGCCACCGGGCACCTCCCGTCACGGCAGCACAACGAAAAGACCCCCTGGACTCAACTGAACTCCCTGGACCTCCCTAACCTCTTCGATTCAACTCCTCAACTCACGACTTTCGATTTGAAACTCAACGGGAAAACAGGGCAAGTTTACAGGGATGAGGGATTACCTGCAACCGTCCACCACCGTGCTCGCCGCCGTGTTCCCTGGAGTCCACAAAGCCGCCTCAGCCTCCTCTCGAGGTCAATTTCACTTACACACGGCCACCGCACCACCAGCTCCCTCAGTTCTTCTCTGTTTTTCTGGTTTTTCCCCGTGGCTCTCAACGCACTCACACCACGATTCCTCACCTCCCAACAAGCTCACTAGTTCCCTCTCACTCTCCGATCACCCTCACACACTCACAACTCATCAGCACACACACGAGCACCCTTCAATTTTCCTCACCGCCTCACTCTGTTTCCGTTCTTCTCTGCGAACAACACACACACAGCACGGTTGCACCCAAATTATTGGACCGTGCACACACTGGAACCCCCCAGAATCCACTACACACTTGCCACATGTCACCATCCACTCCATTCTCTCCCACATGGCTCAATCTCAGCCCTTCATCTGCCCTTCTCTCTGCACAATTCCCAGAGCACAAAGACCAAAATACCCTTCCTTTTAACTCAAAATTACAATTATGCCACTAACTTCCTTGACCTGTAACTCGCACATCGTAAGTTCGATGAATACATACCGCCTGTCATCGAACTCAGGACAACGAGATCTACGTAACCATCCTTGGTCAACGTACCAAAACCCGATCGTCCAAAAAGTCAACTTTTGCCCTTATTTTACCAACTTCCGAACATCACAACTTCCTCCTCGGATGTCGGAATCAGGCGTGCCACCTGCCTATGGATTCGTGACGTCCTAAACTACGTCCTGGTCACCGGTCAAAGTCCATGGGACCATCCGACCTAAAAGTCAACTTTTTGCCCGAACTAGGGGCAAAATCGTCATTCTACCCTAACGACCCCAACGAAACCAACTAACCACCGATTAACTCACTAATCCCATCTTAATCACTCTACTAATCCCGACTCTCGGGACGGGTTGTTACATCTGTGGCTTCTCCTCCTTCCACTATCTCTTACAACCTCTCAGTCTCACTCTCTCTCCCTCACGACCGCAACAAATGATGAAGAGATGATAAATTGTGGGGTGGGTTTTCGGGTGTGTGTTTAAACAAAGGGAGAGAAATTTATGCAAGAGGTATGAACCATAGGGTAGGTGACACTTGTCACTCATCATATGGACCAGGCTAGATATTTTGGGTCTCACTATCAAACAAACAAAAGTCTACTTTTCTCGAAATATGTGCACCATAAAATCAACTAAATTTTTTTTTGACCCTTAAAATATTCTCACGACGTCCAAATTTGATGTGTCACCTATCTACGTACTCACAATCTCGTGGTCCACGTAACGAGCCTAGTTAAACGTGTAAATAACCTCTCGGGTCAAAAGTCAACATTTGGCCTGCCCAAGGGTAAAATCATAATTTCACCTCAAATAATCTTGAAAAATCCCTGATTCGTTCTCGATAAGATCGTAATTATGGGCCTGGTCGTTATAACTTACCAATTAAATTGATTTGCTAGAAACCTAACTTACAGTCAAATTACTAAATATTTTTGCTCCCTTATTTTGATTAACTAAGACATCTTTCCTAGGAATGAAATAGCCATCAAATTCAAGTTGTTCATTTAATCTTTTATAGTTGATGAACATCCTAGCTTTTCATCTCTTAATCTTTGCATGATTTCTTACCGTAAATGTAGGACTAGAATGAGGACTAGTTAGGGCTTCTAGACCATAGGTTTAACTCTAATTATTACATTTGGGTCTCCTAGTTTTAAAGAGCAATACTTAGGGCTTCTAGACCATAACTTTAATGGGTCTTCACTAAAGTTATCTTCAAGTATTTTATAGATCAAGTGATTGGTTTCTAACTGAAAATTTTCTTCTGATTGTTGTAGGATTGGTGTTAGGTCACCACGATGGACCAGCGCAAATCCTGTTATGCACCGACACTTATGTTGTTGAAGCAATGGAATTTCTACAAACTCTTTGCTTTGAGTGAGATACATTGAGTTGTGGTTTACAATCATTGAAAAATATTTAGAGAGAAAATTATTCTCTAGAATAAAATCTCCATGCATATTTGGAAAACACAATATTTTTGGTATAATGAATTTCTTTTCATTTAACCAAATAGCTACTTGTTTAGCTTTGTATTGTATTAAGGAACTTGTTCCATGAATCCCTGTAACTTGTATTGGGTTTTTCATATGAATTCATTTTTCGACTGGAAGAGTATTTGGTTGGCATGAGCTAGTTATAGCACGCTTCAATCAAAGTGCAAAGACTATATGATTTATAGCCTGTAAAATTAAATGTTCTTAATACATAGGTAAATCGTTTTTTTACCTTGGTGAGGAGAAAAGATGATTTCATCTTGTACAACCTTAAGATGATAAAGTTCAACCGCATTTATTTCATCTTTATCCTTTGGTTCTTTTATTTTTAAAGAACTTGAACTTGATCCAGGAAGTATTGAGACTTGCACATTTTTTAGTGCAATGGCTTTTACTTTTGCATTGCTTAAATCCAGCTTTAAATCTACAAATGATCTTGGTTTGTCAATCTGTGGAATATATTTTTGCCAGTATGATTGTGATTCATTTTTGCCTTGAGACCTTTTATCTCAAAAGCGAATATTATTACTAGACACCTGCATTTGAAGTAAACTAGGTTTTTTTTTTACTAGTTTCACCTACGTGATTTGTATATAACCATGGTTTAGGTATTTCTAAGTCTCTTCAGTTTATTAATTTTGGTTGGATTTCAGCATCATAAGGTTTTCGTCCAAAAACTTCTATAAGGTTTTTTTTTAAAAAAAAATTCTTTCATTGAAGTTTTTAGGTATTTTGTTAATTCATGGATTGTTCTCCATTGAATTGACAAATCTTGAGATTGATGATACATAGGTTATTAAGTTGAATCTTAATTTGGGCTAAGTTGTCAATATTATCATTCATTATGGAAATGAAATAATTTGGCATAACATTAAACCAAACAACTTCATTTACCAAATTGGATTGAATTCCTCAAATAATAGCCTAAAGTACTGGATTACTTAGCCTATTATCGAATAGTACAACAAGTATTGGAGTGTCCAAACCTTTCCTAAATAAAGCTGTTATTTGGATTTGAATTAATCCAATATGAACATACTTTATTTCTTGACATTTTTTCATTCATGTTCTAATTTTCTTACTGAACATATGTATTTCCGCTGTTCCTTCTGCCGTACATTTAACAGTGGTGTTATTGCTAAAATGTTCAAAAACTCTTGCAAAAAAACATTTTAAATTTTGATAATTTATAAATGTCTTCCTTTTTGATCAAATGCTTAGTTTTTTTTCCCTAAGTGTTCAAGTTGTTCTTCAGAAAAAGCAACACTTTCTCCTACAACATCTCAAAAAGTTATATTCTGATTTTCTTCTTCAGAACTTTGTTGTTCTACGAAGTTTTGTAACTCATTTATCATAAAGATTTGCTCATCTGAACTTTCTTCTTCAGATGAGACTTCATAAATGATTTCATATATATCAGAGACTTCTTCTCCATATAGAATTTCTTACTCTTGTTCTTAAAGAGTTTTTATCATCCTTTTAGCACTTTTACCCTTTTTTGGGCATTCTAGTGCTAAGTGTCCTTCTTCATTGCAAATATAACATTTGCATTCTATTTTGAATTTTTTAGAAGAAGTAGGCTTATTACCTTTCTTTTTCCTTCTAGCATACTTTTAAAAAAAAAAAAAAATTATTTTGTCTTTTAGGTTTCCATTTAAATTTTTTCTTCTTCCAAAAAGACTTTCTAGGTGTGTAACATCCTAATTTCCAATTTTCTTTTAGGACTTTGTCGCAACACTTTTGATCCTTTTTTTTTTAATTTTTAACCCGTTTCTTTGCTTTTAAAGACAATCAGTGTTTTGTGATTAATCTTAGGATAAAACTTATTCGACATCCTAAAGTATCAGTTTTACTAGCTTTTGTTAGCTATTATGAATAGCCTTTGTTGACTAATTCATACCATGGTGGGGGAAGTTTATGAAAAAACTGATTTAATGTTCTAACATAAAAAAGCATTTTTTGAAGATTTTGGTATAATCTTCAAATATGCAAATATTACACAACACTAGTTTAGAGAGCATAAAATTTTCATCTTCTCGGATTAAGGTTTCTCCGGTTGTGCCACATATATTTTCTTTAATACCTTGTACAAAATATTTCAGTATATCTTGTTTAAACTGAAAAGTACTTAATAAACTAGCTTTTTGATCTTTTCCTTTGTTGGACTGCTGACAGGACCCACCCCTAATCCCCCAGAATTAAGGGCTAAATCCTACTCCCGTCTAACTTACGAGTGACACGAAGGCTAAACTGACGTCCAACCTCCCTGTGACACGTAATTCGGACAAGAGATTCTCGACTGAACCGCTCAAAATCTCCGGACTTCCCAGAGCTTGCAGACTCTACTGTGGATTTCATACGTGATGTCTCCGCCTCTCTCGACCAACAGCCCGCACCGCAACAACCTGGAGTGTCACGACCCGGCCCATCTAACACAATATTATCCGCTTTGGGCCCACCCCTCACGGTTTTATTTTTAGGAGCTCACGTGCAACTTCCCAGTAGGTCACCCATCATAAGATTGCACCAGCCTCAACTCGCTTAACTTTGGGGTTCCAATCCCCCCCAAAGCCACTGAGCTCCCAAAAGGCCTTGTGTTAGATAGATACGTGTCCACACATATAAGGTACTTCACTTTTCCCTCCCCGAGCGATGTGGGATCGTTCACCGATCTTACCTTTCCAAGCTCACGGGTCTTGCTCACCGTTCTTGCTTCTCAAGCTCACGGGTCTTGCTCACCGTTCTTGCTTCCAAGACCGGATCTTACAATCCACCCCCCTTGGGGCCCAGCGTCCTCGCTGTCACACTTCTGGTCAGGGTCCGGCTCTGATACCATTCTGTCACGACCCGGCCCATCTAACGCAATATTATCCGCTTTGGGCCCACCCCTCACAGTTTTGTTTTCGAGAGCTCACGTGCAACTTCCGAGTAGGTCACCCATCATGGGATTGCACCAGCTTCAACTCGCTTAACTTTGGGGTTCCAATCCCCCCCAAAGCCACTGAGCTCCCAAAAGGCCTTGTGTTAGATAGATACGTGCCCACACATATAAGGTACTTCACCTTTCCCTTCCCGAGCGATGTG
Source organism: Prinsepia uniflora (assembly GCA_032719365.1). Lineage (NCBI taxonomy): Eukaryota > Viridiplantae > Streptophyta > Magnoliopsida > Rosales > Rosaceae > Prinsepia > Prinsepia uniflora. The sequence continues at coordinate 81,076,647 of CM064865.1, read as the reverse complement.
GGATCGTTCACCGATCTTACCTTTCCAAGCTCACGGGTCTTGCTCACCGTTCTTGGTTCTCAAGCTCACCGGTCTTGCTCACCGTTCTTGCTTCCAAGACCGGGTCTTACATGGAGGGTATCAAAAACATGAAAAGAATGTGAGTGGAAAAAATAATGTATAAGTTTAAAAACAGTTCATAAAACAAGTACATTTTTACCCTCCACGCAAAAACCAATGCATGCATATCAAGTCATGTTATGAAACCATTCGTATCAAAACCACCAATGAAAACCATTTTTGAAAACCCGATTCAAAATCGTTATCCAAATCCAGGCCTCAGCCTCAAATCACAAAACAATCTCCAAATACGGGAACTCAGTCCCAAAACTCATCAAATCCAGTTCATCCAGGCCACTGTCCAAAACCAGTGAAAACCCAGTGAAAAACATCAATCATATAAGTTTGCTGGATCTCAAGTGCGCCCGAGTCTTTAAACTCAAAACCATGTGCAATAATCAGGCCTTTCCGGGATATCAACGAGTCTTTAAACTCAAAACACAATCACAGGCCTCGGGGGGTATCACAATCACCGAGTCTTTAAACTCAAAATATATACCGAGTCGTTAAACTCAAAACACAATCACAGGCCTCGGGGGGTATCACAATCACCGAGTCTTTAAACTCAAAATATATACCGAGTCGTTAAACTCAAAACACATCAATCCAGCCCCCTCTCCCCCCCCCCCCTGTAACGACCCGAACTTTCGTAAATCTTATTTTATTGTAAAATGACCGTTTTACCCCTGAGGGGGGGGGGGGAAAGTTGACTTTTACCTCGAGAAATATTTAGGACTTTTACCCATTACCGTGACGTAGTTTAGGATGTCACGAGTTCATAGGCAGGTGGCACGTCCGATTCCGACGTTCGAGGAAGAAGTTGTGACGTTCGGAAGTCGAGGGGTATTTTGGTAATTTGGCCATTTGGGGGCCAAATGTTGACTTTTGACCCGGGAAGTCCAACTGACGAGGGCCAACGACTGTTACGTAGGTCTCGTCGATACGAATCCGTAGACAGGCGGCACGCCGAAATCGGACTTACGACGAAAAAGTTATGGTAAAAAACGTAACCGAACTAACCGAGACTCGGAATTAAAATAATATTAAAATAATGAAATCTGGTTACTTTGTTCAAAATCAATCTGGACCCTTGATGAGGGACACATGTCACTCATCTACCTCATCCACATCATCCCCTAAAACCAGGATCTGTGTTTGCCATTTCTTTAATTAATTAATTAAACTCCCTTAAATCCTCACCCTTCATCCTTAAGTCAGACTCAATCCTAGCCGTTGGTTTCTAATGCCTATGCTATTTTTAAACTCATCAGACTCACACTCTCACATTTTCATTTCTCTCTAACCCGTGCACCCTCTCACCCTTCGAACCAAACACTCCAGCAGCTCACCACCCAACCTCCCTCACCAGGCAACCCCCAGCGACCCCCAGACGGCCATCACCACCACCACGGCCACCCTGCACGGCCGGGAAACCCACAGACCCGAGAAGGAAACCAAACCACCCGAAACTGTCCAACTAACCAAACCATCCAAACCTTCACCCCTGCACTCGAACTAACTTAGGGATGGGTCAACTGGAACCATAGGACGACTCAGGACCGGACTGGGCAGCCCACGGCGGCGACACGGCGGCGGTAAGCCCATAAACCCGAGAGACACCGATTTCCTTCCCTGTTTCGAAACGTCTGTTTTTGACGTTGGAAATGTTTGGTTGCTTTTGAGACATAACCTAGGGAACTAGACGAGCATTTTGGACCAGGGTTCGTGGCTGAAAGCTTGACGGCTCGCCGGATAAGACGAATCAGAGCCGGCAGCCGGTTTCCCGTCGATTTTCAGGTGGTTCCTTCAACTTAAAAACTAGTTTTGAGTCCACAGAACCATAGAGCTTGATTAGACGAGTTCATAGGAACAAATCCCATCGTTTTTGGTGGTCGGGTTGATGAGAACCGATCGGGTTGAACCGTGGGTCTGCTGACAGGACCCGTCCCAACTGGACGTCAAAACCCGTGCCCGGTCCTGCTCCCGTCTGACAAGTCAACTAAAGGTCCGAAACTCTCCTTCAGTGCTTGCCAGACAAGGGATGTTTGCGCGGATTTCTGCTGCTGTCACTGCCTCACGATCAGTCCCGAACGTCGTACCACGGCCTGGAGGGTCATAAAACAGAAAAGGTGTGAGTGGACAAAAATGACCTCTGATAAAAACATTTATCAAAATACAATCTTACCCTCCAGTTTTCACAAACTTGCATGCATATCATAAAACATGAGTGACCGATAAAATCAAAACATATTTTCCCATGGTCCATAAAACTCATGATCACCAATTCAGTTCATGTTATAAAACATCAAATCCCAGCTCTCAGGCCAAAACATGTGAAAACATAATCACCTGGCCACAAGGACCAAAAACCCGTACTCAATACCAGTACATCATCACAATCAATACCAATCAGCATTACTTACCAGTGCACAATAAATATATCAATCCAATCAATCCGCACTACTCACGAGTGCATAAAATATCACCAATCACATCTGCACTACTCACAAGTGCACAATCAATCAAACTGCACTACTCACAAGTGCTGCACTACGCGTAGGCCAATATCCAGTCACTCTCTCGGGAATAAACACCTCTGGGTTCAACCTCCTCGGGCTCAGTCACCTCTGGGCGAACACATCCCCAGGATCAGACACCTCCGAGTGGTACATCCAGGCTCAGTATCATCCGAGAAGCTGACTACCATAGGTTCAACTCCCGATCCTACAATCACATCCCCCAAGCTCCGGTCGTCTGGGTAATCCCCCCAAGCATCGACCGTCCGGGAATATCACAATCACAATGAAAACCATCCCGGGAATTACATCCCAAAACATTTCAATCAAATCTTGACTTCATACCAAGTCAAGGTCATTCTCAACTGGGTCTCAAGCCCAAAATACCTTTTACACATAAACCGTTAAAATCACATTTAAATCCATAGAATAATCCGAAAATCATCATTGACTCACCAACCAAGTCAAAACATCATTTTAGAAATCATTTAGACTCCGGGCCTAGCCCAAAACATCATTTGCACGTACCTCGTAAAACGTGCCCGAAAGACTGATTAAAATAATCATAAAATCACAAAAATCATTAATTTCATCAAATTCACAAGTGACTTCAAAACCGAGTCAAAATCACTATTCACTTGGGTTATCATGCCCAAAATAACATTATCACGCAAATCCATGCGTTGCAACCTCCGTTGCCATTTTCACGTAAATCCACGAAATTGACCCTCGACTCATTCCCGAGTCACCACATCATTTTTCAATCCATGACTCAATAATCCGAGTCCAAACATTATTTTCAATCAATTTCAATCCCGGACTCATAAGCCAAGTCCAAACATCATTTTTACCAAATTTCGTAATTTCTCGAAAATCGCCCAAAATAATAATATAATAATCATAAAACCGAGAAATTTCCGGATTGAAACATAAATCATGCCCAAGCATATAAAATCATATAATAAGGCATTTAAATCATATATGCATGCATCACTGTTAGAAAACAAAGTCCACTCACACACACCGTCCAAAACGGTCCGTTTCCGAGCTGCACGTTTTTCCGTAAAATCTGGAAATCACAACTCCTGTCCAAAATCATTATAGAGGGTTACTAACATCTCAAAATACATCATATAATTTTCCCCAATTTTTTCGGGATTTAAATACGTATTTTTAACGTAATACAAAACTTCGGATACGCGGAACATTAACGAAACAATATCCGATTTCATCGAAATCAACGTCAAAATGTTCGTTACACTGAGGGGATCAAAAGTCATGTTGACCTCACCTTGAGACTAGGCCGGACGCGCCCCCACGCGCCGCCGTGAGTGGCTGCGCGTGAAACCCACGCGCCAGCTACAGTGCTGTCTCCCTCACCCGTTTGTCTGTAAAACGGGCCATTTAACCCGCGAGGTGACCCGGTTCGTTTTCTGTCAATTCGACATTGATTCCACCAATTGAACATTCAGTCAGTTTCGATTCAAGTCTAATTAGAGTTCTGTGGACTTAATTACAAGAAACATTACCTCTAACCTCACGATCACAGATGATCAATCGAAGGACATCCGGCCACTGTTCATCCTTCGAAAACCATCAAAGCTTCTTGATTTCGTTCAATTGATTCACCAGTAAGCTTCAATGGACTCAGGTAAGTATTTTCCCCAACTCAATTGCATCAATTCGTGGCTCAAACGCCACGACTCAAACTCGATTCTTCGTCACTGTGCAACCATGGAGTTCAGTCAATCTCCAGCGTTTTCCTTCAATTGATGAACCCAGAAATCCACAAAATCATCCTTGACTCACATTCCAAGTCTAAATATCATTTTCAAGTCAGGCCTACGCCCAAACATCGTTTTCACAACAATCAGTGAAATCTTATGTAGAAATACACAAACCAGTTCATAAAATCATTTCAAATCATTACTCAAATAATTGCAATCAAATCATGCAATAAATCATATAAAATATTTAACTATGCATGCATCATAATTTATAAAATAAAAATATACGATCGTCCATTATGAGCCATACACTCCTTTGTAAATTTTAGGAATCACCAATCCTAAAGAATCCCTTCCATACGCCTCCACGCGCCTTCAGAAATGGCTGCTACCCGCGTGCCCTACACTATTCATCTTCAAACTTTACCGAATCTATCTGCGAGTCTGTACGTAGGGTCCGATTCGGCGAGTTAATTATAGATCTCGTGATAAAATTCTAAAACAGTATATAAATATTTTGGTAATGTTTTTAAGCCAGCAACATCACCGTAATTGATTAAGGAGAAAAAAACAAAAGTAGGGTGAAGACCAAAAGTAGGGTGAAAACGTTTGAGGCTCATAGCGAAAGAGCAGTTATAGATAACTCTGAAAAATGGCTCATTGTATCTCCAAGGGGCAAAATAATTTAAAAAGCCACTTCCTCGCCTCTGTTTAATAATTTAAAAAGCCACTTCCTTTCCTCTGTTTTCAACTTTCCAACTAATGTTTCAGGATAATAAAAAAAAATTGAGTGGTTGGATGATTAAATAATCAATAATTTAATTAATTTCTTTTAAATAAAAATTAAAAAATATATAGTATCTAAATGAACAACAATTTTCCAACTTCCTCGCCTATAAAAAGCCACCTCCTCGCCTCTGTTTAATCCATCCAACACAGGTACACAGCACAATTATCATCTCCTTCGCCTGAAACTAACAACCGAAAACTAACAATGTCCAAAAACAGAGAGATGGGAGAGGAGGCTAACATGCTGTGCAAGGCATATACAATGCAGGGTGGAGATGGACCTTATTGCTATGCCACAAACTCTACTTACTCGGTTTCACGAATCTCTTTGAAATATTTTACGCATTCATAATTATAAGCTTGAGAAAAAATAAATAAATGACTTCTTTGTCAGAAAAACAAACCTTTTTTTCATGAAATAATTGTGACATGAAGATATATGAATGTGCAGAGGCTAGCAATGGAGTCAGGCAAAGAATTTGTAAACAAGGCAATTGCTGAAGAGCTCGACGTCGGATTTTTGTTATCATCCATCAACACATTCAAGATTGCAGATTTGGGTTGTTCTGTTGGCCCTAACACTTTTTTCGCTGTTGAAAACATAATTGAAGCTGTGGAACTCAAGTACCAAAGCCAAGGGATGCATACTTGTGATAGAATCCCTGAATTTCAAGTTTTCTTCAATGATCAGATCCCAAATGATTTTAACCTGCTCTTCAAATTGCTGCCTCACAACAGGCCATACTATGCAGTGGGTGTGCCTGGTTCTTTCTACGGTCGCATTTTTCCTAAATCTTCGATTCACTTTGCTCATTCTTCTTTTGCCATTCACCGGCTTTCTAGAATACCAAAAACAGTGGTGGATAAGAACAGTCCTGCTTGGAACAAAGGACATATCCATTTCGCAAATTCCTCCAGTGAAGTGGCAAGGGCTTTTGAAGCTCAGCATGCTGAGGACATGGATTGCTTCCTCCATGCAAGGGCACAAGAGATTGTGTGTGGCGGACTCATGGTACTTATCATCACAGGCCGCCCAAATGGTACCCCTCATTCCCAATGTGCAGGAAATGTGAGCTTTCAACTTATGGAGTCTTGTCTCAAAGAAATGGCTAGGAAGGTAAGTAATGTCACTGCCTCCTAATTGATATGACAATCCATGATTTACGATGTATTGAAGCTAATTGTGGTGCTGATTATCTTTCCATCTTTAGGTATCTATACTCTTTGCAAATCTTTGGATGAGTTAACTTGTTTAATTTACATTTGTGCAGGGAGTTGTGAGTGAAGTATCGATAGATACATTTAATATACCGATGTATGTCATGTCTCCCAATGAGCTGGAAGCCGCTGTAGATCGAAACGGAGGTTTTAGCCTTGTGAAAATGAAAACCCTACCTCATGTCTCCCCACCTGGAACGGTCTCGGTAAACCAGCTAGCTTTATCCACAATGAAAGCTTCCATGTGGGGAATCTTCAAGCCGCAATTTGGCGACGAAATCTTAGACGAGTTCTTTGACTTGTATTTTAAGAAACTCGAGGAGGATCCCTCGATTGGTGCAGAAGCCACTACAATTAAATTTCTTGCCGTGCTTAAACGCAAGGAAAATTGATCTCGAACATGTTGGATTTCTTCATGCGCTTTTGTTTCTTGAATTTTCTGCGGGCGGGTGGGCCCTGGGAGGCTGAAGCTGTAATGCTGCTGCTGTCCTTGTTTTTAGATGGGATTTTCCTGTCTTTCCTGGTTTCCATGTGGTTTTTTCCTGCTTTTTTTTTCTAGCTAGTTGAATTGTTTGCTTGATAGTGCATGTGTGGCACTCTTTTTTCTCAGTTGTGTTGAAATTCCCAATGAGATTTTAACGAGGCCACATTATGCACCATTTTACATGTAATTCTCGCAATTTTAATGGAATTATTACTTCTTAAAAAAAACATGTTGGATTTCTTTGTAAGAATTGTGGAACCCAAAATAACCTAAAATTTATAGAATTACCACGTGATTCATAATTTATATATTGTCCTACTCTTGGTAATGACAATACTAGTTTTGAGTCGACACTCATATATTAAATAATATATTTGCCATTTAGATGTATTATTCAATTGGGTTAAGATCACAATAATAATAATATTCTCTTTGTGAATTAATTATCACTATTTACTTCTTAATAAATATTTGTTATTAATATTCAATTAATAAATAATATCTTTTATGAAAAAAATTATTTATTTAATAATAAATTTCATTAACTAATCAGAATGCTTTCAGACCTTCAAGCTTTGGCTGAAAATTGCAGACACCTTCAAGATTGCAGATTTGGGTTGCTCTGTTGGCCCTAACACCTTTGGTTTAGTTGTAAACATAATTGTAGCTGTGGAACTCAAGTACCAAAGACAAGGGATGAATACTTGTGATAAAATCCCTGAATTTCAAGTTTTCTTCAATGATCATATCTCAAATGATTTTAACCTGCTCTTCAAATCCATGCCTCACAACAGACCATATTATACAGCGGGTGTGCCTGGTTCTTTCTACGGTCGGGTTTTTCCTAAATCTTCCATTCACTTTGCTCATTCTTCTTTTTGTTAGTGTTTAAGCAAATCACTGGAAGAATGACTTGGCACAATGCCAGGTGGATTACCAAGTGGCAAGTGACAAGTGTAATTGTGTGAGTGTGTGAAATCAATGTAACCGTGTGTGTGTTTGTGCTTATCATTCTGTTAATGAATGTAAGTGTGTGAGAGTATGTGTGAAGGTGCATTAAATGAAATTCAGTAAAGAAAGTGTGAGTGTGTGAGCTGTAAAGTTACTGAGGTGTGATGATGTCTCTAACATCATGTTAAATCTTGGAGAATCTAGATCTTTGTTTCGTTTTGTCCCAAAATTCGTATTATTATAATTTAGGCTACCTTCTTCCTTCCATTCGAGAAAGAACCCTAGAAGTAGCTGAATCTGTGGAGCAAAGGGAATACTTGCAGAGACGCCGCCATGGTGACCGGTTCATTTTCTTCTTTGAATATATATATATATAGAACTCTTTTTATTCGTTTTCCATTATGATTATGTGTGGTGGCGATGATGAAACAAAGGCCGGACTTACGGCTGCTTCCGCTTGGTTGGTAGTAGATTGATGAAACTCTCGTCGTAAAGGTGTTGTTTACTGAGCCACTTAAATTATTCATTTTAATTTCTTCTTCTTGAGTTAAATTTTTGTATTTTGGATGCAAGTGGTTATTCTTTCTGTTTGTATAAATATTTTGCAGATGGGTTTGTTCTCTTCGTCAGTTTCAACTGTGTTTGAATCCACTTTGTTTCTTCCATTTCCGTGTTTCTCTAAAACTACAAAAGATTGTTAATGCTGAAGCGTATTGTTGAATTTGTGTCGAATTTTGAATATATGTGTTTCAGCGGAAAGAAGAAAGTGTAAGATGTGATTGCCTTTAAATTCCAATAGCTGCATTATATTGATTGGATGAAATTTTGACTGATGGAATTAGCATGAAAAAGTTTGGACCTTTCACGTGTTTGATTTTCTTCATGGTAGATGTATCTGTTTGAGGCTGTTCACGTGATTAGTTCGGACAATATTTTGTGTATATGAAGTGAACTGCCAAGGTTATTCGTGTTTGTCGATGTGATTTACCAACTTTTTTGTATGGATTTTTGGTTGGGTGAATTGTAGTGCAAACATGAGGTTAAGTCTTGGAGAATCTAGGTCTTTGTTTTGTTGATTGGGTGAATGTATTGCCAAAAATTACAACAACGAACACTTTATGTTTGTTTCTACTAACTAAAACGGAAAGAAGTTAAACGTTGTACATGCCTTTCAATGGCTTTCTAGAGTACCAAAAATGGTTGTGGAAAAAGCAGTCCTGCATGAAACAAATGACGGGGCTTCTACTCAAATTCCAAGGTGTAGTAAGGGCTTATCAAGCTCAAAATGTTGAGGACACTGAATGCCAGTGCACAAAGGATTGTGATGGTACTCATCATTCCAGGCTGGCCAGATGGGACCTCACATTCTCATGCTCGCCAATGTGAACTTGGACTTTTAGGATCTTGCATAATGGACATGGCTAGAAAGGTAAGCAATGATTCACTGCTCGAAGTTTAATAACATTATTAGTGTATTCTGCATGGGAAGAATGAAAAGAAAATAACTGAATTCTTAATAACTTAATAACATTATGTCCCCTAGGACAAATTATGTTGGATTTTGACATTCTTATGAGGCTGTGTGTTTTTCCTTGATGCGGTGTTCTTCTCGAAGATAAAGTTGGTTCTTGCAATCTACCTTTGTATTGCCCAAGAACTTGAATCTGTTGTGGAATGGATGTTTTAGCATAGTGTTAAACATACTCGATGCGTGTGGGTAGATGACACTGTCTCAGAAAGACTCTCATATGACAGCTACCTTTAGCTTTGTATTATATTTACTACTCATTTGAATACAAGCTGGTTTAACAGTCAGAGCTTGAATGAGTCACTAATCAAATCAATTTGAATATGATATACCAAAATTGATTCTTCAATTCATACTTTGTAGACATCAAACATTAAATCAAACCATAAATATTATTCAAGTATGTATCAGGCTTTACTTTTCGTTGACAAGACTAAAAAACATAGAAAAAGACGGCTAGAATGTTTTACAATGCATCATTACCGTAGAAAAAAGTTGTCCTAATTTATCTGCAAGGAAGCAAAGGGGGCGAGAGAAAGGGAGATGGCACCAATGGAAACCAGTAAATTCCCAGAAGCATTTTCCATGAACTGTGGAGATGGCCCCAACAGCTACGCCAAGAACTCTACTTTCCAGGTTTTAAAACTCATTTATTATAACTGGAAAATTCCTAGAATAATCTTATTATATGAATCCTCAACTAACAGTGACTTGCAAATAATTTTTCTTTTGCAGAGAGGAATTGTGGATGCTACCAAAGAACTTCTAAGCAAGGCAATTGCAGAAAAGCTTGACTTGCCATCCTCCAAAACCTTTCAACTCGCGGATTTGGGTTGCTCTGTTGGCCCTAACACATTTTTTTCTGTTCAAAACATACTTGAAGCTGTGGAATCCAAGTACCAAAGTCAAGGGCCGAATTCTCTAATCCCTGAATTTCAGGTCCTTTTTAATGCTAACACTCCAAATGATTTTAACATGCTCTTCAGATCCCTCCCTCAGAACAGACGTTACTATGCAATGGGTGTGCCTGGTTCTTTCTATGGTCGCCTATTTCCAAATGCTTCTGTTCAAATTTTCACTCTTCTTATGCTACCCACTGGCTTTCTAGAGTACCAAAAGAGTTAGCAGACATAAACAGTCCGGCTTGGAACAAAGGACGAATTGATTACTCAAATTCCACAGATGGAGTACTACTGGCTTATGAAGCTCAATTCATATGCCGAGGACATGAAGTGCTTCCTACATGCAAGGGCACAAGAGATTGTGTGTGGAGGACTGATGGTACTCATCATTGTAGGCCGCCCCCACGATACCCCTCATTCTCTTTCTCAAGCAAATATGACTTTTCAAATTTTAGGATCTTGCCTCATGGACTTGGCTAGAAAGGTAAGAAATTATTATGTGAGATATCATCTTGTTGAAATTGAATCTGTTATGATTTTACAATTGCTTTGCTCATTTGAAATTAAACAAGAAGTTTTCACGTGCCTTCTTTGGTTTTTATTTTATTTTTAAAGAACTTGAACCCGATCCAGGAAGTATTGTGACTTGCACATTTTTTAGTGCAATGGCTTTTCCTTTAGCACTGCTTAAATGATAGGACCCCACCCGAAACACACTGGAAATGTACACTCGGGTCTTACTCATTTCTGACAAGAATAAAAACAAATACGTATGAAACCCTATCAGACCAGGGATATAGACAAGTCTCTCTAGTTTATGCCTCCACCTCTCGAGCCTCGATTTCGGTGCACTTGTCATGGAGGGTCACAAAAACGAGAAAATGTGTGAGTGAATAAAAAGAAACGTTTAAAAACATAATTTGAAAATATCTAGCATTTACCCACCATTTTCCAAAACCATGCATGCATACAAAAAACCATTTCTCTTCGAAAGATCTTTAGACTCTAGCTTGGGTTAGGTCTACATCACTTATTCCTCCAAATTTTGTTACTTGGTCTTTCATTTCTTCAAGAAGAAAGGTAATAAGCCTACTTCTTCTAAAAATTTCAAAAGAAAATGCAAATGTTATATTTGCAATGAAGAAGGGCACGTAACACTAGAATGCCCAAAAAAGAGTAAAAGTGGTAAAAGGATGATAAAAACTCTTGAAGAACAAGAGTTAGAAATTCTCTATGGACAAGAAATCTCAGATATAGATGAAACCCTTTATGAAGTTTCATCTAAAGTAGAAAGTTCAGATGAAGATGAACAAATTTTATGGTAAATGAGTTACAAAACTTCGTAGAACAACAAAGTTCTGAAGAAACAAATCAAAATATAACTCTTTGAGATGTTATAGGAGAAAGTGTTACTTTTTCTAAAGAACAACTCGAAAACTTAGAAAAAAAACTAAGCATTTAATAAAAAAAAGGAGAACATTTATAAATAATCAAAATTTAAAATGTTTTCTGCAAGAGTTTTGAGCAGTTTAGCGGTAACACCACCACTAAATGCACGAAAGAAGAAACAGCGAAAATATCTCTGTTCAGTAAAGAAAAAAAATTAGAAGATGGATGAAAAAATATCAAGAAATAAAGCAGGTTCATATTTGATTAATTCAAATCCAAACAACAACTTTATTTAGGCAAGGTTTGGACACTCATACTTGCTGTAGTATTCGATAATAGACTAAGTAATCCACTTCAGGCTATTATTGAAGGAATTCAATCCAATTTAGTAAATAGAGTTGTTTGGTTTAATGTTAAGCCAAATTATTTCATTTCCATAACGGATGATAATATTGACAACTCAGTCAAAAATAAGTTTCAACTTAAAAATCTAAGTACGAATCATCAATCTTAAGATTTGTCAATTCAATGGAGAACAATCTATGAATTAACAAAATTCTCAAAAATTTTAATGAAAGAAATTAATAAAAACCTTGTGGAAGTTTTCGAATCAAAACCTTATGAAGTTGAAATCCAGCCAAAATTAATAAATTGGAGAGATTTAAAAATACCTAAACCATGGTTATTTACAAATCTCGTAGATGAAACTAGTAAAAAAAACCTACTTGAAATTTAGGTGTCTGATAATAATATTTACTTTCGAGATAAAAGGTCTCAAGGTAAAAATGAATCAGAATCAAACTAAAAATATATTCCACAGATTGATAAACCAAGATCGTATGTAGATTTAAACCAAGATTTAAGCAGTGCTAAAGGAAAAGTCATTGAACTAAAAAATTTGCGAGTCCCAATACTTCCTGGATCAAGTTCAAGTTCTTTAAAATAAAAGAACCAAAAGATAAAGATGAAATAAATGCGGTTCAACTTTATCATCTTAAGATTGGATGATGAAATCATCTTCTCTCCTCACCAAGGTAAAAATGATTTACCTGTGTTAGGAACATTTAAATTTTAGGCTATAAACCATATAGTCTTTGCACTTTGATTAACACAGAAGCTACAACAAGTTCATGTCAACCAAATGCTCTTCCTAGGAAAAACCCAATACATGTTACAAGGATTCATGAAACAAGTTTCTTAATTCAATACAAAGCTAAACAAGTAGCTATTTGGTTAAATGAACAAAAATTCATTATACCAAAGATATCGTGTTTTCCAAATATGCATGGAGATTTTATTCTAGGAAATAATTTTCTCTCTACATATTTTCCAATGATTGTAAACCACAATTCACTGTCTCACTTAAAAAAAATAGTTTGTAGAAATTACATTGCTTCAACAACATAAGTATTGGTGCATAATAGGATTTGCACCAGTCCAGCATGGTGACCCAACACCAATCCTACAACAAGTAGAAGAAAATTTTCATTTAGAAACCAATCACTTAATCTATAAAATACTTGAAGATAACTTTAGTAAAGATCCGTTAAAATTATAGTCTAGAAGCTCTAGATAATGTTCTCTGAAACTTAGAGAACCAAATGTAATAATTAGAGTTAAACCTATGGTTTATACACAAAGATAATTGGTGGAATACTACCCTAGATAATGATCATATTTACAAAGACATTAGGAATGAAGACTTTAGCTACGAAAAAATTGATAATTTTCTTCAATTTACAGATATAATAAATGGGAACCACTCATTATGATCCAGTTTTTGAAAGAATTAAAAGGATTTGCATTTTTGAAAAAGCAAGTGTAATCCTAGCCGGTTTTATTTCGATGATATTAAAGAAAAAATTCATGATCACCAGGACAAAAAATCAAAGATAGGTATTCTCGAAACCACGAGAATATTAATTGGTCAGACATAATTCCTAAAACTCCTTTTTGTTCTAAACAATGAACCAAAAAGTGAAGTTGTTGAAACTATTGAATGGGGTATTACTAACAAGGTAGTATTCCAAAGCTTCAATTTTCATGAGTTTGAAAACTTTCCATGTTTTATAAAGGCTATGGTGTATGAAGTAACAAGAAATTTCAAATGGAACAAATATTTGACATTCACCATAACTAGTACACTGAGATGGAGAGAAATAGATAAATTCTTTCAGCCCTATCAGATATGGATGTTAACTCAGACAATTGAAGATGACGTTCCCAAAGTACCATTTGTTGGAACAAAACAAATTACCACAAACCTCGATCATGAAACAACATGGATTGACAACTTGATTCACATTTCAGAAATTGCAAGAAATTTGTAGACTCCCATAATCTGGTGAAAGACACCGATGGGAGAAAAAATTTCATTATAGGCCTATCTTCCAGTTACGCCTTTTCACAAGAACATAAAATGGAAGCAATGAACTTGATAAAGAAATTGGCTAACTAGAGTGGAACACTAGACTTCCCTATTGAACTAGAAATTGTCCCAGATGAACGAGAAGTTCACAGACTAAATGAAAATCAAATGACACTAAGTTTAGAGGATGAAGACAATGTCAAATATACCAACATAAACAACATGTTAGAAGTGTAGTTGGCTCTGGATCTTGTCAAAACCATGATAAGATTCGAAAACAGCATATAGATATTTTGGTAATCTTGTTAAGCCAACAACATCACCATAATTGATTAAGGAGAGAAAAAAAAAACAAAAGTAGGGTGAAGACGTGTGAGGCTCATAGCAAAAGAGAAAAGATGACAATGAAACATAAGTCTTTCCATCTTTAGCCTTAACAAAATGATAAGGAAAAGGCTTATTCGGGTATTCGAGCAGTTATAGATATATTTACATATGTACATATATATAACTTTGTTCGGTAAGGATTCATTTTATCTCTAAAGATTTTTTCCATCTACTTTGCTACATTTTGTGGGGGGGAATTTTTTTAAAAGAAAGTATAGTTTACATAATCCACAGCATCATTTCCTTAAGAGATGGTAGCCACAATACACAAGATTATTTCGGTTGAAATAAAGTGATGCACATTTGTGAAAGACTAAAGATTGAAGATGGTCTTAGATAATTATGCTAAGGAACTCAGCAAAGATTAGAAGAATGTGGTAATTCTACAAAAATATGGTAATCTATTGACTAGGAATGTCGGCAAAGAAGCTCATGTGCTATGTTGAAGACCCAGTTGTTGAACTTGAATATTTGATGTGGGAAGTGGGCCAACCACCTCTATAAATGGAGGTGTGGTAATTGATACATATAGATGGCAGAGGAGACTAACATGCTGTACGAGGCATATCCAATGCAGGGTGGAGATGGACCTTATAGCTATGCCACAAACTCTACTTACCAGGTTTCACCGATCTCTTTGAAATATTTACGCATTCATAGTTATAAGCTTGTGAAAAAAATAAATAAATGACTTCTTTGTCAGAAAAACAAACCTTTTATTCTTGAAATAATTGTGACATGAAGATATATAAATGTGCAGAGGCTAGCAATAGAGTCAGGTAAAGAACTTGTAAGCAAAGCAATTGCTGAAGAGCTCGACGTCGAATTTTTGTTTTCTTCCATCAACACCTTCAAGATTGCAGATTTGGGTTGTTCTGTTGGCCCTAACGCATTTGTTTCAGTTGAAAACATAATTGAAGCCGTGGAACTCAAGTACCAAAGCCAAGGGATGCATACTTGTGACAAAATCCCTGAATTTCAAGTTTTCTTCAATGATCATATCCCAAATGATTTTAACCTGCTCTTCAAATCCCTGCCTCTCAACAGACCATATTATGCAGTGGGTGTGCCTGGTTCTTTCTACGGTCGCCTTTTTCCTAGATCTTCCATTCACTTTGCTCACTCTTCTTTTGCCCTTCACTGGCTTTCTAGAATACCAAAAACAGTGGTGGACAAGTACAGTCCTGCTTGGAACAAAGGACATATCCATTTCGCAAATTCCTCCAGTGAAGTGGTAAGGGCTTTTGAAGCTCAGCATGCTGAGGACATGGATTGCTTCCTCTGTGCAAGGGCTCAAGAGATTGTGTGTGGCGGACTCATGGTACTTACTATCCCAGGCCGCCACAGTGGTACTCCTCATTCCCAATATGTGGGAAATTTGAGCTTACAACTTATGGAGTCTTGTCTCAAGGAAATGGCTAGGAAGGTAAGTAATGTCATAGCCTCCTAATTGATATTACAATCCATGATTTTCGATGTATTTCAAAAGAAGGGGAAGCTAACTGTGGTGCTGATTATCTTGCTATCTTTAGGTATCTATACTCTTTGCAAGTCTTTGGATGAGTTAACTTGTTTTACATTTGTGCAGGGAGTTGTGAGTGAAATATCGATAGATAAATCTAACCTACCGCTGTATGTCATGTCTCCCGATGAGCTGAAAGCCGCTGTAGAACGAAACGGAGGTTTTAGCCTTGAGAAAATGGAAACCCTACCTCATGTCTCCCCACCTGGAACGGTAATCCAGCTAGCTGAATCCACAATGAAAGCCGCCATGGGAGAAATCTTCAGGCAGCAATTTGGCGAAGAAATCTTAGACGAGTTCTTTGACTTGTATCTTAAGAAACTCGAGGAGGATCCCTCGATCGGTGCAAAAGCCACTACAATTACCTTTCTTGCCGTGCTTAAACGCAAGGAAAATTGATCTCAAACATGTTGGATTTCTTTGTAAGAATTGTAGAACCTAAAATCACCTAAAAATTATGGAGATACCACGTGGTCCATAATTTATATAATGTTCAAGTTACCCTTGATAATGACAATAATGGTTGTGAGACACTCATATATTAAATAATATATTTACCATTTAGATGTATTATTTAATCGGATTAAAGTAATAATAGTAATAATATTCTCTTTGCGGATTAATTGTCACTATTTACTTAATAATAAATACTTGTTATTAATATTCAATCAATAAATAATATCTTTTATTAAAAAATATTTATTAAATTATAAATTTCATTAACTAATCAGAATACTCTTAGGCCTTCAGGCTTTACCTATAAATAGATTAGTTTATTTCTCTTTCAAGATAAATCATTCATTGCTTCTAAAGTTCTGTTGATTTCACTTTCAAAATTGATTTAAGCATCAAAGCATTTTTAATTGAACAACTCTCTTGGGGCTTCAACCTTGGCTTTGATTGATTTTTTTTTTTTTTTGCTATTTGTAAGGGTCGAAGAGACTTTTCTAGCGTGATTGATTTCTGCTTTAATAATTAGTGTCTTTCATTGAGAGCCGAATTGAGAAATATTCAAGGAGTGCTTTCTAGTTCATTCATCGTTCATTGACTCTGTTCGTCATTCTTGAATTTCGTTCATTATTCATTAAGCTTTCCTTTCAATCCTCACGATTCATTATGGTTAGAACACAATGATCCATTCGTTCATCTGAAGCAGCTATTTTCGCCTTCGTAGCTCAGATTGGGAGCGTCACACACACCGTGACTCCAGATGAAATAGTCATCTGGGCAGGACCTTGGGAAACATGTAAGGGTGTCATTGCATGAATGACTACTCTTTGCGGGGGCAAAATAATTCAGGAGAAAGTATAGTTTCCATCATATATCCGGCAGGACCTTTCTTTCATCATCTCGTAGTCATAACCCACTACATTAAATGAGCCACACATGTGGTTGCTATAGCGGCTTCGTGGATGGCTGCAGGAGACGTGGGTTTTTATGTTTATTTATATTTTGCATTAAATATTCGTGTCGGATTGTTGAGAGAAACTTAGGGTATGCTTAGTAGGCCGTATCAAAGATTGAATAAAATAATATAGGATAAAATTATTGGTATGCATCATATTAATTAGTTATTATATAAATTAATATAGTTGAATGTCTTTATATAGCCTAGATTCGTTAAATTAATACTCTTAAAATTATTCGTATTAAATAATCAGATGACTAGTAATCTTGAAAATTGCAATACTAATAATAATAATAATAATATTGATAATAATATATTTGGATGATTATTACGTAATCTTGAAAAGTGTAGTAATAATAAAAATAATATTGCCGGTATTTTAATTAAGTAGAGTGTTAAATGTCCGACGAAATAATTCAATCTATCTAGTGGATAAATTAGTTTATTCAACTGAAATAGTCCATACAATACAACGTATCAAATGAGACCTTACAATAGGAAGTAATGGAAAGTGTTTCCAGTCTTGTTAATATAATTTCTTTCAACCCTTGATAATCTAATTTTAAGCACCTGGTTACTTGATTGCTTGTGCGATAGCTAGCAAACCTTGATTTTCTAATACAGAATTCAATTGTTACTTTTTGATCTTCTCAAAATCTCATACAAGAGACACTACTATCACTTTCTTGGTAGAAGCTGGTGGGAAATATGTGTTCTCTAATTGTTTTTTGTTATATTACTATAAAAATAATAGAAAAGAGGATTGTAGCTGTACACATCGTGATAACTGACATTGCCCGACATTGCGGCTTATGAGAGTTGAACTGGAATTTCGGCCTGTGAGGGTTGAATCAAGACCTCTTAAAGAGTTGAACTTCTGAAAATTAAGTGAGACCATTTACTGCAATGGAGAAGAGAACTAGGTATGATATTCCGATTTACGAGAGTTGAATTGATATTGAATACTGTAGTGAAGAAGAGAGCTAGGTATGATATTGTGATTTACGAGAGTTGAATTGATATTGAATATCGTGTCTAGGGATGACACGACTGTGGTGTACGTGGGTCGGTTGTGACCATCGTGGAATCGGGTGGGATCAAAATGCAAGCCTCAAGAGGAAATGAATCAAATTAGTGAACCGCTTACTCATATAATTCAGCAGTCTCAGAGATGGGACCAAATGCTACTAGTGGTTGTAATGCTGTATTATCCATCCCCACATGGACGACACGTCCCTCATACAATGCACAAATCTCAACCATTCGCGCTCCTCTCTCATCGACATTGATTCGGTGATAGCTCTTCTTTTAAGCGTCTTTATTCAATTATCAGTATCTAAAGATTGAACAGTATAACCATACATCATTCATATCACTTTAATCCTTGGTGAATCGATATTAGGCCCTTCACCTTTTTTTTTTATCTGAGGCCCTTCGCCCTTGGTGACTCGATTTTATGCTCATATCATCTTAATTTTCGGTGAGTCAATATTATGCCCTTTAGCCGAAGTGGCTGGATATTATGTCATTCATCCTCGGTGACTATATATATATATATATATATATTATGTTCAAACATAATATCGATCACCTTACTATAACCTCCTAGTCGCCCTTTTCATGGCGTTAGGTTGATATTATAATATCGATCATCTTAATCTAGCTTTTAGGTCTCCATTTTTATAGAGCTAAGTTCAGTTACATGGTGAAATTAGATTCTAATATTAATTGTTAAATGGTCAAGAGTAGAATTTCCTCAAAAACTAATTTTGCGAGAAGCGAATCCAACAACCTTCCAAACCACTCAGGCATTTTCTACTTTTCCATTTCGAGACAATTAAGTCCTAACATAGCTGCATCGTTGTTAATGTAATATCTCTCATCTTCTAATATGATTGCATCCAAAGATTGGCACTTGGCACACAAACCTCCGTTGCATCAATAATTAATATATATAATGGGGCCATTCCGTCTTGGAACTTCTGGAACCCTGAGCAAGATTCATAATTGTAGACCAAAAGACATTTTTTAAGGTCCATGGCGGGTCCATGACCCCGCCATCCTTGGTGCCATCTCTATTGGAAGATTATATCATTGTAACGCTGACTTATAGAAAAGAGTACTTCCACTAACTTTTTTTTCTCTTATCAACATATTACGTCTCCTTTTCCTTGCTTTCCCAACCACAAATGGTAAGTTGCTAACGCAGAAATTAAGTACAGCTATAAAAGTACCAAATATATATGAGAATGTGAAAGGAATTATGGGAAAGTTGCGCAATTTTGTAAGAGTTCATAAGTAATTAAGGATTTCTTCATTGGCAATTCATCTTCGGTGACTATATATTATGTTCGATGACTATATATTATGTTGAAACATAATGTTGATCACTTTACTATAGCCTCCTAGTCGCCCTTTTCGTGGCGTTAGGTTGATATTATATTATCGACCATCTTAATCTAGCTTTTAGGCCTTCTTTTTTATAGAGTTAACTTCAGTTGCATAGTGAAATTAGATTCTAATATTAATTGTTAAATGTTCAAAAATAGAATTTCCTCAAAAACTACTTTTTCCTCTTATATATCAACTTATCGCCCCTCCTTTTGCTTGCTTTACCAACCACAAATGTTAATTTATTAATATGGAAATTAAGTACAGCTAGAAAATTACCAAATACGTGTGAGAATGTGAGAATGAAGTTTTGAAGTCCTGGTTTCTCATCCATAAATCTCAATACTTTTAATTTGTTTGCTTACTTTTTTTTTTTTAATTATCTTCTCAAAACAGTTGATTTAATTTAAGGTCAAATAGCATTAGTTTAATAGGTTAGATTAGTCCTCTTTGAGGAAACGATACTCTATTCATCATTTTATTACTTGGGACGACATTGTGCACTTGCAAATTTTACGCATCAACATGCCAGGGGACATGAGATTGTGTATGCGGATTGATATATGGTGCTTATCGTTCTTCTTCGCCAAATGTGGCCCATCAAATATATACTAGGATCTTGCCTCATGTGTTTCTTTATGCTGGGAGCAGTTATTAAAGAGAGTGTCGATTCATTTAATATATGTATGTATTGCATGTCTCCTGAATAATTGAAAGCTGATGTGGAACGAAATGGATGTTTTAGCATTTTTCACGAAATGTTTCGTCATGAAATGTCGAAGACAAAATTATTTTTCACCAAAAATGTGAGTTGTAATTAATTTTTTATTTTTTACTTGGATTTAGAGATTTCGACAAAGCCATTACAAGTCTCATTAATTCGATTTACATTCTCATCATTATGTAAGCTATTTTCAGGTTGACATAGAAGATTTTTAATTGGTTTTAGCACTAAAGTCTCCTTCCGGACTACGTTACGGAAGATTTCATTGAGTTCACGTTTTTTGACAAAGAAAATTCAAAACTCTTTGTTACTATGCAACCCTAAATGGAAGAAATTGTCTCAAATAGTTTATAATATCTTGGTTAATGTGTGATTAAAATATTTTGCGAAATCTCGACGAAAGCATTTTTTACAAAATTTGTGAACTCTAACTCAAGATTTTTAGTCGATTTTAAAAAATTTCAAAATAAATAAAAATTTCTTATTCAATTTCTATTCTCATCACCCTATAAGTTTTCTTAAAGTTGACACAGAAGATTTCTAATGACTTTCGGACCTTAAAGTCCCCCTATAGACCATGGTACGCAAAAGATTTTATTGAGTTTTCACATTTTTTGGATTAAAAATTGTATCAAATGCCTTATAATAATTTGGATCTCCGGTTAAAATATTAGGTAAAATCTCGACGGAAGTATTTTTCACACTAAGGATGAAAGTATCGTTTTTAAGGAAATATTGACATTAAAATTTATGGAAATATCGACAATATTTTGATATCGGCATCGATATATTATTCATGCTCAACAAAAAATATTGGAAATTTAGTCTAAAACTTAAAAATTTTGAATGAAATTTTGAGAAAAACTTAGGCACTCAATAATATTTATACAAGACTAATACATATATAGTGGAAATTGGGGGGAAGATTTTTCTTTCAACCACCCCTAGCCTCTGCCCCTATTTTTATGTCAAGAACCTTAAATACATATATATCTACGGAAATATCACGTATACTTCTTCTTGCTATTTTTATGTTGAAACTCCAAAATATAAATATATCGGCAGAAATATCCATGGATATTTTCGTCCATGGCTATAACTCATGATTTTTTGTCCATTTTAAAATTTTGGAAATTAAAATCCATCAAAGCTCTATTTCAATTTTCGTTCTCATCACCCTATAATTAAGTTATTTTTTTCATGTTTAGTAGGTTTTAAAAATTTTGAAAAACTCATCAAAATTTTTATTCAATTTCCATTCTCATCACATGTATGTTATTTTCTAGTTGAATGAAAAGTTTTCTATTTAATTTGCACCCTAAAGTCCCTTCTAGACCACATTGAAAGAATTCTTCGTCAGTTCCATTTTTCTTGGAGCAAAAAATTTAAAACACTTTATTAATGGGCACCCTAAATGACATAAATTATCTTAAATGATTTATAAGAGTTTTGTTGATGTGCGATTAAAATATTTCGCAGGATCTCGAAGGAAGCACTTCCCACGAAAGCTATGAGCTGCAGCAAGCACATGCATTGTAGTCCAGGTTCGTGCAGTTATGAAGGGACTCTCCAAGCAACAATTTTGGACAAAAAATCTTCGATGATCTCTTCGAGCTGTATTGCAAGAAAATTGAAGGCAATATCCTCCATCTTGGAGTCAGAGATATTGATCTCAATACAATAATACACACTTGTTAACGTCAGACATATTGATAACACATAGCTTCTTTACTTTGACATGGAAAAGATGCTGCATCTTCTTTAATATCAACCGTTGAACTTTCAGCTCCATGAAAATCAAATTTTCTTCGATGATCGTACTTTGAGCTGCAGCAAGAGCATCGCAGCCCTTGTTCGAGCAGTTACGGAAGCCGCCACACCCCCAAAGCAACAATTTTTGGAGACGAAATCTTGGATGAGCTCTTTGAGTTGTATTGTAAGAAAATGTAAGGGAATCCTCCATCTTGAAGTCAGAGATATTGATCTTAATACACACTGTTATTATAACGTCAGGCGCCATATTGATCTTGTTCGTGCGGGATTTCACCCCGCACTTGGGCCGGGCCTAAGTCCATACGAAGCCCATAATGCAATGGAAACCCTAGCCTTGCCTATTTAAGGAGGGCATCCCCTTATTTGTAAAAATAAGCTCACAACTCCACCACATTATTTGGAGACATCCTCTCCACAACTCCCTTAATGGCTCAAGGCCACAAAGATGTAAATACTATTATTATCAATAATAACCATCTCGGAAAGTTTGTCCCGTGGACGTAACCCTATTCGGGTGAACCACGTACGTGTTTGTGTCTTAATATTTATGCGTAGTCTTCTCGGTCTCGTTGGTGTCATTTTTGGCATCAACAGTTTGGCGCCGTCTGTGGGAATCGCGACAAAAATCCATGTCGGATCCTTTTCTTTTCACTCACCTGCAGAAACACCTTGAATATTCAAGAACACCAAATCCAAAAAATCCAGCAATCCGTTCACTGCCAAATATCCCATTTTCTTCTCTCATCAATATAACACAAATTAATGGAAAGCAAGCCTACCTTTATTCTCTCCATCTTTTTTCTCCAAAGACAAAAAACTTTACTTTGACTTTTCTACCTTCTTTCTAGGACACACACGGATTGGTGGGGTGAAAAGAATATTTTTCTTCATTTTCTTCATCACTTCCAGCCATATAACATTTCCTTGCTAATTTCTTCATCTTGGTTTCATGTATTCATCTTTTTCTGCACACCACCATGGGAGATGGAGAGGAGAAGAGCTGCAAGGCCAGGGAACTTCTATGCCACCTCCAGCGCCGTCGCATCATTGTGCTTCCGTCGAAGGTACGAACGCCAATGTCATCGTGGTGAGGAGGAGATGACCTGCAACATCCTTGCAGGGTCGTCACGCCTCCGCCGAGCGCCAGCTTCGCAGCCCACCAGAACGTCATGACCATGGCAAACACTCTCTTCTCTATGTGCCGGCGCTGCAAAGGCTTACCTGGCTGCCTTCGATCACCAATGTTCTGCGCCTTACGGACTTCTCTTGGTGACACCACCATCACCATTGGCACCGGGGGACTCGGATCTACCAACCCCTGTATTTTTTGGGTTTCACCACTGTCGCCCGCCGCCGGCCGCCGTCCCTCTCTAGTCATCCCTACCAAATGGACTAAGCAGATAAGTTGCTTGGCCCTTATTTCTATTTATTTCTTATTTGACATTATATTATTAGATGAGTTATTTGGATGCTTCACATCTTATCAATTATCATCACTTTCATTACTATGCATCTGACGTAAAAATTGTGTGATGGATTGGTTGAATGCAAGAACAGACTGCACAGTGCACCAGTTATTTGTTTTAATATTTGAAGTGATTGTCATCACTTACTTGTACACGCCACCTCCACATGCTTTTCAATATTCACACCCCACATGGTTGCACAATGCTATTTCTATGCTTTATTATATTAAAACAATATAACTTGTACATGCCACTTGCTTTCACTCCTCACATCACTCTTTAATTTGTCGTAACTTTTTCAATATCTTGGTGCGCATGTTTGGGGCATCCAATGCATTTTGGGGCATGGAACTCCACCCATTTCCATTATTATATTATTGTGATCAATAATCTATATTAATGTCTTATTTGGGGGCATCCAATGCATTTTGGGGCATGGAACTCCACCCATTTCCATTATTATATTATTGTGATCAATAATCTATATTAATGTCTTATTACATTTGCCTTACACGCCTAACTCCTCAATCATTCTCATTGGTCACTCTTATTGATTTGTCATCTACTTTATTAATTTTGATGCAATCACCATACCATTAGACCCACTTTTATTATCTAAATGCTTAAGTTTGTATCCCATATATTTGTTGATCAATTAAATTATGTTTATAGGTTAAATAATATTATTTGAACTTATTATATTATTCTGGTTTTCTAACCAATAAAATTATGTTCTGTCATCAGGAACAATCGATTTATTCGAATATCGATCAGCTTGAGTGATTGTCTATTTTTCCCATGGCAATACTTGCACCCATGTGCCCCTCGGTAATTCATATTGAATGCCCACTTCACGATGAGTTAATACTCACAATGAGCAGTGCCTCTAGTCGAGCTATTTTGTAATGGATGATATCTCTGGTCGAGCCGCCTCCATGAGTGGATTGCCTCTAGCCGAGCCGCCTCGCACGGAGCGACCGCCTTCTAGCCGAGCATCCTCGCACAAAACGGTCACCTCCAGCCGAGCATCCCTCGCATCGAGCAGCCTCGCATAGAGCGATCACCTCAAGCTGAGCAGCCTCCGATGAGTGTCTTCCCTTACCGAGTAGCCTCGCGATGAGTACAGACTCTAGCTGAGTATTACTTCATGCTGAATGTCGCTTCATGTTGGGTTCGAGCTAGATCAGCAATTACTTAGTTCGGCCTGTATTCGGTCTATTGTTCAAGTCCCCATCGAAGACACTATCTTCAATGAGGACTTGGGGGACTGCTGTTCGTGCGGGATTTCACCCCGCACTTGGGCCGGGCCTAAGTCCATACGAAGCCCATAATGCAATGGAAACCCTAGCCTTGCCTATTTAAGGAGGGCATCCCCTTATTTGTAAAAACAAGCTCACAACTCCACCACATTATTTGGAGACATCCTCTCCACAACTCCCTTAATGGCTCAAGGCCACAAAGATGTAAATACTATTATTATCAATAATAACCATCTCGGAAAGTTTGTCCCGTGGACGTAACCCTATTCGGGTGAACCACGTACGTGTTTGTGTCTTAATATTTATGCGTAGTCTTTTCGGTCTCGTTGGTGCCATTTTTGGCATCAACAGATCTTAAGACACAAAAATAGAGTAATGCACATATGTAAAAGAGTCTAGACAACTCAAAAATAAACAAGAAGAATGAAGATGGTCGTAGACAATTATGCTAGGGAAGCCAGTAAAGATTAGAGGAATGTGGTAAATTTTAGAAGAATATGGTGATCTAGGGACTAGGAATGTCGGCAAAGAAGCTCATGTAATGTGTAAAATATTTTGTCTAGCATTAAGCCTAGGATGGTTAAATGAGTTTTTTTTGAGAGTATGGGTAAATCCTTACTTTTTATGGGTACAAATGAGTTTTGTACCTATTTAAACTCATTCTCAATTTTTGAGAGTTTACTCAAATTCTACCTATTGGGTAATTGGAATCTATGACATTTTACATTTATTTTCTTCTTTCAAATTTTTATTGCTTTTTATTTTGTTTAAACTTCTCATTTTTAATCCCTTTTAATTTCTTTTGCTTTTCATTTTTCTTTTTAACTTTCATGTTCTTTTGCATCTTTTTTTCTTTTCATTTTTCTTTAACTTTTTTTTTTCTAACTTCTATTTTTTTTCCTTTCAATTTCATCTTCTTTTTTTGTTTTTTCTTTTCATTTCTTTCTAATCCTCTCAATTTCTATTGGAGATTCTGTTACAACCTGTCCTTAAATTTAAAGCCAGAATTAGTAAATGGCCAACTTACCCTTCTATTCTTAATAATCAAAAAAATTTCGGGTTGAGCAAAACTAGTGAAGGAGTTATTTCAAAAATTTGACTATAAGAACTTTTTAATTAAAATGAAGAATTATTAGAAAATGTCTAAATAGAATTCAAAACGAGAAAACCAAACTCGATAGAATTTTCATTACAAAATATATTTAAGAATTTAGAAAATTTCCCTTAAATTACTTCATTACTATTTCTAATTTCCTTTTAATTTAATAATTATTTATTTTATTTCCTTTAACTCTAAAACTAATCTCACAAATCATCATTTTTTCATATAAGCTCTCTCTCTCTCTCCTCTCTCTCTCTCTCTCTCTCTCTCTCTCGTCTCTCTCTCTCTCTCTCTCTCTCTCTCTCTCTCTCTCTCAGCAATCCCCTTCTCTCGCCCTAAAACTCTTCGTCATCTTTTCTATGTGACTACAAATACTACCAACCACCACCATGCCCCATTTCCTACTACAATCGGCCTCATCACCGCATCCAAGCATTTCCCCTCATCGAGATAACTCTTCTCAATCACCATCATCGTTGCTTTTTAATTTGGTTTTCAATTTTTTTCTCCTTTGTTTTACGTACTAAACAACACAACATCTCTAAAATTAAATTTAATAATAATAAAATTTAATGAAAAATTAAAAATATTAAATTTGATTTTGTAAAACTAAATAAAAAATTAATAATGGGTTTTTTTTAGAGTGGGTAAATCCTTACCTTTTATAGGTACAAATGGATTTTATACCTATATAAACTCATTCTCAATTTTTGAGGGTTTACTCAAATCCTGTCCATTGGGTAATGGGTACCTATGACATTTTATATTTATTTTCTTCTTTCAATTTTTTATTGCTTTTTATTTTGTTTAAACTTCTTATTTTTAATCCCTTTTAATTTCTTTTGCTTTTCATTTTTCTTTTTACCTTTCATATGTTCTTTTCCTTTTTTTTTATCTTTTCATTTTTCTTTAACTTTTTTATTTCTAACTTCTATTTTTTTTTCCCTTTCAATTTCCTTTTATTTTTTTGTTTTTTTTGTTTTTCATTTCTTTCTAATCCTCTCAATTTCTATTGGAGATTTTGTTACAACCTGTCCTGAAATTTAAAGCCAGAATTAGTAAATGGCCAACTTACCCTTCAATTCTTAATTATCAAAAACATTTCGGGTTGAGCAAAACTAGTGAAGGAGTTATTTCAAAAATTTGACAGTGAGAACTTTTTAATTAAAATGAAGAATTATTAGAAAATGTCGAAATAGAATTCAAAACGAGAAACCAAACTCGATAGAATTTTCATTACAAAATATATTTAAGAATTTAGAAAATTTCCCTTAAATTACTTCATTACTATTTCTAATTTCCTATTAATTTAATAATTATTTATTTTATTTCCTTTAACTCTAAAACTAATCTCACTAATCACCATTTTCTCATATAAGCTCTTTCTCTCTCTCTAAGCAATCCCATTCTCTCTCCTTAAAACTCCTCGTCATCTTTTCTATGTGACTACAAATACTACCAACCACCACCGTGCCCCATTTCCTACTACAATCGGCCTCATCACCGCATCCAAGCATTTCCCCTCATCGAGAACACTCTTCCCAGTCACCATCATCGTTGCTTTTTAATTTGGTTTCAATTTTTTTCTCCTTTATTTTACGCACTAAACAACACAACATCTCTAAAATTAGATTTAATAGAAATAAAATTTAATGAAAATTAAAAATATTAAATTTAATTAATAATGGGTTTTTTTAGGGTATGAGTAAATCCTTATCTTTTATGGGTACAAATAGATTTTATACCTATTTAAACTCATTCTCAATTTTTGAGGGTTTACTCAAATCCTACCCATTGGATAATGGACTAATGGGTACCTATGACATTTTACATTTATTTTCTTCTTTCAATTTTTATTGTTTTTTTTATTTTGTTTAAACTTCTCATTTTTAATCCCTTTTAATTTCTTTTGCTTTTCATTTTTCTTTTTACCTTTCATATGTTCTTTTGCTTCTTTTTTTTTTCTTTTCATTTTTCTTTAATTTTTTTATTTCTAACTTCTATTTTTTTTTCCTTTCAATTTCATTTTTTTTTGTTTTTTTTTTCTTTTCATTTCTTTCTAATCCTCTCAATTTCTATTGGAGATTCTGTTACAACCCGTCTTGGAAATTAAAGCCAGAATTAGTAAATGGCCAACTTACCCTTCTATTCTTAATTATCAAAAAAATTTCGGGTTGATCAAAACTAGTGAAGGGGTTATTTCAAAAATTTGACTATGAGAACTTTTTAATTAAAATGAAGAATTATTAGAAAATGTCGAAATAGAATTCAAAACGAGAAAATCAAACTCGATAGAATTTTCATTACAAAATATATTTAAGAATTTAGAAAATTTCCCTTAAATTACTTCATTACTATTTCTAATTTCCTTTTAATTTAATAATTATTTATTTTATTTCCTTTAACTCTAAAACTAATCTCACTAATCACCATTTTCTCATATAAGCTCTCTCTCTCTCTCTCTCTCTCTCTCTCTCTCTCTCTCTCTCTCTCTCTCTCTCTCTCTCTCTCTCTCTCTCTCTCTCTCTCTCTCTCTCTCTCTCTCTCTCTCTCTCTAAGCAATCCCATTCTCTCTCCCTAAAACTCCTCGTCATCTTTTCTATGTGACTACAAATACTACCAACCACCACCGTGCCCCATTTCCTACTACAATCGGCCTCATCACCGCATCCAAGCATTTCCCCTCATCGAGATAACTCTTCCTTGTCACCGGCCATCATCGTTACTTTTTAATTTGGTTTTCAATTTTTTTTTTACGTACTAAACAACACAACATCTCTAAAATTAGATTTAATAGAAATAAAATTTAATGAAAATTAAAAATATTAAATTTAGTTTTGTAAAACTAAATAAAAAATTAATAATGTAAAACTAAATAAAAAATTAATAATGTAAAACTAAATAAAAAATTAATAATGTAATGGGTATGGCCCGCATGTAATTATCTTCCCAGGTAAAAAATATTAGATTCAATTTAGAAAATAAAAATAAAATTAATTCAAATTAATTTTTGTTTTTGTGTTTTACTTCGTGGGTAATGGATACCCACAGGTTACCCATGTCCTACATACCTATCAAGTGTTTTTACCCATCAATATCTTTGTTCATATAGTGCATACCCATGGGTATCCATACTTATGAATAATTTTTCCCATCCCTAATTAAGCCCAAGGGTCAACCACCTCTATAAATAGAAACTAACAATACAATTATTATCTCCTTCACCTGAAACCAAAAATTTCCAACAAGGGAAAGATGGCAGAGGAGACTAACATGTCGTGCGAGGCATATCCAATGCAGGGTGGAGATGGACCTTATAGCTATGCCACAAACTCTACTTACCAGGTTTCACCGATCTCTTTGATATATTTACACATTCATAATTATAAGTCCTAGAAAGAAAAAAGACCTCTTTGTCAGAAAAAAAAAACAAATCTTTTATTTTTGAAATAATTGTGACATGTAAGATATATAAATATGCAGAGACTAGCAGCAGAGGCAAGCAAAGAACTTGTAAGCAAGGCAATTGCAGACGAGCTCGACGCCAAAAACTTGTTATCTTCCATCAACACCTTCAAGATTGCAGATTTGGGTTGCTCTGTTGGCCCCAACACCTTTGGTTTAGTTGTAAACATAATTGTAGCTGTGGAACTCAAGTACCAAAGACAAGGGATGAATACTTGTGATAAAATCCCTGAATTTCAAGTTTTCTTCAATGATCATATCTCAAATGATTTTAACCTGTTCTTCAAATCCCTGCCTCACAACAGACCATATTATACAGCGGGTGTGCCTGGTTCTTTCTACGGTCGGGTTTTTCCTAAATCTTCCATTCACTTTGCTCATTCTTCTTTTGCCCTTCACTGGCTTTCTAGAATACCAAAAACCGTGGTGGACAGGTACAGTCCTGCTTGGAACAAAGGACATATCCATTTTGCAAATTCCTCCAGTGAAGTGGTAAGGGCTTTTGAAGCTCAGCATGCTGAGGACATGGATTGTTTCCTCCATGCAAGGGCTCAAGAGATTGTGTGTGGCGGACTCATGGTACTTATTATCGCAGGCCGCCCCAGTGGTACTCCTCATTCCCAATATGCGGGAACTGTGAGCTTACAACTTATGGAGTCTTGTCTCAAGGAAATGGCTAGGAAGGTAAGCAATGTCATTGTCTCCTATAATTTGATCTTACCATCCTTGCTTTTCGAGGTATTTCATAAGACAGGGAAGCTAACTTTATTTCCGATTATCTTGCTCAAATTACGTATCTAATTATCTATACTTTTTGCGAGTCTTCAGATGAGTTAGCCTGTTTTACAATTGTGCAGGGAGTTGTGAGTGAAGAGAAGATAGATACATTTAACCTTCCGATGTATGTCATGTCTCCCGATGAGTTGGAAGCTGCTGTAAATCGAAACGGGGGTTTTACCCTTGAGACAATTGAAACCCTACCTCATGTCCGGCCACCTGGAACGGTCTCTGCAAATCAGCTAGCTATATCCACAGCAAGAGGTGCCTTCAGGGTACTCTTCAGGCAGCAATTTGGAGAGGAAATCTTAGACGAGTTCTTTGACTTGTATCTCAAGAAACTTGAGGAGGATCCCTCCATCGTTGCAGAAGCCACTGCAATTAATTTTCTTGCCGTGCTTAAGCGAAACGAAAATTGATATCAACATGTTGGATTTCCCTTTCCCTTTTAAACATTCTTATTTAAATAATGTTTGCTCCATTTATAATTGAATGGTACCACTGTATCAATCAATTATAGTTCTGGAAATTGAACAATAATTTATGTTCGTGTGGATTTGGAGGTTTATATAATGTTTTACATGATTTTCATTATGCCAAGACATGCTTTGATTTTTCTTTTTTTGGGAGAGGAATATGATTCTGCATTATTAGATAAAGCGTACAATATATGCCTCGATAATGCGTGCCTATGTGGCCTCATTAAAAGCGTACAATATATGCTTCGGTAGTGTATGCCTATGTGGCCTTATTAAAACCTTACATGTAAATAGTATTAATGATAATATAATTAACAATGATACCGGCAATTAATAATACAATATCTGAATTAACCTGTTGGAATCATGATCTTTGTACACAAACCAAGATTCCAAGAAGGTATGCCAATGATGATCATCAAGATTGAAATTTTAATGAAGACAAATTAGTAGGAACCGAACATTGACGTCATACAAAATAAACTAAAAAGGACAAATAATTTGTCTTCCAATGCCTCACCATAAGCTAGTCTAGGGTACGTGCAAAAAGATGTAGTGTACCAAAATTTCCCTGCCTGGAATAAAGGACGAATCGAATTCTCAAATTCCACAGATGAAGTAATAAGAGCTTAACAAACTCGATCAGTATGCAGACGACATGGAATGCTCTCCATGGTACCCCTCATCGTCTTTCTTCGCCAAATGTTACCTATCAAATATTAGGATCTTGCCTCCGGGACATGGCCAATACTATAGGGTAATTTATGAACAATGAGTAACTGCTCAACCTAATGTGACATCACTAAATGATCATGTGCTACTTCATGCAGGGAGCAGTTAGTGAAGAGAAAGTCAAATCGTTTAATATCAATGTTCAAAACAGCGCCTAACGTTTAGGCAGTAAGGCGGGGCTAAACAGTTTTTTTTAAAGACAGAACTTAAAAAATTAATTATAATATACTAAATATTATCAAATAATTCCAGAACAAAAATTAATTACCTAGATAAATAAATTGAGTTGGGAATGTAAATTTTTTTATTAATTTTATTATACAATTAATATTCTATTTTTTAAGTTATTATCTTTGTTTTAATTAGTACTTATATTATTAACTAAGTATTTAATAAATAAAATAGCTTATATAACTAAATATATATATAAGAACTTACATAATTAAATATATATATATATAAGGATGTACACGCAAATTTACCTAGGTACCTAGTCATTATGTAGAGCGGTTTCTCACATTTGAGCGTCTAAACACCGCCTAGATGGACTAGGCGCTGCTCAGACGAACTAGACACCGCCCCGAAGGACTAAGCTGCTGCAACCATTGTTTAATATACCTATACATTAGTGATGTCTCCCTAATAATTGAGAGCTGATGTGGAAAGAAATGGATCTTTTAGCATAGAGAAAATGGAAAACATACCTCATGTCTTGGAGCATGACAAATGTCATTAAAATTTCACGTTTTTTGGTTTAAAAAATTCAAAATACTTAGTTGGTTTATTCCTCTCCTACTTTGATTCCGATTACGTACACCCTAAGACTTAACCAATATAAACCGGACTTAAGGGCCTGTGAAAAACGTGAGATGCAAGAAAGACTTCAAGAAGGTACGTATGGGCAAGGGTATGAGATAGAGCGTGGAATCTAGCCATCTTTAGTAAAGAGTCTTCAAGGATCACCTAATAATTAAATCAAAATTTAGGAATGCTTCAAAATTAATTTTTTAATGAATTGTGTGGGCTATATTCTACCATCTCCAATAATTGAGGATTATACTATATTTCTTTTGATATTTTATCTCCACCACGAAAGCATTTTTTTTTACAAAAATTGTGATAACAAAGATTTTTTTGTTGGTTTTAAAAATTTTGAAAAAAAAACATTAAAATACTTATTTTATTTCCATTATCATCATTCTTGTAAGTTATTTCATAGTTGATGATGAAGCTTTCTAGTTATTATCGATCAGCACCTAAAGTCCCTTCTGGACCATGTACGAGATTTCATTCAATTTCACATTTTTTGGCTTAAAAACTTAAAATGAACTTAGTTAATAGGCACGATAAATGACAGAAAATTGTCTCAAATGACTTATAATAGTTTGGTTTATGTGCGGTTAAAATATTTTGTAAAATCTGGATAGAAGCCATTTTCAAGAAAAGTGTAATCAATAACTCACGATATTTAATATATTTTAGAAATTTCAAAAACATAAATAAAAATTAATATTCAATATCCATTCTTATCATCCTATAAGTTATTTTGAAGTTGGCAATGAAGATTTCTAGTGAATTTCAGACCCTAAAGTCCCTTTTGGACAACGTTATAAGATTTCATTAAGTTTCTCGTTTTTCGGATTAGATAATTCAAAACACTTAGTTAATAGCCACCATAAATGGCAAAAATTATCTCAAGGGTTTATACTAGGTTGATATGTGATTAAAATATTTCGTGAAATCTATTGAAACATTTTTCACGAAGACTATGAGTCTCACAATTTTTATTCAATTTTAGAAATTTCAGCAAAAAAATATCAAAATTATTATTTGAATCCATTTTTTTGTGACCTATAAGTTATTTTGAACTATGTAGAGAAGATATCTCGCTATTTTCGACCATTAAAATCCCTTCCCGACCACTTTGCAAGAGTTCTTTGAGTTTCACG
This sequence comes from Prinsepia uniflora, assembly GCA_032719365.1. Lineage (NCBI taxonomy): Eukaryota > Viridiplantae > Streptophyta > Magnoliopsida > Rosales > Rosaceae > Prinsepia > Prinsepia uniflora. The sequence continues at coordinate 81,043,242 of CM064865.1, read as the reverse complement.
TTTTTTTTTTGCTTAAAGAATTCAAAACACTTAGTTAATGAGAAATGTAAATGGCAGAAGTTTGTCTCAAATAGACTAAAATAATTTGGTTGCTGTGTGTGGTTAAAATATTTCATGAAATATCAATGGAAGAAAATTTCACGAAAATTGTGATCTATAGGAACATCAAAATTCACAATTTTTAGTTGATTTTAGTAATTTCGACAATAATATCAAAATTCTTTTTCAACCTCCATTATCATTACCGACTCCAATAATTCTTTGAAGTGGTAAAGGCTTTTGAAGCTCAGCATACTGAGGAAATGGATTGCTTCCTCCATGCAAGGGCTCATGAGAGAGTGTGTGGCGGACTCATGTTACTTATCATCGCAGGACGCAGCTGGCCGCCCCAATGGGACCCCTCAGTCCCAAGATTTGGGAAATTTGAGCTTACAACTTATAGAGCCTTGTCTCAAGGACATGGCTAGGAACACATGGACACAATATATGTGCCGTTGCATTGTAGCCACCAATTTCACCAAAACACAGCCACACAAGTATGTTGGTGCACCAACACATTATCATCGCAAATTCAATCTGAATTTCTATGTAGTTTTGGTCAAAACTTAGAAGGTTCAAATTAAGAACCACAGTTACCAATCCAATGGATCACAAACACACAATGAGACCAACATCACAAGTTTCCGAAAAATCACAAACACACAAAGTAATTATCAACATCATAAGTTATCGAAAAGATCACAAATACACAAGGTAATCAAAATTCGCAAAATGTACTGTCTAACAAAACCTAGTAGCTAGGAACCGTACATTGACATACAAAATAAGCAAGAAACTAGTTTAGAGTGCCAAAAGATGTAGTCGATCAATCACCCTGCTTGGAAGAAAGGACGAATCGAATACTCAAATTCCACAGATGAAGTAATAAGAGCTTATATCAAGCTCGATCAGCATGCAGACGACATGGAATGCTTCTTACATGCTAGGGCACAAGAGATTTTGTATGTATGGCGGCTTGATGGTGCTTATCGTTCTTGGCCGTCCCAATATATGGTAATTTATGAACAGTGAGCAACGGCTCAATTTAATCTGACATTACACTAAATGAATCATGCATGTGTTACTTTATGCAGAGAGCAGTTAGTGAAGAGAGTTGATTCATTTAATATACGTATGTATTACATGTCTCCCGAATGATTGAAAGCTTACATGTCTCCCGAATGATTGAAAGCGGATGTGGAATGAAATGGATGTTTTATCATTTTTTTTTTTCACAAAATGTTTAGAAATCACGAAGATGAAAATATTTTTCACAAAAATGTGAACTATAATTCGTGATTTTTACTTGGATTCAGAAATTTCGACAAATTAAGTCATTAAAAAAATTTATTCATTCACATTCTCATTATTCTGTAAGTTATTTTCAAGTTGACGGACACAATTTATAGTTGGTTTGGGCCCTAAAGTCCCCTTCTAGACCGCGTTGAGATCTCATTGAGTTTCACATTTTGACTTAAATTTTTTAAAACACTTTGTTACTATGCAACCCTAAATAGAAGAAACTGTCTCAAATGACTTATAATAGTTTGATTAATGATATTTTGTGAAATTTCAAAGGAAGAATTTTTTTCTGAAATTTGTGAGCTATATGACTCACAATTTTTAGTCGATTTTAAAATTTTCAAAAAAAAAAAATCAAAATTTCTTATTTAATTTCCATTCTCATCACCCTTTAATTTATTTGAAAGTTGATATAGAAGATTTCGAGTGAACATTGGACTTTAAAGTCATTTCGAATCACGTTATAAAATTTCATTGAGTTTCACGTTTTTGGATTAAAATTTGTATCAAATGACTTATAATAGTTTGGTTAATGTGCGGTAAAATGTTACGCAAAATCTCGACGGTAGTATTTTTCACGAAAACTGTGAGCTATAACCAAGGATGAAAATATTTTTTTCACAGAAATATTGGCATTCAAATTTTGGGAATATCGATGAATATTTCGACATCGATATCGATATTGTTTACACTCAACATAAAAAATGTTGGAAATTTAGTCCAAAAATTGAAAATTTTTAATGAAATTTTGGGAAACATTTAAACAACCAATAATATTTATATGAGACTAATACGGATAACGTGGAAATTGGAGGGAATTTTTTCTTCATCTCCCTCCACCCTTATTTTATGTCGAGAACTTTAAATATGAGTATATCCAATGAAATTTCACGGATATTTTTCCTCCTTATTTTATATCGAAGCCCCAAAATACAAATATATCGATGGAAATATTCACGAATATTTCATCCATAGCTATAACTACGATTTTTTGTCAGTTTTAAGATTTGGGAAAAATCCACCAAAGCTCTTAATCAAGTTTTGTTCTCATCCCCCTGTAAGTTATTTTTCATGATTTTTAGTCTATTTTAAAATTTTCGAAAAAAACCATCAAAACTCTTATTTAATTTCCATTCTCATGTCATTTACTTGTATGTTATTTTCTAGTTGACAGAAAATATTTCTATTTAAGCTAGACTGTAAAGTCCCTTCTAGACCACATTACAAAATTTCATTGACTTTTTTTTTGCTTAAAATATTCAAAACACTTCATTAATTAATGGGCACCCTAAATGGTCGATGTACCAGTAAAATATTTCACAAAATCTCATTGCAGCAAAGCTTGAGCTGCAGCAAAGCTCATTGCAGCCCATGTTCGAGCAGTTATGAAGGGACTCTTCAAGCAGCAATTTTTGGAGACGAAATCTTAGATGAGCTCTTTGGGTTGTATTGTAAGAAAATTGAAGAACAATCCTCCATCTTGGAGTCAGGGATATGTTAGGAAATTAATCCTCCGCCACGCAAGTGCTAACAATAAAGATGAAAAAAAGGAAATAAAGAAACCAAGAACACAAAAGATTTAACGAGGTTCGGCCAATTAACTTGCCTACGTCCTCGGAGAGTTTTCTCCTTCACTATGAGAGAATACAAAATACAAGATTACACTACTCAAGTTTATTCCCAACTCGAGCCCTTGTATCCAATAGGATACCCCTTGTACACCCTCTCTCAACCCAAGAAAATCACTCTACCCCAAAGAGCTATACACACTCTTTCACCTTCTCTTAACCGAGAAGATCACTCTACTCCAAGAGCTATACACACTCTTGAAGTGCTCAAGAAGACCACTCTAGCCCAAGAGCTATACACACTCTTGAAGCACCCACTCACTTGTGAGGTGTTCTCCTTGATGTTGAAATGTGGCCAAGCTCTCCACCTTATATAGTGCTCAAGGCACAAGTTGTATTTGTGCTTTTCCAATGTGGGACAATTTCCTCACATTTCAACATCCTTCATTGAAGTCCATTCATGCACCTTCTTCAATTAATGCTCTTCTTCATGAAGCTTCCACATCAATCTTTTCCTACAAGGTTGAATGAACAACACCATGTATTTATTCCCAATACATAATCAAATTCAATGCATTAATAATCCACTAAGGAGGCATTAACTCAACAATCTCCCCCTGCCGACTTAGGTGGATAATGTTGCATCACCACTTCAATCCCTGAAGTTCATCTCAAATTGAGATACCGCTTGATATACCCACAAGCATTCCATTGGCTTTATTCTTGTACCAACTACACATACCCCGAATCAGTTGCATACGATCCTAGCTCCCCCTGATTCAAAATGGCCAATGCTATGTGCAGCTGCTCCGAGTCAACAATTACCAGTTGGCTCCGAAGAGGGACCTTGACTTTGCCTCTTCCTTAGCAGGATTATCCTTCTCACCATCGTCTGAAACTTGGAAACATGTAGATAGCGTCTCTGCTGTGCCCGCAAACGAGACCCGCTTCAGGTACCTGTTCTCCTGTGCACCCTGTTTCCCAACAACCTTCGAGGTCTGAGTTTTTCCTATCAGACGGAACATACTTTTACATTTTTCTCCCTTCATTAGGACCATGCAGCCACGTGACACTTTCATAACTCCCCCTGCTGACGAAACCTTGCAGCCCTTGGAGTCTAGTTGGCTCAAGGATATTAGATTTCTCCGGAACTTTGGGACATACACCACATCACCCAATGTTCGAACTGCTCCATCGAACATTTTGATCTTCACCGTTCCCGTACCCATGACACGACGTCTTGTGCCATCACCCCAAGTCACAAATCCTTGGACTTCCTGGAACGTATCAAAATATTCTCTTCTAGAGCAAAGGTGATGAGAACAACCACTATCTAATATCCAATAATCTTGAGAAAAAATGTAATTACCTTTGGAGACTGTGAGAAGTTCTCCAAAATCTCTAGACATCTCCGCTACACCAGCCAAGGAGCAATCTGAGCCCTTATCGTCCTTCTCTTTCATCAATGGACAATCCGACTTTATGTGTCCCCACTCCTTGCACTTGTAGCATTGTTTGCCCTTTCCTCTGCCTCTGGATTTAGACCTGCTATGCTCACTAAATCCCCTCGCAGTTGACCTTCCCTTACGATTCTGTTCATGAGCAATGAAGACGGAACCTTGAGAATCATCGGCTTTCCTTCTCTTCTCATGTGATAAGAGAGTCGATTCTACATCCTCCATCTTCAGTGTATCCTTACCATACACAATTGTAGTAACAATATTCTCATATGAATCGGGAAGCGAGGTAAGAAGTAAAAGGGCTTGATCTTCTTCCTCAATTTTAACCTCAACTCTTGATAGTTGATTTATCAATCCCTTGAACACATTCATGTGCTCCATGAGATTCGCACCTTCTCCCATCTTGAGCTTGTAGAGATCCCGCTTTAAATTCAGCTTCGTTTGCAAGCCTTTCCCAAGATAAAGCTTCTCCATTTTCTCCCAAAGCTCAGGTGCAGAATCTACATCATTAACATTATTTATAATATTGTCAGCAATATAAAGCCTAATAGTGCTGACACACCTGGACTCCAACTCGTCCCAATCTTCATCTAACATCTTCTCTGGCTTCGCATCCTTCCCCTTCAACGGTCTTGCAAGGCCTTGTTGAACTAGGATGTCCTTCACCCTCCTTTGCCATAGAGTGAAATTTCCTTTTCCATCAAACTGCTCCACCTTGAAATGTGAACCGCTAGAACTTGCCATGGCAAACCGCTCACGATCGATAAACCGAAGCTCTGATACCACTTGTTAGGAAATTAATCCTCCGCCACGCAAGTGCTAACAATAAAGATGAAAAAAAGGAAATAAAGAAACCAAGAACACAAAAGATTTAACGAGGTTCGGCCAATTAACTTGCCTACGTCCTCGGAGAGTTTTCTCCTTCACTATGAGAGAATACAAAATACAAGATTACACTACTCAAGTTTATTCCCAACTCGAGCCCTTGTATCCAATAGGATACCCCTTGTACACCCTCTCTCAACCCAAGAAAATCACTCTACCCCAAAGAGCTATACACACTCTTTCACCTTCTCTTAACCGAGAAGATCACTCTACTCCAAGAGCTATACACACTCTTGAAGTGCTCAAGAAGACCACTCTAGCCCAAGAGCTATACACACTCTTGAAGCACCCACTCACTTGTGAGGTGTTCTCCTTGATGTTGAAATGTGGCCAAGCTCTCCACCTTATATAGTGCTCAAGGCACAAGTTGTATTTGTGCTTTTCCAATGTGGGACAATTTCCTCACATTTCAACATCCTTCATTGAAGTCCATTCATGCACCTTCTTCAATTAATGCTCTTCTTCATGAAGCTTCCACATCAATCTTTTCCTACAAGGTTGAATGAACAACACCATGTATTTATTCCCAATACATAATCAAATTCAATGCATTAATAATCCACTAAGGAGGCATTAACTCAACAGGATATTGATCTTAACACACACTGTTGTTAACATCAGGCATATTGATCTTAACATACTGTTTCGTTAATTGACATGGAAAAGATGCTGCCTCTTCTTTAATATCAAATGCTGAACTTACAGCTCCATGAAAATCAAGTTTTCTTCGATGATCATACATTGTTTCATTTCAGTAGTCCACATGTCGAAGCTTGAAATTCTGAGGCTTTTTTGTCTCCATTAAGCTCTTGGTATCTTGCTTGTAGACATGCCCAAGAAAAGGTATGCCAATGAACAGCATCAGCTGGCCATAAGTCTGCATCAAAGACATCAATCCGAACAAAACTCACTTCTCGTAAGAAAATAAACAAAAAAAAAAAATTTGTTATAAAAATATACAATGGATCCCATATTCACTTGTCATAAAAAAATAAACAAGCAAAGACAAATCATTTGTCATCCAATACATCACCATCAACGGCACTTTTCAATTGTCGTCTAGTTTTCATAATTAGATTATAACAATGATCTCAGCAATGCAATATAGCATTAGTCCATATTCCAAACAGAGAAACAAAGGCACAAAGAGAGATGGCAGAAGCAGAAGACAAAACCAGTGAATTCATTGAAGCATATCCAATGAAAGGTGGAGATGGACCCAACGGCTATGCCAACAACTCAAGTTACCAGGTTTTGGTCATATAAAACTTCAAAATGAAAACATGAAACATGTATAGAAAACTAACCTGCCGATTTCTGTTTATGCAGAGAGGAGTTGTGGATGCTGCCAAACAACTTCTAAGCAAGGCAATTGCAGAAAATCTCGACATAAACATCTCGTTATCTTCCAACACCTTTCAAATTGCAGATTTGGGTTGCTCTGTGGGACCAAATACATTTTTTGCAGTTGAAAACATACTTGAAGCTGTGGAATTCAAGTATCAAAGCCAAGGGCTGAGTTCTCAAATCCCTGAATTTCGAGTCTTGTTTAATGATCATACCATAAATGATTTTAACTTGCTCTTCAAATCCCTCCCTCAGAACAAGCGATACTATGCAGCTGGTGTGCCCGGCTCTTTCTATGGTCGCATATTTCCTAATGCGTCCATTCACTTGGCTCACTCTTCTTATGCCATTCAATGGCTTTCAAGAGTACCAAAACCAGTGATGGACAGAAACGGTCCTGCTTGGAACAAAGGACGAATCCATTACACTAATTCCTCAGAAGAAGTTGTAAAGGCTTATGAAGCTCAATATGCCGAGGACATGGAATGCTTTCTGAATGCCAGGGCACAAGAGATTGTGTACGGGGGATTGATGGTGCTTACCATTCTCGGCCGACCTAGTGGTATCCCTCATGCTTCTTTTCCAACAAATATGACCTTTCAAGTTTTAGGATCTTGCCTTCTAGACTTGGCTAAGAAGGTAAGAAATGATAATTTCGAGTTCATTATGATCCATCTACCATCAATTCAGGTTTTTTTTTTTTTGGGTTGTTTTTGTGCAGGGTGTTGTTAGAGAAGAGGAAGTAGATTCATTCAATGTACCTATGTATTCCATGTCTCCACAAGAATTGGAAGCTGCCGTGGAAAGAAATGGAAGTTTTAGCTTAGAGAGAATTGAAAACTTACCTCCTGTCTTGGTAGGTGAAACTGTCTCGAAACCTAAGCTCTTTGCGTCTCACATGAGAGCAGGCTTGGAGGGAATGATCAAGCAGAAATTTGGAAAAGAAATATTAGACGAACTCTTTGACTTGTACCGTAAGAAACTCGAAGAGCAGCTTTCCTTGTTTGAGTCCAGGATGTCAATTAACTTTCTGGTTGTTCTGCGTCGCAAGGAAAAAATGATTTGAATATGCTAGCTAGCTGTTTAAGTTTATAGTAATAAAATGCTACAATAATATGAAAGTTGGAGACGAAATCATAGACCAACTCTTTGACTTGTACGGCAAGAAACTTGAAGAGCAGCTATCCTTGTTTGAGTCAAGGATATCAATTAGCTTTCTGGTTGTTCTGAGACGCAAGGAAAATTGATTTGAACATGCTAGCTGCTTGAGTTTATGTTAATTTATCAAATGCTGCAATAATATTATAAGTTTGTAATAAGCGAACTAATTATAATAAGGCTAAGCAAGAGGGTGCTTGTAATTTGTAACTTGTAGAGCAGAAACTGCAGAAACTTCATCAGTCAATTAATCAAGCACCAAATGAACCAAAAACTATGCGTAAAATTCATTTTTGGTCATCCAATATGAAATTTGGAGATGAAATCATAGACCAACTTTTTGACTTGTACCGCAAGAAACATGAAGAGCAAAAAAGTCCTTGTTTGCGTCAAGGACGTCAATTAGCTTCCCCAAAGGAAAACTGATTTGAAATTAACACTTAAATAATTACTGCAACAACATAAGTTTGTAAGCCACTTAATAATATGAATACAGCCAAGAAAGATGAAGGGTGCTTTGTATCTAATCCAATCAATGCATGCACTTCAAGTGTCACATACTTATATGCTCTGTCCTTGCATGCCCTTTATGTTTCAGTCTCTCAGTATAGTCAGTTACTCAGCCGTGGCTATAAATAAATGAACCACCACTCCAATCCTCCAACTCACTACCCCCAAGCCAGAGAAAGACATGGTGGCCGGAGGACGAGCAGCCGCGGCAAAGGAAACTAGCAAGTTGTGTGAGGCATATTCCATGCAGGGTGGAGATGGACCCTGTAGTTATGCCACAAACTCTATTTACCAGGTTTCTACTCTTAGAAATAGCAAACATTTCTAATAAAAGTACAGTCAAAATATAACATAAACTTGTTTACCTGTGCAGAGACGAGTAGCGGATGCAGGGAAAGAACATCTATCCAAAGCAATTGCAGAAGAGCTTGACACATAATCTTGCCATTTTCCAACAATACCTTTAAGATTGCAGATTCGGGTTGCTCTGCGGGGCCAAATACATTTTTTGCAGTTGAAAACATAGTTGACGCTGTGGAACTCAAGTACCAAAGCCAAGGGCTGAAAAATTCTGATAAATTATCCCTGATTTTCAGGTTTTCTTTAACGACCATACCCTAAATGATTTTAACCTGCTCTTCAGATCCATCCCGCCAAGTGGGCGATACCATGCAGAAGGTGGTCCTGGTTTTTTCAATGGCTGAGTTTTTTCCTAAATCTTCCATTCACTTTACTCACTTTTCTTTTGCCGCTACCTAGGGTACCAAAAACAGTGGGGGACCAAAACAGTCGTGAATGGAATAAAGGACAAATCTGCCACTCAAATTCCTCAGACGGAATAGTGAAGGCTTTTGAAGCTCAACATGCTGAGGACATGGAGTGCTTCCTCCATGCCAAGGCACAAGAGATTGTGTGTGGAGGACTGATGGCACTTCTCATGGCAGGCTGCCCCGATGGTACTTCTCATTCTGATGTTCTGGCACACATGTACTTTGAAATTTTAGGATCATGCCTCGTGGACTTGGCTATGAAGGTAAGCAATATGATCTTGTTAATCTAATCTGTGTAAATATCATAAATGGAAGACAAAGTAGATTCATTTAACATCTGTTTTTCATTTATGCAGGAAGTTGCGGATGAAAAGAAAGTAGATTCATTCAACATACCTGTTTATTTATGTCTCCCCAAGAACTGGAGTCTTTGGTAGAACGAAATGGATTCTTTGGTATACAGAGAACAGATAACTTACCTCATTTCACTCACCAGTTGTCAATAGGAGCGCACCAACTGGCATCTCATCTTAGAGCTGCCATTGGGGGACTCATCAAGCAGCAATTTTGATCTGAACATGCTCTCTTGTATTTCGAACTATGGCTTTATTATGGAATAATCTGATGTCCTAGTTTAATGCCTGCCTGCCTATAGCAGCATTGCCGTTAGTTTCCATTGAGGTATCCAGCAGATGTAATTCAATCTCATTTTCTCGACAAATTAAGAATACAATCCAATCACGTCAACTTTACGATCAAAATAAATGAAAAAAGAACAATTACAATGACATTGAGACCCGAATTTTTGTTCTCAATTGATAACTAGAATAGATAGCTAGCAAGATGCTTGTCAAAATACGAAGGGCAACCACATGTGAATTTAGCTAGCTAAACCTGTTGTCACTTTCTATAATCCATTACATATATATCATCAGACAAGATGGTCAGGAACAAACATGCCAACATAGACAACATGAAATTGCTACTTCTGAAGTAAAATTGGTGCAAGATGGTGTTCCAGAACAGCCAAGAGCTCTCTACACTGGCTCATCCCATTTAAGACACCCACCCCCCACCCCCCCGCCGCCCGCCCCACCCCCGCCCCCCAAAACTGCCACCAGCCTTGACAAACTGTCTATATAAGCAAAGGTACGCAATGGCTTCCCTCAGACAAGGGGATTGGAGATCCGAGCAAATGGGAGATTGACCCCACTTTAAAATCCTCACAATGTCCATGTATTGCCCTTGCCCTTGTCATATTCCATCAAAGAAAGCTTCCACCGGCCAATGCCCATGAAGAAAATCCCAAATCTCAGGGGCTAGATCATCCTCATTGGACGTAGCAAAATAGTGAGCAATTGCATAAGTAGCTGCACGGTCACTTAAGAAATTGGAACGGAGAAGAAATACAACACCATCAAGAGAATTAAAACCACCTCGTTTAAAAACAGCCCTGAGAAAGCTTAGTTCTGAAAGTAGATAGTGTGGAACTAAAGGAAGGAGATAGGCAGCAACATCAACATGGCTCTTAACAACTGCGGCTATAGGAACATAACAGAGCTCCCCTACTTGGCAACCCCTTTTTACAAACCACTCAACAAATGGTTTAAACCCAATATCAGCAGCTAATACCATAGAGGTCGAAAATCTACGACATTACCATCTTCCACAATATCAATCCTCAAGTAGGTACAAGCAAAAGTCAACGCAGAATCAAAATTAACATACAAAATTTTCATTTTTGCAACTTTCAATAAGATGCGCACAAGCTCTGTACTCCCTACACGAGAGGATTCAAGCAAAAAAAGGTGACTAGAACACGATCCAAATCCCTCTCCACCAAAATACTCAACAAACCTGGAATTGCAGTAGCTTCCCATTTCCTAAATGTGCAGCCAGGATTAGAAGAACTAAAGATGAAAGCCACGGTTCTGCATACAGAACTAAAGATCACTGATACGCCAAGTGAAGTAAGCCGGTTACCAGCAAGAGCTAGGATGTTTTTTAAATGCAGATAATTGGAGTAGGATCTCAACATCCGAGCTGATATTAACTCTATCCATATTACCCTCATGATAACTGGATTTGAGGACTGCATATTGAATAAAATTACGAATTACTACCTCAGCACCATCTTTTCCCTTCCCCATAATACCTCTACTGCACTCCTGGATAAATTCATGCCACCTTCGGGACGTTCCAGTGACTATATTTGCAAGAGTAGTTGGTTGGCTCTGAAAAACTGAAAGAAAGGATACAAAAATGGAAGTCCCCGTTGCAGCTGTGATGAAACCATTTGCACCATTGGCGATGATCATCTTAACCAATCCCATCATCGCATAAAGCTCTTGTTCTGTGCTCGAGAACCATATGGATTCCAGCGTGATCCGCAAAGCATAATTTAGAGTTTGTGTGTCAGCTGACAATCAAACTCTCTGCAAGTTCCCAATCACGGCAACTGACAGCATCCGGAAACAAGCGAACGACCAAATTATTCCTTTCTTCTGTAATGAGTTTCTTTTGTCCCTCAATACGGTTCTCATTTTTCTCCATAGTTTCATCAACAAATCAGACAAATAGTACAGTGAAGGCCCTAAACAAGGAAGCAATGTTTATCTCTAGCGAAGCTAGCAAAAACTCAGATTGCTAAAATAATAAGAGAAACAGATTGCTCACAATTCACCACTTCCATCAGAACCAAATGGTTTATTAATTACTGCACACATAAACCCAATTGCAAAAGATTATTGGGGTCTCTCTATTTTCTATTTTCTCCTTCAATCACTACTCCATTTCCGTTTCTCAGCGAGTATAAGTGTATAACTATAAATCAACAAAAGGAAGAGCAAATTTTCCAAAATAAATCCTTATAATAAACCCCAATTTCTCGAATTTAAAAGAATTCTGGTGTAAAGAGAGTTATGATCGAATATACCAACTATATATCAAACGCCGGAGCCTGCCATATCTGCAATGCCACTGCAAATTCCATAAATCCTTCTTTCGCTAGCCAATTATTTGTTCGCCTTCTAGAATTATAGCGGTTCAGTTCGCCTCTTCAATTAGAAAGATGATGGACCGGAAATCTCTATTAGGCCCTTCTGTAATACAGTAATAGTAGGGGTGGTTCTGACTTTTCACAATTCGCACGAGTGGTTTTGTGCCAAAATTCGTATTATTATAATTTAGGCTAACTTCTTCCCTCCATTCCAGAAAGAACCCTAGAAGTAGCTGAATCTGTAGAGCAAAAGGAATACTTGCAGAGACGCCGCCATGGTGACCGGTTCATCTTCTTCTTTGATTTAATATATATATATATATATATTTAGATAATTCTTTTTATTCATTTCCCATTATGATTATGTGTGGTGGCGATGATGAAACAAAGGCCGGACTTACGGCTTCCGCTTGGTCGGTAGTAGATTGATGAAATTCTCGTCGTAAAGGTGTTGTTTACTGAGCCACTTAAATTACTCATTTTAATTTCTTCTTGAGTTAAATTTTTTATTTTGGATCCAAATGGTTATTCTTTCTGTTGGTATAGATCTTTAGCAGATGGGTTTTGTTCTCTTCGTCAGTTTTAACTGTGTTTGAATCCATTTTATTTCTTCCATTTCTATGTTTCTTTAAAACTACAAAAGATTGTTAATACTGAAGCGAATAGTTGAATTTGTGACGACTTTTGAATATGTGTTTCAGTGGAAACAAGAAAGTGTAAAATGTGATTGCCTTTAAATTCCAATATCTGCATTATTTTGATTCCCTGAAACTTTGACTGATGGAATTAGCATGAAAATTTTTGGACCTTTCAAGCGTTTGATTTACTTCATGGTAAGTAGATGTATCTGTTTGAGGTTGTTCATGTGATTAGTTCGGTACTTATTTTTTTTGTATTTGAACTGAGCTGCCAAGGTTATTCGAGTCCGTCAATGTGATTTACTAACTTTTTCTATGGATTTTGATTGGGTGAAGTTCAGTGCAAACATCATGTTAAATCTTGGAGAATCTAGATCTTTGTTTGGTTTTGTCCCAAAATTCGTATTATTATTATTTATGCTACCTTCTTCCTTCCATTCGAGAAAGAACCCTAGAAGTAGCTGAATCTGTAGAGCAAAGGGAATACTTGCAGAGATGCCGCCATGGTGACCAGTTCATTTTCTTTTTTGATTATATATATATATATATATATAGAACTCTTTTTATTCATTTGCCATATGATTATGTGTGGTGGCGATGATGAAACAAAGGCCGGACTTACGGCTGCATCTGCTTGGTTGGTAGTAGATTGATGAAACTCTCGTCGTAAAGGTGTTGTTTGCTGAGCCACTTAAATTATTCATTTTAATTTCTTCTTCTTGAGTTAAATTTTTTTATTTTGGATGCAAGTGGTTATTCTTTCTGTTTGTATAAGTATTTTGCAGATGGGTTTGTTCTCTTCGTCAGTTTCAACTGTGTTTGAATCCACTTTATTTCTGCCATTTCTGTGTTTCTCTAAAACTACAAAAGATTGTTAATGCTGAAGCGAATAGTTGAATTTGTGTCGACTTTTGATTATACGTATTTCAGCTGAAAGAAGAGAGAGTAACATGTGATTGCCTTTAAATTCCAATATCTGCATTATATTGATTGGATGAAACTTTGATTGATGGAATTAGCATGAAAAAGTTTGGACCTTTCAAGTGTTTGATTTTCTTCATGGTAGATGTATCATGTGATCAGTTTGAACATTATTTTGTGTATATGAAGTGAACTGCCAAGGTTATTCGTGTCTGTCGATGTGATTAAGTCTTGGAGAATCTAGATCTTTGTTTTGTTGATTGGGTGAATTATATTGCCAAAAATTACAACAACGAACACTTAAATGTTTGGTTCTCCTAACTAAAACGGAAAGGAAATGGATTGGACTAATTGTATAACTTTGAGGAAGAAGTTAAACATTGTACATGCCTTTCAATGGCTTTCTAGAGTACCAAAAACGGTTTTGGAAAAAGCAGTCCTGCATGAAACAAATGACGGGGCTTCTACTCAAATTCCTAGGTGTAGTAAGGGCTTATCAAGCTCAAAATGTTGATGACAATGAATGCCAGTGCACAAAAAATTGTGATGGTACTCATCATTCCAGGCTGGCCAGATGGGACCTCACATTCTCATGCTCGCCAATGTGAACTTGGACTTTTAGGATCTTGCATAATGGACATGGCTAGAAAGGTAAGCAATGATTCACTCCTCGAAGTTTAATAACATTATTAGTGTATTCTGCATGGGAAGAATGAAAAGAATATAACGGAATTCTTAATAACTTAATAACATTATGTCCCCTAGGACAAATTATGTTGGATTTTGACATTCTTATGAGGCCAAGAACTTGATGTGGGGTTCTTCTCGAAGATAAAGTTGATTCTTGCAATCTACCTTTGTATTGCCCAAGAACTTGAATCTGTTGTGGAATGGATGTTTTAGCATAGTGTTAAACTTACTCGATGTGTGTGGGTAGATGACACTGTCTCAGAAAGACTCATATGACAGCTGACAGCTACCTTTAGCTTTGTTTTATATTCACTGCTCAATTGAATACAAGCTGGTTTAACAGTCAGAGCTTGAATGAGTCACAAATCAAATCAATTTGAATATGATACTACCAAAATGGATTCTTCAATTCATACTTTGAAGACATCAAACATTAAATCAAACCTTATATATTATTCAAGTATATATCAGGCTTTACTTTTCATTGACAAGACAAAAAAACATAGAAAAAGACGGCTAGAATGTTTTACAATGCATCATCACCGTAGAAAAAAGATGTCCTAATTTATCTGCTTTTTCTTTGATTACTGCTAGTAACAGTAAGATGACTGACCCCTGCACTATAGATATGCCATAGTCCTCCCTCCGGAGAAGCAAAGGGGGTGAGAGAAGGGAGATGGCACCAATGGAAACCAGTAAATTCCCAGAAGCATTTTCAATGAACGGTGGAGATGGCCCCAACAGCTACGCCAAGAACTCTACTTTCCAGGTTTAAAAACTCATTTACTAGAATGATCATATGAATCCTCAACTAAAAGTGACCTGCATATAATTTTTGCTTTTGCAGAGAGGAATTGTGGATTCTACCAAAGAACTTCTAAGCAAGGCAATTGCAGAAAAGCTTGACTTGCCGTCTTCCAAAACCTTTCACATCGCAGATTTGGGTTGCTCTGTTGGCCCTAACACATTTTTTTCCGTCCAAAACATACTTGAAGCTGTGGAATCCAAGTACCAAAGTCAAGGACTGAATTCTCAAATCCCTGAATTTCAGGTCCTTTTTAATGATAACACTCCAAATGATTTTAACATGCTCTTCAGATCCCTCCCTCAGAACAGACGTTACTATGCCATGGGTGTGCCTGGTTCTTTCTATGGTCGCCTATTTCCAAATTCTTCTGTTCAAATTTTTCACTCTTCTTATGCTACTCACTGGCTTTCTAGAGTACCAAAAGAGGTAGCAGACATAAACAGTCCGGCTTGGAACAAAGGACGAATTGATTACTCAAACTCCACAGATGAAGTACTACGGGCTTATGAAGCTCAATATGCCGAGGACATGAAGTGCTTTTTACATGCAAGGGCACAAGAGATTGTGTGTGGAGGACTGATGTCACTCATCATTGTAGGCCGCCCCCATGATACCCCTCATTCTCTTTCTCAGGCAAATATGACTTTTCAAATTTTAGGATCTTGCCTCATGGACTTGGCTAGAAAGGTAAGAAATTATCATGTGATATATCATGCTGTTGAAATTGAATCTGTTATGATTTTACAATTGCTTTGCTTATTTGAAAGTAAGCAAGAAGTTTTCACGTGGCCTTCTTTGATACAGGGTGTAGTTGATGAAGAGAAAGTAGATTCATTTAACGTCTCTAACTATTCCATGTCTCCGCAAGAACTAGAAGCTGCCATAGAACAAAATGGATGTTTTAGCATAGAGCTCATGGAAAGCTTACCTGTTTGCATGCCGCCAGACGGTGGCTCTAAAGGCCAACTGCTTGCAATTCATATGAGAGCTGCCATGGAAGGACTTGTCAAGCAGAATTTTGGAGAAGAAATCTTAGACGAGCTCTTTGACTTATACCGGCAGAAATTTGAAGATCAACCCTCCGTCTTTGATTCAGGGAATGGAATTAGCTTCCTCGTTGTGCTTAAACGCAAGGCTTATTAGTGATTGGAGCTTGCTGTTATACTAGAGATGAAGTTATTTCTTTCTGGCATCAGATAATCTTCCATTAGCTTCAAAGTTTGAACATGCTGGTTTTGTATTTTGATCCCTAGTTTTTTTATGGAATAAAACTGAATTTCAAGTTTCCTATTAAAGATCACAGCTCAAAGGATTTCGACACACAAGTTACATTTATATTGATAACGTTGCACATTTAAGCGCTGTGGATGTTGGTGATTGTGAATTGTAGTCCAAATCTGAACTTTTCAAGTTCTAGATCGACAATCTATTTGTAAACAACAACTGGTGTTTTATGCTCTTAACCAAAATTCAGATGGATTGAGGAATTAGATGGTGAATACAGAACAACCTAAAACTTACATGCTCTCTCTGCTTTTGCAGGGAGAAGCTGTGGATACTGCAAAAGAGGTTATAGTCAAGGAAATTGCAGAAAGGCTTGACATGGACATCTTGTTATCTTCTTACACCTTTGGCGTTGCAGATTCGGGGTGCTCTACTTGTCCTAATGCATTTTCTCCGGTTGAAAGCTTACTTGACGGTGTGATGAGCCTTACAAAGTGCAGAGAGCCGTTTGCTATCCGTACCACATTGGGTTCAAAACTTAACAGACCTTAACAGTCCCAGTTTGAATGAGTCCTAATTGCATCCCTTTAAATATTAGGCTGCCAAAATGGACTCATCAACTCATACATTGGAGACATCAAACGTTAAAATAAAACTCGATATATTGCAGGCTGTCCTTGTCGTTGACAAGAATAAAAGACATAGTTTAAGATGACTATTTTGTCTAACAATGCATCATCATCATCGACTCCTTCATTTGTCTTCTGCGTTTCCTAATTGGTTTGCTTGTCTTGCTTTTTGATTGCTGTCAAGTGGCAGCAACATGACTGAGCCCTGCACCAGTAAATTCTCTAACGTGTTTACAATGACTGGCGGAGATGGCCCCAACAGCTATGCCAAGAACTATACTTTCCAGGTTCTGAAACTCATTTATTACAATTGGGATATTTCGAGAATGGTCTAATGATATCCTTACCGAAAAGTGACCTGCATAATCTTTTCTTTTGCAGATAGGCGTTGTGGATGCTACCGAAGAACTTCTAAGCAAGGAAATTGCAGAAAAACTCAATTTGTTAACGTCCAAATCCTTTCACATTGCTGATTTGGGTTGCTCTGTTGGCCCTAACACACTTTTTCTGTCCAAAACATACTTGAAGCTGTGGGAACAAGCACCAAAACCAAGGGATGAATTCTCAAATCCCTGAATTTCAAGTTTTCTTTAATGATCATGCCCCAAATGATTTTAACCTTCTCTTCAAATCCCTCCCTCATAGCAGTCGATATTATGCAGCAGGCGCTCCTTGTTCTTTCTATGCCCACCTATTTCCTAATGCTTTCATTCACATTTTTCACTCATCTTTTGCCCTTCATTGGCTTTCTAGAGTACCAAAAGAGCTAGCAGACAGAAACAGTCCGGCTTGGACCAAAGGACGAATTGATTGCTCAAATTCCTCAGATGAAGTACTAAGGGCTTATGAAGCTCAATATGCCGAGGACATGGACTGCTTCCTGCATGCAAGGGCACAAGAGATTGTGTATGGAGGCCTGATGGTATTTATCATTATAGGCCGATCCCATAGCACCCCTCACTCTCATTCAGAGGCAAATATGGCCTTTCAACTTTATTGCCTCGTGGACTTGGCTAGAAACGTTAGCAATCATTGATTTCCTGTATCATGCTATTGAAATTGCATCTGTTTTATTTCTACAATTGGTTTTGCTCATTTGAAAATGATCATGAAGTTTAGATATGGCCTTCCTTGATGCAGGGTATGGTTGACGAAAATAAAGTAGATTCATTTGATGTCTCTATCTCTATTTATTCCATGTCTCCACAAGAACTAGAAGCTGCTGTGGAACGAAATGGATGCTTTGGCATTTAGCTCATGGAAACATTACCTGCTTTCATGCCAGCAGACAGTAGCCTACCATTTGCAACTCACATGAGAGTTGCCGCAGAAGGACTCATCAAACAGCATTTTGGAGAAGAAATCTTAGATGAGCTCTTTGACTTACTCCGCAAGAAAATTCAAGATCAAATTTTTGATTCAGGAACAAAAATTAGCTTTCTCATCGTGCTTAAACGCAAAGCTTATTAGTGATTGGAGCTTGCTGTTATACTATGACTAAACTTATTGTTGTCATCGGTTAATCTTCCCATCAGCTTCTATGTTTGAACATGCTGTTTTTGTTTCTTGATCCTTGGTTTTTTATATGGAAATCACAACTCGAGTCATTTGAAATCTCTCCCTTCATTCTATAGCTGCAAATTTCAAATGCCTCTCTTCATTTTGTTCCTACGATGAAAATTGGATATTTTAAGTACAGCCGGCCAAAATTGGGAATCTTGTCGACCAAGCATGGCAATAATCCATCAGCTACAAAAAATAAATTAGCATGTGTATGAAATGCGTAATTCTGCCCTCGTCTTTAACCAGAAAAGCAAAAAAAAAAAATTACAAAAAATGAGAAATTTGTCTTGCATTGCATCATCAACATGGACTTTTTCAATTGTCTCCAATTTTTTAATCTGGCCTTTGCCTTTGAATGGCGTCAAGTAGCCGATGTACTGATACTTAGCAACAAAATAAGCCATATACAATCCCCCTTTCTCCTTCCAAGCAAATAGATAGAGAGAGAGTGAGATCGCAGCAGAGAAAACCAGTCATGAGCTCTCAGAAGCCTATCCAATGAAAGGTGGAGATGGCCCCAACAGCTATGCCAAGAACTCTCTTTTCCAGGTTCTTTTGAGTTCTGATTAAAACATTATAGATTTTTTCAGTTGAAATAAATTTCAAAATAAATTTTTTTCCTGATCTCAAAGTAACATGCACAATCTTTGGTTTTTCAGAGAGGAATTGTGGATGCCACCAAACAATTTCTAACCAAAGAAATCGAGGAAAAGCTTGACATAGAAATCTTGTCATCGTCCAAAGCCTTTTAACATGGTAGATTTGGGTTGCTCTGTTGGCCCTAACACATTTGTTTCAGTTGATAACATACTTGAAGCCGTGCAATTGAAGTATCAATCCCAAGAGCTGAATAATTCTCATAAAATTATTCCTGAATTTCATGTTTTCTTTAATGATCATACCCAAAATGATTTTAACCTGCTCTTCAAATCTCTCCCTCCCAACAGACAATACTATGCTGCAGGCGTGCCTGGTTCTTTCTATGCTCGCCTATTTCCTAATGATTTCATTCACATATTTCACTCCTCTTTCGCGCTTCATTGGCTTTCTAGAATTCCAAAGGAGGTGATGGTCGAAAACAGTCCTGCTTGGAATAAAGGACATGTGGATTACTCAAAGTCCTCAGATGAAGTAGTGCGGGCTTACGAAGCTCAATATGCTGAGGACATGAAGTGCTTCCTGCATTGCAGGGCACAGGAGATCGTGCGCAAAGGATTGATGCTACTCATAGCTATAGGCCGGCCCAACGGGACACTTCACTCTCAAACTCTGGCAAGCATCACATTTCAAGTCTTGGGATCTTGTCTCATGGACCTTGTTAGGAAGGCAAGAAACTGAAAAAATGAAGGTTGCTTGTTTACAATTGAACATGACATTTTCCTTACAACTGCTACATGTTTTCTTTTCCTTTATGCAGGGGGTAATAAGTGAAGAACAAGTAGATTCGTTCAACGTGCCTATCTATTACCCATCACCCCAGGAGCTGGAAGCGTCTATAGAACGAAATGGATGCTTTACCATAGAGAAAATGGCAAACTTACCTCATGTGGTGATACCTGGCAATGTCTCCAAGCCCCGACCCGACTATTTACATCTCACAAGAGAGCTGCCATGGAAGCACTCATCAGAAACCAATTTGGAGAGGATATCTTAGACGAGCTATTTGACTTGTATTGTAAGAAACTCGAAATGCAACCCTCAGTCTTAGAGTCAAAAGAAGCAATTAGCTTTATCGTTGTGCTTAAACGCAAGGTTTAGTGACTGGAGCTTAAATTTGAGATTAAATATTCCTTCAACTTCATTGTTGTATTGTTGTTTTATAAATTTGAATGATTTAAGTGAAATGTGAAATTGTTACAATATAAATCATGGGATAATCTTCCCATTAGCTCCAAATATGACGATGGATTGCAGAGACGGAGAAAAATACAAGGCCTAGTACTTTACTAATAAGGGTATAATAGGAATATAATTTTGGTGATGCTGAAGTAGCCAAT